>JARFIW010001270.1:4138401-5527401 GCA_036346225.1 Platerodrilus igneus
GATGTCTTTGGTCAAGAGTTATTTCTCGGGCGATTGGCACAGGTTGAAATTCCGGGTGAGGTTCTGTCGCGTGAGGTGGAAAGGGATGCCCGCAGGGGTCATGTTCTGGTCCCACATTTTGAAGTTGTTGTATGAGAGCATCTTTAGGGTCAAGTTGCCCGCAGGATGCTCAATTGTTGGGTTTGCGGATGACACGCTTTTAATTGTAAGATCGAGATTGTTAATGGATATGCGCACAAAACCGAACGAGGCGCTTAACAAATTACACGAATGGTCGCAGGCGGTAAAACTAAAATTTAACACGGCGAAGTCAGAGGCGCTTTATTTCGGCACGAAACCAGGACAGAGACCTCCTAGGCTAGAGCTAGGAGGGGAGAAAATCCCGTTTAAAGATTGTATTACCTACCTCGGCGTCAAGATTGACGATAAAATAAATTGGAAAGCGCACGTACAATACGTAAAAGTAAGGGCCGCGAAATATCAAATAAAATGATGGCGGCGGCTAAAATAAAGTGGGGTTTCAGGGCGAATCGCTGAGGACGGTTTATGCCGGAGCAATTGAGCCGGCAATACTGTACGCAGCTTCTGTATGGGCAGAAGGTTGTAAAGTCCGGGAGATGCGTCAATTGACGAGCGTACAACGCATAACCGCGGTAAAAGCGGCGAGGGCGTACAGGACCACCTCCACGGAGGCTGTCCTGGTGATCAGTAGGACTCTCCCTATCGAATATGTCGTTAGGAGATTAGAGATAGGCGATTAATAAATATAGGAAAAGGGCGCGAAATTATCGAAGATCTTAATCTTGGTAATAGGGAAATTGCAAAAAAGATCGTTGTATCTGAGTTGGGGCACCCGGCTGATATTAGGGGAATCGAGTTTGTCGAAGGTGATGAGGACGCGATGGGTATTAAAATTTATACGGACGGTTCACGTATGGACGATGGACAAGCAGGCGCGGCGTTTGTCGTGTTTAAGCAGGAAAGGAGGTGTTTCGGTTTCAAACCAAACTTGCGAACTGGTGCACTATCTTCCAGTGCGAATTGGTAGCCATACGAGAGGCTATCGATTACGTAATAAATCACACGGGCAGAGACGAGTATTATATAATCAGCGACAGTAAATCAGCGCTGACGGCATTAACTAACATGAACACCTCGACAGACCTCCAAGCGGACGTCTGGAGGATAGCGCGTACGGCGCTCGGGTTTCGACGTTTAAAGTTCTGTTGGGTCAGGTCGCACAATGGCAACGTAGGAAACGATAGGGCTGACGAATTAGCTAAAGAGGCCGCGACGGGAAACTTTCGGATATCACATTCGTCGATACCGAGGTCTTTAATTAAAAGAAAGCTGCGTGAAAAATCAATTCGACAATGGGAAGAGGTGGAACAACGCTGCCACGGGCAGGTTGACCCACAAATTCATACCGAGCTTAGAAGCTAGAGGTAGGATTGAGGTTAAGCTCGATCATAAAATAGTTCAGTTGATAACAGGACACGGCGCCTTGAAGGCGTATTTGCAAAGGTTCGGTCTAACCAACAGCGACCGCTGTGAATGCGGTGAGGGCGCGGAAAGCGCAGAGCACGTGCTCTTCGACTGCCCGCTTGAAGCGGCAAATCGAGGGTTGGCTGATAGCAAATTAGCTATCCTAGGTCTGGCATGGCCAAAGAGCCTAGAGGAAGTCGGGAAGTGGTCAACCAGAAGGCGTTCTGGACAGCCTTAAAAGAATTTGCGGAAGGGTCGCGAGATTAGACAATCAATGATAACCGCGTGTAAAATTCGGTGGGGTTGGTGGGAGGATTGAAAATTTTTAGATTGATTTGGCGTGAGTAAGGATACGAGCATAGATATAACCAAAACCTGAAAAAAAAAAAAAAATAAATAAATAAAAATAAAAATAAAAATAACTTGATAATTATACCCAAATGTCCAATATGCACGAGAAACCCCCACACCATTAATACAATCACTGCCTATCTTCATAATTATGCGCGTAAAATCGGGAAATCGGGAATAAATAACAACAAATAAACAATAACAAATAAATCAGAAACCCTCATTAAATTAAATCAATAAAATAAACAAATATATTAAAATAGAGTGAAACCGCGCATCCCCCCCAGGACTTAAAAGTGAAGTGATAGTGATAGTGATTGTGATCCCCCCAAGAACATTTAGTGCATATCCACCAGGACTTTAGCAGTGCACCCCATCTTCCCCTTAGAAGTAAGTTACAGTTAGATGTAAGCAGACGACCAGATCTTCGGATGCTGGAGAATTTTATTATCGAGGTAAGGCGTAAATTGTGGCGGCTGCACTCGCACAAGCATTGATTTACATTAATTAGTAGTTTTTGAAACAATTTAACAAGCACGTTTGGTGTGTAAAGACGCTAGCCGACATAATGCTTGTGCGAGTACACCTGATAAATGGGGTAATGCTTTTGCTATTTTGTGCACTGCTATATGCTTAACGCTTATTAAACATTTATTTACATATTTATATAATTATATTTATTTATATTTTATATACACTTTATATTTATTTATTTATTAGCAGGAATTGCAGTATTATGTGGCTTATTTGTTTTGTTTGACGTTCTGTCGCCATTTTGGTAGCAGTATATATTCGGGAAGGAAGAGTATAATTGCGAAGATTGTAATCATAATATAAATCAGTTAGGGAATGATAGGAAAGCTAGGGATGGATTTAAGTTAGTTAGCTAGATTTGGATAATTTTAAGACGACCCTTCAGGTCGCACTGGTAAGCAGAGCCGGCGTCTGCTATCCGGTATTACGGATCCCTTCCCTCTCATTTTTGCTTGTGTCTTGTTGATCGGGTACACTCGAAAGTCAGCGCTAGGGATACCATTATTTACAACCCTGTTTTTAGTTTTTGTTTTAGTTTTTGTTTCAGTTTGTCAGACTTTTAGATTTGTTAGATTATCAGAGTTTGTTAGGTTTGTTAGATTTTTAGATTTGTTAGATTTCTATTTAGTTTTTATTTAGGGTGGATCAATTATGAAGTCAGAATAAATTAGAAGCACGATAATTTTTCGCGTTTAAACCCAATGTAGTACCTCCGGGTGGAGCATTGGGGACGTGGCCGCAAGTATAGCGGCCCTTATTCAAAGTATAATGTGCTTGCTTCTACCCCCACTAATTCTGCATGTTTTTGTAATAAAGCTTGAACCTCTACTCTCCTATCCTCTGGACATCTTATTGTGTTGATCTGTTTAACTCCATCATCCTCTACCTCTACTACATTAATACTCAACCCCGTGTCATCCTCTGTGACTTCATAACTGCCCTTCCATGGCACTACCCTATCTTTAATCCTTACTACCTTCCTGTCCATATCTATCAAAATTCCTAACTGCATCATACAGTCAACACCTAAAATGCTCTGAAATTTCAGTCCAGGTACAATTACAAACTTCTGTTCACAGCTTAAACCTCCTATATTTATCCTAAGCACCACAACGCTATTCACTACAGCAAACTTCTTTTTATTTGGAGCTACTAAATGGCTACGCTTTATAGGCATAATTCTATCACAAACCTTATCCCTAATTTTGCTGACGAATTCCTCCGATATTAAACTCGTCTCTGCCCCCTTATCAAGTAATACTTCTACATTATTCTCAAAAATCCCTATATTAATAATTGGCAAACATAATTTTTCTACAGTTTCTGGCTCTACTTCCTCCTCAATTTTGAAAAATTCACGTGGATGTTCATACACATTTACACAGAAATCTAGTGGTCTGTCGCGTTCTAAAAATCCTGTCTCGTCCTGTTTTCCATGCTTGGTCCTGGCTGTCCTTCTACAACCTGTGCGTACGTCCTCCTCGTATTACTATCCGAATCCCTGTCTGTATTCGGCGTGCTCGTCACAGTCCTGTTTACTTCCGGTAAACTGTTCTGTCTTGTGTAACTAGGTCTTGGCATCGGTCCCCTAGTCGCACTATTGCTCCTGTATTCCTGTCCTCGTCGTTCCCAATTCGGTCGAAAATTCCTATTATAGTCAGGCCGTCTCGGATAATTCGGTGTCCTGTTGTCAAACCTAACTGTGTTAACGTTTCGTTCTCGTATCTCTCTGGTCCGTCCTACACATACATCGTCATATCTCTGTAAATATTCTAAAAATGTCTCACGTTCTGTGATGTTTTGTAAGGCCACGTGTTGTCTGATTTCCAGTTCAAAATGTCGTGATAAGTACTTGATTATTTGTCTGTCCGTCAACGGTGGATTAAGTTGTTTGGCCACACTGTATTTGCGGATAGTATATTGTTCCCTAGAACCTGCACACTCTCCCTTAAATTTTCCTGTAATCAAGTCGTCTCTAATCTGATCCTGTTTGTGATCACTCCAGTAATGTTGTAAAAATTTGTTTTCAAAGTCCTGATATGTGTCTATGTCCTGTCCTACTAAATTGTACCATGCTTCCGCATTGTCTTTCAATAAAGCCTTTATCGTATTGAGTTTAGTCTGTTTGTCAAATAAATTTCCCACTAGATTTCTTACACTATTAATAAAAATTTGTGAATTTACCCTGTTATCACCATAAAATTTCATATGTTGGTCCAATGATACGCCACCTGTATAAAATCTGGGACCATCCCCCGTTAAACTTGACATGTTGTATTTAATACTACTAACTTCGCGTTCTACCCTGCCTAACTGATCCCTACATGAGTCCGTTACTTCAGTCATTTTTATATTTATTTCTTCTTCACAAAAAATGCGTACTTCGGACCTTAAATGTCCCATTTCCTGTCGAAGACCTGTAATATTTTTCTCATTTCTATCAACCCTACTTTCTACTTCCCCCATTTTCACGGTAAGACTATTTTTAAATTCTGAAACTTCTTGATTCGTCTTATCTATTTTCTGACTAATCTCCTCTAACTTCCTGTTCGATTCTTCACTCATTTGCTCAAACCTACGATTCGATTCCTCACTCATTTGCTCAAATTTTCGATTTGAGTCCTATCTAACCCCGCTTAACGTCTCATTCATTCTTTCAAGCATCCTCATTATCATCTCGTTTCCTTGATCCCCTGATTCCGTCCTCGACTGATCTCTACTGCCTCCAGCTTCTTCTATTTTCGAATTTTTTTCACACAATGCACTGTCGTCACTCCCAATTTCCGCTCCTTGACTCCTTAACCACTCCTTTCTCTGCATACGTTCTAATCACTCTCACACATTCTAAAATACTCTTAAATTTATACACAAACATAAACTCTCTCTCTCAGATCGCCAGTTTCCTGGAATAAAATCACAAAAATTTTATTTGGAACTCGAGCCTCACTTTTGGGTCGCCAAGAATATGCTGTGAAACCTACAAAAAGCCTCACCAGAGTAAAAAAAACATTCGAGCACCAACGTTGGGCCGTCAAGATTTGCTGTGATTCTCTTCTGATAGTCGCCTTTTTACTCTTTCCGCCTCGGCTGCTCACCTAGTTAAAACTTTCATCCTCATTCATAAAAAAAAACAAACACATTCCTACCACAAACATCAACGTTAACTCTATTTACATCAATATTCATAATACATTAAAATTTCAAAATTAAATTTCAGCATAAATTTCAGTATCATAAAATTTCAAGTTTAAATTTGTCGTCATTTTTATTTGCATCCTGAATTAAAGTCCTGGTAGAATGCATACTAATTAAGTTACAATATGTGAAAACCTAAGTCTGAATAAAAGGGAGCATCTCCCACCCCTTTACGTTAATTTAACAGGTTAGTCTAATTAAGCTTAAAGACAGACCCAAATTTTCATCATAATCAAAAACATAAACCTGATAAATACTTTTTTCGACTTATACAAGAAAATTTTGCCTTAAAACTAAAAATTTGTTGTTTATACAAATTTACTACTGTCCATTTTTTATCAAACAAATTATAAAGATATTCAACACACACCAAAACATCTAAGATCGAACAAAATGCATAATTTACCTGAAGGTTACTGCACTCGTGGCTTCAATGTACATCGAACTTGCTCATCCCACCATTCCAGCTGGTTTATGTTTACGGCTTCAGCTTCTGACCGCTTTTAAAATTTTTCTACACCACCATTCATCTAAATTGTTTCAGGGCTTCTCAGGAACTCATCTACGTATATCTAAATCTTGTTTTGTGAATCCAATCACGTTTACGAATAACACTTGATTACTCACTCCCGAACAAAATAGCAAAGAAATTCATAATTCGTTCACGCTATACAAAACAGCATACTTCAATGTATTTATTTATCGCTACTACTTTAGATAATTGGTACAGTAATACCCGCAAATATAACTAGACTTTATTACCTTATCTATCTTCTGTAAGTGCACTAATGCATAATAATTTGTATCGTAGCACGTATTCTGCTTGAAGTATGGTATAACGTAAAAAAATAAAGAGCAAAACTGTTTAAAGTATCGAATCAAATCAAAAATCTAAGAGCGAAACTGTTTAAAGTATTGAATAAGAATCGACAATCTAAGAGAGCGAAACTCATATCAGCACGGGTTTATATAATAGCCCGCTTGCACGTCGGATTTGTCCCTCAACGGACAATTTTTAGAATTTCGCATTCTATGTTCCCTTTCGACAGTCCGGCACAGCGATTCTACAAAATTTGCACACGTCCAAGTTGAAAATCTAAGAATTTTTCAAACGCCTCGCAACGCCTCTGCGAACAACTAATTAATTTTGTATAGCAATTGTTATGTTTTCACCTTACATATCTGCAACTTATTTCAACCAATCGCAAACCTAGTGACGTTGCTCAAATCACGCCTTTTATTAGCCGTGTCTCTGCTTTGCGCATTTTATCCGTCTCTTTCTACCCTGGTCTGAGTGGTACAAATCGATATTCTTTACTATCGGTTATTTCAATCCACGTGGATTCTTATTTGAGTTAAATAACCGCTCAACTAGCCTTCCCGTTAATATAAGCTACGGTTTATCAGACCGTTTGCAATATTCGCAGAATTTTCATGTTTATCCAAACAAATTAAACTGAAATTGACTTTTAAAAATACGCAGGTGTTCAATCGTAATACTTCTACGATTTGGATATTCCACGTATTTTAATCCTCTTGATAGATTTGTATGCTAGCAACGCGTCTCATATTTGGTATTATTGGGTTTTAAAAGCTTTTATGCATATTATACCTTAATAATCGTTTAATTAACTCCAATTAAAATAATAATGAATGGCATTGACTTCTACCCTTTAATTTTTAGCGAATACTAATTAAATATTAATTATTATTTGTACACTTTGTTTAATACCCGTTATTTAAAAATTGAATTAATTAATATAAATTTCGCACGTAATTTCTATTTGTTTCTTTATACAAGGTGATTAAAATTGTTTGATGTCGTTAATTAATTTTCTACCCTGGTCTAAATTTGAGTAATATATATTGTTATATATATACTGTGATCCTACCTTATTAGTGATAGGCGTAATATATCTATCTGTCACTCCTTGTCTTATTTTAGAGCCTTGTTGAGTTATGCCACACAATTTACCTTTAAATATTTTACACGGCTGCTGCACTTAAATATTCTACAGGGCCGTCAAACACGTGGCGGAATCTACCTAGGGTGGGTCCGTCCTAAGCAAACACCTCTCAACTAGACACCCAAACAAATATCCAAGGATTTTTCAAAATAATTTTAAATGCCAAAAGTATACCCAAACACTAGTTCCACTTTTATAAATTTGATTAAAGCACTGCGTAGATATTAAATACTAATACCTGGAATCCAGATACAAGCGCCGCCTTCCAGCCGTCCTGAAGCCAAGTGACCAGCTGCAGGCACCTCCTGTAAATAAATAAGTAACTCGAGCAACTGGTAATCTCCAGACTATAAAACTACTAATATTTCTACAAATTTTATGTTATACAAATACTCAGATAACTCCAATTCCACTATGCTTTCGTCTTCAAACAATAACGGTACAGACCAGCACTCCCTCTTTTAATTAACTTTTATTCGCCGTAAAACTGCTACTATTTGCTATCTCCAGGTACAACTTGACTTTCAAAACTTTCTCGTAACTTTTTAAATGTAATAAAACTCATAACAGTACAAAACACGTCTATTTTTTCGTAATATAAATTTGAAGTCCCTTATAAATAAAATCCGTCTTCTTTTGTTTCCGTTGCCATGACAACTATCTCTACGCACACTATGTAATTTATAATTATTAATAATTGATTAATAATACAGTTGTTTTCTCTAGATACATTCATTTTCTAGATGGTTTGTAATCCAGTGATTTATGTAATTGAACTTTTTACAATATTGAAAATAGCTAACAAACTTTGATGGTTCAGCTTTTAAATTGTACGCAACAGACATTTATGTCTTATTCGGTAAACGTCCCGTCATTACATAACCAATCTTTAATTTTTAAAACATATTCAAACTGAAATTGATTTACCAATTTTACGGGAGTATCACTTAACTCCTTAAAATTTTAAAAGCGTGCAGTATACCAAGCAATTTTGATATTTGTTTTTACATTCAAATGGTTCTGAAAACGCTAACTCCAAATTAAATTTCATATACGTGCAACCATAACAATTAAAATACGTATACAATGCAAACTTATAACTAGCTTAGCCTGGTCTATGGCCGGTATATGTTGTTGAATGCAATGCAGTTTCAAAAGCTTTATAAATTTATAAACGTGGAATAGTTGTTGTTAATTTATAAACCAAAAATACCTGAAAGAAAATACTCAAACAAAACCAAATATAACCCCATTCTAGCAAAGTCGTTTCGAAGCCCTATTTAAACATTTTATAAGCCCACCCCCTTCTTGACAGTATATAAGATATATATATATATATATATATATATATATATATATATATTGTCGTGAAAATTATAGGTTAAGAAGGATAAATAGGTCAGGAAAATAAATTTTTAACGACTGGGTATATAGGAAATAGGAACAATTTATTTACGCGCCAAATTAATTAGTTTTGACATTGAAAACAGACGGATAATGGCATAGTTTTGTATTTATAAATTGGAATGTTAAATTTGCATAACGTGTAGAAGCTTTGGAGTGCGTGGAAACTCAAGGATACGCATAATTAGCTTTAATATTTTAAATCAAGCGCATCGAATAATAAACAGAGCTTCTGGGTATATAAAATGAATAATGTAAACGCATATTTTCCATTTAACTAAACTAAACGTTCGTAAAATACAAATCCTAAGAAACTCTAAAACTTGGAAATACGATTTCAAACGGACAGTTGATTGATAGAAAGACCTTCTTACAACAATTTTTCTTACTGGTTATGGGTTAATTGAATAATTAAAATAACCCGTGGGTTTTTTAATATTCTCAGATGAAACCAGTGAACTTTAAGGAAGGATTTCCTTAAAATGATGGGACGCAAATACCTTCCGACTATGCTAAGGGTCTATTCCTCGGGTCGAGCTTATGAGGATTGGTCGTGGTTCTTTTTACAAAACATTATTTACTTACTATGGCTTAATTTATACCAAAATAAGGGTTAGGGTGGGCGCCACCAAGTCATTAAATTTTAAACACAGAGTTTCCCTAAGGGGGACTTGGGAGTCCTTAGAGAGGAAAATTGTATTAACTGCTTACGCAGGAGCTGTAAAGAAAATTGAATTAAATTAACAAAGTGAGGACACAAGAGGTATACTCTTGCTACCTCATAATAAAAAATGCTGTAAAGATTAATTATGCACACACTTTTATAGACACAAATGTTAGGCATCAAATTCTGAAAGAGCTATCAGAGCTTCTTCGTTAAATAGGAGCTAGAAATATTATTATCTTGAAGGTATTTATGCCTTTTGTTCCTTGATCTAGTTACACTATTTTTGAACTCACTTGTTCAAAATAAAACAATTAATTAAATGAATTAAATGGTGATTCTTTAATTAAAAGTTGCTTCATAATAAAAAGTTGTATGTACAAATTTTGCATATCAAAAGGTTACTATAATTTCTTCTACACAGATGTAGAATTATAAATTTGAATAAAATATCAAATACGTTAAGCGTTTCTCTTTACTACAAAGTTAACTCGAATCAATACCCAAAATATCAGATGTTATTAGGTTTACAAGTTTATATGAAAATATCCAAAATATCTAATAATTCAATGTTCAAAAGCTTTAACTATAATTACACATAAATGGAAATTTAATCAGACCTCAATGAAGTTGCTTAATTTCGTTAATAATAATAACGGTTATTACACTGGATTTAATATTGACAATAAAAAATTATTAAAGTCCTTTATAGTTTGTTAAACAAAATAATGTTTATAGGTCATCACAAATTTATTTTCTGGTGTAGCCGTGTATCAGAGTTCGCCAACTGCGGACGTCATGTAAAAATAATAAAGAGCGCTTACCTAGTTTCAACAGGTTTTTGTTTGTGTGACAGCGTTACATTGTATTAAAGCAGATGTATATACATACGGTTTCTGGACAAACAAATGACGTCGCCTTCACATGTTGTACTGAAAACAACCAGCTGCGTGTTTCTTGTACCCAATTATACGAGCTTAAAGCGTATTTTTTCTACGCAATAACGGGACAAACCTGAATCCATTCCAACAGTTATCAAAAAATGCAAAGCTTCGATGTATTACTGTATTTAGTTTGTTTCCCAAACAATTATCTCGAGTGTAATTATTGTAAATTCATCATAGCAATTTTAAAAATATCATTACTGTTAAGTATGGGACGTTTAGATTGAAACCAAAGAATTGCTAACCTAATTTAAAAAACATTCCTGTTAAATCTCAAATATTACAGTTTCATTGCAGAACATTTTATTAAATCTACGTATTACGGTAAAGTTGAAGGACGTTCATGTTAAACCAAAATTTATTATCGCTACATTAAAGTACTTTCTTGTTAAATTTAGAATATTATCATCAACTTGATAAATGCTCACATTAAATGGTAAATTCGATAATCGTAAACGAAAAGAAAAGATCCATATGATCATACAACACAAAATTTAAACGGGATAATTTTTATAAGACAAAATAAAACAGGATAAGACTAGATAAAAGAAAATACGAGAAGAGCACTACAACAAAATTATTTAGTTTGTGTAAGAGATTATATCTATTTGCTTACCATTATTAAAAACACTACATCAAGTGCTTATTACACTTGAACTTTCACAAAAGCGTAAAGCTACACGTAAATTACTAGCTAAAACTCTAAGGTTCTCCATGATGCCTTCCTGCCAAGTGTTCCAGCCAGAATGACCGTTGACACGTTGCGCACGAAATATTAAAGGTGTTTGGCATTGAAATATTTATTCATATAGTTAACGCCTGATGTTAGCAACCAAACTAGTATCTCTGTATTGTGGTTAGACTACATGATCCCAATACGGATATTTATTTAAATGACGATGTTTATGTGTTTAATGGAACAGACAAAAGGATGTATTTAACTAATAATTTATTGGTGCTTTGCAGTCGTCAAAAAAATTGTTACAACCTGACAGTTAAAATAACAAGTTCAAGGAACCTTAAATGAACGTTGGAGCAGAATTCTGTAGAATTGTATTTAACGGTCGATGCAAAAGCTACTAAAACAACAGATGGTTTAAAGGCAAAGCGAAACGGAATATCCGTAGTGTAAAACAGACAGAGAGCACGTATAATAAACGTTAGTTAAAACACTCGTTTAAAGCACGCGGCAGGTTTGGAGGTCAACCACAATATCGATTTTCTGTTACTTGAGTGGGATTGTAACTGAGACAGCAAATATGGGTTAAACATAGCTAAAGGCTGGACGTAAAAATGGGTGAAAGGTGTCTGATTGGTCGAATGCTAGAAATTTTCAAGAAGCTCGCGACGGTTATATTTTGTTGAGCAGTTTTCAGGCTAAAAGCACGGTGAAATGAGAATTTTCGCGTGTACAAGTTCGTTACGTGCAAAATTTTTAGAATCAGTTATGATGAAATGAGCTTTTCGACTGAAATAAGGTACAAAGAGGGGTGTATTGAAGAATATAAATACACTTGGAGACGCGATAAAGCTCTCTTACTCTCTTACTTCGCTTAGCTTGTAATGCAACATCCTAATTTAAAAGTGTATACAGAGGTGTTAATACAGTACGTCGATAGTTTATTAAACGTGTGAATTACACAAGTCGGTGCTAGTTAATAGACGGTGCTGTTACTATGTAACAATTTTATTGTTAGTTAATAAATCCCTTCATCAAAGTGCGAGGATAATAAGACACTTTTAATAATTTTATTTTTTTGGTTAATAAATCCCTCCATCAAAGAGCGAGAATAATAAAACACTTTTATTAAAATAATGTTAAAGTACATTTAACAAGTAAAGTAATACGTTAAAGCAGCATCTTTATTTGTTATTCTATTTGTGGTTGGATATCTGTGTCGTCTACAGCCATTCGCAGGCGCGTTTAGGTTTGACAACCCCCTCCTTTGACCCTCCGGTCGCCCGAGCGAGTTTGATAATCACTCGGCCATACGTGGAAGAAGAGACAAGATGTATGAAAGAACGCAGGCCGGTAATTTGCGTATCAATTTTGATGAGTGAGGACATTCTTGAATAGCGGTTGGTAACGTATAAAAGTTATTATCTTGTTTAATTTGAAATAATTTGTTTAGCGCGACGAGACACATTGCTACAATTAACCATGCACTTTGAAATTAGAAAATTTAATCGATTTTAAGAAAACTACTTTGTTTTACGACGTGTAAAATGCAACCAATTTAAAGAAGATCACTTTGTGATACAGCGTAAAGATGCTACTTTGTATTTAATTCTACACCTGGAACAACTCCATGTGGTAGAAGCTGTCTAGGATGAGCTGAGTTCATACTACATGCAGTAAACATCGCATGATGTAACAAGTACCTTATCTAGGCGGGAAAAGCAGTCTTTGGTTCGTAGTTAGCTTTAAGTAATTTTTCGTGTTTCAAATTAGAAACACGCTAATTTGTTCTTATGTGTAAAAGCACGAATATGATATTTGTTTCAACTATTGCTGAGCTGGAATTTCCAGTGTCGAAATTAAAATTCACTAATTTGATGTTTTAAGAAACAACACGTTGCTTCAGTATAAATTGTTAGTTACAACAACAGGTGTTACTGACGTCACTTATTTTTCTGTAGTATACTGCTGACAGATGTATCCTTGAGAGCAAATGCTTAGAACAGCGTTAGCACAACTTTTGTAAACAAGAATATTTTTGTGATCATTTTTATTGGAAACTAAAACTAGTACTTTTAACTTAAAGAGGAAAACTTGAATAGTAACATTTGTAATGTAATCGGCCTGAACAGATCTGCGCGGGTTAGAGTATCTTTGTGTAACAAGTTTACACTATGCTGTAAAATATTTGATTATGAATAATTTTGATAAACCTTAATTTAAAATTCACGAAGTAATTCAATTATTTATTAAATTTTGTTGCATTGCATTTTATTTTAAAAGAGATTCTTTTTAGTAAATTATTGGTTCAAGATTAAAGTTTTTTATTTTGATCAAATATGATCAAACCTAACCACTGAAAGCTAACATCTTTAAGAGTAAATTTTTGATGCCAACTTTATATAGAAAATATCTTTTTAATACTTCTTTATGTATATTTGCGGGACACAAATAGTGTTCCACCTTTTTTATTAACCTAACTATTATAATTTCTTACAGGAACAGCGTCTTATTTTATTAAGACAGGTTTTTGTCATCGAAGGCAATCTTTTTTTCTTTAGGTCTCCACGCCCGCCCTTAGAAATATGCCATGCCATTATCGAGAATAAGTCCGGACTTGGTGGCGCCTATTTATTTGAGATTAAGTTTGACATACAAACGGATTTCGACTTAACCCCCATTTCTCATAGCTCTGCCCAAGGAATAGACCTCTAGTTATGTCGGAAAACTTCGTTTCACTAGCGCCCAACGTCTAGAGTCAGATATAGATTAGAAAAATACGCTTCACTGGCACACAACGTGGAGCAAGAAATAATAACAAAAAAAACACTGTTTCACTGGCGCCCATTTGAAAAATTTGTTTCACTGGCACACAACGTGGGGCTGGTGCTTAGGTGCTTCAAAAAAATACGTTACAACTATACTCAAAAAACTAATGGAAGGATGGTACTAGGGTAAGCGAGATGAGAAGTGTTTGGAACGAGAATGCTTGAGGTTTAGTAATTACGGAAGATTAAGCTTGGTCTAGACATTTGTCGGGGTGGAAACACTGAAGGCGGCTGCAGAGATTTGGATAGCGAGTGGAAATGGGTGTGATCTAAGTATAACAGCAAAGTGTATAGATGCAACGACGAGGTTTTTGGACAACATCTTCAAAGGTGACGATGGAAAAAGCTAACTCAGGTAACGAAATTAATTTCTCTTGCTTTTGCTTGAACATTTTGTGCTGTTATTTTGTGCTTGAGTGATTTGACACATTGGGGGTGTATTTTATGACCATAAAAACTCATTTGAAGGGGTATATGTAAAGGATAATTGGTATTTATTATTTAAAGTGTTAATAAACGACTTAAAAATTTTGATGTAAGGACTAAACGGGTCTTTATGGTTGTTTTAAACAAAGATGCGATGTATTTAGGGATTTAGAGTAACTGGGTTTATACTGAGCTCACCATAGACCAGAATAAAAGTCAATTTAGGGTTTCACGACGGGCCCATCTACTCGTATAAAATAAAACTGTTGAAATAAATAGAAATCATGAAATTTTAAAAGGTTTAAGGATTGAGATTGTAACATTTTATGAAGCTGTATATACGAATGTGTAAATATTTTCTTGGTAATGGAAACTTTTTGATATGTATGAATAAAAAAGTTGTATGTCTCGTTGCATTATTTGAGTGGTAATTTTATTTGACTGTATATGTGAGAAAGAGTGAACTTAGGATGGTAAGTATCCAGAAAGAAGCAGATTGTAGAACTAGCCGGGGTGTGCAGAAATAAGGAGGCGTTCCAGAGGTATTGGAAGATTTTTTTAATTTTTATTATTAATTTTTCAGAAAAAATTTATGACGGCCCAACAACGCTGGGACTCGAAGGCGATCCCGATATCTTTAGAGGTTTAACTTCAGCAATTTTACGTTGAGCCAAGCGTGGGGCACGATTTGTTTAAAGTCTATCACAGCAATTTTTAGATTGGCCCAACGCTGGAGCTCGATTTTTCGCGACCTTCACAACAATTTTATGGCGATCCGAACGTGAGGGCTCGATTTCCAGATAGAATTAAAAATTTGATTTCAGGAAACTGGCGAGCTAAGTGATAGAGTGTGTGTAGTGTAAATTTGTAAATATTTTGAGAGTGTGAGGAAGTGATTTAAACGTATGCAGAGGAAGGAGTGGTTAAGAAGTCAAGGGGTTGAAATTGGAAGTGACGATGGTGCGTTATTTGAAAAATCAGGAAAAATGGAGGAAGCCGAAGGTAGTAGGGATCAATCAGAAACAGATTCGGGAGACCAAGGAAATGAGATGATAATAAGGATGCTTGAAAGGATGAATGAAACACTAAGCGGGGTTAGAGAGGATTCGAATAAAAATTTGAACAGATGAGTGAGATATTAACTGGAGTTAGGGAGACGTTAAGTGAGAAAATAGATAAGACAACCAAAGAATTCTTGGATTTTAAAAATAGTCTAACTGTAAAAATGGGGGAAGTAGAAACTAGAGTTGATAAAAATGAACGGGATTGTTTTATGTTACCCAAAATGTATCAAAGGTACTTCTACAAATTTATGATACAGTAATTTACCTTTTGCGTAAATATGGACATGTATTAAATATTACTAAAAACCTTAAAATATTTTTAAAAAGGCATGTAGATTTCAGATAGTTTTCTTGCAAAAATCACATGCAATCAGTTGAAAATAATTTTCTTAATTAGTATTGATTTAATTATAAGAAAATATTGTGACGATTTGTATAGAGATAAACAACAAACCTTATACCGAATTAGGTATGATAAGAAAAAATTGCAAATAATTAAACATAAATAACATTATTCTGTAAATAATTGTATGATAATGCAATATTGATGTCATTTAATAATTTTCTTCATATTTACTGTCTACGTGATTGTTAATGGTGTATTTAGAACAAAATAAAAATTTTCGCTGTAGCCCACAATAATTTTCTATGCTTCATCATCATCATCATTAGGTCTTCAGTCCTAGAACTGGTTGGATGCGTACTCTCATTGTTTCCTAGTCTGAACCAACCTACACATTTCCCTGAAATTTGCACAGTTTGCATCTATCACTATTTGTGTGCTAAAGTCTAATCTCGGTCTGCCTCTATCTCTCTTTTCTCATCTCTGTTTGTAGTATATCCCGTACTATTCCCCAAAAATGCCTTAGAACGTATCCTGTCCTTCTATTTCTCCTATTTTTCATTTTCCACAGATATCTTTATTCCTCTATTATTTCTACAACCTATTTGTTATTATCTTTGTCTGTCCATGCTACCATCTTCGTACCTCTAAAGCACAACATTCCAGAAGGTTTTTATCTCTTTCTGTCTGCCTTTCCTACTGCCCCTATTTCATATAGATGTACTGTGCTGAGCTCCACACTATGCTTTAAACAGTTTTCTTCTTGTATCTATGTTCGTTGTCTTTGAACATAGCTGCTGTTCTTTCTGGTTTGATGCAGTTCGGTCACCTTCTATTGTTTTACAGTGTTATACCTTATTTCCCCGATATTCATTGGTATATGAAGAGGGGTAAGCAGCCTTTGGCTGCCAAGTTTCCCCAGCCCCTGAACCTTTGTCGAATTAATAGTTTTTCCAATTAATCCTTTCGCACAATCAACATTAGTTGAAAATATTTCACAACCAACACCTGTAGTTGTTTATAATAATCATCAGATTTAAGCGCACTCGTTTTTTCGTCATTGGGTCTTACATCTTGAAACTGGTTGGACTTGTACCTCAGCTTATTTATGTTCTGAGCTAGCCTACACCGTTCCCTGCAATTGTCAACAGCCGATATACAGTTCATTTTACATTTCCAATGCTCCACCTGTAGGTACTACATTGGCCAGGAGGCGAGTTTTTTTGTTGCCTGGAAATTTAGAATTTTGCCGAACCCTTGTCGTTCCAGGCAAGGTAGGGATCTTTAACGTGCATGACAACACTCACACACGGGACCTCCATTTAACCTCTCATCCGAACGAGGGCATAATTTTTGTGAAAAATGCTCACCTGCCATTTTTCAAGCAGTCGGCCGTGTCGGGATTTGAACCCGGGACCTTGGGATCCGTAGTCTTATGCTTACTACATTGATCCACGGCGACGCCACAGCCGATATACAGCTCGATTCCCTTCTATTGTTTTCTAATTATATAAGCTATTTCACCAAGATTCAATGGTATGTGAAGGGGGTTAAGCAGCCTGTGGCTGCCAAGGTTCTCCCAACACTTAGACATTTGCCGTATTATAGTTTTTAAATAAATCCTTTCGCGCAATTAACATTAGTTGAGAGTATTGCAAAACAAATATCTGTAGTTGTTTATAATAATCACCATGTTTAAGTACAGTTATTATTTTTGTCATTAGTTTATCCATCTTGCGACTGGTTGGAAGCGTACCTCCATTGATTTCTATTCTGAGCTAGCCTACACATTTCCCTGAAATTCTCACAACCTACATCTTTCACTATCCGTGTGCAGTAGGTTAACCTAGGTCTACCTCTACTTCTCTTTTTTCCTATCTCTGCTTTTAATATATTCCGCACTATTCCCTCATGTCTTAGTACATGGCCTATCATCCTATCTCTCCTATATTTTTTTTACTGCTTTCCACATAGTTCTTTCTTCACCTACCATTTCTAGTACCTCTTTGTTTTTAACTTTGTCTGTCCGTGGTATCTTTATCATACATCTGTACCACCACATTTCAAAGGTTTCTACCTTTTTCTTGTCTGCTTCTCCTACTGTCCAGGCTTCACTGCCATACAGTGCTGTGCTCCACACATATGTTTTAAGCAATTTTTTCCTTGTTTCTATGTTTGTGGTCTTTGAACACAGTAGTTTTTTCTTGTTAAATGTAGCACGACCTTGTGCTAATCTTTGTTTTATATCTTTTGTGCTTTTCCCAACTTGCGTTGACTTCCTAGGTAGCAGAAATCCTTAACCTCTTGTAAGTTCTCGTTACCTATTTGTATTCTTCTTTTTGATTTATTATCCCCTCTTTTGCATACTAGAGCTTTAGTTTCATTTTTGTTAATTTTCATAGCATAGCCCTCCGTTAGAACTGTTTCCATTTCATTAAGAGCAGCTTCTAACTCTTCCTTGCTAGATGCTAATACCGCTAAATCACCTGCTAATCTAAGCATATCAATATTTTGTCCCTGCATATCAATTCCATATGTCTTCCTGCATTTGAGAGTATTCATTGCCTCTTTTATATATACAAGTTAAAAATTAATGGGGATAATGTACATCTCTGTCTCACCCCCTTTCTAATATTTACTTTTCTACTTTCTTGCTCTAGTTCTTTTACTGCTGTTTGTTCTTTGTGTAAGCTATGTACTACTCGTCTATCCCTATAACTCATTCCAATCTTTTTGAGTATTTCAAACATTTTTTTCCATTTTACATTGTCGAATGCTTTTTCCAGATCTACAAACCCTATATATACCCTTTTCCCCCTTCTCTATTGTTTTCTCCATTATCACTCTCAGAGCTAAAATAGCCTCCCGTGTTCCCCTGTTTCGCCTAAACCCAAATTGATCTTCTCCCAGCATTTCTTCAGCTCATTTTTCCATTTGTCTTTGTACAATTCTAGTTAATATTTTTGAAACGTGTGCTGTCAAGCTTATTGTTCGAAAATTTTCACATCTAACGGCGCCTCTTTTTTTGGTATAGTTACTATGATGTTACGTTTGTAATCTTTGGGTATCTCGCCTGTCTCATACGTATAGTTTACAAGTCGGAAGAGACGTTCTGTTACTGCTTGTTCAGGGCTTTTAGAGTTTCTGCTTGCACCTTATCTGTACCCGGTGCCTTACCATTTTTCAGACACTTTAATGCTAATTCAAACTCATCTCTAAGTATAGGATATTCCAGGTCATCCTTTTCAATGTCTGATTCCTGTTCTAATGCTGTTCTCCTGAATATAAATTCCCTATATATTCCTGCCATCTAGCTACTTTCTCTGCATTTTCTATAATGACGTTTCCTCCCGCAACCCTTATATTTTTGCTATATGGTTTTATATTCCTAAAATTCATTCTAATTAATTTGTATGCTTTGTCTGTCCTTCCTATTTCCATCTTAGTTTGTACCTCGTTGCACTTTTCATTAACCCATTGTTCTTTAGCTTTCCTGCATTTGCGAATAATTTCCCATTTTATGGCTTTGTATCTCTGTTTTCCTGTTTCGTCTGATCTATTTTTGTATTTTCGTGTTTCTTCTATTAAATTCAGGATATCCTTTGTTAATCCATGGTTTCTTATTTTCTTTTTGTGAATACCCCAGAATATCTCTGGCCGCCATGTCTAAGCTGGATTTAATGTTATTCCATTCTGTTTCTACTTCCTTAGTATCAGAAATTTTTCCGATATTTTTCAGCAATTCATTTGACCTTTTTTCAAATCTTTCGTGGATGTCTTTATCTTTTAGCTTTTCAAAGTCAAAGTACCTTTTTCCGTTCCTCTTTTTCAGATTTTTAAATTTAAGTGCGGTCTTCATAATTACGATGTTGTGGTCAGTGTCTATATCTGCTTCCGGTTAGCTTTTACAGTCTTTCACTTGATTTCTAAACCGTTGTCTAACAATAATGTAATCTAGTTGATACCTTCCTATATCTCCTGGCATCTTCCACGTGTATCGTCTTCTAGTATGATGTTGAAATAATGTATTTGCGATGGTTAAGTTGTTCTTGTCGCAAAATTCTACCAGCCTATTTCCCCTGTCGTTTCCCGTGCCTAAACCAAATAAACCTACTATCGCTCCTCCCCCCCCCCCTACCTACCACTGCATTAAAATCCCCCGTAATTATTAAATTTTCATGTCCTTTTATGTATCTTAGTATGTCTTCGATATCTTTGTAAATCGCCTCTACCTCTTTCTCACTGTAGTTAGAGGTGGGCAAGTATACTTGTATTATTGCAGTATTTACTGGTTTAGATTCAAATCTAACCATCAGTACTCTTTCGTTCTTTTGTAGGTAGTTTTCTACACGTTGTCCTATCTTTCTTCGCATAACTACCCCCACACCCGAATTTCCTTCCTCTGATCCTGTATGAATCACCCTGAAGTCTCAATTCCAAAAATTTCCCGCCTCTGGCCAGCGGACTTCGCTAATTCCTACTATGTCTAGTGCTAACCTATCCATTTCTAGTTTCAGGTTCTCTAGCTTGCCTACTTGTTTCATACTTCTGACATTCCACTCTCCGACTCGCAGAATGTTCACGGATCTTTTTCTATTCTTTTTGATTACATCCTCCGAAGTAGTTCCCTCCCGGAGATCCGAATGGGAGACTATTTTACCTCCGGAATTTCTTACCCCGGAGGATGCCATCATGTTTAACAATTTGTGTACGCAGTGTAATTGGGAGGTAATGTGGTGGTTTCCCGTTGCCTTCCACATCGCAGTAGTGTGTCTTAGAATGTCATACCGACCCCTATTGTCTCTACCACTCTAAGTACCGAAAAAGCTGCTGCTCTCTTTCGGGGACCTGTCTTAGTCTGGTTCCTCACTAAAGGCCCCACTAAATTGGTTAAACTATAGTTCGCCTCTTTATCTCATTGAAACGCGCAAGCCATTCTACCTGTTCTAGTATTTTAGAACGACGTCAAGGTGCAGGTCCGTTCAGAATGGTTTCTATGCTTATTGCTTACAAAAATCAATATGAAATTATAAAGACAATTATAAGAATATAGAACTTAAATTTCCCCGCTAACGGTATTTGTTACTCCTGTAGCCACTGGGGGCAGTACTGTAAGTGTTCTTACATTCTAACCTGTAAATGAGTACTCTCCTTCTGTTTCTCTATGGTGTGAACATGTGCGTGCGTGCAAGAGCCACTTTAGTCATCTCTTACGACAGGTAAATCGTATTCTGAGGCTATTGTGCCCAGCACTCACACAAAGTTATTATTATTATTGTATAAAAAACTATTAGTGTTATGCTTACAGAAAACGAAAACTGTCTGTCTTAAAAAACTTTAATTGTTAAACTCGTTAGTACTACAATTAGAATAATAAGAAAATTTTTGTAGCAACTGCTATAAATAAAATACACTATTTATAACGCTTTCAATTTGAAGATTTTATTATTAACACTAAAGAAAATTAGAAGTGCGATAAAGTATCATGGAGCTCGTTTTGAATTTTTTTTAATTTAGATATACTTACACGAGTAACTGGAGAAGCAGACAATTGTCGAAACATGAATCCATCGCAGGTATAATTTGTGTGGTCATTACTCTGTCGACATTGAGCTGATAATGAAACATGTAACTGCGTATACACAACTATTAATACACAACACTTTGCATATATCATTATTCTACTAAAAGTATGTTTATTTCCAAATAAAAAGTATTATTTGATACAAATTACTGGTAAATAAAACAATAAACATGTAGAAGCTGTTACTGGAATGACCTCAGAAAGCAAATTGCACATTTACTCGAGGTTAAAGTTCGAATGGCGTATATGTATGATTACAAAATAACAACGAAACAGAATTCTATATCAGCGAGTTAACTATGAATATAGTGGTAGTGTTAATACGAAATCAAGATCTAAAAGGTTTTGCTATTTATTAGCAGGAGCACAGTGAAGTCAAACGCCATTCGATGCCACTCCATAATTTGGTGGCTTTTGACAAATGAGTTGTAGTACAAAACGTGAAATTCTTTAAACAGTTAATCATCAATTAAAATAAATTCAACTATAAGCTTTTTTTTAAACTATATTGTTAATACAAAAAAGAAACGCAATCACAAAAGCAAAAAACCTAAAATTTCTAACTACTTAAAAAGTAAACTTGTGTTACTAAATTAAAAATTATGAAGGATAAATAGCAATGCACGTGACTGTATACTAGAAATATAAGATTTTGTTTTATTACAAAACATTAACAGCGTTAATATTGTAACAAGTTTATTTTCCAGCAATATGTTGACAAATATTTAAGTTAATAATTTTATAAAAAGTCAATTCAAATATAATATCTCTACACAATCTACGTGAAAATTATTACATGTTGTTGAATCCAATATAAGCTTTCGAACTGCGAGCATAAATTATAAGTTAAGCGGTGACAGAAAATGCCATTTGCGAACGTCACTATAAGGGCTCCCTCCTTTGATAATTATAAAAATCGTAACTGTTGTTAGGCGCTAGTATACGTGGAATCGAACACTTTCACCTGAGCTGTTGCTTAAGAAGGTCATTCGTTCTTTGTATAGAAGAACATGGTGTTTCACACTTGGTGTTGGAAACACAGGAAGATAAAAGTTGATTTCAAGATGAAGTCGTCTTCGTTAAAAGCACACTATATGTCGACGCTTGGCAGATTATAGTTGCACAAGACGGGGCGTGAATTAAAATGGTTGGCTTTAGAATAGCAGTAAGTATTACCGAGCTTTAGGGCATTTGTTAATTTAAAATTTTCAGTGCAACTTACATTAAATGCAACTTACATTAAATGCAACTTATATTAAATGCAACTTATATTAATGGCAACTTATAAGATTTGTAAAATTTATATGAAAGTTTATTTGATGTGGTAATTAATCCTACGTGGTTTATTTATTCGATGTGGATGCACGTGATGTTCGCTTGATATTCTGTATCAAAGTTAATTAGATTATGTGATTTTGGAGAATTCTAACCTGTTTATTGTTGAAATAAGAAGATTCCAAATTATTTTAATATTCCGGAGATGGTCCAAATACATTGCAAGTATTCTTCTGATGGATTAACATCTGGTATGTAATTAGAGTTTAAATAGGTCAAGCTGTGACCTTTGGAATGACAAACAAGTAAGTTTTTGTTTGTTCACGTGGAAATTTCCTAGTTCATTATGTGAATGACAAACAAGTTATTTTTAACATTGGTGAAAGAAATCTATGAAACTTCAATTTTATCTTTTTATTAGTACAAACAAAAAATGGTAGATGGCAGTATATAGGTAGAAAAGGTTAACTTTCAGGATTAACAAAAATTGAAGCTATTGTTTGAATATCAAACGATCTAAGTTTAGATAACTAAATTGTTTCATTTTGCTTTTTAATAATTATTAATCGAAATACTTTAGCATACGATTTAATGTGAAGTCTAAGTAGTACTACCAAGACCAAATAAAGTTTGTAGTATAAATTTAATCAATCATAAAGCTCAAATTTAAACATTTACTAGAATACAATCTTGCTAGATTTTTATAATGTAAAAATTACATTACTCTATTTTTGTGAGATACAGATGTTGAGATTATTACCGAGTATATAAGTACATATTTTTCGTAATTATAATTTAGTCAATTTTTAAAGTAAATTTGCTAAGATAATGTTTTGTAATTAATTTTAAACTGCAACTTAAAGGAATAGAAATTCATTTTGGTCAAGACTATGATATTAGTTGGAATGAATGAGGTTTGATTCTTGTTAATTATGAATTTTTTTAATGAATGCACAAACTGTGCTAGCCTTGGTTTAATCTGTTTACAGGTGTAGCAGTGCATCTTTAACGATCAATATCGAGCCATAAGGTAAGCATCTATAAGAATTATGTTCTCGTAATATTTTTTGTATAGCGGTATTTGAGTATAGGTTTCCGCATTTCCCTTATACAAAAGACTCAAGTAGGGTCTTCTTAGTATACAAAAATTCGGTGGCGCCATATTCACTATATTTTTGGTCGTAATCCAACCCCGACCCAAAGCTCATGTTCTACCCAGAGCAAATCACTCGACTAGCCGCTTAGCCTTTGGAGGTTTCCTTATCTACGAGCCATATTCCATCTAAACTAACCTTGGGCTCTTTACATCATCGGAAAATCTTCGTTATCTACCCTTGTGCCTTTCAGCTAGCAATATAGGAGTAAAGAAAAATATCCCATTAGTAAGGCAAAACGTTATAATATTTTATTTTTTACATAAAATATCGCATTAAATTTTGATATGAAATATTTAGCATAATCTGCATACACTCGCGCGAACACACACCCACACATACTTACACAAACACACACACACACTTGGTGCTTGGTGTTATTCTTTTTGGGTTTTTTTTCTTTTTTCTCGTTCCTTGCGTTCCACATTCCTCTCCTTTTTCCTGTTGCTGGTCTTCTTTGCTGTCGGTCCCTAGTCCGATTGTGTTTCGTCCCTCTGCTCCTGTAGTAGGTGCTTTCTAGTCCGTTTTTCTTTCTTCGGAAACCACGACTTAGTCGACTTTAGGACTAGATAGCATTTATTTTCTTTGGTTCTTCGGTTTTGGTTACCACAGTTAGTAGTACATCGTTTCCTTTTACCAGCGCCCTCCCTCTCTTCTTCTCGTTCTACCTAGCTGTCTCTTTTGTTTACTTGAGGCTTGACCCTTGGGTCTTGTTTGGGTTATTACTGCTCGGTTTCAGTCTCGCTTTCTTTTTTTGCTTTTTTTGGTTTCTTCGCGGGAAACCAATCCTGTTCTAGAGATTTATGACCTTACTGTTTCTTCTGCGAAACATCCGTCCGTTGACGACTCTGCGTCGATGCCGTTCCATCTTAGTTCTCGTTGCTTGCTTATTACTCGTTTTCTTTTCCTTCTTTTTTTTCTCTCTTTCTCTGTTGTCCTAGTACTCGGTTCACACCTGTGAGTGTCTTTTTCAGGTAATCTGATCGTTACCTCTATTGGTCCTTCGAGCTGGATGAAAGTTCTTTCTTTATTATTTTGGAGTGTTTCTTTTTTCTAGTTCTTTTGTTGTTTTCGTAACGAATGTTCTTTTAGTTTGAAGCGAATTTTCTTTCTTTTTCGTTTTGTTTAGGGTTTTTGGTCCTGTCCATTCCCGGATTTTGGCTACCCCGACTTGTTAATTTTCCTGAGGGGGGATTTGTTACGTTTATTTTCGACGAGATTTAAATACGTCTTTTTTTGAAGTAATTCGTTTTTCATTCACTTAGCTTCTGTTTCTATTCAAAACCTCATCCTGTATTTTTATCTCGTTACAATAGTACGCGCAATCATAACATTTCTTTCAAATCTATTCATTCTAAAACGAAAATTTATTCAATAAATTAAATAGTCAATATCTTGTTTTAGGAATCCATTAATTTGTTAAACATTCCGATAACGGATAATTGTTTTCTCTTGTGTTTCCCATTTAAAGATTTATCGAAATAACAAATCCTACTATTATTTGATAGCGTGTTTTCCAGCTTGCTAATCGTGCTTTGATACTCATGTTATTTAAACCCATTTTTAATTTGATTCTGCAGCTTGTGCGTTGAAATATTTTCTACATTACTCGTCCCAGTACTTCAAAAGCGATGCACGTTTTTTTGTTCGACAAGTAGGAAGTATTTTGCGTGTATTGCTCTTATCTGGAGGCCAAATGGGTTCTTTCTTTATGTAGGCCCAACTGTTCGTTGACGTAGACCAACTGCTTTTGTCTGTATACCGCTGCTGCAGTTACGATAGCAGGGTGAATAGACCCTGACTACCGTGGCGTTTCTGTGCTGGCTCACCCCCGACGTTTGCAAGATAAGCATTCCGACGCATAGAGGTATGTGACTCGTTTTCTTTTATTTACATCGAGGATTATTATTTATCAGCGGTTGATGTTGTGAAACCCGTTCACCATTCATGTTTAAAAACTAGCTTCGCTAGTGCTTCGGATTATATTTCTTTAATTCTTACTACAACTTGGTCTACACTTAATACTTTAATTTAACACACTTGCTATTGAGAAAATCTAAGTATTACTTTTTTTCAATGAGTTTTATTACATGTTAGCTACAAAATGCGCACTTAGTGGATCCATTATAAAATTTGTCCTTTACAATATAACTTAAATTTAATATTTTTCTTTCTCCATGTGAATCAAGAAATTTTAGTTTATTTTTATTGTTAATAGATAATCGTAGGCGACGTGTTTTTTTTTGTTTTTTTTTGGTGTGTAGGCGAATCACCCCACTCTTCGCGGTTAGTAGTTAGCCTGGTATTTACTTGTCTTCCGGCTACGTCTAGGTACGTAGCAGCATTTACACTGCTAAACTTTACTGGAAATATTTTGTTCGGAGAAACTCCTAATACTTAACCTGTTTATTGACTACACTTTCATATTTTATGCTAAACCTTTGAAAAATTATACATGTTCAAACTTCATATTACCTTACACTAAGTTATGTACACAAATAAAATAATTACGCTTTGAATATCCGTTACTTAACAAATTCACCCTCTTCAATTATCGATTTCTATGCTACAAAATCAAAAGCTTTCCTATCACTATCTTTACATGATAATTATACATTTAAACGCACGGACTTATGCTTCCTATATCTAAAAATTGTACCTAATCTTTGCTCTAATTCTAAAATGAAGTAAAATTAATCTTGAAGTTTATCTTAAATAATAAATTTTTATGTTCTAGCTTTGAAACATCTTATAACTAATTACTGGCCTGCTATATACATAGTGTATCCTGCCATAAATATTTAACTGACCTATCTACCATTGTTCTATCCCAAAATCCATAGAAATATATATATATATATATATATATATATATATTTCTGTGATAATGAGGTCACGGGAGGTCATTGAATGCCAAATTCTATAAATCCAAAGAGAAGAAAAACGGGAAAAATTAAAAATATTCTGATATTTAATTTTTCCACTCTGTATAAAACTTAAGCGTATTCAATTAGCACATGAAAGGAGATTCCCATGTAAGATAACACTCTTTAAGAACACATATAGTATATTATACCATATACAAAGAATAAGAACAAAACCCTAATTAATTATGATAAAATCCGTGTGTAGACATTTATTGCAGACAAAAACGAGTCCCGTGCACTTTTAAAAATACTAGATATTTACCCTGTATAGATATCTCATTTAAAACATAAATAAAATATACACCCTCGTTAAAAATACCATTTTTATGAGAGAAGTACTTTTTTCAAAGATGCCCATTTTGGGGTAATTCTAGACCAAATTATATCATTTAGTCCAAAACCAAAATACCATATTTGTTTGCCTAAACAAATTACGATTTTGAGATTCTTTGGTAAAGTCATATATTATATACGTCATTTATTAGAAATGTTCTAAAAGTCATTATGTAAGCCAATTATTTTGTATCAGTTTATAAACGTGAGGTTTTTACATATTTGACATTGATAAACTGTAAACTATTCGGGTGTATATATTTTGATTTTGAATATACAGGAGAAAAACCATAAGTGTGTTCAAGGATGTTTTTAACCACAAATCAAGAAATTGATATTTTACACTAATTGCAATTACGATGAGTTCATGTGATATTAGAACTTATAAATATACAAAGTAATGAATATACTACTTGTTACGTGCCATTGCCACTTAAACATTGTTTTAGGTTAGTTTTTGGTGTACGGAAGTTTCCGCCATATTTTCAAATACGCGAGACGCGGGAATTTTTAAATAGACTAGGCGGTGCTTCCGATACGTCAGAGTAGTGAGCTTGCGCAGTGTGCTTATCCCTAGAGGGATAGAGCAATACTAGACAAAGGGAGGGAGTTCTCCGCTTCTGTCGCGAGAACGTGGCTTTTTACCGAGTATCGTCGGGGTGTGAAGTGCTGGTTTCCTTCCTGGTAACGTATCGTTAGGGGTTATCTATGTAATTCCTTGCCTAATTATCTTTGTTGTCTACCTCCATACCTTTTCCTGTCCAATCCCTACATAGGTAGGTAAATTTGCAGCCACCTCGAGGCAACTGGAGCAGCCCACGACCCCGATGTCCAAGCTCTACCAGCAGCACCGGAGCCGAGGCCTACCGTAGCGTGACTTCCTGCCGGATACCGGATTCCTCATGTGAGTAAATTCTCTAATTTTCATTGTTCTAATTTTATGTAAATCTCCCGATTATGGCGCAATATAAATTATCGGTGACGTCATGGTGGTTGGCTACGCGAAACCTGTAAAAGGGGTTCGCGCTTCCGGCCGCCAGGGCGTAGCATTGCTTTTTATCCATTGCGCTTGCACGATGTATCTTTTGAACTTTGGTAACTGTATTACAGGCTTTTAAGAACCATCTATCGCCATATAAATGTACCACCATCTAAGTGTAATACTTTGTTAACTGTATTACCGACTTTTAGAAACTTTCACCAGTAAAAGTGGAATAACAATGGCGCCTTCAATGTGGTGAGGTTAGGGTTTTTTTTTCTTTGTTTTTAGGTTATAATAATTTCAGTTATAAACATTCAATGTATTAACAGATGTTATTTAAACAGCTTTCTCACTTAAAGAACCGTACTTTTATTCATGTAAGTATTACAAATAAGCATTTACCTTGATTAGATACCTTTAAATATAGTTATTACAAAATTATCTATTAAAATATAACTTTTGTTGTTTTCTTAACCTTAAAAGCCCGTTTTTTGAAACTTAAATGCACTGTCTTGTATGTTACATTTTAAAAACTGTATTAGTCTTTCATCTATTCAATTAACAATATCTCAAATACCTTTACAAGAAACTCTTGTGTTTAAAAACACTGAGTGAAATAAATTGGTTTCTATATCTTTTTAAGAAGTGTTTGACTATGGGTTGTTGCTTTTATAGGTTAAATAACATATCACCTGCATGCATTTTCTATTTAGGAGGGTTTTTTTGTAATTATCAACAAAATATTTATTTAATTGAACATTGATTTTGCTTTCATACACCCTAAATGTGTTTCTTTAGTGTTTTGATTAATCAACGTGTTAACATTGGCATATTATTCTTTACCGGTGACGTTCCTAACAAGGTTTCACCCCTAAATACCGTATCGTATTAACTTAAAGTAGCTGTAACGTTTTTTTACCTTCTGATCTGCGTCAAAATCGCATATTTTATATATATATATATATATATATATATATAGTGTCTCGAATACTCTATTCACCATGAATGTTTCTCATTTAAAATCGCTGGAACTAATTTACGAGCTTGAATGTAGGAATATTATCGCAGCTAGTAACCAAAATGACAGGAGATCTCAGCTCAGGGCCATTCTAGCCCAGGAAACCAAAGGCATTGCTATCTTAAAGAAACCCGTTGGCGATTGGCCTCTCAACGTATCGGAAATTAAATTATCTTTAGATGACATATCGGGTATAATAAATAGAACAGATCCTGGTGCTAGTGATATCGAGTTAGGGAGATTGGCTTCGAGAATAACGCACGTCAAACAACGTGTCGAATTATTATCTTTATATGACGATGCCCAAGCGACTCAATCTAAACAAAGTTTGTTGTCCGAAGTATTATTACTTGAAGGAATTATTCTTGAAAGACTTAATCCTAATGCAGACGTAGATATATCGTTACCCTTTTCAAATCTCGCACTTGCCCAACCTAAACCGTTAGGAAAATCTATACCTGTATACAAATGGGGTCTCACTTTCGAAGGGTTCGATTCGCAGGTCTCTTTATCATCTTTTCTTGACCGTATTAATGATTTCAAAATCTCTCGCGGGTGTACCGACCAGGACGTATTTGTCTCAGCAGGTGACTTGTTCACAAACTCAGCGTTAATATGGTACAGAAACATACGAGACCAAATTTCTACCTAGGAGGAGTTAGTTGCATGTTTGAAACGAGACTTCCTACCTTATGGCTATATTAACGACCTTTGGAACGAAATACGTAACCGAACCCAAGGTCCTGACGAAAATGTTGTTTCTTTTATTACCTCACTAGAAGCTTTATATAGCAGACTCGACAAAAACCTTCAGAACCCGAAATTATCGATCAATTACTTAGAAATTTAAACCCCTACTTCTCAGAACGTTTGGCATTGCAGCAAATCTCGTCGTTAGCCCACTTTAAAGACCTATGTCGTTCCCTCCAGGAAGTGAAGTCAAGAATTAACAAATATCGACCACCCCCCCGAGAAACTATCTGGTCTTCTAGAACCTGATTTAGCTTGCCAAACTCGAGCTTCCCATAAAGTATCCACCCTTAACGTTCCTTCTACCGTTACTAATAACTCACTTACCTGTTGGAACTGTAAGAGAAGTGGAAATAACTATAATGTCTGCACATACCCTAGAAATATTTTTTGTTATGGTTGTGGTCGCTCAAATATCTACAAATCTAACTGCACCAACTGTAATCCTAACGTATCGGGAAACTCCCGTCGAGATATTTCAAATCAGGGTGTGAATATCTCAAGAATCCAAAATCGCCCTCATCACCAATCATTCAACGGACCCAGACGCCAATAAATTCAAATCATAAAACTACTTCTAACGTTGTACCGTCATTAAATTTATCTAACAATAATACCGCTACTATTAATGTACAAAATGCCTTACCTTCATTAGAGGAATTATGCTATACTACTCCAGCCGAGTGGTCTAAGTGGTTACAAACCGTCAATTCCTTTTACCATAAAAAGACTGCTGCCGTTTCACAACTTGTTAAAAAACCCTTCGATAATCGTCCACACTTATCAATCTCAATAGGTTCCTTAAATGTAATTGCTTTATTGTATACAGGTTCTTCATGTTCCCTTATAAATAACGAAGGTTTACATCAATTATCTCAACAAAATATCAAAATTCAAATTATTCCCGAGAAAACTTCCATAAATTTAGCTGACGATAATCAAATACATGTAACCGGTTCCCTTAAGTTAAAAATTCGAGTAGAATCTCTTGAACGTGAGGTTTTATTTTTGATTGTGCCTGCATTAGCTTATCCTTTCCTATTGGGGGTTGATTTCTGTAAACTTTTTAATCTGTCACTTTATTTCCAGGATTTTTCATGGCAAACCTCTCTTAAAACGAATTCTTGTGCATCTACAGGAATATCTAACAAAATTTCTCTTACTGACTCCCAAAATGTAACTCTTAACGCTACAATCGACAAATTTCGCAAACTTAATACCTCCGAACTGGGTTGTGTTACAACGGCAACACACGTTATCTCTACGGGTGATGCCCTTCCCTTTAAGCAACGTCAATATCCCTAATCGCCTGCATTACAAAAGCATTTACATGCTGAAATAGACAAAATGTTAGAATCTGGTGTTATCTCTCCTTCAAATTCACCGTGGACCTCTCCTGTATTACTAGTTCGGAAAAAGAATGACGAATGGCGTGTCTGTTTTGATGGCAGAAAGTTGAATTCTGTGACTGTTTCGGACGCTTACCCTCTACCTAGAACTGACTCGATTTTATGCCGCCTTCGAAACGCAAAATTTATCTCATCTATCGACCTTAGACAAGCTTTTTATCAGATACCTCTCGACTTATCTTCTCGTCAAAAAACTGCTTTTTGTGTTCCAGGCCGAGGTCTTTTCGAATATAATTTTTTGCCATTTGGTCTCTGTAACGCTCCACAAACTTTACAACGTACTATGGATCAAACGTTAGGTCCTATCTTACATCAAGAACGTGCCTTTGTATTTTTAGATGATATCTTAGTTATCTCAAGTTCTTTCGATGAACATATCGCCACATTAAATGAAGTTGCAGAACGTTTAAACGCAGCAGGTTTTAAGATAAACTGGGAAAAGTGTCAATTTTGTTGTTCGTCCCTTACATTTCTTGGTTTTATTATCGATGGGACTGGCTTACGAGCAGATCCTGCTAAAGTTGATGCTATTACTAAATTTAAAACACCTAAGACTGTTACCGAAATCAAACGTTTAATTGGAATGATTAGCTATTATCGCATCTTTCTACCCAATCTTTCAACTATATCTGCACCCATTACCGCTTTGATTAAAAATAAAAAGAAATCCCAAACTATCGAGTGGAATTTAGAATCCCATCAGGCTTTCGAACAAATTAAAACATTAATCACTTCAGCACCTATCTTAATCTCTCCAAATTTCGATGAAAAGTTTTATATACAAACTGATGCCTCACTTACTGGTTTAGGTGCAATGTTGTTCCAGGTAAACAATGGTTTAGAACATCCAATCGCTTATGCGAGTCGTGCCTTAACTTCTGCCGAACAAAAATACTCTGCTACCGAACGGGAACTATTGGGCGTTATCTTTGGCATCGAGAAATTTAGAGGATATGTCGAAGGTACACACTTTACCGTAATCACTGATTGTGCAGCTCTCACGTGGCTTAATAATTTGAAACAGCCCGCAGGTCGTTTGGCAAGATGGAACTTGCGTATATCTCAATTTACTTTCGATGTTAGGTATAGGCCTGGCAAATTAAATATCGTACCTGATGCCTTATCTCGTGATGTCGTTTCTCTTAACCTTCCAAATTTAATTCTGGATACCTGGTACCTCAATATGATTAAAAAAGTTTCTGATAACCCCGACAAATTCCCTACCTTTCGTGTAACTAATAATAGACTATATAAATTTGTACCTTCGTCCCCACATAAAATATCGAGTATACCTGAATGGAAACTTGTTGTGCCCACTGCAAATCGCAGTGAGGTGCTCAAATTATGTCACGATGACCCCATAGCTGCACACCTTGGTGTTACAAAAACTCTCGCCAAAATATCTGAATTATATTACTGGCCCACACTTAAGCAATCTGTTTGTCGCTACATTAAGAGCTGCAAAATTTGTGGTTCCCATAAGAGTTCACAAGATGCTCGTCCTGGTTTAATGGGTAACTTTAAGCGAGTATCTTATCCCTTTCAATTAATATCGCTTGACTTATTAGGACCTCTCCCCCGATCGAAAAGAGGTAATCAATATCTTTTAGTCGTTACCGATTGGTTTTCTAAATTTGTTATGGTGCAACCCTTACGTAAAGCTACATCTGCAGCTATAATTAAATTTCTAGAACAAAATGTCTTTCTTATCTTTGGTGTCCCCCAGATTATCCTTTGTGACAATGGTGCACAATTTATCTCTAAAGATTTTCAGAATTTCGTTAAAAGTTATAAAGTACAAAAAATTTGGTTTAACGCAAAATATCACCCCCAAGTAAACCCTACTGAAAGAGTAAATCGAGTTTTAATTACCGCTATTTCGTCCTATATTAATTCATACCATACTACATGGGATGAACATATCTTTGAAATTGCTCAAGCTTTGCGTACATCTAAACACGAAGCAACCCAATTCACTCCGTCTTTTCTTGTTTTTGGAAGATATACCCCAATCGATGGGAGTTACTATGGTTTAGTGCCTGACGATACTAACGTAATTGAATTTGACGATAAAGTACGTTGGGACAAGGACCAACAGTCATTACCTTCTATCTTTAACGACGTTAGAAAAAATTTGTTAAAAGCTTACGAAAAGAGTAAGGACCACTATAACTTACGTAAACGAAATATTTCTTTCGCCTTGGGCGAACAAGTTTGGAAAAAGAACTATGTCTTATCGGATGCATCTAAAAAATTTTCTTCAAAATTGGCCCCTAAATTCATTCTTTGTAAGGTCACTCGTGTCATTAGTCCCCTTATCTACGAACTTCAGGATGCTGAAGGAAAACGCCAAGGCAGGTGGCATATCAAAGACCTTAAGCCATTCTCTGCCGACCCAAATGCTACTTAAATTTTTCATGTTTCATGCTCCTCACCATTTACCTAATATTTTTTTGTTTTCACCATCAATTAGTAACTTTAATTACTTATTCCTTCTCTTATACACCTACGGTTTATACGTTTAACTCATTTACCTTAAACCCTTTCCTTTTGGTTGACTTTTCCTTCACCATACCGTTAAATATATATCACTTCATTCTCTACACACCCCCCCCCCCCAATATAACTCTGTCGTTTCATTTAATTAATCCTTCAACTTTTCCCACTACATACTGTTCGGTCTTTAGTATTTCTCTTATATGGTTTAATTGTGTGGTAATTGTCGTAACTTTGGTTGAAATAACTCATTGAATTTTTATGATTGGTTTTAGCTGATGTTGAGTGGATGATTTTTTCTTTGGGCCAACATAGGAGTCATGACCTATGCCATTGTAAGAAATAGTTCATATTCGCAGTTGCAAAAACTAGGACTACCTATTCCATGTGTTTTTCTTCTGAATTATTGCAGTCGCCTACATTATACTATATTATTATTTGTTTCTTTTTCTACTAAATCTACATAACTTATAAACATTTTTTTTCATTGTTTTTTATTGAACTTCGTGGTGAGATGCTATTGCTTCCTATTGTTATCTTATTAAATTCTCGGTTGTTTTAGCATATGGGGACAGTGTATCTGTATTTAACTGCGTATAATTAGGCATTTTTGTGTGTTTAGGGTGCTACCGTTTTAAAAAACTACCTTAAAACAGTTTGTTTTTGTGTGTTTGTATCTGTAATGATACTTTTAAGTTGTCGTGTCAACTTTTTTCTGATTTTCTTATCGTAGTCAATGTACTCGTTAGGAAAATGATCGCACTAGTTCTCTTGAGAGTCTAGTGAATGTCAACATATGATATATCTTATCTTGTCGGATCAATATCGCAGGTAGTCCTTCAGACTGCGCTGTGTTTAATAGGGACAACTCTCTACTTTCTCTTGGACGCTTGTCCAAAAACTATACTTTTTTCTTAACCCGCTATCTCCGCTATGCCTTATTCTTCTTTCGGTGGACCTGTTCTTGTCCCGGAACACCCGTCTGCCACATAAGAATGATGTTCCCTCATTCCGAGCTGTTAGTCACATTGGTTGGTTGAGTAGCGCTTTGCTATCCACCTTTCCCTCTGTCGCTTTTGCTCAATGCGAGCCCTTCCTCTACTTTCTTCTACCTGGAGGTGCCTCTTATGCACTCCAAAAAACCAACCTCCTTCTTTTTTACCGTTCCTGTTTCTCTACTGCCTTTTCATTTCTGTTAGTCACCGTGTGGTTGCGCGGGAGGTTTCCACAGACACCTGGACCATGTCTCTGCGAATCTTTCGTGGGGTCATGCGGTGCCGCTGTCAGTGCATGGACTCTGGCAGTGAAGGTTTGTATGAGTGTGTGAATGTGTGAGTGAATGAGTATATATGTCGTTACATACCGTGTGGATATCGGGTGATTGTTTCACCGATATCAATTACCGCCGGGTGCAGGAATGCACCCAAATGTCTTTGCCGGTCTCTCGTGCTGTTCTTGTGAACGGATCTGCTTCACAGGTTTCTCTTTTTAGAGGGCACGGGTCAATCCCATTTAAACGGCTCTACTGGAGCCACTCTTTTGTTGTTATTCATTGTCTTGGGTAATAACTAGGCCAATATCTTTGTCTTCTTTATTATCTTTGACAATACCCTTAGTTTTAATATCGTTATCTTACTGATTACCTATAGTAATAACCTTAGGTTAGTATCGTTATCTTACCGGCTACCGTTAGGAATAACTTCGAGTTATTTCGCGTTATCTTACCGGTTATCTTTAGTAATAACTTTTATTTAAATTCGTGTTACTTTACCTACTATCTCTTATAATCACTTTAACTTAATATCGTGTTATCTTATCGAGTATCTCAAATAATAACTAAAGCTTAATACCATTATCTTATTCATTACCTTTGAGGATAACAACTTAAGCTTAATAACATTATCTTATCTACTATCTTTAACAACAATTTGAGATCTTGTCTTATCTTTTTATCGTCCTAACGTGTGGTATATATGACCAGACGTGGGAATTATTTTTTTTTTCAGAAATTTAAGTGAAAAAGCTAACCCGATTTACAAATGTAATTTGTCAGGTTAGCATATAAGGATTTAGTAGGTGGTACTTTTGGTAAATTTGTTGATTCACAACTATGTCATGGACAAGTTTTAAATGTGCATCGTTGGAAAACCAAAGTACCAGTAACAAAATTTGCTGGAGTGCAAAGTGACGCACTCCATGAACATTTTAAATTTGGGCACTTCTTGCCAAAAAGAAGAATAGTTTCGATGCAACACTCATGTGTGTTTGCACATAAGAACTTTTATGTTAACTTTAGTTAGATAGGTTTAGATAGTTTACGCGACTTGTCGCGCCCGTGTTAGTTTAAGTAGTGTTTCATGCTCCCCGACCAATTTGTGCTGTCGGTAATTAGTGTAGTCAAAGACTATCGGGCTACCTATTCCGTTTCCTGGTACTTCGGTAGACGTGTTATCGGTCGAAAAAACCAGGTGGCGCCTTATATAAACATTTTGTAGGTTTTAAGTTAGGGTTTATATAAGGTAGTTAGGATTTAGATTTTAAGCTGTTACTGTGCTAACAGACTTTTTCTTTTTTTAAGTTTTTTCTTTTGTGGCTTTGTCGCGATTGTTACGTGCCATTGCCACTTAAACATTGTTTTAGGTTAGTTTTTGGTGTACGGAAGTTTCCCGCCATATTTTCAAATACGCGAGACGCGGGAATTTTTAAATAGACTAGGCGGTGCTTCCGATACGTCAGAGTAGTGAGCTTGCGCAGTGTGCTTATCCCTAGAGGGATAGAGCAATACTAGACAAAGGGAGGGAGTTCTCCGCTTCTCTCGCGAGAACGTGGCTTTTTACCGAGTATCGTCGGGGTGTGAAGTGCTGGTTTCCTTCCTGGTAACGTATCGTTAGGGTTTACCTATGTAGAAATCCCTTCCTAATTATTGTTTGTTTGTCTACCTCTACCTCTTTCCCGCCAAACCCTACATAGGTAAGAATTTGCCGCCACCTAGGCGCACCGATCTTCACGCCTGTGGAAGAAGACCTCATGTTTACCTTAGCAAGCCGGAGCTGTTCCGTACGCATTTGAGAGCGTCGACGCAGCATCTCTAATTCCTCCGGGAGGAGCCCCGACTGGACTTGGCTAGAGGCCCACCCGAGCGCAATTTCATGCAGAAGCAGGATTTCTGATGTAAGTAATCCGTTACTTAAATTTGCATGCTTTATTTTTTGTGCTAAAAATGGAGTAAATTTACGTCGGATTGCGTAATATTGATGACATCATTGGTGGAGGACCGCACCTAAATCCGTATAAGATTAGTGCTGCCAACCCCCGATAGTGTTTATTAAACCACGCTACCGGTGTTGCATTTATAGAACTTTTTGGTATATGTAAGCACCGGGGTTATAAGATACTTACACTTACAATATACTTTGCACAATTTTTAACGCACAAAACAAAATAAACATGTTTCCAGCATCCTGCTTTATTGGTACAAATGTGTACCACTTTCTGACAGAAGATTACATTATTTCATCTAGGTGGCGTATTGTATATAATGTGGTTTATATTTGTACCTGTGAATGTCCAGTTGACTAAACCAATCGCAAAAACTGCAATGATTGTCCGTTATCACAAGTGGTACAATTATGTACCAAAAATCCTTAAAAGGTTAATGTAGAAATAAATACGGCATTCTCGTATTACAGCCATTTCTACGCGGCAAATACTATGTATTAGTCCTTTCACGTGTACGTCAGGGTCCGATTTAGTTGATTGGCCTATTTACCGCAAATTCACAGTAAAGTTTGTTGTTGACCTACAACGTTATAACAAGGATCACTTGTATGGTACTATAGAAAGAAAGATAAAGATGTTCAGGTAACCTCACTACATTTCACGCACTAACTGCCACTACATTCGTTTAGTAAAAACGCCCAAGAATATCTGCCATGATCATGCCGTCTGTTCACATCGACTAATCAGAACTTCAATATAACGTCGTATTTTAGGTTGAAACAATGACGCACATTTTTTGAATCGTGGGAAAACGTACATTCACGCGCATTATAAAAGTAACATAATATACTGTTACGAACTATTAGGCAACCCGTCAAACACGCAAGTAGCATAACCGAAGTGTATTCTACAGAAGTCTAGAACATTCGAGCAAACACCAGACTATGAATCATCTAGTTAATTTTAGGGTATATATATATATATATATATATATATATATATATATATAGGATCAGTGATGAGTGTACAACAGTTAGTCTATATCCAAATGTCGTATATAAATCATATCGTGTATAGTTAGTTGGTCATTACGTTTTAAAAGTCCTATAGTAAATATAAATTTGTGTTATGTGAACGTGCATATTGTACCGCCAGCTTGTACATAAATAGACAAAAGGGTAATAAATAAATAGTAGTGTTTAGTGTTGTTAAGAAAACTTATGGTTAGGATTTAGTTTAAGAAGATATTAGTGCTTGTAAAAAGCATTAATGTGATAGCGTTTTATTGTTAATTGGACTGAAAACACCTATAAATAAGGCAAATACTGTTAATTAAACTTGTGAATAGTGTGTAGCCTTTTACTTCCTGATTTTCGTTTAACGAGAATTTCCGATAATTAGAAATGAAGCCCACGGCAAATTAAGATGGAAGGTGGCTCTAAGTTGAGGAAATCTCAAAGGCAAGCGGCTAGTCGAACTATATGCTCTGGGTAGAGAATGAGCTGTGGGTCGGGGTGTAATTGCAACCACTAATAATAAGAATAAGGCGCCACCGTATTTTTTTATACTGAGAAGACCTGAAACAAGTCCCTTGTACAAGGCTAATGCGGAAACCTATTTTCTATAACCGCTATATAATTTTTAAAGACCTCCTAATCTTTGAAGTATCTTACCTTATGGTTCGACCTTGACCTTAGCAATCTTGCACTGCACCTGTGAACAGATTAAACAAAGAAAGGCACTGTTTGTGCATTCAAATTCAAAAATAATTAAACACTATCAGAATCGACTTTCATTCCTCTTAAATAAAAGATAATCTTTAGTCCGAAAATAAGAATCTATTCTTTTTTGGTATCCAATAAAGTAATTTTTCGTTTACAAAAAAATATGTCTTCCTTTATAAGTTAATTTAAATTAGAAAGAGTTAATTACAATGGTACTGAAAGTATCCGTACCACTTACTATTTAATGAAGTTTATATGACAAATTGACAAAGCATAAAATTGCTTATTTAAAGAAAGAGTTAATTATGGTAAATTTACCTTAATTTCACAGTAGATAATTACAGCTAATTGTTCATAAAATATCAAATGTAAAGATTCAATTTCTAAAGGTTTAAAATTATGAGAATTTAATTTATCTAATTAATAGTGACATCTTCTGATGTTTCTTTGAGTTAATAAAAGAATTTGTAGAAACAAATTACAGATTCATAACGTATGACTACGAAAAATATAACTGAGGTCTGGCCTTGACCTGTTTTAAGGCTAACACAAGTCGATTACAGCAAAATTTATCTCGTTACTACGTCGACAGTTCAGACAACATACGAACATAATTTTTTGTACATACCAGAGTTCCAATTGCACCTAAATACTTGCGTGAATGCTGACATATGTTTGAACAACGGAAAATTCCATTCTAAACAAACAGCTGCGCCGCTTACTGAAAAACCGTCATTTGGCTTCCATTAACTGCGTTTCAAGAATTCACACCACAAGAAAGCAAATGTTGTCTGTAATTGATCCGAACAACTTTATATATGTAATTCCATATTATACAAAGATACAATTGTTATCCATCAACTTCGAATGAATACCATTCAGAAAAGAGCTTATTCACAATCTACGTTGCAATATAATTTAAATTCAAATTTAATAATCTCCAATGTTACATGTTTTAAATTTATTAGTTTCCAAAGTTACATGTTCCTAATAGCATACACGGGCAATTTTCCATCGTGCACGCCTCCAACAGCAAAATCAACCACGGACATCGCTCCTAAGAACAACTTTTCGACCTGCTTGAACCCCAGCTGTGTTGGAAGTGACCTGGCGGCTTGTTGCTGCCCAGTAACAAAGTTACGTTACGATTCCTGAGTGGAAGGGGATCCAGGAAGGATACCAAACAAAAGCTTTTATCTTGTCTCCGTAGAATTCAACTTTTAACATGAACTAAATACTAGTTCTTTATTGGACAATAGATATAATTATATTAAGTGGATTGGATTACATTATAATGTGTTATATTATTTAATATTTAATAAAAGGATTGATTATACAGATATATATATATATATGAGGTAGAAAATAAAATTGCTACACTGCCTCTTTCTAAGAGAAAAAATTCTGGAATAAATACTAAGAATTTTTTTTTTGAATTTATAGTTATATATTCACGACTTATTATTATTAATTTTACAAAATAAAACAAAATTACCACTTATGATACAACATAGTTGAAAATGAGTGATGAGTAACTACGCGTACTATACGCCACAAGGGGACAAATTCGGGAAGTCTTAATCGGTAGGGTGTCATTATCGTTTAATCATATTCGGGGTTATTATATCACTCATTTATACTCGAAACTTAAACAACAAAACATATAATACTGCTGTATTATAATTCCTTAATGAAAATATCAAATTATCATGACAAACATATTTTACTTTATTAACTTTAATTTACATATTTACAAAAGAAGAAAAGGACTCTCACTATCTTTGAGATCCACTCCAAACATAACTTCAAAACAGCAAACATGTCTTGAAATCACTAACGTTCAACAATCTACCGCATGTATATGCAACTAAAATGTAGAAATATCTCTTTCCCAGAAGAGACAAGTAAAACGTCTCCACGTCTTACTCCTCAAAAATCTCACTCACGCATGAATGAACAAAATAGAACATTGCTATCTCACACAATATTCATTATAAACATAGAACATTGCTATCTCACGCAATATTCACAATTAAACATAACTATCAAAGTTACTAACAATATTGACCTCCAACCAATATTTAATATGGACTCAACTACCTGATTCCTAATATAATTATCAAATACTTTAATCACAAATCCAAAAATAATAATAAACAAATATATACAACTTTATTTATCAAACAATTTAATCGTAAAAATACCTAAACATTCCTTTATAACCTTGAACTAAAGAATTATACGACCAATGAAATCATTTGACAAACGGAAACATGTAACTTTTTATCTTGACTCAAATAAATAACTTGCAACTAACAATATCAGCACAGTCTAGTGTCAGCCTTACTGCACTACAAAAAAATTCTTTTTATACTTCTTATCCAACATCTAAAATTTTAGACTACCAAACAGTATTCCAATACAATATTTAAACTCTTTACTAAAAGATAAGACAGAAATAATTCCTACTATCAATCATTAAATATGTCAACAACACTAATTAATGTTCAGAAACGTTCTCTCTTTCAATATCACCACTAAACTCTGAATAAGGTTTTAAGTCTTTAACATGCCATCTGCCTGCTCTCGAACCATTTTCATTGATCAATTCATAAATTAAACTTGAAACCTTCTTTTTAACAATACTCAAAACATATTTTGGCGCAAGCTTAGCTGTAAATTTATCACTTGCTTTCGAAAGAACTTTATTTGACCTCCAAACTTTGTCACCTACTTCGAAAGAAATGTTACGTCTTCTTAAATTATACGAATTACTAGACTGCATGTAAGTTAAATGTAACCTTTTCTGTACGTCTATAAAAATATCAAACAGTTCTTGATGATCTGATACATACGAAGGTCTATCTCTAGAAATAAAATCAATATCAACTGAGGGTTCCACATCAAGGCCATAAAATCTTCCAGATACAGGAACATGTCTACCAAAAACTAAGAAATTTGGCGAATAACCAGTGGCATGATGTTTTGCAGAATTAATCGCATACTGAATTTGGGGTAACTCTATGTCCCAAGTATCATGTTCTCCAATATACGAACGTATAGCTGTTCCGACTGTTCTATTTATCCTCTCTACAAAGTTACATTGGGGAGAGTAAACTGCATTAAACCAAATTTTTTGAACGTCATATTTTTTACATACGGCCTTGAAATTTTTACCACTAAATTGTGAGCCATTGTCACAAATAATATATTTGGGAACACCATAAACTAAAAAAACTTTTTCCTCCAACACACGTTCTATTAAATGCGCTTTTGCACTACGTAACGGGAACATCAACGTGAATTTTGAGAACCAATCACCTATAACTAACAACCATTTGTGTCCAACCTTAGACTGTGGAAATGGGCCCATGAGGTCTATAGCAATAATCTGAAAGGGGAACTTTTATTCGATGCCTTCTGTGCACCACACGTTAAACAATTTTTACAAAATTTCAACACATCAATACGCATTTTTGGCCAATAAAAATTCTCTTGAATGCGTGCCAATGTTTTTAAAAAACCAAAATGACCGGCCACTGAAGGGTCATGATTTATCCGAATAACCTGTTGCTTCTGTGATCTAGGGACTAAATATTTCCATTCCCTTACATTCGACATTAGTGGTAAATTTGATGAAAGAAATTTAAATACATAATTATCTTCTACCTTCCATTGGGGGTAATCATCAGGTGAAGCTAAAATTTTCTCTCGAAGAGACACATACCAAGGATCCACATTATCTAACTTGATCTCAACTAAATTATCAACATGATTTCAAACATTAAACCAATGAACTTCAAACTATAAGAACACCTTCTCTTTTAAATTCGCAGACAATGACAATTTTAAACATAATAAATTTATAATTTAGATTACTCTCAACCTTCCATCTAGGATAACAATAAATCAATGTTCTAGTACACTCTTACACTACTCAAAATCAAACTGTCAAAATAGACAAAAGTACTTCACAACGCATAAACTTGCTAGGGTGACAAACTCCTCTGTGAGTCTCACCTAGACTTATAAACAAAAAATTATAACCTCATCACCAATCTCAAAAATAGTGATGCCAAAATCGCTAGAGTGACAACTTACCTCGAGTCTCGTTTAGACTAATGTAATGCTGAGCGACCGACTTTTCCTAAGTCTCGTCTAGACTGACATACTGCTAATCCGACCAACCACGACGACAAGTTTCACTTAGACTTACAACCAATTAACATACTGCGTTGCAATGCGGATATAAATAAATCAAAATTGCTATCAAAATATATCAAAACAAAACGTGCCTATGCACAAGAGCAATCTTGAAAGGGTTTACCGACAGTAAAACCAGTGTACCAAATTATAAACATCTATCATCTCTACTATAAAAATTTATCAAACAACTATTGTAGCTAATACAAATGGAAGAAAAACCTAAATACAAATCACTATTATCAACTACACTGTGAATTATTATTCACTGAAATACTACAAGCTGCGACTAAAAGAGCAATAATATTCCTATCGAACAATTTTACCATATAAGAAAGCTTCTTCTAATTTCTTACACAACTTTATTAATGTTGACATACTATCAATTTCCGTTAGAGCTAATTGACAAATAAAATCAGGTAATGTTGTTTCTTTGGCTAATAATCGGCCTAACATTTTCCTTTTATCCTGCGTCGGTCTGCTGCTAACACTTCACGAATTTTCAATTCATAATCCCACTTATCTTTATGCAAATAAACTACTTGATACGTCTCAGCCATCATGGGATAGACTAACTAACTAATTACAAATTAAACTCAATTAAACAACAACATCTATAAACTAAATTAATCTGAGGGTAAATGAATTACAAACCACAAGTGTAAACAACCAAAGTCAATCGAAGCCTATACTTTATGTGCTTATACAATTGATACAGCAATCGAGGCCTACACGCTGGGCGCTATTTGTTGGCTTTTTACTTCCTGATTTTCGTTTAACGAGAATTTCCGATAATTAGAAATGAAGCCCACGGCAAATTAAGATGGAAGGTGGCTCTAAGTTGAGGAAATCTCAAAGGCAAGCGGCTAGTCGAACTATATGCTCTGGGTAGAGAATGAGCTGTGGGTCGGGGTGTAATTGCAACCACTAATAATAAGAATAAGGCGCCACCGTATTTTTTTATACTGAGAAGACCTGAAACAAGTCCCTTGTACAAGGCTAATGCGGAAACCTATTTTCTATAACCGCTATATAATTTTTAAAGACCTCCTAATCTTTGAAGTATCTTACCTTATGGTTCGACCTTGACCTTAGCAATCTTGCACTGCACCTGTGAACAGATTAAACAAAGAAAGGCACTGTTTGTGCATTCAAATTCAAAAATAATTAAACACTATCAGAATCGACTTTCATTCCTCTTAAATAAAAGATAATCTTTAGTCCGAAAATAAGAATCTATTCTTTTAGGTATCCAATAAAGTAATTTTTCGTTTACAAAAAATATGTCTTCCTTTATAAGTTAATTTAAATTAGAAAGAGTTAATTACAATGGTACTGAAAGTATCCGTACCACTTACTATTTAATGAAGTTTATATGACAAATTGACAAAGCATAAAATTGCTTATTTAAAGAAAGAGTTAATTATGGTAAATTTACCTTAATTTCACAGTAGATAATTACAGCTAATTGTTCATAAAATATCAAATGTAAAGATTCAATTTCTAAAGGTTTAAAATTATGAGAATATAATTTATCTAATTAATAGTGACATCTTCTGATGTTTCTTTGAGTTAATAAAAGAATTTGTAGAAACAAATTACAGATTCATAACGTATGACTACGAAAAATATAACTGAGGTCTGGCCTTGACCTGTTTTAAGGCTAACACAAGTCGATTACAGCAAAATTTATCTCGTTACTACGTCGACAGTTCAGACAACATACGAACATAATTTTTTGTACATACCAGAGTTCCAATTGCACCTAAATACTTGCGTGAATGCTGACATATGTTTGAACAACGGAAAATTCCATTCTAAACAAACAGCTGCGCCGCTTACTGAAAAACCGTCATTTGGCTTCCATTAACTGCGTTTCAAGAATTCACACCACAAGAAAGCAAATGTTGTCTGTAATTGATCCGAACAACTTTATATATGTAATTCCATATTATACAAAGATACAATTGTTATCCATCAACTTCGAATGAATACCATTCAGAAAAGAGCTTATTCACAATCTACGTTGCAATATAATTTAAATTCAAATTTAATAATCTCCAATGTTACATGTTTTAAATTTATTAGTTTCCAAAGTTACATGTTCCTAATAGCATACACGGGCAATTTTCCATCGTGCACGCCTCCAACAGCAAAAATCAACCACGGACATCGCTCCTAAGAACAACTTTTCGACCTGCTTGAACCCCAGCTGTGTTGGAAGTGACCTGGCGGCTTGTTGCTGCCCAGTAACAAAGTTACGTTACGATTCCTGAGTGGAAGGGGATCCAGGAAGGATACCAAACAAAAGCTTTTATCTTGTCTCCGTAGAATTCAACTTTTAACATGAACTAAATACTAGTTCTTTATTGGACAATAGATATAATTATATTAAGTGGATTGGATTACATTATAATGTGTTATATTATTTAATATTTAATAAAAAGATTGATTATACAGATATATATATATGAGGTAGAAAATAAAATTGCTACAAGTGAATAATAAAAACTTTTGTTATTACCTGTTCTAAATTGGTGAGCGCATTAATAGTTAGCGCGCTATAATACTATTTCTAAAATTCCAAGACAATGCATGGAAATTCGACAACCGCATTCTTATGCGTCATAATCTACTTATACTAGCTGAATTATAATAAAAAATAACATCCCTTTTTAAGATTGAAAATTCCCTAATTTTATTTATTAAAATAAAGCTTGTAAAGCCACAAAAAGCGTAATAGTCGCACAAAAGCTTCAAGAAAAGAAGAAAGCTTTTTGTACGAGAGTTCGTATACACAGAAAACTTATATTAAATAATGTCTTTAGGCACTACTTGCTATTTAAACCGTAACAATTATCAGGAAACGGAAATAAGTAGTCACCCGATCATCAGGCTACTCATCTAAGCGAGTACGAATCTTGTTTGCTGCCCCACCTACTACATAAAATTAGTGGTTGAGTATGAGACTCAACAAATTTAATACTAACACTTAATTTAACTATAAAATTAAATGATAATTAATAAGTGCATTTGGTATTAGGAAAGTAATTCGAGCATAATGGACGAAAAAAATAAAATGTTGGCTATTTTGTAAAAAGAAATGGCCCAATCTAAGGAACTGCAATAACAGCGAAACCGGTCATTGGAATTTTATCTTTACAAAATAACCGACAATTTATATTAATTTTCGTTCACTATGCTCGAATTATTTTCCTAATGCAAGACAAAATTATTCATTATCAAGTAGCTAGAAACGTATAAGTTTCAGTAGACCAACATCCTCAATTAGCGTTGGTTGTAGTACCTTATTAGAAGGTCCGCTAATGTTAAGAAGGTAATCGGCCTGTTTATTTATTATTCTAAAATTTTGTTTTAGATGTTAAAATGGTAGGTTGAAAGATAGCACTTGGCGGTTTTCTATTAAAGGTGATGTTTTATGTTGATAATGTAGTTGCTATTTAAGGTAATCTGATTACATCTGGTAATTCCAGCCTAGTTTTGAGTGTGATGTTGGTACTTATTGTAAAACCATTAGTTATTTAACCATTGAGAGAAATATTTTTATGATTGCCTGTTGCTTTTTTTGAGATTGATGTATACAATGCTGCCTTGACGGTTGTTTTAAAGGTGATGTTTAATAGGAGATTTTACGATTTTATTTAACATGTTTATGTATAAATGAGTGTTGTTTGGTTTATCGACCAAAAACTAATATTTATTTATTTGAAATAATGTTTATTTAGTATTTAATACAGAGTTGGAACTCCAATTGTATTTCACCTATTGCAGAATCAATAGTAAATGCACCCTTACTGTGATTTTACGAGCAATTAATGAGAAAGTACCATTATTCCTTAAATATATTAAATCAAACTATTAGGCAAGTTTGAATATGACCAGTATTATCTTTCTGTTGTATATGTTTGATATTTGTGATGCATTTGACATTTTTATTATGTATAACTGCTTTATTTCTACATATTAATCACATTTACAACTGCACGGCTCATATATTGGTTTAAATGTAATTATATGTTTGTTGTTTTGTTCATCCTATTATCTAGCCGATGTTCCTATATAATTAACTAGTAAACGTTTGTGATAATTGTTGTGATGTAATTAAATTGAACCTCTGGTATGACCGACCATCTTGTGCTTTTCGCGTTTGCATTTATGACTATGTTGGAGATTCAATAATAAGCGCCTTTTTAACTATGTGCAATCGTGCCATAAGTTCATTTCAGCGATTCATGTTGTCTTGTCAATATACTTGTAGTTGTACTCTTTTCCAAATATTAGGAAGTTGGTTTGCCTTTGTAAAATATTTTGTAACACGGGCTGGAAACTGTTAATGCATGTATGTGGGCGCGTGTTGAATATTACTAACATTTTATGTCCGTGCGAGGAGAAACATTGATAGTCAACGCAGATTTTACCTTCCTGGTGTCCCCCCTTTTCAACTTTAGCTGGGTAGTATTGCTTATCCGACCTCAGTACCTACCAGAAAAGACTAGCTGGTTTATACTAACGTTTCTTCAGTTGTCATATGTGGTATGTCTGTGTAATAGTTGACATCCCGTCAATTTCAGTGTTGGTGATTTCGGTACTTGTACGTTACCGGTCCTTGTCGAGATTATGCCAAATGCAGTTGGAAGTGTGAGGGAAGTTTGGGGTTTTCTCTGCAGTGCTCTTTCCCAATCGTTCAGGTTGAGTACGGCACTGTTTGCTTTAAATGTCATTTTTTATGCTTTCATGCGATTGACCTATTTCTTGGTTTTTTTTTTGATTAAAAGTCAAGTAGTCAAATAGCTTTCTGTGAAGAGAACTCCATTTTACCAGAAGAGTACGGTAATTGAAATCCCCACAGAACTACTCGTCGTATAAGGAACTCCCACTAAACTAGACGTGATGGCGCCTATAATTTTATAGTTTCAAAAACCTTTCCTGGTAAGTGTTGTTGGTAACGTAGGTTAAAATTGCACCTAATGAGCTGTTAACGTTAAGTTTTCTATTTTTTGTATTGGTTCCATAGAGACCCAATCCTACATTACTGTAGTTGGCTAGTGCACACTATATGTATTACGGTATTCCCGGCCCTTCTGGGCAACTCGAAATTTAAAAATTTAACGCTTGATTTACCTGTAACAAACGTTTTAGGCCAAATATATATTTTTATTATTAATAATGCGTTCTTTTGTAACTAATTTGCTCTTTCCCAAAGACATCTTTAAACTGGACGTGTGTTGTATTTTGATTGCTAATTTCGATAAAACCTTCCCCTTTTTTCAAGTTTTATACTGGAGACAGTGTTAGATGGTTGGTAACATTTATTTGAATACCCAGCTAAAAACTTATTGCTCGAAAAGGATTTGTCAAGTGTCCTCGCCCCCTAGACTGATTATCACCGAAACCGTTTTAGAAATATGGCATATTATGGGAGTGGGAAGTTACTTAACTATAATTTGGTCCGAAACCCAGCCTGTCTGCATCTAACTGAGAAAACTAACTTCTCAAAAACAAAATGACGAGCAATTTTTTAAAGATGGACAGTTGTTCTACCCCGTCCTAATCGTTAAAAAAATTGAAATTTTAGACCTAACTCCAAGTATCACAAAATTTATAAAGTTGGCAGTAAAACTGTTTAAGAAATTTTGCCAATCATTTTCAGTGGAGCAATTTAACGTTGACGACCCATTTTTCCACTGTTTTGCTTTGCTTTAAAACCTAGTACTATGCAGCTATGTTTAAGTACCAGATTGCCCTCAACTAAAAAAGCTAGTATCTCAAAAACGAAATGGCGAAAATTTTTTAAAAATTGACGAAAGCTCGACTAAAGAAATTAAGCTGATTATTTTCGGAGGAAACCAATTTGACGTGAAACTTGTCCTTGTTTCTTTGATTTGCTCTATAACCTAACATCATGGATTTTAAACTTACTATTAACTAGCACACAACTAAAAAAGATATGGCCTCAAGAGTATATGGCGATATTTCCTTATACTTGTTAGTCTGATTCTCTTCTCAAATAACTACGAAAATTTGAAATTTAACCATACATGCCCGTAACAAGCACTGTTTAGTACCATACTTAAAAATACAGCACCAAATATACTTTGAAAATGTGATCTATTATAGAGTGAGCTGTCCTGTTAGAGTGTTCGTGCACCACAAATAGCATCTTACATTAAATGTGAGATTGAATTTGGATTTAAAAATATTAATTTATTCAGTATTAAATATTTAAAAGTTGTTGATTATTATTGATCTGTTTTATTTCATCAAGTTGTAGGAATATGCAACCAACCACATTCCTAACTAACTAACTAATAAGCACGCAGTATTAAATAGCATGCTTGTCTAAAACACCCCTCAAACAGTAATCGACTCATCCTACACTTCTCAAAATACATAACAGAACCATCCGAATGTACGATACAAACAAACCCAGAATATAAAGGAGCTGCAAACGCTAGAACAAATTACATCTTAATTATTCTCTTCTTAAGGTAGTCACCAAACTTCTTGGAAAGAATTATACATAAAGTATGGAGGAACTCGCCAAGCCCCTCGTGCAGTAAAGCTTTCCCTTCAGACTATCTTGCTGTGACCGCCGAATCAGACGAGATAGAATAAAGTAAACCTTCATAAATATCAGAATGTCTAATATAAATTATATCGTGTAAAGTTAAATAGTTGAGCTTTTGGAAGTCCGAGAGTATACATCAATTTATATGAGCTGAACGTGTCTAATGTACATACAGCTTGTAGAATACATAAATAGACAAAAGTGTGATAAGTAAATAGTTGTTAGTGTTGTTAATAAACCTATGGTTAAGAACTTAGTTTAAGAAGAAATTAGTGCTTTTCAATAGTATTAGTGTGATAGTGCTTCATTGTTAATTGGACTGAAAACATCTATAAATAAGGAATATACTGTTAATTAGACTTGTGAACAGTGAGTAATAAAGACTCTTGTTGTTACTTGTTTTAAATTAGTTTAGTGAAACGCGGTAGTTGTAACCCGCTACAATACCTTATATTTATTTGCATGCATATCAAGATATTATAGTTACTTAAATATCAATTTTTACATTTGAAAAGATTAGTTGATAATTAATACCTTTTTTTTTATAATTTTTATAAAGCTCTTTAAACCGAGGTGGGTGTCCACATTGTCCACATTAATATGTAGTGCCTCTATCTATTATTTCTAATTAAGTGTATTTTTATTATACGTTATATCTTTTACCCATTTTGAAATTTCCTTTAAACACTTAAATAGCTGCGTTACAGCACTTATTATGTGTATATTTTCCACACTGGAAAATTATAATGTTTATAAAACTCAATTACAGCTAATTTTGTCAACAGTAGAATTTTAAATTTGAATACTTAACAGATACTGCTATGTTAGAGACAAACAGGATGTTTAAAGAACATTGCGGTGGATTAGTTACAGTATAAATATGTTTGAACAGAAATGTCCTGTTTAGCAAGTCGATTTTTTATTACTAAATATAGAGTTTTAGCACAATCAAATATACATTCAAAATATTTATATTGTAAAAAATGGAAGAATTATACAAACAAAATATTTTTACGCCAAATATCACTTGAAAGTAAGTGTATAATTTAAGGTTATGTATCATTTCTATTTAACATGTAACTTATATTACCTGTATACAATGAAGTTAATTTTTAACTTGTACTTTGTGTAATTTATCAGAAATATGTTGAACGAGCGTGATGACAATTTATTTCCACGACACCTGCCGTGATCATATAGGTAGTAACTTTGATTATGACCTCAATTTTCTTGATTTTAGTTTTCAGTTCTATAAAGTTATAAACTCTTAAATTGATGGATATGGCAGATGATCTATTGTAAACTCAAGTTGCCGAAAATGTACTTGTTTATCTGTTTCTAAACTTCAGCCTATTTTGGTACTGTAATTGCATGTGTGGGGCCTAGACCTACTGCACCTGTATTGAGCAGTTTACTTGGCACCGACATGGGAATTGCTGCTTACTTCTATTTGAAAACTTTTGGTGATGTCTGGTAATTGAATTTACAAAATGTGGTACAGATGTATATCTCTAACTTATTGTCACAAAAGTTTTAGATCTATTATTATGGGTAGATTGGTTAAGTAATAATAAATTCTATCAATTTCCTATAAAATCATCTATTATATGTCTAATTTTTATTATTGCGTAAACATTTTATTCAGTAATAGCACCTGTGAACTGCCTTCAATATAATCAATAATGGTACTGTACAAGGTGGACCGATTTCGATGGAATTGCAAGGTATCTTGGTAACTATTAGTGTTAGAGCGAAACTATTCACGTAGCATTAGGCCAACAAATTTGGGGTAAATTAAACCGCAAAAATAAAAATTTGCTATCTTTTTTCATTTTTGATTCAGGGACCAAAGTTGAATTTTTTCATGACAGGGTTTCATAACTCATCTGTTGATACAAAAATTCAGAAAAGTGTAAGGACATTTTTGTGCAGTTTTTGCGTAGGATCAAGTGGAGTAATCAGTTTTTAAATTTGGTCAGCAGTAGTTGAGATGCCACATAAACTTAGTTTTTTTTAATGGAAACCATAGTTGGTCTTGCCTTCATTAAAATCCTTATTTTGCAAGCTTTTCAACAATATAAAGGGGATCTCAAATTTGTTTCTCTACATGGAGATCTCGCTTATTATAATAGATGCAGCAAAGGTTAAATGGGGAAAGTTTTAGAGTATTTACTGAAGAATTTATTTTCAGTTTAAGACTTAAGTTATCTTTATGTGTTTTAAAGATAATTGAGATAAACTGAAAAGGTGCATTTTTAATTTTACTTGTACTTTCTATACTATTAATTTGACAGCCCTTCATTTGTTTTTTTGGAGTGCACTACAAATTTTGTTTTTCTTATGACGGCCCTATAGGATTTTTAATTTTTAGATAGAGCGCAAAAATTCCGTTCCAACAGCACCCCACAAGTATGTAAAATTGGCAGTTACTATTCAAAAAATGATGTTAAATTATTCTCTAATTTTATATCTAGTCGGTCGTGACAATGACCTATAATGACATTGTGCTTGCGCCGTGCGTTTTTAAGTTGTAAATCCCTCATGTACATCTTTGAACATTAGAAGTTTGCATATGAAAAATATTATAAATTTATTAAATAGAACAAAATGAATTTAAGCCATTAAAACAAACATAACAATGTTTATGAATTAGTGAGCACTAATAATAATTAACTAAGTATTTTTAGGGAAATGTGCAAAATGTCTACCTTTAACCCTTTGGCATTCTTAGCAATTTTTCAAAACTTTTTTTACAACCCTGTTAACTATAGCAAACATTATCCACCTCTCTTTCTCTAAGAACATCTACGTTCTGGGAAGGATTAAATTTGTAGATTTCATTTTTGTGGCCCTACAGATAAAAATCCAGGGGAATTAATAATCAGGTGGCATAGTTGGTATGTTTGTGACTACTACGTCCAAAGTCCCGGGTTCAAATCCCGACACGGTCTGCTTGAAAAATGTTAGGCGAGCATTTTTCACAAAAATACGCCTTCATTCGGATGAGAGGTAAAATGGAGATCACGTGTGTGAGTCTTGTATGCACGTTTAAGATCCCTACCTTGCTTGGAACATCAAGGGTTTGACAAAATTCAAAATTTTTCAGGTAAAAAAATTGCTTCCTGGCCAATGTAGTACCTTCGGGTGGAGCATTGGAAAATCACATGTAAGGAATGAATCAGATCAGGTGATCTGGCTGGTCATGGAATTGGGCCATTAGTTGATATAACCCTTCCTTTAAACTGTTCTCTTAAATAGTTTCTAACTTAATTCTATTGTGTGCCGGGCAGCCATCCTGTTGAAACCAAATTTTACTAAATTCGTCCTCTGTCACCACTGCTTGAAGATTGTGCAAAATTTGATTTCTTAAAAGGTTCAAATATCTTTCTCTGTTTAGATTTTAATCATAGAGAAATGGGCCTGTGAGTCGATTTCTTGATATAAAAACTGGTTAATTTATTTTAAAAACGTAAAATTATTTGCAGTTACTCATTATCGGATCCCTGAGAAAAAAATGTAGCATATTTGTATTAGTAATAAAGCATTTCTAATGATAATTTAATCTTCACTGTATTTTATAGTTAAGGAATTTTCTACCTTTTTAAAAACGAACATGTATATTGACACGAAGGTGGTTAGTGTTGGAAATATTTTATTGCTAAAAAAATAATATTTTAAAATTGTATTTTTTTCCGCAGGGTTCCTATAAGGAACAAGTACCAAATATTCTAGTTAAATAAAATTACCAATGATTCCACCCCATAAGTGAAATCCGAATCTGGTTTGTTAACGCCTCTCAACTATTTCATGTGGATTTTCTAATACCCAATGATGCTTATTATGTTCATTAATTAACTCGACAATTAGTAAGCCTACTTCCATCAGACCACAACACACAATTAGAAAATTCTGGATCTTCAATACATTTAGTAATATACCATTCAGAGAAACATACCTTTCTAGAAAAATCAATTTCTTTAAGTCCCTGTACAATTGTAGGTTTGTACAGGTGATGCTTATTTATTTTTAGATCTCTTTATATAGCATTTGCCATCCTTTTTATTTCACCATCCAGCTTTCCATTACTCAAAAACTTTACACCGAGGTACACGAAGTCATTCACTTTCTCTATCATCATTGTCCATTCTAAATACAAAGTCATCAATTCCTTCATCTCTGTCAAAAATCATTACTTTCGTCTTATTTATATTCACTTTCAATTGCATATTTCCACACGCTTCCTACAGTCTGTCAAGCGTTTGTTGCAAATCTTGCAACGATTCGGCCAACAATACTGCATCATCCACATACAACAGCACACTGACATTTGTTTCACCAATTGTCACTCCTTCCATTCCTACGCAAACCTGTCTGACGCATTTATCCATAAATACATTGAACAGCCACAATCTCAAAGTATTGCTCCATGTAACTATTCACGCGTACACATACTCTACTACCATCGTACATCGCTCTGATAGATCTTATCAAGCACTTGCTTACACCGAATTCCCGCAGTGCCTTCCATAATTCATTTCTGTTCGCAGAGTCATACGCCTTTTCTAGATCTACAAATGCTGCATACATTTTCTTTCTGACATGCATATACTTTTCAATAATTTGTTGCATTGCAAACATCTAATCCACTCATCCTCTTCCAGGCAAAAACCACATTGAATGTCCCATATCTTGCTCTGCGTTCTCTTACCAACTCCCTCGATCACAATTTTTCCATACATTTTACTCCGTACATTCAATAGACTTATCCCATGATAATTTTTGCATTCATAGTTGCTGCCTTTACCTTTGTACAAAGGGATAATGATTGCACTCTTCCAACCTTCATGCATCTTTGCTTGTACTATACACAACTCTATCAGTTTGCACAAACATTCAATCAGCACCCCAGACCCATACTTAAGCATTTTACTTGTTATTCCATCTACACCTGCCACTTTGCCATTCTTCAGAGTTTGCACCGCGTTCCATACCTCATCTACTCTGCATTAAAACTTTATACTATTATATACGTTTCCGACCAGGATATTAATGCTCTCTACGTCATTTATACTGCCATCTGTATTCTTCTTGCCACCACCATACAGTGTCTTAAAATGCTCTTTCCAATAGTATCTCACTCTTACTTCGTCCCAAACAATTTTATTTCTACTGTTAACAATGCCGTTCGCACGCTTACTTCCACCCTTTCTTGTCTTCCTTACCCATTTCCAAAACAGGTTTTTATTCCCTTCAAAATCACTCTGCATGTTTTCACCCTCCTTCTCCATCAGTTGCTCTTTGCTTGCCTTCACTACTTCTTATGCATATCGCCTTTTCTCTTCATATATTGGGTTGTCGTGAAAGTTCTCAGCATTTGTGATAGTTTTTCGTGCGTCTATTACTGAATAAATAACGTACTTTGATTTTTAATATTACATCTTGTATCTGATGGTATGAGTTGTTTTTTACCTGTGTTTAGTAGTTGCATATTTTTGTAGACCTATTTAAGCATGTCGAAGGAGCAATTTTGAACGATATTTTATTTTAACTTTAAATTGGGACAATCCACAGCCAAAACAGCTTGACAAATTAACCAACTGTGGGGGCATAATAGTATTGGAGAAAGCACGTATGACAATGGTTCCACAAATTTCGTTTGGGAGATTTCAGTCTTGAAGATGCATCCTGTAGCAGATGATGATTTCAACACCTTGGTGGAAGTTGACCCATCACAAACGGTTTGTGGGATTACAGAAGTACTAGACATCAGTCACAATGCTGTTGCAGACAGTTTAAAACACATGGGAGAAGTTAAAAAGCTCAAAAAGTGGGTGCCCCATGATTTGAACGATCTGCAGATATTGTCATGTTTTGAGATTTGTTCATCTTTGCACTTCCCAAAAGCGAAACTCCACCAAAAGAGACGGTTACAATATGGTGGTCGGTGGCCGGTATCATCCACTACAGCTTTTTGGAACCAGGCCAAACCATCACAGCAATGTCGTATTGTGAGGAAATCGACGAAATGTCAGCAACAGCCGGCCCTAGTCAACAGAAGAGGTCCAAACCTGCTGCATGACAGCACCCACCCACATGTTTCACAAATCACCATCCAAAAATTGAACGAGTTGAGCGTCGAAGTTCTACCTCACCCACCATACTCCCCAAACCTTGTGCCAACCATACCACCTTTTCAAGCTTTTTGATAACTTTCTCACCCGTAGAACCTTTGCCAATAAGGACCAGGCAAAAATGGCCTTTGTGGACTTCATCGAATCTTGAGCATCAACTTTTTTTTGCTGGTGGCATAACTCGACTAGTATCGCTTTGGCTAAAGTGTGCTGATTCGAATGGTGCTTATTTCGATTAAATTCTGTCAATACCAATTAAAACGCTGAGAACTTTCATGACAACCTAATACTTCCTGAAGTTGCTGCTTTAACTCAACCTCTTTTTCTGTAATCATTCTCTTATATGCCACTCTCTTTTCCTCGACCACCTTTTTGACCTCATTGTTCCACCATGCATTTTAAAACATGTACCCAGAAATGTATCTGAAAGTATGTGGGTAGTGAACAGGAATGAAGGATTGAGTATAAACGCAAAGCTGGCTATTTACGACAGGGTGTTTGTTCCAATTGTTCTGTATGGAAGCGAAACTTACGTCTGGAATAAGAACCATGTTAGTCATATAAATGCTGCAGGCATGAGGTTCCTAAGAAGTGTGTGTGTGGAAAAACATTGAGAGACAAAGTGTCAAACGAATGGATCAGAACCGAGTGTGGGGTGCAAGTGACCCTTAAGAGTTAAGCGAACAAAGTACGCTTAGATGGTTTGGACATATGGAAAGAATGAACAAGGATACACTTACCAAATGTACATATGCCAAGATGAACCGCGTAAAAGATGGTTGTGTAATAGAGGAGGTTCTGAAAGAACGACAGGTGAAAAGTATGAGGAATAAAAGCGCATGCCAAAAGCAATGTATGAATGTTACAGAGGCAAAGGAAGTGTGTAGGGACCCAGGGATGTGGAGAAAGAGTGTGAATGGTACTGGGAATAAAAGTACTGTAGTAGTCTAGAGTTATACCATGCATATCCTCCCAGAAAGAGGTGCTAGGCCTGGTTACCCCAAAGGGAATACCGTGATTGGTGTTGTGGTTGTTGTTTCTTTGTATAGTAGATTTTGATACATTTAATTCATGTTCTGCTGTTCCTACAGACGTCTTAGGATTTTCATTTAAAGCCAGCAAAATGCTTTGGATACAATTTTCATTTTCAGTATTGCACTGATGGTGTGGTTGTTCAAAGGCATCATGTTTATTAAATTTACAACAAATTTCCGAAAATGTGTTTTATGCGGCTGCCGTCGTTTGGGATATGTCTCCAAATATATAGCAAAAAACCAAAATGGCGTCCATAAGAAATAAAAAAAATTGATGGTATACCTTTTGCATACTTAATGGTGAGATTGGTTTCACCATTATCAATGCGCTCCTTTAAACTAGATTTGTATTTAAACAGCAACTCTCACTGAAAAATGTGTTTTGTTGTAATTTTTGAATATTTGGTTATACATGGGCATATTTTTATTTTTCAAAGCAAAAAATACATCTGCAATGTTAACTACTGTAACAGGAACGGGATTGTGTATTTTCTGAAACACCATATATTACTAGATTATTTTCATGTTTAAAACGTTCCTATTCTTTGCACACAACAATTTCATATTTGATACTTTTTATATGCCATTGCGGCTGATTTCAATTCATTAACCTCCTATCTTCTTGTTGCACATGTATCACAGTGGTAGACATTTTTTCCACCCTTAGTCGATCAGCAATGTATTTTGGCTCACGATAGATTAGACATTTTGAATTAGTAGTGATTTACATTTATTGCAACTAATTTCCTTATCTACATGAAGGTCTTGGTTTATACCATGCATTTACTAATCAACGGCATTTTGATAAATAAAATTTATTGTATTCCATCAAACAACAACTACTAGATTCTAGTTTCTTCTAGCAGAATATCCGCCTGCTCTCGACCACGACTATCTTTTATAGTGGTGTCGAGATTTAAACCACCAGCACATATTTAAATTTTGCTGGTAAAAATATACTGCAAGTATATGCACCACTTAAAACATATCTTAAATTTACTGTTATTAATTTTAATTTGTATTTTTTTTTGCTGTAATTGGACTTTGAATTTATTCCTATTTAAAAATCAGAATCTAAATAATACCAGTGTACTTGTAGGTAATAAAAAGGAGCGATATATACCATTTCTAGAAATGATAAAATGCAGACGAGCAGAAGCTAAAAGAAGTATACTTGTGCAGGTTCAATCAGCTCAATCATTTAAAGAACTGTATTCATACTGCAGTTCCTTTGGAGAAATAAAGTTAATGTATCATTATACTGTAGGTGTTGTTGATAAATCAGTAAGTATTATCAGTAGAGATATCCAAAAATTAAAAAAATTCTTTTTAGAATTTTATTATAATTGAATTTGCAGACGAAACTACTGTAAACGAAATATTACTAAATGGTTCACATTTACAAGATCCTCAAACAATCCCAGTACATTCAAATTTTTTATGGTTTAAATTATCTGGACGCAAGTTAAAATTAAAACAGATTCCAAACTTCAATCTGTCAGCAGAAGATGGAAATGCAGTATTAGATGATAAGGAATTCAAAAATATTTTGCAAAACTGTGAAAGTGTAGGTAGTTATTACAAATTTTACACATTTCGAGGTGAAATTACACAAGCTTTTAGGTTTCTGATCAAATTAGATCATTACACAGCGTAACTACTTTAAACGATGTGGCTACTCGTTTAAGGTTTTTAACAGCAAGACAGGTAGAGTTATGTCTTAATGGTATGTTTCCAAAAGCTGTTGCATATCCATTTGGTTCATCTGTAAATGGCTTTGGTAAAATGGGATGCGATTTAGATGCTGTATTAAAACTTGATAATGAAACGGTAATCAAATTAATTCAGCACTTTACCCTGCTTAAACATTTTATTGCAGGTTTCAAAAGATAACAGATTAGTATTTCATTGTAAAGGTTTAAATGGTTATGAAAGAGCATTGTCACAGCGGCATATGGAAGTTATTGGTGATTTATTAATGTTATTTGTACCTGGATGTATCCAAATTAGAAAGATACTGCAAGCAAGAGTGCCAATAATAAAATATTACCAACAAATGACTGATGTTGAATGTGATATTTCAATGAGTAACATGTAAGTAATTTTATCCTGTTCTGGAATAAAATTGTAGTTTGTGTTGCAACATTATTTTTCAATGTTTGTTTCATTTGCAAACATTAAGTATTGGTTTGTTCATATATTTAAATAGCATTAATATATATACAAGCGTTCTAGATTGTCCAACACCATTTGGAAAGCTATTGTGATTGTCTATTTTTTATTTAAATTTATAGGCCTAGTTTACTGTGTGAATATTTTAAATGAATTTTATATTTCTTATTACTTAATTGCTTGTGGGCATCTTCGATGCTCTCACTAAACATGTGATTTAAGAGAATTTATTTAGTCATTAAGTTATAAGCATCTTTCTGCATTTATTTCAAGCTTGTATTTCTCGTGCTCTTATTGGTCAATCGGTACTTTTAACTTCAGTTAAAACATGTGCAACTTACTAAAGACCGTTGGCTGCAAAATGATTATCGCATGTACTTGCAGGCCAAACATAGTTTGGTATAAAGAGAAATATATCGTTTTATGTGGACATAATACAAAGTTTAGATACTGTTATAAAAGGTCATTGTAATAAAAAATAACTCTTGTCGACTGGTTCTGAAAAGAATCCTTAGTGTGATGAAGCTTCGACTGAATCACATATCATAGCCAGATCTATAGTAGCTGTCTGCTCTTGCTACTAGCAATATAATAACTAAGAAAATAATATATATTATAAATTAATAGCTTGAGCTATGCTCCTGCTGACTCTACGGCTTCACCTGCTACTATTTCTGCTCTTCAGGACCGCAATGGATTAATACAGTGTGGAAACCTTAGAAAGTTTCAGAGTTCACGATATTAGTAAGGCGATTAGAGCTTCAAACACTTATCTAGTATCAGTTTCAAGATGAGGGTTTGATCAGCTTCTATCAATGTCAAATTGAAATGCCAAACAGCTCTGAGAACGACAGAAATTATTCATTTGCAACTTCACTTTATCGAAAATCTAGCAGGTGGCAAACCAGGATTACAACGGAACATGAGCAAAACGTAAAACAAGCACTACATCTAACAGATGTATAATTAGTAAAGGATTAATGTAACTACTCATTAAAGTAAAAAATAACGTGGAAAATGTAAGGATGACGTATAGAATAACAGTGTAAATTGGTTCAAGAACAAGCATATAATTACTTTTGATAACAGCATACTTTCAAATTAATATGTAAATTCAAAGATCTTATCTGAAACAAGTTGTTTAACAGGTTAAGCATCTTATCCAAATAAACCAACCTACGTATATACCAACAAATACTCATAGGTGACTCGTATACTTGGGCGGGTCATGCAGAGTATAAGGAAACTGAATATAGCATGATATATAATAGATATATACCGAAATACGTTAGGTAGGGTAATGAACATTACACACACCTGCTCACACACTCACATAGGAAAATGAAAAGATCGTGATAAGAAATAAAAGCAGCAGACCAAACAAAAAACAGAAGGAAGGAAATTCCTCTCTGAAAACAAACAAAAAAAAATCAACCAGTCCGAAGCATCAAGATTAAGAACAGCACTATGACAGAAAATTGAACGGAACATTAACTAGAGTGATGCCAAGGAATAAATGGATCGAAGAAATAGAAAGGGAAAAGAAGAGGTGGGTTTGAGGGCAAATGTGGACTGGGATCAACACAGAAATCATCAATAGGTAGATGTCTCTAATAAAAATTGATGAAGTTTTTAAACTTCACGAAAAGAATTAGTTATTCGTGAAAAACCAAAAAGGAAGAACGGAAATGAGGAAGAAAACCAACAGCAATAGCCAAATCAGACAAAACTGTTAAACCTTAAAGTGTGCTAGGGAACAACAAGAGAGCAGGAAAACAAGGATAATTGAGGAAAAGTAAAGCTAACTTAACCGAATAGTTGACTAAGTTGCAGTTTTTGAAGAAAAGAAGTGTCTACAAAGCATCCCTTACATGTGATTTTCCAATGCTTCACCCGAAGGTACTACATTGGCCAGGAAGCGAATTTTTTTACCTGGAAAATTTGGAATTTTGCCGAACCCTGCTGTTCCAAGCAAGGTAGGGATCTTTAACTAGTGGCAGGACATTCGAACATTTGTTGTAAACGAATTTTAAATACATTTGATTATTTTGAGTTCATATTTTACAAAAAATAAAGTTGGCTATTACTTACGAATTCTTTAATAAAAGTGCTGTTTTTGGGATTGTGTCTACAAATTACCCAAAAATTTAACGTGCGTGACAACACTCACACACGTGACCTCCATTTTACCTCTCATTCGAACAAGGGTGTATTTTTGTGAAAAATGCTCGCCTAACATTTTTCAAGCGGGGCGTGTCGTACAAAGCATTCCACAGTAATGGGACAGAAAACCATACCTAGTCAGCACGATAACCGACAAGTAAAATCAACAAAAGGAAAAGGAAATGCGTATGAGTAACTCAGGAAAAAAACTGGTACGTGATCCAAGAAGAAAACTAATACACCCGATGTCCTCAACATAGGATCTACAACATCCCCCTTTTTGTCTTAGGCATTATACATAATCCTTAAAATACTTAGGTCTTCTGAAATTGTAGCAATTTTTTTGCTATGTAAAAAAAATGCTTTTTGAAACAACATAGAAGTATTAGGGCAATAAAAAAAAATTGTCAAGAATATTTATTTACGATTTAGATATATTTTTTGATGTCATTGGTCCCATATGGAAAACAACATGTGATTTGTTATTTTCTAGTTGGTTAAATTATAAGACTAAGTTCAACATTTTGTACTCACAATCATGTAAAAAACAATTCACATCATACCTCAAGATTTTCAACTTGTTTTATACACACGGCACGTGGGCATTAAATATTTGCTCTGATAAGAACTTCCCCGGTCGAACTGTCTTTGTCAGTCATTTTCTAAATCTGCTCACTTCCACATCATCTTCGAGTCAAACAGGTTGTGAAGTCGTTGATGAGCAAAACCCTGTAGGGCCAAAAAATTCTGTATGGCCAACCAAATTCTGTAAAGCCAACAAATACCTAAAACTATATGTACCTCCTCAAGCTAATCAATATTGTTAATGTCCAAGCATCTCTGAATCGACCGTCATCTGCAAGCCCACTCATCACGTGCTACGACATCAGACTGACTGACGCCATCGCCGTTGTCACTGTAAACAATCAGCTGGAACCTGGACCTGGCCAATCTAAGAATAACAGCCAACGGCCAGTGGTTAAGGGTGAATTATTTTTGCCTAATTCCGAAACGGATTCTTTATTGAACAACCCTCTTTCCCACAAATGGTGAAGTTTTGAGCCACCAAAGCGTACATGATTCCAGTCTGTAAGACCCGGCATCCCACTGAGTCAATATAATTTTTTTTTTGTTGATTATTTAATATTTTTACTTAGAATATACATTTTCTTTGGTATATTTGAAGTTCTCACCAATAACTATTTTAAGGTTATTTGAATTACAGTTTTTGATTGAATTTGTATGTGATTATCAGATCTGATGCTCATCTAGTTGCTCAGTAAAGAAATTTTATTTACCTAATCCTATATATTTAAAACACTAAAGCCGTTTCTTGTAACGCTTAGTTTGAGGAATGTACTAAATGGATTTTCATCATTCAAATACCAAATTAAAGCTTATAATTTGCAGATGTGTCTGCAGTAGGTATGTTTTACAAAAAACAATATTATTGGTGAACACGACGTTTGAAGTTGTCATATTAAACATCATCGTTCATATTAAACACACAGAGTGCATGCTACCGATTTGAAATGAAGTTTGACGAAGTATACACTTAATGAGAAGACGAATGTGCGATGCACGTGTATGAATACAAAACACGCGTGTATGATCAATTGAGATTGAAGTACTTATGGCATCGAAGTTTATTTCCAAGTGGTATGCATTACATCTTATAACTGTTCTATAGATTTCTATATAGAGCTTCTATAACTGTATTGTGTTTTCTTTGAGGTTATTACATTCAAGATTGTTTAGTAAATACGTTAGTTTTAATAAACTTCGACTATAATGGGACGTCACGATGTTCCAATTTTAGGTGATCATAATTGTTTGTTCAGCGCAGTTGCTTATTCTATATTTAACAGCGACGAAAATCATCATGACACCCACTTGCAAGTAGTTGAAAAATAAAAGACGAGTGGAATTAATTGTATTATTGACAATTTGCCGTACAGGCTACTTACCGGTTACTAATGCAGTGGAATATAACAATTTAATGTCTTTAGATGGAGAATACTACCTAAGATACATAATGATACCACAATCACATTTTTGAGTATGTAGTTGACAACACTGTTTACAATCTTTACAGGTGATATTTGTAGCGGTCATTACATTGTCGTACCATCGAATTTTGATGGAATTTTTCAATGCTACCAATTTCGAAGTGTGACGAAGTGATCGGTCATTTCCAATTAAGTATTGGTAGTGGTTTAAACTGTTATAGAAATTGTTACATTGTTACTTTAGATTTCAACATCTTTTGAGAATTTGAAAATTTCTCTCTTAAAACTACCCATTACCATTTCAGATTGGGAATAGTTCAGACTTGAAATTGTTATGTTCCTATAGCTTAACAAATCTAACTAAATGTTTTCACTAATTTCTTTACATTTCCTTAACAAATTTTGAACTATTTCTACAGTTCTCTACTAAACCATTTGATTAAGGCTACCTGGGATGTGAATGGACTGTGTATATGTTCCAACTATTAGTGAAATGTTAAAATTGATAACTTGTAAAAGGTTGTTATCACTATCAATTGTTTCTGTATTACATGTACTGAAAAAATTTCTTTTAAAACAATTATTACACTATCAACTGTTCTAGACTTAAGTTATTTCTATTCACGTACTATTTCTGTTTATAAGAACTATACAATCTGAATTCGCGTAATAACAAATATCCATTCCTACTTAATTAAATTGAATTTTTGGAATATTGTGTACTATTGATGGCGTTTTGCAGTTTGACATTTTAATTTTTTCAAGTCTTACATTTATTAATCAAATCTTCTATTTCTTTTGTGATGTCTGGCCAGAATAAAAGAAACCTTATCTGATACTTCCACTGAGACATCTAATTTTAACATGGATGGGGTTAAGCATTTCTTAACGTAATGCTTTTAGTACAACTATTTTGTTACTGGGATAAAGTATACCATCTTGAATCGTAATGCCATTTGTTAATTTATATGATTTTAATTCAGCATTGTTTAAATTTTTTCACCAGAAATTCGATATTGTGCCGCTTTAGAAAAATACTTAATATTTGTAATTTTAATAATAAATTGCTAACATTTTTTTACTAGACAGCAAATTGCAAATAATTCTTTTTTAATTGCTGCCCACCTCATTTGTGCATGTGTTAAACTCCTCCGGTAAAACGACACTCGTTGCCCTTGTTGCATTAAACATGCACCCATGCTTTTATGGAGGTATCCGACAATGTATTGACAAGTTAGTATCTATTATTCTAAAAGTATAAACTTTACCAATTAATACTTTTGTTAAATGCCTGTAAATGCATATCACTCCACTACCGCGAAGTTTCCTTTTGCAACAATTCTCTTAGGCGAGCTTTGTTAGCACTCTAGTGTGGCATGAACTTGCTTAAGTAATTGCACATACATAAAAATTTCTGTATAGCTCTCAGATTTTTTGATTGTTCAAGATTCAAAACTGATCCTACTTGGGATCACACATTACACTTAATTTAGTGATTATTAACCCTGCATATTTAACTTTATTAACTTGATATTGTATTGTACTTGGGTTAAACTTAATATTAGAATTTCCTTCTCTTTTTATTACTACTTGCAAGATTACATCACTGCAAATCAAATTCTGTAAACCAGATTACACAAAATACCCGGAATACACAGATTTCACACAATATGCAAGGGATCACACAGATTTCATGGAATACACTTGTATTGCCCAGATTTTGTGGAATACATGTGGGATTATACAGATTTTACGGAATACACATGGGACTTGCTTAGATTTCATAGAATGCAGCTTGTTTATGCAGATTATACAAATACACCTGAGATTACATGGATTTCACATTTAATTACTCGAATAACCCAGTTTTCATCAATCGCAGTCGCATTAATGATTTTATATACTTATCAATTATCCCTACCTAAATAAACATTTAAGTTTTATTGTAATTTAAAAAAAAAAGTAATGCATTATAGTTCTAATTGAAATTTCTACAGCACACGAGTAAAATAAAACAAAATATAAACAGAAATGGGCTATTAGTAAATGTTATTTTACGTAATGAAACTAACTTACATGTTTTAAAGAGTATAACCACTGGGGTAGTCACCAAAGTAATAAAATACTTTTGAGCTAAAATAAGTGACAATATTTCTTAATCTATCTATAATACTGTAAATAAAATGGAACAATCAAAGCTACAAACCATTAGACGGTCCGAACCACACATCTGTTGACTTATATGCAGTACGGTCGTTAAGTCTGGAGCACACCGAATTTATTCAAATTATGAAAGTTACATTTTTCTGTGTTTACATAAAAATTTGTGGTATGGCATGGCATATATACTAGAACTTTTACTATCTACAATTAAATAAAATTTAGATGTCTTTTTAGAACAATTCTTATATACACTTTTGACCCCAGAAAATCTAGCCGGTAATCCACAGAAAAACTCTGTGGAGTACTCTACTAAAAATTCTATTTCGAAAAGTACCAAAAACCTAGAATGTATTAACAACAATGGTTGCCAAGTGGTGAAAGTGTTTGAAGAGGGTTCTGGAATGTTATCGTATGTAAAATGACTTAATCAGGAATTATCTTGGACGGCACCTAATCTTGAATGACAGAGATTTCTAGGGAAAACCCCCAAAAGGAATAACAAGAGAATACCAAAACTAGAGGTCAGGAAAGCGAATCTGATCTAAAATTTGAGTGCACTAGTCTAAAACCAACCTTAAATAAGGGCAGGAATATACCTATTTAAAAATTGCTAGCTGAAAAGAAAGATTTCTAAAATCAAATGTTAAATTATCTGAATAATTATTTAGTTACACAAATGAGTATCTACAGTAAAACTAAATGATACCGACCACTAAAAGTACATTGTAAGTCAGGATCTTAGCTAAAGAGGCGAACTGTGTTTTTGAAATCATGTAAATGGTTTCCGCAAAAATATCAATGTCATTATAATATAAATCGAAGGCGTTGCAAATCCTCAACATACAATCACTCACTTCATAGTTGGTTCTATGAATGATTTCATTGAACACTGCCTTATAACGTGTATCCTTAGCTGTTGTTCTCAGAACAAGTTTACCTAAAAGAACGTCACAATTAATTAATTAGGTTTGTTAAAAGCTTGAATAAAAAGAACACCATGCTATTTCTTTTACTTATGTCCAAGGTTGTAAATCCTACTAGTTTACATCTTATGTTGTAATTTACCTGTTTATATGGAAAGTTGAGTTTATATAAAAGGTACTTTACAAATTTGATTTGCACCCTTTCAAGTTTATCAATGTTACACTTGTATGTAGGTGCCCAAACAATGCTATCGTACTCAACGACGCTTAACACCAATGCATTATATAATTTCTTTAGAGTAGAAGAGGTGGATATATCCTTAGAGTTTCGTTTTGTAAAACCAATCATCCTAAATGCTTTCATTGCAATAAAATCAGTATGTATATTAAAACTAAGCTCATTGTCAAGTATGATTCCCAGATCATTTATATGTTTAACAGATTTCAACGGTGCTGATCTTATAAAGTATGTGTATTGTAGTAGTTTGCGACTTTTGCAAAAACTAATTGATTTGCATTTAGCAACATATAAACCAAGTAAGTTGTCATCATAGTATGTAATCAGTCTATCCAAGTCACACTGTATTAATATGCATCATTGTAAGAGTTGACACACCCATAAAATTTAACGTCATTTGCATAAAGTAGGCGTTGTGTGTTTCTGAACACGGATACAACATTATTTACAAAAAAAGGAATAGCAATGGACCTAGATGAGAGCCCTGAGGTACACCAGATGATGCGAATATAGGTTTGGATCTCCATGCACTTGAACATATTGTATTCCTGCGATAAATAAGCCTGAATCTATGATAAATACTTCCCAAAAATTGCAATATTACACAATTTAGATAAAAGTAGAGAATGACATCAAATGTCTTGGACATATCCGTGTATGTGACATCAATTTGCTTACCATCTTCAACAGCGTTTATCAAGCAATTTTGGTATATTGCTAAATTGATGCATGTTGAACGACTACTATGGAAACCATGTTGATCTTTTGCAATAAATTTGTAAGTACTGAATAGTTTATCATTAATGATTGACTTAAAAACTTTAGCTATAGCAGACATTATTGAAATTCCTCTATAGTTAGCAATATTGCTCTTATTACCGCCCTTAAATAGAGGAACAAGTGATGACTCCTTCCGTAGGTTAGGAAATACCCTCAAGTCTACACATACAGGTCTGCTAGTGATCAACACACTTTTTCAGAAACACTGAGGGTATCCTGTCAGAACTGGGCTCCTTGTTATAATACCTAATGCTGATAACTTCTCTATAATTTCTGTCACAGTGAATGTGTGATTGCTCAGAAATTACCCAAATAAGCCCAAATTTGTTATAATCTCTGAGGATTTATATGAATTGACAGGTAATTTATATCAAGCACTGAAATTATCCGCCAAACCATCAGCAACAGCTTGTGCAGAATGAAGACTTGTTATTGTATATCATTTCCATTGGAATATTGTCATCTTTCTTAATTGATCTCTCAGAATATACAGTGAAATTTTCTGTGGAATACGCAGAAATTAATGCTACGATAGAGTCAATAAACTTAAGAGATTTATTTTGGTACTTGCAATTATATTCTTTTCTGTGCTGTTAATGAAATCTAAATAACATTTGTTAATGTCTGCTTTAGTTTGCATGCGAAGCATCAAGTACGTAGCATAATCATCAATGCTTCGAGTTCTTAGATATTTATGATAGAGCCTTATTCTTGTGTTTTATAAGGTTAATTAGCTCACTGCTATACCATTTAGGGAATTTATTGTGCCTAACAACTTTAATGGGCATGAAATTATCGATAGCATCCAATACTTGATAAAACACCTAGGTAATTGCAATATAATTTATTTCAACAAGGCTGGAACTATCAGCTTTTACATTAGTTGTGGAAAACACCAATATATAAAAAAATTCTGTTCTATTACAGCACAATTATGCTTTCATTACAAGTACAAAATAAACATTCTTAAAAAAATTAAAAATAAAATATATCACAAATTACTTAACTTGATGGCAAAGGTTTTCAACGGAAAAAAATTACCATCTAAATTCTTAATCTAATAACAAGAACGTTCTTTGGATACGTTTATAAATTTTATACAGTTAAATAGAAAAAATTGTTTATTCATTTATAGTAACTGTAGTACAGTACAATACAGTAATGCTTTGTTGGCTTACCTAGGAAAGGCATTTTCATTCTGGACATATTTGTTATGTTATTTACTGTGCGTATTCTAGTCATACATTGTATAAAGTCTTCCATGCTAAAATTGATAACTAATTAGTACGTTGAGATCACCGAACAAACCATTCGGAAGTTTTTCACAAATTTGGAAAATGTAACATATTTGAATCGAGTCACCATGAGCTTATCCTTAAAAAGAAAGATTAGTTTAAATAGCATGTGTGTGTTCAATTCGACGCAGGTGTAACAACTTTAAGTTAAGACATTATCCTCTAGACTGTATTCTGTGTACTTTTTATTGCTGCTATCCAAATTCTCAAAATGAATACATAGAACCATATTCAGTATATTCTATCATATAATGACAGAGAATTATCTAGAAAAGGAGTTCATATGTAATTTGTAAGTTTTAAATAAAAGACAAGCCCTCACTATTGGGTATTGTTCTTAAGCATATAACATACAACCACCTCCTGATAAAGTCCTGTTTAAATAAATATAGTTAAAACACTTACCTCGTCATTTTTGTTGGATGCGGCCGTCTTCAGGGGGTTGGTTCTCCATTTGTGCCCTTGTTGTGGTTGGTAGCTGCTTCTGCAGGTGTTCCTGCTGATGGTCTCGCTGGACGATACGATAGGGATGAGGTAAAAAGATGGGAATGAGAACAAAGCACTCCTGACTGCAATACATGGCAGGCGGTAAGGTAGAATTCACTCTACAGAAGTCGATACGGTAATGTCCTTAGCTATGCTGCATTCCTCACATAAAACATCTATCCCCTCCAACCGAGGTTGTTGCACTTCTGGTTGTTTTGATGAGAACCAAAGAGGTTCCCATGTGCAAACTGTTACGTCAGCATGCTGGCGACCGCAATGATAAGTCAATGATGTCAACAACTGTGCAAACGCTAATAAAGCATTGTTTTCACAGCATCAATACATTTGATTTTCCAATGCTCTACCTGACGATACTACATTGGCCAGGAAGCGAGTTTTTATTACCAGGAAAATTTTGAATTTTTGCCAAACCTTTGTGGTTCCAAGCAAGGTAGGGATCTTAACGTGTGTGACAACTCTCACACACGGGACCTCTATTTTACCTCTCATCCGAAAGAGTGCGTATTTTTGTGAAAAATGCTCGCCTTACATTTTTCAAGCGGACCATGTCGAGATTGCTCTACTATCATTATTTTAAAACCGTTTAACACTGAATGTATAAAACAAAGACAATAAAATGCTAATAAAATTATATTTACGTACCTTTGAACTATTCTTTGTAAATTTATGGAACAATAGGACACAAATATGTACTCATAAATATACATAATCAAGGTCACATTAATGCAATGCTTGTGCAGTGCAATTAAGCAACAGCACATCAAGTTCAGTTAGATCAGCGACATTCAACGTAAGGTTACCTCACCAAATATTAAGCAAGCAATTTATCTGTAGTAATTTTGTTTCTTGCTCAGTAACTCTGCTTGGCTGTGAACCTTTGCTGACTCAGATAATTACAGAGAATAAATCCCTATTTTACAGAGAAAACACAGATTACGCCAAAAATACATAAATTACACAGGCTCACACATTTAATATGCTGATTGCACGGATTTCACAAACTTCACATATGATTTCACAGAGGGTGTACAGCAGATTACATGCTGCGGTTTACCCCTCATTACATTGTGTTCTCTAGCATTGTTCCCTGCCATGATAAGATCATCAAAATATAATTCAACACCTTGCAGATTTCCAAATATTTTTGAATTGAATTTGTGCAGCACTTCGGGTACAGAAGAAATACCAAATGGCATTCCGTTAAACCTATATCTACAAAATAGAGTACCGTATGTACAAATATAACTACCTGATTCATTCAATTTGATTTAGAAAACCCATTTTTTATGTCCAATACAGAGAATACTTCTTTACCCACTAATCTACTTCAGATTTCCTCGTGTGAAAGTATCATGTACAATAGATTCATTTAATTGTTTAGGAACAAGACATAATATGAGTGTTTTAATAGGTTTTTTGTACTATAACTAAATTATGATACCATTCTGTTGGCTCGATTACCTTTTTGATGATACCTTTGCTCTAGTGCAATTAAGGATTTCTAAGTGTAGGTTTTATTGATTCAGGCACTATATGAAATGGTTTAACTACAGACGTTGCATTGAGTTTCAATTTTATTGTATATTTTCCTACTGTACCAAACCCTACAAAGGCACGCATTTTGTTCTATAAACTTATTTGTATCATATTATGCACAGTTTTCTCTAGTGGCTTAATCCTTTGAATTAGTTGAACATAATACACCCTTATAATCCCAAGACATACTCACTGTATCGACTTCCATTACCATAAATTTAACATTTTGACTGATATTTTTTATAATACAGTTCTATTCAATATGCCCTATTGACTTTATTGTATTATCATCATATACAACTGAAACGGTAGCCATACTTTGTAACTTTAACACGTTATTTCTGTTTATAGACAAAAACTACCATGTGACAAGATTTTAATATCAGCTTCCGTACACAGCTTAAATGAAACGTTAACACCGTTAATATTTAGTTTGATACTGCGTTAAATCATTAAATTTGAAATTATCCAGAGGAAGCAGGAATCCCATAAGAAATCAAGGGTGCACCGGCTAACTGTAGTGTTGCAGGAGAGAGGGTCACTATAGAAACAATGAAAGAAATGGAAAAAAATAAAAAAATAACAATAAACTACCTACGTTACCAATAACACTTACTTTGAAAGGCTTTCAATGTTGTCAAATTTATGGGCGCTAATTCATCTAGTAATAATGCTCTGGACAACGAGTAATCTTTGGGGACTTTAATTACGTTGACCTGGTGGAATGGAGTTCCTTTTCAATCGATATATTCAATCAAGAAAAACAGTCTCACTGCGACTTCTAAATTTATTTTAATATAACGTCATATTATTATTCCTGTAGATGAACTTTAATAGTTTTGCATTTTATCAATTCTTGTCCACTTTGACTATTTTCAATTTTTCTACAAGATAGAATGATTTTATAAAAAACTTTGTTACGTCAAAGTTTCCACTTCTTAAAATTTGCTATCTGGAATGGGCCATTCATTTTTTTCTAACTCTTGCCGTTTGAAAGTTATCGCGTATTTATATATTACAAAAAAAAATTGTAAATTTATTTCATTTTTTCATATAAATCTCTAGATAACTCCCGTATCCTTTAGTTTAGATAAAAAATGATAAAATGCAAACTTGTAGAAAATTTTACGCTCTTCAAAATAGTTTTAGATGATCAATACGCTAAAGTTAATAATATCGATGCTATATACATTTAAAGAGAGACATTTACAAAAATGCTATAAATCGATCCATCCCTTTAGGGTGGGGACTTAGAAAAAAAATTTATTTAAACTTTGTTCTTAGAAAAGTGTCCTCTATCACCACCTAACATATTTGCACCGATAACGGGGACACTGTATATTGTCTTTTCACATATATGGATTACACCTTTAATATTGATAAATAATGCTATAAAGAATACTAACAATAACAATAATTTAAAATATTAAAAATATGAAAACTAACATGAATTATAAAATGTATGTCAAATTCATAAAATACTTAAAATATATAAAAAAAAACTAGTGAAGCTCACTGTGGGGTTATAAGATTACACTTCCTTTTAAATTCTGATTGTGAAATTCCTAATACATTATAATCATGCGCATTAGCAGACCTAGCCATCCTAGTTAGGGGGCAGAAATAAGTATAATTAAACCTATGATAGGACACAAAAATAATGATGTATCTCTCGTATTACGCAGTGGTATCCTAAGACTGATCAGGCTAAGTAATTCGGAACAATCAATATCTCCTGCCAAAACTTTATACAAAAGCAGGTCATTATAATCACGTAGGGTTTCTAGAGGTGGTAATTTCAAAGCCTGGCGAATGAGGTCAAAATCACAATTAAATTTACTGAAATACTGTTCCAGTCTTATATGCAGAAAATCTTAGGAACCTATTCTGCACCGCTTCAAGAGTTCGAATGTGATAGGTTTATTAGTCAATCCTAGATTTTGAATCACACTTTCAACTCGTATTGTAAAACTCATTGAATACAAAAGGATCGCACCCCTGACTTTTTCTTAATGTTCCCATGCTTCTGTTTTTTTTATAGACAACTTATGTCGTGTCTTAACGGCAAGCCACCATGCCTGAACTGGCCAATCATGTTTGAAGCATGTTTCACTTCCTGTACTTTTAATATACTGTTTTACAAGATCTAAAACTTTTTTTAGTCAGCCCAGATCCATTTTTTGACATTAAAATAGTGTCAGCTAACTGCCTTTCCACTTCAGCAGACAATGCATTACCACGATGGTTCCCTTTTTGTTTTAATAATGACAGGGCATAATGTTACTAAAACAAAAATTGATATGATTAAGTTGAATTCTGATATTAATATCAATAATTGTTTGTGGGGCAAGTGGTGCATTTATTCCTCATGGAACAAGTGCACTTTTCCCAACATCTTTTTAGTTTGTTGTAAATACACTACCCACATTCATTATAACATGTGCAAATTTAACCTTTCCTTTTATATGTCATAATCATGTCTTAAATTATGTATCAATAAAATCCAAAAGATAGTATTCTTGTGTAAAATAATAAAATTAAATTATGTATGACTGAGTAGAGATTACAAGATTCAAAGACACTTGCCGATAGTTTTTTAGTATATTTTATAATGTAAATTATACTGAATCACCAATGTGACTTATAGAAATTCTTTGACAACTAAAACCAAAAATGTCAATGTCAAATGTTAAATTCTTTTTTTTTACATGTGAAGCATATAAAGTGTCTAATATATCTATATTGATAGGTGCCCATATTTTTACTTTTTTCAGAGTTTATTTAGTATGAAAGTACAATTATCCCCAAAGTGCATTTATCTGCATTCACCCTACTTCTTTATTCTCAATGACATGACCATGCTATTAGAATTTCTGTTCTGAATATTCTGTTTATCCTTTTTGTAGTTTTGAAAATATTTATGAACCTGAGTTAGGTTCAAATATGGATTTCACAGAAGATAACTATGCTTTTGTGGTTTTAAGTTTATGACCTGAATTTCTTTATATAGAACTGAAAATTTATTGAAATGTCATGCTTAATGAACACTATTATTCATGAAATTCGAATGTACAGGGTGCACCAACGTAAATTTTCTCCGTTTAAGATTAATTTTCTCATTTTCCATCCGGTTTTTATTTAATGTAATGTCAACACGTTACATACTAAATTAACCACACATCCAGGGTATCAGGGGCTTTTTAAACATTATATCTAAGCACAGTGACTGCCCAAGTTGACCTGCAAGCTCTGCTACTTCATAGACTTTCTTCTTATTCTGATTTTGGTGGTTTTCATTTCTTCGTTCTTTGAACCTACAAGCAACAGTAAAATAATTTTGTTTTTTTAAATAATACACAGATATTCTATAAGCTAGACATTGGTGATGTGTGTGTTGTTTGTAACACATTTTACACTTAACTTATAAACTTCCTTGTCATCACTGCTATTCATATGCATCCTTCTGCCTCAACCCAATTTTTTCTTCTGTGATAATATTTTGAACACACCTTCTATGTCGAACTTTGAATCTTTAGTCAACTGTTTTTTGCAACGACATATCAACTCTAAGTAGTCACTTCTGTACTGATGAATCACTTGTTCCTATAACAATTTTATTGTGTATTAAGCTTTCTTCTTGATAACTGAATTCGCACTGCCTTGCTTTTGAAGTTTTAAATCTGTTAAAAATGTTAGAACATTTCACCTGATATTAGCATTCTTGTAAAAAATGTGAACCTTTTTCTTGTAAAAAATGTGAACCTTTTTCTTATTGTGTTTTTTCTTGGCATACAGTAATCGAGTAATCGTTACAACTCTTTTTAATTGTATCATACTGTTTTATCTCAGTACCAGATAATTTAATTTTGTAAATACATCAAAAGCCTCATCTGCTATATTTAAAAATATAGCTATTTTGGTGTCATCCATTTTTAGATTCGAAACCTGTTGGCTTTATATAATTGTCAAATTGTTGTTCAAACTTTTTCCAATGTGTCTCACTATCTCAATTTATACTTTTTGGTGACCTTAAAACATCGTCCACCTTAGAATTATTAATTTTCCTTAGGCTATTTTGTTTTCCTTGTACTTGAGTACGTACGTTGCACCGTTTTTTTATATTTTAACCTGACAGCATGATGTCAGATAGATTGCCGATAATTGGTTACTTATGTTACTTATAATAAATATTATTTATTCTAAAAGATTCTTCACTTGATTATTAAATGCAACCGTAAATAATATACCATGTATTATATTTTTGCCTTTATGCTCACATCGTCAAACTAAGCTTACACATGTTGTACGTGAACTAATACACCAGAGGTCCTCGATTTAGCCTCTAAAACAAGCACTATATCAGTATTTTTAATTTAGCTTATTATTTTGATTTTACACTTGGTTTCCAAGTTATTAAAAGTCACCTATTGTTTTGAATAAAGAATATTTGTTTCCCAGGTAGTTGATGCGTGCAATATCATAAGATACTTTTGTATTTTAACTTAAGCTAAAACAAATTTTTATCAATACATTTATTATTTATGGAAAAAAATGAGGTGTAACGTATTCTGAAGCCACTTTCCTATTTAATATTTTAATTCTTGTATTATTTATTGTGTATGTACCTTTTAGTTTAATTTTGATATATGTTGTGTAGTATTTGTTTAATTATTTCAGCTAGTATTAAATTTTTTCCAGGTCAGGTGTGTATATGTCAGACATGTTGTATCTGTTTGGATCTCTAGATTCAAGAGTGCGTCCTTTAGTTTTTACCATCAGAAAATGGGCGCACAGTGTAGGTTTGACAAATAGTTCTCCAGGAAGATGGGTCACAAACTTTTCTTTAACACTACTTGTACTAGCTTACCTCCAAAAACCTAAAAATTCACCACCGATTTTACCTCCTCTTAATCTACTCGTTAAAAGTGCAGGTAATGGATGCTCATTTAGTTATGATATTGCATAATTAAGTTATTTTAGGGCCCAAAGATAAAATTATTACTGAGGAAGGAGTTGATTGCACATTCTTACGTGATCTCAACAACCTAAATTTTGAAACCAAGAACACCGATAACTTAGAACAGCTGTTTACACAATTTTGTGAGTACTACAGCAACTTTGACTTTGCAGGTAAGGCCGTGTGTCTAAATGAAGCACTTTCCATTACAAAACCTGATCATACCCCCATGTATATAGTAAATCCATTAGAAAGGGGCTTAAACGTTAGCAAAAATGTTAGTTTAGAGGAATTAGAAAAATTCAAATATGAATTACGTAATGCTGCATGGAGTTTACAGTCGCAGGATAAAAATCGTACAAATTGGGGGATTTTAGACATATTTGAAAATAAGAAGAAATCATTAGTCATATCTTCAAAGCAAAGTAGGCTAATGGATATCAGTCGAATTTTTAGTGATGATGATGCTGATAGTGCAAATGGTTTAAACGAAGTACAGACAAAACATTCATCCGTTAAAAAATTACAAAGTACATAATCTAATAGTGTTTTGTATCTTATATTAAAAATAAACCTTTAATAATTGAGTTGGTTCTATTACTTAACGTTTAAAAGGTATTTTATTGTGTCCTTATATAAAATACTTCATTAATAATAAAAATCTTTAAGCTGGAGATACCAAAATAACGTAATGTTATTCCTGTTTAACTGTACTTTACTGATTGATTATAAGTCTGTTTATTCGCATATACAGAGAAGTCTATATGTGATGATATTAATTATTATTACACTGTATCGAAATACTACCACTTTAGCTGATGACGATTATTACAAGCTAATTACTAACAATGTTTACTGCACTAATTTAATTTTTAATACCAATTATTAATTACTTTGTTACTAAGTTCAACTGTGTAAATTTATCTACACGAACGCTTAATTTATATCCGCAATGAATGTATTTATGTTAATGTTTCATCCCATAACTTGTATCAATCACTTCATACTTAGATTAAAACTGCCTGTTCTGCTGACCCGACCGTTTTAAATACATAATTTTAATTGCTTCTGGAACATTATAAATATTACCAGCAACTTCTACATCATTTGCTTTTGTAAGTTTTAAATGCTCCCTTGTAACTGTCAATGTATTGTTAGTTTAATAACTATCCCTTTCGTGCCTTTTAGATTATGATGAACACGCCTTACATGATTATACCATTATCGCTAATGTAACATGTTGAATGGTAAAAATTCACCGAATTCTACTCAGGCCACCAACCTATAACATTGTTTCTAAATATGATAGAAGTATAATACAGGGAAGGAAGTTCTATAAAAAATATGAAAACTAGGAGTTATCTTGTAATTGAGATTTTTCAAAGGAATTGTGTATTCAAGTACCAGTTATCTCGCAGTAACCTTTCTCACATATGAGCATGCATATTGTTTAATTATCAAGGTTGCTTCAATGAGGTTGTTTCATACGTGTGTTTAATTGCAATTATTACGTTTGTGAAGTGCAAGCCATAACATACAATAAAAATGGCACACAAACTTACAGATGTAGAACTAGGAAAATATATAGAGATGTCTGACTTTGAGCGGGACAGTGTAGTGCAAGATTTTTCAAATGTAGATAAAATGTTTGAACCATGGGATTCAAGTTCTTCAGAAGATGAACAAAGTGCAACGAGTGATGCCATTGAAAATGAACCGTCTTGTTAACAACAAACAAACAAACACAATATGGAAATTCCTCAATTTAATTTTGAAGAAAACTAAGGTTGCAGTTTGATTTTCAAAACTTAACTATTCCAAACCTTATAAATCCTTTATTTATTTATTTCCTAGTAATAAACTTGGTTATAGGAAAATTTGACAAGGATACAAATACGGAGTTAAGTAAAATCTATATCTAGTTTGATTTTTAAAGTTTAAACATATCATTTCTAATACTAATAATAATACTGCTTTGGATTCGTATAATTTACATATAGCATTTGTTAACAGTTTTTAACAATGCTCTTGTTCTTATTTATTATAAAGTTGATTAAGAGCAACCTCTAGTATAAAATATATTTTACAGCTATCACAATTGAAAAAATAATGAGTATTTATAGTATATATTGGTGATTTTTACTTCGCATTTATTCTAGCAGATGGGGTAAAAATCGGTTTGTTTTGTCTGGAAGTAGTTCTTAGATCCAGGAAGTAGATGTAAAAAACAAGTTCAATAGAGTCTATGTCCTCGTGAAGTATCTTATACAAGAAGATTAAATTTGCCATAATCCCACGAGTCTCCAAGGAACGTAAAAGAAATCTGTTTGACAAGTAGTTTTGACAACAACCTCTATTGGGATACCGACCTTCAGCTTTCAAAAACAAGATTTTAGAAATTTTCATTGAAGTCCCTTTAGTGATAATATGGTGGTCATAAATGGGAAGCGGCTCCGTGGCGTAGTTGGTGTGCGTATGACTACTATGTCCAAGGTTCCGGGTTCAAATCCCGACACGGTCCGCTTGAAAAATGTTAGGCGAGCATTTTCCACAAAAATACGCCATCGTTCGGATGAGAGGTAAAATGGAGGTCCCATGTGTAAGTGTTGTCATGCACGTTAAAGATCCCTACCTTGCTTGGAACAGCAAAGGGTCGGCAAAATTCCAAATTTTCCAGGTAAAATCAAAAACTCGCTTCCTGGCTAATGTAGTACCTTCGGGTGGAGGATTGGAATACCAAATGTACGGTCATAAATGGAAGACCAAACAGTGCAACAGTATTCCAGCTTTGAGCAAACAAGGGCCTGCTGAAGTATTTTCAGACAATCTATATTAAAAAAGTCTTTGTAATTTCTAATAATGAAACCTGTTTTACAAGCCGCACTTTCAATTTTATTAATATGCATAGTAAAGGTGAGAGCAGAGTCAAAAGGAATATCCAAATCTTTATTAATGCTAAATCTATTTAGTTTCTGTTGTGCAATACGATATGAATAAATTTGGGCTCCAGTTTCCTTGTTTATGAAACAATGTAACATTTGGCAACATTGATTGACAGCTTATCAGTCTAGCACCAACTAATAAGATTAACTTCCACCTGCAAATTAACGCAGTCATTGCATGATCCAATATTAGAGTAACACTTGATATTGTCAGTATATGGAAGTTTACAACAGGATAAGGATTTGCAAACGTTGTTTCTTAAAAGAATAAATAGCAGGGGTTCCAAACTGGAGCACCGTGGTTTACCGAAAGTGGCAGTGAAGGATGCCGACTTATAACCATTGTAACAAATTAAACCCGTTCTTTTAAATAAAAGTCAAACCACTATAGTAATAAGTTATTAAAGCCATATGCTCATAGTCTAAATATTAAAATAGCATAATCTATATGATCAAATGCTTTGGAAACGTTTACATATATAACAGACTTGCCCATTAGCATCCAGAGTCTCGGAGATAAATTGTGTGATTGGGACTAAATTATGGTTGATCTTTTAGTAAATAATCCATGCTGAATTGGCAGTATAAGTTGTGAAACATAAGGAAGTATTTGGTGCAGATTCATCTCAAAAACTTTTACACAATTAGATACAATAGATTTAGGTCTATACTTGACAACATTGTGCGGACCCCTTTTAAGATAGGGCAAGTAATAGATTTTCCAAATCGTTGGAAATATAGCACTTAAGTGAAAGATTAAATAAATGGAGTATTTCAGAAAACCCTAAACTCACACATTTTCCAATTTTCAGTTTTGTTATCTGTGACCATAGACTCATAACCCATGTAAACAGAAACACCAATATTCTACAAAATTCCATAGTTTAATATTGTATACTATGTTATAAATACTTGGAGGTAGATAGGCCCGGAAGGTATCAGGGTTGGTTCGTGGGTTCTTCCTTATTAAAAACAGATTTTTAGAAATGGAGCTTGTTTTATTTACACAATTAAATAACTGACGCTAAGTTATCATAATGAGGAGGTACATAATATACGATACAATCAAATCTTACCACATTTTAGGTGCACTAAAATTACAGTTATGTTACGATGTTCACAAATTTGCACAATAAAAATAACTTAAACTAATACATGGTCACCAAAGTGACTTGAACCACATTAGCTTTCGAAAACTAAATTAATAGTTAAACAACAAATTTTTCTAAGTACTATTACAATCAATGTACTTTGCAAATTCTTGACACACATCTCCATATAGGTTTACCTTCATTTACATAAGAGATAAAGATACATTAAGATACACTACGTAGCTTAACATCGAGCTACTAAGACAATAGATAAGGTAAATCTATAAGAAAATATTTTATATAAGGCACAGGAAAAAATCAGATACTAAAGGTACGACATTTTCAAAAGATAAAAGGCAATGCATAAGCATACAATAGGTAATCGGCACATTTTATAAAAATCGGAATAGATATATCACATCAAAGTAAGGCCAAATAAGGCAAAATTTAATAAGCTATTCACACAAGGTATAATAAACAATATTATCTTAATATTTCACAAGAGATATAGAAATGTAAGTTACAAATTTCTAACAGTACATTCACTATTCTCACATACTATACATCCAAGACAGTTATTTAACCACCCTTGATACTCAATCAAGTTGCTATATTTTCGTTAAATTACTCTCAAACTCTTTATGCAGGAAAGCTATTAAACTAAAAATCAGTATAGAGAAAGCAGGTATATTAAAAAGTTAAATATTACACAATTGCAATTTTAAAAACCTCCAAAGCTAGATAATGCACAAAAGTGCACACCCCCTTCAACCATGCAAAAAAGAAAACCAAAAAAAGAAAAATAATATTAAGTCAGGTTTTATAACAAGAAAAATGCTAAAAAAATATATTTTTTTTTTGGGTCTATTGCTAAAATTATCATAGATATCGAAAGAAAATTCATTATCGTCGCAACAGTGATTATCAACTGTTCTGTAAAGGGCATTGCGCGATCGTCACAATGATGCTCCCCAAACAGAACTCATCGACTCTAACATCAGCTAAGATAGCTCCTAAACTTGCGAGAAATAATCAAAAATCAAAGACAGACAAAAAAATCTAAAACAACCTAATTGTTCAAATCAGAAATAGACCCGAACGGCTTGAAATCTTTAATGTGCCACCGGCCTTGTGGCTTACCCTGCATATCTTCCAACTCATAAACTAAGGTACTAATAACACGTGTGATTTTACACAGAATAAATTTTGGAACCAATTTTGCTGCAAATTTCTTTGTAGCATCCGATAAAACATAATTCCTTTTCCAAACTTTTTCACCTAATGCAAAAGATGTATCTTTCTTTCTCAAATTATAGCGAAGCTTACTTTTATCATAAGCACTACGAAGGTGCTGGCGAACTTCAGAAAAAATAGACGGAAGTTGCTGTTGATCGGCGTCCCGATGAACTTTTTGATCAAATTCTAAGATATCAACGTCATCTGGAACGGGACCAAAAAAACTACCATCGATAGGCATATAACGACCAAATACTAAAAATGAAGGCGCAAATTCAGTTGCCTCATGTTTAGAAGTGCGCATTGCTTGTGCAATTTTAAATACATTTTCATCCCAATAGGTATTATCCGTTTGAATATAAGAAGAAATAGCGGTAACAATTACTCTATTGACTCTTTCGCTAGGGTTCACCTGGGGGTGATATTTAGCATTAAACCACACCTTTTGAACATGGTACTGTTTTACGAAATCTTAAATTCCTTAGAGATAAATTGAACTCCATTATCACAAAGAACTATTTGCGGTACACCAAAAATTAAAAATACATGTTGCTCTAGAAATTTAATAATAGCACGAGAGGTCGCTTTAGGTATGGGTTGAACTAAGACATTTGGAAAACCAATCAGTCACAACGAGTAGAAATTGATTGCCTTTTTTTGACCTGGGTAGAGGACCCATCAAATCTAAAGAAATCAGCTGAAAAGGATAAGAGATATTTTTAAATTTTCCCATTAAACCAAAACGTGGTTCTTGCGAACTTTTGTGAGCACCACAGGTTAAACAATTTTTTAGATAATTACAAACAGAAATTCTTAAATTAGGCCAATAGTAAAATTCGGAAATTTTAGCCAAGGTTTTAGAAACGCCAAAGTGGCTTGTGGTAGGTTCATCATGACACATACGAAACACTTCTTCTCGATTTGGAGTAGGTACAACAAGTTTCCATTGAGATAGATTAGGTACTTTTTTCTTTGTGGAAGGTAAAAATTTATACAAACGATCATTCTCTACTCGGAAATTTTTCAGGAAAAGACAAAACATTCTGAATCATATCGGTATACCACTGATCAGGATCAAGGTGAGGTAAACTTAGAGAAGCGACATCACGAGATAAGGCGTCAGGAACGATATTTAGTTTTCCTGGCCTATGTTTCACATCAAAAGAAAATTGAGAAATTCTCAAATTCCATCTAGCTAGACGACCTGCTGGTTGTTTTAAGTTATTGAGCCAAGTTAAAGCAGCACAATCCGTAATTACAGTAAAATGGGTACCCTCCACATATCCTCTAAATTTTTCGATACCAAACATTACTCCTAAAAGTTCTCTTTCAGTAGCGGAATATTTTTGCTCAGCGGAAGTTAAAGCTCTACTTGCGTATGCGATAGGGTGTTCAAGACCCTCCTGTTCCTAAAATAAGATAGCACCAAGCCCTACTAGAGATGCGTCAGTTTGAATAAAGAAATTTTTAGAAAAATCTGGCGATATTAAAATTGGAGCGTTACTAATAAGATATTTAATTTTTTCGAAAGCTTCTTCAGCCTCTTCGTTCCACACAATAGATTGTCCTTTCTTCTTATTTCGAATTAACGCAGTTACGGGTGCATAAATCATGGATAATTTAGGTAAAAACATTCTATAATAACCTATCATGCCAATTAATCTTTTTACTTCGGTAGTAGTTTTCGGAGTTTTAAAGTTATTTATCGCTTTGACTTTAGATGGGTCAGTACTCAAACCAGTTTTATCAACGACACATCCAAGAAAAGTTAATAATTCACAACAAAATTCACATTTTTGCAAATTTATTTTAAAACCTGCTTTCGAAAAACACTCGTAGATATGATTCAAAGTGGCTATATGCCCCTCAAATGTAGGCGAAGGTACGATAACATCATCAAGATACACAAACGCCCTCTATTGATGCAATATTGGGCCTACAGTCTGCTCCATAGTTCTCTGAAGAGTTTGTGGACTGTTCGAAAGACCGAAAGGCATTACGTTAAATTCAAAAAGGCCTTTTCCTGGCACACAGAAAGCTGTTTTTGGACGTGAGGATTCTTCTAAAGGTATTTGCCAAAATGCTTTCCGCAAATCGATAGAGGTAATAAACTTAGCATCCCTAAGACGAGACAAGATAGAATCGGTTCGCGGAAGTGGGTAGGTATCAGCAACAGTGACGGAATTAAGTCGACGACCATCAAAACAGGCCCGATATTCTCCATTCTTTTTATTGACTAATAAGATAGTACTTGACCAGGGAGAATTTGAAGGACGAATAACACCATCTTTTAACATTGTATCAATTTCGGTATGTAGGTGCTTTTGCATAGCGGGAGAGAGACTATACTGCCTTTGTTTAAAAGGTTTCGCATTACCAGTGTCGATATGGTGTGTAGCAGTAGTCACACAATCTAATTCGGAGGTATCTAGATTCTTATATTTTTCGATAGTTTGTTCTAATATTAGGGATTGTTCTGGGGTAAGAGCCATGCGACCAGAAATTCCAGATAAAGCAAATAATTCGGGATTATTAGTGGTTTGCCAAGAAAAATCCTGAAAATGTAAGGATAATTGAAATATATTACAGAAATCGGCACCTAATAAAAAACTATATTTAACGGAAGCAGCTATAAGAAAGTGCACAGTGCGTTCTAGAGATCCTATACGAATTTTTAAGGGAACGGTAGCAGTAACCATCGTTTGTTTCCCGTCAGCAATACCAATAAAAGATTTATGAGAAGATAATTTAAGAGGAAAGTCATGTTTCGATAATGTTTGCAATCCAGCCTCACCTATAATTGAATTCGTAGAACCAGCATCAACCAAAGCGTCAGTAACAAAGTCATTAATAGATATTTGTAAATGCGGCCTATTATCAAAAGGTTTCTTAACAAAAGTAGCGGCAATATTAGGAGGATGGAAGAAAGAATTAACTTTATTTAACCAGATATTCCATTCGAAAAAGGTAGTGCGACAAATTTCAGATAAATTACGAGATACTATATTATTAGTTACAGGCAGATTTTGAGATATATTTAGTGAATTTACGTTCTTTGGAACCTTGAGTGAGTTAACGGTACAGAGCGATTGGTAGGTAGAGAGGCACTCACGCCCTGTGTACGATTGCCCCCTCTTTCGTTTCCCGAGGAACAATTACGGCATCGAGATTTATATATATTCTTTTCTCCACAACCAAAACAAAAAACTTTTCTAGGTAGTGAACAGACTGTATATGCATGTCCGACAACACCGCAATTCCAACAAGAAATATTACGAGTTAGGTGAGGAATTTCGGAAAGTTCAGAAGATAACTGCAAATTTTCAGTAACTGTAGATAAATAAGCAAGATCAGGTTCTAGTAATCCAGACCGTTTTTGTGGGGATGGTTTGTATTTTTCGTTACGGAATTTTAACTCTTGAATATTACGACACAAATCCTTTAAACGCGATAATGACGAAATATCTTGCAAAGCTAAATGTTCTGAGAAGTAGGGATTTAAGTTACGTCTAATTTGTTTAATAATTTCGTTTTCATTTTGTTTTACATCCAGTCTATTAAATAAAGCTTCGATTGAAACAATATAAGATATAACATTCTCGTTTGAACCTTGAGTACGGTTGCGATTTTTTGACATTAAATCATATTCGTAGTCAAAGGGAAGAAAATCTCGTTTAAGACATTTTACTAATTCCGACCAACTAGATAATTCACTCTTAATATTACGAAACCAGGCACTTGCACCCCCGCAAAGCAAATCTCCCGCAGAAGCAAACAAATCATTATCAGATACATGTCTAGACTCCTTTAGGTCATTAACTTTTTCCAAAAAAGACATTAAACTAATTTTAGATTCATGTCCCGAGAATTGCAAACCCCATTTATACACAGGAACTGTTTTTAAATGGCAGCTACTACCAGCAATATTGGCGGAATCAGCAACAGGCAAAGGTAATTTAGGCAAACATTTTTTATCAGTTTCCGAATTTTCAAAATTTTCCAATACCATTCCTTGGAGATATAAAATTTTAGACATATACTTTTGTTTCAACTTTTTAGTTTCAGATACACTTTCATTGACAATAGGTAGCAACTCAATTCGATTAGTTAAATGGATTAAACGTGACTCCCATATCTTATTTTCTTCGATATCAGGTAGAGGAATTGTGGATCTTAAGATATTTTCAAGTTCCGCCAAAGATTGGTTAATTTCAGAGTTGTTAGTTTTAAAATCGGTAGGTTGAATTTTAGTTTCAATTTTACCCTTCTTCTCTTCAGCTAAAATCGCGCGTAATTGTGCCCTACACAAAGATAAATTATCAGCGGGAATAACCTTTCTACAAGACAATTCAAACTGCAATTCATTAGGTTTTAAATGTATTGCTTCCATTATAAGAAATAATAAGATAACTTTCCGTCGATATTTTCAATTAGCAAATAAATCTTCAATAGTAAACAATTAATGATATGCTTTTTAAAATTACGAAAGCGCTACTTTTTCAATATATCTAATGAAATTAAGGTATTGACCTCAAGATACAAAATGCAACACTTAACCGAGATAAAAAAGGCGATTAATAACATCTGTAACAGTTGTTCACTCATTTCTAAACCAAACCGTAAATTATAATTCGATATAGGTACAAATTCGCATTACTTAGGCAAATCAAGTTAATTTCTATAGGTAGCTTAAATTATACATATAAGTTATATAAGTAAGCAATCAAATTCTTATTTTTAAAAAAATTGGTAAATTTTATCACGTAATTTACTGAAGTAAGGAATGTTAACAGATAACGCACCCCTTGTATTCATACAGATAAATAACCGTCGGTAGGTAACACCTGCGAAATAATTTATTCTTGACCTTGTCTGCAGACATCACGAAATCGTCCCCTTAATCCTTGCGAACACATTTTAATACGAAACCGGAAAATAATCTTGAGGTACAGATACGTGTAGAAACAAAAATCCATCACATAAGTTTTAATTTAAGCAGGAAATTTTTCATTTGTAACTTGATTAAATACAGGTAAAAACAGGAAAATTTTAGGAAGCCACGTTGGGCGCCAGTGTTATAAATACTTGGAGGTAGATAGCCCCGGAAGGTATCAGGGTTGGTTCGTGGGTTCTTACTTATTAAAAACAGATTGTAGAAACGGAGCTTGTTTTATTTTCACAATTAAATAACTGACGCCAAGTTATCATAATGAGGAGGTACATAATATACGATACAATCAAATCTTACCACATTTTAGGTGCACTAAAATTAGTTATGTTACGATGTTCATACTGCTAAATAATAAAAGATAAAGATACTTAGGTATCTATGCGACGCTACATTTTTCGCGTGTTTACCAGTCAAGAGCTAGCAGGCAAGAGAGCCCACTCTCTACCTATAACGTTCGCTACATTACATTTTATTGTTCAGATATAGATAGTAGCGTTTTAAATATAAAAACAGGGTGTTTGAAAATAACCGTAACAACTAATATCCGTGTATTTCAACAACCCCAAAACTCACGGAGTATTAGTATTTATGCAATACAAACTTTTAGCATATCATTTTGTGGACATATTACATCTATTGTTTTAAGATTAGAAGTTTTTTAATTTCGGATTACTGCATTGTAGAACTGTTATTTATATATTATGAACAACCAAAATGAAAAACCAAAAAAGAAGCCTGAAATACGTAACAGTGATGAGTACAAAAGGGAAGTCATCAAAAAGTCTCGAGTCAAAGGAACTTCTTATCACAGATGGAACGGCAGTTTGGCACCAGCGGTGATTGCAAGTAAGTGATTCTCATCATTATGCAGAATAATATAATATTAGCGTACTCCGTCTAATATCAGTCATCTTCTTTTTACATGCCGTAAAAAGTGCTTCGAACGTGTTGTTGAAGAACGTGATGTCGTATTTCATTCTTTTAGAGAACTTAACACTAAAAATGAACAAAATTGTTTGCTTGAGTCTTTAATCTCAGTACACAAAGTTCAACGTAGAAGGAGGGTTAAACCTGCAGATATCTGTACAAAGCCAGATAGGTTTTCTACTTTAAATACACAAAGTGTGCATACAGGTATTCATTGCTATTTTTGGTATCACTAATGACAGGCTTTGTCGACTTACAACTTTGAGACGACAAGGAACAGTCAGTACCTAAAGATCGAGATAAAAATAGATCGGGGAATGCTAAGCAAGGATATATCATCAATGCTGTCATGGATCATATTGCTTCGTTCCCTATAAAAATTGCTTATTACACAACCAGAGAATACAGATATTTAAATGAAAAGTTAAACATAAAAATTATGTTTTCTTTGTTTAAGGAAAAACACAGATCTGCCTGTAACATATACTTACTAAAAGAAGATATTTAACGAACAATTTTCTTTATCTTTTGGATGCCCTCAAGTGGACACATGCTCCACATGTGAAGAACTGGAGACAACACTAAAAAGCAAAGTGGTTAATAATAATGTCAAACGAGTAATAGCTACTGAGAAGACATTTCATTTAAGAAGAGCTAACAAATTCTATGCTAAAAAAGCTGTTGCAAAAGAATGTAAATCAAGTTACAAAGTGAGTGCCATATGCATTGACTGTATGCAAAATTTACAGTTACCAATCCCTGTCCAGGAGACATTTTACCTCCGACAGCTGACCATTAATGTCGTATGCATACATAACTTAAAAAACAACGTTACATTTTATGTATATCACGAGGGTATTGAGACTAACGACCCAAATGAGGTTGTGTCTTTCATACTAGATTACGCAACCCAGAATTGAATGATATCAATGAGTTCCATTTCTTTTCTTATGCCTGTGGTGCTCAAAATCGGAATCGTACTCTAATCAGATTCTTTTCTGCATTGGTGTCACCAAAGAAATTAAACAGTATTATCCAATCACAGGCCATTCATTCCTACCATGTGATAGAAACTTTGCTGTGCTCAAACGGAAAATAAAAAACTGATCGGATATATGGGGTTAAAGAGTACGCAGAACTTATATTAACATCCAACAATGACCGCCATAGATATACTGTGGTTCTGCCAAATTATGATTTTATATTAAATTACAAAAACTGGTGGCCGATTTATTACAAGAAGAAAATGCTTTCCAATGAATTATTAGGAAGAAGTGTACCAAGACATCTTAACACGAGTTTTCAAATATCCCAGTTTTGACATTTTATTCACACTCACGATCAGGAACGGGTTATCGTAGCAAAGGAATTTATAGGTGGCTTTCTGGCTCACACTTTCCGGCTACGGAATAGTAATAGAGATGTGATGAGTTCCTCACAAAAAAGCATATGCTGGTAATTTGTGCATTACTATAAAGAAAATGCAAGACCTGATGCAGCTAGAAAGGTATATACCAGATAACGAAGATATCAAGGTTTTTACAATGAAATTTTTGGCTTGCCAACATGAGACGAACGATATATTTAATGTTGATAATTGACTGCTTAACTTCATTTCAAATATATTCAAATTAAAACAAATAGTTTTTTCAGTCACACACCCATACAAACATACAGTATTTCAGAAACGCCAAAAATCCACAATAGTTTTTATTAAAAAATAATATCTTATTATACTAATTTTCAAATTTTAATATTTGCACCATGTGAATAACATCAAATACTAACCTTTTGTTATTGTATTAAAACCAGGTTACTGAAAGATTTTACACAGTTAACGTTCTTTGCAATTTCCCAAAACTTAGAGCACTGGAGTTGTGGGCTTTCTGAAGTTCTTGATTCACATATACTGGACAGTGGATAGGCTAAAGCACCAGCACAGTCCTTAAGGAATGAAAGAATTTGGCCCTCACTGTAAGTAGCTTTATTCTTAGTTTGTCGATGCTGTATTTGCCTTCAGAAGAAGTGGCCTTGCGTATATGCAAAATACTATTGTGGCAAGAACATTACCGTTCTCATTATCACCAAAATCACGATCAGTGTTGCATGTAGACACTGCTAAAATGGTTTTTAAAGATCTTAATTATTTGAGACGACTCAACAGTTTGATTTTGATAACAAATTTTACCTGGTATTCTAGCTCTGGGCAGCTTCTATGCATGTAGTTCCAGAATGATTTTGGGTTCTGCCTAAGTAAGCGTTCTACCTACAACATATATTACTTATAAGGTGCCTGTATGTGGCACTTGGGCCTTTTAAATTTTATTAGTAAATGGTTTGAATCATATAGTTACTAAGAGTACCATTTTCTGCCTGATGACATTAATAGCGTCTTTTGTGTACAACATAGGGTATCACCATTTCATGCTTTTATAAGTAGGAATGTATTCATCCAAAATACCATAAAGCTTAGGATAAAAAGCATTGCAAGCAACAACTAGTAATTTTATAAAATAAGTAAGTCCGGATTTAGGAAATAAAGAGAATTACTTTACTTTTATACAAAAAATAATAGATTTATTAAATATAAGAAATGGAAACTGGTTATCCAGTAATTAAAAAAGGCTTGTTATGGGTTCATTCACTTAACACGTAACACTTGTTGAAAAATTAGAGTAAAAGGTTTTATTTCTAAGCTATATACATAGAGGTCGGTGATGTTCGTCCTTTATAATAAGTGGAGTTTTGTCTTCAATTATAATACATAAATTATTGGAGTCAACCAAATCAAATTAACTTATTGTTTTGATTAAAAACAGTGTTGTATTGTGTGACGTTAGTAAAGTATTCTAAGTTCAGAACCATTGATATATTTATGTACATTGTGTGACCTGTGTATAAAGTGGCACATTAAAATCGTTCATAATTAGTATGTTCTGAGTAGCAAATTGTTCTAAGTTTCCTAATAATTTTTCCAAATAGGTAGTTGCAGTCACTGGTGGCATGTAGATAGCAAAGATGTACAAACGTTCACCTATCAGATTGAATTTGCAACCAACAACGTCTATTGCAGGGCGGCAAAATGCACTTCAGTTACTTCAATAGGTGTAAATGCAAAATAATTTCTAAGGGACAGCAGTGCTATGCCACCACGTGTTAGTCCAACTTCTGCATTGGCTCTGGTAACATTGAACTAGTTTTAAAAAAGCACAGATGATGAAGTATCATCAGTTAGAGTACATGTGAGGTGCTAAGCTATGGTATTCAAAAAAATGTCTGTATGAACTGTTATTAGTAAATGATATAGTAAGATGTGTTCAGTTTAATGTACTTAGTATGGGTGTCGAGGAACATGGCGAACCACATTTCAGATATATCCTTTAGTTTGCATCACTAATTGTATGAAAATAAATTCTTTTTTTTGTCGTGCCTTATATTTTGTTTCCCACTACCGACTTTCTTTTCAGAGTACCACAGACACAGCAAGTTTACATACAACTGTATTTGCCAAGAGTTTGTTTATAGGAAGCAGTATAGAACAGTTTATTGAGTCCGAGTATTCTTGTCGCTGGCTTCCCCGATTAAGTGCTCTACTACAGGTATATTTATCGGCGGCATTCCAAGGTATTTGAATTTGAAAATTTCATATAATTTCGAAAATTTTAATAAGATTGATTCAGAAATTCGTAGTTTTATGTGTTTTGGCATTGCTAGTTATGTGTTCTTGATGAGACTTTTCGTCGATGAAGAAAATTTATTAGATGAGTTTGAATTACGAAAACAAATCATTTGTGAAATTCATAAGTTCACCCGCTATAAGGGAACAATCTTTTCAAGAGTTTAAGGTATTGTTCATCCTACAAATGATAGCGATGGATCCAATATTGAAGAAACTTCTGTAATTACTCCATTAATTATTAGTAGTGTAATATATTGAATCGCTATTTTAGTGGCATGCTTGATTGGTTTGTCATTGTATTGATAGATGTGCTGCTTAGCCTTTGAGCAGTTAATCATAGACAGTTAAAGGCATATATTCTTTTACGTTCTAATACACAATTTAATGTCAAAATGTTTATTATACGTAACTTCCTTTAATAACTAAAACCCCAAATATCACATGATGACAGTAATAAAAATGTGTATTAACAAGTATATATGGCAATAATTATTTCGTATCGGTTGTGGAAATATGCACATATCTGCATGAACGGGTTTCTTTTGTTGTCTGATTTTTAATATGTAAAACATAGTTTTTTCTGTAATAACTAATATTAGGACATCTAATAAATTAATTATTATTAGGAGTTTAGAAAAGTGAAATGAGTAATAAATTGTCATATCTGATACAAGCAGTGCCCGATTAGCTTAATTTTAGTAATCTTGGGAACAATTGGAAATTATGGAAACAAAAATTCGAATTTTTTCTTCTTGCTAGTGATAATGAAAGCTAAACTGATGTAGTAAAAATGGCAATTTTATTAAATTTGTTGGGTGACAAAGGTATTCGTATATACACCTTCGAATACTCGAAAGACGAGGATAAGCAAAAACTAAAAGTAATTATCCTAAAATTCGCTACTTGCTGTAATCCAATAAAAAATCAAGTGTTTGAGTATTTTAAATTTTTTATGCGTGAACAGCAAGTGGGCGAAACAATTGATCATTTTGGTACAGCACTTAGACACTTAGCTAGTTTTTGCGATTTTAATGAAAAAGATATTTTAAGACGCAACAGAATTGTCTTAGGGGTGCAGGAATCCAGGAAAAATGGTTACAATATCCAGATTTACAGCTTAACGAAGCTATTAATATTTATCGATCTATGGAATTGAGTGTACTTACACAGAAGGAAATTATAAAAGATATGGTTTTGGTTAACGTGATCAACAAACGATTTGTTAGAAACAGTAGTGCAGTGTTTGCAAGTGATAATAACACCAGAGGAGCAATAACATGAAATAATGGTAGATACAATAGTACAGTTGCTGCTGGGACAGCTTCAAAAACTCAATACCATAGAAGGTCAGGTGGATTTGGAACTCAAAGAAACCTTCAGTTGTGGCTGGTTACACGAAAAAAGCAAGCGAAGTGCAGTTTTTGTCATATAATGGGTTATTACCGCAAGTGTAGTCGTAGTAATAAGTGATATGTCTTTAATGTTGGCGAAAACACCGGTGATGATACAGAACTACAAAAAAACTGACAAATCCGATTAGAATTTAATAGTTTGGTCAATCAGAAATTCGGATAATGGAGCCATTGATTGATTAGAAGACATTTTTGTATCTGATACAAAAGTAAAAAATAACAAAGTTGATATAGGTAGTTAGTCAAGTTAACACATTAAATATCACAGATTTCAATTCTTTAAACATTGCGTTGGAATCATCCGATGTTTGTCGGATAGTGCCATATTCGGGACATTGAATTAAAATAATTGCTCAAATACCGGCTAACTGTATTTTTAGAAATAAAAATTAATTTTTTATGTTGGACTCTGATAAACCATGCTCAATATTAGGATTTCCAGCCTTGTAAGTTTCAGGCCTGATTTCGTTAACATGAATCAAATACATAACTTAAATTGTGGAAGACAAAAAGAAATTTTAAACCGTTTTTCGTTGGTTTTCTCGGGAATTGGAGAAATAAATAAACAAATGTCCAATACTTTAATACAGAAAATGTATGTATAGCAGTAAGTACATCAAGAAAAATCCCCTTATCTTGAAACGCAAAGTGAAAAACGAGGTCGACGTGATAGTAAATGAAAATTTAATTGTCCCTTGACCGAGCCCACTGAATGGGTTCACTCAATAGTTGTGATGCCAAAAAGTAAAAATGATATACGCATCTGTATGGATCCGCCTAATCTAAAGAAGTATATATGCAGATAGATTTTGGAGATTCCTACTCAAAAAGCTTTATTTTTGAAATTGTGCGGTGCAAAATTTTTGTCTGCTCAATGCCTCTTCGGCATTATTACAATTGCCTTTAACATACGAAGCCCACTCCTCTGTACTATAACTATAGGTTTCGGTAGATATCTCTATTTACGTCTCTCTCATTGTGTTTTTTGTGCACCAAAAATGTCCCAAAAGTGTATTTGCGAAATTTTAGAAGGTTTAAACAGTGTTATATCGTATTTCGAGGATCTTCTTGTATTTGGAAAAGACATAGTGGAGCACAATACAAATTTAATTTTTGTATTTGGAAAAGACATAGTGGAGCACAATACAAATTTAATTTTTGTTCTCGAAAGAATTCGTCAGAGTGTATTGACATTAAATCAAAATAGATCAAAATTTTGCATAAATAAAATTTAATTTTTGGGACATATTATTAGTGATGAAGGAATTACTGCGGATAGTTAAAAATGTGTGCAATTTGGGATATGCCGTCGCCCACCAATAAAAAAGATGTACAGTGGTATTTGGGTATGATTGTGTACCTTTCAAAATTTATATCTAATTTGTCAAGTGAAACGGTAACACTAAGAAAGTTGCTTAGTGTCAAAGTTGAATGAAGTAGACGACAACGAAGAAAATTTGTTTAACTGCCTAAAAGATCTAGTGGTGTTTGTCATTTAAATAAAAGTACAATTGTGTCTGTAGATACGAGTCCATTTGAATTAGGTGCTATCTTGAGACAGGACAATAAACCGATTGAATTTACTAATGTTTCGCTAACTCCGACTCAGCAACGTTACAGGCATAGAAAAAAACTTTTAGCGATAGTTTTTGGATGCATACGTTTCAATTATTGTGTGTATGGTCTCAAAAATTTCATAATACACAGATCATAAACCATTAGTAGGGTTACTTAAACCATCTCTTGACAAAGTTTCTACATGGAAACAAAAATTGGTTATTAGATTGTTGAACTATTGCTTCACTTTAGAGTTTGTGCCAGGACAACAACTGCAAGTACCAGATACTCTTAGCCGGGAACCAAACAATTACTAGTTTAGCACTGACTATTTGGATACAAATTTGAAAGTATTATCAATCATTGCAGTAGGCCACAAACTGAACAAAAAGTTGAAAATACCGTTAACAATGATCCTATTATATTAAAAATTTAATTGTTTGTGTTGAACGGGTAGCCACCACATAAAGAGTGCATTTTAGCTAAAAGCATTTTTAGTCCTTTAGAAATTACATTCATCTATTCAAAGAGATGTTATTTTACAATAAACTATTGATTTACCCACAAGTTTGCATGGGGAATTTTTAAATTTAATTCATCAGCACCATCAAGGAGTGGTGTCATGTAAACAGTTAGCTAAAGAAACGATGTATTATCCTGGTTGTTCAACGGACATTGAAAAATTAGTTCTGTCTTGTCCTAATTGTCAAAGCTACTAGTGCTCACATTTTATAGAACCTCTCATGCCATGCAACATATCCGATTTTCCTTGGTAAAAAATCGGGATAGATTTTAATTCTAAGGAAAATCAAGATTTTTTAACTATTGTTGACTACTTTAGCAAGTTTGCTATTGTCGATAAAATTACCAATAAAACCGCATCCACGGTTATCTCAATTTTAAAAAATATATTCAAAAGCCATGGAATCCCCGTTGAAAGATTTTCTGACAACGGTCTGCCATTTAGCTCACATGAATTTTTTATTTTGCTTGACAATATGAAATTCAGCTGAGTACTTCTAGCCCTAGATACCCGTGTTCAAATGAAATGCTTGAACGCACTATATAAACTATTAAAGGGCTATTAAGGTTTCTCTGGATGAAAAAGATATTTCTGGCATTGTTAACTACTCCTAAACAAAACATGCCGGTCCCTTGTAATTTATTAATGGGCCGTAGATTACATACTACTCGGCCAGTATCTAATAAACTTGTATACCTACGTTTTCCAGTTGAAAATGTTCAAGAAAAACTAAAATCAAAACAATATTCAAAAATTCTACTATGATAAATGTACAAAAATTACCAGAATTGACTACCGGCCGATCAGTATTTATACATAATGGGATTAGGCAATGGAATCCTGGAGTAATAGTATCAAAATCAGGTCCAAATGATTTTAATGTTAAAATGGGGGTAGAGAATATAGGAGAAACATACGCTTTTTTTAGGACCATTTATAAAATTGAATAAAGGAAATGTGCATGAAAATAAATCTGAGACTGAAATGGAAGTGCGGAATGTCACTAGAGATCCTTGGAGTGAAGAAGAAACTAGAAATGCATGTATCTCTGCTGTGCAACCCCACGAAAATGATAATAATGCCATAGCATATATAATAATTCTAATTTAGGGCCTAATATTGTTACAACTACGTTTGATAGAACTTTGAAATTATGTATAATTAATTGTATTTAGTGAAACTCAATTTGGATTTCCTCTTTTTTTATTTTTTTTCTTTAAGAGGGGTGAACGATGATAATGTCGCGCTATATTATAAAGGCATGTGTTTTTATGCTCTAATAATTTATAGAAGTGAAATGTTATTTCTACAGTCTGTGGTAATTCAAATTATCCAAGTATATACAAATTTGTTAATTACACAATTTAATTTCAAGGTGATTGTTATACATAACGTTCTTTAATAATTAAAACTCTAAACATCACAAGTAGTGAACACGATGTAATTATCGAAAAATTAGAAGAAAGTAATAATTACACTAACTAGAAATTTCAAATGAAATTATGATCGATCGATTATGGTTTATGAGAGTTTGCTAATGGCACATGTTCGATTCCATTAGACATAAACAGAGATTAAAAAGCATACGCTAAAATTTGTTTGCATGTGAATCCAATATGTTATCCACATATTAGGAATGCCAAAACTGCAGCTGAAACGTGGAATAATTTAAAACAGGACCTTGAAAATACAGGTATTAGCAGGTGCTTATTTTTAAAAAGAAAACTTTCTCAAATTAAATATGTAAATTTTGATTTAATGAATCATTATTTCTGTCACCCAGAAACTTGCAGACATTGGTTACAATACTGATAAGGATGATGAACAAGCAGAATTAATGCTCATGTTTCACCCAGCGAGTTCGATTCTTTAATTATAGCAATAGAAGCGACTCAATCTAAATTGACAACAGATTTTGTAAAAGCTGAATTAATTCAGGTGAATTTAAGAAATGTGATTCTAGCATTGACAGTAACAGTGACCACAAGGTCTAAGCGGTTAAGAATGTTTATACCAATATGAAGGTCATATTAAGTCTAGATGTCCAGTACTCAGAAAGAGAAGAAACGTTATTCTGATAAACATTCTTCTCAGCAGTCATCTTCTACAAATAATAATAATAATAGGAGTCAAAATTTTTGATTGATTTCTACTCGTATTGCTGCCTTGATAAGCTACAGCACAAATGATGCCGACTGGATTTTGAATTCACGTGGTACTAGTCATATGACTAATCGTAATGATTGAATAATTAATTATAATAATAAATACAAGGTAATATTTTAAATTACTTACTGCTAATAATAATCAGATTTCTAGTGAGGACATAGGTAACAGTAATAATCATACTGGAACCATCACTATTTTATATGTTCCTAATATTGTCACTTATTTAATATCTGTTAGCAAATTAGCTAATAAAGGTTACATTCTAGTTTTTGATAAGATTGTGTATATAGAAATAATGCTTTGAAAGAAATTGATTTCGTCTTTTCACAGCGACACATTGTAATGAGATTTATTGGACATACCAAATTGTGCAGTGAAAGTGTGAATAAATCTTTACTCATCAAAGCAAACACCTTGGAAATTTGGCATCGACGCCTAAGACACTTAAGTCTAAAAGATTTGTTAGAACTTTGAGATTCGTTAGCCACCGGAATTAACTTTATGAATAGAACTTTGTCCCCCTTGCATTCCATGTACTGAAGGAAAACAAAGGCCAGTAGGCTTTCCTAAAGGCAATGCTCATACGGCAAGTTCTATATTAAGTTTTATTCATTCCGATTTATGTGGATCCCTGTCAGTAAGTAGTTGGCAAGAATTGTGATATTTTATAACTATTACAGGCGTCTTTAGTTACAAAACGTTTGTTTATTTTTTAAAGACTAAAGATCAACAACAAGATGGCTACCAGTAAACAAACATGTGAAAATGCTGTGGCTAATTCTTGTTTATATTGTAGTAAGAAAATAGTAAATAAATTAGTTGAATGTCTTATTTGTAAAGCTAAGCTACATACATCATGTAGTGCAAGAATGGGAGAATTTATTAAAGTAGCAAGTGATAAAGAACAATTCTTCTGCAGTAAATGTAACATCCATACAAATATCAATGCGATAAATACATCCTAATTAGAGGATCATGATATGGTGCAGTCAAGTGATAACGGTAGTGATAATGTAATAACATTTTTAAAAAGCAGTGAATTTAGTGGCGTAGTTCAGAAATTGGTAAATCAAGAGTTGGTTCGTTTATATGATGAAATAAAGGAATTAAAAATAGAAATTGATACACTCAGGAGCAGTAACATTGATCTTATTAAATTATTAACAAATAAAAATAAACAAAACACAACCTACAGTGAAGTTACAAAATCATTAGCAAGTAAGTACATCAATAAGAATAATATTAATCACAAAGAAACCTCAATAAAATCATCAACAAATAATTTATTTAGTACATTTGACAAGAATATTGAGAAACATATGTGCATGGATAATCAAAACACATGTGAAATTAGTAAATCAGTGGATAGAAATGTCAATGAAACAAACAAGAAGGTTGAAGACTATAGATCAAAGCAAAATAGAAATAAGTTAATAATTGGCACTGCAAATGTTGATAATGTCATTGACAATAATCTTTCAAGCCTTGATGGTTTTACTGCTGTAACTAAAAAGAGAAGGAATAGTACATTGCATTTAACAAGAGTTCAACCAAATGTAGATCAATCCATAATATACAATTATATAAATAAGAAACTAATAGAAAATACAGTTCCTGATGAAATTTCAAACTTAAAATTAACCTGCCTTAATTCTCGCTTTCCAAAAATATACAGTTCATTTAAAATAACAGTTAATTCTGCATACATTTCCATATTACTAAATCCCAGTTTCTGGCCACAAGGAATTGCAATACGAAAGTACTATGAGAGGAAGCAAGTTGCAAATTTCACTGAAAATGGCAATACAATGTCGAATTTTCCGAAACGACAATGTCAAGTACAATTAGAGACATAACGTACACTTCTATGAACCCAAATTTAATTTCTAAAACTAGCACGGTGAATGAGCTCTGCAAAAACAAGCTGATTTTATATTACCAAAATGTGAGAGGTCTAAATACAAAACTTTCAACTTTTTATAATTCTATATGTGCATCATACAAGGAATATGATGCTGTAGCTATTACAGAATCATGGCTTCCTGATTCAGTGTTGGATGCGGAGATTGTGCCAAATAACATGATACTATATAAGAGCAGGAGTAGAGAGATGGCAAATGCCCAGAAAACAAGAGGTGGGGGAGAGTATTACTTGCCATAAAAGAGGTGTATAAAAGTAGGCTGGTAGATATTAACTACAAGCAAGATCCTGACATAGATATACTCTGTGTTGATGTACAGTACAATAAGGTATCTCACTTATATGTACTAGTAATATATATCGCACCTAATTGTACCATAATAGCTAGAGAACATTTTTATATCTTTTTAGAAAATGCCGAATTTTTATATGGCAAGGAGTTTATAATTGTGGGAGACTTTAATATTCCATCTCTAAGTAACTACTACTTAGACAACACTTTTACAGATGATTATATACAGCAATACATATACCTGATGAATTTTTATGATATGGAGCAATTCAATCACATACATAATCAGAACAATCGCATTTTAGATCTAGTAATGTCAAAATATAGATGTATGGTGCAGCACTATGCTTTTAGTCTGGTGAAAGAGGATCTTCATCATCCAACCCTATTTATAGAAATATCGGTAAAAGTGGATAGAACAAAAGAATTAACCAACATTGGTCATAAATACAATTTCAGCAAAACAAATTTTAGCGTATTGAATGCCGCAATCAAGGAAGTTAACTGGCATAGCTTGGAACTATGCACAGATGTAAATGATGCTGTAAACGAATTTTATACAAAAATATATGAAATATTTGACTTTTGTGTACCGGCAAGTAAAGCGACTAAAAAGTATCCAATGTGGTTCAATAGTGAAATAATAAGGGATTTAAAAATGAAAGAAAAATTAAGACGGCAATTAAACAATACACATAAACCTGAAGTACACAAGCATTACTTGAAGTTGAGGGCAAAAATAAAGCTAGACATCGATGTAGCATACAAACAGTACTTATTACAGATTCAAAATAACATTAGGGATGATTACAAGTCATTTTGGAACTATATTAAAGCTAAAAAGGGATCAATTAGAATTCCTAATAGAATGTTTTATAATGAAAGTGAGTATTCTGCAGGCCAAAATATAGCAGATGCATTTGCTAAATATTTTGAATCAGTGTATGATTCAGAGAAACATACTTCAAGTAATGGCTTCGTAAATTTTGAAATGAATGCAAGACTGGTGACAATTAATTCTATAGAAGATTCTGAGATACTAGAAGCAGCAAGACAGTTAAAGGTAACTAAGGCTACTGGACCTGATAATGTACCTTCATATGTTCTGAAGGCACTAATAGATTACTTCTGCTATCCATTAAAAACGATTTGCAATTTGAGTCTTAAAACCTGTACTTTTCCAGATCAATGGAAAGGGGGATAAATTCAACATAAAAAATTATAGACCAATATCTATATTATCGGCACCAGCAAAAATTTTTGAAACAATAGTCTACAAGCGCATATACACGGAGGTATCACAAAAAATAACTACTTACCAACATGGATTTGTCAAGAAACGATCTACTTTAACAAACTTGAGTATTATAACACAGTACATTTCTAAAGAAATGGATATGGGGGCAAGTGGACGTTATCTACACTGATTTCACTAAGGCATTTGACAAGGTATCACATGAAATTTTACTAGAAGTCTTAAGCAAAGTGTATGGTTTTAGTGATAATGTAGTAAAGTTTTTCAAATCTTATTTAATGGAACGCAAACAAATAGTTGCTTTAACTGGATACCAGTCTCAATGTTATACAGCATCATCAGGTGTTCCGCAGGGCTCCAATCTGGGCCCATTGATGTTTTTATTATATATAAATAACTTGTCTTTGGTAATAAATTATGCTTCGTTTTTGTTATATGCGGATGACTTAAAAATATATATAACAATTGAAGATATGGAAAGCTGTAAATTGTTACAAATGGATCTTGATAACATAATTGATTGGAGTAAAAAATATAAGCTGTACTTGAATATCGATAAATGTAAGATCTTAACATTTACTCGGAAATATAACCCTATAGTATACAACTATAAAATTGATGGGAAAATATTGGATCATGTAAATGAATATCAGGATTTGGGAGTTCTATTTGATATATGAATGTCATAAATATACTATAGAAAAAATACAAACGAGGTGCTTAAGATATCTATATTACAAAGACAATGGTCACTATGACTTAAGCATTACAAAAAAAGAACTATTAGCAAGCTACGATTTACAATCGCTTGAACTTAGATGCAAAATTGCATCTGTTACTTATCTATACAAGCTTTTAAATAACAGAGTAGATAACCCATATCTTCTATCACTAATTAATATTAATGCACAACCGTACCACACAAGAAGCACACTTACCTTCAGAGTGGATCAGGTGCATTCAAATAATTATAAAAATGCACCCTTGAATGTTATGTGCAAACTACACAACAGCATACAAAGTGAATTGGACATTTTTAATAGTAAACCAGAAATGATGAAGGAAAGACTAGATATTGTTCTAATATAATGACATATTTGCGCCAAGTGATAATGAGTTACATATTACTGTATACATTTTTCTTTTTGTTATTATTTTTCTTACTCTATAATTGGGTCAATGACCTGTTGAGTTTGTAACTAAATAAATAAATAAACATTCACTTTCAAATACTTTTATTATTTTTAAAACTATGCTTGAAAATCAAACTAATCATAAAATTAAGAAATTTCATAGCAATAAAAGTTTTGATGCATGTTTTAAACAATGTGGGATAAATGAAATGGGATTGCGGAACGTTGCAATAGGACGATTATGAAGAAAACCAAGACTTTACTCCAAGACTCGAAAGTGTCGCAAGTCACAAAGATCTTAGGGTTTAAGTAACCACTGATTTGACATGGTCTCTACACATCTCCACTATCTGTAGCAAGGTCAATAAACTTTTATACCTTCTCAATATTGCATTTAAGAATGTTTCTCCTCACACGTTTACTAAGGCATATTGTATCTACGTCCGACCAACCCTTGAGTTTGCAGGTCCTGTTTGGTATCCTGAACTGATTAGAGACAAGAATAACCTACCTGATAATGTTATTGATTCCGCCTCTGTTAACAGTTTCAAAAACGCTTTAGATAAACTGTGTAGGAACTTTGAAATTCAAACCTATTAGTTTACTTTTTTGTGTTACTAGACTCATAATATTTGCAATTAATATTACGTTCTATCTGATATAACTTAATCATGTTTTGTACAACTATTTTTGTGTTTTTTATTAGTGAAGCTTCATAGGTCTATGCCTCTGCTTTGTAATCTACTTTAATAATAATAATAAAATAGAAGATATTGGGTCAAAGCAGTAAAAACGAAGTCGACTTCATTGTCAAACCGAGCAATGTGTAGCCAAAATTATAAAGAAAATTAATTTGTCTTCTAACATGTTAAACTAACAATAATTTGCATATTTTAATTGTGATTTGAATGTAAATTGTAGTTAGTTTGATAATGACAATTTTTATGAATTAGGACAAAGAGGCACTGATGATGGCTTTTTCCGAAAGTGCTTTCTGATTTCATTAATTTTTTTAATAAATTTTACACATAAATACATAAGATTTTTATTTCCATTGGAAAAACATGTACACAGCCGGCTAGGGCTAAAGAAAACGACCTTCCTGCAGATCGGTGTGCATGAAAGTGATTGTCTATTTCTTAGAGTTTTTATGGAAAGATGAATTAGGCGAGAATACTGTATATCAATATAATCGAGTTATGTTTGGCATTAACTGTAGCCCTTTTATGCTTGGCGCTACCATTGAATATAATCTTTCGAAATGTTTGAAAAAAACCTTCCTTCCAGGAGCTGAATATTCACCAGAATCTCTCTAAAAGTTGTGTACGAGTTTTTATGTCGACAACTGTGTTGCCAGTGTAGGAAATATTCCCAGTTTAGACAAATTTATTTGCGAATCTATTTTGGTTATGGCAACAGGAAAGTTTGAATCAAGAGGGTGTTTTCCAGAGGTGCAGCAACTGATGATCTTACATATCATTTTTTCCAATGCTCCACCCGAAGGTACTACATTGGCCAGGAAGCGAGTTTTATTTACCTGGAAAATTTGGAATTTTGTCGAACCCTTGCTGTTCCAAGCAAGGTAGGGATCTTTAACGTGCGTGACAACACACACACACGGGCCTCCATTTTACCTCTCATCCGAACGAGGGTGTTTTTTGTGAAGAATGCTCGCCTAACATTTTTCAAGCGGACCGTGTCTGGATTCGAACCCGGGACCTTGGGCGTAGTAGTCACACACATACCACTACACCACGGAGCCACCCAGAGTTTATCTGTTTTAGAGTTCAAATGATATCTGAAACAGTACATGTTAGCCATAAGTGAAAAATCTTGAGCTGCAAGGTGTAGACGACCTGGTAGTGTTAAAATGGTGACTACCATCCGCACAAATAGGTTTTGTATGACCTCTGAATTTATGAGAAAGAACTAAAACATAGATTTGCTTATTTACATGCGCTGTATATCAGGCAATGAATTTAGAATTGGATTCAGCATTGTCGGCGTCGAACTTTCTGCAAGTTTTTCGGAGATTTGTGGCCAAGCGTGGGCAACACATGATAATGTACAGTGATAACGGTACAAACTTTAAAGGGGTCATTATTGCTTTTACCAATTTAAACTGGGAGCATATTACTTGAGAAACATCTATTCAGAGAATTTCTTGGTGTTTCAACCCACCAACCACTGCATGGGAGGGAGGGATTTATGAGTGATGAATTCAATTTTTAAAGAGCTGTTACATCGTGTATTAGACTGTACAAGTTTGTGTTTTGAGGAACTAGCCACCGTATTGTGAAGCTGTAAACAACTCTAGACCACTAACTTATCTCTCCGAAGATCCATGCGATTTATTAGCTTTAACACCATGCAGGAGCTAGGGTCCCTGATTATGATGGTGGACAGTAATTTTATATTATGAAAAATACGTTATCAGCAGAGGTTTCAGAGGGAATTGTGTTGATGCTTTTGATTGGAGTACTTGGGACAGTGGAGGCTCCTCTCCAAGGAAAAATGCAACAGTGATCTACTGGTGAATGTTGGGGATGTGGTCCTAATTAACAGAGACAATACCAAACTGATAAAATGGTCGTAGGAACGTGTTGAAGAATTAATAGCATGTGTAGATGGGCATAGTAGATTAGTTCGCATTCAGACAATACACGACACCTTGTTAAGACCTGTGTAAAGGTTGTGCCGATGATCAACCTGTTCTAAGGAGTCTGATAGACAATAAAGAAAAGTGCAACGGAAGAAGTGGAGGACAATGTAGTAGATGCTGGAGTATCTAAAAGTAGAGCAATGATACCTCTAGTGTTGCGCCTGTGTGGAAGCAGAGCCTCAAAACAAAGTACCAAGGTTAATATGAATTTTATCCGCTATCTTAATTAGCTTATACTCAGGTGATCATGCTTTCTAGTTATTTGTGAGAAACGTTTCTCAGGTGGGAATATGTTTAATCTATGACTACAATATGTTGTATTTTAATAAGTTAGTAGGTGCTGTAGAGTAATAGTAAAGTCAAAATAAATAGAGAAACCTGTCAGAAAAGGGTTCTATAAAAGAAGTTTTAGTTAGCACATCTATGCAATCTGTAATTGAATTATTACCTTAGAGGTGATTATTGGGATGTCCACTTAGCTTGGCGTTCTTTAGGGTCAATAGTTTTTTAAATCGTCTTAGCCGGTTGCAGCGGGTAGCAGTACAAAGGCTGGACATGACAGTTTTTACAGAAAGAAATGAATCTATCACATGATTGCTAATAACTTAGCAACTTCCTGGCTTGGTTGGTTCACAGATGAGTACTAATCCCAAGTCTCAGGTTTGGTTGCCGTAGCCACTTGAAAAAATATTAGACAAAACTTTTTTGAATGTGAGGTTGAGTATAGATCCCATATGTATATTATCATTCACGTTTACGTTAGCAAGGGTTCAGAATTATAAATTACCTATTTAAAAAAAACTTGTCTCCTAGCCGGTGTAGTGCCTTCGTTGGAACATTGGATAATTTCATTATATGGCTGCAAATAGCTTGAAAACTGTGACAATTGGTTTGGTCCTTTTAATTTCTTTTACAAAAGGTTTTAAATTTGCGACCACGTCCAAGGCAACTTTTTCAATCTAAAAAACATTTCCTTTTTAGCATGACTATCTTTGAAAAGATTATACAAAGTTCTTAAAAATGCCACAACGGTCTATTTTGTCTTAAACATTGCTTCACAAGTTCAGTGGCTGTAACAATAAGGCTCCTTTATAGAGTTGCAATAGTTTACAATAAAACAGTTGACAATATGATAGTAACAAATACGTTATATTTAAACATCGTCGTAAACTTTTTACCCGAGCGTTGTTGGCAAAATATTTTAATAAGGAAGTTCTGTCTCAAAAGCACCATTAAGGTGTTAGGGGGAGATTCTTATTTGTTAACTGGGCCCACAGTTGAAATGATGAAATAAAAGGTGAAGGCAAATGAAAAACTCTGGGCTAGCAGGGTTTAAGACCCCAGAGGCCCAAGCATGACGAGGGGGATAATAAACATGTCATTCAAAGGCCAAAATAAAATAAATTGGAAATTATACTTTTTAATATCTTCTTTGAACCAAATAAATTTGATAGACATAAGGTATAAATCACAAAACTTCAATTTTTATGCTCAAGAATGTGCATCTTTCATGCTACTTAGAAATTTGCTGTTACTTTTAATTATTTTATTTTCAAAATGGAATTGCCTCGTAACAAAAATTAATACTTTTCACGATGTACTTCGTTCTCAAAGTTTTCTTTTAGCAGCAATGTAAACTTAATTAATAAAGTAAACTTATTACATCAATTGGCTCTTTCAAAAATGTATTAAATCATTATCTTTTAAAAAATCTAAATAACGTAATTCAAATTTGACATATACATTTTAATAAAATGGGTGGTCTTCTTAATCTTCTTTGGGAATGAAACCACTCATAGTTTTTAAAATCTATTTTATTTACGTTTCGATCCATGACCTAGGATCGTTGTCAAAATAATAAAAACTTCAAGTTTGACATTTATGACATAAATTGAAGGTGACTTTGATTTATTGATGTTCGAAATATTTGGTTTGAGTACACTAAGCAAAAATTTTTAAAGTTTAAAAGAATGATTGCCTTCATGGATCGAAACGTAAATAAAGTTGATTTTAAAAACTATGAGTGGTTTAATTCCCAAAGAAGATTAAGAAGAATGCTAAACAAACCACAACAAACATACAGAAAATGGGTGGCTCTAGAAATAGTAGGGGAAGAAAGATATCTGTGAATAAAAAAGAAATAGAGGGATTGGACACGTTCTAACGCATTGGGGATTAGTGCTGGATATATTACAAGGAGATATAGGGAAAAAGAGAGGTAGAAGTGAACCTAGAATAGACTATTGCATGCAGATAGTGACATATGTAGGCTGCGAGAATTTCAGGGAAATGTGTAGGTTAGCTCAGAATAGGAAACATCAGTGCCAGGACTGAAGAACTAATGATGATGGGCAGCTCTAAAATAATTCACAAGAAGCATGCAACTCCAATATGAAGAAAAAACCCCAAATTAAGATAAAGTAAGATACCTCTCCAGGTGCACAAAAGAAAAATATGTATGTTCCATAAAAGTAGTCTCAGCTTTGTACAAAACAACTTCAACTAATTGTTATTGCACAATTGCTTAAATCTGTGTTAACTACCGTTGTCTGTACTTCAACGTTATTTCCGAAACCAAATAAATTTAGCAATAAGTAAAATTAGGTTGATGTGGCTTCTATCCATTATAATTGCATAGCTATGGCAAAATAGAAAAACAGCTCCACAATTACATCTCTACATTCAACTGTTTAATCAAAAATCATATGTAGTCTGCTATAGTTAAGAACGCTACCTAAAAGAATTAAAATTTTATACCTATTCAAACATGTCACAATTTAAAGACCTAACATGGTCACTAGATGCCTTTTAGACATTTTTCTCTCCGCCAAGAGTTAATGCATTCTGACCAGTTCTGTGATTTAGAACTCCCCAACTTAACACATTATAAGCGGGTTGACTAATAGCCCTGACGATATTGCGTAGCGGCCGAAATTTGCGAGGTGAGAGAAAAATTCGCATTTGAAAATTAGCATAATCTTTAAAAGTAATGGTCGGATTTTAATAAAATTTTGTAACATGACCGACTATAATCTGCTGTTTTTATTATTCAAACAAAAAATAGTATATTGTGCAACGAGTGCGAAAAATAGAATATTTCGTACAAGTGTAACAAGATGATAAACCACGAGCCTACAGCTCGTGGTTTATCATCTTGTCACACGAGTATGAAATATTCAGTTTCCGGACGAGTTGTACACTATACTTTTCCGATGACTTAACTAAAAAATAAACAGGGCGGATAGTATAAAAATCACTTTTACGGGACAAATCTTGTTCTAGAATCGAATGTGTGTTTTATACCAGTCACCCATAAAGGCAAAATAATGGACTAAAGGAGTATATTTAAGAAAGTTAAATTGCACAAACAGAACGAATTTTATTAAATTGGTGATCTTCTTTTATTACACTTTTAATTGTTGTTTGAATATAATTTTCTCTAATATTATTCGTTTCCAATTCAGTTGTGGAGGTGGATGGTCCCATAGTAGATATTGATTGTGATTCTTTCTTAATTCGCCTAGGTATGCTAATAAAACTATTTCTGAAAAGCTTTTAGCATTATTTTTTTTTCCAGTCCATGAAATTATTATAAGCCAAATCATATTTCTGTTTAGATTTTATCAGAAGCAATTCTTCGGTTGGGTTGCTCGCTTAATCACGAACTTCTGGTGGAATAGAAATTAATATTTCAACATCTGACAAAAATCCATATTTAATGAAAATTAACAACAATTTTAATCATTTTCCTACTAAAATGTAACTAATTTAAATGTAATACAACGGTAAAAAGTACTGACGCTGTAGACGTCAATTTATTTGTCAATTTGTCATTGTCACAGCCGTCTATAACTGAGTAAAAATTAGAATATATTAGATAATAGGTCGTCGGAAAATATATTTACACTGTAGACTAATGGAAACACTGTAACAATTGTTTTATCAATTTTTAAACTTATTCGCTAAATCTAAGCACTAATAATTGTATGAATTATGGCATTTATAAAACATTACCTTTGTAAAAAAAATACAATGCAAAACAAAACAAAAAATGCAAACTATATCGATTTATTTACACTATAAACTAGTGGAAACTATGTAAAATTGTTGTTTTTTTCGTTTGTTCATTTTTTTAAATTTATTTACTAAAACCAAGTACTAATATTTATCTAGTGTGGTATTTAAAAAAAAACATTCTACCTTGTGAGGCACATTGCTAATTTGACACATATAACAAGTTAAACTTTTTTTCTTGTGCGCAGTATAAACACTGCATTGTCTCTGGTATTTTGCTTTTTTGCCACTTGTAAAAATTTTAACTATTTTGTTTTTTTGGATCCTTTGACAGTCTTCTTGGGTGATCATGTCATCTCGATATACCAGATGTACTGGGCACAAGATCATCTGGATTTTCCTGAATAGCTGCACTTATCCATTCCTTTGCTACATCGTGCAAAAAACTGTTGTATCTTTTACGTGAGTTTGGATTTAATGTTTTAGAAACTTTAAACGCACTAAATAATGCACAGTTTATGAAAAACAGAACAACTCTTTTTGTCCATTTTTTGTACGGCGTACTATCGAGTAATATGACAAATACTGATCGGCACGGTCAACATTTTTCATAAATTTGTTATAGTCAATAACACATATTGACTTCTAAATCTTGTAACTTTGTATAACATCGGCAGAATGTATTGTCGAAATTATTCGGACAGGCCTTTTCGATTGCCAACTTTGGAAGAAAATGCCTTGGCGGCGACGAAACATAGAGTCTCTTCTTTTTAGTTTTGCATTCTTTAGAGATGGGGGAAAGCCTCTATTTGTACGTATAGTACCACAAGTCCGGAATCCATGCTGTAACAGTAGTTCACTTGTATTAACGCTATTATAATATTTGTCCATTAGGAAAAGCAACCCTAGCATTTTTAACTCCACTGACACTTCCTTCCATTTGACAGATTTTGCAGTATCTCCAAATCTGTGTATATTTTGTTTAACGATAACTAAAAACTGTTTTATTTGGTCGATCATTTTTCGTTTTATAATAAATTTTGTGTGTCTAACCAATAAATTGTAATTGTTTAATGTTCCGTCTACATATACAATAAACACATTAAAAAATGTCGAATGATATTTATGAAAATCATCTTACTTATATAGAATTGCATTGGAAGTCATTTAAATTATTTTTTGTAAACAAACGTTAAAAATTCATAGTTCCTCGAACTACGAGAATCTTAAAACAAATATCTACTTATATTTTATAAATCAACCAACGAGTACTAGTACTGTGCCCCGCTTTTAACGTAAGTACTTTCCAAACGGGTGCAAATACCCGCCCCACTGATAGACGGCAGTCCACAAAACGGGTACTAGTACCCGCCCTGCTTATAATGTGTTAACAACAGAAACAATAAGGAACTTCTTGCAAACAACCAAGTCCACACGTGCATCATACCACAATATAACAAATAAGATAACACCTTCTCGGTATAGCGTGCAGACAAGGACGAGAGCAATGAAAGTAGTTCGCACCGATTACCACAACAAAAAAAGAACATAAGAAAGCCGTGCTAACTAGTCGGAGGGGGTTCAAAGAAGAAAAACCTCAATAACAATTTGCCCAGGATGATTTTCCATAGTAGTTCAAGTTGAAGTTTACATACTTTTCATTTCCGAATATTCACCTTAATGTTCAACTTTTGTAATTGTAATCTGTGGTTGATTCAGTCTTCAATACAGTTTTCTGTTAAAAAAATGTTTATAAAAAAAAAGTCACAACTTCATTCGTTGTTATTAAACGTCATGTATATAAACGTAAAAAACAATCACTTCATTACTGTAGTAATCCATCATTTTTAAACGCCCTTCATTTCATGTTCAGTCATTACTGTAGGATTAAAGTTCCTTAGTAACACTGGCCATCATGTTATATCTCATTTAAAGTTATTTTTATGCTTAAAACAGCAAACAAACACTTGTTTATAGAAATATCACTAAAATTGTTGGTATCACATAAAATTAAAAAACGATGGAGAAAAAATACAACTTTTGTTTTTCAAAGTGAACAACTTTAACTAAAATGCACATATTCTATATCGCCCAACCAACTTGTAACAACACTCATGAATGATATATCTCCTTCAAAGATGTACATGTATATATAAGGAACCAGAAAATATAGACATAAACGTGCATAGGTAAGGGATAATAATGCAGGCAAACGAACTCGTGGATTTAATGAAGGACTAGTAAAGTTGGTTGCCTATCTACGCAGATTGAGATTATAGAAATGTAGCAATCGCAAATTTAAATAAGTATGAATTGAAAAGATATTTAACGAAAGGAGACAGTAATTTTTTAATATGAAATAGAACATATCAACATTCCAAATCAATGAAATTAAACAAATTGGAGTAGTCTACACCAAAATAGTTCAAGAACTCATTATTGAAAACTTTTAAATAAACAACAGGAGAATGGAAAATAAATACGCCACAACATTAGTTACTTACAATGTGTGTGTAACCCACATCTGCCCAATCAAAATTTCTTCAGAACACGCTTTTAACTCGACTCAAGTTCTTTTAAAATTTTCTAACTTACATAGGGCCACTTTTTTCACTATCTAAAATTTGTATGCTTTCTTTAAACACTGAAATGAAGCACGGTATAAAATTTCAAAAATACAGAAATCAGATAAATACAAACTTCTTAAAAATGTTTTCTGTCCACTGATTGTTTATTTCATAATTTGCTATTAAAGAGGTGTTACCAAATAGTGTTGTGCGATTTACGTACTTGTAAAATCATGGCAATACTCTAGAAATTAAAACACCTACAGTATTATTAGTAATATTGGTTGGAAAATTGAGCATAAGTGAATGTTTGTCACGAGTTCTTCATCAAACTTAAAATTCTTACATTTCCCAGTATTCATATTTTGAATTGTTTATTATTTGTAGATAAATATTCAACTCAATATATGCAGCATAATGATCTCATATGTTCAATACTCTTTGCAGAACGAATTTGGTTATACCATTTCATGGACTATCTAGTAGGTATGGGGCTAATTATTATGGCTGTATATTTTACAACTCATTACACATTAATATGAAGATTTGCCTATTAAATCTTTTAATAGGGTTATTAAGAATTACTTGCTTGATAATGGTTTTTATTACAATGTTGAGTTTTTGAGCAAAGTAACTAGGCTTTCTGTGTACTCTTCTACTAGTTAAACTATAAGCTGTATTTAAAAAATCTTTTTTTGACAATATAATATTCACCAGTGACAATGTATGTATTTAAAAATAAATAAATAAATCAAGGTTCTCAATTATTTGTACCAAAAACTCTCAAACTTTTACAGGTGTACCTGATGATTTCTCTACAGATCAGAAAATACTAATGTTTAACCAATAACAATTAATTTGAAACACTATTATCGTTTAATTATACAATTACAAAGAATAAAAGCAAACTTATAAATTCGGCAAAGTATGCGAAATGCATAGCTAATGTTTAGTTCGTAATGGAACTGATTCTCCCACCCATTTTAAATAGGCCTCATTCCCTGTTGCAATGGGTAATACTATAACTTCTGGAACTGTATATGGATGATTCTTTTTAACATGCTCAATTAATTCATCTACAACTGCTGTTCTTGTTTTGATCATCATTAGAGCTTCAGAATCTTCATTGAGCGTACCTTCCCATTCGTATATAGAAGTAACTTTAGGTATAATATTTACACATGCAGCTAATTTACTCCCTACAAGTGACTTTGCTAAGTTTTTTGCTACTTCCTCACTAGGAGTGGTAATGTATGCAACTGAATGTGTACCAGCTTGATAGGAGTTGATAGTTTTATTAGCTAAACATTCACCTGACATGGTTAAGCATGTATAACTTCTTCTAATTAATCTAAAAATGTGAGAGTATTACCATAAGAATGATTAGAAATTAAGGAATTGAGAAAGTTTGATATTATAGCCCTAATATCAACCTACCCTACTAAAAATGTTGATAATAAAAGAGACCTTTGGAAAAGAACCATTGATGTATACTATTACCACTTAACATAAATTACATACCCTATTTTTATCTAAACCCAACAAACGGTCACATATGGAGTAAAAGTATAAATTGAATTTCGTTTCTAACCTTTAAATATAAACAATATCATTTGCTTCAGCAATGCAAAAGTTGACACTTTAATTGCTATTCAATTCTACAATTGATGAGAATTGTAACCGAAGCTGAAAATAGCGGGTTGGAACAGGAACCCAGCAACCAATAAAAATGCTTCTGGTACCAGAAATATCAATTTAATTCAATCATTTCATATTATACAAAACAAACATAAATTAATTAGACGCTTCTTTGTACGAAGCTCACATTTGATTTTATATTCAATATTAGTGAGTAGTATTTTTTCTGTTATATACTTAAGTTTCACTCTAAGCGCGGAAAGAAGATTTTTGAATTAAATAATGTCAGGCACCAATTTTACTTAATCGAAAACCAATTGTTAGGTTTAGATAATAGATAGTGCGTGTAATTTTTAATTAGATAAATATAAACAAATGGGTTTTCAGATGTTTTATTATCAGCAGGTAAGATATATGTTATTATCATAGCTATAATACCAAACTTCCCAAGGTCTGTAATATTTTAAGCATATTGGAAATAGTAAGAAAACCCAATAATTATTAGATTAATTCAAAGAAGTTTCACACGATTAGTCATGTCAGAAAATTTAACCAGCACAACCAACTCTTGTTCGCCTATTACATACGATGGGTAAAGTCTATTTAAAATGGACCACCAATTCGGTGTTTTTACTAACAATAAATAGTGACTAGGAACAAGAACAAACAGCTATTATAGATCTGAAGATGACTGATTTGAATTGGTCGCAATGGTATTAGAATAAAAATTTTCTCAGATCTTGTCGACAACAAAGCGAGGTAAAGCCCCTTTGTGTGATAAAACTTTACACAACTACTGCTGGCACCTACTTTTTCAGCAGGATGCTAAACTTACTCTACATGGTGACTAAAACCTAAAATTAAACATCAAAGTTTCAAATCCATCAAGTAACACAAAGTTCAAAATTTCCTACAAGCAAAGTATGCATTTAATATCTTAAAAATGGCACATAATACTTTTACAATTTTGTTTACTTATCTCTCCATTATATTTTCATCATGTAACGGATAATGCGCCTTTTTTAATAGGACTTTACCGTTTCATTTTGATAGTTAAGTTCCGGGGATTTTTAAACCCCGCATGGGAAAATCCTCCATTGTTATCTTTAATTTAATCTTCACGTGTAAACCACACAAAGATTTGATTCTCACGTTATTTTAGTACATCGAAATATGATTTGTAGTGTAAAGATACCCCAAACATTGCATTTTCCATGTCTTAAAAGTGCAGTTGTGTCTAACAGTTGAGCGTGAAAACATTAAAATATCTTGGACGGGACGTAGTTTGTTGGAACCAAGCGTCTAAACGAACGGCACTTTACCGAGTTCGGACGTGTTTGGGTAGAGTTGCGAAAGTCGGTGACGTGATTCACCTTCGTTTATTACCTTTTTCTTCTACCGATACAAATAATACCGGCGTTTCGTTAACAAAAGAGCTACCACCAATCAAACAACGAAAACTTGGACCCATCTCCTGAGAGGCAAGACGAACCGGCCCTATGATCTCCACGGGCTAAGGATTTGCATTATAATTTGAGAGACTTTGACGCTTTGCGGGATTTTAATCTCATATAAATTTGAATATGTTATAATTATTATTTTGTATAAGCAAAATAACGTTACACGGAATAATATTTTCCAAATATCAAATACTATTTACAGATTCAGAATATGTTATTTATAAAACCAAATCCTCATTTTTCTTTACACAGTCAATATTAAAACACTTTAAGTGTACATTATACAAAAATAACAAAGACAAATATTGCACCGTCAACCTCTCTTTAAAATAAAACATTCATTGTATGTACTTGATCAATTATCAGAATAACCATATATATCATTATATAATACCTATGAATTATACAGATCTAAAAGCAATTAATAATTTATCCTTGTAACTTTTAAAACGAAATACCTTTTCTGCTAAATAAAAACTTATCTTTCCCGAACATAAAATTCATTTTTATACAAAAATCCGATAATGTAAAGCGATCTGCCATAAATGAATTACCAAACTGGTACGGGAGATTCTACTTGTTTCCTATTTAATTTTACTATAAAAACTATTTTTTGCATTTCTTAGTTAACCAGTGTAATGTATCCGACCTGAAGGCTGACCCAAATGCTCTCTATAAACGGTACACCGGGCTCCATGATCTAACATCTAGTGGAAGTGGCTCGACGACACCTACGTTGTGTTGTTATAATATGACCCAAATTCACACTGAGAAGATGGCGTTAAGGCGGGAAGGTTTGAAATAAAACTAGAGCATTTACCTAACTTGACTTTTAATCAAAACAATAACCACTAAATAGTTCATTTGCATGAAAGCATAGAAAAATGACATTTAAAGCAAACATGCTGTACTCAACCTGGGCGATTGAGGAAAGAGCATGGCAGAGAAAACCCCAAACTGCCCTTACACTTCCAACTGCATTTGGCACATCTAGACAAGGACGGGTAACGTACAAGTACCCAGATCACCAACACCGAAATTGACGGGATGCCAACTGTTACCCAGACATCCCAGATATACCACACATGACAACTGAAGAAACGTTAGTGTAGGTCAGCTAGTCGTTTCTGATAGGTACTGAGGTCGGAAAACCCATACTACCCAGCTAAAGTTGAAAGAGGGGGAACACTAGGAAGGTAAAATCTGCCTTGACTACCAATGTTCCTCTCTGCACGGATATAAAATGTTAGTAATATTCAACAAGACTCGATCACACGCCCACATACATACATTAACAGTTTCTAGACAGTGTTACAAAATATTTCACAAAGCCTAGCCGACTTCCTATTATTTGCAAGAGTACAACTACAAGTACATTAACAAGACGATATGAATCTCTGAAATGAACTTATGGTATGATTGCGCATGGTTAAAAAAGCGCTTATTATTGAATAGACTATCTCCAACATAGTCATAAATGCAAACGCGAAAGGCACGAAGATGCTCGGTCATACCAGAGGTTCAATTTAATTACATCACAACAATTATCACAAACGTTATATACTAGTCAATTATATAGGAACATCGACTAGATAATAAGATAAATAAAACAACAAACATATAATTAAGTTCAAGCCAGATGTGAGCAGTGCAGTTGTAAATGTGATTAATATGCTGAAATAAAACAATTATACATAAATAAAATGTCAAAAGAATCACAAATATCAAACAAATACAAAATATGTTGTCAGCAAATACATATCCAAAACTCTACAGCATAAAAACAAACCCCTAAATCTTTATATAAGTGCATGTTAGTTAAATATATTAAATCTAGTAAGCAAATGTTAAAAATTATTCACTATGGTTTCATCGGTTAAAACGTTCTTTTAAAAATTAAACACATCGTGCCATTACAAATTACAAACAAAAAATATACACAACAACGTCAATTTAATTTCTATCTTAAAACCAAACCAAATATAACATAGAAATATAATGCGGTTCATATTTAAACTTGCTTAATAATTTGATTCGATATATCTAAGGGATGTTGGTACAAATTGCTCGTAAAATCACAGTAAGGGTACATTTACTATTGATTCTGCAATAAGTGCAATGCAATTGTAGTTCCATCTCTGCATTAAATACAAAATCAACATTATTTCAAATAAATAAATATTAGTTTTACTCTGATTTAGATTTTAAATAAATAATTTAAATAAATAAATATTAGTTTTCGGTTGTTAAACCAAACAACACACCTCTATACATAAGCGCTCAATAAAATCGTAAATAATTCATCTATATTAAACATCATAAGTAATACAACCCACAACCGGCATCCGATTTTAAGACAAAAGCAACAGGTAACACAAATATTTTCTTTAATGATTAAATAACTAACGGTTTTACAATAAGTACCAGCATCACACTCAAAACAAGGCTGGAATTACCAGATGAATCAGATTACCTGAAATAGCAACCACATTATAAACTTATAAAAACATTACTTTTTTAACCGCCAAGGGAAGTTTTTTCGACCTGCCATTTTGAAATCTAAAAACAAAGTCCTTTAACCTTGTCGACTCGATCGATCGTATCTACACATGCACCCCCCTATACTGTAAATTCTGACATAACGGAATGAGTTCAGAAACCTGCAAGTGGTTACTGAGCTATTCTAACAAATATCTTCAAATATCGAAATGTACACTATAATATTTGCAATAATTTTCAACCAATGAGAAATTAAATTAGAAACACTATGGATCACTACACCAGTGCCAGTTAAATTTGTTCTTCATATTAATTATAATTCTTACAAGTCGGTTTCCAATCTACGCACAATTTTATATAAGGAGTAAGCAGTATTCATAATTTATTAAATTTATTATTTATTACGTTCAACGCGAAAGAACCTGCCATTGCAACATTACGAGCTACTAAGAACTAGTGTAATCAGATTTACTGCAAAGGCACTAGTAAGCTCAAAGGCTAATTAAAATCAAGATAGAGCAAAATTGAAATTTCTCTTTTTTATACTGAAAAAAGTCCTAGCGTCAGAAAAAATTGCTTGTTTCCCAAACTTATACTTAGAATCATTAATTATTATCAGCCACCTGTTTTAAACGTCTAGAACTTCAATCACGCTGTGTCTTATTGTAATTCAAATATTATACGTTTCTGAGTATTAATCCACACCTGAGTGTTCTATTTCTAACACGTACGCTTTAAATTATTTAATTTCTAGAATTATTTCAATAAAACCCACTGATATTTTTTGTCATAAACCTTTAATGGAAATTTTCTAAAAGCGGTGTTTATTAATTACCAAAACTTATAAATTTGAGAATGTAAAATGTTTCAGTTATTTTCAAGTCTGAAGACTTGATAAATTCAGAGAATTTCTCCTCTACAACTCATGCATTTTTAATAGAGCTTTTGAGCATTCAATTTTTATAAAGGAATAAAATGTACACACGGGCTTATTTTATAACGGAAGTTTCTATAGCGCTAGCTTTACAAGCAGCACTTATTGACAGTGGTGCATTGTGATGAGTCAGCAGTACAACAATATACAGAAAGCCCAGAATATCGACGCTAAAACGTATGAAGGTGATAAACGAGATAGTTTATAACCTAAATAGACACATTTACCTTAGTACGCAGTCTTACGATTTGTAAGATAATTCTACACGTAAACCTTATTAAGTTATCATTCCCTGTTAACGCTGTCAAATAATGTAATGTTTTTGAAGTTAGTAACATCATAATTTTTATACTAAAGGAAAACCCAACTAGCAAAACGGTCAAATAAAATTACAAAAGTGATTCTCCAGTAACAAACTGTTACATATTAAATTAACGCTAATGACGTGAATGAAATTTACTCTACCACAAAGACGTAACAGTAATAATGCACCAGCTAGCTTACAGTGGCGAGTGGTGAGTACTATAAAAACAAAAGCAAATCTTTTAGGGATATACCAAAGTTAACACTTTCACTTACCTGGAAAGGTCTCTGAACTTCATATATAAATCAAAATGTTGAGCACCAACCCACCTTGATCCTCTGGTCCCGCTAGATGATGGGTAGTCTAAGAGATAATTTTAAATGATTTTTAAATTTCTGCCCTACAGCTTGGTAGAGCCTTGTGTACACTTGTTTTTCCTCGCTTACTAACTTAAAATATACACAAATAATAATAAAAAGACTCCAAGCTGTTCACTTAACGTATATTAAAACATGAATTTCCCAGTCACAGAACAAACTGATTAAATTAACTATGTTACGCCTCATTGGCTTCGCAAGTTTTAGGTTTAGGTATAGGAAATTTTTTAATTCGAAATTGAAAGTATTATTCCGATCATTAATTTATGTAGGTTATGACGCATGAAAATTTCGGTTGCTAAATTCTCACGCACTATTACGTGAATGACCTATAGTTTATTGTATGTAATCCATCGAATAATCCCTTACACCTTTATTTATAAACAATGTTATTAATCAATAATTGAGGTTATTGACATTTTCCATGAAAAGACGTATTTTAATTTTTTTTTAATTAACATTAGCTAAGTATCTTTAGTAACTTTCCTTATATCTAAAAGTTTTTTTGTTTGATAAATACTTTAAAATCTTTTTTTAAAAATATACTTTTAGGCTTTCTTATACAATGTAAAGACTAAACCTTATCTTATAGGCAAAAAGTGTTTTTATTTCGCTTTAAATAACAAATAAATAAACCTTGAACCTTCATTTCGTTAACTTTTACCTAAATCCAAACTATACCTTTTAAACTTATGTTGTTGTTTATAGATGTTCCTTGCCTTTTAAACTTTGAATTATTTCAAACCTTTTTGTTTTGAAAATAGTTCTTGCATTTCAAAATAATAGATAACTCGTTCCTAGTTTAGAAAAAAAATATTTTTATTTGTCACTACACTTAAATAATTCCATTTCTCTTAAATATTATTCTTTTATCTCGTTACTATTTGTATTATTACATAACCCACTACATTCTTCTATCGTGATTGACATATTTTTCGTTTGAACAACTCAGAAAATCTATAGGACTTGTACTAGCTGATATCGGGTTACTGCTTTATTATTTACATAACCATAGGATCACAACCTACGCCTCTATAGTAAATAGTCGATTTCCACAGTTACGACTACAAAGAATTTCTATTCGATATATTTTCTTTCGCATATATCTCAATTATAATTGTTTACGAATTTCGTTATCAACTGTTTCTATATCTTAGGTACATGAGTACATTTTTATGTTTTTTCCTGAACGTGTTGGTAAGGAGCTGTTGCTTTTTGTCATTTCAATGTTATTCCTTATTGTTTTTAATATATTGAAAATTGTTCTACCCTAATCTTCAATTAGTTGTCTAATACAATTATTTCTGTCTGGGATAGCTACTTGTTTTAGAAATTACTGTGTGGGTACATTTAAGTTGGTTGTGTTATCTTTATGATATCTACATTTGTGGGAGTTGCGGTCTACCTTGCCAAGTGTAGGGCCTCCATACCAAAATAATTGATACGTTATCTTTTCTTTGAATTTTTTTAAAATCTTATCTCGTTTTATTATTAGATTTGTTTATCTTTCTCTTTGAAAATAATTATGAAAATTTATCTTAACTTAACTAATTAATATTTCGAACCACAAATAGTTAGTTACTCATCTTTCTCTTTGAAATTGTCTTGGAGATATTATCTTATCAAATTAATATATGGAACCAGTAATAGTTAGTTATTTATCGTTTTCCTGGAAAATGTCTTGAAGATTTTACCTGTACCTAAATAATATTTTAAACCATATATGGTTTGATGTCTATCTTTCTCATTGAATTCTTATTGACCTATCTTATCGAATTAATATCTTTAAACCATAAATGGTATTGTATTTATTTTTCTCTTTGAAATTATTTTTGTGATGTTACCTTATCTTACCGTTGCTGCAAAGCAAATAAATTTTCCATATATCTTTCTCTTTGAAAAAAATATAAAATTTGTATGCAATGAAAAAATGAACGCTGTAGTTTTATGGTGAATTTAAATATTAGTTTTAAGTTTTTGATTCTCATACTTTCAGACTAATTTTGTGTGGTCGGTTTGACGGCAACCAAACTCTTGCGCACTCAAATGATGTAGCTTGTATATTGGATGGCTAATTATTTCCGTTTACTGATATCGAAAGGATTGCTACAGTTTAAAAACCAGGTGGCGCCTACAGACATCGTTTTAATATAAGTTTGCCGTGGATGTGAGCTCTCGTACAAATAGATTTTTCCTTTAATTTTTTTCTTTTTGCGGATGTGCCGCGACTGTTACGCCTCATTGGTTTCACAAGTTTTACCTTAATATCAGTTATAGGTGATTTTTAATCCAAAATTGAAAGTATTATTTCCCATCATTAATAGATTATGACACATGATAATTGCGGTTGTTAAATTCTCACGCACTATTATGCGAACGACCTATAGGTGACTGTATGTATCCGTCAAAAAAACCTTTTCACATGCTTTAAAGCATGTGCGGTTGTTGCCTGAACAAATGAGAACGTTCAATGGTTGAAGGGTTTTTGGAGAAGTTTCGTGTGAAACTACGCAATTTTCGAAGAGTCTATCTTGAAACTACCTTACTGGATCGTTGTGTGACCGTTAGTGCGTGAAATACGCAGTGAAGTTACCTGTGAATTCCAACTCCCTTCCTGTAACCCTACTTGATTATCTTTGCTCCAAAACTATTTTAGGTTTCAACAGCCTACTTCACTGCAAAATTTGCAGAAGTCTCCGTCGACCTAACGAAGAACCTGAGATTACGTATCCAGTTTTATCTACTTTAAGCTACCTCTATAAGTAAAAGTAAGCCGTTCTTTAGTTAATTATTGTGCTTTTATTATTGAAAATTTGTATAAGATTACGGTCTCCGCATAACAAAGCTTTAAACTAAATAAAGTACGTTTATCCTTTACTTTTTATCTGTAACTGTGATAGTTATAACTATTCGTATTTGGCCAAATTAGCGTGTAAAAGAATAAATTTATTAATCATAAGTATGCAACTAAACTAATTGGATATCTGTAAGTTTATTTAATTATAATTGTGGTTTTTTTCTTAGTTACAAGTCGCTTCTAATTAGGCGTGCACCAACGTACAAGTTTTTTTTTAAAAAAAGGTGTATACATTCAAATATAAAATAACGGTTTAAATATGCAGCAAGTAGAAAAAAATTCAATGACTCGCAGCTTATCAAGATAAGACTCGCATGACCTCGTCGTAGAAGACCAAAAATGGAGTTCTGAATTCAACTGGTGTTGAAGAAAGCATCCACTATACCACTTCATTGGTAACGGACATTTATTTAATTCCGCGGCCACTTTTCCGTTCGAGAACTTATTTTATTAGCAAGCTCAAATTTCTTTTGAAATTACCGTCACTTTGAATTATTTAAACCTGGTACTCGCCAGGCGCTAGTTGTTTGTCAATTAAATTACAACCGCTTGAAATGCATGGTTTTGATTTTCTCCCCTTTATTATGATTCGCGGTGTTTATAAATTAAAATATTCTCGAGGGTTTACGTGACAAAGTTTGTACGACTTGAAATGTCTTAACGTCAAAGTCAACGGTGTTTTGGTGCGTGACAATAATTATTGGTGTTTTTACACTTTCCATTTAATGCCACATCTGGTTAATTGGTTGGTTCCTACGCATTAAATTTGATGACGTTTTGTGGGTTTCTGTCTATTGAGTAATTTGCAATGAATTTAGTGTCTTTGCACTGAATGAGAATATTTACGAATACACGTTGTTGTATAGTCTAAGGTATAACCGTTAAAGTCCCGCGCGCGCGTGTTCAGAGCCACTACAATAGTTGGCAATACATACTAAAGCGTACATAATATTGCGCAACAAGATATTACGTCATAATTGCGTCTCAAATTGTATCACATACCAAAAATGTTTACAGTGATACGAGAGGCGCTTTAAAGAAAAAGATAAAATGTTCTCACTAAAAAATGTGGAGCTCCTCACGACCTTGCGGTTATTCTTGCGGCAGGAGCCGTGCTGATTTCCATTGATCTCGTTGTTGTTGGGCGTGGTTCGGGGTTATGCCCTTGTTGAAGCCAGATTTGTTTGTCTTCTCTCTTCTTGTGTGTAGTGGTACGATAGGAATAAGGTCAAGGCAACGATATCAGGTAGAGATAAAGGAAACCTACATTATCTAAAAGAGAAAAGACAAAGGCACGACACACATATACCTCACTGTTCGACGTCTCGTTGGCTAGTCCCCCGTCGTGTCTGAAACCGCGCACTTACTTCCTCACTCCACGTCTGCGCATTCTCTTGCGCTGACGCAACTGTCCGAAGTGACGGAAATGCGCTAGTCTATTTTTAAAATATTGGCGTGAATTTACTCACAAATTAAAAAGTGTGAAATGCCAATTATTGGCATGTAACAATGTTCGCATGATGATTATTCGTGAAAAAATGAATGTTTTCAAATTTGGTATCTAACATGCAAACTCTCTTTTATTGCCGATTGTAAAGAATGTACTGGGTATTTTGCCCGTTTATTTTGGTATTTTACATTGCTATTGTAATTGAATAGCTCCTTCATAAATTGTAAACTACCTATGCTCTATAAAATTTAAGGGAATTTTTGCGCTAAAGATTATTTTAACTAACTTAAATTAATAAATGCTTTCCTATATAGAAATGTATGCTTCATTAACGTATCGGCGTTACAAAACTAGCAAACATTGTGTTTTATATTTATATCGGTGTTTTAGTGTAGTTGTGTCAAATAATAGTTACTCTTAACTTTACGTTGAACTTCTTCACATTATCCTTAAGTGAGACTTTGTTATTTTACGTAATTGCTGTTCGTACTTTTCTGGTGCAATTGTTACTTTTTCCAACTTGAATTAAAGTAACATTATTTACATGTACGGAAGAGCAGACGGGAAGCTTCTGAAGCTCAAAGACTCGATTGAAAACAGTTCTCAAACAGAAGATTACATGACACTACATTTGATTTGCCTATGCTCCGCCCAAAGGAACTACATTGGCTACGTAGCGAGTTTTTTTACATGGAAATTTTGAATTTTATTGAACTCTTGCTGTTCCAAACAAGGTGGGATATTTAATGTGCGTGACAACAAACACACGGGACATAATTTTACCTCTCATCTGAACGAGGAGGTATTTTTGTGACAAATGTTCGCCTAATATTTTTCAAGAGGACGGTGTTGGGATTCGAATCCGAGACCTTGGACTTAAAATTATATGACTGCAGAGTATTCTCCAATACTTGTTACCGACTTAGCGAAACGGAGGCTGTAATATATTAAAGGCAGATAATGGCAGCGGGAGTATTGAGACGTCGATCATTGCTCAATGTCAGTTGAATGGTAAGGTTCAAGTTGAAAGTGACAGTTAAAAATTTGCCATTTACGTTGATAAGTTTCTAAAAGGATTGGTTGTTTTCAAATAACATTCAAAATCTATTCTTCATCAAATTCTAGTCAACAATCAATTGTTATATTTGCTATCAGACTCAAAGTTCATTGTATTTTTCTTAAATAAATACTCTTATAAACAATTGGTTCTAGTTCAATTGAATAAACTAACAAGCATAACCTTAAAGTTTAATACCTACTTGACTTCGGCAATGAGCTCGACCACCTCTAAAGTGCACTTCAAAGTCAACTTCGAATTTATTTTAATGTAAATGATACTATGCACTACGATTTGACAAGCACGCCAATTACATTTAAAATTCAACTTGGAAGTGAATGTAATTGAACCATTAAGGTAGAAATATGGGTTGTATGTCTTGTGAATGTACGGATTCAGATGGAATAACGGTGTACTTAGCTACAATATGTTCAATAAAGTATCAATAATTTTCATTCTCCAACGGTTATGATACACCTTCCCACGGTGGAACTAAAGTGTTTTTTATTTTTTTAATATAGCTTTCATTTTTAATTACCACTTACAACAAATGACGAGTGTCTAGCTGCAGGGTTAAACCTTCCAATAGAAATGCAGAAACTCAGGAGCTGCTAACCGCATGTATTATTTAGTACCTCTACATTTGTTTAGCCTTCTTGCTTATGCATATAATATATAAAAAATAGTAGTTTATAAAAAAAAATGTCATTACATCTGTCAAGTCAAGTTTGTAATAAAAATGAAAATTTATTTTTCTATTTTAATGCAGAAATCATAATTGCATTATTCAAAAATTTAAATTACGTTTCAAAACAAACGTAACGTCAAAGCATGAACATGGTCCTTCGAGTCGGATAAATTACTACAGTTTTACTAATATAACTAAAGCTCAAAAACAGCAGTTTTAGAATTCTGGTTTTTGGACATGCAAAAGGTATTATATTATACATGCACCTGCCACAATCAGCCAGTTAAAGGGTGAGTTCCTTGCAATACTTTTCCTACAGCTGTAGCCTTTCTGTCTAACTGGATTGTTTATATTTGATGTAATAAGTAGTTCGTAACCATTACAACTAGCTGTAAACTTGCAAACAAAATGACGTTATTCCTTTACGTTTTGCAATAAACTTTTGGCTTTATTCTAAGACATCTATCATTTTGTTTCATCAAATAATAGTTCAGGGCACATTTGCGCCAATTATTCATATTAATGTCTTCGAGTATATTGTCCATGCATTAAACAACGGCGTCAGTTAAAACGGCGTTGTACTAAACACGTTTTTGCGCACCAAATAATTCGAATTAATTGTTTAAGCACGGTGTCAACTAGAACGGTGTTGTACTAAACACGTTTTTGCACATCAAACACTTCTAAGTACTATTTCTATTTATCCTTTGATAAATTGAATTAGAACATCACGCTTGCGATGGAACCTTTGAAAGTTCAAAGAGCATCTATTCAACAAACTTTAAGTGAATTTGTAAAGTATATTTCTAAGATTGAAACAGAGTTTACCATAAACGCGCTTGCAAATTCAGTAAAGGTTGCAATCAAACTTCAGAGGAAGCTAGGTGTCGCAATTTCTCTGTTATCACAGTTTGGTGATGTACAATTGCAAATTGAGGCGCAAACTGGCGATCTAGTGTCTGAGTATATTGTACGAGAAAAATTTACTGATTCTTATTACGCTGCTACATCAGCGGCTGAATACTTACATGGTCAAATTAGGCCAAAATCACAGCGTTTACGTTCACCTACGGGTTCCATTGCTTTCAATACAAGCCAACCGCATGGGGGCAAGAATTCAATTAAGTTACCAGAAATAAACCTTCCAAAATTCAATGGCGAGATAGACAACTGGCTTGAATATAGGGATCTTTATAAAAGTTTAATCTACGATAACGATTCCATAATAAATATTCAAAAATTTCGCTATTCCGCTCTTCATTAACTGGCGATGCATTGTTAACGATCAAATCGTTAGAATTTTCCGCAAAAACCTACTGCCTAGCGTGGAATAATCCCCCCCAAAAGGTATAATAATTCAAGAATGCTGATGTACAACCACATCAAGTCCATTCTCAATTTAGAACCACTCAATAAAGAGTCTGGAAAGAAGATTCGATATCTACACGATATGGTGTTCAAGCATCTCAATGCACTCAAAACCCTTTCAGATACGGAAGAGCTTTTTGAGACTTTAATAATTCACCTGATTGCAAGCAAACTCGACTCCCATACAGCAAGGGAATGGGAAGCGACAAAAATACACGGGGTTGTGACCTGCCCTCTCTCGAGGAATTCAAGGTTTTTCTTAGAAACACTGCTGACCTGCTTGAAACACTTAACTTAAAACAGGATCAATCGGTTGCTAATAAACCACGGCCTGTTTTGAAATTATTTGTTAACAATACTCTTTCGTGCGCATTGTGCAAAAAATCGTATCATCTTTATGCATGTCCAGAGTTCCTAAAACTTTCTGCTTCAGATAGGTCATATAAAGCAAAGGAGCTACATCTATGCTTCAATTGCCTTTCCAAAGGGCACATGATTTACCAATGTATTTCGAAATACACTTGTCGTTCATGCAAGGCAAAACATTACACTCTCTTGCATGAACAAAGAATTGTCTCTCAACACTGAACCCGTAAATTCAAGCAGCCTTTCTGTGTCAGCATTTGAGTTAAATAGCATACATGGTTTGTTATCTATTGCCACTGCAAATGCTCTTGACTGTGAAGAGAGAACCCACTCTGTGCGAATCTTGCTTGACTTCCTTCACAGTCAAATTTTATTACTTCTCGTGTTTGCAAGAAACTTAACTTACAAACTGAAACCACTAATGTTAGTGTGACTGGCTTGTCTTCAGCCATTTCTCGGGTGAGTCAAGATGCAATGTGCAGCTGTTAGCTCATCAATCCAAATTCAACATAGAGGTCTCATGCTTAGTGGTCGATCGCATCACTAACGCTCTACCTGGATTTTATGTAAACACTAGGGATATTTACATCCCAGATGGCATTAATTTGTCAGATCCTTCTTACGGCATACCTGGGGAAATCGATATCCTCATAGACTCATCAAAATTCTGGAATCTCTTGCGTAAAGGGAAAATACGTCTAGGCACTGAACTTCCCTGTCTCCAAAAAACGGTATTTGGTTGGGTGATCGGTAGTCCTCTTACTAGCAACAATGAAAGCAAAGTTCCGTGTCACGTATTCCAATGTATTGACGTGCAATTTCAACTCCATAAGTTTTGGGAAATTAAACAATTTTCCATAGAAAGGGCATTGTCACAAGGAGAGACAGCATGCGAAGCCCTCTTCATTCAAAACACGAAACGTGCTCCTGATGAGCGGTTTGACGTGTCAATCCCATTTAAACAGACCCCAACGCTTTTAGGCGATTCTCTGCAAATGGCCACTAGACGTTTCTTTTCACTAGAAAAACGGCTTCAAGCAAACGATCGTTTGCGTGAGCGTTACTATTCTTTATGAAGGAACACGAAGACGTAGGTCGTATGACTAAAGTCAAATCCAACTCTTATAAAACGTCTTATTATTTACCCCATCATGGACTATTAAAAGAAGTAAGTTATACCTACTAAGCTACGGGTAGTCTTTGATGGTTCTGCAGAAACCACTTCTAGGTACTCTTTAAACGGTCTACAAATGGTTGGTTCTATCATACAACAAGACCTTTTCTCAATTTTACTTCGATTTAGGAAATATCAGTATGCTATCTCTGCCGACATTGAGAAAATGTACCGTCAAATCCAAATTGATCCCGGGCAAAGACCACTACAAAGAATTCTTTGGAGACCGTCCCCAGATTCATTACTTCAAACATATAATTTATACACCGTAACATATGGAACAGCTTTTGCTTCCTTTCTAGCAGTTCGAAGTCTGTTTCAGCCTGGCATTGAGTGCGAAGATTCTCTTCCAAACATCTCTCGAATCATAAAAGAAGACTTCTATGTAGATGATTTATTGACCGGTTGAGACTCCTTACAATCGGTTCAGTCCATTTGTGGCACCTTGGGTGAGGTTTGCTTACGAGGTGGGTTCAAATTACGCAAGTGAATATCGAACGATGCGCGAGCATTATGTCAGATCGATGAGATAGATACTAACCAGGGAATTTATGAGTTTGGTGTTAACGATAACACGAGCACTCTAGGATGCGATCATCTCATGTATTCAATTTCGAGTTTAACTTGGGAAAACATCATCAAGCGAGTCATTCTTTCAGCATCTCGCACATTTTTGACCCTATTGGGCTCTTGGCTCCTTGATCTATTGTGGCAAAAATACTGCTTCAACAACTTTGGTTGGAGATGTTGTCGTGGGATGACCCGGTTCCAAATCACCTGAAAGAAAAATGGAATTTACTGTCACAAGACCTGCCAGTTCTCAACGATCTTTGAATTGTACGACCAGTTTTATGTTCGGATTCAACAGAAGTTGAATTACATGCATCCGTTCATGGGTTCGGTGCGTGCATTTATTTAAAGTCCACTAATTCCAATGGCATTGTTTAGGTCCATCTACTGTACGCTAAATCTGAGGTTGCACCTTTAAGGCCGTCACCACACCAAGATTAGAACTGTGTGCAGCCACTTTACTGGCCAGACTTTATGAATGTGTACGTAAGGCATTGGGCATACAATTCTCGCAATGTGTTTTGTGGTCTTACTCCACAATAGCACTAGGATGGATGAACACAGCACCTAATCTTCTGAATACCTTCGTCTGTAATCGCGTTGCCGAGATTCAAGAACTGACCTTTCAATGCAAGTGGCGTCACGTCCCAACTAAGGGTAATCCAGCAGGCATGCTCTCACGGGGCGTTTTTCCAAATCAACTCATTCAGTCGTCTTTGTGGTGGAACGGTCCTCAATGGTTTCATGAAAGTGCAACTATATGGCTTTCTACTATTCCCACATCTTCGACTCTTCCAGACTTTAAGAAAAAAACGGTGTGCTTTCATAACGTTTGCAAAGATCTCTTCGCTGTGACAGAGCATTCTAACCTGAAACGACTCATGGCAGTCGTAGCCTATTGCCTACGTTTTGTGCACAATTGCCGCAATCCGAATTCCTCGAGGTACTTTGGTCGCTTAAGCTGCAAGAAATTAAATGACTCGATAATCATCTAGTTCGAATGTCACAATCTGAAACATTCACAGATGAGTTTAACGACCTCAAGTGCGATCGGGTAGTTAATTCTTCAAGTCCTATTACTAGTCTACGTCCTTTTCTAGATACTAATAAAGTCCTTCGCGTTGGGGGTAGGCTTCGCAATTCGGATTACAAGTTTGAAAAACGCCATCTTATTTTGCTTTCCAGCAAACATCAAATTTCCTATTTAATTATGTTGTATGAGCATGTGAAGCATTTCCAAACAGGTGCTCAATTGTTACTTTCCATTATTAGAGAACAATATTGGATTACTTCGGGACGCAATCTTTCCAAACAGGTTGTTCATGAGTGCATAAAATGTTTTAGCTTTTCCACAAAACCCATTAATCCCATCATGGGAGACCTACCAGCTTCTGGCGTTCGGCCCGCTTTTTCCTTTACTACAGTTGGTGTCGACTATGCAGGCCCGTTTGCGATAAAGGATCGCAAGGGTCGAGACTTTAAAATTACAAAGGCCTATCTAAGCTTATTTATTTGTTTCGCCGCTAAGGCAAGTTCATCTTGAACTCGTTCACAAATTCATTTTTTCTTTCGTTAAGGAAGTTTGTTGCTCGCCAAGGCAAGCCTTCTGCCATTTACTCGGATAACGGCACAAATTTTGTTAGTGCGAATTCTGTCTTAAAGGAATTCAGTAATTTTTAACTAGTCAAAATACAAGTATTTCAGTGACATATGCACGTGAAGGAATGCTCTGGCATTTTATTCTCTCTCATTCCCCTTACTTCGGAGGACTGTGGGAAGCTGGTGGCAATTCGATTTTAACTTACGAGGAGTTATCTACTTTATTTATTCAAATTGAGGTAATCCTCAATTCACGTCTCTTAACCCCGCTCTCTTCTGATCCGAACGACCTGCACCTTTTAACACCGGCTCACTTTCTTATTGACCATACAATAACTGCGATGCTTGATACCAACCTAAATTCTATTCCTGCTTCACGCCTTTCTACATTTCAAGCCATTCAATCCATGCAACAACATTTTTGGGAGAGGTGGAGCAAGGAATATGTTTCAGGACTTCAACGCCGTACGAAGTGGCAATCTCATCGTTAGGATTTGAAGACGGGTACGTTGTTGCTAATAAAGGAAGATAATCAACCTCCACTCCGATGGAAACTCGGAAGGATAGTTGCATTGCATTCTGGTACCGATGGTATTTCAAGGGTGGCCACCATATATACAACCAATGGTAACATCCGTCGGGCGGCTCCGTGGCGTAGTTGGTATGCGTGTGACTACTATGCCCAAGGTTTTGGGTTCAAATCCTGACACGGGCCGCTTGAAAAATGTTAGGCGAGCATTTGACAAAATTTGCCCACTCCCACTGAACACAGAACTAAGTGATTAAGTTTATTGTTAAATGTTAATACGTTTCACATTCATGGTTGTTTTTTAGTTTAAGCATTATTATGTTTAGGTCATCAATTGCTGTATATTCTATATACTTTAGTCCAATTGAAAGTCAAGTCTTTCAAAGCGGGGGCATGTTTAGCCTTATTGCGTTTGCATATAATATAAAAAAATAGTAGTTTATGAAAAAAATGTCAATTACATCTGTCAAATCAAGTTTGTAATAAAAATGAACATTTATTCTTTTATTTTAATGCAGCAATCATAATTGCATTATTCAAAATATCAAATTACGCTTCAAAACAAACGTCAAAGCACAAACAACATTACAACCTAATATAAGCTTATTTTTTAATTACACCTTTACATTTCAACTTAGGAACTTTTGTTTAGATTCATTTTAATTGCCGTGTTTTAGATAATTGATAATCGACAATTAGTTAAATTGTTAGAAAAATATTAAATCGTATGTGAAATGTACAGATTTGCTATTATAGGGTTTAACCCTGCAGCTAGACACTCAATAAATGCGAGTTACTGACGATTTTGGCCGTATTTTAAAAACAAATTTACAAAAATTGCAATGGAAAGCGCCCGGTGATATGAATGAAATACGCATGTTAATTCTCTTAGAATATTTTAGAAGTGAACTTAAATAAGTTTAATTTTGTTAAGCACTTAGAAATTTTCCAATTGTTAGTTAATTTTGATTGATTTTCAAAATTTATGTGTGACGATAGATTTTGATATTCCAAAACTTGAAATGACGCAACGAAAGCGTTAAAGCAACGTTGTATGTAACTTTGAGATTGGTTGACCACGCCACTGCAACATGTATAAAGATGTATAAAGTAAAGATGGTCTACAATTACAAAATTCAAGGTCAGTTTTGGCTGTTATAACGTGTCATAGTGCCTGCCCTTTCTTGATGTTTACAATTTACAACTCCGACTTGTTATCAAGATAACTACTTATACAATTCACAGAGTAACTCTATGTACACATCTTCTGTTGTTATACTTTTCTTGTGTGACATACAATATTTGTAAGAGACTAACATTTTGTAAATATATTGTTTAAGAAACTCCATTTCCTTAGTGCATTATTCTTACCAAGGCATGGTATGATATAAAAACTAGTATTTTGAAATTGAATTTTCAGATGTAACAAAAAATGTATATATAGTTATTATTTAGATATTAAAAAAAAATCATTATTCAATTGCAGATGCCAGGTGGGAAAATTTGCAGTGTAGCAATTTGTAAAAATAATTCAAAAAAGCTCAAGGAAAGTGGAGAAAAGATACCTTTCTTTTCCTTTCCAAATAACCCAGAAATCTGTAGAGAATGGGTTAGGAAATGTTATAGGAAAGATAAGTTTAGTACACAAAATAAGCGTATTTGTGGTAAGCACTTCCAACCTCAAGATTTTGAGGATGAATTAAAATCTAGATTGTTGGGTACTCAACCAAAACTATTGAAAAAAACAGGTATACATTTCATCATTTAAAATTAAATCTTTACATAATTGTTAATTTATTTTAGCAATACCATCACTATTACTTTTATCCTTGACCTCAGTACCAACAACATTATCCGAGCGTTCGAAACGGGCAGAAAAGAAAAAAAGGACGCAAATAGTTAAAGATTTGCTTTTGGAACATGTAGTCAATACTGAGAAAGTTGAAGGTAATATACATGCTTTTTCTTTTTCTGTATTCAATAGATAGATTTTAGACCTCTTGCAAAATTTTGACGACATTTAACAATAATGGTAAATAATGATCGTAAATTAAACTATTAGCAACCGATTAACCTATTAGTGCCCAGATTACAATTTTTTTAGATTCGACATTTTTTTCTTATCAAACATGCTTATGTATATATAAATAAAGTATAAACAGCACAAGGATATATGTATTATATTTCAACATCCCATTAAGCCCCGTGCCATAAATGGTACCCTAGGCACTAATAAGAGCAAAACAATATTTATGACTAATCTTAGAAAACCTACAATATAATTTGGAAAACTAAATAGAATACAAATAAAATCGTTTCTAATTTGCTTACAAGGACTACAATTCATATAATGCAATAATTTATTGGCTATTGCCTGTGGTAAGTCATGAAGCAATCTACACATAATCCAATGTTGCATTTTTTGCACTCCGTTCTTGCTTTTGTGTTGCACTTGGCACCTCCATATCGTCTTCTTTTTTGATCTGAAATCTTTTGAATGAAATGATCCAGCCGATCAAAACGCAAATCATCTGTATTTGTAAGTGAAGGATTTTTACCAGGTCTCTTTGGTGGTGCGGCATATCTTCTAAGATAAACCTGAACTATTTTTCTGCGAAAATTTAGCTGTGTGATGTCTTGATTCTGTGATCGGTAAAGTTGCCATGCATTATTTATCGCTACATCTAAAAGCCATGTAAGTAGAGGCCAGTGCCACTTTCTGTTACGAATATTTTATGCGATATTGACTTACATTTTGGTCCATTTGGTCAGTGCCTCCCATGTATTTGTTGTACTCTGTAAGGACCGTTGGACGGGGAACCTGGATGTGTTTTTTCGCTTGTTGAGAATACCGTTTTACATTCGCAACGGGATTTATACCATAAAAATTAGATGCAGCACACACCACAGAATTATCATTCCACTTGCAAACAAGCAACCCATCATCTTTGTCAATAACTGAATGGATAGTTCCTCTTCCTTTTTTTGACAATACAGTTTTTTTGGGTAGTGTACAGTTTTTGGGAATTCGATTTTCCCGTATTGTTCCGGTTCCGCCATAGCCATGATTATGTAAGTGAATTAGCAAATTATAACTTGTAAAGAGGTTGTCAAAGTTGAAATGAAATGGTAAGCGCTTTATTTCAGGTGGCATATTGTCTATCATCTCCACAAGTGAAACTGTTGCTTTCCCAAAAGCCTTGCTTTTCTGAGAATTGTCTGTCGTAGATTTTCCTTGATAAACATCAAAGTTCACTAAGTATCCACTGGAAGTGTTTAAAGATCACACTTTGTATCCAAAACGAATCGGTTTACCTCGAATAAATTGTTTGAGACTATGCCTGCCAAAATATCGTACCATACTTTCATCATAAGATACATTCCTTTCAGGTTGAAAATATTGTATAAATTTAGATTGCATATGGTGTATTAGAGGTCTGATCTTCCACAGTTTATCTTTGTTGGTGGCACTGAAATTATTATTGTCGACACAGTGAAGAAATCGTAGAATAAGTTCAAATCTGTTTCTCCGCATTGAATTATAAACTATGTCATTGTGAGTGTCGCTGCAATTCTCCCAATAGTTTCTTTTTGAGGGCACCTGATTATAACCACTAAGAATTAGAATACCAATAAAACATCTAATTTCGTCTTCGGTTATATTAGGATCAGGACAATTTTTACTTTGTGCATACTTGTTGGACTCAACAGCAAATAAACGGATGAGATTGTTATCGAGAAATAATTGAAAAAAATCTACTGCACTTAGAGCACCATGCGCAGGAATTTGTGGAGGAAAAAACTGTTTTTCAAATGATTCAATATCTCCATCTATCCATACAGGTAGTTTTGCATGTTGAGGGTATGACACATTTGACTCTACCATAGGTAATACCAAAATTGGTATTTTTTCTGAATTTGGAGTTGGATTAGTCTCTGTTTCAGGTATCATTTCTTCACCATTTACAAATCTTATTTCTGCATCTGCAAGTAATTGTCGTTTGCTAAAATTGTCTGGAACTCCACCATCATCTTCATCACCAGAATCTTCGTCCGTCAAAAAATGAGAATCTGGTGGAGCAATATAAACACTATCTACATTATGCTCATCTTCCAATAAAATATCAAGAGCTTCGTGTACAGTAAACCCTGGAGCAAGACAATCTTGAAGTTCCTTCACGTCTCTGAAAAATGAATAGTGCAATAATAATAATACATCCCTTTGTTGAGCTGTAGTATCTTGCATCATCATATTAATGCAAAGCTTTCACAATTAATTATCTATTTTACATTTTTGTTGAGTACAGCAATTGAAAATAATGTTTTTTAGGTAAGTAATCAAATAATAAAGATGGTCAGAAATGCTGTTATTAGAGCTTAGTGTACCATTAATGGTACACAACAATTTACGGCTGAGTCAGCTGTAAGACAACCACTTCTGGACCATGATTCAAATATAATTATGATTATTTGCTTATTGCATGTAGTGGCCAAATATAAATATCATATCTCCAAAATTTCTAAAGTTATACTTACATGAAATCCATATTGCATAGAAAATAGACACAAAAATGTTCTCTACACTTGAAATAATATATCCTGCTATGCAGCAAAGAGCTTCACTACTACTGAAGTAAAGTTAAATTCCTGGTTTATTTAGAAGAGAATGATAGAAAAAGCGTGTTGAAACCTGCAAATTCCTGAATCTGCGCATGATAAATATAAACTCTTGTTTTGCGTACCATTTATATACCGCTAGGCACTAATGGGTTAATATAGAGTTCTTATACTGTATAAACTTGTCTCGCGATGCAAGTTGTTGAGGTTATTAATCTGTATAAAAAACAATATTCTTGATGTCTACATTAGGAATAAGAATTAAATTATCATTATCTGATAAAGGACATTTTTCTTGTAAGTTCTATTGTTTAAGATAGTTAACCAACAATATATGATTTGCTAATCAGAAAACTGAACGATTAAGATTACATGTAGCTGAATATACAATATCCTTTATTACCCATACATTAATGATACCCTAATAACTTAACACGCTATTAAAGTAAACCCTCATTTTTCACAGAGTGCATGCTTATACTATGACATACAACATTAATTGTATTAACAAGAAAAGACTTAAAATCTATTGTTAAGCTGTTTTTTCCAAATTATTTAAATGCACAAGGTAATTCTTTTTTCTTGGTTTAGTGGTTATTGAGGAGGACATTGCCATTAGACTTGAACTTCAAAATGATTTCAATAAACAGCTAATTTTGGAAAAGGAAATTCAACTTTTGCATGAAGAGAATATACTTTTAAAAAATGAAGTTGACAAGACTGAAGAAAATTACAGTTCATTGAAAACTAACACTGTTGAACTTGAGCGAGAATTCAAAATAGAAGATAGTACTTTTGAAGAAAAGGTGAAAGTAGAAATAGATGTAACTTTAAAAGGGTCATTTCATACCAACCCAAGAAACCGGTCAACTTGATAATTTCCGATCTATTTGAAACTTTCAGGAACCATCCTTCCAAAATGTCTAAATTAAAATATATTTTTTAGAAAAATTACATCATATTAGGTTTAGATGAAATTCATTTTTAAAATTTGCATAAGAATAAGTTTTTTCGTTTGCACTGACATTCAATTTTGATCAACTTCTATCTATAAGTCATAGAGAGCTACTTGACCCTTCATTTTAAAGAGAATTCCATAAGGTTTAATTTGATATTATATCCCTTGACTATTTTGGGTAAAGAATAAAAAATATTGAAGAAATCAAAAACTTTTTTAAAAAATATTTAAGAAGTGAGATAAGGGAGTTATGGCAAAAAACTTGTTACGGTATTCCGTGCAGACAAGAAATAAAAGTAAAGTAAGCAAAGAAAATTGCCTGCACCGAATACCGCAACAAAAAAAGAAAGAAATGAAAAGAAGACCGTGCCAGCTAAAAGTCCTAGAGTGGGGTGGGTCACAAAGAATGAAAACGTCAAGAAGAAATTTTATTTTCACAACTAAAAAACATGTTACAAAAAGGAAAGCTACCATGAAAAAATTCTCATTTTAGCGTTTTATATGATAATAGACGGAATTTTTAAATCTTATTTACTAAATACTTATACATAGTCAAACATAAAACAAGGAAGAACAGTCTCAAAATTAATGAAAGTTTTTTTAGAGTTAGCCGTCAGAGAAGTAGTTTCGCCACAATAGCTACACGTTAGATCTTTTTTAACAAATAATTTGTTGTATGAAAATAAAGCCTTTTTGGTCTCCGAGTCTGTAAGTCGATAAACTCTTCTTATTGCTGTTGTAGGATCAACCTTTGTTAAAACCTCACTTTTATTCACAACCAGTATATCATTAAATTGTGGGTATTTGAAAGACGGAGAAGGGTCAAGTGGTTCTAAAGAACTTATTTGTACTTCATCTCTTATTCCTAACCCATAACCTAACCGCCACTTGTCTGAGTATTGACATGTTACAAAGTCAACAATGTCATTGATGTCCAGATCATCATTAGCGTCATCAGCTGACACTATTTCTACACTGGATTCTTTTGAAAATGAATAGCGTTTTACTAAAATTCTTGTATCATTCATAGGACTATAACTATGGAATTGTTCAGTACTTTTTATTGTTGTTGCAGCTGCTGCAGACCTACCTTTCAAGTTCTTTTCCTCTGTCTCATATTCATATGTAGTGGAATACAAAAAACAGATGTTGATAATATTGTCCTTAGCCCAATTATGAAGTGGACGAAGTGTAATAATTTGATCATTGTAAACTATTCGTAAACTGGCCAATGCTGCTAGTCATTTAACAGCTCCTCCAATACCATTACATGCATTTTTTCCATGTGACGATGCAAAAAGTTCCATTCTGCATTAATGCCAAAAATCTTATGATCACACAGATTGAGAATGTTTGATTTATTTTTATACTGTGATCCTGTTCAGTCTGAAAAATAAATAAGCTTTTCAGGTTTGTGGGGCAGATTCTGTTTAAGGAAGTCAATCATGAGGCGTTGAAACAACTGAACGGCAACCATACAATTAGAAATAATAACTAAGCTCAGGTGAACTAACTTTTTGGTGTCCTCATCAATATGGGCATATTGTTGCTTGAGTATTCTTCTTTGGGGATTAAACCACTCATAGTTTTTAAAATTATCTTTATTAACGTTTCGATCCATGACCTAGGATCGTTTTCAAAATAATAAAAACTTCAAGTTTGACATTTGAAGTTTTTATTATTTTGAAAACGATCCTAGGTCATGGATCAAAACGTTAATAAAGATAATTTTAAAAACTACGAGTGGTTTAATCCCCAAAGAAGATTAAGAAGAATACTAAACAAACCACAACAAACATACAGGGAGTATTGTTGCTTGAGTGTTGTTTCAATGAAAGCTTTGTACTGAATCTTGAAGCACAAATGCATGATTTTCATCAAAATCACAAAGTACAGTACGTTAATTTAGAAGTAGAGTTTCTTTTAAGTGTCACAAATAGGATGACTGTTGAGTAGCGATGAAAGAGTGCCTTAAAAGTTTTGGCAAACACCAAAACATATAATCCAAAAACTTATGTCGGATTTGTAATAGTTTCCAGAACACACTTGTTATCAATCTGCATTCTGTTATACTCCCGGTGTCGTGTTCAGCACCACTACTACAGTTGGCAACACTGATACGATCCACGTTCACAATATTGCATAATAATGATATTATGACATAATTACGTGTCAAATTGTATCATGTACCAAATATGTTTGCAATGATACAAGTTTAGCACTTAAGTTTTTTTAATATGTCTATCCTTTCTCTATCCAATGCCAATTTTTCTTTTTCTACGTTCATTCTTCCAGCATGACGTTTTTGTTTTTTGAATTTGCTCGACTTTTTCTTCATTAGAGGCTCAGTATTATCATCTTTGTAACTGCCACTAGTAGGCTGGCGCTCTTGTTGTATACTTCATTCTAAAGTATGACCACCACTATTTGAAGGAGCTCCACCAAGAATTTCGTCAATTTTATCAAAAAATAAAAATTGTAATGGCATACCGCTTGTTGAATTCTTATCTTTGGATGTCTTGTAACTCCTTAGAAGACTTCTCCATTTATTATAGCATTTCAGACTATTCATTTTTATTTGCTTACTCGGAAGGTCATTGCTAACATTTTCAAACAAACTTTTTCTTACGCAGATGTTGTAAATCCTGATAATGGGTTAAAACAGAATCAAGTAGTGCAGTTACCCATGCATTTTGCCACACTACTTTCATCCACTTCTCCAACATAACCATCATTATCCTTTTCAAGGATGCGCCCTTGTACACCTTCACTGTTCAATAATAATTGACTGTTCATTTCACTATCGATTGCATGAAGTAAAAGTTGTGTTGCAAAACTGGTATCTATAACAATAATGTCATAATTTATTCTTTTAATGATTTATAACTTACTAAAATCACCCAATAATAAGCGATGTGTTTAAATTTTATGGAACTATTCTTATTCATACCTGAATCTATTTTCCAAAGTTAGTAGTGCCCTGTAAATATTTTGGATCTTGCAACTCCAGTAAATAATGATGCATTTCGATCTTGTAAAAATGTTAATTCGCCCTTAAACAGCATATAACAACATAAACCTAACCTAAATCATGCTACAGCTCTATTGTTATCGAATACCCGTTCTCCGTAACGGGATACAAATAGAACCACCTTGAGTGCAAAAAGCCGTAAACAAGGGGTTCCGAGGTAGAGCGTGGACTGTAATTATTAAGGGTTGAGAGTGAGAACAGTTTATAGGAGCAGAATCATACAAAGGTATAAAAACACTTACCGAAAGTACCTTGGGCACTTGAGAGGCACTAAACACTGTAACTACCGCTTTTGGCCAAGGGTTGAAGGAAAGGAGGGGGACAGGAAAGGAAGAGGCCAATGCCGGATTAGAAGAAGTGAGCAGACTTATTTTGACTAGTTGTGGCTATCACGAGACTTGACGACCGACTCATATTAACTAGCACGAACCATTCGCACCCGCTCGCGCGGAGAGAGGGAATGCCCCGAACGGGGACAGATATGGCGCATACAGCTATATAACCATAAACCCCACATTCAGATGTAAAATACCACGTATATAACATGCACAAATGTCACCCCAGTAGTCTTCTAATGATGTGTCGAATCCGGTTCTCAGGGTGGGCATCGTCGATGCTTCCTGCTGCTAGGTATGGCTCGCTGGTCAAAATATGTACGGACAGGTAGGAGAGGGAGGGAACCACTAGAACGATAGTATAGAAGCACTTGCACGTCGGCATTCAACGGTAGTTGGTAAGCAAGTTTGGATTTGTTACTTTATTTCCCACATAATTGTCTACCTCCTCCAGTAGAGGTTGAAGCACTCTGATGCACGTTGGTGGCATAATTTCAGACCACAAATATGTCAATGACCTCAATATCCATGTGAACCACAACTTGATCTGCTGAGACTTTTCCTATGCGGAGTTCTAAAAAAATACCTAAACCTAAATACCCTACTTGTAGTGTTACAGAATAAAGCGTAACAGCTTGAAACAGAAAATTAGGCAGATACTTAAGGGAAAGTATTGAGATTGAAACATCATATCCAAACTGCAAATGGAGCATGTGCAAGTTACCATTGCACACTTGGGCACATGAGCTTGCAAATGGAATACACAAACCAGTAACGGATTCATACTGTTATATAGTTCAAATATGTTGGCAAAATATGACGTTTCTTCTAAAGGAACTGTAAGACTATCAGCATCTCCACTATCATCCGCCGACAATCCAATTTCCAACAAGATTCTATTTTATGGAAATGATCACTTTGTACAGCACACGGATGAAAATTAAAAAAAAAGCGTGCTCTAGAAACCTGTAAATCGGTTGTTAGGACAATGTGTTGCAGACACTTATGTATTGAGGGCCAACTGCACCGTACTTCATTTTAAGTGATACATACGTAAGTTCCACTTTAGATGGTTAAGGGCAACTTTCTAAGGTATGCTGCACCGTTAAGTGGAAAGGGCCACTTACCTAACCGTCAATTTTCTAGGAAATTACATAACCTCATTTGAGCTTTGTGGTGACTTAGGTGTTGTAGAGGTAAAATCAACACAAATCGTAGTATGTTATGTGTTCAGGAGAAAGGAAAAAAAGTAAACTTCAGCAATGAAGAGAAAATGTTTCTAATGCACTGCATTTTGAAATATAAAAATATTAACAAATGCAAGAAGACGGATGCGACGACATGGACTGAAAAAGTAATTATTCCTACAATAAATATTTTAACACATTCCTTTGCTATAAATTAAGAAACTGATTACATATCCAAGGGAAATTCAAGTTGATCTTCTACTTGTGGCAATACAAACATTAGGGTTTCTTTGGTTAACCTAAATTTCTTAAAAAATTTATGATCTGGCAAGCTGTTGTAGTAGTCTTGCCTGACAATCATATTTCTAGGAATACCGAATTCTATTAGTTCCAATTCATCAAACAGTTCTACACCAAAAATCAAATCCATAATAATCTTTCACAACAAAGCTTGAAAATCAGACCGGCAAATTGTAAACAAGAACTGAACATAACCTCAACCTGTAGAGTAAGGGCACGGTAAGGGTTACTTAAATCACACCTTAACTAAAGTTACACTTAAGGTGACAATTTGATGCGGTGCAGCTGCACTTACGTTGTAAGTGAACCTTAGTTGTGTAAGTGTAAGTGGTGCAGTTGGCCCTGAGTGATTTATAACGTTTCACTCCAGTTAATGCATTGTATGTGTAATTTTTATTTTTAATTTATTTTGCTATTTGAATGTTTAGAAAATACATTACTTCTAAAGGAAGTTTTATTTTAACGCTTTTGTAACAACCAACTAAATGTTCGGTTTAGCGGTTGTCCAGATGCCTAGTGTTACCATATGGCAATGGTCCATATTTCAAAAACAGTTAGCGTTATAATATTTGTTTTTATACTTTTTTTGTTAGTCATTCCTAAAATTAAATATACCATAAAACACGTGAATTCAAAGTACAGAAAATTCAGGCGCTAATGGATTAAATATGTTACCGCCCCTTATTATTGTTAAACACATAATGCAGTGGATCTTGCTGATTGCTAAATAAATAAATAGTCACATGTGAAGGAAAATTTATTTGCACGCAACCACATCAACTAAAATGTAACCAATGATATGTTTCAATTTGTTTTTAACAAATAAAAAAGTATTCCACTTTTAATTCATATTTATTAACCACAGGTTCAAAAATGGAATGTTTTCAAATAACATTTTCTATTATTATTAACTACACCTTTATATATATGGAATGATACAAAATAATATATATATTTTTCATTGGTAACAATTACACTACAATTTCTTAAACATTTAGTTGGCCAGATGTTAATCTTCAATTGTAAATATTTCTTGGTACATGCAGTTATTTTTAATATAAAAAATATAGAAATCAGACTTATAATAATACATATTTGAACCTATTATATTCCATTAATAAATTCAAAGTATTATTTAAAATGCATAAGTACAGAGAAACAACTCTAACTTTGATTATTATCTCACGGGTAGATAATAACAAATTAGAAGTTTAACAGTGGTCAAAAATTATATGCATATAATAAAAAATTATAAAATCTTTGAATACATTAGGTACATTAAAACGAAATCACCAAACTGACAGATTCATATCTCTTCTTAATATTAAGAATAAAAAAGTATATAAAATCACAGATTATCTTATACAAACTAAAGCTGAATATTTAATATAAATATAGCATACAAATAGCAGTTTCTAGTTCTGTATATTTTTATAGTGCTCTAACCACACTAAGTTGTACATGCACTAGCTTTGAGCCATTGCTAATGGAGAATCCACTATTCCTACTAACTTATTACAAATAAGCATTTAAAACCTTAATGCTAAAAGATTTGTTATGCAATATTGTAACTTACATTAACGACTAGCAAACATTCCACTAACTATTGTATTTAGTAAAGTCGATTTTTCCAGTTTTTACTATTAGGTAACGTTTGAAACATATTGTACTTATTTTTTCTTCTTAAAGGTGAGTCTAAAATGTACAATTGTAAAATTAGAAATTAAATAAAATATAAATGATAGAAGTTAAAACTCTGTTAACACATAATGCTTGCAGAAGAAGCAATGTACTTGCTACCACAAACTAGTATTCATCCACTATAATTGTGAATAAGTTAGTGGTTGAAGTGTAAGCATTACAAGGTAGAGCATTTTTAAGTAGTCTTACAAGTTACAAGTGGAGGATTTAGTACCTGATACAAATGGTAAGTGGATGTAGAGTGTAACAAATATAAATTCTGTGGTACCTCATCATTTTGTTTTGCATAATAACCTCAAAATAAACAATTTCATAATAGAAGTGAATATTATTATCATCTAGTTCACTTTACCGTAATAATTTATTCAATTATAACAAATATTTTAAAATTGCCCAAGAACAAGACATCTTAAGATTATTTTATAAGCCAATCATTTGTGTTGCCTAATTCGTAGGCATCTGCATTCACTTTGTAGGATTGTCGAGTTAATATAATGCTTGCGCAGAGTGTCACAAAGTGATGCTTTTGATAGATCAGCTGTTCTATAAGATAGACAGTATCGAAAAGAACTCGCCATTTTGTACGAGTACAGAGCGGTTGTTAAGTGCAGAAGAGGACGATGGCATTTTTATGTGCCGTTGGGTTCCTCCGCATAGCCATCTAGCTCAATTGGGTGTTCACGGTTATCCTGGAGGGGGCCGAGATTGGAACTTTTCCTCGGATTCCGACCAGGCAATCTGAACGAGAATAAACTGACAACGTGGTGATCAGCATCGAAGTCCATTAACGGTGAGGTGATAATCTTTAAGAAATACTAAAGCTAAATGAATATTTAATTTCCTTAGCACATCGAGGGATAATGAATACATTTTTGTAATAAACTGAATTGGAGGTCGCCGATCTGGTGTGTATTTAGTAGAAAAACATGACCACATCGCGCGATAATGAATAAAGTTTTGTAATAAACAGAATTGGAGGTTGTCGATCTGGTGTGTATTTAGTAGAAAAACATGACGTAAGCTTTTGGTTGGGAAATTTTTATGGAGTTGGAGTTTTTGTCACATGTATGAAATTCAGGTATTTACAGTCCTAATGTATGCAGGAATCGATTCTCGGTGCTTCAATTCGCATGTAGTTATGATTGAATCTTTAATACCAAGATCATAAACTTTTAGAAATACTCGTAAAATTGTTTGAGAAATTACATTTAGTGAAAGTATAAATTTTGAAAAATTGTAAGAATAATCATGTTTCAATAGTTGCATATCAAATTCATTTCTTTGTTTGGTGTTCAAATTAAAGTCTGATAAAAAGAAGGGAAGCCTTATTACGTAGATGTAAGTTGAAATATTTAGGGACACATGTGAAACATGCATGTAGCCTTTATAAAAAGTTTATAAAGTCCAATTTTAGCAAATTTTATAGAAGTACACTATGTCTGATGATTAGTAGGGTTATTGTGTTATTCCTGTACCATGTCAAACTAGATTATTTAAATTTATTTGATTTTTCTGATTTCGAACACTATCTGTCTAACAAATACTAAGTATGAGATTTATGTGAAGATTATTGTGAACCAATATAACAGATCTATCAATTGGGGGTTACTATAAATTGTTTGTTCTTGAAAATAGTTATTAATATCAAAATTTCATTATTTAGAGGGGAAAGTTATGAATCATTATTCCATATTTAAAGAATGATTTTATTTTTGAATAATATTCTTGAGATTTTTGTTAAAATATACTAGAAAGAAAAAAAGAGTTATTTTAAATTATATTTGTGATTTAAAGTACTAAGTCTTTTTATTTCTGAGTATTTAATATAATAACATTGCCACTCGAATAGATTACATTTTACTAATAAAACTTGAGAGACATCTAAAGCAGAATTATGTTATAGAAGTGATGAAAAGGACTTTTTGAAACCCATTTTTAGGTATAACACTTTTAGAGTGGTGCTTTCATGCTGTTTTGTTGTATTTCTTTAATAAGGCACAAATAGTGTCTCTAGATTAAAATTTATTGTGTACTATTGTGTTTCAGGATCTTCACAGCAGGAGGTGAAGTAGCTACTTTCGAGAGGTTTCTAGCAGTGTTGTTTTGTTTAACCTATATGTTTCCTTAGGTAGTTATCATAGCTTGTGTGTTTCTGCACCTTCTCACAGGATACTTTAGATATTTATCGTCCATATATATGCGGTGGCGCTCAACTTCCCTTTTTTATCCCTGTTTATAGTCGAGTTTACTTTATATCCACGCCCATTCTTATTGCTCACCCTTGGGGTAATTCCCAGACTAAGCCGTGAATATTGTGACGCTCGTGAGTCTATTGTAATTAACAACTTTAAGAATAAAGCCTTACTTAGTAAAAATCATAGTATTGGTGTGTCTGTCTCACAAGAAGAAAGAAAAAAGCTATAAGAGTAACAATGATCCAATCCCTTCAGCGGAAGATAATCGCTTTAATACAAGAAACTGGTATACCCCAGTAAAAAGCAATTTTTATATATTAAATTATTGATCATGTATGTAGTATACATACATTAAACAGTATTGTTATAAGCAGTAACATATGAACTGTACATTGAACCCAGCTGCTTGTTGTACAAATTTACATTTAACATAAATAATCCTCACTTCAATTTGATCACAACAGAAAGAAAATTAGATAGTTATACATTTTGTAAATTGGAACTGTTGAAACTATGAATACATTAGTGATTAATTGTGGAAATTGTAATAATAAATATGCAACCGGGCCAGTGCAATATATGTGATACTAAGTATCGCAATAGCTACTTTAAACGCATAAAAGATGTAAAGTTTATAGATGGGGCGACGCTAATATGCTGCACCTGAGGTAACATAAACAGTAACTATCAAGATATGGAACATACAACACAAATGCAATTACAAACTTTTTTAGACACTATACAAAATCCAAATAATTCTGATCTGCTTATAATTATCAAAGAAATGCAAAATCGTTTGCAAATATTTCTAAGCAGCTTGCTCAACAACGAAAGCAGAATCAAGCTTTGGCAGATCTGGTAAATGAATTAAAATATGTGAAGGATGAAAACAAGAAAATGCATGAAGAAATGAATGACTCAAAACTGAAGTTGGAGGAATATGAAACGAAAAGCAGAGCATACAATGCAGAATTACCCGACACCTCAAAGTCCAATGAAGTGATAAACAAAGTTATTGTTAAAATCGCTGGAGCAATAAAGTGTAACATGGATGAAAGGGATATTGATAATCACATCAATTGCCCAACGAGAAACCCAATAAACATCCAATAATTATTGTACGATTTGTAAGGAGTGTCAAAGAAAAATTTTTGCCAGTCGAATTTTGTGCTTGAAGGATTTTGGAATCAAAGGAGGGGATTGAGAACAGATATTTATTAATGAAAACCGCACCCAAATGACTTGTATGTTATTTGCATCTGCAAAAAAGAAGAAACAAGAGTTAAAATGGAAATATTTGTGGACAAGAGAGGGTGTAGTTTACATTAAAAAGTCTGAGCAAACTCAGACAATTAAATTAAATTCGATTACAGACTTACTTTTAATTACTTAAATTACTTATTCTAATACTGCTTATAAATTTTATTCAATATGTCTAATACACAACTACATATATTATTTACTAATGCACAAAGTATACGAAATAAGTTAGATGATTTAAAAATTTTATGTACATTAAATGAGGTTTATTTACGTATAGTAACAAAAACATGGCTATATATGAATCAGATGACTTTTTTGTAATATTCCAGGGTACAAAGCTATTCATCAGCGTAGAAGTACTAGAGGGGATGAAGTAGGTATTTACAATAAAAAAGTATTAGTTTTAAATACTGTAACTTCTACATCCATAATTGTGAGATAGTGCACATACATATAAAAGATTCAAACTTAACAGTAGCGAGTATGTATAGACCACCCACTAGCTCAATTCAGGGTTTTTTAAGAATTTTTTGACTCAATAATGTCCAGCATCCGAACATTTGCTTTAATCTTGGGTGATGTGAATATTGATATATTAGTACATAATCAACACACGGTAGATTATCAACATACTATTGCAATGCATGCATATCGAATTGCAAATAATAAAAAATTGCTCACACGTATAGGTTTTTACAAATATAGTTGAACTGATCATATTCTTGTCAATAGAAACCTAAAAACGGTAATTAAAATGGAATATCATAATATTTCAGATCACAAACTGTTACATATTACACTTAGTCGGACTGTAACAATAACGCATACTACAAAAATAAAGCGATGCATTATAAACTATGAAAAATTGAAATGCGAAGTTAATACAGAGCTACGATTAAAAAATAATGTACTAAAGAAGTTACGAGTATGATAAAAACAACAATCCCTGAATTAATTCTAAATTTATTGAAAAAGTTAAAGAGCGTGATAAAGCATACAAAAGGATGAAGTACTTAAATACTATTGATACAAAAAATCATTTTAAAAACTTAAAGAACGCTGTAAACAATCTCAAAAACGCACTCTGCAAGCAATGGGCTAAAAAAGAATTTCATAAAGCTGGTAATAATCCTAGAAAAAATTGGAAGTAATAAATAGTATTAAGTAATGCTAGAAATTCATATGGTAATAAAGTCGATTGCATACTTACACCAGAGGGCGAGAAAACTGAAGGGATTGAAATAGCATTTAACAAACATTTTAATACTATAGGTAAAACAATTGCCGATAAGTTAAAGAGTAACATACACTTATTCTTTCAAGAAGAAACAAATTGTAAATCTATATTCTTTTACCCGGAACAAGAAATGAAGTATTTAACATACTAATTAGCCTAAAAAACAATAGTACTTTTGGTGAAGACAAGTTGTGCAAGACAGATTTAATTCAAATATGGGATGTAAATTTAGGTGACAAAATTACTAATATTATAAATGATATTATGGAAAATGGCAATTTTCCAGAAGAATTAAAAATAGCCAAGATATGGTAAACGTCATGAACTGTCTAATTATAGGCCTATTTCTATATTAACAATATTTGTAAAAATAACAGAAACAGTAATAAAAATCAAACTAATTAATTTTATTAAATCTACATTCAAAATGGATGATTATCAATATGGCTTCCTAGAAGAGTAGTACTACCTGTTCCGTTTGTATTTATAGTTAATTTACTGTTAGTTATAACATAATTATAGCATATGAATTGATAAAAATGCACAATGTGCTTTGTAGTAACCTTATCTAACCTATGATAATTGATTTTGTTACGTGTTTCAATAATTCCAATTTGCACGTGCAGTTCAATGTTAGCTTGCAGGTAAACTCACATCCCCCTTGTCGACATTAAATGTCATTAGATTTGTCGCGATTCAGTCTTCAAGCTACTCTGTGTTATTGATGTACCGCTAAAACTTGTGTGCTGTGCTTCGCAATGGTTTGTTGTTAGACAGATACGACCTCCTGTCAAAAGTCGACGTTTTTTACCTATAGTTCTTCAAACACCGCTAAATCTAATAACTCAGGTAAGTACTTGAAGGTTTCCGCTATTCTTATTGTTTTCGTATACATGTCCACTTATCTCACCATTGTATTTATCGAAGTTAACTGCCGCATTAACACTACCAGTACAGCAGTTGATCTACTAGAACATGTGTTTAATCAAATAAATGAAAATAAATATGTGGTACTGGTATTTATAGATTTGCTAAAGGCTTTTGACATAGTTAATCACAATATATTTCTTAATAAAATGCATAGAATGAGTATTCGAAACATCGCCTTTAAATTAATTCAAACTTATTTGTATTACAGAATGGCTGTAAGAGTTCCATAAGATCATGCAATGTTGGTGTATCTCAAGGAAGTGTATTGGGGCCCATGTTATATTTGTTATATGTTCTAAGTTTGAAGTACGTCAAACTGCAAAGAAGATATTTCATGTATGCAGATGACACTGTTTTGTTATATTCAGGCATTGATCTGAACATATTGCAACAACAAATTAACAATGACTTGGGGATTTATTCCATGTGGTTATAACACTAATTAGACAGTATATATGTTAATAAGGCAGAAAATAAACCTACCAGCAATTTAAACATATCAATTAATAATAAATCTATTAAGAGAGTTGATGCACATAAATATTTGGGTCTACTAATAGATGATAATTTAACATGAAAGGCACACACAAATCACCGATTTAAAAGCTTACATCGATAACTGCAGTCTTAAAAAGGTGTCCTTATCCTCTGAGTTTATGTACTATAAGAATAGTTTACAACAGCTTCATAGAACTGTATTTAAGATATCTCATAGTATGTTGGGGTAACGCACCTATCTATGTTATCAACCAGTTACAAAGAACTCAAAACAGAATAATAAAAATTTTATATAGACTGAATTACTATACCCCAACCACATTGATTTATAATAATTTAAGTATCTTTAATATTAGTAATACTCTACGGTATGCACAAGCTAAGTTAATTTTCAATATGGAACACAAAATTTTGAAAACTAACAACATACTAACTAAAGATCAAACTTCACCACTCTACCAATCCAAAAATTTCAAATAAATTGAAATTGATCAATAATAAATTAAAATTTAAGAGGGTATTGAAACATTATATCCATAATTATAAAGTGCCTTAAACATCAGATAGTAAGTGGACGCAAATGTATCAGGGTATATATAGGAATGTGAATATATGTATGTTTGTTACTTGTTAACTTACTTAAATTATACTTTTATTTCGAAATTTACCATAAGAGAGCAAAATATTTGTAAATACTTTATTGTAACACAAAAGTTAGGTTTGAAATGATGCAAGCGTCAACAAGGTTTGACGTGCAGACGTGAAGTGAGGTTAAAACGGTTTTTAACTAAAAATTGAAAGTGGCCCACAAGCACAATACTTAAACATATTTAAATGTTAGAGTGAGAAAAAATATTCAACATTCTCCCGTTGGAAGGATTCAAATCCATCCAAGCAAAACTGAATAAAAACTAAGTAGTTTAATAACACAATTAAGCGTATGTAAGCGTCTTTGAATTGGTTCACTGGAAGTGGGCAGATGTTGGAGATGGCTCTTGTAGTTTCATTAGTGCTGTTTCGAAGCCGTACCACACGTACGATACCATCGTTGCCGGGGATAGCTTGTAATACTCTTCCAAGTCTCCGCTTGGTGGGAGGAAGATTAGTTTATGAGCACTAAGACGTTCTCTTCTATGTTGGATCCCCTTGTTTGCCATTTGACATGAACCTGGAGTTCCGATACACATTCTTGTGACCTACAGGCCAAAAATCTTCGAAGGATTTGCTGTATCTTTTGGAAGCAAGACAATCGATTTAACTGAATGAGTAACGTCAACATCAGGCACAGTAGTGATTGAGTGGCCGATTAAAAAATGACTAGGTGTTTAAGGCAAGATAATCGTTAAGATGAAAGGAAAGAGGATGCAAGGGTCTGGAATTGAGGATTCCCTCGATTTGAGTTAGTACTGTTAAAGTGTTCTAGTGTTAATGTTGCATTATCAAGCACTCTTTTTAAATGTGTTTTTGTGGACTTGACACCTGCTTCCCATAATCCATCCATGCACGTGAATGAGGTGGTAAAAATATTCAATTAAAATTTTCATTTGCGGACAACTGCATTAAGTCTTGATGATTGTTTACTAAGAATGAGGCTATCTAGCATGGATTTCACTCCACAGTAGTTGCGATCATTGTCAGAATAGATTTTATTATGCATTCCGCGTCGAGAGGCAAAGCGTCTGAGACAGAGCATGGAGGACTCACTAGATAAATCTGTCACAGGCTCTAAGTGTATGGCATTAGTGCTGAAGCACACAAATAGGTATATATACATTTTACAGATTTCCAGCCTCGGCCGGCTTTATCCTGATTGTGAATGGACCACAGTAGTCAGTGCCTACAATTGCAAATGGGAATTTAATACTTAGCCTATCTGTTGTGAGGTCCCCCATAAGCTTGTGAGTATTAATAGGTTGAGCACGAAAGCAAAGTATACACTGAAATGTGGTCCGTTTGGCAAGATTGCGACCATCTACGGGTCAAAATTGCTCTATAATGAAGTTGAGAAGAAGTGAAGATCCAGCAAGGCATATTCGTACATGCTCTGCTTGAAATAATAGTTTACTGAAAGCATGTTTAGATGAGATTAAGATTTTTTTATTGTGGGCAGAAGTAGACTGTCCAAGTCTACCTCCTACTCTCACCTTCAAAGTAGTATCAAAGAAGGGATTTAATTTTAACAGAGGGCTCCTTTTAGGTAAGGCCCAAATGTTGGATAAAAGTTCGATTTCAGTAGGATAAGATTCCATTTGAGATAATCTACCTACTTGAATAAGAGAATTTTGAAGCTCCAGTGCACTGTATATATTCTGTCTTGCACAGAAGAGCGACAATTACTTATGTATCTTGGACAGTAAGCAAATAATCTTCGAAATGTATACAAGCTTAAGTATCATTCAAATGCTGTACATGATACACGTGTGGTAACAGATACATCTGAGACAATAAGAGTTGGTTCTACTATAATCTTGTCAGATGAGAAAATGGTAAAAGTGTGAAGTTCTCCATCAAACCTTGATAGGAAATCAGGACCGTTCTACCAAAGGGTGAGTTCAAACAGTTTAGTGGTAGATATTCCACGAATAGCTAAATCAGCAGGATTTAATTCACTTGGGACATACTTCCATGAAGATACACAAGTAAGAGTCTGGATTTGCGAGACTCTGTTGGTCACAAATGTTTCCAGAGAGTGTGGCTTGGTATTGATCCACGTCAAAGCGATAGTGGAGTCGATCAAATAAGTAATTGAACAAATGTTAATGTCAACCTTTACCTTGTCTACTAATTGAGCCATTGGCAATGCACCACAAAGTTCTAATTTGAGGATCATTATAGACTTGAGAGGGACAACTCTTGCCTTTGAGCACAAAAGATTAACGGTAATTTGCTGGCACCATTAAACGATCGGAGATATAAACATGTTCCATAAGCAATCTGCTGCCATCAGAAAAGGCATGTATTTCAACGGATTCAAAGGAAGTACAAATGGCTTGCCTTGGTATGTGAAGGCTGTTTAATGAATACAGATTTTGACAGAAGAGTTGCCATTGTGATTGTAGTGCAAGTGGTAGGGTCTGGTCCTAGGGTGAATTGTTAAGCCATAACTGCTGCATTTAAGATTTTAACAGTCACTGTGACTGGACACAGCAATCCTAGTAGGTCGAAAATCATAGATATATAAGATAAAATTGTTCATTTCGTAATCATCTTATAGATTTTCTCAAAGACAGCAATTTCATAGAATAGTTGATCTGAGTAACTATTATAGAGTAAGCCAAAAGTTTTTATGTTTTCGTTGGGACCAAATTCTAAGATATTATTGGGAATATTAAGTGAAAGAATATCAGCTAGGATGTCGGGATGGTTCGAATTCTATTTGCGGAGTACAAAACTGCCAGAGCGTAGTATATTAGTTAGATTGATAGATACATATTTAGCAAGATCAAAGTTTTCACAGCAAGTGAGCAAGTTCAAAGAGGCACATTATTGCAAGAAAATTTGATGCTCTTTCACATAGGTGACTGTACATAATTCATAAACTTCTAACGGTTTAGATGAATCCAGTTTTAAAAATATTCTTTGGAGTAACCGTCGTGATTTTTTAATAAAACTTATCTTTAGCACAATCACTGATTAGTATATATTTGAAACGTCAGAATCGTAGTAAGACACAAAACAAATCATCTTGAAGGACAGGATCATTAAGCTGTATATCGTTAAAGGAAATACCTGTTGAAGTGGGACTGCTGGAGTTGAAGACAACTCCAAGTTTAGTCGTCGAGCTATATTCTTTATGAACGGCATGGTGAGGGATAAATATTGAAAAGGAGCATCATCGGGATATTTTACCTGAGTCATATGACCTAGTTTCTCATACTCATTCAGAAAGTTTGAATACATCGATTTGAGCTTAGAGTTTGATTCGAATCTTTTCTCTAGGGACATGAATTGTTTAAGTGCATTTTGTTTGAATTCACCTAATATGCTTGGACAAGAATTTAAAGGAATAGAAACAGTAAAGGTACTGTCGGGATTGCAAGTATGAGTTTGAGCAAAGTGGGACTCACACTGCTGCTTTCAAGTGAAAGAGGCTTCGATGAAAAATCATTTTCAAGTTCTCAGAATTTTGTAAGCTGGCGTGATAAATCAAGAGTTGTAAGAAAGCATGAAGTAGCGGGTTACTGAGCATTGAATGAGAATTCTCCTATAACAACATAGCCGAACTTGGTATTCCAAAGATCAGGATACTGCAAAGCTAGTGGTTGATAAGCTGATAGTATTCGCCAAGCTAAGTCAATTTTCGTTTTGTTTTGGTAATCAGGATCTGCAAGATTTGTATTTTCTGGTATTTTCAGAAGGTTTGTGTCAGACAAAATGATGGGAACCTCGCAAGAAATGTTTTGAAGAAGCAGAAATGCTAATGTAACTAAGAAGTCAGTGTTAAGTGATTTGATTTTTACTAGTACTGTTTCAGATGTGTGACATTTAGATTGATTGATTCCTGATATGGGAATATTTGTCTGCATTGTTGGCAACTTTAATTTGTTAGAGAACGAGACTGTCATGTAAGATCAAATCTAAGAGCGCGACACATTTGTTATTTTCCAAAGGTATCCTCAACATACACGATAGCAGTTGGAAGGATTTGTATAAAATTACCTGTGGTAGAAGTATGAGCTGAAAGAGATGAAGTTGTGATTTGCGAAGCAGAATATACGAGTTGAGTTGGCAAATTAGAGTCACGAGGTTTCGAATCTGAATCATGTAAGAAGCATTGAGGGTCTTTTATTGCAAGTTCTACAATTACCTGATTTGCAGTTAAGTGTAAGAAGACCACTGTGTAAACAATTCGTACAGAAGTTCAGTTCCTGTGCCTTATTATAACGCAATTGTGGTGACAATTCTAAAAATGTAGGATCGTGCATTAATCTGTGATTAGATTTACAAAGAGGACAATTATGTTCCGAAGTAGATTGTTATTTAGACACAACGTGAACGAATGGCTGTTTGTTCAAGTTATATTGTGGTTTGCCTTGTTTAGGGGTAACGTTCATGCTGCAGCTGTATGCCACATTCCGCCTGCTTATAGGATTTGCCTATCTTTTCGAGTAACCTAGCGCATTTCTCTAAGAAGTCAATTGATATGTTTGTCGAAGGTACTACATCAAGTTTAGAAAATTCAATTTCCCATGTGCATTTAGTGTTGTAATCGAGTTTGTCAGTTATGAGATACTGAATGAAGCTAACACAAGAGTCAATTGGTTCACCTAGTGATTGAAGTGCTCTCAAGTGAGCTTGAATAGAGTCAGTTAGTTAGTTGTCTGATAGATGAAGCAGATTCTTTTATTATTTTAGAGAATTCAATTATTCCTTTTATGTGTGAGAAATAAGAAATCTCGTATTTTTGTATCGCCTTTCAAGTAAGTTTAATACGACAGGGTAGTTAGCTGGAATTACATCTAGAGATTCTATTATTTTAGAAGGTCCATTGCCTCAGACCGATTTAAGGTATAGAAAGCGTGTGGCGTCATCAAAAGCGTCGTTGTGAACCAGCGATTTGAAGCTTTCAAAGAAGCTTAAGAACGTTTGTGGAGCACCTTTGAAGGTTTTCATTTGTAACGTTGGTAATTAAACCAAGCTTGGCCAAGTTTCAAAGTTTTGCTGCGGCACATTGTTTTGGTTTTAAGCTAATTCACGAGTGAAAATAGGGTTAAATGTTTGCACATTATCCTGAATATGATTAATATTCGAAAAATTTTGCGGCGATAATATTGGCATAGAGCGCTCAGTTATTAAAATCCTTTCTAGCGTTTGCTTGTACCTAACAAGTCAAAAACAGATTAAGAATTTTAAGTAAAGATTTAGCTTTGGCAAGGCTTTCAAAGTAGTTATTTTCAAACTCTGTATAGTCATTACATTGCAATTGCAAGTTTGCTTCTGTATCAACCTCAATAATTTCCACGTGAACAGCATAATATTTAGAAAGTAATTCTTCCGCTAATGCAGTGCGAATTTCAAGTTATATAGCGTCAATTTGCATAGAATTTTTAGTGTCAAGTGAAGTATAATAAGCAGCATCAGGTAATAATGTTATGAAGTTTTTAAATGCAATAAGTTTGCTTTTAATGCTACTGCATTTTTGTGTTAAAACGGCGAATTTTTGTGACATTGTAAATAAAATTGTAATTAATACAATTTACGTATAAGCATGCAAACAAGCATATAAATATTTCAAGTAAATTGTATAAAGCATGCTTCTACTTGTTAGTAAATGGATAAAAATTGTATCTTGTAGGGGTGTAGGTCCCCAAGTCCCAATGCAAAATTCGTCAACTTGAAGTCTGTGGGCAGCGTTCTTGTACACGACAAGGAATTGACTGTCTGGGGTTCTCCTGCACACTTTCATGGACCATGGCGATGTTCTCAGCCGATCTGGTGATCCTTTGACATACGGGTGTTGGCAAATTGTTTATCGAACTAGACATCTCAAATTTAACCACTAAACATTGGAGAATCGACTTTGAAGGATCACTGTGTCTGCCACAAAATGGGCACAATGCATGCAATGTTTGCACTAATGAACACTCATTTTGATAATAAAGTTCTATGCTTTGGATGTGTTGCTCAATCATTTGCCATGGTGATTTGGCATCTGTAAGAGGAAAATAAACAAGGCTCAAAAAACAAAATGGCCACAACAGGTTGCCAACATGAGCTCGCTCATTGAAAAACTCGTTATAAAGTGGGCAAGATTTTAATGTATCTATAGTAAGATAACCACAATCATGTGGCTTTTGCATGGGATCATGTTAGTTCACGCTTGCTTTATATGTAAGGAAAAGCCAGACATTATCCCCTCTTAGCCAGAAGAAAACAACAATTAGACTTGATGGAAGAACGAAATGAATTAAAGAGTTACAAGCCATAAACGGAAACATGTGCAGGTAAGTCAAACACACCTTAGTAATAAATAAGAGTTCATGTGGTTAACCACAGATTTTTGACATATCCTACAAACACTATGTTCCGTTTATAATTATATATAATTAACCACTTGCCTTATTTTAAACATTTAGAATTTGTTAATTATTTACCTCCACCCGGTATATTCAAATATCATTGTATGTACCGTGAAATTATTTCAAACACCGCACCTGTGTATTTAAATGCCGCGAATACCGATAAACTATGCTGTGTCTTTGCATGTGCAAAAACTATTTTATCACCAGCCAGGGAGAGGATGCGTCCTATTCTACTATCGCTTCCTGTCCAGGACGGCTGCAATAAATAAATGTGCTACGCTTTGCTATATTTACTGCGTTGAAGTAATCGTTGATTATTATTATCATTTGCGTTTACAATGTCCACTATTTGTCTATCACTGTTAGTTATCGAAATACCGCCGCATCATTATTTTACACACTAAAATATATTGGTTCTCAGTAACGACAGTTTGGAATTAAATACCTTTTGGCACCAATGTACTTCTGTAGTCACTTGAAGGTGAAACTGTAAATCAACTTTTAATAGAATTGGATGTTGTTTTTGATAGCATTTATGTAGGATGGTTGTTGATCGCAAAGTAGAGGCGTATTATAAACTATTATTCTAGTTAAGGAGATCAAAGTCTGATGAAATGCTGATGAACTGATTATGTAATTTCCCCATTGTTTTGTATATATTTTGTTACAGGAAAATCCTTAGGTCACTGACGTTAATATTAATGAAAGTATATTAAAAAAAATTGTTCTGTATACAGATGACTTGTAAAGGAAATCCATTTCACTAAGAGAGTACAGTAATTAAAACCCCCTCTGGATTGCTCGTCGTCTTGAGGGATTTACAATAGACTAAAGTAAATAAGCTAGTACCCATAAACTTGACTCATTAAAAACCTTTAAGCGTTGTTAGCAACGTAGCTTGAATTGCACCTAAGCAAATTTTTGATTTCTCAATTTTGTTCTATTTTTTTCCATTTATTTCTATAAAGATCCACCCTGCACCACTGTTGTTAGGTGACACACCCTTATTTGTTAAGGGATCCCTGCCTCTTTTGGGCAATTCTAAATTTAATAATTTACGTTTCATTCACGAGTAACAAAATATAACACACTGGACTCGTGTTATGGCAACGCGCAATCTAGTTTCCCTAAAATAATGTGTCGTCTGCAGACCACATTTGCATATTGTAAATTTCACAACTTTTTATATGAAAGAATGCCTTATCTGTGAAGAAGATATGTTTAATACTGCATTGTTTCGATGTTATGAAGGGAAAATGCACAGAATTGTGTTCTTCGTGTATAATCAGACGTTAGAAAATTTTTAAAAATCTGTATAAATGAATCATCAACACTTCTCCTAATGAAACTTGAAGGTTGTCTTCGAAAGCATTCCACCTTTCCAATACAACACATTCACTTCTAACAAAAGATCTGCCTGCACCTTTGTGTAGCAGGGATTCTGTATCATGAAAGCATTAAATATTTCTTTCATCACATAAAAGATGCTGTTATGAATAATAACATGTAGAACATATTCATACAATGCATCTATCGAATACTCACGATTTCCATTTCCCAAACGACAACGGTTGCAAAATATACTTTTTCAACAAAGCCATTTTCTGTTCTTGTGTAAACATTTTTAGCTAATTAGTGCTTCAAATTATAAAAAAAATTAAATATATAAACAGAAATTAATTTATTGTTCGACAGCCAAAATTTTAAAGTCAATTCAGCTATGCAAAGTAAGACATGTTTGATTTCACACACACCCAAGTAATCAATAGTTGTTGGATATCTGTACTAATTCTATTGCTCGACTGTATTGTTTGCATTTTTTTAATTTTTAAAACATTATTTTTCTTGTTACAACTGAATATTCAGCACTCTCAATTCAACAAATTTATTTCTGTTTTGATGTCAATTACTATATTCACTGATGTGCATTCTTCATATGCATGTTTTCTTACTAATAAAACTAGACAAACGTAAACAACTAGCATACAAAAGAAATAATCATCTAAGAAATTGTCAGTCATGATGTACGTTATACAGTTTACATATGCAACACTCTCTTACTATAAACATGTGGTTCTCTCGAGTTAGAAATGTAACGAATTTCTTATCAAAAATGAATTACAATTCTTATAACTATATAACCGTAAGCATGTTGGCTCACATAAGGATTCATTTATACTTAAACATAAAATCTTGCATCATAATTCAAAGATAAAATAAATATGTAGGTAAAATAAAAATTGCATGCAAAAGGTTTATGAAGATACTGATTAGTAGGTTAATATCATAAAAAATAAAATATAGCCATGCTGTAATAAGAAGTAACCATACTCGAAATATGTACAATGGCAAGAGAGGTAAGGAATACGGTGTAAAAAATAAATTAACGCTTATATCCCAATATTTATATTTTTTTAAATAAGCAATTATATCATACACAAGCATTACAACAGGTATTAAATAACAGTAATTCACACCTGAGTGAAAATAACGTTTCTTATGTAACACAAATTTAAAATACTAGTAAGCATAAACCGGATGATACAATGTGCAAAATAAAAAATTGCTTTCTAAACACTCAAAAGTGTTAATAAATTAAAGAAATGTATTACCAAAGTGCAAAAACAAATGAATAAAATCAGTCTTTAAATCTGAATGTACACATATTTAGCTAGATTATAATGAAACAACTTTCAATTAAGATTTTATATTAACAACATTTAGTACCATAAAAATGAACTATTTAGTACGTCAGTCAACAATATATATGAAATTGCCAAAAATTTTAATAAAAACTAATTAAGACTAAATATACTAATAATGCTGATAATGTAATTTTTGTAAATTGACGAAACGCTTATAAATATTTAAATATGGTATATATACATTAAAACATCGAGAAGAATACACGAAAAGATATGACGATTAAAAAATCAGAAAAACACTGCTGAAAAATAATCAATCATATTAACCCTTTGATATATTCAAATCTCGATATTTTAACACTGTTTTAAAACTGTCGTAAGTATTTATCATATATTGAATAGCTATTCAAAACACCTTGGCACTGATTTTACAGTTATGTAAAAAATAAAATAGCAAATACAGTTAAAAGTTCATAGTATTACATGGAATGCATTAATTTAAATTATATCACTGATTTGATTAATTTATACAAATATGTATCACATAATCTTATCACACATTCTTAGCTAGTATTATAATTAATACTTATTGGTGCTGCTTAATAATCCTGTTTGAAAGCAAAACGAAATTAGAAAAATCTTTTATTCAAAGAAATTAACTTATACTAAAAACTGAAGTATTACCAGTAGATATGTCTCTACTGATGATACGTTACAAGAAAATGTATCTAAAATTTGAACTAGTGCTTCAGATAAAATTAGCAAATTAGCTATTTATTTGACGATATTCAAAAACACTAACCTTTTAATTAATACTTATGTTCCACTAACTTGGTATCTCAGCAGTGGAACAAACAGAGACGATCATAAATTTAAAAATAGTCATATTTAAGTAAGCATATCGAAACACAGAACAAAAGAATTTGTCCTTTGAGTTACACTGGCTTTGTTAATAACGCAAATATAAAACAAAACAAAATTTTGGAAAGCGGCTTAAACATGCCAATTCTATACAAAAGAACATTAAGATGCAAGTAACATTATAACAAAATGAATAAATTGAAAAGGATTTGTACCTAAATTGAAAGGGATTTCCAAATTTTTGCTTCAATGTGTTGTCTTTTTTGGCGTTACAAGCATTTCTCCAATAATACGGTATATGGAATTTCCAGTCCTAATTGGATGTTATTTCACATCATTATTTAAGTAGGCCATGATGCATGAGGATGTGGTTGTTGAATTTCCATGCACTGGAGGTTAGTAACCTATAATTTATTACAGTATTTTGTCAAACTCACGCTTTCTCACACTTGAAGTAATGTACGATCATTTCCTCAATCAATGAGAACGTTCGAAGGTTGTAGGGATTTTGACGAGTTCGTGTGAAAGGATGGGATTATTGTGGAGAATATCTTGAACTACCTTACAAAACGGACATGGTGACAGTTAGTGCCAAAAGTTACTTTTCCTCATGTGATTACCTTACAGATGATCTTTGTTTTAATGTTGTAGGCCAACAATGACTTCACTGGCAATTTGTGGATGAAATGCCGATGTCCCCAACAGAACCCTGTCGTATGTTTAAAGACCAATAATCAGTTTACAAGGATCAAAGGATGTTGGACCTATTGTAAACTACCTCTATAATTAAAGGTTGTTTTGGTTAATCATTGTTCTTTTATTATTGAAAAATATACGCAATACTATGCCCTCTATAATTTTAAACTAAAGTTTGTTTATCCATAACTGTCATTTGACAAGTAATAATTGTCGTCATATAATTCTGAATTACTTATCCCAATGTTAGTTTCTTAATATTTAGAGCATGGATTTTTTTTTAGCTCAGTTCCTACAACAAAACTTTAAATTCTTTCATATATTTCTACAAAACCATTTATATAAACTTTGTAAATTATTATTTATATTTGCATAGCAGACACAAAAGTTTTTAGTAGTCAATCAATATCAGCATAATATGAATGTATTTCACAATTATTAATTATCACAGGTAGTAATGCAATAATAATGGCCCAGCATGGTGCATAAGTAACCACACAGACTGGTTTGGCAGTGCTATATCTTTACAGTATTATCTTAGTATTTTCTTTGGCTTAAGTCTGTAGCTAAGCACAAGCCTCTATGTAGTCTGTTCTGATAAATGCCACATCTGTCAGGGCTACAAATGTTGGAAGCCCGTCGTAAGTTGCACATTTGTCATTTTGTTTTGCCATGCTAACAAATCAACATTATGGTGTATTTTGGTTTACAAAAATAGCTAAAATATAGGAATTTCCAGCAATATGAGTCTTTTTGGTTCTCTGTGGTCTCCTACATAAATATTGGTGTCCTTATATTTTTTGGAAAAGTGCACATGTTTAATATATAAAATCAAATTTGTTTGTATTGCGGTGTACATGTAAACATCATGTTTTGGCCAATTTTTTAAATTAAAGAGTACAATTAGACATTAATAGGAATAAGCACATGTCCATGAGTTAGTTCAGGTCAAGAAGTAGTCAGAGAAGATAAAAACCGGCAGTCAGTGATATGTGGTGCATGGGGTTGCATCAATAGTCAATATGCATGTTTTGAATTTTACTGTACCATTCCTGTAATGGCTATGCTACGATTCTGTGAGCTGCAGAAACCTTAATTATTCTTAATAGAAAAGGCTTGATTCAGGCGTTCAGTTAATGTGTATTCGTGGTACAGGTGAGTAAACTCTACTGCTGTATGGGTAGCATTAGTAGAATCATTATGTTTCTATTGGTCGAGGTTAAGATCAATTACGCTTTATTAGAGCATAATTTATGTAATGTTCAGTCTATAATTCATATAATAAAAGTTTGCTTACAGTGTTATGACTTCTAATGAATTTTTTACGCCAAAGAACTGGAATCCTCCTTCAAGACAGAAATTTGCTTTACCTAACCATAGTATTTAAACAAATACGATAAAATTATTTTAAAATATTCTATATCATTTAAAACTGTTTCGTTAAAGTTTAGAAGCTGTGACGTTCTTTTGAAATGGTTATAATCATATTTCATTTTAATAGTTTCTGTATTGGTAAATCCCATCAGGATTTAGTGATTTCAGAAGTATTTTTGTATCTTTTATTGTTCATACTCAGGTTGCCAAATTCATTATAGTAGTTTTTAAGGTTAAGAATAATAGTATGGTAACTTTGTCTTCTAAAGCAGTACAGTTTTATGATTCATTTGTTTTGATTACTAATGTAACACGCTGGGCACGAGACATCATCGTCTTGGCACAAAGAGTTCATACACTAAATTTATGCTAATTTTAAAAATGAAAAGTTCGCTTCTCTGGGTCTAGTTAAACGTTTCAAGTAAGATAATATTACATGTTAGGTAGAGAAAAACTACTTGTGTAATTTCAAATTGAGGTTTTAATTAGTTTCTCAGAATTTTCCCGAATATAACCTTAAATTATATTATGGAGAGAACCCTTTTTGGTTGGGCACTTCAAACAAATACCTTGAGTAGGTTAGTTAACCTTGAAGAAAAGGTATCGAACTGATTATGGCAGTTCGGATAATACCCAAACAGTTTGGTTGCTTTTAATTTTTAGGAACACCTGGGTTCTCATTAAATCGGCAACTTTATGCTGGACAAAGCATATTGATTAGAATAGCTAGTTCTTTCAAAGTTCAAGTAGGATCTGGTCAAAACAAAATATGCCCATGAGAAAAAGGTTTTTAGTTGTTTCAGGATTGTATATATCCAAAAATCACTCTGGTTATTTAAGATCAAATTTCTAAAACTATAACCTACAGTTACTGTAAAGAAAGGTATATTTTTTTCTATTTAACTGTATGAAATTTATAAACGTATCCGCAGTGCATTCTTGTTATTAATGGAAGAATTTAGAAAGTATTTTGTTTGCCGAAAACGTTTTTCATTAAGCTAAGTAATTTTTGATATGTGATTTTTATACTTGAAATGAAAGCATAATTGTGTAATAGTTGAAAACATAAGCGTGTAATTGAGTAGAGACTTGTTTTTATATATTGGTGTTATTCACAACCAATGTAAGGGTAATAGTTCCAGCCTTATTATAATCAATTATATTGCAATTACATATGCCATGATTTAACATTTGATTTTGGAAACATTCCTTTCAGATATCAGTTTTAAATAGGTATAGTAGTGTTCTATCATTAATGTTTGTTTAGCATTAATGTACTCGATTATTTTATGCTAGAATCACTTTCCTAATCTCAAGTATTGGCATCCTCATGTTATTCTTTCTCGAGTTCTTCCCTGGAAATACCCTTACTTCGCGATTCCCTCTTCAAACACACCACCTGTTCCACTGAGTTAGTCAGCAGCTGTTCTTGTTAGTACAGTCGAGGGTTTTCGGTACAGTATTTTTAGCAGGATACTTTACCGAGTTTTTCTGTGGATTACCTCCTAGATCTTTTGGTGCCAAAACTGTATATAACAATACATTTAGAAATTTCTTGGATATTTGTCTTTTTGTAGCAATCAACTTGTTAACTTTTTTCTTAGTGTTATCTTGTATATAAAAGAAAACCATTAGCTTTAACCCCCCCCCCCCATTTTTTACAATTGATAAGTTACATTTAGTAATAGAAGCAACTCCTGTCCTTTTTATTAGAAAATTTTGAAATGTGCCAAAGTTGTTTTGATCATTCTTAGTTTAAACAAACTGCTAACCAAAATTTTCGTTAGTTGTTTCCACTAAAACAACTACTTTGAGTTTTGGTTTGGTATGCCTAGTAGCATTATTATAGTTAACAACAGCAAAAGTGGCACCCCGATTTAAAACAAGAGTAATTTGAATGAATTTATGGTTATTAATAAATTAAATGGATATGTGGATGGTAATTTTACTAAAACAAATTATTTCAAACTCGTTTTGTACAAAGATATCTTTCAATTAATGTTTTCTGTATTAAAGATTTCAATAATAAATTTATTGACATTTATTTTGGAGAAAACGATTTAAAGTATAATACTTAGAGAAATTTTTGGTATTAAGTTGAACTCTTTATACAAATTTTACAAAATCATTGTTTTAAATTCATCTTTAGTATTTCTTTTTGATCTAAAATACATAAAAATTTTGTACAGCATATAATTCAAAGTAGGAGATTCGTGATATAATTTAGTGTGGTGGGAGTCATTTGTTCAGTCCCTTTCTGATTGTTGGCGAGGTCCTGACCAATTTTATCCATGTAATGTGATTTATTGCTCATCTCCTGTGAATCAGCTGAATTGTAAACATGCTTTTACATTTTTCAGCTGTTTTCTAAAATCCCAAACTAATCAAAATTAGGCACCATTCAACAAAAGTAACAGTTTGGAAAGAAATTCCTCGACAATAGTACTTAAATCCCGGCAAGCACTTACTCCACTATTTCCGAGTCAGTTGGCAACATTTACGTTGTTGTGTATAGTCTAGATCAACAGAAATTTTCCTGATTTAAAATTTTGGGCTAGATATTTCATCGAGCTTCTTTGTGAAACATCTATATCCAATTTTCTTAACTGAAACTGTATGTTAACAATGTTAAGGCACAAGATATCGTTCACTTATAGGTTTATTCAATAAATTATTTTAAAACTTAAAACCTTCATACAGCAACAAATTAATAGTGAAAAATTTCATGTCTTCTTACTTCGTATAAACATAGTTGAGTGATACAATACAGCACCAATAAGCGATCATATAAGGATTGTTAAAGCTAAATTAACAATATTAGTGATACTCGTCTACTTTGTTTTAAAAAAATAATACTAGAACCTTAAACCAACTTGGTTTTCATCAGTCTTCCTGTAAAAAGCATTAATTGTTAAAATATTACTGGAAAAAACCAAGTTGACTTAAAAAGCAATCAATAAAAATCAGATTTAGTGGGTTATAACTGACCATCAAAATAACAGCTGCAATTTTTGATACAAGCAATTATTTATGAAAGACACATGAAGGATGAAGATCAGTGTGATATTACACTGAATTATTAAGAGTTCAGTTGTAATCACTTTCCACACGATGTTTCAGTTGTTGCTGATAATCCAAAAGTAAGCATGAATTATAAATTGGAAAACGTCAGTGTACACAGCAATGTTAGAGTTAATAGGTAAGGAATAGGAAAAGGATGTAAATTCAAGCTGGGGGATGAAACTAGATCTCTTCTAATAGCTACATACAATATCACATTTAATTAGATCTAATAAATTAGTTACAATTGTAGCATGGTTACTTCTTACAATATGGCCACCCTAATGATTATATAAACGTTACAAACATACACAAACTAATAACTACACAAGCATTAAAAACCAGCAAATAAGACTGTGTACACAGACGAACTAATTTTGGTGCTGCTATAAAAGAAAAATATTATAATTCATTATTAATAAATAATGATTCATAATATATTTCATTCCAGTGTAATAACAACCGATTTACATAGTGCTGTGCAGCTATATAATTCTTTCATTACTTATTATGACTTACCATCTCTGATGTGAGGCTATTGAGTGCATGTTCTACTGTCTGCTTGTGATGAACTGAGGTTGTAGTAGTACTAGTTGATGATGCCTGCCGCACTGGAGTTGTCGGACAGCCTGCACATCCATTAACTAATTTTGATTGTAAGATGAATAGTTAATCATTAACACAATTTCTATTGCACTCTAAAAACCACATTTATTAAACAGTAAAAATGACGTATAAACAAACCTACACAGTTTTATCTACTTAAATGTTTAGACAGTGGTTTCAAACTTTTTACCGAACATCCCTCTTTATGTTATATTTAAAAGCCATGCACACACACACATATGCACGCATGTGCATGCGCTTGCACACACCCATGCATGCATGCAGGCACATGTGTGTGCCCGCATGCACACACATATGCACATGCCCCACACACAAATACAGGTAATCCGCATGTAAGTTGCACGTTAGATTCATGATCATAGAAAAGGTATTAGTTAAAAACTTATCAGTATGTTAGGAATTAATAAGCTACGAAAATATTAGAACATAATTATATTGAAACTTGTAATATTGTACTAGTGTGATGAACGACCCTGCTTTTTCACAGCATAAAGCTTGTTAATTGTGGATTCAGTCCAGACAGCCCAAGTTCTCTTGTTATTTCTAATTTGGCACGATATTTGCTCTTCATGGCTACAAAAGCAAAATATTCAGTTTTACATGAATACATTGCAGCAAAAGGAATAAGTATTTTTATGACAATTTCACTCAAAAAAAGGGCATTATTCTTAGAAACCTATCGAGAAGGAATGTAGCGAGCGTTCCTTAAATTTAGTTTCCACGACAGTATCAGTTGAAAATCCATAAACTGTTCTGTGCAGTCATGTTTAGCGAACACAATTCAACCGAAATTTTAATGCATTTCGTAGCCATCAAAATTCTCATAACAATACTCTGTAAAACAGTATTTGAGAATGTTTGAGCAACAAAACGTTTTCTTACTAGAAGGGATTGAGTCGGCACCTATTTCTTTAGGTATGATTGGTAGATTTGGAAATTGCTTCAAATTGTCGCCTCTTATACCAGACTCGTACAGGTTAAGTTTTTTGCTGAAATCATGCACTTTTCCAGCCCATTGCTAAATGTTCTTCTGTAGATACTTATTCAAAATATTAAGTTTTTCAAATATGTCTGCCATAGGCTAGTTTTAACCAAAAAAACCCAGTTACAGAATAGGTTTGAATCATGTTTTCAATCTAGTAAAAATCTGAAAACTTCATGCAAAAATTCTGCTTAATACCTTCGCTCTTGATAGCCACCGTGCATCTGTGTGAAAAAACATTGATATATGCTTTGATTCCATATTTTCACATAAAATTCTGAAAATTCGAGACATTTGAAGCTGTGATTTTATAAATTTCACTTATTTCACGTAAAATATCATCTACTTCTGGACTCATATTTTTGAATGCTAGAGCTTCCCTATGTATAGTACAGTGCATTCATATTATGGAGAAGAAAGGAATGTTAAAGAACACCAAAATCTTTATAGATAATGACCAGACATTTTAAGAAAGGGAAATACAAAGAAAACTAAGGGAAAGAGAAGAAAGAGAGAATGGAAGGAAAACAAAGGGAGGGTACAAATCGTTGATAGTAGAGGGGAGAGATACAGGGAGGATTTGAACATACAACAGATAAGGAAAATGCAATCAAAAACTGATAGAGAATAAGAGAGAGGAAATTTATGCACAAACAGCACAGGCAAGAAATAGGAAAATGAATACGGCATGAAAAGGTGAAAGATTGAACAGGGGAGGGAAAATATTGGGAATAAGAAAGAGATAATAAGAATAGGAACATGGAACTTGTGGCGACTAAATGGAAAGAAGTAAGAGATAATAGATGAAAAGAAATAGTACCAGTTGGACTTTTTGGGGTTACCAAAACCGAAAAAGAAGTTAAATGGTATTGTAGAGGTGCAGAAGAAGTAGGACTAATAGTAAAACCACAAACAATGAAGTATGTAATAAGAGAATAATATAGAAATGGAAAACTATTATCAGTAGGCAACAATAGACAAAAGGGTATGGAATATGATCATAGCAAGTGCAGCAAATGAGAATGAAACAAAAAAGCAAATGTTGAATTTTTTGAGGAGTTGCAAATGGAACTAGATAAATGAAACGGAAATACAATAGTGATGGGGGATATGAATGGTAGAATAGGTAATAAGAACAAAGGGAACAAACAATACATAGTAAAATTTAGAGAAAGGATAAGGAACGAAAATGGAAAAATGGTACTACAAATATATAGAGCAAATCGTTTATTGTTAGCAAATACGAAATTCGAACACAACAATGTACATAAATACATAAGGGAATTCGAGAAACTGGAAAAAAATAAACATGTAAAAATACTAAGGCAGGCTGAACTCAGTTGTGACCACTACCTGTTGAAAATGGAAACATATATATGAGACCATGAAGCTAGGAGAAAAGAGATTTTTTTAGAAAAGTAAAAAGCTATGCACTGAAAAATATAGAGATCAGAAAAGCATACCAAGATAACATATAGAGAAGGATGGAAGAAGAATGTAATGATCGAAAACTAGAGGATAAATGGAGACGGTTTAGGAAAACATGAAAAGAGCAGCTATACAAAATTGCAGAGTAACGGGAACCTCAAACAAAAACAAAGAAAAGCAGGTGGTGGTCGAAGGAAGTGCAACATAAAGTAAGAGAAAAGAAAGAAAAATAAAGAAGATACATACAGATAGGGCTGGAAGAAGACTTCAATAACGTACAGAAAGGCAAGGAATGGGGTAAAATATTGATCAAACATGACAGGCAGAAAATATGGGAACAGTGTAGAAAAACTACGAGTGAAAATTATAAAGAAAATCTGAAACTATGCTAAGACCAAATGAATCAGCTTAGAGGGGACAAGGCGCCGAGGCAGTTGACAATAAATGATAGCCAGGTGCTGATAAAAGAAAAGGAAATAAAAACAAAGTGGGAGCAATACTCTCAGAAACTACTAACCATAAACAGCAGTAGAAAAGAAAAGAAATTGAAAAAACGGAATGAGAAGATACAAAAATAAAAAAAACCGGAGAAGAAGAAATGAAATCAGTAATGAATAAGTTAAAACTAGGAAGTGCATCAGAAGAAGATAATATAAGAGCAGAAATGATAAAATAGATGAGCGATATGAGGAATGCTACTGGAAATTTTAAATGAAGTGATAGAAAAGATGAAGATACTGAACGATTGGAACCTGGGAATAATTATACCAATATACTAGAAAGGAGAAAGAAATGAATATAAAAACTATAGAGGGATAACCCTCTTGAGTATACCAGGAAAAGTTTTAACAAGATTAATCTCAAACAGAATAAGAAGAAAAGTAAAGAAAATGATAAAAGGATTGCAATACGGGTTCAGGAAAAAAGAAGTAGGCAAGACCTAATTTTTATAATGAGACAAATGGAAGAAAAAGCAATTACAAAAAAGAAAAAACTGCATGTATGCTGGATAGATCTTAAAAAGGTCTTTGGCAGGATAGAAAGGAAGAACATCTGGGAAAGTTTAAGGAAAAGGGGCATAAAGAAACAGATGATAGATTTGATCAGAGTTATACAAGAGCAGCTAGAATAAAGTAAGAATAAGTAACTGTGAGTCACAAAAATTTAAAACAAGAACAGGGCCAAAACAAGGATGCGTACTAAGTCCAATGATATTTGCAACAGTTATTCACGGTGCAATAAAGAAGAGTAAGGAGAGAAGTACAAGTTTGAAGGTACACTACAGCAATCTGAGAATAATAGAAATAGAAGCACTACTATTTGCGGATGATATGGTATTAGTGGCAGGGACAGAAGACAAATTACAGTATAACATAAATATATACAATGAAGAACTGAAAAAGTAAATATGGAAATGAATATAGGTAAAACAAAACAATGATAATAGCAGAAGAAGAAGGGAAACGGTAGAAAATAGAAAGAAAGCAAGTGGAACAAGTGAAAAGATTCAACTATTTAAGCACAAAAATTAAGGCCAAAATAGAAGAAAGGATAGGAAAGTAGAAAGGATCTACAATGCAATAAAATCAACCTTTTTAGACAAGAAGGAAGTCTGTACAAAATGTAAAAACATCAATGTACAACAAAATAGTAACATGCAAGAAGGAATTATAGACAACAATGGAAAAATGCAAGAGCAAAATTAATGCAATGGAAATAAGATTCCCAAGAAAAATCGAAGGGATAATGAGAATGGACAACGTGAGAAATGCAGAAGTGATAAAAGAGCTAGAAACGAAGTCGATAATAGAAATAATAGAGGAGAGGTAACTGGCTTAGACACATACATAGAAAAGAAGAAGTGAGGTTGACAAAACAAATATATGAAATAAAAATACGCGGTAAACATAGAGGGAGTACACCAAGGAAGATATTTGAGGAAATCGGGCTACAATGATATAATAACTGTATATAAAGGAGAATATAAGTATATAGCATGTAAGCACGACACCCCAAGTATAAGGGCAACAAATTAAATAATAAAAAAATAAAATAAATAAATAAAATTATTATTTTAGTTATGCTTACTATAGTTGACAAATAAGTTAAAAACATGGCAATATCGATTTAAATATGAATGGCCAAGTACCATTATTTATTTAGAAGTTATATTCGGCAACCAATAAAAAATACAACAAATATAAATAAACAAACAGATTCATCTTTATCAGCTAAGCAACTACTACAATTATGCATTATCCATCCTAATTTAAATAAATGTTTTATATTCTGATCAACAGATATCATACAATCTTCCAGAAAATTTATGCACTGAATTTTTATGTAAATTTTTTTATCAATTCGTCGAATGCATATTCCACCTATACAAAATTGTGCTCAAGCAGTAAACCAAATAAAGACTTGTTGACCATTTCATCGATGTGGATTGGTTGGTAACTTGATGCCTGTTTGATCTTTGGACCTTAAATCCCTTAAATTTGACTTCCAGGTTAACTCAAATACAAAATTTGTGAAGTGCCATTGGACAATATAAGAGGGTAATGCAAAAACACACACCTTTTACTAACATGCTACATCTAGTTTTCTTAATTTTTCTGTCTCAAAGTGGTTAGTAATTAAGACAATCTCCAGTGACGGTTTAACCCATTTTTAGGTAATCGATCATAATTATTCCACGGATATCCACAAAAACAAAAACTTTTCCAGCGGATTTTTAAACTTAAAAACGTCCTAGGCATTAGAGAAACGATGGACCCATGTTTCGTTCATAGTCACAAAACGGTTAAAAAAATTTGGATCTTTATCGAAACAGGCACAGATTGTCCCTGATTTTTCCATTCTGGCTTGTATATGGGCAAGCATTGGGAATCCACTTTGAACAAATTTTTTCATACCTAAATCAATGTGAATTATATGATGGACGCGTTATATCAAATCTTTAGTGCCTCAACTATATTTCAGTCCAATTCAATGGTTTGATATCATGTAATGAACTGCATCAATAGTTCAGACAGTGGACATCGAAATCGGTCATCCTGGTCGCTTCTCATCTTTCTCTTTTGAATGATGAAATCAGGTACTTCACAGTCGCATATGATGAACATTGATTGTCTAGTGTATTAAGCATCTCTTTGCAAATCTCCTAACCACTTAACCCCATGAAATACAGGTAGTATTTGATGATAGCTCAACACCCTATTTATTAATTTTCATATTTACATTCGACATGTTTTCTTCCAAAATTTACTGCATAGCAATGTTTCAACTTTTTGAAGTAATAATTTTTAGAGTGACGAGTTTAATATATCATTATTTGTTGTCATGGCAATAAAATTTTGCATTGTTCAAGGAAAAATCTTGACTAACTTGATATCGATCCACCTCGTGGAGACGAGGCAAGCCTTAGAATCCTTAATAACTTTGATGAATTATGTATCTGCCAATTGAGAGCATTTCAAACAATAACATTTTATACAAAAAATTATTTTAAGTTTCTTAACATTTTTAGAAAATATGAGCATAAAAGCGATTTACCAATTGAACGCCTGTCAAGGAATATACTTCAAAAATAAATTTGAGGTTTGCATTTTGTTTGGATTTGATCTAGATACCATATATTATATTGTGCTAAATTTATAAATTGCACATATACTTAAAAACATATTTAAGATATAAAACTATGTAGATGGTGTTCATTTTTTGCACTAAAACTTAAAGTATTCTTCATAGCAACCCTAGCTATACACTATACGTGCAATAAAAATTGTTTAAATAATTATAACTAAAAAAAATGAAAATACTATAGTAGGACAAAAATAAATGTGCTTGCATATATGTGATAAAAACTGCAGTTAAAATCTAAAAAAAACAACACTTAAATCATTATACAGACCATGCATTATATTTTTAATTCACATTGTTCATTTTCTTATTTTTGGAATATTTCCCTCTATTTGTATATTTCAGTACTATTCTTCAATAAATAAATATTACTTTACCATTATTCATTTTCTACTTCAAAGTAATTCAGTATCCTATAAATAAATATATTTCATGGTACCACTAGTTTTCATTTATTCTAAATATGATCTAGTCAGTTCGCGCCATTTTTAAAAGTTCTATCAACTGTTAATTTCTTATTTGTTTATCACACACAGCTGTGGATAAATAACAAATAGGTTGCGAGGTAGAATGTGTTTGAAGATGAATGATGGAAATAATGTAGTGCTTAGTTTTCAGTAGTGACAGTATGCAGTTAACAAAGCTATGAAAAGACTAGATGAGTATTAGATATAAGTTCTTTAATCAGTTTCTGAAAACCATGCTATGCCTATATTTTGTCTGATGACTGTATATGTCAAAAGTATTCTTTACTGTTTAGTTTTGGATGATTGGGGCAGGTAGTAGCAACACAACTCAATACTTACTGCACCTTGGTTTCCTAAAAACTATACGCGTCCCTGAAAAAGGACAATTTGGTCGTTTTCAATTTCACAAGATACCTGGGAATCCATATATGATATATTTGTGCAGCTACCCGATGTCAAAATAATTTTAAATCAAGAAAACACATTTGGTATTTTGGAAAGTATTAAAGCAAATGTTGAATTATCTTGTTCTGCGTTAATCCCATATTTCAAACAAAACAGAAGTTGAAAAGGCTCTGTCATTGATACACATACTGTTATGCGAAAGTTTGGTCTAGAGTACTACAACTTACAACTTAAGACGGAATTGTGAAATTTATAAATGAATTACAGTATCTGGAGTTTGTAAATTCTTGAAATATTGATGTTTTGGTGATTTCAGGCACTACTATACCAGAAAATTTTAACATAACTTAAAAGTAAAATTACAATTTAAAATTTTAAGGTTTGATTCTAAGCTCAACCCTTCTTATTTCAGATACACCCTGTATACACACACACACACACACCCATGCACCCATCGCACGCACGCACGCACCCACGCATGCACCTACATGCACGCACACACACCACACACACACACACACACCCACGCATGCATGCACGCACCCACACAGACACACCCAACATTGTGACTGGTTGGGTTGGCACTTGGATAGTTCGCCCCACCATTAATTTGAAAATTTGGGTTATGATGTGTCGAGGGGTCTGTTGTTAAAGGGACAAGAAAATAAAAAATATTAAAAATCTCTGGACAATCTGACAGTTTTAAAGATTGGAATTAAACTGTGCGTAGAATGAACTTTTATGTTCAGAATTATTAATTATGCATTTGTAAACTGAAAAGGTCCTTTGTTCATAGTTATGTTATAGGCAATCAAAATGAAAATAATTGTTTTGTTGGACTACATTAGTGATAGGAGTAGCGTATATTGTTTTTAACTGCAAATTTTAGTGGTAGAATTTAGTGTTAGTTAAAATATAAAAGATTATTATTTGGAATGGACGATGCAATGATATAATGAAAAGCAGGGATAATTATTTGTTATGTTTGTTATTAAAGGTATTTCCAATAATTGGAATTTATAAATGTCATGTAATTGAATTTGAAAACAGCAAAAATTTTGAGTGACGAATAATTTGTCAATAGATTAGATTTAGGTCTTTTTAAAATTGTCTTTTAGTAATATCTGGCCAGATTGCGATAAGAATTGAGGTTTTTTAAGGAATAGTATATCACTTTATACGGAGAAGTGTAACTTTTCATGGCCCGCCCCTGTTTACCCGCCAAACGATAGGGAGGCAGGTAAAAGAGGCAAGCCATGAAAAATCACTTCTCCACATAAAGTATACTATTTTTTCTTCAAACATTCTGCAAAATATACAAAAATTACTAATTTTCAAATAATTTCACGTATACACATTTTCCGTTTTTTATTAATATCAAAGGTTGTTTACCGCTATTTATCTTTTTGACATTTATTAAGTTGACACAAACATAATAACTACGCTATCTTGTTGAATAAAGAAGTATTCGTAAAATGCAAAATCCTGATATTGAATCTGCAGCAAACGAAGCAGAGTTGCGCGTCGGACTGACAAAATCTGGGAACAAATACTCTGCTGCTTACCAGCACTTTATAGAATGGATGCAATCAAAAAGAAGTACTTCTGGCTTATTTTAATATAATGGAAAAGGAAAAGAATTAGAAATCATCTACTATGTGGTCACGAAATTCAATGATTAAATCCCAATTAATAATCAAACATGGAGTAGATATAAGCCGAAATTTAAAACTCAGAGCTTTTCTGAAGAAGTCAAGCAAGGGGTATTTGGCAAAGAAGCCTGAAGTATTTACTAAAAAACAGTTTGAAAATTTTCTATTCAAAGTGCCTGATGACAGGTATTTAGGGATAAAGGTAAACAATGACTAGTTTTAATTTCATACATTTTAACTAGGTATGTATTTTCAGATTGTTTTGTTGATTGGAGTAACGGGTGCCTGCAGATGTGATGAAAGGTGAAAATGAATACTGAAGACATTCAAGACATGGAAAATTTAATTCTTCTTAAAATTCCCGATAGCAAGACGAGGAGAGTTCGATCGTTTACGATCATCGGTAAAAGTTATATCAAAATTTATCGACATTATGCATCACTGAGACCTCGAGATATGTCCCAAAAAAGATTTTTTCTAAAATATCAAAACGAAAAATGATGCAGAAGTGTAATGGGAATTCACAGCATAAGCTCTGTACCTGGGAAAGTTGCAGATTTTTTGAAATTAACTAATTCGAAAGAATATACGGGCCACTCATTGAGACGCACCTCGGCAACATTGTTAATTGATGGAGGAGCAAATTTGGAATTTCTTAAGTGGCACAGAGGGTGGAAATCGAGCAGTGTTGCAGAAGGGTATATTGAAGAATCTTTGAGAAATAAAAATAATAATGCCCAAAAGATTTTAAATTTAACTGAATTAGCAGTCTACTATTACCAATGCACATCAAGAGACTGGCTCGATAATGCAAGGCTTTAATTTTCAAAACGCTACCCTTAAAAATTGTACATTTAATATTACCTTGCAAAATAAAAATGACGTTTAGTTGTTATTTATCCTTATTCATATTTATTTTGTGTCACTTATTTGATGTTGTCATGAAAACACTTTTACCTCCGGCAGCTGGAAAAGGAAAAGTAAAACTGTCGCCGGAGAAAAAGTGACACTTTGCGCAAGCCGACGCAAATAATGACATAATATTTTAATGTTTGAAGAAAAAGTATATTATGTAATTTTGCTTGAAGTATTTTATGTTAATAACTTAAGCTTAGGCTAGATTTTTATTTGAATTTATTTAAAAACAAGATACATAAACATTTTTGTAAAGTATATCCAACTACACCAGTGATGAAATCGTACTTGAGGGAGACCTTGTTTTCGAGAATTTGTGTAATTTGACAAACGTTTAGAATACCAAAGCAATTGAAATCTATGCATAATCACTGTCTTCCGTGTAGAAATAATATCAAAGAGATTGCTGTGACAGACAGTTTGTCTCCTCTCAATTTTGATAGAGAAAAAGCTTTTCAGAGTAAGTGATTAGTGTAACATTTTTAGGGTTCCGTACCTTACAAGGTATAACGGAACCTTAATAAGATCACTCTCGTATCCAAAAACTATGTAACGTAGGAATTTGAAATTTGGCATAATGCTAGGTCTTTATGGCACGCACATATATCGACAGTCGGAAAATAGAAAAAAAATATTTTGATTGAATTGGCAGGGGTTAATTCGGTCAAAAGAAAAAAAAGTTTTATTAAATATATCGTGTGAGGTATCATTTGAAAGAGGATTTTAAAAAGTGTCTAAAAATATTTTTTTATAATTTTCGGTTCAGTAATCTTCATGATATAGCTCAAAATGTGCCAAAAGTGACCGCCCCCCTGTTCTCCTACATTTCCAAAGCTAAAATTTTTTTTAATAGGGATTGGTAGCTATTGAGTCATAGATTATTGGAAAACTGCAGGTTTTTGACAGTGTAATAGTTGCTGGGAAATTTTTTTTAAACACAGTAACAGACAACGTATTTACTAATGTACCAGTACAACGTGGGACAATATAATCATTCTTTAGTTATCACAATCAAATTTGGATAAGATTTAAATATACATAAAAAATAAAAAGCAGCTCAATTTGGTTTATTGATTGCTCACTGTAGTATTGGTACGGAACCCTAATAGTGCAAGCTGGACTCGCTCTTGGCTAACCTTTTTATATTTCAACTCTTTTATTTATTATTTATTTCCTTATTTTCTTTTATAATCTACCCCCGCACCACTACAGTTAGCCGAAACTTCCTTCTATGGCTATGCCCCCCTCCAAGCAAATCATAATTTATTAACTTACGCCTCATTTTACGTATAACAATATACTAAAGAAGCTACTTTTACTATTTACTACAAATGGGACGACCTGTTTCCAAACTTCAAAACATTGAAGTATAGAGAATGTTTATTGGTTAAATAATTGTTGCAATCAATATTTTAAAAAAAGTTAATGTTTGATGTGTACTAATGGGGGATCATCTCATTGGACATTATTGGAAGGAAATATTAGTAATGAACTTTTAAACTTTTTACAAAATGAATTTAAAGAAGTTTTGCATAATCTGTTCCTAGGAACAGGGTACAATATTATTCTACAATTAGATGGAACAAATGTAATTTACTCATTGCTAGCGGAATTGGACAACTCACCACTACTGCCATTCGCTGCAGGGACAACTTACTGCCGTTGACTCGCTGCCGATTGACTCCTCACTGATAAATTTTGTTAATGGAAAATCATAGTACGATAATTATTTTATTATTTATCTCTACATTACAGTGTTATAAATTAGTTACCATGTAGTCAACCATTGTATATGAAGTACTGGTTACTCTAATACAATCACGAACTTTAAATTCTAGATCAAACATACTTATAAGATTTTACATTCTTTACTCAATTTCATTTCTTTAAATCCTCTAGTTGGAAATAAGTGATACTCTCCTGTTATTACTGGTTAACAATATCTGGTTATTATAAATATATGGTGTTTCAGAATATAATAGTCAGCGGTGTGCGGTGAAATTTGAATATGGGAAAGTGGTCCAAAGATGAGATTACGGTGACAAAATAGCAGCGGCAAGCTGATGGTGATGAGTCAACAGCGGCAATATGTTCTAGACACCATTGCAAGTATGAATTAATAAGAATTTCCGCAACCAAGGAATCGCTCGTTCAGATAATAATTTAATAAAAAAACCTTTACTATCCAACAACCAACGTTCAAGAAACAAACTGACAGAAAGAAAAATAATACTGAATTTTAAATAATGCCTCTAAACTGATAGAAAACGGTACAAAATCGATACACTAATAAATTAGGAAGCCATGGAATCTTTGAAAGTATAATTTTTGTTAGCAAATTTGTGGCTAGAAATTAGATTTAGTTAAGGAAAACTAAGTCATGAGGGAATAGTGCGGGATATATTAAAAGCAGCGAAAGAAAAAAAGAGAGGTAGAAGTACACATACAATAGACTATTGTGCACAGATAGTGAAAGCTGTAGGCTGTGGGAATTTCACGGAAATATGTAGGTTAGCTCAGAATAGGAAACAATGGAGGTGCACTTCCAACCAGTTCCAGGACTGAAGGCCTAATGATGATGATGAATAACAACTTTAGACAATTTTGACAGTAAATTCAATACAATTGTAAATATATAGATATTATAATTAATTTATAATAAACAGGACCTTGTTACGTCATTTTCGCTGCACAAAGTTTTATTCTAATATTAAGAATAGGGAATTTAATTCGAATTTGTAAGTATTATTTCCCATCATTAATTTAAGTAGTATAAATTAGGTTATTATGCAAAAAAGTTCTCATACACTGTAGGGGAATAATCTAGCTTTCTGTATGTGAACCGCGATATAAACCTTTTCCACGTTCGAAGGAACGTGTGGTCATTGCTTGAACCAATGAAAACGCTTGACTGCAGGTGGGGACAACTACAAGTTCATGAAAATATCGATGTATACGTTTAATGCATAAACCACAGTGAAGTTTACACTTGAATTCCTATCTTCATTTTAATTAAATTCATTATCATTTGTGTTCCCTACAGTTGTAAGGTTCAACAACCAATTTCACTGCAAGGAATTTGAAGAAAAACAAATATCTGGACCTCACAAGAAACCCGTTAAACATTTAGAAGCCAGCATTAGGTCTACCGTGAACTACGACTATTAATTAAAGCTAAACTCTTTGTTTATTGTAGATAATTAAACTGTCTTTCATTGTATTTAAATTTGTGTATAATAAGCTTTGTTGTGTAACAACTTATTTCTCTAACTCCATAATAAAAAAAGGTGTCACTTTGTTATTAATTTTGATCACAGTCTAAAGTTTTTAAAAATTATGCATGTTCCATAACAATCGTAGTTTAAAATGCTCAGTATTTCTGACAGGTAATGTAATTTTGCAGAACTGAACGAATTTTTTAGTTTTAATAACTAAAATTTTTTATCACATATATTACAAACCAAAATTAGAATACTGATTAATCCAAATGTATGATAAACTATAACAACTACAGTCCCAACTATGTAAAACAGGAGGAATGTGGAACTTTAGTATTCTACAGAAAATGTCAAAGACGAAATCTCGTATACTTAATGACCCTAACACAATAAACTCAATACTTTTTAAATGTCATTTTATAGATGGACGACTTTGTATAAAATAAAATTCAATAGAATTATTGGTGCAATATTATTTATAAATAAATTTGCAAACATTTTCATTGCACGGTTTTCTATGCACAATTTGTTTTTCAAATCCAATAACACTGGTAGCTCAAAACAATAATTAAACAACCTTAATTTTTTCCAACTGGTTATTATTCATGTATATGATTTTAAATTACAATAACAAAAAGTATATTTCTAATGTTAAAATACTGCCTAAGAATCGCATAGCACGGACAAGCTTAAAAACTGCTCATATTTAAGGGAAATATAATTTTGCAAATTTAGTTTAATTTACTATCATACAACAATCGACTTTGTAGAAAAAATTCTTTTTAAAGTTTAATCCCTCTATATTTAAAAATATCTACAACAATATTGCAAATGGTGATCTTTTTATTTATCAATAATATGAATAAAATATGACCAGTTATATACAAGGAAAAATCAATAATCTAATCCAAGTTTAATAAATAATAATTGAAAATGACATTTAATAAATATTTTAAACTTACCCATATCACCACTACTGGAAGATTCTGTAAATGATGGAGTACCTTCAGTCCAAGTAGGTGTTGATCCTTCTATAGATGCAGGTGGGGTCCAAGCTAAACCACGCGAATGACTCGAGTGACCAGCACCCGAGCTTCCTGATTCAACGCTAAGTGAAGACTTGTTTTCTGACCGAGATTCTAAACGAACGTCTGTTATACTAAAAGAAATGAAATAAAATCAATATTAATAAAGATTATATTAAAGAGGAATAGTATGGAGTAACTAGACCTACAACACTTTGATGTTACGTTAAACAATTAAAAAGAAAAGAAATTAATCTAAAATGAGTAATTTAATATTGAACCACCCTGTATAATTCTGATTTCATGAATAATAGTGTTCAATAAATAAGGTATTGCAGTAAATTCTATTAAAATCATAGAAAGCATAAAAGCATCGTTTTATTTCTGTAAAATACGTATTAAGATACAACTCCGATTCATAAATTATATTAAAGGCCGCGAAAGGGGAAAAAATCAATATTATGCATTTATCATAAAATATTAAGAAAGCTTTTGTATATCGTTCATTAAAAATATTTGATTTAATAATACACCAAAATAATTATAGATATGGTTTACAATATATTCAAGAAATGATAAAAATCATGTTTATTACAATGTTGTTATATATAAAGAAAGAACACATGAGTTGATGAAATCCACAAAGATTAGTTACCAACCAAATATCATCAAACAGTACAATTTATTGATTTATATTACAGTTACACACGATGTCATCAAAAATAAACCATAGACAGGCATGCATTTTTCACGCGATAGACACATTAATGACATGCCCCTCAGATGCAAAAAGTGGGAATAATGACATTGCTAGACAGCCACCGGAAATCATTAATTAATTACACATGAACCAGTAATAAAGAAACGTGTGAAAAGTTATTTATAGAAACGGGAATTCAATAAATCTCATTAATTAAGAAATTGTAATCGTGGGTGTTTATCGTGTCCGGGATATATCGACAAACCTAATGTCTAAAAGGATTGGTTAGTCCATACCACTTTGGTGGGAAATTGAATAACCCTTGCTATTGTGGATTTCAGCTAGTGAAATAGATGACCTTAACTAAATTGACATGCACTTAAAAAGTTTACCTATAAATTGTTCCTTTGTTTTGGGTTGAAACCTATTTAGCAAGGACAATCAAAATGTAAAAAGTTCAGTTGTATTGTAGGTTATATTATTTGCTTTATTAAATTTAAGAAGCTTGGACATTGGAAGTCGTGACAAAGGGAAGGATGTAAATCAATGGTTGTAGGAAAATAAGCAGAGTGTGACCAATAAAAGGTAACTAAATTATGTATTGTCAAATTCTGTAGGCAGGCACATGGATTTAGGTAATTTTAAACTTTCACCAAAATATGTTTTAAGAATATTATTAGGTTAATTGTGTTGGAATTTATTTAGAGATAATTTAGGCACATGTTTTCAAGAATATTATTGTGTAAATGGTGTTGAAAGTTATTTAGATAACTTTAAAGTTTTTATATATACTCGTTTACAAAAATAATACTGCGAAGTATTAAAATAGAAACTAATCCAGTGAGACTGTATTTTGCTTGATTGGCTATATCAATTAATTGTGAGAGAAATAAATCAAAATCCCACTCAATTGCTCATCATCCTAAGGAATTCTCACTAGATTAGATTAGATGAGCTGGTGCCAAAAACTTGACTGATTGAAACCTAACAAAGTAAATATTTGCTTGAAATTGCACCTAGGTAATTTTTTTCATTATTAAATTTTGTTCCATTTATTTCTATAGGAACTCCCCTCACCTCACTGCTGTAGCTGGTCAGTGTATCTGTAATTTGGACAATTCCAAATTTAATAATTTAATGCTTTATTCACCTATAACAGACATAAATACATTCCCCAAGCCTATGATATAGCTTTACAGAACAAGAGTTTCATTAAGTTTTGTTTTGGTGGTAGAAATCAAAATAACTACACTCGATTTTGCAACAGGAGTAATCTTGGCAAATCATTGTTCAGTAAATACAGTATAAAGTATTTTTTCTATCAAAAAATAATAAAGAAAGAGAAAACCAAAGTTTAAAATTTTTTTACTACGTATATAGTTAAATTGAATGTAAAATAATGAAAATGCATAGAAAAAAAATGTTCACTCTTTTATGTTAAAGAATTCAATTTCACGATCACAATAAACAGTCGCTAATTATAGTTTGATTTTCATATTTTGTGCATACACATATTTGCTCAGTAGCAGTTTAAACATTGATAGTTTCAATTCAGTCTAAAATTTAAATTGATTGTTTGTTTAATGAATTTTCTTTTTGTTGTTCTGTTCAAATCAACATGAATTTTCCATTCAGGTATAATTAAGTAACTTTAACAAAATATAAGATAGTGATGTACATTCCATTGATAACCTTTTATGTTAAATTAATGTCAGTAACTGCAAATGTTTCGATATTATCGTGTGCTTTTTAATAATAAAGCAATGAAATGTGTAAACCACGACGTTTCTGTTCTACAGCAGTATACTGATGATTCAGACCACCCGTGCACCCCCTTTATTTCGGAAACATTTTAGAGAAAAATGTTTCGGAAGAAATTTGTATGACTTCGAGGGAAGCATGAAATAGTATCATTACGTTGACCTCGAAAAATTACTTGATCGTCATATGAAGATCGTGTTCAATTTCTTAAATAGAACCTACTATTTTTCTCTTATCAAAACACTAAAACAAAATATTTTTGATTGAGTAATTTTGAGTTATAAGGCTCCAAAGCAGTACTTTGACATAATTTATATGTTGTTATGTCATGGTGACAAGTAAATCCTTAGATATTATTTTAAGGTCAAATTACTTTTTGCTTAAATTCAAAATTATTGGTCGCACAATAATTAATCCTCAATGGTTATGTTTAGAATTAATATTTAAATTGTAAATTTGTACGCACAAACTTTGCGCGCGAATAAACTGGTATTCAATTTAGTGAAACCACTCTTGACCACCTGCGGTCAACCCTTGTTGTCTGGTGGATTGAAAACGAACATTCTTGGCTGTTTGCCGCGATTCTTTTAGAAATGAAAACGTGATGTGTTTGTCAAGATTACATTTGGTGTTTTGTCGAGGTGAGTGTCTTGACTTTTGATTATAAATTGTTATACTTGGTCTCGTTTTTGTATATAATTATTTATGTACTGGTCCTTCGACTATTAATTATTGTATTTGATTAATTAGAAACTTACAGGTTAAGAGAAATTGAAGAATAACACAGGATTGTAGTGCAGTCTGAAAGAAGACGATGGAATATACAGAGAGAAAATCACGAGTCAGTTTGGGTGACAATACATACATAGATATTTCATGAGACTTCATATCTAGCAGATCTAATGGCTACGTCTTATTCAAATGAAGAAGCATATGATATGCTGCTAATTTTGGGGGAGTGTAAAGGTGTATTGGCTGCAGCAGCAAATCTGTGGCAACAGCGTTTTCCTAATTGTACTTTTCATCATAATAAAGGTCGAGAGATTAGCTGTGCAGTTAGAAATAAAAAAGAAACTGACATTCTTGCATCGGCAGAATTAAACTCTCATTAGCTGAGAAATAGTTCGTGGCATCTGGCATCGGTGATACTAGAATCCGGCGAATATTCAGTCAGCACTTAATTTGCCCTTACCGGATGTCCCTTCCTTAAGTTTTAACTTATGCTGATTTACAAAATCGGTTTATATTTTGTAATTGAATAAGAGAACAACCACGTACTTTCCACCAAAATATTTTATTTTCTGAAGAATCTATATTCAAAAATGATGGTAGTGTCAATACATAGAACTGTCGCTATTGGTCGCACGATAATCCCCATTGGTTGAGAGAAATTGAACACCAGCATATTTGGAAAGTAAATGTTTGGTGTGGCATTATTATTATTATTTATTGGAAATCAAGTCATAGGTTCTGTTTTCTTTGTTGAAAATTTAAACAACATAGGTTGTGCAGCTTTGATAGAGATACAACTTCCTGCTTTACTAAAACATCTAACTCTACAAGTGCACCAGAATATGCGGCTCCAACAAGATGGATGCCCATCACATACATCCCGAGTTGCTAGTGCAGTGATAATGTTTTGCAATAAGTGGATAGGCAAATGTGGTTCAACTAATTTTATGCCTAGATCACAGGACTTCGCTGTCCTGAACTATTATTTATAGGGAAGGGTAAAAGACATAGTATACCGTGATCACCCAACTACAAGGAGTCACATGATTACCAAAATAACAGAAGCAATTCAATCTTAAAGTAGGGATGAAATTCTCGACAATTCTTTTCAAAACAGAGTAGATGTTTGCATTGAAAAGAATGGTATCCATTTTAAACACTCTTTTTTTAAATACAGACACACACGCATATACACATAGACACGCACACATGCACGCACCCACGTGAGGCAAGGTGATTACTTGCGTTAAACCAACACTCCAAAGGAAACAGAATTCTACTACATCCACTGCTTTGGAGCCTCATAACTCAAAAAGTACTCAACATGAGCTACAAGGACATGTAATGAAAACTAGTAGGTTCATTTTAACAAATTGAACATAACCTTTATGTGACGATCAAGTAATTTTTCAAGATAGCATCTCATGCTTCCCTCGATGCCATACAAATTCTGCTTAAAATATTTTTCTCTAAAATGTTCTATTTCTGAAATAAAGGGGGTGTACAGGCGGTCTGAGTCAACCTGTATATTGATCTTTAAATGTAAATTGCTACTTTTTTATTGATACATTGTACAATATGAGGGTAGGCTGAAAAGTGATGCACACATGCTTGTAGAACACGAACAAAAACAAATAGCAAGATCGAGCAAAAATTAAATCAAAGCACAATTCTTAAAGTTCAAATTCGTATATTTATTGTTCAACCTAGTCAATTCACATTTTTCACAAGGAGTAACAAATTTTTTCATCTGGTCAGTGGAGAATTCTTCACACTTTTCTCGAATCCAGGATGCGATAGCTGCCTTCATCTCATCGTGTAATGATTACCCTTGAGGTCTCTTTTGAGTAAGGGAAGAAACAAAAATCGCAAGACGCGAGATAGAGGAGAATCGATTCAAACTTAAGGTTTCGCAGTACCTCTTGGGTTGCATACGAGGTGCGTGGACGAGCGTTGTCATGTTGCAAGATTATTGGTACCAGGATATTCCAATATGGTTTGCGATACGCTTTTGAGTTGATTCGACGGCCATTTTGAATCAAATCAACGAGTGGGCGATGTTTATTGTCTGTGGCAGTGATTGGAGCATGCTGCGTGTTTCATCAACAATTATGGCTTTTCCAGGATCACAATCACGAAATTTTAATACCCATCAATTTACAGATGTAGTAGTAGTAGTATTTATTCCAAACATTTACATGTGTTGAACATAATTCATATTGTAACTAAAAAATATAGCAGATAATATAGTAATCTCTAAATTAGCTTAAGTACATGGCAACATTAAGTTTAACGTATAACACAATTATATACTACCCGTATTATTATTGTCTTTATTGAACATTTTCTGAAAATCAATATACATTTGTACAGATACAATTATTTACAATTTTCACAGAAAAGAACAATCCCAAGGAGAAGTTCAGCTTGCTCTATAAACAGAGATCGCTGCTTTACCACTTAATCCTTAAAGTTTAATGGTGGTAAAAAAAGCTTTACATATTTAAAGAGGAAACTGTATCGTCACCATAAATGAGCTTTAAACGGCAACGAGACTCAGTAGGAGTCACATTTTCAACAGTTAAAAATTCGGTAACAGCACGTTGTTTAACTCAAGTTGACATAGCACTATAACACGTCTTCATACTTTTGCAACTCAAAACAAACTGGTGAACACAACGCCTTCAAAATGGGCATGCTATAGAGGGGGGCTGTAACTTTCGAATGCCACCATGCATTGTTCACGTTCTACCAAGTATGTGTGCATCACTTTTCAGCCTACCAGCGTACAATTACAGCATTTGAAGCAGTCTTTATTGGCTTATGGGTAGTAGTAACTTAGTCAGATATACTTCAGCTACATTTCCTTAATTGATAATATTTGATTAGGTAGAATGATTGCCCGGTTATAAAAAAAACTTTAGATCCTTATAGTATTTTGAAATTTAAAATACTTATAGATAATGTGGAAGAATTCGCCTATAATTTTTGAATAATATGTTTCAAGCTGCCCAGGTATGTTTTATATTACCACATTAATAAGGTGAAAGTACAACTCCTAACAAAATTTTCAATGAATACAATTATCTGATCCATAAACATTGCATAATGAATTTTTAATACATTTTATAGTTGTATTTTGATCAATCCTTTAACATTGCGAATAATGTACGTCAGTTTCTAAGAAATCTTCAAGTCATAATGCTCTGATGTTTGAAATGACATATTTTCTAGTTTAAATATTGCTAATCAAGCTTACGATAGCGTTAGCATTATATTAAACACTGTTCAAATCTAAATTAAACAATTAATTATGTGTAACATTTTTAGGAAATTGCACCTTTGTTTACAAGTTCTGATTGATCAATAATTAGACAATATGCTGATAAGTAAGCATGATGGTTAATGTGCTCTGTATTTAAGTCAAAATTTTGTGGTTTTAATCATGATATTTAAAATGAAAGTTATACCAAATTGTGCATCAAAGAATTCTTTATTCTTATAGTGCAACAATTATTCAATTATATTACTGATGAATTTAACTAACTGCATTTGATAGTAACACTTATGCAGCACGTGTGAAACACTATTGTGATAAGTTATAATAAAACTCTATATGCTATCAGAATGAGGTCCAAAACACTTATTCAAATATAAATAAATATATTATTATCATTAATTTGAGGGCTAAGTAAGTAGGTGCTTTTTAAAATCACATTGTAAGAGATAATCATACTAAGTAGTAAAATAATTATGGCTAGAAAATTAAACTCAAAAGCAGGTTCAATTGATACTAATACCATTACATATAAGGCTTTGAAGATTTATGAAACGTCTCAGAATCATTTATCATTGACTTCTTCAGCTGAAAAGAAACTATATTTTTCCACAAGCCATGGTTGGTTCGACAGATTTAAACAGAGACAATCTTTATATAATCTAAAGTAGAAAGGTGAAAATAAATAAACATCAATTACCCTCCTGTTTATTGGACCACTAATAAGAAACCAAGAATCCCTGCCATGATTTTCAATGAATGGTTTCGTAACTTTTTGTCGCAGACGTCAAAATTTATTTAAGTGAAAGGGGATTGATCTCTAAGGCCCTTCCATTTATTGATAATGCAGCAGGTCATTCTTGGGATTTACAGCACAAAAATGTCCAAATTGTTTTTTACCAAAGAAATATGACTTCCTTCTTATGGATGCCTGGAAGATATTTACAATATTATACTTAGATTAAACAATGTTCAATGTCTGCTAGAAAGCAATATGGCCAGATTCTGTTGAAAGTGAGAAATCTAGATTAACATAAGAGCAAAAATATTCTCGGATCACCGAGTTAGCATATATTACAGGAGGTGAAAGTTTTGAGGATTTAGCTGAAATGGATAGTGGAGAAATAAAAGCTGATGAAGAACTAGATGAGGGTGATTTAGTTAATACGATTCCTGAAACAAATGAATGTTATGAAGACAATGATCCTGATGAACAGCAGTGTGGACCAACTGTTTTCACAACAAAAGTCATTTGAGTAGGATTTGATTTGGGAGCAAATTGGGTAATCATTTTTTACAAAATGACCTGAATATTGAATGGGCTTTCTGATTCCTGGTGGGCAATAAGTGATTAAATCAGTATAACATAATAAACAACCAAACACAATTGTTAATCACAGATTTCGTTATAAAGTCTCACCCATCTTAGATTCTCATAATTCATCAACCGTTGAACTAGAATCGCATCAAGAATCACCATGGGATGAAAGTTACATCAAACCAATCAGTAAAAAGTTAACCGGGATCCGTGCCAATACTACAGTGAGCAATCAATAAACCAAATTGAGCTGCTTTTTATTTTTTATGTATATTTAAATCTTATCCAAATTTGATTGTGATAACTGAAAAATGAATATATTGTCCCACATTGTACTGGTACATTAGTAAATACGTTGTCTATTAGTGTTTAAAAATTTTTTTCGCAGCAACTATTACACTGTCCCTGTTAAAATCAAAATTTTAGCTTTAGAAATGTAGAAGAACGGGGGAGCGCCGGTGATTTTTGGCATATTTTGAGCTATATCATGAAGACTACTAGACCGAAAATTATAAAAAAAATAATTTTAGAAGCCTTTTAGAATCCTCTTTCAAATGATACCTTACACGATATATTTATTAAAACTTTTTTCTTTTGACCGAATTAACCCCTGCCATTTTAATCTAAAATTTTTTTTCTATTTTCTGACTATCGATATATGTGCACGCCATAAAGACCTAGCATTGTGCTAAATTTCAAATTCCTACGTTACATAGTTTTTGAGAAAAACCTGTGGCAGACGGACGGACGTACACGAGAATGATCTTATACAGGTTCCGTTATACCTTATAAGGTACGGAACCCTAAAAAAGACTTGATAGTCAATGAAAGTGATGAAGTATATAATTAATATTACTGTTAAATGTTTCTTGTTCCGTTCCTAATGTAAAATGAATTACATACTTACGTTTTACGAACAAGCTATTGTTTACTGTTTTCAAGATGTCTTGCTTTTGTTTTACGTAAATAAACGATTGAATTATGCATATTTCAGTATTTTTTCATTTTACACCGTTTTACATAGCAAAATCTATAGTTTTTGTTCAGAACCTATCTTCAGTGTAAATTGGAGGAAGGTGTACTTGTGTTGATTGCTGTAGTATGCATAGTAGCTTAGTTATGGATATATCCAAAGCATTTCATATAAAAATACACATCATAGATGTCAAAGTTTACGTAAGTGATACAATTTTATATTTCAATATCTTCTTCTTGAAAATTGTTAAATTTCTCAGGGACCTCTTAAATACCTTTGTTCAAAAAAACTACACTATATTGACCTTTAGATTTTAAATTCGAAATAATGTAAATTTCATTTATAAATATTAATCCAAAAAATAGTATACAGACAACAAAAGAAAAATGATTTTGCACACTCGTACAGCATTTAAGCACTCACTTATGTTTGTGCTCAAATTACTTTAGTGTTTAGTAAAACCAGTTTTCGAAGTTTGGTACGTAATATACTGTTGCATGTCAATTCAGAACAGTAGTTTCTTATTAATTAGATCTATGTTGCAGATACGAAGATTTTAAATATTACTCAAAGTAATTGAACTCTTACCTAATTTAGATAATAATTACCATAATAAATGAATTAGTGTCAGTGCCAAATCGGTTAAAAGTTGAATTTGCATAGAAATTAAACCAGTTAGCATTGGATCAGAATATAAATATATAAGGTATAATATAAAAGATAGAATAATAAAGAAATCAACTGTCAAATGATATTTATACTTACTATTGAACACCACAAGTGTAGGGGCGATTAGTAAACAAAACTATGTCAATAAGATAGTTATTTTAAAATTGCATCCATTAGCGCTTTTCTAATAATTATTTACATAATCATTATATAACAAGTATGCCTTAGTATTCAATTAATGCCACTGGTAGTTCAATACAAAAAGACAGATGCTTTCTAGTTGTTAGTTATGATTAGTTAGGTTGGTACATGTATATCATGATTGTTGTTCATACCATTAACACATTAAGAAAGCAATGTTACAGTAGCACCAATGTGTGAAGTTAGTCTGCTCCAAGTGAATTATAAATGCTGGTAATGAAGTCTATATTATCAAAAAGTAGCTATTAATAAATATTTACCCAAATATTAATAATTTGATAACAATGGATCCTAATCGTTTTATATGAGGTTGTAACGTTCCGTTTATTTTGTTACCTTATATTAGAGAAATATGTATATAAAGTCCCTTAGTTTGTGTAAATAATTCATCAGTTTAAAATATAACAAAGAGCGCATTGCCCGCACATCCCTTCGTAATTTCGACAGTTTTTTTTTTGGAGGTAATCAAAAAGGCGGAGGTCTGTGATGTTTATGAGGTAAGTTTGTCAAGTTGAGTTTGGTGATAGAAAACAAATCGCTTAGAGCGAATTTATTCAGTTCTTACATGAAATATGTAGTTACAATATCATAGTTAATCGATCGTTTATTTTGGTGGTTCAGGGGAAGTTATAATACAAGTGTCGAGTTTTGATTGTTGATCTTCGATAATAGCGTTACGTGCTGCACGTGGTTAATCATTCTGTTGTAGGTTGAGGCATCCTCTTTTGTTGTTTACGTTTTAGAAGTATTAATTAATGCAAATGAATTTGGGAGTTACTGTCTGGAGGATGAATGGAAATCTCGTTACGGTTGCGGTAGGCCCGTAATATAACCCAGTTGTTGGGGATCAAGTAATAGATTAATTGTCACGTGTTTGAAAGTAGAAAACTCGACACCCTCACAGTGTTGACTGGTACAATCCACCTTACAAGGTAAGCGACTGTATTCGTAGATTTTACAGTGCAGCCCCAAATACGTCGATTATAATTGAATGTTTGTGTAATTAAACTAAGCACAACCCGTACATGAAGTTGTGTTAATCCCTTATCACCGAGTCCTAAAGTGTGTGCGCTTTATTGATACTTTACCGTTGTCGTGAACAACAAACACATTTAACTAGTATAAATAGTTAAACCATATTATTCCCAATTAACGTAATATTTAAGACAGTAGTACTGATACTCCCATTTATTCAAAATTATTATGATTACATATTTGCTGAATTAAGATCACAATTTACATTTAGAATTGGAAGTTATTGTTGCCGTTAAGTTAGTAGCGTAGGGTTGCATGCACACGGCGTCCTACGCATTACGTTTCAAATATTTTATTAGTTACTGTGTAAGTAGAGCAAGTTGGGGTGTCCTGTGCACTCAACTCCACCTTAATTTTATTACACATTGCTTTAATGGCCAGTACACCTTATAGTAATAATAATTGTATGCCATTTACTTTATCGACAATATTACTTGTGGTAATGTTTACATTTACTTGTTCATATATGTATGTGCCATATTTGTTTATGTAACCAACCCATGTATTTATTTCAGTCGTTGGGATTTGTTAATAGAATTAAGTAAAGTTGTCTACGTGCATTATTTTAGTAAGAAGTTTATGTTAGTAGGGTGAATTCAACCTCTCTACTCTGCGAGATTTTCTGAGGATTTTATGTTAAATATTGAGCTGCAAGGAGTCTACCGACCAGTGACGAGATTCTCCTTTTGTCATCTAGCATTGTGACATTACTGGTGGTGCCCACCCGATTTTTGACGTTTTACCGAATTCACATCTCATTATAATTGTCATCTTAGGGCATTTAGCAATCCCAATCTACGACTTTTGTCTGACCTACCCCTCACCGGCTAGAGCTAGGCCGCTCACGGGTCCCGATCCGTCCCTTGGTGTCGTAGTGCTGAATTGGCCCGTAACAAGGTCCTCGTTAACTGGTCATATGTCAAGTTTTACATTCAAAATGTAACTAACAGCAAACAATTGTCCTTTTCATAGGTGTGTAAATACAACAGTACAACATAAAGTAATAAACTAAAATAATATTTTTCAATGCTTTTTTTTTAAATCTAGATACAGCTCCCAGAAGCAAACATAAGCCACAGAAAATTTACGAACTAAAACATGTCATCAACATATGTAGCGAATCAGAGAACCAACGAAGTTGAATGTACGTTGCGAGACAGAAATTAATTTTTCTAATATCCAGTGATGGGTAAATTAATAATCAAAATGATAGTTAAAAACGTATAGATTTGTAATTGGCAGTAATGTACTTTCTGCACGTAATACATAATTGGTTAATTAATATCTACGATGTTTTGTTCATAATTACTAATATGCACCATTATCTCTTTGTCTACATCAATAATAAGTTGTATTCCCAAATATATTTATTCGATAATAATTCAATAAATCGAAATTCAAACCACCTTCCATCACTATAACTGCATCCTTGGGCAATGAATTGGAATTCTAGAATCTGTAATTTTGTTTGTTAATTGTTGTCGTTTAAGCTTTGTCCGTATTTATTATGCACGTTTAATAATTTCTGCATTAATTTACTTTTATTCAACAGTTTTTTCAAAACTACTATTTTCCGTATATTTATACAAGGTAGGTTTAAATATGATATGAAAATTATATGCACCAATCAACTTGGCCTAAAAATGTATTCTAATTTTGTAAATGTGCAGTATGGAGTATTATTTATATGATTTAAAACTATAATAGACTAATAATATGTGTTTTTGCAGTGTGCTTTAGTATCAGCACAATGGATTCTAAATCCAAAACGACTTTATTCTGAAGCTAGATGTATTGGCTTTTTCGATAAGCAGAAAGCTTCTGATACATGGATATTTCCATAAGATATAAACCGAGTGAATTAGCTGTAGCTGCTAGTGGGATGTCTGTAACATTAGCTGCTTCTCAGAAAATCGTATACTAAAGTCGCCATCAAAATCGAAACTAAGTGGAGGTGCTAATAAAATTATACTTGACGGTTTGATTTGGCTGTGTTACAACGAACAGTTTGAAATTGGAGTTTGTCGTTAACACTGATGCATCGGACGATGAAACTAAAGAAAGTGATAATGACTAATTAATTTACGTATAAATTGTGCAATTCTGCAAATAAGTATTGTGTAGTGAATATATGAATAGCTTGGACTGTGGTTATGTGCTTAGAGGATTACTGTAAATTTATAATTTTAAAACTATGACAGTTATTTATCAGTAGGGTATACATGCAGTACTTAATAAAGTAATTATTCAGCACTTTCCTGCTTATTTAGGATTTCTGCAGTTATATGTTTTTAATTTCCATACTAATTATACATTTCAATACTTCAAGTAAAGTAAGGTTCTAAAGTGTCTAAAGATTATATGGGTGTTAGAAATGTTTTATTACAAAAAATGTCCAAACGGGTACAATGGCCGTAAATACATCCATAATTAAAAACAAATTACTTTAGATCTCTCTTCAGGTTAGATTCATTATTCTCAATTAAGTTATTCACGTGCTGTATTGCTGGAGCTTTAGGCACTTTGCCAAGGACCATTTAAATATTGAAATGTTTACTTTTCACTCAGGATGTACTTTTAAACCAGTAGAGCCATCATACTAAGCGCCTCCAGGTCTCATGTTTGCTTCTGTGAACTTTAACTATAGTCTGGACCAAATAAACTTGCATGTGACCCATTGCAATACATAGAAAGAAAACACAACTATGACAATGTTACTTGTGTCTACTAATTTTACCATTATAAAGTAGGATAGTTATAGAAAGGTGCATCTTCTCAATGTCGTAATGAAGTTATAGCAAACATGTGTCTGATGTTGGTTCATGTAAGTTTGTAAATTTATTTGTGTTTTTAAAGGTCGAGTACCAAACACAGTTTGTTTTGAGGATTAAGTTATAGCTTGGTTTTGTTTTTATTTACATTTAGCGTTTTGAATTATCCTCAATTAATTGTATTGTGGAACAATTTTTTTCAAAATTATTGCTATTTCATATTGACATTAAAAATGCTTCGCAATACACATTTAAAATTACAAACACAGTTGGTGATTATGAATGTTCTTAATTACTTCGAGAGGAAACGTGAAAATCAAGGTATGCTTGCTGCATTAGAATCTGTAATACAGGTAAGAACAAATACTCGATCAAGTTTAGTAGAAAAGATGGCTGGTTTTAGTTGGTTGTTTTAATGTACTGCTGAAGCCTGTTGGAAGGACTTCAAACTGTCACTAGTATTAAGGTGAAGGTATCCCAAGCGCATGAATTAAACCAACCCCCGCAATCGTGTAGTAAGAAATGAAAAGTGCATCAAATCGAAACCTTGTGATGTAGACGATTTTGTTAAAGATTGCGTGAAGAGAAAAATGTACGACATGCGTTCTAAATGTAATAAAGATGATTGCAGACGAGGAATTATTTGAATTGGAACATGTTGCTACAGCACGAGTATAATTCTTGACTGCTTACGAATTAAACAAACAAAAGGAATTATACAAGCCTGTTTTCTTAGACGAATCATGAATTTTCAGTCGGGGCTCAGCAAAAAAACGGATTGATAATACAAAACTAAGTATTAAGAAAAAGCCTACTGATCTAAGATTTACAAAACTTCATTCTGGCGATTATTTATGCAGATATTCGTTATATTGTATTGCAGAACATAAGTAATAAATATTTCAAAATGTTGGTTTAATGTCTAATGTTTCAATGCAAGGTATTATAACCTATTGTTGAAATACATCAAATGTATACAGTAGTGGTACTATTTCAAACACTAAATAATATAATTATAGAAACAAAGTATTTAAATACTAATTATTTAATTAATATCTTTTTGAATATAAAGCAGGAATAACAATTGCTGAGTTCATCGCAGATAAGCTTGTGCTTAATATATTTCCAACTCTGGAAAATAAGCGTTGGCATAGCACAGAAGAGTAACAGCACACTTTTCTCTTACTATCTCACTTAGAAAGGAGTAATAAAATATATCAACTTTCCAGCACTGCATAGCATCATCACTTCTTTCCCCAATAACAACTTCGAAATATAGTCAAAGCTAACGTATTTCTATATTCCACATCTACAATTCTAATATGATTCATTGTTTCGATCGACATTTGACAAAATTTGCAAGCTTCAAAGTTTTGTACAGGTTTTAGTTTCACCATGTATAACGATGCACTAAAATATTATTCTCCACTAAGAATACTGATTGCATTTGCAGAGGGTACTAAAATGTTACATAATTCTTGAACAGTATTCCATTAGCAATGCTGAATGCAGTATAAAGTCTGCATTAATATAATTCTAAGTCGTTTATTAATGGGTTTAGAAGAATCGTTATCTTGTTCTAAATTATAACAACATTTTTTAAATATCTTCTATGAAGATACAAAATAATAACTTAGTTTTGATAAAATGAAGACTTGTTTCGAAGCATCCAGTCTTGAATATCCATGTACTTGCTAATAAAACATTTCTAACTCATCAAATTATTTATAATAATGTTCGAATTCTTTGGATTAAGTAAATTCTTGAATAAACATTTTTTTATAGGACTTACTAACCTATGTTTGTTTATAAGTCGAAATGCGACATAAAACTAACCCAACTTACATCTGTTAATGTTGATAGAACATTATATTCCAAGGTTGCATTGCATTCTGAAACTTGCTAGACATATGCTTTTATGGCATTAAAGCATATAATTACGCACAATGTGTCATAAGCAACCTTGTTTGGTTTCAGTATATATATATATATATATATATATATATATATATATATATATATATATATATATACCTATGAATAGTACTGCATTGATGATTCAAGTTGATTAAGTTTGATGTTCATGAACAACACACATTGATGAATTTGTTTGAAGTTTCAGTAAGATTGTATGTATAAGATAACCTCAGTATATGAAATTTAAAAAAATATGATGTTCACCGCGTACTTCATTTAAAAAATAAACGCTATTAATAATAATTATAAAAAATAACTTACCTAACGGCATCCTCCCGATACGCTTTAGTACTAGTGGTGTGATGTGACGAAGAATGATGTGATGCATGTGAACCCAATCTTGTTCTAGATGGAGTAGATGTTGGCACTGTCGACGAAGAGGCATCATCAGCTGCACTTTGTTCTAAAACTTCATCAAAAGTTGGTGGCGGTGTACTACAGCAGCTTGGTATTAAACCTGTATACAAGCAACTACTACAACACAGCTAGCAATTTGAATAGTGCAAATACTTCTAACCAATGATAACGAGGTGCATATAAAACAAACATTAGAAAAACTTTAAAATGCTTGAAAATTAAGCAATGACATGCTGCATAGTAATGCAAAAATATTACAAATGCTAATTTGATAAGATGCTGACATTAAAATACTCTTCCTTCATTATGCAGAAATGCTGATAGTTATACATCAGTTATAAGTGAAAAAAATTTGATAACAAATATGTCATATTAATATTCTTTATATTCAATTTCTACAATATACTTGAACTGTTTCATGTGCAGCTATGAGTGTTTCCATAACTGTTTAAAAATACTTAATAATAATACAAAATGTCCGTAGATCATATACATGGAATTTCTAATACTGCTAAATAAAAATAAAACAAAGAGCAACATATTTTTTCTAAAAGTGCCCAAGGCTAATACAATCCTTCAATGTAGTAAATATGATCAAGAATTTTTATTTATTAAGTTTGACTTACAATGCATGGTCAAAATGGACACCATAAACATAAATGTATACTTTACAGTATCCTGCTGTGTAATGGCAAATTGTGTAAATATACCATACATTGTCCTTTTACTTTTTGGAATGCCTCTGCAATCCCATTATTCAAATCAGCAAATAAAAGGAATAATAAGAATCCTGTATTTCAAAATGCCAACAACAGAAATCTATCGATTTGTCAGCTAAACATGTTCTGGTAAAAAGACGTATGCCCAAGAAATAATAAGGATTAGCCTACAACTTTACAGAAAAGACATAAAAAAGAAAAAAGCAGCCTGATTACAAAGGTTTCTAACACAATAATTAATTCATCAGTAAATAAGTTCTGTATGAAATTATATTACAGACTACCGAGTGATGCACAAATCACACCATCAATACAAATGAACTTAAAGAAGAAATTAAGGGTTTAATAATAAATGCAAATTAACTAGTTTCACAAATGAACTTGTTATATAAGTATTTATATTGTATATTGAACTATTTATTTTAAAAGCAGAGCACCTCTAATTTAATGTAAATGGATCTCTTCTAGGGCTAAATTAATGCACTTAGCACAATAAACATTGTTTAAAAAATAATACATTTTGCTTCACCATAAATAGCCCACGCCCTTTGTAAAAAGTCAAATACCTTAAAATTACTAAATCAAAGCAAATTGTACTTTATGAAGTATTAGAAATTAATAGAAAAGGTCGATTTTTCAATTTAAGAATTGTTCATATAAACGATATATTGTAATGCATCATGTGGTAGGAACTTAAAAAAACATTATGCTCAGGCAGTTCATAGTACAATAAGCCAATTGCATTGGAATGTTAAGATTTGCTTTACATTATTATTATTTTTTTGGTTTCACTGACATAGTAAATGATGATCTGGACAACCTAGGATGCAGATGATATCCTACATGACGATACAAGGGTCGTCTTTTAAGTTTTGCATATAGAATAAAAGAATAGTAGCTTTTACAGACTTTATTGTTTTCGAAGTATTCTCCATGAATGTTAAAGAACATTTGCAGGCACTCTAACCAACTCAGGGAGCAGTTATTCCACTAGTTTCTTGGTACAGTCAAAATTGCATTTTTGAAGGCATTGACTGCTTCTTATGACGACTGGAACCTTTGACCACACAGTCCGTTCTTGATTTTTAGAAAGGTACAGAAATCATTACGACTTAGGTGAGAACTTTGGAGAATGATCTAACAATTCGATGTTTTGTTGCATTACAAATTCAATTGTCTTGCGAGCTGTGTGTACAAACTTGCATTGTCTTAGTGGAGTATGATTCGTAATTTGGGGTTGTTTTTCGAAGCTCCATGATGACTTGCGGCAAACAAATGGTTGTATACCAGTAAAGTTCTTTGATTTTGTAGAGAAATTGTTACTACATGATGTTTTCGAGATAAATGTTGCGACCATCTTTTTGGAGACACTTTGAGAACGGATGATTTTGTTGGCTTTTCTTCACCTTGGAACACCCAAACAGACAACTGACAGTTATTTTCTGGCTCGTACGAGTAAATCCAAGATTCATCACCACTCACGATGTTGTACATGTTTTTAGAATTTCCTGCGTTAAAGCAGTCTAGAGATTTTTGACACCAATTCATCCTAGCTGCTTTCTGTTCTTTGGTGAACAGATGCAGTATCCAACGGGACATTACTTTTTTACACATAATTCTTCATGTAAATTTTTTTTAAATTGAAGTCTGAAATCCACAATGATGTCCCAATTTCACGATATATCACATGTCGATCTTTGTTGATGAGCTTGTGCACAGCATCGAGGTTTTCCAGAATGACTGCCATTTTTGGTGCTGCTCTTGGATGGTCGTTAAGATTATTCCATGCATGTTTAAATTCTCCATACCAACGAGAAACTATTGACTGATGTGGTGCTTTATTGCCGAAAACAGAAACCAACTCAACAATGCAGTCTTATTGAGATAATAGTCTTCAAAATTATAAAAAATTATTGTGCAACAATTTCCACAGTTTAATTTCAGTTTTCGATTAACTTGTTAACTTTGACAGTTCGTTGTAGTTACATACATTGCACTGAAACTTTAGATTTAGGTTAACTAAAGATGGTGGTTAATTTTTGGTACTGACATTTGATTATTGACGCCTTCTATATCCCAGTATGCAAAACATAAAAGTCATTCCTCGTAGTTCTTATTTCGCAAACGTAAAGTTTAGACAAACGAATGACGAAATTCACATCAAAAAATTATAAAAAAGGAATTGAAATATGAGAAGAAAGTATACTCAAAATGTAAGAATTTATCTGCAAATATTTTCCATTGTTCAAATGCTTTCATAACCCCGAGGTTCCGACTTGTCACTATGCGATTTTCATCAATTTTGGTAGATTAAATCAATCGGTAAAAGGATGGCGGTTAAATTATATGTACAGAAAAAGCTGAAGTATTTTTGAGAAATTTTGAAATTTGGGCGATTTCTATAAACAAAATATATTACTATGTGAAAGCGCTTTATTGTGAAAATAAAATGTTCAAAAGCTGATAAAGAGTCATCACAAAATTATAGTTTTAGGTGTTATTAAGTTTGGCTATGTGAGCGGATCAATGAGCCAATAAAAAATCATTCACATAGAACATCAGTTTTGAAAAAAAAGCTGGATGAAATTTTTTAGACCAGCATCAAAGTAGCGACATCAAGAGCTTCTGTATTAGAAATGTCTCAGTGCCAAAAATGCCAAAAAATGTATTTTCGATGGTAGTTACATGTTGCACTGTTATTTCCCCATAGGAATAGTAGTTCGTAATTTTATTACTGTGTCCTATTAGAAATAACTACACTGATTACGTCTTTCCACTTTGACAAATATCTCACCTTGCTTAAAATAAAAAAAGTGGCAGAATGCATTTAACTAAGGAGTGTATGTGTAACGCTATTGTAATTTATACTGGTGACAATCCACTAATTCCATATGCCTGACAATTTAAAATTAAAAACACTGTACTGCTCACATTATATGGGAAAAATAAAAAACATTTAGCATTGTTACACTTGAAACAGCTTGATACAATTTGTAGTATTGATTATAAACTATAACAAAGGTTATTAAAGCAAGATAAAAATTACACATTCTAATCAAATTATACGAACTTATGGATCGTTTTTAGTATGTAATATCAGATATTTCTGAATAACTACAGAATGTGACAAAAAAGATTTCATTCACATAAGCTTTTTGAATATAATTTCCAATATTAATTGTAACACAAACCACAAGTAAGTAAATCAAGCAAAAACTACACATAAGAGATGCAACAGGGAAAAGCTATATAATTAAACAAAATCTTCAATATCATACTTCAATGTGCTACCAATTTCAGTCACCGATTTTGTAGGTTTATTAAATTTACAGTGAAGTTCATTATTAAAAACATTTAAGTTCTCAAACTTAGAGGTTCGCCTTAAATCAGATATTACATATTTAGGGTTAAAAGAACACATGTGTTTTCTAGTGACAACATAGGTAGAAGTACATGGAAATGTTCCAATATTTCTTTTAGGTAAATACTGAAACAAACCCTTAATAGAGGAATTTGTAACATAAAAATCTGAAAAACTTTTTTTAGTTTTTCTAATATCATTACTTTTTTCATCACTAATATCATGCAATTTAATAGATACATGCTTTGTTTCAACACTGAAGTCACCTTCAGTAGTGGTTCCACCGCCCTTTTTAACTTTAGGTGCTCCTCTTGGAGGCACAGGTGGTGGCACCTTAGGTTTATGATCATTATTACTGCAGGAATTTCTTCCAACTAGAACTGAAGGGTACGAAGATGTTATAGGAGAATGCAAAGAGCTTGTGGTGATTGTTGTGAAAGGAACAGTTGTTGGAGAATTTAATTTAATAGGCAATGCTTCTGTGGGAGTAACTGATGTAATAGTATTGCAGTCCAAGCAAAGATAGCATGAAAAAAATAAAGAAATAAGCAACACTAACAAATGCGAAACATGATGGCATTCAAAATTATGTGTCTACTAAAAAGGGCTATCAGTTAAAACTTTCAAATTCATCAAGTCTTTTTGCAACACATTCACAATAATTTAAATAGTGAACATTAAAATGAAACTAAGGTAAATATGATACAATTTTAGGTACAAAATTTTTCGTTATGAACTTTGGCAGAGAATTGGAAAATCTTGTCTAATATAATACTAAGTAATTCATGACATACAGAAATGCACAACAAATAATATAATTTATCGGTATCAACCAAATAACGTCTGCGTTAAATGGGCAATTTTCAATAAATACTGCTGGTGTAGCTGAAAATTCTATATATATATATATATATATATATATATATATATATATTGGGATAAAGTCGGTCATAAAATTAGATGTGTATCATCAATTTTTTTGTGTTTAATTTATGAGCGACCTTATCCCAATATCTGAATCAAAAACTCTTCTAATTTAACTTATGCTCAAGAATTATCAACAAGCTTTTTTATTATAATATATATTAAACGAACACGTTTTATTCTTGACCTTCACTTTATGATAAATGTTTGCTTTAAGTTCTTGGGTTTATGTCTTAATTAAACTAATTACCAAAGTACTTTTATTTCATATTCCAAACGTTTCAATCGCTATTATGTGACATTTCTCAATGGATTTTCTAAAATTAATTTAATATTGAAAAATGGTTTTCATATTATATAGATTTGCTTACCTTAAAACGGTGATTAATTTTAGTAGTATGAACCTCTAAACACCACATATATATTGTACATCTTTAATTATTTTATACATCTTTTATTAACGATTTGGCTTAAATTTAACTATGTTGGACCAACGTCAAAAAGGTGACTGTTTTAGTTTAGTATTTGCATATTTAATATCTCGTTTCCATCTATTAACCCACCCTTGCTTCCTTTTCTAATCTTATCTAAACATTTTTTGTTTTGGTTGAATGTATTCTACTGGATGCTATTAATTTTTTAGACTGTGAATACATTTTTTTGCTAGCGTGTGGAGATAATTTTATTATACTGTGATTACCTTACTTAATTTTTGTATATCGACCTTATGATAATTGCTGTTGAGATTTTTTTGCTATATTTTAATATTATCAAACATTTATTTTGCTTTGGTTGACTATATTTTACTGTATGCTTTTTATTTTATTTTTTAGACTTTTAATGTTTTTTGCTAGCGTGTGGAGATTATTTTGTTATGCTGTGATATATCTTACTCAATTTTTGTATATCGGCCTTATCATTAACTGCTGTTAAATTTTTTATAATATATATATATATATATATATATATATATATATATATATATCATCTCTAACCATTCTCTTTTTTTTATTAATTTCAGTTTTTAAAATTCTAATTTTATCAAAGGCAAATCTATGATTAGTTTGTTTTTCATGTTTTGTAAGTGCGGTTTGATTTTTTTTGGTCATATTTATGAGCGTTCAATCGCTTCTCTAAGTGCTGTTCACTCTACCCAATGTAAACGCATTTACATTCATTTTAACATGGTGTGATATTTTGTTTTTAGTAAACCAATTTTTATTTAAATTATAACCTTTGTGAGCTAAATTTATGTTGTATTTTTTTAAATATTTATGTAAATTTTCAGATATTTTTTTAAATATTTATGTAAATTTTCAGATAAACATGGAATACAAGGTATTTTAACATACTTTTTTTATTTATAGTCTATTAGCAGTTTCTTTGATATCACAATTACAAAAATGTAATAAAAGTAGAAGTATCAAACATCCATCTCTTAGCATAACTTTGTAAAAAAAATAGAGATTCAAGAAGTACATCATTCAACCGACCTTCATTTTGCATCAATTTTTATTTTTATTCATTAATATTTTCACTGTACAAAATACAAATATTGCAAAGTTTGTATTGTTGCCATTGTTTGCAATGACTTTTTGCTAGATGCAGAGCATGAATACAAATACATAATAATTATTATATTCAGTAGCTACTTGCTTGATCAATTGTATTGAAAACGTAAATTAAAAATAATCTAATATTGCAGAATCCTCAAAAACATTATATAGATATTCTTGAAAACAAGAATTTAAACTATCAAAATATCGACCTGATTGTGAAAATTACCTCGTTTCCAATCATATTTTGGTAAAACCACATTCTTGCTGTCTTTCTCATTTTTTAGCAGAGAAGGACTGCAATTATTTTCTTTATCAAAACCATCTCACTATCTAACTCTGGATCAAAATTAGTTTTACTACAGTTGCCCCCCACTCTCGAATTCTGTCAGAAATAATTTCTTGAATGTTCTTTTCTTCGGCATTAGTTAAGACCCACAAAATTTGACACTAAAAAATAAATATCTAAATAAATAATCAACTGATACACATTATAGCTGCAAAACATCTAGATAATTTGAATATTTATTACATAAACAGTAGGCACAGCATGATTCCCATTGGTACATATGGCATACATGGAACATGATATAAACCAAAGTCACAATCCTCTACTTTGTTTTCCAAACATTCTTACAGGCTAGTTTAAACTTCATACATATAAAAGCTTGTTCAGGACAAATTTGATAAAGCACGAACATATATAAACATAAGCAGCAGCACTGACAAAAAGGCACAACGCGTAGATAAGCCTCTGAAGCAGTTAAATAATCAAAAGTTTGTTCTCCATTTTATAGCTTTCGGAGTTTCTTCCGTTAGTTTCTCCATGCAATAGATATTCCCCTATTTACATACTCCTCTACTTGGTGTTTACCTATAGCTTCTTCCTGATCTTCAAGTTTTTAATGGTCTTCTTTCAACTTCTTGCAAAGCTTCTAAACATTCTTGAATGAATTTTTTCAAAAATATTTTCATTGTTATGAAATTTTCAAAACACTCATTTTCTGCAGTTTTTCTGTATTTTTATTGGACTTTCATTTAATTTTTGCACATTTCTTCTGTAATAAGTCGTTCATCTGTATGTTTTAAATTTTCTAACAATTTCTCTTTATATATTTCAAATTTTGTATAAAATATTATTCGATAGATATCAAATTTTCTCTTTTGAGTATTCTAAACTTTTTGTTTTGATTTGGGCAACATTGTATTATTGTCTATTTTAGTGTGTTCACGATATGTAGCCAGTAGCAAAAGATTAATTAGCAATATAATTCAAGTAATTCAATAGTTAAATCAAATCATACCGCGATGCTAATTAAGTAAATAATCTAAATGCTCTATTAAGAGTTAAGAACAACAATAATCTTAATCAATTTATTAGTGTTAATTCAATCTGAATAAAAAATATCCAGTTTACTTAATTCTCATATATTTTTACGTTTTAGCATGTAAAAAACTTGACATTTGTATTTGTCAATATTTAGACGCCACACTGTCTAACTGAGTTAATGACCCATAGCAGCACCTGATATTCAATTTTTAAAAATTCTGAAATACTTTAGTAACATTCTATTTGTGTCAATTCTGAATAATCTTAGTGTTAGAGTTCAAATAATGAAGATTCCTAACGACTTTAAATCTTCAATATGTTACTACTGTATATTGCAGATTGCATTACTTAGTTAGTAAGGAGTTATAAGTGTTTTACAACCTCAACTATCTGTGCGTATACCCCGAATATTACTATAAATATTGAAAACCAAACTGAAAATATAGTCTTGAAATGATGTTAACACTTACAACGGTGGTGAAGTTACTCCAGTATAATTTAAAAATCGATGCTACCATAAAGCAAAAATAAGACCAATAATAAATTTAAATAATCGCTATAGCTGCTGTGTAGTGCTTCTTTACAAATTCTAAACTTACTGTCAAGCCGATACTGTACTGTACTGCTCCTTTGTATGTTTTGTGTATTTTTTTAAATGTCTTTGTCAATCATCATTACGTCTTCAGTCCTGGGACAGGTTAGACACGTAGCCTCGTTATTTCCTATTCGGTGCTACCTTACACCTTAACTTGAAATTTCCACAGTCTGCATCTTTCACTATCTGTGTGCAATAGTCTGATCTAGGTCTACCTCTACCTCCTTTTTCCTATCTCTGCTTTTTAATATCTTTTACTTTTTATAGAACTTTTAAATCAAAATTAAAATAAATATTCCTATCGAATTGGCTCTTTACGAAGATTATAAAATATCCCGCACTAGTCCCCAAAGATGCCTTTAGAACGTATCATGCCCTTCTATTTCTCCTATATTTTTTTCACACATATCTTTATTTCCCTACTATTTCTATAAGCTCTTTGTTATTAACTTTGCCTGTCCATGTTATCATCCTCATACATCTGAAGCACAACCTTCCAAAAGGCTCCAACCATTTTTCTGTCTGCTTCTCCTATTTCATAGACATACTGTGATGTGTTCCACACATATGCTTTCAATATGTTTCTCCTTGTTTCTATGTTTGTTGTCTTCGAACATAGCCACTGCTCTTTCTCGTTAAATGCAGTTCAGTTTCCCTTCTATTGTTTATAAATATATATCCTATTTCCCCGATATTAGTAGCATGTAAAGGGGGTTGAGCAGCATGCGGCTACCAAGATATCCAACACTTGAAGATTTGCCGAATTAATAGTTTCCAATATATCCTTTCACACAATCAACATTAGTTGAAAATATTTCAAAACCAACACCTGTAGTTTATAATAATCATCAGATTTAGGTGCAATTATTTTTTTCGTCATTAGGTTTCCGTCTTGTAACTGGTCGGACGCGTACCTTCACTTATTTCTACTCTTAGCTACCCTACACCGTTCCCTGATATTTCCACAGCCTAGATACAGCTCGGTTCCCCTTCTATTGTTTCCTCATTATACGCCCTATTTCACCAAGAATCAGTGGTATGTGAAGGGGGTTAAACAGCCTGTGGCTTAGACATTTGCTGAATTAATAGTTTTCCAGTAGATCCTTTAGTGTAATTAACATTAGTTGAGAGTTTTGCAAAAACAATTCCTGTAGTTGCTTATAATAATCATCATATTTAAGTACAGTTATTTTTTTGTCATTAGGTTTTCCATTTTCGAATTGGCTGGATGCGTACCTCCATTGATTTCTATTCTGAGCAAGCCCGCACATTTTCCTGAAATTCACACATCCTACATCTTTCACTATCTGTGTGCAATAGTCTAATATAGGTCTACCTCTACTTCTCTTTTTTCCTATCTCTGCTTCTAATATATTCCGCACTATTCCCTCATGCCTTAGTATGTGGTCTATCATCTTATCTCCCCTATTTTTTATTGTTTTCCACACACTTCTTTCTTCCTCTACCATTTCTAGTACCTCTTTATTCTTATCTTTGTCTGTCCATATTTTTATCATACGTCTGTAGCACCACATTTCACCACTTTTCTTGTCCGCTTCTCCTACTATCCAGGTTTCACAGCCGTACAGTGCTGTGCTCCACACATATGTTTTAAGCAATCTTTTCCTTGTTTCTATGTTTGTTGTCTTTGAATATAGTAATTGCTTTTTCTTGATAAATGTAGCACGACCTTGTGCTAATCTTTGTTTTATGTCTTTTACGATCTTCCCATCTTGCACTATTTGGCTTCCTAGGTAGCAGTAATCCTTAACCTCTTGAAAGTTCTCAATACCTATTTGTATTCTAGCTTTTAATTTATTTTCCCCTCCTTTGCATACTAGTACTTTAGTTTTATTTTTGTTAATTTTCATACTGTATCTCTCTGTTAGACCCGATTCCATTTCATTAAGAGTAGCTTCTAACTCTTCCTTGCTAGATGCTAATATTGCTATATCATCTGCAAATGTCTTCTTGCATTTGACAGTATTCATTGACCCTTCTCTGTGTTCCACTGTTTCGCCTAAACCCAAATTGATCTTCTCCCAGTATTTCTTCAGCTCGTTTTTCCATACGTCTTTGTACAATTCTAGTTAATATTTTTGACACGTATGCTGGCAAACTTATTGTTCTAAAATTTTAACATCTAATCCGAGCCTCTCTTTTTTGGTATAGTGGTATAGTTACATTTGAAATCTTTGAGTATTTTGCCCGTCTCATATATATAGCTTACAAGTTGAAAGAGCGTTTCTGTTACTGCTTGTCCAGCGGCTTTTAGAGTTTCTGCTTGCACCTTATTACTAATTGCCTCACCATATATCAGACCTTTTAATGCTACTTCAAACTCATCTCTAAGTAAAGGATATCCCAAGTCATCCTTTTCAATGTCTGATTCTTGTTCTACTGTTGTTAGTTCTTTTACTGTATATAAATTCCCTATATACTCTTGCCATCTATCCACTTGCTCTACATTTTCTATAATGACGTTTCCTCCCGCGTCCCTTATATTTTTGCTATACGGTTTTATATCCCTAAAATTCATTCTACTTAGTTTGCATGCTTCATCTGTCTTTCCTATTTCCATCTTAGTTTGTACCTCTTTGCACCTATCATCAATCCATTGTTCTTTAGCTTTCCTGCATTTGCGAATAATTTCCCATTTTATAGTTTTGTATCTCTGTTTTCCTGTTTGACACGATCTATTTTTGTTTTTTCGTCTTTCTTCTATTAGATTCAGGATATCCGTTGTTATCAATGGTTTCTTATTTTCTTTTTGTGTATACCCCACAATATCTCTGGCTGTCATGTCTAAGCTGGATTTAATGTTATTCTATTCTGTTTCTACTTCCTTAGTATAAGAAATTTTCCCGATATCTTTCAGTAATTCATTGGAGTTTATTCAAATCTTTCGTGGATATCTTTATCTTTACATTTCTGTAAGTCCAAGTGCCTTTTTCCGTTCCTCTTTTTCAAATTTTTAAATTTAAGAGTGACCATCATAAGATGTTGTGGTCAGTGTCTATATCTGCTTCTGGGTAGCTCCTACAGTTGTTTACTTGATTCCTAAACCGTTGTCTAACAAAAATGTAATCTATTTGATATCTTCTTATATCTCCTGGCCACTTCCACGTGTATTGTCTTCTAGCATGATGTTGACATAATGTGTTTGTGATGGTTAAATTGTTCTCGTTGCAAAATTCTTTGCCAATAATAATTATAAATCTGTCGTTTTCAAAACTATGCTTCATTATTTATTTTGAAACTTTAAGTAAACCTTTTAAAAATTTCATATTTTTTTAATACTTATTGTTTCGTTTTATGTGAATTATGAGTAATTCTAAAAAAAAAAGTTCATATCCAAGGTTGCGGGACTATATTTAATCCTTACAAATATATGAAATAACAGAAGGACGCTGGTCAAGACATCTTTTGTCTGAACAATTCGAGCAAAATTGTGTCGGAAGCAACTGGTATTGGGTTATTGACAGAAAATTATTAAGGAAGGCACAATGCAATCAGTTGTTGCTAAGTTACCATTTAGTTCATCAAGAATAACCATCAAGAAAAGCACTGAAAGTCTACATCAGGTCAATTTGAAGAAGAAATTGTGCACACAATTATTTATCGATTTGCAAACATCCACCATAAACAACCTACAATGCTTGCTGTATTTGAGGCTATCAAACAAGAAAGAAGTAATTTCTGTGGAAAAATAGATTTGTTTAGAAGATTGGTGCATAAAATGTGATTTTATTGGAAGGAGTGCTAAGACAATTGTAAAGTCTTAATCGAGAAGCCAGAAATATGAGCAAAACGAGTTGATTATTTACGAAAAGTACATCAATATCGAGCAGAAGGATGAAATATTATATATTGTGATGAAACTTACTTACACAGATCGCATGCTGTATCAAAGATGTGGGACGATGGTTCAAATCAATGTTTAAAGACAGCAAAATGGTTTTGTTGCTAATGGATTGCTAATTTTTATAAGATAAATTATTTCAAAACCTTGAACCAAACTCTGAATTAATAATATATAATGTAGCATATCATAATGTAACTGTGGAACCAATCTAACATCGGCTTGGAAAAAAGAAACCAAGGTATTGGCTATTGAAAAAAAAAACATACCTTTTGAGTTTAAAGATACAAAAGCAGAACTATATGCAAACATTAACCAATGTACACCCACATGCAAACAATGTGTTGTTGATAAAATGTTAGCCGAATATGATCATACGGTGTTACGATTACCTCTATATCATTCTGAACTCAAGTCAATATATAAAATATGGGCAACAGTAAAAAACCATGTTCCTGCACATAACACCACTTTTAAAATTGAAGGATGGATGAAGGTTGGCTGAAAATAAGTATGATACTCTTAGTCAACAAGAATGGGAAAATGTTTGTTTTCATGTAGAGAAAATTGAAGAGAATTAATTACCTTGCCAGGAAATATATAATACACGATATAGAGGAACTAATATTAAATGTCAATAACGATGGTGATTCTTCAGACTTTGGTTTGCCGGATGATAATAGTGTTGGCTGTAAACTACAGTGACATGCAATAATTTAAATAAGCAAATTTTTATATTACTTAATAATATTGATAGCTATTACTTCAAATCCTTCAAATGTCTCCCAATCTATAAATTTCTCCATTTTCAAAACCTTACTTGATGTTTTTAGGTTAAACTAAAAACACTTAGTTACATTCTTTTCTATAGATTTCTCGCTTCCTCCATTGTGCAGCCCCAGGTCGTTGAGGTTTACGAAGACCTATACAATACTATTTCCTTTTTATTAAATTTTAGAATATATCAAATAAAACGTGAAACATTAACATAAAACTTCTATCATTGTGATTTTTTTTAGGTAACCATCATAATACTACAAATTAAATAGACAATGAAGAAATAACATTTATGATTGATAAATTAAACTTGCTCTCAACATTCAGACCAGTTTGTAACCGATAGCCCAATTTTTAGTATTAATGTAAAAAAGTTTTGCAGTGTTGACAGGCAAAGATCACTCACCAATTTTATTCCCATTTTGCTGATTACCGTTTTGAGCTTGATAAGCAGCTGAACAACCACAAGATACATCACAATAGTTAAAGTAAAAACAATACTACCTTATGAATTATACTTTCTAATAAAGCTGAACAACAATAAATGGTTAAAAAAGTGCTCACAACATGACACATTAAAATACTTATTTTGTAAGCTCCATTTTTCATTGTCTCTGTAAAAACCATATCCATTAGTAATTAGACAATAGTATATACTACAAAAATTTTCAATAAATTTTAATAGTTTTCAATGTGCCATGAGAGTTGAAATTTCAAAATCAAAAGATTAACAAAATTAAACAAAAATAAAAAAAGGAAAGAATTTACTTGTGATACAAAAATCTTGATAAAGTTTTTCTCTGATCAAAGTTTTTATCAAATATCAATTATTAATGCTAAAAATAAAACAAAAATGTTAAAGGCAAGCATACAAAATGCTATCCTAAGTATAAAAACAAAATCCATTTTCATTTAAAATTAGTCAGTGTTCAATGGCTAAGCACCCACTCCGTCTTTCAAGCAATTTACATATTTTTTATCTGAGATAAACAATATCAGCACTATTCAGCATCACTTGAAAGCAATGTACACAATAACAGCATAACATACTTACTGTTACTATCTAATTCTTCATGTGGTCGTAAAGGTCTAGACAACGATTTTCGCTTGGAAGGAGAATGTTTTAATGCTGTAACAAAAACAAATATTAACATATTTGTTCAATATAATTACAATACCCACAAACACTATAACATATATTGAGTTCTCAGTGTTTATGGAATAAAAATAAATACATATAAAGCAAACGAATCAAATTTATAAACGAATGCACTGCAATTAACCAATTAAAATTACTGATAAAAACACCAAACAATAATTTACAATAACACAAACAACCAGCAACATTACCTTATTATCATAAGCAATGGTTTCATCTTGTTAATACAATACATAAAAAAGCAACCAAATAGCAAATAAGCAATTACAGAGTGTAACTGATTTGTGTAAGAAAAACTCAGCGTTGAAGTAAAATAATAAGATTATAAAAGAAACAAAGTGACAAATATTTGTTAATATTGTTCTGCCACCAGTCTAAACATTGCTAAATAAATTTATAAAGTAATAGGATATAGAAAGTTTCATAATGCTTTTGTGAATCAATCTAGATATTTCCTTAATATTTACAAAAGATTTGCTATATCTTTTGCTTCTACTAACAAATCAATCAACGGTTGTTGTAAATACAGTAAAGACGTAGAAGCATATGTAACGTGTTCGCGTTACTTTAGATACCAATAATATAAGAAAGTAAAAATTAATTTTGGATGGATAGAATAAATGCAGACATACCCAGTATATTTATATTTAACGAAGTTAATTTCATTTCATTTTTATTTGTTTTTATATAGATAATTCAGATAATAAACTGTACCCTCAAAAGCTGTAATTTCTTTTACATACATTTTAAAACAGAATAATCCAAGAAAATGAATTACCTTAAAACCACAATTAGAAACATCTGAACATGACGCATTGAAAAAACACAAACTATGCAAAATATAAGTACAATAGATAGTTGTCAGCGTTCCTGCAATCAAAGCATGCAAACACATAAATTAGAACAATAATTTTTGCAACACTATAGCATTATTTTAGACACCATGACTGATTGGAAGAAGCTTCTAACTTTCAATCTTCATCAAATTACTGATTTATGTTCAAATTTTGAAATCAGTATGGTTTTACAGCATTTAGATATGGGACTATGTCAGTGATCCAAACATTAAATATAAGCAGACATTCCAAAATAAAGTGTTACGAAACATAGTGAATGCTCCCGGGCATTTTTGAAATGCTGACCTTGAATCATATTTGTATGCCAAGTAACATTTTAAGGTTTATTTACTATTTTTAATATACATATGTTATGCTTTCGTATTTCTTATTGTTGTTTGAAGTTTATTCATGCATTTTAATTATTTATATTTCATTTTAATATTTGGTAACACTGCAAGTATAATAATTTAGTGAAATTGTTTCCCATGTTTGTTTTTGAACACGCCCACTAGTAAGGAGCTGGTATCATGAAATGCCCTTGACGCGCCCCCATGTTGGTTAATTTGCTTTGCAGATGTGATCAGGCATTCAAGTCAAGTCTACCACTTTCAGTACAATCAGTTTTGGTTTTGGTAAAATGGTTTTGGCAAAACTTGTTCAAAAGCCAATTTTGGTATTTAAAGTTCTTAAAATTTTACGCTAGAAGTAACGATACAATACCACAGTGCTACATATCGAGCAGCCAACTTTGATGGTGTATGTTTTAATGTTTTTGTACCATAGCTGGTACTTTTTTAAATTATGCTCACCATTTTCAAATATTAAAATAATGGAATTTCTCAACGAGCTGTAGGTAATATGCAGCAGCGAAATATTCATATTAAAAAAAGCAACTGCAGTTATTCTGTTTTTATATATGAAAAGTAAAAAGCAAAAACGAAATTATGAATGTATTTTACTCCTGCTTTAGTGTCTGGTTATTCCTTTCACATTCTAGGTATAGAAATGTTAGTTTAAAATAGATACTTTGTTGATGTTTATTAAAATTTGGAAAAACTTTTTTTTTTGCATTAATATTTGTGTACGATAAAATTTTTCTATTAATAAAAGCTCTTTTGGTGTATTATAATTAGGGCAAGTCACAAATCCCGTTTTTGGCAAAACTGGTAAACCGCTTTCAGTAAACCAGTTTGGAGAAAACAAGTTTTAGTAAAACCTGTCATGGAAGAACTAGTTTTAAAAATAGGTTTCTGTAAACTGATTTTATCAAAAAACCAATTTACAGTAAAAAATCGATATGCTGGTTTTTTCCAGCACTATTTGCAATTCCATTAAATAGATAGTATTTATGATACAATATGAAGAATATACAGGATTATATGAGTTTGACATGATGGTAAATTTGTTGGTACATTTAGATATTTTTGTTATTTGATTCTGAGATTGACATGATGGTAAATTTGTTGGTACATTTAGATATTTTTGTTATTTGATTCTGAGACGCCGCTGTCTTCGTTATTTTATTAACATTATTGTAATTTTATTTCAGGTATTGACTTTCATTGTAAAATCAAGCAACCTTGGTAACCAACGTTGTGTTGTATTGTCTGAAGGTTTCTACTTTCATTTTGGGCTTACTAACATTTAGTTTGAAAGATGTAGTGATGCCTTACGTATCCGCCATTTTAATGCCCTCCTCCCCCTAGGTCTCATCAAAAACTGACAACCCCAAAAAGTATTTGTATGGAAAACTTACATCTCTTGTATGTTGTGGAGCACCATAGTATTTTCTGGTGTTCTCCCTGCCTTTTTAGGGGTTCAGTAAAATACCTTTTACTTAACTTTTCTAAGTGCGCTTAGTTTTCAATTCAACCTTCATAAAGATCTAGAGCTTCCAACCGCTAGAGAAAAATCAAAAGGTTTGCTGGAAAGCATGAAGCTAGACTCCTTCACGTCAACGCAGAGGTTCTTCAACAGCCGGACAATCAACATTATGTGCAAAGATTGAAGAAGAAAAACCAACTGAATTTGTGTAGTGTATTCTGTATAAAAACAGATTACAGTGCATGAATGAAGTGCAAATAGTTCAGAAAATTCAAGAAGACATCAGTGAATAGGCTCAAGCCGATATGTATACATAAGATAAAATATAATGGTTAGTCTTCAAAGAGTAGTTTTAATTACAATCACGATGGCGTTATACAAAAAATTCTTTAAACCTTCTATTATGGAAAGAAATTATAAAATAAAAGCGATACAGAAAAAAAAACATGAAAGAAACAAAATAAGAAACCAATACAAGTTGTTGTTCAAGATGTACGTGCCAATTCATAATGCATAAATTTCAATGTTTTACTAAAATTGATTTAAGGAATTTACAAATTTTAAACTATGTATTGTAGCTAGCATATTCAATTTACTTAAGTCAAATTTATCTTCTGATTGTCAAATTCTAACTAGCTTTCTGTTAAAAGGGTCTTGCTATGTAGTTGGCATCAATAGTTTTTACAACTGAATGTAATGCTTGATACATATTTTCGAACTGGGTGTTAGAATATTCACCTGTAGAATACTGAGCTGCATTTTTTATTGAATCTCTTCTACACCTTGTAAACTTTGTGCTCGAATGTCAGCTTTTTGCAGATGAATAATTGGGTGTTTTTCAATTTCCTTGTCAATGCAAAAAAACAATTTTTTGAACGAATTGGTTTAACAACACATACAATGAGAAATCACTGCCGTTCTACATAAGTTATTTGATCACCTGTTGATACGTTAGTATACAGAAGCCAAACTTCTGCTGAGATGCTCTGAATTGTCTGTTGTGGACCATTCTGTTCTTTTACTAAGAGCTTCAAAACTCTGGTAAATAATTTACAAAAAATGCAACAGAATATTGTGAAAGGTCGCTAGCATAATACTAGAAATGTGGAATAATGGTTCTGACATGAGACATGACATGAGAAGAAAAACAAATACGTGTAGTGAGCGAGACAGATAACATTTGACATATTTATTTTAGTTCAGCTTCTTTGTTAATAAAAACACTATTAACCTTTGTTAACGAAAAATAATTAATCTATCTGAGGATTTAACTGGAAACATATTGGTTTCCGTTGACCAACTTCCTCATTTAGCATTGGGTGTAGTAATTTCTTAGAAGGTCCGCCAGTGCTGGGTAGGTAGTCGGTCATTTGTTTATTTTCATTTTTATCTGAGGACTTTAACTACATTAAAATATTTAGAGGATGTTTTAAGCTAATAGAAACTTCTAGAATGAAATCTGTTACGTAAAATAAATATTCAGATATACTTATACAGTACCACAATAGAATTTCAAGAAAGACAAATCTTGGTATTTAAAATACTTATCATCAAAATATTATCCTCTTTGATGACAATCTCGGTATAAAGTATAGAACACGACGGTAATAGATATGGTATATCCTACTTCCCAATAAAATGTGTGCATAAAGATATGAGGCTTAAGAAGCTGCAATCTCATAAAAACATTTTTCGTCTAATTGGTAAGGAATGAAAACTTGTGATAAAATAAGTTAAAATGTTACACCGCTGCTGCATAAAAAAATTTAATTAGCAATTTACAAAAATTGTTTAATGTATTGTCTTCTTAAATTCAAACACAAACAAATGTGATGTTTCAGGCTTTCAAAAACATGTGTCTGCACTCTGCTGCACAATATTGTTATGCAATAATATGCTTTGTTTAACAATATTTGGATCACACATTACCTGTGACTGGTTAATTAAATATTCAGTTCCAAATATAATTTTTCTTGAAAAAATAACAAGAAAACTTGCTTTTGAATTAAAAAATGTCATTTCTTACTGCATAATTAAGACAAACTATTGTACGTGACATTGGCTTAATATTTCTTAAATATTACATAGCCTACATTGGAATAAATAATAAAAAATTTACAAATATTATTGCATTTGTTAAAACGCGTTATTGATTAATAGGACACAAACATTGTAAGTGAAGTATTTTTCAGTGGCACGAAGACTAAAAAATCAGAAATCATTATAAATAAATATGACAATATGAAATGAGTATCTATTTTCATAATTTAAAAAAAGCAGCGTATCTAGTTTGAATTGTTTCAAATTTCAACTCAAAAAATGATTCTTTGTCTTTTAATTTAGTTTTTCTAATACTCTCGACGGCATAGTGAACAAGGATTAAACATTGGAAGTCATTACAGGCGGTACATATTGGGTACATTTTATAACTAAATAAATTTCGAGTAGCAGATAGCCTTTGGTAGTCAACAACCAATGAGTAATGAATATTAATCAGGTAAATGTTCAAGATACTTTATAAAGTACGTGGATATTCCAAGAAAATGTGTATTAGTATCAGTAATATTTTGTAACATTGTTTCAAAATATTCACGTGTCTACAAACTGCATTATTCAATACTGTAAATTAAGTAGTAAATTACAACAGACATATCAACTATATTAACTATTCAAGTACTCACATAATTGCAATTTTATCATTAATGCAAAAGAAGTTTCATAATTATTATTAACATGGGCAAAATATTTAAAACAGAATTCTGTTTCATTAGAAATTAAGGTATTAAACCAAACAGTGCCTGCACTGATCTATTACTTTTATCTATACCCAATTACCTTTACAACAAAAAACAAAATGCAATTAAATCAATATCTGTTGAATATTACCTATATAGCTGGTAACCAGGGTGCGAAACTTGCGATGATTGCCTTTTATCTCAGGCAAATCCACTACATGAAGCAATGAAACACAACATAGTCAGAGCATGAAAGGTACACATAGCTACTTCTACTTAATATTTCAGAGATGTTAAACAAACAATTAATACTTATCTATTTAACGGTTTATGGCTTTATAATCACACTTAACCCTAAAAATAGAAGTACATGCTTTGAGATATTTTAGGTCATCAATATTAATTTATAATAATAATAAATTTGTGAACAATAAACATAGCCGTATTGATGCAAGTCCAAAAACAATATTAGCTTCTATTCTGATCGAATCATCCATCTTTAGTTCTTAATATTTTTACTCTAATTAATACTTCTATAAATTATTAATTACCGTATTTAATCCTTTATAATTATACTTACAACTTTTTATTGAATTTTTAGCTCATGCAAAAATGAACCAAATTTAATGTCTTTATAAAAATAAAATAATACTATTTAATTTAAAAAGTTATAAAAGTTAGGTTTTTATATCTATTTGTTTGCAGTAGGCAGTACTTCCTTATGCTCTTACTGCCCATAGTTTTAATTCACCTGATATTTTATTATGTTATAAAGCATCTATAAATTTCCCAAAAAGAGTATGCTGGCATAATGCAGAATTATTAGATAAGTTTGCTAATAAAACAGTTAATTAAATATATCGCTTAACCCTATTTTGATCCAGTCTTGCAATTTTTTTTGTATAATAAATCTCAGGATGGAGTCCTCCTTGATTGAACGCCCCTCTAGATCAAACGTAATCAGGAAGGCATAGCTAAGATAAAGAAATAGTAGATATAGTACACTTCACTATATTAATTTGATGTACTACCTGCAAGTAGTTAAGATAAAGATACATCTGTATCGAGGCACTTCAACACAGATGACTCCTGGTAAATGCCGATTTGTTTATGGCCCCATATGAACATTCGGTACCGTGATTGGTTGAGAAACACAACTCCACAAACCCCGTAAGAAAGTGTTATTACCACAGTTACCATGCAATTAAAAATGGTTGCCAGGAAACACAAAGGGGAATCACCCTGACCACATTTTACTAACCTACGATTTATTATTTATATAAGAACAAATTGAGGAGCGATTTAGCAAGGAACATACCCTTTATCAAAAAATTCATGAAGCAACAAAAGATTTAATTTCCTTTGATTATTTGATTCAAACAGCTAGTATAAGCAATCGATAGATGAGTCAAACTGAATTATTGGTCATTGGATTTTCATAGTAAATATAACTACACTGCTATTCTCTGTAGAAGGACATATTTGTAGTTTCAGCCATGTTTTTCACTTCACCAGCAGGTGGTTGGCAATTGCATGTGTGAGTATGATGGTGGTGCTGTAGTTATCAGAATGTTATTCTGCTAATTTCTTTTAATTTTGATATTAAAATTCAAACAATTGTGCTGTTTATTTAATGTATGACCTACTAAAATAATGCAATCTATTTTTAAATTTTCTAAACTTCTAAACAACACGAGATAAAACAAACAAATTTACCAGTATATCTTGCTTTTCGTATTTTTATTTCTGATTTTAATTCAATGTTTCCCATTTACACAAGTGTCTAAAATATCAATTTGTGTCAACAAATATTGATCCTGTTTTTATAGCAAATCTTTTTGATGACAAGGATTCGCTCTTTTAAAACTGGTTTCAAAATTAAAAATGCTCATTTGGACAATTAACTCTCTTATGGTTGGAAAAAATTCAAGGATATCACAAAAAGGCTACAAATAAACTTTAAAAACGGCTTCTTGTTAAAAAAGTAACATTTTTTGGGTATATTGCATTTCTAACAACTTATTTGAATAATGTTTTTACAGATATCTAGATACAGATCCAAATTGGCTGAATATGCTACAGTTTATAACCATGACCAAAAAAATGCAATGGAAACATTTTTTTCAACTTTTTACTGTTAATTTATATAGAAATTAAAATTATTAGCTAAAACCATAATTCCTTCCTAATTGTTGCTTTATAGGATCACAATAAAGATATTTGTCAGGAACAAGTATAGAAATAACACTGTCGTAGAAAAAGTTCAAGTGGACCAACAAGATTCCAAGGAACATAGTTGATGTATTACTTACTGCCTGTCAATGTGATCACAAATATGTAGAATTCAAATGCTATATTAGTACATTTGTAATTTGTTGTTATCAAAAGTGACATGAGTTAATGTCAAGAGTCTATTTACACTTCTATATTATACACCAATCGAGGTCAAGACAGCCATTGTTCAAGTATCTTTCTCTATTATTGTTAAAAATCTGGCATACCTTTAGTCGCCTCCATAATTTACGAAGGTTTACAAAAAGAAAAATTGTATTTTCAAATCAATATATAAAACATCAGCAACTTGGTATTATAATAGAAATATCAAGATCAATGTATTAAAGAAAAATTAGCACAATAAACCTAACAATACTGTTGAGAACTCTATTCAACCAAAAGGCCCAAAACATTTGTGCATGCTATTTTTTAAACAAACTTTTGGTAAGTTCATTTCCTTAATAAATTATCCATAAAATGCAAAAAAAACCCAAAAAAAATTGGTTGGTTCACAAATATGCATTAGGCGCAAATGGTAAGGTATTACATTCTCAGAGCATCATTTGCAAATTTGTAAACAATTTTTGGTTTTACTTAAAATTTTTCTTTAGTATTTACCACATGACAAAATAATTGATTCGAAGGTTACATATGATCTCAAAGCACAGTACCTCAATCTTTGCGGTTAAATGCTAAGTGGACATTACATAGTACAATACACATATAGCACCTCTGAAATATGTAAATAAATACAGAATAAAGGTACCAATAACCTACACACCCATGTAACTACTTACACAATTATAAAAACAAAATTTAATAGTTGTGCGTTTATTATTGAAGATCTATTCTGAGATAATATTCATAGATCGGTCCTTCTTTAATAAATCACAATTATTATTATTATTAAAATTACACAGTCAATTTAATGCTGATTTTAATACAGTACTTCTATGCAAAGTAAACACTTACGTGATGGTATTTTCTTGAAAACTTGTTTAGCCATAAATTCTTGAAACCGCTGTGCATAAAAACTAGGTCGATGGACTGAAACTGTATCCTATAATTATTACACTAATAATATTTAATAAATAGATAAAATATCACTTAAATACCCCATCATGTATCATAGACTTCCACGTGTGTTCTAATTTTTTCTTCAGTCTATAACTTTGCAGTATGTCAATAATACCAATAAACAGCAAGAGTCGTTCCCCTTTTGCATTTCTTGCAGGAATTCCACCAGGCCTAAAATAACATGCTAAAATTACAAGTAAACGTGCTATTTAATATTACGGAACATCGTCTTCTTGATCAATAGGTTCTGACTCGGCCTGAATACTCTCCATGGCAGTGGAATGTGCTACTAATCGTTGCCGATTGATTGATCTACTTCTATTTAGCAAGGCTGCTGCACCAATTCGATCTTCCTTCTCACGCTCTCTCTCATTATTAATCATGGCAGCACTAAAATCCGTTTCTGCTTCTTCATCATATCGCTCTTGTGCCATTGTGGATATGATTACTCTTTCTTCCTAAAAGATGCTTTTGATGATATAAAAAATATGATAATTAGCATACTAATTTTTCTTTTTGAGCCAAATCAAGATTATGTACTCCAACTAATAAACTATAATCCATAATTTTAAAACTTTCTAAAACACGGCAATCACGTTGTATCGTCTTAACTAAAGCGGAATAAGTATCAGCTTCCATTAAAATTCCTTCTGGATGAAGTTCCATAAAATCAAGATCTTTATAAGTTGGTGATCGTTTTTGTCGTTCTGATTTAGATGCCTACGCAAAATCATTACAGCGATTTATTTCAAGAAGTTAATAATCACCTTTCTTTTATAAGTGCTACCTTTGAGATCATATTTTTCATGCATTTTTACCCAACTAGGTAATAAATTGTTCATTATTGCCATTCTAATATTTTTGCTATTACATTGATAACAATACAAACCAAAAAATTTTGGTAACAAGGTTCGAGGGTTTTGGTTTAAATTCATATAATAACCTGCAAACACTCTAATTCATAAACTATCAAACCTAAGTGGGATAAATAAATTTACACCATTTAGAATGTTTACATTACCTGCTAAAAGTTTTTGTAAAAATTCGCCTTCTTTATGTTGAACTGTTTTAATAATAAATTCATCATCATCTGTTAAATAAAATATAGAACCACTTGCACCTGGATTAGATAATTCTCTTAATGGGCAACTACACATTGACATCTAAAAATTTTTAATTGGCTCGATTAAATATTTAAAACTTTGACTTACCAAAAAGTCATCAGGTTGAATTCCAAATAATTCTCTAAAATACCTAAAGGCAATAGGTGCATAATTTTTAAATTTAAATTCTGAATAATGATGTGCAGGAGTGTGACTAGATCCTTCACTTGGGAAAGTTGTTGTTTCCACAGTCATAAAATCCTGCATCAATAAATCGCGTTCAGGTTTTGATGCCAATCCGCCAATTGCATGTTGAATACCTAAAATATAAAACTAGAACTAGAAACTGATAATGCACACATACTGATCCCTTAATTTTAAATCTAACTTGGCTTCTTTGAAATGTTTTCGATGGAATTTCTAAATCTTTATGCAATATATTATAAGCATCAAGAATACAGATGAATTATAAAACTTACAAAACACTTGTATCAACTTACACATAAGTACTTAAATATGAATCCCTGTATCATATACGGATAAACTAGTTTGATAGATAACAATCTAAAATTAACTGATGAAAAATATATATTATTTGTTCACGTACAGAAAACTACAGTCATAACTAAAAAAGTTTAAAAGTTAGTAGTTGTAATTATCGTGCTGCACTTGATATTCTTAATAATACTTGTTTAATTGCAAATGATAACAAATCGTTAAAATATATATAAATTGCAAGTTCATGCTTTAGTTTGATGTACTGTGAGTCATTTTAAAGATAAATCGGTTTATAATTAGTTCAGATCGATTAAAAATTAATGTAACATAACTGGTTTGGTTTGTTTCAATAATTTACTTTCAGTTAAAAATTGTAAAAAAAAGAAAAAGTTTGTGTGATACACAATGAGTGGCAGTAGGCATAAATCAATAATGTTAAATCTTTAAGTTCGAACAGTACAAAATATATCTCACAATAGTTTAGTTATGCTGTACCTCAAAGATAATTAAAATATAGAACCTGCCAGCAGTTCGGCTACTGTGTTTTCAAACATGGATAAGTTCACAGCTCCTTCATTTTTATCCAATGCCAATGCTTTAAAAATACAAACATCCATCAGCATCTTTCTAAATTACAACTTACAACTAACGTTATTATAGAACGCTGCGTTCAAAACTTGGCCCTTATTCAATAATCTTCACCACTGTTTATTCACGGATGTAACGTGTGAGTTATGCAGCTATAAATCAGATGGAAAAGAAAAAATTAGTAAATTTGAATGGACAGGCCAAAGATATGCACTCCCTCAGTATATTAGATTTCAGAAACAAATAATCTCAATTAAGCACAATACTTTAATTCTTTTGTTTTAAGAAAATATAATTTCAATTAAAGCAGTTAGTACAATTAATGCAATAAAAAGGAATTGTCTTCAAATAAATTGGTACAATTTAATAAAATACTAAGATAACACATTCCTTATTAAATACAATAAACGTCACAACAATAAAAACCACTAAAATAAAAGATTTGATAAATCGTACAATGTAATAAATATGTAATGAATGCTGGGCAACAAGCAATAAACTAAAACCATGAAATCAGAAAGTTATTTGTGGTAAAATACATATCAGGACAGAAATTATTTTAAAATCACAAACAGGGTAAACAGATTTCAATGTTATGCATTTCTCACATATCGTTCATTAGAAATAATTCTGTTTGACAATACATCAAAATAATTATAGCTATAGTTTACATTGTAGTAATTACTTAAAACCCAGACGTTTCGTTTGTAAGATTCACAAATATCAAGTTGCAGGAGGTTTAATCATATCAAATAATTCAACGTAAAATGTTACAATGTATTCTTTTATATTGCTGAAAATAAAAGAAAACACTAACCACAATAAATTATATGGTATCACGCGTCTTGTACGTATTTGAACATAAAACACGATAGGAAGACTACCATAACATAACCACCACTGAGTACGAAAGATTGGTAATTAAATAATAATAGTTACATTCGACAGAAAAAGGAAAAAATTAATTATCCACATACTGTTAATTGGAATGTGTCAAAATCTAAAAATACGTGTGAAGAATGGTGGTGGGGGGCAGAAAGTTAAAAATGAACAGCTTCAAAAAGAAAAATTTGATTGAACGTGTGGCAAGTGACATGAAGTGAAAAACGCCAGCAGGTGCAGGGTAGGTTCACAAACATGGGGGCATGAATATGTCGTGATGACCAAGGGTAAAAAAGGGGGTTAGGAACTTGAGAGTTCAGCTCTCCATTATTTTGGAATTTTATGTTGTTAAGGAAGCTGTGTTAGAATGAAAGCCGTGTTAGCTAGGACCCAAGATAAAATTACTGATGGTTTCAGAAATCTTTAACCTTTTTTAAAGATGAAATTAAACAGTGAGTAAAATGAACTTTTATGTTTAGAATTATTAATTATAGACTTTTGGGATGAAAATGTCAATGATTTGAATTTAAGTAATAGAAAATTAATCAAAGTGAAAGTAATTATTTTGTTGAATGATGATTTAGCGAAGGAAAAAGTGTTGGTTAAATTTAAGCATGTTATTATTTTAAAATATTAAGAAATAAGTACATATTTACTTTAAATTATTTTTAATACACATTTTAATGGTTATGAAAAAGTTGGTATAACGAGCATGTCCATAAATAGAGATTTAAAATGTTGATAGCTCCATCTTGAAAATTAGAACAATGGCATGGTAGGATGTTATTGATTAATGTTTTTTCCTAAGGTTTTCTTTTAGCAATTGTAACGTTTGGGTGTTACAGGAAATAAAAATCAGATGAGAAAGGAGAAAAAGAAATTTAAAATAGACAACTTATTATGGAAGCATCCTGTATAATTTTGATTACAGTATAATAGTGTTTAATAAGCTATTGCAATAAGTAGTAGTTCTATAAAAAAATCATAAATTTAGAAATCACAAAAACTTCGTTCTATTTCTGTACAATACATTTGAAATGAAACTCCAATTAATTAATTATATTAAAAGCCACCAAAAAGAAACACCAATTTCAATACATTTTTCATCAAATTTATATAAACCTGGTGAATGTTGTTCATTAAATATATTCCATTTAATACTACACCAATATAATTACCGATGTTACTATGTATGCAATATACAATAAAAATCAAGTTTTTACAATGTGGTTAAATACAAAGGAAAAAAGCACAAGTTAATGAAACTCACAAAATATTAACTTACCAACCAGACATAATTATACAGGACAATGTATTTGAGTTAATTGGGATTAACCAGAAGAAACCATGACATCAGGTATCTTACACATGTTAGGTATATATTAATAGCGTACCTCTAGGACGCAAAAAAGTGGAGATAATGACATTGCTAGACAGCCACTTGGACTAAAGAATTTAATTTCTTAGAAGTCTGTATGTAATAATTTTTGTGTGTAACAAAATTTCCTTACAATATGACAAAACTGTACTAAGGTAAGTAAAAAAAAAAATGAAAAATTCGCTAAAAACTATTTATTTGCAAACAAATAAAATTTTTGAATTCTTAATAAAATTTTGCTCTCATATGGAAAACAACAAACAATCTGTTATTTCCTAGATTGATTAAATTGCAAGACTCAGTTCCAAGTTTGGTACCAATAATAATATAGAAAATAATGCAGGTGTTTTGAAACCTTGCTTAGAAAGTTTTAAATAGCATTTTAATCATTAAAGTCCATGTAAATAATTTGTTGTTCACAATATATATCGACTTGCTTCGTAGACATGGCACGTGGTCATCAAGCATTTATTCTGATAAGAATTCCTCAGATCGAATTGTCTTTATAAGTTGTTTTCTTAGGCCGCTCACTTCCACGTAATCCTCAAGCTAAGAGAAATGGAAGTCGTTGATGTGCAAACACCCACAGGTCAAGAAACACCTTCTGGTTAACGAAAACACCTTCATGTTAAAGAAAAAACCGTCAGGCCAATAATAAAATCCACAGGTCAAGAAATAGCCACAAGTCAATGAAAAACTCTCCGGTCAATAAGTTTCACAAATCAGTCTGGACTTCATTGAATTTTATTCCTACAAGTAAACGGCAGGAGAAGAACTGAAACTGGAACATAACCAATAAAAGGGTAGCAGTTGGCGACCAGTGGTTAAGGGTGTCTTTTACTTTTGCCAAATCTTTAACTGGATTTATTTAACAACCACCTTCTCCTTCACATATGGTCAAAATACCAGCTGTGAAAATGTTGTAATCTCCCTCAATCTTAATAATTTTGCATGACTATATATATACATTTGAAAAAAAAAATTTTCGTTAAATTTTATTGTATTGGAAGTTCCACTTACGAGAAGCTTAAAAGCGTTTATGGTTTACGAGTAACGCTTAAAATTGCAGTGTTTTTTATTAAATTTGTACACGACTGCCAGATCTGACATTCATTAATGAACATGACAATTATGTAACAAAATTTTATTCAAGTTTTTTACACTAAAAAATCTTAGATAATTTATTTGTTAGCAATCGCTGTTATTTGACACAAATTATTTGTTATGGCTTTGGTAATTTTTTCTATGTTAAAGAGGTCTGATCAATTGTCCAATAATTTAAGTAGAAAAATTAAAAATCACCAAACTACCAAAGAATTTTCTGTATTTACCCTAAAATAATTTTTTTTATTAATAGTTGCTAGATACAGTGGGGTTCAACATTAATTTAAATTATTTTCAGTTTAACTAAGAAAATTTCAACTCATCCCATTTCTAACTCACACCTGGGGTGAAAGATAAGCTAGCCGTCAGCAAAACAGTTTTTAGTCTTTCCATCTAGTAAGGGTAAAAACTTAAATTTTGTTTAAAGTACATCAATACCACGTGTCACATGCAATAATTATGATTAAACCCGCTTCAATTATTTAAAACCAGTTACACTAGCGCCGCATTGTAAGGAATTTTTAATTTTAGCAGCATACCATATAATTAGCACGAATCGCATTTCTACAACTGATTATTGAAATTGTAGCAATCAACACAAACAGATGTGGGGTTAAACAGAAAAATAAAGGTTTGGTATGTCGTAAACACCCTGTTGATTATGAAATAATAAATGAGGGCCCACGTGATTGGTCACTGATTTTTGACATAACCTACAAACACAAGTACATTGGGATGGCTTGCTTCCCAATAAATTAGTGTGGCTGAAATATCTCTTGGGTGCAATGGAATTTGTGGTGACTTTTAGATGAAACTCTAAGGTAAATTTTTTGTAAAATTAAATATGTTCTCTGGACGGTATTTATGGTGGTAATTTATAAAGTATTGCCCAATGTGTAGTGTTACAGTATTAGGAATATAAGATTTGGGCAGGATGAGTTTAAATGCAATTACTAGTGAACTTAATCATAAATGTTAGATGTATCAAGAATGAACTGATAATGAATTTTACTATTGAGCAAGGTGAGTTGAGAGTGGTATTATTTGTTCAAACAAACAGATGACTTTTTGTACGGCAATCCATTTCACCAAGAGAATACCTTGTAATTAACAATTCCCTGGGTTACAAGTTGTCCAGAGGAAATCCTATGAGAACTAGATATAGTTGGTACCCTTTAAACTTGACGGATTGAAAACCTAACAAAGTAAGCACTAGTAATAATGTAGTTTGAAATTGCACATAGGTAAAATTTTGATCATTACTCAATTTTGTTCAATTCAAATTAGCAGCACATAATAAAATCACAGCCGCAGTGTTGTAACTTGTATTATAAATAACAGTTGAGTATGCTAAATTTAATCTTTTAATAAGTACAATGAGGAAGGAAAAACAATAGCTTATTTCTTTGAAGTAAGTTAAAAAAAATGCAACTCTGAATGAATGGTTCAGAAAGATTCCGTTATGACTAATAATTATGACTAATCCCGTTATGACTCACGATAACAAGATGGGATGTTTCAACTAATAATGTAAAAAAACGTCGAATCAATCAAAGGTAAAACAGTTGAGTAATTACGAAGTAGGAGGGAGTGGAAAACTTGCAGAAATCCATTTTGTTGGCTAGCAAACTAGAATGCGGATAAAAGTTTTGAAATAATTATGTTTATCTTCTGCTAACAACTTTGCAAATTTCACCACTGAACAACTGAACTACTTGCATTCGAAAGTAATTTAGAGGTAATCATGTTTCTTATTGACGTTTTTAATAAGTTATAAAATGAATTGAGGCACTATTCCGCCAATTCCTTTTAGATTTGTAAAGTGATGATATATCAATTATCAACAGAGATGTATTATTCAGATCAATACGTGCAGAAATAGACGGCCCTTGCTAGAATGTCTAAAGATCGAGCATTAAAGCACTTAAATAATTTAATTGAGAAGAATGGATTTAGCCTGAAGAGATGTAATGTAATTTGTTTTCGATTATGAATGTATTTACGGCCGTTGTATCCATTCGGGCAATTTAGTAGTGAAACGTTTCTAACAATAACCTAATACCTGCACACAATTTTCGCATATATGTACCTATATATTTTTAGGCACTTAGCAATCACAAAAGTTTTATTTTATACACAATGAAAGACTACAAAATAAAAGTCAGACTGTAATGTCTAAAAGCAGACGCTTAATTTCCGTACATGAAGAATAAATTCCGCACTTTTTCCACATACCCAAACTTCTACAGTACTTTCCGGATTTTCCATACCAGTAGACACCCTGTATTAAAACAACTGCCTTGTATTTGTTTGTTTTAGTAAGCCACGCAATCCTTGTTTTCTTTCTTCACCAGCAACTCTAAATTTAAAGTAAGCTTAACAAATGAGACATCTTTAAAACATTAAAAATTTAAAGCTATTTATTTATGGAAATAAAGCGAAGTTTAATGCACGCAATAAATGAAGTTGCATGCTTACAAGTTGAAATTACAGAAAAATAGTGCAGAGACATTAGGCGAGTACACGATTAGATTAGCTCTGGGTGGTATCTATAGTTAATCTTCTGTTAAAGGAAATAATTGATTTGTAGTGGTTAAATTTACAAATGAACATTAACATGTGTTGTATTAGCCGATTTATAATAGCATCTGTCGATTTCAAATTTGTATCGACAAAACAGAAATAACCAATTTGTGGTCATAATTTTGGTGATAGTAAATCATACACGGTTGCAGTGAATCAATAAATCAAATTAATGGTAGTAGATGCACAGTGCTGTTATTAATTTTAAAGAAATGTGCAGCACGAAATAAATGTGAACATTAAATAATAGTTGGTAACTTAAGGTGTGTTATATCACTAAACAAGTACATGCATATTTTCAGTTTTTACACATATGTTAATTAAAAATTAAATATGTAATCAAGTCAGCATATAACAGTAACTGTTAAAATATTTTATTATAAGGGGAGACCTTGGATTACAAATTTATTAATAAGTCTAAATATTTCCTGTGGCAAGCTAACCACAACATATAACTTACTTTCAATATTTTAATTCTTATTCTGAATAGTTAATTTGTTTACAGCTGTTGTTAGGATTAGAAGTATGTAACAGTGCTAAATGTTCAAATAAAATGCAACCTTGAGCACTTTACAAACTACGATGTCTAATAAATCAAACTAGTATGTGATAATGAGTGTAAAGACAATGCCGACATTAGAAACGATAATGTTGTTATCACAAGGTTCCTTTAATTGCTATTATGCAAACATGTTTTACATAAAACAATTAAACCGAATAAATTACTGAAATACTATAGACACTTAATTTAGAAACTAAAATTTTATGATTCCTTATCGAAAGTCGATAAACTAAGAATTTATAATTAAGTAGTTTTACAACTGACCTGTTTGAATTTTTTTTCTAAATGATCCAGTAGAAATAAATTGACTTCCAAATATTGTGCTCATTTTCTCTTTATAAAAATCAAACACATTGAACAACACTAACCCGCCTTGCACCAACAGTAAATACACAGAAACTACTACTATATTAAAGGATTGCCCACTTTGAGCTGATAAGATAAGTAAAAACTTTATTTATATTTTGTTTGAAACAATCTGATGTAAGAGGTCACTATACAGTCAAGTTAATTTATTAAATGATTGTGCACACTATTTGCTAGAAAGTGAGTTGTATTTGTCTACTAATAAAAAGGAACTATTATACATTATTCAGGTTACCCACTAACTGACCTGTTAATTAATTAGCACCAATACCATACAAATTAAACCTACGTCATGTCTGCTAAATTTTGCACTAAGTATATAAATGCTTTGATGATTGTGCGGTGTTTGTAAAAAACACCATTTATAGAATAAGAATAGAAAAAACCAGCCTGCCAAAACATCTCAAAAGCATAATGGACGAGAAATTTTTCTAACAAATGGCATTAAAAAAATTATACAAATCATTTTTCTTGCAGTATGTGAATAATACTGGCGATTTTTCTGAATTTTACAAATTTTTATTGAGCTAAAGCAGAAAAATCAGACTAAACTTTGACCACACATTATGTGAACTGTCTTTTTTATTACTTATTCCTTTGCATTGAAAAAATGAGCTAAAATTATTTGTTTGATATTATTTATACTTTAAACATTTGTATGTTTAAAAACTTACTATAGTGCGTTTAACGAACAGATTCAGTAAATGCTCCGCCCATAAATCAGCGCCAAGTTTAAATAAAGATTTTGTATTGGTTGGCCGGATTCAAACAACCACACATTTCAATTTGTAACATTAACCTACAAATGTCGATTAGTTTTTCGTGTTTGTCTTTGCTTTATTTTTTGTTCACTCGTCTTTCGTAGTTTTTGCTCTTGTACTTTTTTTTTCAAAAACAGTATTTTTCAATACTTATTACATTTGTGTAGGTTATTTACAATTAATTACGTGTAACATGGATCAACAGGGTCGCTGTAAATCAAGCTTATGCTCAGTTTGTACTGCGCAACTAAGCCCATCCTATTATTTTAATTACTGAATCTGTTCGTTAAACGCACTATAGTGAAAAAGTCGAAGCTCAATAATGAAGAGATTAGATATTTTATAAGATTTTTTAGGTATTCAATAATCTCTAACTTAAAATACATCAAAGTCAGAATAGCATTTATGTAGTGTGCAAATATGTAGATTTGTTGAAATACATTAAAACAAAGTTGATACTGTTAAAAGTAACCTATAAAGTCAAGTAATGACGCTCACTGAGATATATCAAATCATACCAATTCCACTAAAAATTTTTTTTGCATGTTATGCATGTGCTGTTATTTTTTTAATCTTCTTTGGGAATTAAACCACTCATAGTTTTTAAAATCATCTTTATTTAGGTTTCGATCCATGACCTAGGATCCTTGTCAAAATAATAAAAACTTCAAGTTTGACATTTATGACATAAATTGAAGGTGACTTTGGTTTATTGATGTTCGATATATTTGGTTTGAGTACAATAGATGAAAATTTTAAAGAATGATTACCTTCAATTCGTGTTGCAGCCTGAGACCAACTTTTTAGGTAGCCAATACGCAAGGAAACCCCAGGAAAAACTTGCAATGCTACCTAGATATTGTGAACATTTGATTTTCATTTGTTATTCCTTTTAGTAATGGAATCCATTGCTTACTGAAAGTCATGGATTCGTTTGCTACGTACTTATTTTTATGTAGAGTTATATAAGCAGCTTTTTGATTTTGCATTTTTGGTGGTTTTTTCTTTGTCGATAATTTTTGCGTCCTCCCATTTTATTTTATGACTGGAGTCCCACGCATGTTGGCAAATCATGGATTTTCAAATTTTCTATTTTTTACATATGATTTGCGTTCTTTTAATCGAACTTCAAGTGGTCTGGAACTTTCCCCTATATAAAAATGCAGTTTTTTGAACTTTGTGTTGCGTTTTTGGGTTTTGTTTTTGTTAATTGTGCTCTTGGTGTATTGTTGGGTCTAAATACTGTTTTAATTCTGAATTTCTTTCGTATTTGGATTTTTTCGGAGAATCCTTTTATGTATGGTATTGAGAGCATTTTTTGGTGCGTATCGTTGTTTTTGTTTTCTTTTTCTTTATTTTTTGGGACTTTATTCATTACCAATAAAAATTAATCCAAATATATCGAACATCAATAAATCAAAGTCACCTTCAATTTATGTCATAAATGTCAATCTTGAAGTATTTATTATTTTGACAACAATCCTAGGTCATGGATCGAAACATAAATAAAGATGATTTTAAAAACTATGAGTGGTTTAACTCCCAAAGAAGATTAAGAAAAATGCTAAACAAACCACAACAAACATACAGAGGGAGTATGTGCTGTTATTTTTAAAATGAACCAACTGTTAGAATAGTAACTTGCAAAATATTAATTGTAAATGTATTAGCCATGTGTTATACTATCAAATAGTTTTATTTCCTTTTTTTGTTGTTGTTACATAATATATTGTTTTAGTTGTAATGTATAGGATGAGATGCTTTACAAATACAAGTCATTTCATGTATATGACAATGTAATGTGAATTAAAATTCTGAAAATGTTACTGTATGCATTAGTTCTATCTAATGGAAATATTGGAGATTCTGTATTACTCCAATTAGATAAAAAGTTGCCATCAGCTTCGTTACATTAAATGCAACATACTCTATATTACTATGTTTTTGGATTGTACGGTCAATTATAAATATAAAATCTGTAACATATACCATATCAAAATAAAGTTTTTAAAATAATGTTATTTATAGAAAACTTAGACACCTGCAAAACACATTTAATGTAAATAAGATACAAACATCTATCTATCATCAAAGTTGATTATTCCTGCACGGTTTCATGTTACTCGTGTCATTTTTGTTTAATTGTGTGAATTTTTAACAATAGGTTAATAAGTGAAGATTAGTTCTCTTGGCAATCTTGTGACCTTGAATGATGTTTGCCTTGTGTTAAGATTAAAAAGTGTCAGTTGAACAAAAAGTTCCCGATACTGTTGTCGGAATAAGTATAAACGAATTAGCTGGGAACTTCACTTCAGTGACTGAGCCATGAGCAGGGGGGTTCAGGGAAAGTGAGCAAAACAAAGATATTAAAAGAAAGTTGAACACTACTGCACATAAATATATTAAAATAAATATCTAACCTAGGAAGGGTGCAGGAATCCGGGGGCATGTACTGTAATGACAATCAAATAATCACAAAAATGATAGTTATAACCAGAAGAAATACATTTTAGTGAAATGCAAATACGAGACTGCAACTTGTGTTTCAAAATTCAAAATAAAACAAACGGTGAACAATACTGAACCCGTAAAAGGTACTAAATCCTTGTTACATAAAACTTCTGAATTTTTACTCAAATAATTATTCATGACTCTGTATAAGGTAGGACTACTTCTACAAATATTGGAATCACTCTTAACCCTTTAACTGCTATGTCGGTAAATATATGATTTCAAAACACATACTTAAAGTGCTACTTCTGTAAATAACCGTTTTATAATTTCAAAAATCTGTGTCGTCAGTAAATATATGTACGAGAAGCTTGCCTAGTCTATTTTATAGTTGCTTATATGTACTTCGTAAATCACAAGTATTTCCTGTTTTATTAGATTTAGTCGAGTCCAGATTTTCAATCGTGTCGCAGGTGCTACCATTGCTAAATAGTGCACAGGTATAAATTCTTGTAATGGCAGAATATGTCGGTTTGATTGACAAGGAAGCTGAGCAGCTACCGAAAAAAAAAGGACAGTAGATATCTTTGTTCCGACTGTGATGTCGAACTTTGCAAGATAATCTGTTTTGAACTATTTCACACATTGAAAAAGTTTTAAAATATTTAGCACTGATTTTTATTTACATAATAAAAAGTGTAGTATTTATTTGCATTTTTTCAACATCTAAGCTTGACAGGTATGAATGTATGAATGCACCACAAATTATATAATATATATGCTATGTCAGTAATTATACGTTTTATGTAATCCTGAATGCTACTTCGGTAGATATATATATATATATATATATATATATATATATATATATATTAAGATATAAATTTTCTTGACCATATATAAATTCAACTCCTTCCACCCTAAACTACAATTCACCGTAGAAAAAGAAAGCAATAGAACAATATCATTCTTGGACCTTCAAATTAAATATAATGCTGCAGGTACTATTTCAACTAATTGGTACAATAAAAACATGGAGTGGAAGATATTTAAATTATAATTCTAGTGTCCCTAAACAATACAAAAAACGTTGTAAACAACCTTGTCGATCACGCCATCCAATTATCACACGGTAAATATAGACCAAAAATTTGAAAAAGTAAAACCGTATTAAAAATAACGCCTACCCAAAACAATTCTTTGAGCCATTAATTAAAAATAAAATCCACAACATATACAATAATACAGATAATACGAACAAACTCAGTCAATGTGAATCAATAGTTGGATTAGAATACATACCTGGTTTGTCCGAAAGAATTAAAAATGTTTAAGAAGTCATAATATCCATATTGCCCACAAACCAAATAATTTTACTAAAACATTTTTACCAACCTAAAACCACAAATAGAAAATAAGAACAAAACACATACGATCTATAAAATCAACCGTCTTGGCTGTAGGGGATGTTATATAGGAAATTCAAAACAATATCTTCATAAAAGAATATACGAACACAAATACTCAATCCAAACAAATAATAAAAAATGCACAGCACTTGCTAACCATGCAATAGAAACATCACACAATTTCGATTTTAAGAATGTTAAGGTTTTAGGTACTGAAACAAACGACAATAAAAGAAATATTTTAGAAACCATTCACATACAACGCGACAGACACTCCGTAAATTCCAAGTCGGACCATGAACAATTCACTAACATTTACTACAGACTAATACAAAATAAATAGTAACCTGTGGCACCTCAATAAGAATACGCTTTTAAGTAATTCACATTTCTCATACTACAATTTACTCCAATAGCATACATATTTTAAATTATCAACAATAACAGATTATTTGTTCTAACCAGTTAACCTAATCTAGTCATTCAGTATAACATTTCTAAACCTTTACGACGCATAATAGTTATAATGTATCTGTTATTTATTTAAAAATGTTTTAGTGGAAGTATATGTTTATAGTGTATAATTTTATAGTATTTATAACAATGTAATTTTTAGCTGCTATTTTGAAAATGGTTATTTGGAACCGAAACGCGTAAAGCAAGAAAATATATGAAAACCAATGAAAACAAATTGAGTTGTTTTACTTATACCTGACCATTTTCCAGGAACATTCATTACTATATATATATATATATATATATATATATATATATATATATATATATATCTCATCATCATTAGGTCTTCAGTCCTGGAACTGGTTAGACTCGTATCCTCATTGTTTCCTATTCTGAACTAACCTACACATTTCCCTGAAATTTACAGTCACCATCTATCACTATCTGATCTAGGTAAATATCTATCTCCTTTTTCCTATCTCTGCTTGTAATATATATATATATATATATATATATATATATATATATATTGCCGTGGAACTCCGCTCTAATTTAGTACTCTCTCAAAAAACATTCGAGCCCCAACATTGGGCCGTCATAAATTGCCGTGGATCTCGGGTAAAATCCTAACCAACAAAAATATATTCCAAAATTTTATTAAATTTTCAAATTCGAAAATAGAAAAATTTCCAAAAATTTAAATAAGTCCAAAAAAATTTCTTACCCATTTTCCTCTCTTCCTCGGTTGAATTGCCAATTTTCTGCACCTGCTTCCGGCTAGCTCATTTGGACCTCCTCTTGGGTATCTAGATTCACTCTCATATTCTCAATTGTACACACACACACTCGCAATAAAACCACAAAATACAACCAACATACAATATTTTATTTATTACTATTTACAAATGACATTCAATATTGTCCATATTTCATTGATCACGTTACACTTCAGTAAATCTTATTTTGTAATGTCCTGTATTTTATTTTAAAATCATCAAACACATAAAATGTACCCGGAGTATATGGGCATTGAATAATACCTTCTCTAAAATTCCTTCTTTATAATTTATTTTGTTTTTTAATCTAAGTAAACTCTGGGGTAGGGTGAGCTCATGATAACCCAGCTAATTATGCATAATGTATGCCCTTCTACTTTGCATACTCTTAAAATAAAAAAAACAAAGCCATGTACTCTTCACAAAAATTTCACGTTCTGTTGGAACGTTAAAAAGCTTTATAGACACCTTCAAATTTCTAGTTAAATACCATAATAAAGTTATTTACACGTATTATGTTCAATACGTAAATAATCCACACTACCTTGGAAAACACTCTCATACGTCACCCAATATTCACAGTTTATAAGAATCACAATTTCAAATCGTTACCTGGAAATTTCTAGACGATCTCCGCTCTGTAGATGATGGTATGCATTTCTTCTATCTGGTCTGCAGGCCGTTTCTAGCTGTTACTAGACGTCCATCTAAGTTGAACTGCTAACGCCGCCTCCACGGTGTAACCAAATTCCAAATTCCATTTAAACATACGTCTTTCTCAATTAGTTGCTTCAAACCACGTTACTTAATGTCCCGACACGAGTTGGTTAAAAATTATAGGTGATACCTCAATTAAAAAATGTAATCTCGGCACACTAACCGCGTACTAATTAAGAGGCTACCACCCTGCAATATAATTTAAATGATTTTATAATACTTACAACTCGTGATACTTTGATACGTCGTTTGGAGCGATCGAAATCTTAAGGCTTTAATTATGTTTCCGTAAAATATTTATACCTTTAGACGGACACCTCCTGGTCACATTTATCCGAAATCCCCTGTTAACAACAACACATTCTTACAATTTTGCACTCAACCAATATTTAATCCCGCGAATTTCAGTACGTCGTTATAATATTTTCAGAAAATTAATATACACTATGCTTGTATTTGTCTCGCGTTCAACGAACTATATTGACCAATCGTATATTTACTGACGTCCTACAAGTCCCTCCTATACTATCGTTGTCTCTTGCTTATGCGTTTTCTACGTCTCTTTCTAACCTGGTCTGAGTGGTACAAAATCGATATTTCTGTTTATTTGCTACCTACACCACGTGGACTTACTACGTGATTTAAATAACCCCTCATTAGTATTTCCAGAGAACGCATGCGACCGTTTACAATATACGTCGAATCTTCATGTTTATCTATACAAATTTATTGGAACTTGACATTTAAAATTCTGCAGGTGTTTAATCTTAACGCGTTTTAAATAACACTTTACGAGTTGGATTTTCCACGTATTTCAACCCTACTGATATATTTGTTTGTTAGCAACGCGTCTCACCTTGGTATTATTGGGTTTTTACACGCTTTTATGCATATTATACATCAATAATCATTCAATTAAAATCAATTAAATTAATAAACTAATGGCATTGGCTTCTACCATTTAATTTCTTTGCAAACCTACTAAATATTTATCATTATTTGTACATTTTGATTAATACCCGTTACTTAAAAATGAATTAACTAATATAACTTTCGCACGTAATTTCTGGTTGTTCCTTTATACAGGGTGTTTTGAAATTGTTTCTTTTATATTTATTTTTGATCTTTTAAAACCACTATAATATATATATATATATATATATATATATATATATATATATATATATATATATTGTTGATAATTTCTTGACCATCTGTAGTACAATAATAATCAGCAGTTCCTGGATTTTGGTCATCAAAATAATATGTAATTTATAGGTACAATATCTTTTGTCAGTATAATAAAATAGTTAATAAAAATATGGTATAAATTACATCATTTTTTTTTGTTAAGAGCGTTTCGGTCAGCGACCATTTTCAATTAAAATTGTCTGTAATGTACAAAATAAGTTAATTAAAATACTAATAAAACATTTATACAAACCAAAACTTCTTTTTTGAAAAGAGTATTATAATAAATTTTATGATGGTATTATACATACTTGTTTAAATATAAGTTTGACCATAAGTCAAATGTTTTCAAGTGTACATTATTAACAAGGTAATAAATAAATTGCTTGAAACTAGTATAGTAAGTGTGATCACAGTGTAAAGTGGGAGTGACCATGAAAGTTAGATAACAAATATTCGTACATATAACATGTATATTTACAATCATTCTAGCGTTAATAGTGATAATTGGATATTTAAGCAATAAGGTTGTGGTAAATATTAATAAAGTCGTCTTTGGTCGGTTTTTGAATTGATGGCATTTGTGTGTTTGTGTATGTGTAATGTTTCTATTATGTTTCTTTTATTATCATTCTGCTCTGTTCCTAAAATACTAACATTATTAAAATCAAATTGGTGGAGGTTTTCTATTGCATGTGTTGCAAGTGCTGTGCTTTTCTTATTGTTCGTTTTTATTGTGTATTTATGTTCATAAATTCGCTTGTGGATATATTGTTTTGTACTGCCAATGTATATTGCAGGGCATTCAGTGCAATTAATTTTATATATTGTGTGGGTCCTATTTTTATGTTCTATTGGTGGCTGAAGCTTAGTAAACATATAATTTAATACATTGTTAGGTTTGTGTACAATTTTAATGTTATATTTATGTAGGCACTTTTTTATTTTTTCAGAAAGTCCTGGGGTATACGTGATTGCTATCTTGTATTCTCACTAACCACCGAAACTTAAATAACAATTTCAACATCAAAAACCACACTAACCGAGACAATGACTTCCGAATAATAAAAGAAACAAAAAAATTCTTAGAAAATAATAAAGATATCTATGTGTTACAAGCAGATAAATGTAAAACGACGGTCCTAATGCTTAAAGAAACATACCTAAATAAAATGAAAGAAATCTTAAAAGATAGTACCACTTATACGATTAAAAAACACGACCCCACTCTACAACTACAGACCACAATTAACAGTCTACTAAACCAATGGCACAAAAAAAACTATATAACACAACAAACAAAAAATAACTTGATATGTCATAATGGCCATGCTCCATATATTTACGGACTACCCAAAATCCATAAAATTAATACCCCGCTCAGACCAATTGTAAATACAAAAAACGCACCTACTTATAAATTAGCAAAATTCCTAAATGAAGTAATTAAAAAGATTGTTGGCCTAACAGAATACCATGTAAAAGACAGTTGGGAATTCAAAAAATTTATTATTAAACAAATAGTACCCACAAATTATATTATTGTGTCTCTCGACGTGCAGTCTTTATTTACAAACATCCCCACCGACTTAGCAATTAATATAATTAAAAATAAATGGAACGTATTATCTCCACTAACAACAATTCCAATAAATGAATTTATAAAAGCTGTTAATATTTGCCTAAAGGAATCTTATTTCAAATTTGATAAAAACATATACGCACAAATTTTTGGAACTGCAATGGGATCTCCCATTTCATCCACTATTGCAAATTTAATATTAGAAGAACTGGAACACCATGCAATAAACCACCTAAAATACAAACCAGCATTTTACAAAAGGTATGTTGGTGACTGTTTAATCTGCATACCCGAAGATAAAGTTGACGAAACATTGAAAACCTTTAACAGTTTTCATAAACGCCTACAATTCACCTATGAAAAAGAAGTGAACAAAACCATCCCATTCCTAGATATACTCATCACTGTTTAATAATAAATTTTTTGAATTCCCAACTGTCTTTTACATGGTATTCTGTTAGGCCAACAATCTTTTTAATTACTTCATTTAGGAATTTTGCTAATTTATAAGTAGGTGCGTTTTTTGTATTTACAATTGGTCTGAGCGGGGTATTAATTTTATGGATTTTGGGTAGTCCGTAAATATATGGAGCATGGCCATTATGACATATCAAGTTATTTTTTGTTTGTTGTGTTATATAGTTTTTTTTGTGCCATTGGTTTAGTAGACTGTTAATTGTGGTCTGTAGTTGTAGAGTGGGGTCGTGTTTTTTAATCGTATAAGTGGTACTATCTTTTAAGATTTCTTTCATTTTATTTAGGTATGTTTCTTTAAGCATTAGGACCGTCGTTTTACATTTATCTGCTTGTAACACATAGATAACTTTATTATTTTCTAAGAATTTTTGTTTCTTTTATTATTCGGAAGTCATTGTCTCGTTAGTGTGGTTTTGATGTTGAAATTGTTATTTAAGTTTCGTGGTTAGTGAGAATACAAGATAGCAATCACGATACCCCAGGACTTTCTGAAAAATAAAAAGTGCCTACATAAATATAACATTAAAATTGTACACAAACCTAACAATGTATTAAATTATATGTTTACTAAGCTTCAGCCACCAATAGAACATAAAAATAGGACCCACACAATATATAAAATTAATTGCACTGAATGCCCTGCAATATACATTGGCAGTACAAAACAATATATCCACAAGCGAATTTATGAACATAAATACACAATAAAAACGAACAGTAAGAAAAGCACAGCACTTGCAACACATGCAATAGAAAACCTCCACCAATTTGATTTTAATAATGTTAGTATTTTAGGAACAGAGCAGAATGATAATAAAAGAAACATAATAGAAACTTTACACATACACAAACACACAAATGCCATCAATTCAAAAACCGACCAAGACGACTTTATTAATATTTACCACAACCTTATTGCTTAAATATCCAATTATCACTATTAACGCTAGAATGATTGTAAATATACATGTTATATGTACGAATATTTGTTATCTAACTTTCATGGTCACTTTACACTGTGATCACACTTACTATACTAGTTTCAAGCAATTTATTTATTACCTTGTTAATAATGTACACTTGAAAACATTTGACTTATGGTCAAACTTATATTTAAACAAGTATGTATAATACCATCATAAAATTTATTATAATACTCTTTTCAAAAAGAAGTTTTGGTTTGTATAAATGTTTTATTAGTATTTTTAATTAACTTATTTTGTACATTACAGACAATTTTAATTGAAAATGGTCGCTGACCGAAAAGCGTCTTAACAAAAAAAACTGATGTAATTTATACCATATTTTTATTAACTATTTTATTATACTGACAAAAGATATTGTACCTATAAATTACATATTATTTTGATGACCAAAATCCAGGAACTGCTGATTATTATTATTATATATATATATATATATATATATAGAGCTGTGTTAATAAGGTGATTTAGGGGTAGTTAGGACCAATAGTATAGCGCACTTCATATACATTACATGAGGGCTCAGAAAACAAGACAGTTTTCTAAAGAAACCATGAAATATGATGATTAGGCTGGAAAGTAAATGACAACGCCCTGTATATAAACAAATTCGCAAGTCGTAAAACAACACGAATGGAAGCTGAAACGCGACACGCATGAATAATGCATCATTATTATGCCAAGAATCCCAATTAAAACAAGCAGGTTTAAAAATGCGTAAGATAACAAACGCATATAATTTAATACATAAATTATATTAAGTCTACGTGACTAGAAAGCGAAAATCAGCACCTGATATATTGGAAACAAACACGGCATGGTGATAAAATCAAAGTTCACTAAATTGATTGTACAAACAATGGTCTACGTGATCTAGAAATATGAAAATCCAAGAAAATGAATGCAATTAACTCAAAATGCTACGTGCTGAAATCAGCACAGGTAGTAGCGGTAGAAGGTAAATATAAAGGCTTTGTTTGTCATATTGTCGCAAGCTCCGTGCGTAATTAAAAACTGAGCTAGCCGAGGTAATTAGAGTTATATATTAAAAATAAAAAATTGACAGAATAAAAATTTTAACCTTTTCAACTCACATACAGGGCGCACCGGATTATTGCTACCGTATCACAACAAAATATATATATATATATATATATATATATATATATATATATTAATAGTTATTAAGATGAAATGAAAACCCAACTTTGTATTTAAAGTTGAATTACCATTTCAAATCGAACTAGTAATTGAAAACCACTAAAAGAACGGCTACAGCAGGACTTGAACCTGCAACCTCTGATTTTCCGGATCAGCACTCTAACCAATTGAGCTATCTAGCCTAATTGTTTAGATGATGTTATACTTAATACTACTGAAGCTTGGCTCTTGTTACCGATTTTCAATTACGTCTTGCATTTAAGGAAATTGAATCTAGTTATATACATAATTCATGTACTAATAACTAAATAATAAACTAATAACTAATACTAATAACTAAAATCGGTAACAAGAGCCAAGCTTCAGTAGTATTAAGTATAACATCATCTAAACAATTAGGCTAGATAGCTCAATTGGTTAAAGCGCTGATCCGGAAAATCAGAGGTTGCAGGTTCAAGTCCTGCTGTAGCCGTTCTTTTAGTGGTTTTCAATTACTAGTTCGATTTGAAATGGTAATTCAACTTTAAATACAAAGTTGGGTTTTCATTTCATCTTAATAACTATTAATATATATTAAGCATTCATTTGCATTCCAAATGTGGATTATTCTTCTCTATTAATAATTATATATATATATATATATATATATATATATATAATATATTGATATGTAGTTTTCGCCCCACGTTGTTGCGTCACTAAAAAATTGATATGATAACACCGTACTCGTTGTAATAAACATTCTACTGAATGCCACCGCTCTGTGTTTCTCTCAAATTAATCTTTTATTTTTATTATTATGCCAAGGCTAGCCCTTTTTAAGTTACACAGAGTGCACAACGTTACGATGATCAATTTTCTTTCACCCCTTTTTGATTACCTGTGTGAATTGATAAAACAAAGTCAATCAACATTCATATAATGAAAGGAAATAATATTTACACTTTACAATTTTCGTAATTCTTTAAATACACCCTTCAATCAATTAATATAATGTGGATTATTTATCCCAATATTTATATCCTTTTAATTCAAAATAAAGTCACCAAAAACAACACCCTTTTACAAACAAAATCTGGAACGTTCGAGACCTTTTTTATGATTATTATGTAAGTTTTAACATACTCAATGTCCTAAGGACATTACAAATTAGTGAGAAAATTAATATATTCAATGTTAAAAGTTAAGTTGGAAAAGATTTCTTAAAACTAGGTAGACCTGACCTGATTTGTTTCGTGTTGTGGATCAACACCCCCTCATTATCTTCAATCAAACACCAATGCCCTGCTTTGTACTCCTTAACATACGTTGAACCAATATTTCAGTACTGTTACCCCTTGTCTCCAAAATCACCTCGTGCTTTATTCAATATTTTACTGGATACGCCTTAAATACCAATTTAGTATTATGAATTTCTGAATACCAGACTTAGTATCTTGGATTATAATTGTTTTAGACACAGATTAGAATTATTTTCGACGCAGATTAGAATTGAACCAGAAATAGTCCAGAATTGTACCAGAAGCCCTATATCATAATAAATATTTAATTTAAATTAATTACCCAATTTCTACTCACGTTTTCTAAAAAAACGGCAAAAACTTCATGTATTCTTAACGTAATTGTTGCACAGCACTATTTTCACAATAACATAAATTTTATTTATCTGACGCGTAGATTTCTAATTAAAAGTGTTGCGGATTCAACGTGCTTCAAGTGTAGACTGCGCTGCCTTATCACCGGTGGGTGTTAAATAGCTTTTTCCCACTACCTTTGGATTGAGTTTCCAAGCAGTGTACAGATTGTTTCAACCAACCAGGTTTGTCTTTAATGTTTCGAGCTGATTTCTGATGAAACTATTTCGGATTTTCATATCATGCTTGTTATTTGCTATTGTTATCGTTTCCGGACTTTTAACTTACATCTGTTGCTTTGTGTAGATAAAGCTTTTGGATAATTGTACAAAATAAATGATGTAACACGAATGCTGTTTCTGTTTATGCATTTATGCGTTTTCTTATCAAAGCGCTTATATTTCCAGCGTAATTGCATGAAGATTTATTAGGTTTTGTCTTATCTTCTGCGTCTTTATTTTATAAACTTGTTAAAACACTCCTCAACGTAGTTTAATTACATGTACGATTATTTCTTTGCAGAATACGCATTGTTATTGAAAGATATGCTCACTGGCATTGATTAAAGTTAATTACGGTCTATATACAGGGTGTTAAATGCTTGCTATTTACATAATGTACAAATTACTTATTTTTCTGCTAAATAAATGCAGTTTTCTTATTCCCATTGCTATTTACAGTTACTATGCGACCCTTACTACTCAATACACCCCTAAACAACCCCTTATCAGAGCACTATATATATATATAGATATATTTAGCAGAAAAATAAGTAATTCGTACTTAATGTAAATAGCAAGCATTTAACACCCTGTATATAGACCGTAATTAACTTTAAGCGATGCCAGTAGGCATATCTTTCAACAATAGAATGCGTATTCAGCAGAGAAATAATCGTACATGTATTTAAACTACGTTGAGGAGTGTTTTACAAGTTTATAAAATAAAATACGCAGAAGATAAGATGAAACCTAACAAATCTTCATGCAATTACGCTGGAACAATAAACGCTTTGATAAGAAAACGCATAAATAAATCAATAAATGAAAACAGCACAAGAGTTACATAATTTATTTTCGTACAATTATCCAAAAGCATTATCTATACAACACAACAACGTAAGTTGAAAGTCTGGCAACAATAACAATAGCAAATAACAAGCATGATATTAAAATCCGAAATAATTTCATCAGAAAGCACCTTGAAATATTAAAGAAAACCTGGTTGGTCGTGACAATCTGCAAAACTGCTTGGAAACCCAACCCAAAGGTAGTGGGAAAAGCTATTTAACACCCACCAGTGATAAGGCAAGTCAGTCTACACTTGATACACGTTGAATACACATCACTTTTAACTAGAAATCTACGTGTCAGATATATAAAAATTATGTTATTGTGAAAATAGTGCTGTGCAACAATTACGTTACGAATATATGAAGTTTTTGCCGTTTTTTTAGGAGTAGAAATTGGGTAATTAATTTAAATTAAATATTTATAATCATATAGGGCTTCTAATTGGCTTCTGATACAATTCTGGTACAATCCTAATCACGCTTCCAGTCAAATTCTGATTCACTTATAAAACAATTCTAATCTGCGTCGGAAACAATTCTAATTTTAATTCTGGGAAGAGATTCAAAGCATATACAGAGAAAGATCCAATAAAGCAGCAAGGTGATTTTTGGAAAACAAGGGGTAACTGTACTGAAAGATTAGTTCAACAAAGCAGAGTATTGGTATTTGATTGAAGACCGTAAGGGGGTGTTGATCCATAACATGGAACAACATATCAGGAGATCACAGGTCAGATCTACTTAATTTTAAGGAATTTTTTCAATTCAAATTTTGATACTGAATTTATTCAATTTATCCAAAACTTGTAAAGAGTCAACAACAAACATTGCATACGTTTAAACTTACATAATAAATCATAAAGAGGTCTCAAAAGTTCCAGATTTTTTGTAAACGTGTAGTTTTTGGTGACTATTTAAAACTAAAAGTATATAAATTTTGGAATAAATAATCCATATGATATTAATTGATTGAAGGGTGTATTTAAAGAATTTCAAAAAATGTAAATATTATTTCCTTTCATTATATGAATGTTGATTGACTTCGTTTTATCAATTCAAACACGTAGTCAAAAAGGGGTGAAACAAAATTAATCATCGTAACGTTGTGCACTCTGTGTAAATTTAAAAAAGGCTAGCTGTGGCGTAATAAAAAAAGATCAATCAATTAAGATAAACACACACACAAATATATATATATATATATATATATATATATATATATATACAGCCTGTTTCAAATTAACTCGGCACCATTGCTAACTTTGTTATTATTGGAGCTAGGAGGTTGGTTAAATGAGCAAAGAAGCTTAATTTTTACAGCTGATTACCGTAGACTACGCAAAAAAATAATTGAGCATCGCTGTTTTGAGGATTGATCAAAACACTTAGTTTTTAAATGGAACACCCTGTATATTTTTAATTTAAATGAAAGATAACTAAATTCTTAACAAAAAGTCTTATACACTCGTATATCAAAATTCTTAAGATAAAGTAAATATTAACAAATTTATAATTTAATTAAGATAGTCTTGACTTTTAAATAAACCATTTATTTAACACACTAAAATTACATAAAATGTTCACAAATCCTCCATTTTCATGAATGCACATTAAGGTTCGCCTACTAACATCCCCTGTAGCATTTGCAATACTCTTACCGTCAATTGAATTAATACTTAATCGAATACAGTTTTCTAATTTTGCTACATTGGTATATCTTCTTTCGTTAACGTTATTTTTTACGTTGTCCTAAAAGAAAAAAATTAAAGGCGACAAGTCTGGTGTACGAGGTGGCCACTTTATAGGATCATTTGTTTCCATCGGCCGGTCTTCAAAACGTATTTGCATCATTGCGCCAACTTCGCGAAAATTATGTGCTGAAGTTCTATCTTGCTGGAAGTAAATGGTTTGGCGATCTTCTAGATTATTATCAAACAGGTATTCTTCAAAAACTTCTTCCATAATGTTCATATATCTAGCTCCAGTAAGCGATCCGTAATAAAACAAAAGGCCCACTATTTTACTACCAATCAAACCACACCATACATTTAAACTAAACTTTGTTTGTGGATGGGATGGGAAAGTCAACAGTGGATTTTCGCGTGACCAGTAATGCATGTTTTTACGGTTAAACATTCCAGAATTCGAAAAATTTGATTGGTCGCTCTAAATAATATTTTTCACGAGGCCAGAATTTTCTGTACGCGAAGCAACTAACCACCGACTTATTTTTTTGTCGATATTTATAAGAAATAAATTTACGTTTTCTTATTATTCTATAAATGACTGTTAAAGAAAAGTTACTATTTTTTACCAAATCTCTAATAGAATCATTTAGAAATGCTTCAAATTAAGTTAATACATTTGTTTCAATGTTTTTACTAATTATAAATCTCTTTCTAGTTCTTTTCTTCAAAAACAAATTTTCATTGTCTTTAAATTTTCTGTACAGAATTAGAAAATATCTTCGGTCTGGAGAGTTTTAACTAGGAAAGTTTTCGCGATAGCAATTTGATGCTCTGGTACTATTTTTTCTATTTATTATAAAAGTTTCCCACATATCACACTTTTCTTCATGAGTAAATGGCATTCTAACAATGTTATTAACACGTCTTAAAGTTAGCTGCTACAATTAAACACACGAAATGACAAACTTGTTAAACAAATGAATTCTATTCAAATATCCGCGTCTACCTTGATTAAATTACAAATTTGTTAATATTTACTTTATCTTAAGGATTTTGATATACGAGTGTATAAGACTTTTTGTTAAGAATTTATTTCTCTTTCATTTAAATTAAAAATATACAGGGTATTCCATTTAAAAGTAAGTGTTTTTATCAATATCGCGAAACAGCGATGTTCAATTATTTTTTTGCGCTGTCCACGGTAATCAGCTGTAAAAACTAAACTTCTTTGCTCATTTAACCAACCTCGTAGCTCCAATAATAACAAAGTTAGCAATGGTGCTAAGTTAATTTGAAACAGGCTAAATATATATATATATATATATATATATATATATATATATATATATATATATATAACGTTTCTAGGTTTTCTTAATTCAGCACACAAGTGGTGCAGTTTCATCCTTAATTCAGAAGCGAAAGAGTTAAACGTTTCTGATCTTGCTTATATTTAACTTAAATCACTAAACCCACAGTTTGCAAATAAAAGTTTCTAAGCTAGTTCAAACATATAATTATAAATTAAATATTCAACAACAAAAAATTAGATATAAAAATAGTAATTTAAATAATAGACCTTATTTTATAACTTAAGAAGTTAGAACTCAATATCTTATAAAACCAGGTTTTTATGTATGTATGTAAAAAAACTTTTTACATTGTTAAAAAGGATCAAAATAAGGTAGTAGAACTAGTTCACAGGGTGATACATTAATCACATTCTGAAGCTCTTCCTAACCCGGCTACAAAAATGATATAGAATATTCGACCCAAGTGCAATATGTATTGTTAAATGTAAATCAATGAATGCTTTAAATTAAAAGCTAATATATGAGGAAGCGACTACCATTATTGAATGAATGAAAGCGTCTGCATTTTGAAGACGCTAAACTTCACTTCATAGGACTTTTTTAATGTTTTTAATGTTTAAAACTGAGCTGTACACCTTACAAATTTAATAAATAATATTACTAAGTAATGCAGGTTAGTTGACAAAAGTATGCTAATAAATGCGTTTGGTAGCTTAAAAAGACATTCATTTTTGTATGAAGGTTACTTTACTTAGGCAGCTTTTGGCCTCATTAAAAGGGTCTACTATATTAGTTTCTAATACGACACAATATAAATCCAAAACACATATTATTATTAATCATGACTCCAGACATAAAGTTTCTAATAATATCAAATCAAACCAATCTGCAATGATAATAGTAGTAAACAAACTAATGGCTTACCCAACTGAATTGAACCCATAATCTGCCTAGTTTCAATTTTCTTGTAAGTGATTTCTCCACCAACACCAACTCTCCTATGTCCAATTTTTCTCTCTCTATCACGCTCTCGTTCCAGCTTCGACTTAGCTTTTGATTTAGCACCATATTGTTTAATAGGCAAAATCTACAATTTAAAAAATAATTCACATATTTTCCCTTAAAAATAAAAAGGACAAAAATCTAAAATTATATACTTTATGACTGCCAAAGAACATCGATTGTTCAACTTAAATCATATAATTAGCAAAATTACTAATTCGGGTACTGTAGGGGGTTAATAGTTATTTCAATGTTTATATTGCTTGGCATAAAAAACTAAAAAAGTACTCTCGTAAAATACTAATCTTAAACTCATATTAATCCTTAACTTCTTTTAAATATAGCAAATACATACAAGACTCATTTGCTTAATAGATATACCTCGCAGTCCATGTTTTACAGCCGTACACTGCTACACTCCATACAAATATTCTTAATTTTTTTTAAAATTTCTACATTAATATTTGATGTGAGCAATTCACGTTTATGGAAGAGTACTTTTCTTGTCACAACAATTCTACACTTTATAGCTCTTTTGTAATTTTCACATACTTTTAATTCTACATTCTAAATATCAAATTATATGTGTACTTCAATAAGCCTGTCCTCTTACAGTTCTAAGGGTCAATCCATATCAAATGAACCAAAGGAAATTACCTCATTATTTTATATAAACATAGTGTCCTTGTTTGTACTGGTTAAAAGAAACAAAAATGTAAAGAATTTTTTTTATTTCATGCTATTTTTTTATTTACAAATTTATAGTTTCATAAAAGACCTTAAATTTGGACAAACAGTGTTTTACATTTATAGGGATATCTCAGCTTAACATAAAGCTAGACGAGTGAAACATATACCATTGTCTTCAGAATATTACAAACTTTAATTTGATATATTTCAAGGATGTGTTTGAAACGTTAATATTTTTCAACTACAAACTCAAAATTTGTAAACAATTCCAAAGAAACTATATCAAAAAAATTTTCAACAAATTCTTAATTATTTATTAATAGTTTGTTTACAAACCTACAAAAATTCAAGATGGGATCTCAATGAGATCTTAGTAAAAAAATAATTTTTATCAGCGAGGCACTAACTAAGATTGATTAGTTTATTACTTTTCTAAAATCATTAATATTAATTAACTTACTATTCTCTCACACGTGTACAGTTAAAAGTGTACAGCAAATTATTTACTTTGAAAACTTGAGTCTTGTATGCAGGCTCCTTGTAACAACGGCCATTTGTTTTTGTGTAGGTCCGCCCAGTTATAGTTCTTCGATCAATTTTAGTTAGTATTTGATTCCCATGCACTCTCAAAATGCCTGGGTCTCTTGGGAACACAAACGATGTAGTTTGGCCCGAAAGAATGCAAAAAAGTTACATCCACCTCTTCAATTTCGCAATGCTTTGACAAGAGGTACCCACGCCGATCATATTTACATGTTATATAATTATTGATATCTTCCAATGTTATGACAACTTTTGCCATTTCGAAGAAGTCTTATTGAAACATGGCACTGAAGGTGAGTATTGAAATCCAAAACATGGAAAAATAGGAAAGTGTCATGCTCGTGGTCTAACTAGGGGTATTTTCCTGGTGAAGGGCATGACGTGGGTCTTGAGCTATAACTAACAAAAAAAACCCGGAATAGGCGGCACTACGTTACTGGGGAAAGGGAAAATACTTCAAGGGAAAACGTAGAAGTCTCAAGAATTGTAACCCAAAAATATGGTTGATAAACAATCCATATGCCGGTACCAAACTAATGATGTACCTGTAAGAAAAACTTGATTAATAAATAAATAAGGAACACTATTAGTGCTCCAAAACTAAAATAAGCGACTAGTCAGAAATATAAATGTTATTAATAACTTATATTAATAATAAAACCCTTCACTGTTTTTATCTATTTGCATAACTTGCTCTCTTCTGTACAGCTCTGGATAGTTTTGTAAACAGAATCCTTCACCTTACTATCTCGAAGCACAAATAATTTGATTTCAAACTTTAGTAACTTTTCTACTGGTCCAAAAGTATTCAAAAAAATTTTAACTAGTGAAATTGTTCCTATACCAATTTACCTCCTTCTAAAATTAATACAAAGTAAATAGATAATAGACAAATTAATTTTTATTTATTCAGTTTTTTCTTTTATTCAAACGTATTTACATATGTGAGCTATCATTATTTCAAATAGTTGTCAGATTTAATTAGGAAGCAAGCTTGTTCATTATGTGTGGATAATATTAATTTATGTAAAGTTTTTTAATGTAAATGATAAAATGAAATTTAGAAACAAATGAGTACTGACTATTCTCCAAATGCATATTTCGATGATGTAATAAATTAGGTTTATATGATGAGTGCATTATGAGATTTTTTTAAACTAAATAGAATAGTTTATATTTTTCTTGTAAATATATTACTCTAATTTAGACCAGGGTAGAAAATTAATTAACGACATCAAATAATTTTAATCACCGTGTATAAGGACGCTTTGAGTAATAATACGCTTCATTTAAAGGCATATTGGATAAATTCGTCATTTACTTCTAAACATAGGGTTTATATTGTTTAGATAATGTTAAACACCGTGTATATTAAAGCAGTGGAAAATAGTACGCTTAATTAAAGGCCTACTGTGTAGATTTAAATCATTCAATTAGAATGTAGGTTTTGTATATAATCAAAATCAACGTGTAGAAGGAAGTAATGTAGAATTTCATTAGATAATAAGCATTATTAAAACCATGGAGCATAAAAATTTATTCGTTTCGTTAAAAATAAGGGGTTTAGATTATCCACTGGACGCTTTCTATAAAAAGAAGCCGAGTTAAAATGTTCAACTTGTATTTAATTTAATCTTTCCAAGTACTAAAGCTATCGAGAAACTATAACGACGTGGGGAAGTCACGTAAAAACCTTCAGCGTATTAGAACTCGAAACACCTGCAAAAATAACGATGTATATGCTAGTCGATAAGCTTTAAGCTACATGAGTGCAAGTAAGAAAGCAAGTTTGTGGTATAAAGACAAGCGAGAGGGAATGCATTGGTAGTTAAATGAGGGGAAATATGTAAAACAAGAGCACAGGTTGTAGATAGAACGAACAGACTAGATTGGTGATTAAGGTTGAAATAAGATGCAAATATGAGAGGTGGAAGCATAACAATTTCTATGTAAAATTAATTAGTTGTTCGCGGACCTGTTGCGAGGCGTGTGGAAATTTCTCAGATTTCAACTCGGACGAGTGCAAATTTCAGAAGAATCATTGTGCCGAGCCATCGGAAGGGAAAATAGAATGCGAATTTCTGAAAATCGTCCGTCGCGGGACAAATTCGACTCGCAAGCGAGTCATTATATAAACCCGTGCTGATAGGAGTTTAGCTCTCTTTTATTTTTGATTTTAGTCGATACTTCAAGCAGAATACATGGTGATTACGTGCTACGATAAAAGTTATTATGCATTAGTGCACTTAGAGAAGATAGATAAAGGTAATAAAGTCTAGTTATATTTGCGGGTATTACTGTACCAATTATCCAAATTAGTAACGATAAATAAATAAATAGAAGTATGCAGTTTTGGTATAGCGCGAAAGTATTATGAATTTCATTGCTATTTTTCGAGTGTTAATAATCAAGTGTTATTCGTAAACGTGATTGGATCCACAAAACAAGATTTAGATATACATAGATGAGTTCCTGAGAAGCCCTGAAACGTTTTAGACGAATGGTAGTGTAGAAAAATTTTAAAGGCGGCCAGAAATCCGAGGACGTAAATATAACCCAGCTGGAATGGTGGGATTAGCAAGGACGATGTACATTGGAGCCACGAGTGCATTAACCTTCAGGTAACTTATGCATTGTTGTTCAATCTTAGATGTTTTGGTGTGTGTTGAATATCTTTATAATTTGTTTGATAAAGATGGACAGTAGTAAATTTGTATAAACAACAAATTTTTAATTTTAAGGTAAAATTTTCTTGTATAAGTAGAAAGGAGTATTTATCAAGTTTATGTTTTTAATTATAATGAAAATTTGGGTCTGTCTTTGAGCTCAATTACACTAACCTGTTAAATTAACGTAAAGGGGTGGGAGATGCTCCCTTTTATTCAGACTCAGGTCTGCAAATATTGTTTACTTAATTAGTATGCATCCTACAAGGACTCTAATTCTGGATGCAAATTAAATGATGACAAATTTGAACTTGAAATTTTATGATGCTGAAATTTATGCTGAAATTTAATTTTGAAATTTTAATGTACTGTGAATATTAATGTAAATAGAGTTAACGTTGATGTTTGTGGTAGGAATGTGTTTGTTTTTTTTATGAATGAGGATGAAAGTTTTAACTAGGTGAGCAGCCAAGGCGGAAGGAAAGAGTCAAGAGGCGGAAGGAAGTCAATTTCCAATCGTTATACTTATCACTAACTAATAATGTAATAAAATTTACAACCTCATACTAGTTATTTAAGCTCTTTCTACTTTTTCCTTCTGTAATTTCTTATTTTACTAAAATTAGCATTGTACACATAGTTAGCTTTTGTAAATATTTGTTATTGTTTTCATAATTGTCAAAAGTTATAACTGTAATTTATGTATTAGTTATTTAAGTCATGGTAATTATGTAAGTAAATCAGCTATACTGTTTTTAACCTTACAAAACTAAATTCATCATATTTTAGTCTATGATTAAGGCAAAATATTCATGCCGAAATGTCAGAATAAAGGTTACAATTTGACATTATAGTTCTTATTTTACGAACGAGCGCATCCCAAGAATCCAACAGCTCTATATATATATATATACACTAATACTTGAGAGTTTGTTTCTTGGGAAAAAGGCCTAAATAAATAAAAAAAATTTTTACATTATATGTGTGTTAATCAGATGTTTCGACCGTCGCCAGATGGTCTTTATCAATGATGTTTTTTTCCCCCTATAATAGAATACATGTACATTATATCTTAACAAATATCTAAAATGCTTACCCATAAACGGAGTTTTATATATTTATAACGTAGTATAAATTGAGCTATTCACTAATTGATATGGTACGGTTACTACAATCTAATTTAATTAATTTAAAATTGTACAAAACATTTACGTCACAAATTAAAATACTGTTTTTCTGTATAAATTATGTACACCTTGATGCGAGTTGCTAAACTCTTTGTCAAAATTTAAAATTCAAACTTTTTAGTTAACATGTATATTAAAATGTTTAGTACAGAGTTTGATTGACGACTAATGCTTGATTTGTTGGAGTTTCTATTTCTTATCACTGGATAAAGACACTTTTTACAAACAGGTTAAAATCGTAATACTTTCTACAATTATGAAAATCTGTGTTATTGAGTAAATTTAACTTTATGTATAAATATATATCCATACGCTTATTTATTTAAATATATATCTGTATATGTATTCATCTGTACATATCTCTATGCATACACATACGTTTACTCACTCTACCTCGCCTCCATATATACAAGACAAACATCTTTTCCTGATTAATTTTATGCATTTTTATTTTAATAGATTATAATATATTTTACTTAATTTGCTAATATCTATTGTATCATTTACTGATGTTGGATGTTTAATAATATACACCATCTCTAGGAATTCTCAATTTTTGGTTTGCTTCTGTTTTTAAAATTGTTGTTTTGTTGAATTCGAATTTATGCTGGGCTTGTTTTTCATGTTTAGTTAGAGCAGTTTGGTTAGTTTTATCATATTTATGACCATTTATTCTTTTCTCTAAATGCTGTATACTTTTCCCAATGTATACACAATTGCAATTCTGTTGACACGGAATCTTATAGATGGTGTGTGTTTTTTTATTCTTAGGAGTGTTATCTTTTAATTTACTAAAACAACTTTTGTTAAATTGTATCCCTTGTCAATTTTTATATTATGTTTTATTAATAATTTTTGTAGGTTTTCGGATAAATCTTGTACATACGGTATGGGTGCATATTTTATTATTGATTTATTTTTGGTATTGTTGATGTAGTTTGTGTTATAGTGTTTATTAATTTGTTACTATACCGGATGACTATATTCTGATATCATTAGATGTAACATCATTATATACCAATGTACCAATAGAGTTAGTTATACAACTAATAGAAAAAAAGTGGGTAGCAATTAAAACATATACAAATATACCCCAAAAAGAATTCATAAAAACAACAGAAACAATATTGACCTCAACTTATTTTACATACAGAGATCAGGTATATAAGCAAGTAAACGGTTGTGCTGTGGGTTTAGCGCTGTCTTGCGTGGTGGCACAAATGGTTTTGGAGGAAAATATAGTAAAACAAATAAATTTCCCACTACCTTTCTTTTTCCGGTACGTGGATGACTGTGTTTGTGCCATTCTACAAGATAAATGCAATTATATAATTAAACTTTTTAACAGTTTTCACAAAAAGATTCAATTCACAATTGAAGTAGAAAAAGATAATAAACTTAACTTTCTAGATATGACACTGCACCGGATAAACCATCATATTAAAACATCATGGTACACTAAAAACACTTGGTCGGGAAGATACCTTAACTATTACTCCCAACATCCTATCTACCAGAAAAAGTCTGTCGTAATAGGACTAGCGGATAGGGCAATCAAACTATCAGACCCTGAATATAGATGAGAAGCAATGAAGAACGCTAAAAATGCATTACGAGAAAATAAATACCCACTAAATTTAATTGAACGGATATTTAAAAAACAAATTAATAAACACTATAACACAAACTACATCAACAATACCAAAAATAAATCAATAATAAAATATGCACCCATACCGTATGTACAGGATTTATCCGAAAACCTACAAAAATTATTAATAAAACATAATATAAAAAATTGCGCACAAGGGATACAATTTAACAAAAAGTTGTTTTAGTAAATTAAAAGATAACACTCCTAAGAATAAAAAAACACACACCATCTATAAGATTCCGTGTCAACAGAATTGCAATTGTGTATACATTGGGCAAAGTATACAGCATTTAGAGAAAAGAATAAATGGTCATAAATATGATAAAACTAACCAAACTGCTCTAACTAAACATGAAAAACAAGCCCAGCATAAATTCGAATTCAACAAAACAATTTTAAAAAAAGAAGCAAACCAAAAAATTCGAGAATTCCTAGAGATGGTGTATATTATTAAACATCCAACATCAGTAAATGATAAAATAGATATTAGCAAATTAAGTAAAATATATTATAATCTATTAAAATAAAAATGCATAAAATTAATCAGGAAAAGGTGTTTGTCTTGTATATATGGAGGCGAGGTAAAGTGAGTAAACGTATGTGTATGCGTAGAGGTATGCACAGATGAATACATATACAGATATATATATTTAAATAAATAAGCGTATGGATATATATTTATACATAAAGTTAAATTTACTCAATAACACAGATTTTCATAATTGTAGAAAGTATTACGATTTTAACCTGTTTGTAAAAAGTGTCTTTATCCAGTGATAAGAAATAGAAACTCCAATAAATCAAGCATTAGTCGTCAATCAAACTCTGTATTAAACATTTTAATATACATGTTATATCAATTAGTGAATAGCTCAATTTATACTACGTTATAAATACATAAAACTCCGTTTATGGGTAAGCATTTTAGATATTTGTTAAGATATAATGTACATGTATTGTATTATAGAAAAAAAAAAACATCATTGATAAAGACCATCTGGCGACGGTCAAAACGTCTGATTAACACACATATAATGTAAAAATTTTTTTTATTTATTTAGACCTTTTTCCCAAGAAACAAACTCTCAAGTATTAGTATATAAAAGAAGGTCAAGAAATACCAATCAAATATATATATATATATATATATATATATATATATATATATATATAAAAGACAGGTTATTTGCAGTCCGCAATAAGAAATTGTGTAGAACAATATATAAAATAAGATGTATCTGTAAACAAACTCTATGAAAATAATAGAGCCTATTGACGAATACAAATCGGGCTGGTAGTTATATAGCCATATATATATATATATATATATATATATATATATATATATATATATTCTATTTAGTTTAAAAATCTCATAATGCACTCATCATATAAATAACTAGTATGAGGTTGTAAATTACATTATTAGTTAGTGATAAGTATAACGATTGGAAATTGACTTCCTTCCGCCTCTTGACTCTTTCCTTCCGCCTTGGCTGCTCACCTAGTTAAAACTTTCATCCTCATTCGTAAAAAAAACAAACACATTCCTACCACAAACATCAACGTTAACTCTATTTACATTAATATTCACAGTACATTAAAATTTCAAAATTAAATTTCAGCATAAATTTCAGCATCATAAAATTTCAAGTTCAAATTTGTCATCATTTTAATTTGCATCCAGAATTAGAGTCCTTGTAGGATGCATACTAATTAAGTAAACAATATTTGCAGACCTAAGTCTGAATAAAAGGGAGCATCTCCCACCCCTTTACGTTAATTTAACAGGTTAGTCTAATTGAGCTCAAAGACAGACCCAAATTTTCATTATAATTAAAAACATAAACTTGATAAATACTCCTTTCTACTTATACAAGAAAATTTTACCTTAAAATTAAAAATTTGTTGTTTATACAAATTTACTACTGTCCATCTTTATCAAACAAATTATAAAGATATTCAACACACACCAAAACATCTAAGATTGAACAACAATGCATAAGTTACCTGAAGGTTAATGCACTCGTGGCTCCAATGTACATCGTCCTTGCTAATCCCACCATTCCAGCTGGGTTATATTTACGTCCTCGGATTTCTGGCCGCCTTTAAAATTTTTCTACACTACCATTCGTCTAAAACGTTTCAGGGCTTCTCAGGAACTCATCTATGTATATCTAAATCTTGTTTTGTGGATCCAATCACGTTTACGAATAACACTTGATTATTAACACTCCCGAAAAATAGCAATGAAATTCATAATACTTTCGTGCTATACCAAAACTGCATACTTCTATTTATTTATTTATCGTTACTAATTTGGATAATTGGTACAGTAATACCCGCAAATATAACTAGACTTTATTACCTTTATCTATCTTCTCTAAGTGCACTAATGCATAATAACTTTTATCGTAGCACGTAATCACCATGTATTCTGCTTGAAGTATCGACTAAAATCAAAAATAAAAGAGAGACCGCTTGTAGTATCGAATATAATCAAAAATAAAAGAGAGCTAAACTCCTATCAGCACGGGTTTATATAATGACTCGCTTGCGAGTCGAATTTGTCCCGCGACGGACGATTTTCAGAAATTCGCATTCTATTTTCCCTTCCGATGGCTCGGCACAATGATTCTTCTGAAATTTGCACTCGTCCGAGTTGAAATCTGAAAAATTTCCACACGCCTCGCAACAGGTCCGCGAACAACTAATTAATTTTACATAGAAATTGTTATGCTTCCACCTCTCATATTTGCATCTTATTTCAACCTTAATCACCAATCTAGTCTGTTCGTTCTATCTACAACCTGTGCTCTTGTTTTACATATTTCCCCTCATTTAACTACCAATGCATTCCCTCTCGCTTGTCTTTATACCACAAACTTGCTTTCTTACTTGCACTCATGTAGCTTAAAGCTTATCGACTAGCATATACATCGTTATTTTTGCAGGTGTTTCGAGTTCTAATACGCTGAAGGCTTTTACGTGACTTCCCCACGTCGTTATAATTTCTCGATAGCTTTAGTACTTGGAAAGATTAAATTAAATACAAGTTGAACATTTTAACTCGGCTTCTTTTTATAGAAAGCGTCCAGTGGATAATCTAAACCCCTTATTTTTAACGAAACGAATAAATTTTTATGCTCCATGGTTTTAATAATGCTTATTATCTAATGAAATTCTACATCACTTCCTTCTACACGTTGATTTTGATTATATACAAAACCTACATTCTAATTGAATGATTTAAATCTACACAGTAGGCCTTTAATTAAGCGTACTATTTTCCACTGCTTTAATATACACGGTGTTTAACATTATCTAAACAATATAAACCCTATGTTTAGAAGTAAATGACGAATTTATCCAATATGCCTTTAAATGAAGCGTATTATTACTCAAAGCGTCCTTATACACGGTGATTAAAATTATTTGATGTCGTTAATTAATTTTCTACCCTGGTCTAAATTAGAGTAATATATTTACAAGAAAAATATAAACTATTCTATTTAGTTTAAAAAATCTCATAATGCACTCATCATATAAACCTAATTTATTACATCATCGAAATATGCATTTGGAGAATAGTCAGTACTCATTTGTTTCTAAATTTCATTTTATCATTTACATTAAAAAACTTTACATAAATTAATATTATCCACACATAATGAACAAGCTTGCTTCCTAATTAAATCTGACAACTATTTGAAATAATGATAGCTCGCGTCGTCTCATATGTAAGATTTTCTAGTCCACAAAAATTTTGTGTTTCTGATTACTACTTGTAATCACTACAACAAAGATGAACAATAATATTGAAAGGTAAGACATTTACCTCTTTTGTAAACAAACAACTAGTGAACCCTTGCGAAAGATGACGACCAACTGATTTACGTCCTAAGGCTGTTCAACTTGTTCACCATCTACACACCAGATGCTGACAAAATACAAAAATAACTGTGACGTCGCTGCAAATTGATTTTCAACTTTTTTGAAACAAAATACTTTCACGTAAACTTTATCATTTAAAATATTTTTCAAGTGAAATGGAATGCAAACCACTATACAATATCATTCCATGCTTCTAAAGTCTGTAACTTTTATTTAAATTATGATCACGCATATTCTTAAACTGTTTTTATTTGAAAACAAGTTACGCCAAAAATTTTGTTATCAATTTTTACTCTGTATCATCTTGTTTACGCATTGACAAGGGTATCACTCCACATCACAAATAAATTAACTTGAATGCCTTTCTCGAAGGCAGTCGTGCATCCATGTTTTGACAAACACCCTCCGCTTCCATGCGAACGAGCAAGACCACATGTTGATAGATTGAAGGGCCACACGTAAGTCTCGAAACTCCACAATTGCAAACTACACGAGGCTTTCTAGCTAAGCGACTCACAGGGCAGCCAACCTAAGATCAAATGCCAGAGAAAAGTAAATAAATTTCGAGTACATATAATACTAGCACCTAAAAGTAGACAACACACATCATTCTAATATTACCTTAAAATGATTAAATGTTAAATATTCAAATTACACGAATATTAGGGCAAATTACGGAAAATAACAAAACGAACAGAGATATTTTAAATTGTAACACTGCTAATGTTGTACCTCCTTCAACTGTGTCATGAACAGAATAAATAATTCTTGGTTTTCACTTCAGTTACACTGTGCGGAATAAAAGTGTGACACCATTGTGTGCCATTTATTGGTTCAGTTTCTTGCAGTCGGTGTTCTATAATTATATGTTCGGAATATTTTCCTTACTCCAGTTAATAAGTTGTATTGGTGTCATTATTCGGTACAAGTATGGTTTCTGCAGACTGGCTCTTGCTGCAAGTTGTCCGACACTCCTCCCCACCACACATCTCTTGCAGATTAGTTGTGGCAAGAAAGTGCCATTCAAGTCTCTACTTTGAAGCCACTTTCGTGATGCAGAATTTTTGAACTGTTGAACCATTAGAGAAGTAAAATATCTTCTACAACGAAGGTAGAACCATCAGCTGTCAGATAAGAGGGGCTGCGACACGTGATGATAGCAGTCGAACAACTTGCAGCAGCAAAAGCCAGCCTGCAAAGACTATACTTGGACCAAATAATGACACCTATACAACTTTTTTGGAGTAAAGAAAATATTCCTAACATATAGTTTATCTACTGTACACATAAAGACTACACTGAAGAAGAAAATTTACAGAAAAACCGTCTGCAAGAAACTGAACCAATAAAAGGCACACAACAGCTGAAGTGAAAAGCAAGATTTATTCATTCTGTTCATGACGCAGTTGAAGGAGTTACAACATTAACAATGTAACAATTTATAATATCACTGTTCGTTTTGTTATTTTCCGTAATTTGGTTCAGTAACATTTACCCTAATATTCGCATAATTTGAGTATTCAACGTTTAATCATTTTAAGGTAATATTAGAATGATGTGTGTTGCCTACTTTTAGGTGCTAGTATTATTTGCACTCAAAATTTATTTACTTTTCTCTGGCATTTGATCTTAGGTTGGCTGCCATGTGAGTCGCTTAGCTAGGAAGCCTTGAGTAGTTTGCAATTGTAGAGATTCGAGACTTAAGTGTAGCCCTTCAATCTATCAACATGTGGTCTTGCCCGTTCGCATGAACGAGGAGAGTGTTTGTCAAATATGAATGCACGTTTGCCTTCAAGAACAGTATTATAGTTAATTTAGTTGTGATGTAGAGTAATACCCTTGTTCATGCGCAAACAAAATGTTACAGAGTAGAAATTGATAACAAAATTTTAAAAAACAATTTAAGAATATGCGTGATCATATTTCAAATAAAAATTACAGGCGCTAGAAAAATGGAATGATTTTGTATAGTGTTTTACATTCCATTTCACTTGAAGAATATTTTAAATGATAAAATTACGTGGAAGCATTTTGTTTCAAGAAAGTTGAGAATCCATTTGCAGTGACATTACAGTTATTTTTGTGTGTAGTCAGCATTTGGTGTGTAGATGGTGAACAAGTTGAACAATCTTAGGAAATAAATCAGTTGGTCGTCATGTGCTTATCTTTCGTAAGGAGTCACTAGTTGTTTGTTTACAAAAGAGGTAAGTCTCTTACCTTTCAATATAATTGTTCATCTTTTGTATAGTGATTACAAGTAATAATCAGAAACACAACATTTTTGCAGACTAAAAAATCTGACATATGAGACGAGAAGCGAAGCATCATTATTGCAAACAGTTGTCAGATTTAATTAGGAAGCAAGTTTGTTCTTTATGGTTGGATATGAACTACAAAATTGTTAACAAATTTTTTTATTCAAAATTATTTTTCGCTAGCAAATTAATGAAGTTTTGAAAGTTTCAACATTTGTTTTGATCATATAATTTGCAATGTTCTAGTTTATTAAAAAGTTAAGTTGGAATTACCAACATTAATTCGTCTATATTTTAATTATTAAAGAAAAATAATGTAGTATAGTTCATTAGCTTTAAGTTTAGGCTGACGTCAGAACTGGATAAAATGCTGCATTGTCAATGTTAGTTTAAATTCTAATATATTTAATGAAAGATACACGAATATTCCACTGCCAAGAGGAATTGGTGGCAACACCATACATAACTACCAATCTTTATGTATTAAATGGCAGTATCCTTCAATCAGAATTCTAGATATTCATCTATATAAGGTTGCTAACACTTTATTACTACATTTGACATCAATCCTAAAGTTAAAACAAATGACCTATATCTGGAAACTATTACCCACTTATGTAAATACATTTGAATAAAAGACAAAAAAACTAAATAAATAAAAATTAATTTGTCTATTATCTTTGTTTATTTACTTGGTATTGGTTTTTGAAGGAAGTATATTGGTATAGGAACAATACTTTTGGACCAGTAGAAATGTTACTAAGGTTGAGGTCAAATTATTTGTGCTTCGAGATAGTAAAGTGTAGGATTCTATTTATAAAACTATCCAGAATTATACAAAAGACCAGATTATGCAAATAGATAAAAACAGCGTAATGTTTTATTACCCTTCTTGGTGTAAGGGTCATAGACTACTACAAGCCTGACTTCCAAAATCGTAAATAACACAAAACATTTACATATAACAGATACTAAATCAACAATATTACCACCTTTTCAGGAATACACTGAAGCAGAATAAATACTTACTCACGCGAGAAATATACTATTTACCATTTGACCATGTTTATTATGTGAGTATATAATCGGCTAACCTTATACTGAGCACAAGTTCTATGTACCTCAGTGAATCCTTAGGCACTCATCGTCATTAGATCTTCAGTCCTGTTACTGGTTAGACGCGTACCTTCATTGGTTTCCTATTTTGAACTAACCTACACATTTTCCTGAATTGTGCACAGTCTGCATCTACCACTATCTGCGTGTGCTAGTCTGATCTAGGTCAAATTCTACCTTTTTTTCCTATCTCTGCTTATAATATATCCCCAAAAATGCTTTAGAACATATCCTGCCCTTCTATTTCTCCTTTTTTTTTGTTTTCCACCGATATCTTTATTCCCTTACTATTTCTACACCGTATTTGTAATTATCTTTGTCTATCCATGCTATCATCCTCATACTTCTGAAGCACAACATTTCAAAAGACTGCTACTGATTTTCTGTATGCTTTTCCTACTGCCCCTATTTCATAGACGTATTGTGCTGTGCTCCACACATATGCTTTCAACAATTTTCTTCTTGTTTCTGTTTGTTGTCTTTGAACATAACCGCTGTACTTTTTTGTTAGATGTAGTTCACTCCTCTTCTATTACTTTACAATTATATACCCTATTTCCCCGATATTCAGTGGTATGTGAAGGGGCATAAGCAGCCTGTGGCTGCCAAGTTCCCCCAGCACTTGAACATGTGCCGAATTAATAGTTTTTCAGTAAATCCTTTCGCACAATTACCTATATTCAAAAATATTGCACAACCAATACCTGTAGTTGCTTATAATAATCATCATGTTTAAGTACAGTTACTTTTTTTCGTCATTAGTTTTTCCATCTTAAAACTGGCTGGATGCGTACCTCCATTGATTTCAATTCTGAGCTAGCCTACACATTTCCCTGAAATTCCCACAATCTACATCTTCCACTATTTGTGTGCAATAGTCTAACCTAGATCTACCTCTACTTCTCTTATTTCCTATCTCTGCTTCTAATATATTCCGTATTATTCCTTCATGCCTTAATATGTGGCTTATCTTCCTATCTCTCCTATTTTTTACTGTTTTCCACATATTTCTTTCTTCCCCAACCACTTTGTTATTAACTTTTTCTGTCCACGATATCTTCATCATATGTTTGTAGCACCACATTTCAAAGGCTTCTATCATTTTCTTGTTCGCTTTTCCTACTGTCCAGGCTTCACAGTCATACAGTGCTCTGCTTCACACATGTTTTAAGCAATCTTTTCCTTGTTTCTATGTTTGTTGTCTTTGAACACAGTAGTTGCTCTTTCTTGTTAAATGCAGCATAACCTTGTGCTAATCTCTGTTTTATATCTTTTGTGCTTTTCCCATCGTGCGTTATTTGACTTCATAGGTAGCAGAAATCCTTAACCTCTTGTAAGTTCTCGTTACCTATTTGTATTCTTATTTTTTATTTATTTTCTCCTTTGCATACTAGTACTTTAGTTTTATTTTTGTTAATTACATACCGCATCTCTCTGTTAGAACTGCTACTATTTCATTAAAAGCAGATTGTAAATCTTCCTTGCTAGATGCTAATATCGCTATATCATCTGCAAATCTAAGCATATCAATATATTGTCCCTGCACAGTAATTCCAAATGACATCCCGCATTTGCCATTATTCATTGCTTCTTCAATGTACAAGTTAAAAATTACTGGGGATAGGGCACATCTCTATCTCACCCCTTTCCTAATATTTACTTCTCTACATTCTTGCTCTAATTCTATTACTGCTGTTTGCTCTTTGTATAAGCTGTGTACTATCCATCTATCCCTAAAACTCATTCCAATCTTTTTTGAATATTTCGAACATTTTTTCCATTTTACATTGTCGAATGCTTTTTGCAGATCTAGAAATCCTATATAAATGCTTTCCCTTTTTTCTATTATTTTCTCCATTATCACCTTCAGAGCTAAAATAGCCTCCAATGTTCCTCTGTTTCGCCTAAACCCACCTACTATGTCTAGTGCTAACCTATCCATTTCAATTTTCAAGTTCTCTAGCTTACCTGCCTGCTTCATACTTCTGACATTCCACGCTCTGACTCGCAGAATGTTCCCGACTCTTATTTATCACTTATCGATCGCATCCTCAAAAGTAGTCCCCTCCCGAAGATCCGAATGGGGGAGTATATTATAACTCCGGAATCTTTTACCCCGAGAATGCCATCATCTTAAATACAAATTAAGTATGCTGTGTATTTGGGAGGTAATGTGGTGATTTCCCGTTGCCTTCCACATCGCAGTAGCACGTCTTAAAATGCCATACCGAACCCTATGGTCTCTGCCAATCTAAGTACCAAAACAGTCGGTACCCTGTTTCGGGGACATGTCTTAGTCTGGTTCCTCACTAAAGACCGTACTACTTTGGTTGAACCTGTAGTTTGGCTCTTTAGATCAATGGAACGCGGAAGCCATTCCACCCGTTCTAGTAATCTAGAACTTCTTCAAGGTGCAGGTCCATTCGGAATGGCATTAGGCCTGTGGTATCTATTGCTTCTTACATTAACAAATTAACTTTATATACATTTAAGTACCTCATTACATTCATGAATAAAATATCACAGTCTAAGTGCGTGCATTTGGGCAATACTTATACTATATATTTTGTAACATACCCAAATTATTAAAAAAAAGTTGAATCAACTTAATGTGAGTACATCATCCTTGGCTGAGAATCGACTTAGCAGATAAGCAATAAAATTCTACAAACGTTAAAATGGTGCCGTGTATTTCTGCTGCCCTTGGTAATAGAAAATAGGATAACTAGGATATCCCCATCAGTAGCACTTTCCCCAGAAGATGATTTTGCACGATGATCCCAACAAGTTATTATGACTAAATTTTCTCTTTATACAATAAATTGCAATATGCCGAAAAAGCATTAATTTTTATATTTCCCAAGTAAAGGAAAATACATACAACCTTAAAGTAGATTCACACTAAAATAAGAATCGTACAAGTAATAAGACTACCGAAAATAAATGGAATTAGGAAATGTACATGGCGTATCGCCATACTTACAAAAATGCTCCTCTAGGGCTAAAATGGTTATTTCAAAACCGAAACAAATTTGTTAAATACAATAATACATACTTAATGTATACTAGAATTCTAATATTATCCCACAGTAACTAATGCGGATGAGTTAATTTCCAATTAATTAATTTGCATTATTAGAAAGAAAGTGTAAAATCAAAGAGAAGTATAATCTTGCTGAACCACTGATAACGCGATTCAAATTTGAAAACAACACCTGTCATATGCATCGTCAATTCTAATAAAACTAAATGATTCGAATTATAGTTTTATACAGAATATAAAAATGGAACAAGCTTGTACCCTCTAGAAAATTATAACTTATGTCAAAACTCTGAACGAAGTCTGAAAATAATATCTTACAAAACTTCCTAAAACGAAAATGGAATTTGATGAAAATTCAACCGTTAACATCTGAAGGCTACAATCTACATTTATCGATCATATTCAATATGCAATAACATCAAACTTTAAATTCAAAACCCAATGACGTTAACGTATACAAACACACGTGATCTTACAAAATTATAAATACGAATTTAACTGAAAGTAAACTTGAACTACCCAGTCAGAAATCACTATGGAAATCATTACCGAACAGTAAGTAAAAGCTTTATTATAACCAAATAATTCTAAATGAATTAACTAAGGTTTCTAAAAATCGTTTCTTATGTACAACTACAAAAAATACTAACGGATGACTTGTGCACCAAAAATAACTTTACTAATTAAAATACACGGACAATCTCAAAACGAAGATGTATTACCCATTAAATTAAATGAAGATTACCAAATATGGGACCACGTAAAATCCATAAAAATTGTGGAAATCCATTGGAGAGTATCTAACCTTCTCTCCATAATTAAACATCATCACCCTTTTGTATAGTTATTAATTATGAAATATCTTTACAAAACCTAATAACAGAACGATATCAAAATAGGGCTGTTACAGTTTTATTATGAATATAAGTTATTGGTAACATTTATTATTTCTGATTTGGCATTTATTTAAATTTGGGACACAAATAGTATTCCTTATTTATTTATTAATAAAGTCTTTCTTACAGGTGCTTCATTAGTTTGGTACTGGCGTACGGATTGTTTATCAACCATATTTTTGGGATACATTTCTTGGAACTTTTACGTTTTCCCTTGAAGTATTTTCCCTTCCTCAGTAACGTAGTAGTGACCTATTCCGTTTGTTTTTTGTGTTTAGTTATATTGCACGACCCAAGTCATGCTCTCCAACAGGAAGACCCTTAGTTATACTATGAGCATGACGCTTTCCTATTTCTCATGTTTTGGCTTCAAATGCCCATTTTCAATGCCATATTTCAATAAGATTTCTTTAAAATGGCAAAAGTTGTCATAACAGTGGAAGATATAGTAGAAATCACAAAAGAAGATATCTACGTCACAGGCGCCTAGCACAATTTTTAAAGCTTTACCAATGGATACGAGAAAGATAGCAATATGTTTTCTACGTTTTTTTAAGTAACCACATACGTAAGCAGGTTTATTTAAGATAATGACAGAGAGTTATGTGGACGTATGTTTGTATCCTAATATAAAAATGGACATGATTTTACTAGGACGGTAATCCAATCTGTCTAATTAATTTATTTGATATATATTTATTTTAATATACTTGCATTTATATTAATTGAATTTATTAAACCCTCAAAGTATTAAGACGATAATTTTAAAGTAGTAAAAGCAACTACTTATGTGAAAATAAAATTTTTTTCACAACTGATATTAATTTAGTATTTATTAACAAGATGCTACATTAACTTGAAATTTTCAACTTAATACATAGGGTTACAAGTCATGACGCAGATATCTTCTTTCGTGGTTTCTACTAGATCAATAATTATATAACGTGTGAATATGATCGGCGTTAACGTATGAATGTCTTGTCAACGCATTGCGAAAATGAAGAAGTGGAGGTAACTTTTTTGCATTCTTTCGGGCCAAACTACATCGTTTGTGTTCCCAAGAGATCCAGGCATTTTGAGAGTGTAGGGAATCAAATACTAACTAAAGTTGATCTACTAACTACAACTGCACGGACCTACATCTTACCACAAAAACAAATGGTCGTTGTTACAAGAAGCCTGCATATAAGACTCATATTTTCAAAGTAATGAATTTGCTGTACACTTTTACGTGTTAGTGCATCGCTGATAAAAATTATTTTTTTTACTAAGATCCCATTGAGATTCTAACTTTAATTTTTGTAGGTTTGTAAACAAACACTTAAGAAATAATTAGGAAGCTGTTGAAAATTTTTGTACATTTTGTTTTTTTGGAATAGTCTACAAATTTTGAGTTTGTAATCGAAAAATATTAATGTTTTAAACACACCATTGCAGTATATCAAATTAAAGCTTGTAATATTCTGAAGACAATGGTGTATGTTTTACTCATCTAGCTTTATCCTAAACTGAGATATCCCTATAAATGCAAAACTCTGATCCCCAAATGTAACATTTCTACGAAACTTGAAAAATTGGCAAATCAAAAATAGCATGAATTAAAAAAATTATTTAGACTTGTTTCTTTTAACTAGTACAAACAAGATCAGTCTAAGTTTATGTAAAATAAAGAGGTAATTTCCTTTGGTTCATTTAATATGGGTTGACCATTTGAACTCTACATATTAGAGAGGACAGACTTATCGAAGTACCTACATTTTGATACTTAGCATCTAGAATGAAAAGGATGTGAAAATTACAAGTGGTAAAAAATGCAGAATTGTGGTCGCAAAGAAAGTACTCTTTCACAAACGTAAGTTGCTCACATCAAATATTAGTGTATAAATATAAAAAAAAAATTAAGAATATTTGTATGGAGTGTAGCAGTGTATGGCTGTAAAACATGGACTGCGAGGTAAACAGAGGAGAAAAATCAAAACTTTTGAAATGTGATGCTATAAGAAAATGTTGGAAATTAATTGGACAGTAGGATAACAAATGAAGAAATATAAACCAACTGGTGAAAAACAATTTAGTTGAGGAAATATAGTAAAAAGAAACGACATGCAGAACATGTACCACTGATAGTTGAAGAAAAAGTAGATGAGAAAAATTACATAGGCATATTCCGCTCGATTATGTTACTCAAATTATAAAGGATATAGTTTGTGCCAGGTGTGCTCACATGAAGCAGACAACTGGCTAGCCAATTGGCTGATGACACAAAATTATATGATCACCCCAGTCAATTCCTAGCCTTGAAAAGTAAAAACATTTTAAACTTGTTTTAATAATGTTTTGTTTCCATGATACAGTGTAAATCAGTATTTTTTTGTTTACTCATTTCTAAAAAATAAAAGCGATCCATTTGTGAACTTGCTTGTAATATCTCTGAACTTTAAGCCTTTATCGAAATTTTTTCTATTTTACTTGATTAATCTATCACAATAATAATTCTTGCATCAAGAGATTTCAGCTAACAAAATATAAAATTCTACTTGTGAAAAAAGTAGAGCACAAAGATGACAAATGGAATTTTGTAACTCCTTATATTAAAATACAAATTCATCACTGTCAAAATTTAAAATATGTAACCTAATTTGACCATGTGTTTGCTTTTACTGGTGATTCGCCATCCTGCTCTACTTATAAATATTAATTAAGTAAACAGCTTAACGAAAAGCCCAAACGTCACATAACCTGTTATACTTTAACACTAAAAAAATCACTAATTATTAAAATGTTTCAACCTTTGAACATATGTATAATAAAACAAGGTTTATTTGAGAAAAAAGTAACAGCATATTCGTACAGATGCAGCTTTACTTCTAAGGTTTTACATTGAAGACATCAAAGAAATTTAAGAGCTATTTAATTGTTACCTATTTTGGATGATTATTTCGAATCAATTAAAACCCTATATAACATATGAATGTCTTAATACATGAAACTTTTCATGTAATCAGCCTTGTGTGTAACCTTCATTTATTGAAAATGAGTCACAGCTACTTTATATGCAAGGCAAATAATTTCATGGGTCAATATGAATGCATAAAATCCAGTTATGTTAATATGTAAAAACAGCAATAACTGGATAATTTTAAATCGTTAAATTTGTTTTGCATCATAGAGGAAAGTACCGATATAAAATTGTAGGATGCACAAGTATATAACTAAATCAACAAAAATTGGTTTCACTTTTAGTTGAAAAAAATCATGTACCTGAGGTAGTAAAAAGTAAATAAGATGTATTTATATATTTAAGGCTAGCACTTACATTATCTAGATTTTCCTGATCGAATGTCACTGTAGCAACTTTATCTAAAATGAACACATTACAGAATTACAACATCATTTATATAAGTATTATTTAACATTTAAAAAAAGGTAAACAAAAGCACATCTCTAAATATTTATTTAAATTTTAAACTAACAAGCCAAGAACAAATTATGTGTAGCTCAAACTAGTAGTAGTAAATACCTTCTTTTTGTTGGGCTTCAATTTTTTTAACTAATTCTTTAACACTGGGCGTTATTGCTGAAGAAGTTTCTGCTACTTCAATTGTATCTAATTGTATACTATCACCAGAAGCCATTATTTGCTATGCTATAAAAAGTCACTACACTATGAATACTTAACTATAACCTTACATTTTGGTAAAATAATTTTTTTTTACATATTTATATTTTCATCAATACTAGGCTATTTTTAGAGTATAGTGTTTTGACATGAACATCAACTGGGACATCATACTTCCCCACTTATTACTTGAATAAACCAGAACAATGCACGCATGACAACCACAGTATTTAACTTAAAAGTAACTAACAGACGGTGTCGCTAATATCGATATCGGTCTTTCAACGTTTGTATTCTAGCTTCGAAACTATTTTCTTCTCCGTAAAAAATTCATAAATACTTCATAAAAATTGCTTCAATGTACTTGAATTAACAACACAAAAATACATTCATTTAATCCTGTGCATTCAAATATTTGCGTACCTTGTGAAATAAATATATCATGTTTGACTACTGAAAGATTAAATTTAATAGTTGAAACAAAACCAAAAACATAAGTCTATTATTAAGTATTATGTGAGAACTAATAAAACCATAACTTTTCGTATAATTGATGCAAACTTTGTGAGCACATGTCAATCTACATTTTCACATTTGAATGTTTAAATACACGCTGCAATTCACAAAGGTAAATTACTGTCAGAAACACTTGAAGAAGAAATAAACAGAGAATATATAGATTTAAAAATATATAATACGTTAGAGGAAAGGTGACAAAGGAACCGAAATATAAAACTGTAAACTTTAACAGTAACCAGACTATTTTAACCACAGTAAACTGCAGTGCTTGATAATGACTGATTAACCTTAAAACTAGGAAATAAGTATAGAGACATTCATTTTTAATAGTGAGAGACTGTTATTAAAGCGAAAGCATCTGAGAATTTGAGAAGCTTTAATACTGTTAATCGTTAGCGTATCAAACCTTGTCAGATAGGTTATTAAAGCAGTTAGTGGTTGAGTGCGCTCAGGATATAGAGATTCTATTACGTGGTTAGTTCATCCCTTTACACTGAACAATTTTAAAACAGATTTTAACTAAAGAGTTACAAGGTATGAGATATATCTGAATTTTCTGAATTAAACCAGGCAAGTGTTATAGTCAAATGGTAACTTTGTACAAAAAAATGGAATCGAAAGGAGTAGCTGCTGAAAATCGATTAATTTAAATATTTTTATTTAACTCATTTAATATATTGTTTTGGCAGGTTTCAGCACATTTTCATGACGTTTAGCAGTTTAATAATTAAATTTTGTAATCCTAAACATGTTACGGGTAAAAGGAGCGTGAAGTTAATTAATTTTGATTTGCCCTGAAGGACAGAGTACCCCGTAACAATATAAGCGTGCACCGAATTGAGAAAAGAAAATAAATAAAAATATAGAAATACACAAATAATAAATAACATGGCTTGAATACAAAAATTCTACGTTTTATAAACCTGAAAAGTTTTTCTCTGTCAAAATCGAGGGACGCCAAACCGTTTGTCATAGCAACTTCCTATGCTAATATCTCTATATGGGAGACGTGTTTTTTGCATCAAACTCCCTTACTTCGGTTTTCTACATTTTTTCAATTCATACTTTGCTCAAAAATATTTTAAACCATATTAATTCTGTCATAATTCATTAAACTTGTAAAATAACATGTTTTTCCAAACAATATTTTATCACTGAGGTAGCTGGATATCCTAAAATTAGTTGACTCTATTTAGTTTCTAAATATTTTGAAATAAAATTCAACCTAAACTTAAAGTCTGTTGACAAAATAATATTAATAAAACTATAAATATATTTTCCTATAAATAAACCAACTTCTTAACCTAAAATAACTTCTTCTTCTTCTTCAGTTACCAATGGCCTCTTGCCTTGCGGCATACAGCCAGATATAAACCGTTAAGTCTCACTATTACACTGTGAAGGGTACTAAGCTGTGCCTGGGATAATACCCATCCCCTCCACTGCTTGCTTGGGTATATTTTGAGCAGGGTTGACATATATAGACAATCTTCTCACTCTGTGGCGTATCAGAGCATTAACACAAAGGATTGCGCCAGGAGACAGGATGTGGGTATATTAGCCTAAAAAACCACTATTTTTACTACATTCTAAATTAATGTTAAATTAAAAGCAGTAGCACTACCACGTGCAAAAGCTAGCAGTTATATTTATTATTGTTAATTACTAATTTACTACCTTTATATATATATATATATATATATATATATATATAACTTTAATTAAAGTGTTAGATTATTTATATCAATGTATTCTAGTATGAGTTGCACGACTTTACTGTTGGGGTCAGCTAGTAGGTTATGTGTGTCTATAGGGGTTGGCTTTAGTATTGAGAGTTTCTTGTACAGATTCATATTTTGTTCTTCTCTGCTACTGCATCCAAGGAGTATATGGTTTAGGTCCCCAATATCTCTACACTCATCACATAAAGGGGTTTCTTTGACCCCTATCCTATGCAAATGCTGAGGTGTACAGCAGTGTAGTGTTCTCATTCTGCTCACTATACTCATATGTCTTCTTTTCCTTAACAATGTATCATAAAACCATGGTTTAAGTGTTGGTTCTGGTACAATTTCCAAGTATCTTTTCCCTTTATAAGTCGCAATCTCTTTATACTGAGTACACCATTGTTTCCATAATCGATTTTTAATCCTTGGGATTATTTCACTATAATGATTTGCTTTATTTAAGAATGGTTCCTTCTTTACACCCTGTTTCGCTAACCTATCTGCTATTTCATTCCCCTCGATACCAACATGACTAGGCACCCATACCAATTTAATGTTTATGTTTTACCCCTTAGCCTTTATAATAGCTTCACGTATCTCAAGTATGATCTTGTTGTTGTCCTTTACCAAGCCGTTCCTAGCTATCTTTTGCATTGCACTCTTGGAGTCTGTAATAATTAGTATGTTATCTTCTTCCTCGGTCAGAGTAGCCAAATCTATAGCAACTTGAATGGCATTAATTTCTGCTTCACATATGGATGTTTCATTGAATAACTTAGTTGAGTAGCAGTAGTTGTTTTTGGGACTATATATTCCGATGCCACATTTATTATCCCCTGGTACTTTCGATGCGTCGGTGTAGTATTGCGTATAATTAGGGTAGGAGCAACAACATTCTTTAAATTCTATATTGGCTTGGTAATTTTTCCTTATTGTAGTGTAGATCGCTTCGATTGGTAGAACTTGACTATCATATTTTGCTTCGTAGCATGGGCAGTTCTGAGTTTTTTCTATGGTGTTGTTAAACTCTAGTGCTAGGTCTATGCCGTCCATTAAAGCTGGTGTTGGTTTGCCTCTCCAATATATTGGCTTTTCATTATATATGGCATACATGTCTATCAGTAGATTGCCAATCTCAGTTTTAGTTTTTGCTAATTGTTTTAAACAATATTTGGCACAAAGCCAGATCCTCCTAGTTGCTAGCGGGGTCTCCCCTGCTTCTGCTAGTAGAGCATTTGTTGGAGTAGATCTCATGCATCCTGTTACGACTCTTAAAGCTTGTAATTGTATTTTATCTAATTTACTCCAGTTAATCTTCGAATTCTTATATATTGCTTGTGATCCATATTCTAGATGTGTTCTTACAATTCCTTTATAAATGTTTATCAATATTTTAGGGTCTGCCCCCCACCATGTCCTAGTAACTGCTCTCATTATGTTAATTCCTTTTTCCGCTTTCTTTTTGCAGTTAATGGTATATTCAGTCCATTTCATGTTTTTGTCAAAAATCACACCTAAATATTTGTAGCTTGTAACCCACTCTACTTTTTGGTATTTGTATGTGACTTCAGGAAATTTTGTTTTTTTGTCTCTTTTTGTGAATAGGATGGCTTTAGTTTTTTCTGTTGATATGCTTAATTCGTGCATATCCATCCACTCGCCTATATCCGAAAGGGCTAAGTCCATTTCTATTACTGCCTTGTTTGGATCTGGGTGCGAACATATCAAAGCAATGTTATCTGCATATTGTAAAACTTGAATGTTTTGCTTGACGCACGATCTCAATGTTAAAGAGTAAATATTAAATAAGATTGGACTTAGTGGAGAGCCTTGTGCCAGTCCTTTGTGGGCTTGTTGGGGACCTGTCATTTCACCAATATTAGGAGATCGAATACTTATACTTCTATTTGTTAGGCTTTTGACTATTGTTTGTATTATGTCTGTGTCTACTCCTATCTTTTTGCATTCCTGTTGTAGTATATTAATGTTTACGTTGTCATATGCTCCTTTAATGTCGATAAATACACATATAGTTGCCCAGTTCCTGGTGAAGGCTTTGTATATTGCTGTTGATAAATATACAATGTTATCCATTGTGCCTCTTCCTTTTCTAAATCCATTTTGTAATTCCGGATACATGTTGTTGTGCTCTAGATAATATTCTAGCCAGGTTTTGATTATGCCTTCGAATATTTTGCCGATACATGATTCCAGAACGATCGGTCTGTAGCTATCATACTCCATCGGGTCTTTTCCTATTTTTAGAATTGGAATTATTGTTTGTGTTTTCCAGTCTTCCGGGATGCCGCTTTTGCCTTCTAATATTTGATTGAACATGTTTATCAGCTGCTCTTTAATGTTTAGTGGAGTATGACTTATCATTGAGTACGTAAACTGATCTTCACCTGGTGTAGTGTCTTTCTTTCCTTTAAGTTGCAGTTCCAGCTCATGTATGGTAATTTTATTTGATGGTACTTTTCCAAACCCCTTATCCATATCTACTTCCGCACTATTAGGTATCAGCGGGGTAGTCATTTTATCTAATAATCTTTGGATCCATTCTTCTTTTTTTTTCTTCAACGAACTTCGTTCGTTTATGAAATCGATTTGTCGTCCGTCTGTCTGTCCGTCTGTCCGTCCGAGGCCTTTCTAATGGTCGGACATCAATGTGCGATACATCAATCGATTCAGCTCGGTGTCCTGAGCTTAAGTTTTGATGTCAGTTGAAATCGGGCCACGGGGACGCCGTGCCCCCGCGATATTCCGTCGGGAAAATTAAAATTTCAAATAGGTTCAAAATTAATGTGCGATACATATTTGGACTCCCCTACAAAATCTGACCACGGATACCCGACCCCCCCCCCCGGGAATTAATTTTTATTTTTATCTGAATACTTATAATTATTACAACATAATAATTTTAATTTCTTTAAATTGTTTTAAAGTAAGTCTACATTTGGAAGTTCGTTGCGACAATGCCTTGCATTTTCAACTTGTTTCTTATGTATTTTATCCTTTGCTTGCTGTGCATCTGCAAATTTTCTAATTACCTTCCAAATTTGGCTAATAGAAGTATTTCGATTTAAGCTTTCTGTAAATTCTATAAATCCCATTTTTTTCCTCTGTCTTAGTGCTCTACGAGTTTGGGCTGCTATTGATCTATATTTAAGGAAATTTTCTTCAGAAGCATCGTTTTTATATTCCTTTAAAGCTGCACTTCTACGCTTGCATGCTACATTACATTCTTCATTCCACCACGTTGGTTTCTTAGGATATTTACCTTTTTCGTCCCCCTTTGTTTGTGGAATTGCTAGTTCCGCAGCATTTCTTATGTTCTCAGTCCATGTTCCATATTCTTCTGTTTGCGAGCTTTCTGTTAGTGTTTGTGTGTAAATCGGCCAATTGGCCTGGTTGGTTTTATATCTTAACCTTGGTTTACACGTAATTCTCTCGATGCTATTGTGAACTATCCTGCACATGGTGATATAATGATCGCTCATTCCAACGGGATCCAATACTTCCCATTCTACATTGGTGCCAATATCGTCTGTGCATATAGTAATATCCACGCACCGTTTCCTTTGTCCTGGTCTGCTAATTCTGGTGGATCTTCCATCGTTGGCAAAAATTAGGTTGCTTTCCTCTAATGCTTCCCCATGACATTTGGGGGTTTAAGGCTCTTTTGTGAGCTTCTTTATCATATCCTAGTATTAATGGCGAGGTAGGCTTTCTTTTCCTTTCACTTGTGATTTGTGAATATGGAATTTTCCTTATACTTTGAGTCGCATGTGCTTGCCTTTGTGTTACATCTACCAACTGCAGTTCTTCTTCCCTTGATCTGTTGACAAGTGGGGGAAACTCTTATAGTTTAGGTGTATGTTTCTCTCTATTAGGCATAGATCCATCATATTTTCGTGCTTTTTGCCTTGCGTCAAAGTAGGATATATTTTCGAATGTCATTATTTCCTTGATGTTTTTTGTCTTAGGTATTCCTTACATTTCTTAATCGTGGCTTCATGATCTAAGTGACAAAAGACACATTTGATTTCTTCTGCACCACAGTCCTTCTCCTCGTGCTCTTCTGCACAGTTAGCGCATCGCTTTTTACTGCGACAGTTCTTTTTGGTGTGCCCGTATCTCAGGCAGTTTGTGCATTGCAGGACAGGGTCTATATATACTTCCACTTTTGCTTCATAGTAATTTATATGAATGTATTCTGGAAGCCTCTTTCCTTTAAAAGTTACCACCACTGACTCTGTAGGAATATATGTAATCTTTTCATTAAGTTCTACCCGCCTGTTAAGCCTTCTTGCTGATACTATTGGTCTGGCAGCTGTGCCTTCTTTTACAATTTCCTCTATCGATGTATTAACGTCAATGCCTCTGACAATACCTTTCACCATAATTAAGGATGTTGGTACAAATGCTTCCCACTGGTTATCTATATTAATCTGATGATTAATAAATTCATTAGCGGCTTTCGGGGTCTTAAAATCAATCCCTATACGGTTACGTCCCTTTCTAGTAATTTTACTTATTGCCATTATATCGCTCCTTTTCAGGATTCTACCCACTACCGTCAGGTGCACATTCCCAATGTTTTTCTCTTTACTCTCCACAATGATTGTATACGGTGCAGTATCGTAGCAATCGTACATAATTTTTGGTCGTTCTGGCGGATGATCCTAGGGGCCACCTGGGCCCCCAGTCCCCGTTAACATGTTATACTTTTACCCTATATGTATGTGTAGGAAAACAGGTTAAAGGATTAAATAATTAATAAGCAAGCAGCAATAAAAATTGTTTTTTACTCACGTTCGTGTTCCCCACAATTCCACTTCCACAAACACACAGTCCCAACTATTCAACCACAAACACTTCCAAACCGTAAATTTCTAGATCCAAAAACCAATCATAAAACACGTGTCTTTTCTAACCCTAACCTCTCTAACCTATGGTTAATAAAAAAAAAAAAAATAAAAAAAAATAAATTAAAAAAAAATCCCTAACCTAAAATAAATCATAAAAAAATATTAAATTACATCAAACAATAATAATGCATATCAAGCTTCTCCCGTTTTCATATGAATCATGATACATTATACATCCACATTTGGTTGGCAATACACGTAATAACACTTGGAAAACGAGTTTTTCGTTCTACTCTTTCACTGTGATAAGATTTTATACTGTAGCCGGCTACTGTTAACGTGTTTACTAATTTAGACCAAGTAATAACAAACGTCTTTATTATCCATTATTCACAAGCCTAATTAACAGTATATGCCTTATTTATAGATGTTTTTAGTCCAACAATGAAGCACTATCAAGCTAATGGTATTTACAAGCACTAATATCTTCTTAAACTAAATCCTTAACCATAAGTCTTCTTAACAACACTAACACTACTATAATTTATTTATTACCCTTTTGTCTATTTAGGTACAAGCTGGCGGTACAATATGCACGTTCACATAACACAAATTTATATTTACTATACAACGTTCAAAAGGTAATGACCAACTAACTAAACACGATATGATTTATATACGACATTTGGATATAGACTAACTGATGTACACTCATCACCGATCTTATATATACCCTAAAATTAAATAGATGATTCATAGTCTGGTGTTTGCTCGAATGATCTAGACTTCTGCAGAATACACTTCGGTTATGCAACTTGCGTGTTTGACGGGTTGTCTAATAGTTTGTAACACTGTCCCCTCTTTAAAACCGTTATGTCTCGTAACTGTAAAAACAGTCGGCAGCTATCCCATGCGGTGCATCCACCACGTCGTTGGAAATAACATTCAACACTCTTTGCTTAGTCTTGGTAGGCAACCGGTTGATAGCAACAAACAAGAACCAGGATGTTAGTTCTTTGGAAAATTACTTCTAGCATATTTCGATCTATTCTCAAATCTAAGCGATCTAGTCCACAGCCTAGCTTGGGCACCGCTAGTCTCGTTACACCATTTTCTATCATCTGAGCCTTAAGACTCAGCAAAGCCTCCCATAAATGTCCATAACTAGGTCTCTACCAGGAAGAATTTTTGATGAGCAGATAGTAGACATAATAATTTCCATCCTGAGAAACCTTCGCTTTTCCTACAGTTGGTTGCTGTTGTACTAATTTATCCACATATCCAAACTTTTTCTTAAACAACAGCTATTTCTCTTGACATGTGCAGATCTTGAGCTACGCAATGTGCAAGGGAATACCCTTCTGGTGCTTTAAACAGATTATGCCGTTTTTCAACAACAACGCCAAATCTCGCCTTAGCGGAACCAACATTCGCCGCCATGGAACTCTCAAAATCTACATTTGGCTCACGATTAATAATTTTTTGAACACCATTTTCATTAGTCGAGTCTTTCTGGTTGATGCCAGCATAAGATGTTAAACGGTCAAACTGTACCACTTTCGGTTTGCCCCGGGGAGATCTTCTGATCCGGTGCACTACATCATAAACACTTTTTAACACTTCGTACTGCCTTCCCATTGTCTTTGTAATTTTGGCGACAATCCACGCTTCCTTTGTGGATTGTACAACCACACCAAATCTCCAGGTTGATAACCACCTTCTTGTGCTTTCGTGTCATATTGAGATTTCATTCCATCGCTTGCGCCTGGCTATTCTTTCGGATGTTTTCGTGAATGCTATTTGATCTTTCGCCAAGCTTACTAACGTAATCTTAACCTGCGGCCTCTTTTCCAAGTTTAAATCCAAATTGAAGATTACACGGTAGCCGCAATTCATCTTCTAACATCACACAAGCGGAAGAGTATTCTGTGCTGTCATGTACCGAAGATCGGTACGTCAGTAGAAACAAATATTGGCCCCAGTCTCGTTGATGTTCGCATACAACTTTGCCTAGGTACTTTCGTAACGTCCTGTTCATACTTTCAACCATTCTGGTTGAGGATGAAGTGGCGTGGTTCTAGTCTTCCTGATTCCAAGATGCTTGCAGACGTTCTGAAACGCTGATTCGAAGTTCCGATTTTGATCGGAGTGTAATTCCAACGGAACTCCAAAGCGACAAAACAACTCCCTTACTAATACATCTGCAACCGTCTCGGCTTATTGGTTAGGTATAGCATACGCCTCCGACCATATGGTAAAATAATTCATTGCAACCAAGATATATTTATTTCCTTTCTCTGATTCAGGAAACGGACCAACTATATCAATGGCCACCCTCTCAAAAGGATTCGCCACGTTATACTGTTTTATTGGGGCTATCTGTTTTATGACCGGGCCATTTCCAAAGTCACATAGCGCACATTTCCGGCAACACTCCTTTACAACTTCTTTGCAGTTTACCCCATAGAATCATTCTTTCGAGAGTTCTTTTCACGCTAAAGTGCCCTACGGCGATACCATCGTGCAAGTGCTGCAACACTTTCTACACTCTGCTTCTCGATACTATCACTTGAAGTCGTCTCTTAGTAGCATATTCACTCGCCAAGCTTCGTTTCAAGATTCTATTTTCAATCACCAAGGAGTCCCACTGTGCCCAGCATGCCTTCAGGCTCCTACTTGAAATACTAATTTCTTTCCAAGCTGGTCGTTTTGCTCTACTTTTCCACTCGATAATACGTCCCTATTCGGTGTCATTCTCCTGGTCTTCTGGTATTCTTTCGGGTTGCCAAGTATCATCAGTTACCGTCATTCTATAGATGATACGTTTTTCTCTTCCATCCTGGAGCAATGATTGCAGTCTACCGGACAAGGCATGCTTGGCAGAACGTCTGTATTCTGATAGCTAGTTCCTACACGATGTTCTGTGTCAAAGTTATATTCCTGCTGCTCAACCGGTTGCTTTTTTGGTTAAGTACAGCATTTCTGTATATGGCCAACACCGTAGCTCCAGCATCACAGACCCCATCTTCTCGGCCGTTGTCTTTCCAGCCTTTCCCCCACACGGTTGATTATTTTTTCCATGTTGTTGTCCGCTTGAAAGATGTTAGGCGAGCATTTTTCACAAAAATACACCCTCGTTCGGATGAGAGGTAAAATGGAGATCCCGTGTGTGAGTGTTGTCACGCACGTTAAAGATCCTTACCTTGCTTGGAATAGCAAGGATTCGGCAAAATTCCAAATTTTCCAGGTAAAAAGCTTCCTGACCAATGCAGTATCTTCGGGTGGAGCATTGGAAAATCACATGTAAGATTGAACAGATTCTTCTAAGGCAGATCGAATTTTGTGACTCATCTTGTGTGATGTCTGCGTAGCTGCTTCAAATTCAAGCGCATGAGCCAGTGAGTCATCTAACATTTTTGTTTGAGCTAATGTTAGCGTTCGATGTCTTTCGTCGTCTTTAACGCCATCTACAAATGTTTGAACAGCCAGTTGTTCGAGGAAGCTATCTGGTGTCGCTGAGTATGCCAATCTAACTAATCTGTCAATGTCAGCTTCGAATTCTTGGACGCTTTCATTTGTCTTTTACGAACGGTTCATAACTTGTGCATAGTAAACTTGTAGAAGGTGAGCGCCTCCATATCTCATCTCAAGTTTCAATGTTAAGAGCCGTAATCATTCTGTTGATTTGCAAGATGTTAAGAGCTTCCCACCGTAGGGTCACTATTAAGAAGATAGCCTTCTCTTTGTTTCACCAACCGTTGGCTATTGCAGCAGCTTCAAATTGTTTCAAATATGTCAGCCTAGGTGTTTTACCATCGAATGTGGGTAATTTCACTCTAAATTTCGACGGTATTGACTTGCTTCCTTCCATGTTTCTTATTTCTGGGATGTTCTAATTTACAACTTGGTTTGCTAATTCAAGTGGCCGCGTTGTTAATGAAATCATTTGTTCTTGTAGCCTTACCACATCTTCCATTTTTACCAATTTACTGTCCAACTCTGATCAACTGTTTTTACCTGTTCAGTGAAATTTTTTTCAATGCAACGGAGCTTTCCATTAATCTTTCTTCTAACGTGGCTGTATTTTCATTCAACTTGTCTTCCATTTTCTCAGCATTTTCACCTAACTTTTCTTCCATTTCCTCAGCATTTTCACTTAACCTTTCCTCCATTTTCTCAGCACTTTGACCTAACACTTCTTCCATTTTCTCAGTATTTTCACAAAGTGCCACTTTTAGTTTAGCCGACTTTTCTTCCATACCGGATTTAAAATCCTCAAGGAAATTTATTAAAGCTTCTGCGTTCATTTTACTTTGGCTTCTTGTAACTGGCATATACAAACTACTGAAATGTCTTTAGACTTGTGTTTTTTTTTTTAATTAATCACTATACACCCAACACAGCTTGACACCAGTGTAGCGAACTACCGCTAACGCGTTTCACCAATTTAAAACAAGTAATAACAAAAGTCTTTATTACTCACTGTTCACAAGTCTAATTAACAGTATATGCCTTATTTATAGATGTTTTTCAGTTAACAATGAAGCACTATCACATTAATGCTTTTTACTAGCACTAATATCTTCTTAAACTAAATCCTTAACCATAAGTCTTCTTAACAACACTAACACTACTATGATTTATTTATTACTTTTTTGTCTGTTTATGTACAAGCTGGCGGTACAATATGCACGTTCACATAACACAAATTTATATTTACTATAGGACCTTCAAAGAGTAATGACCAACTAACTATACACGCTATGATTTATATACGACATTTGGATACAGACTAACTGATGTACACTCATCACCGATCCTATATATACCCTAAAATTAAATAGATGATTTATAGTCTGGTGTTTGCTCAAATGATCTAGACTTTTGTAGAATACGCTTCGATTATGCACTCGTGTTTGACGGGTTGCCTAATAGTTTGTCACAATACTATTACTAACATTAAATTTCACAAATAAATCTTTCATTTTAAACTTAATACATACAATTCCGTTACTAATTAGTTCAGCTAAATAATTATTTTCACTTAATTGATTTTTGGTTACCAAAATACACACCCTTAACATTTAAAAATGTATAACCTTGTTTTTAAAACATGACATAGAAGTTTATAATAGTACTCGATTTTTAATTCTAAGATTTCCAACTACCATCAGTATTTTTCCTTTCATCATTACATAAATATCCAAATACAGCAACTGGAGGGATGGCTTGCCAGGTCCTAATCCCTTTGTTTTCAAACGTTTCTCAGGTCTTCATATCCGCGCACCGCACATTTGTAAAACTACCCTGCATATCCTGCGTATTTTACTTATTTTACTTTTATAAGTTCATCGCCGCGTACTTTCCTTCGGGATTGCAATCTAATTTTTCTTGAAACCCTGTAGATTCAACATCACTTTTACGTTTACATTATACCAAACCACCATATAAAAACTCACTCTCTCAATTCTATGCTCACTTTCCTCTTCTGTTCGTGCGAATTTCTACATTTTGATGCTGGTTTATTGCCGATTCACAATTAATTTATTCATATTTCGTTCTCAGTCGCGTCCAACACATTTAATTCTCTCCCACACTAGTTTATTAAGTTGTGGGTGGTATTTTGTCAATACATTCTCATTAGGTTTATGAAAGGGGAAAGCATCTGTGTTGTCTATATAAAATGGATTCACTGTAATGTATTGAATTAAATGACTAACTTATATCTGTAATCTAATATGCGTGAGTTTCTTTGTGACAGTGTCTGATGCTTTATATTGTAGTAAGTATGGCAGTAATTTTGTTTTGTATTTGCAACTATGTATACTAAAACTATCTTACCGTGTCCTTTTCCTTGCCTGACTATCTCAGCGGAAAATTTGTTGTGTATTTTATCAAAAGGAAACGACGCACAGAACTTTCAAGACACGTCTATGAACAATCTTCTATGCATTCAAAAACATCTTCCTTTTATACATATTATTTAAGGAATCTCTTATATAATGCTTATAAAAACAATTTACAACTTAAGCTTAGATAGAAAATTTATCTAGTGGCTAGTTACTTATTTAATAATCTTTACCTAATCGTTGTTAACAAGTACAGAACCCAAACATCTCATACCCTAGTCATAAAAATTCTCTGGATAATATTCCTATCTTTGCATTACCCAGTTTGTTAAGTGTAGTTGATCAACGATAATGGGCAAAAATTTAGTAAAGGCCAAAATGCTTCGAGCTTTGACTCAAAATTGCTGGAATAAATAATCCCTTGACAAAATTTTTTTATAAAAATAAGAACTTATTTTAGCTTAATTTATCAAATGATCCTTCAATATCCGTTTAAGTTACAAAATAAAATTATACCTGCAGTTGGTATCCTTAATTTCTTCTTTATAACGCTTACAAAAATATCCTTTCTTTTGTAATTAACAGCATTGAATGCTTCCTGATTCCATTTCAAATTTTAATTGATTTTTCCATCCATCAAAATTTACGTAGGTGAACGTACTTTTAGTTTTAATAGATTTAGAATTAATGGTTGACCTTTTATTAAGATGATTTATATTGAAGATCGTTTAATTTTCGTTGTATTCTTTAAAATAATTATGCTTCATATCTTATGTTACATGTGAAACCACCCACAGAATGGACTACCAATCTTGAATGAATCATTAATTACTCTAAACTTACATTTTGCATGTCGTAAAATGAATGAATAATTGCTTCTCGTTAAATTCCCTTTATATAATAAAATTTTTGATACGTCAGAGGTATAGATTCTTGTAGAACCTATTTCAAAACATTAGCACTCGGCTGATGCAATATTCACCTACAGTTTTGCTACCTTATCTCTAATTAATTGCGGTTGGTGAAATTTATGGCTATCGTAAAATGTCTCGCATCTTTCTTTAGTGCACGAAACAAAAGGTCGTTATCTTTTTTTTTGTGATATAATTAGAACTTTTTACAACGCGTCCTCTTTTCAGTTTTATAGGGTTTCCGATATAAGCGCTTTCTCAAATTTGGGTGTTTATTCATTGATAGAAAATAAATTGTCCATTTATTGGCTTCTCGAACATTTCTAGAAGAAATGTTGCCTTTTTTATTTTGTTAACGTGAATGATTTATGATTTCTTCGATGCTACTCAAAATTATAGTTTGTTTAAGAAAATAAATGCGGTATTTTTAACGAAAGCGCATTGTTTTGAATAAATGATGTTTATCGTAAAGTACGAATTTTCGCTTCGTATATCTTTAAGAAGATAGCTTTCCATAAAGTTAATTTTAGTACTCTTCAAGTGGATGTTTTTCCGTCTATCTACTTACAATAAAACTTTAATTGTTCGAAAAAACAATATTTATACAAGGATTTTAATTATATAATTAATGAGGGCGGCTTTATGATTTGTAAATGCAATAAAAAGGTTTTTTCTAGAAAATCGTTATTCACACACGGTTTAAAGTTGGGCATCTTCTTAAATGCTTTTTAAATCCTATTTTGTGCTAATGGAATACGCTTATGCGTTTACACTGGGTGAAAAATTTAATTATAGGGAAGTTTTACTTTTCTGTTATTTTTGTTTTTGGTTGGTTTTTTAATAGAATTTGGCAATCAATGACCTCTCGTGACCTCAATATCACATCAATATATATTTATATATGTTTATATATATATATATATATATATATATATATATATATATAGATATGATAACGCTGCACACCGATGTAATCATACTTTCAGTCTCCTGATGACCACCACCGCTCTGTATTTTTTAATATTATAAAATTTAAATATGCCTCGGCTAGCTCAGTCTAATTCACACAGAGTGCACAACGTTACGATAATAAATAATTTACCCTCTCTCCCTTTTTATGTAATACTTTTTCTGCTTTGAATGAGAAAAACGAAATCGACTAATATTTGTATATTGAGAAAGAAAAAAAATCATATACACTTCACAGGTTAATACGTTTCACTGTACGACAAAATAAACCCCTGAATGAAATAGTAATAATTTTTAAATTGTTTTATCTCCAAAATTATAGCTTCCTTTTCTTATTTTAAAGACGGCAAAAATGACACTGTACTTTACTGAAAAACTTCGAACGTTCAAGACCTTTTCCCTTTAAGTAAATTTTCACGTATAAAAAATTTTTATTTACCCTTACATCAAATATTCAGCTATAATAAATATAATCAATGTTCAAAATAAAGAGAAAAGAATGTCTTATGCTAGATAGTTCTGACCTGTAGTTTTCCTTGTGCGTCTTTCTTTGTTCTTCCTGGATCTGCTACTGCGTGGTGTGGATCAGAACCCCTGGCTTACTTTCAATTGAGTTGCTCTATTCAATGCTTAAACAATCTTCTGTTTTGTGCGCCTTTGCGTAGCTTTAAACCAATATTTTTATTCGGATTTCTCCCCAGTGCTATCAATTTTTTTAGTTTCCAAATTTTACCTCGTTTTATCAATAATCAAGTATTTTCTTAGTTTACTTAGATTTACCCCGTCTTTCTTCGATTTACTTAGATTTTCTTAGTCTCACTTGGAGCCCTAAATTATAAATATTTAAAATTAATTAATTAATAAACTTTTACTCACGTTTTCCAGCAAACGGCAAAACCTGTCTCATATATTTCTTACTATTATTTACTTTAAAATTTTCTAACACCACTTTCACAAATATTTAATTATTTTAATTTTAATATTTACTCGTTGCGTAACTTCTTGACTATAAGTGATGCGACCTGTGCTCAGTTTGAATGAAGATTGCCTGCTTATCAAAAACATGCTATATAAGCAATGCCCCTATCTAAAATTCATTGGTTATCGGCGTTGTTTGTTTAAAGTTTACGACCAGCCATAGAATGTTTTGAATACTTTGGGTTTTTACAGGTATACGTCTGATAATAGTTCGCCGGAGCGATGTTCTTGGTCACGTAGGATACCAGTGGATTTCTATTATGTATTTATTTTTGACCGTCTGATTTGATGTTATTACAGGAATTTCTAATTCGCATTGGCACGTAATTTAACTTATGGCTTTTGTTTGTCTAGATAATACTTTGGATTTTGTGTTAACTCCATGTAGAAAATCACGTAGATGAAATTACGTAAATTAACATATTTCTGTTTACATTCTGCGTTTCCAAAACGTATTTATTTCGAAAGATGCGATTATTATCAGAGCTCTTTGCTATCTCCTTACACTATCGCATGTTTAATTTTAATGGGAATTGTATAATGATTTTCTAGCCTTTACTGCATTTACTGCGTATCTATTTACAATTTATGAATGCCTTTTGGTTTAAGACAAGTTTGGTTGCGTGTAATTTCTCTTGCTAAATGCGTATTTATTGTTGAAGAATATGCTTCCCGACATTACTTAAAGTCAATTGCGATCCTTATACAGGGTGTTAAATGTTTGCTCTTTGCATAATTTGCAAATTACGTATATTTCATGATAAATAAATGTAGTTTTCTAACTTCTAGTACTATTTACATGTATTGTGTGACCATTATGACTCAATATACCCCTAAATAACACTCTTATTATAGCATTATATATTTATATATGTTTATACACACACACACACACACACACACACACACACACACACACACACACACACACACACACACACACACACACACACACACACACACACACACACACACACACACACACACACACACACACACACACACACACACACACACACACACACACACACACACACATATATATATATATATATATATATATATATATATAGATCGTAATTTTATTCGACGTTCCGGCGACAAATTCTGTGCCTTCTTCAAAGACTAAAAAACTATAAGGAGGTAAGTCACAAGATATAAAAAGTACAAACAAGGTTACTTACATAACTACTAAGACATACACAGGTGGAAATATCTATTAAGATTAGGCCACATTTAATATTCAATTAGCATTAAAGTTAAAAATAAAAATATAAAACACACAATCCTATACCCAAAAGGGGTTATAAAAGAACCGAGTCAATCTATTACTACAGTAATGGAATGGAGCACATACAATACGAGCTACAATCATTCAGCTTAACGTTTATCTGCTAAAATTAATTTTAAAAATTGAACTAACACTCGGTGAACGTACATCAAACCGATACATATTTAAATATATAGTGATAACAAGCAAATGCTAGATAATTGACAACTTGAAAAATATATTACAATTAAAATAAACATTACGATATACTGTATACGCCTAATACCACGTTGAATTTATATACGTTTGTGAAATCTATACAGCCCTGAATGAACAGCACTCAAACTTTTACATCCAACTTGTTATTTAATGGGTCCCGTTGTTGGAGAATATAAAATGATTATAGGAATAATCTCTTGTGGTAATTCTCTTCAAAATCTAAAATTTTTGTTCCATCTAAATCCGCTATATGATTGGTGGCATAAAGATGAGAAGACAAGGCGCACGAGGATTTTCCGATTCTAGCATCGCTCTTATGTTGTATTACCCGGTTCTTGACCCACTGCTTCGTCTGACCCACGTAACTTTTTTTACAACTGCACTGTACTTGGTAAATAACATTACTACACAACGATTTGTCCGTCTTATCCTTTAATTTAGTAAATAACCTCCCAATTGTATTGTCATAAGTGCACGCTATAAAAATGTCAGGTTGTTTAAGTATTCTAGCGATTCCAGGGGTTAACTGCTGAATATAGGGAAATTTCTTAAATTTAGTGGTATCCGAAACCATTCGAGAATGGCTCTGCAACATATTAGGAAAAAGAACTCTCTTTACCAGACCTCTGGAAAATGAATTATTCACCAACGTACACTCCAATTGTTTAAAATTCTTATTGCGAAATTCCAGTTCACATATGCTGAGAATACGTTGTTTTAGACAGATGATTGTATTTAACTTATGCCGGAAGGAATGACTAGACAAAAAATTAACATAGCTCCTCGAATCTGTACGTTTTTTATAGATGTCAAATCTCAATTGATTAGTCAAGGATCTAAGAACCAACGTATCCAGAAAGGGAATACAGGAGTTCACTTCCTTCTCATATGTAAAAACCAAGTTGGAATTAAAGCTATTAAAAATAACAACATATATTGTACTAAATTGTCAGGGACAGAACATAAAATTTCATCCACGTACTTAGCCATAAATGGAACATCAAATGGGAGAGAATTAATAACATAGTCCACAAGTGAATCCATCACTATCTGGGCAATACCCGGGGACAACGGCGACCCCATGGGGGTGCCAAAAACTTGAAAATAAAACCCAGAGTCAAAGATAAAGCAAGTGTTGTTAAAGACCAATTTTATAGTGGCAATAAAGGAATCCATATCAAGATTACAATGAAGAAGGATACACTCCCATTTCTTTGTAATAATTTCCACAACTAAAGCAATAGGAATGTTGCTAAACAAGGAGAAAACGTCCAAAGAAATGAGAGTTTTAAACAATTGGAGTGTACGTTGGTGAATAATTCATTTCCCAGAGGTCTGGTAAAGAGAGTTTTTTTTTTTTTTCTAATATGTTGCAGAACCATTCTTGAATGGTTTCGGATACCGCTAAATTTAAGAAACGTTCCTATATTCAGCAGTTAACCCCAGGAATCGCTAGAATACTTAAACAACTTGATATTTTATAGCGTACACATGACAATACAATTGGGAGGTTACTTACTAAATTAAAGGATAAGACGAACAAATTGTTGTGTAGTAATGTCATTTACCAAGTACAGTGCAGTTGTAAAAAAAGTTACGTGGGTCAGACAAAGCAGTGGGTCAAGAACCGGGTAATACAACATAAGAACGATGCTAGAATCGGAAAATCCTCGTGGGCCTTGTCTTCTCATCTTTATGTCACCAATAATATAGTGGATTTAGATGGAACAAAAATTTTAGATTTCGAAGAGAATTACCACAAGAGATTATTCCTAGAATCATTTTATATTCTCCAACAACGGGACCCATTAAATAACAAGTTGGATGTAAAAAATTTGAGTGCTGTTTATTCAGGGCTGTATAGATTTCACAAACGTATATAAATTTAACGTGGTATTAGGCGTATACAGTAAATCGTAATGTTTATTTTAATTGTAATATATTTTTCAAGTTGTCAATTATCTAGCATTTACTTGTTATCACTATATATTTAAATATGTATCGGTTTGATGTACGTTCACCGAGTGTTAGTTCAATTTTTAAAATTAATTTTAGCAGATAAACGTTAAGCTGAATGATTGTAGTTCGTATTGTATGTGCTCCATTCCATTACTGTAGTAATAGATTGACTCGGTTCTTTTATAACCCCTTTTGGGTATAAGATTGTGTGTTTTATATTTTTATTTTTAACTTTAATGCCAATTGAATATTAAATGTGGCCTAATCTTAATAGATATTTTCACTTGTGTATGTCTTAGTAGTTATGTAAGTAACCTTGTTTGTACTTCTTATATCTTGTGACTTAGCTCTTTATGGTTTTTTAGTCTTTGAAGCCTAATTAATTTTGAACGAGTGGATCCCAAGAGTTCACCAACCTTTGTTTTTAGCTATATATATATATATATATATATATATATATATATATATATATATATATTACTCATATTTAGACCAGGGTAGAAAATTAAATAATCACATCAAATAATTTTAATCACCGTGTAGAAGCTTTGGGAAAAGGTACGCGTTATTAAAAAACCGTGAAGCATAAAAATTCATTCGTTTCATTAAAAAAAGGAGGAAGCAGTATTAAAAAGCTCTGCGTGTAATTTAATTATTCCTAGTAAAGAAACAAATAGAAAATTACGTGCAAAATTTATATTAATTAACTCAATTTTAAGTAACCGGTATTAAACAAAATGTACAGATAATAATTAATATTTGATTAGGAGTCACTAAAAATTAAAGGGTATTAATTTTAATTGAAGTTAATTGAACCAGTAGTAACATATAATATCTATAAAAACTTGTAAAAACCCAATAAAATGCAAATCGTAGAAGTGTTATTTAGAAGTATTATGTTTGAACACCTGCGTATTTTTAAAAGGCTCATTCTGCGTAAATGTGGCCGATAACAAATGGTTATAGATAATCTTGGAGAAACCGTAGCTTAATAGTTACTGGAAATGCTAAAGGTGGGTTATTTCACAGTCCACATGGACTAAAATAATCGATAATAAAGAATATCAATTTGCACCAATAAGAACAGGGTAGATAGAGACAGATAATATGCGCGAGACCGAGACACATATAATAAAAGGCGTGAGTGGAGCAACGTCACTGGGTTGCGGTTGGTTGAAAGTAAAAGGCAAACTTGAGAGGTAAAAATAACATTTCTGTATAAAATTTAATTCGTTATTTCCAGACATTGTGAGCCGTGTCGAAATTTCTGAGATTTAACTGATGCGAGTGCAAATTTCGTAAAAATCGCATGCCGGGCTGCGGAATGGGAACCTAGCATGCGAAATTCTGAAGAATTGTCCGTTTTAGGGACAAGACCGACAGACGGGCTAACCGCTATATATACCCAGGTTAATATGAACAAGCTCTCTTAGATTTTCCAATTGATTCAATGCGTTAAACAGTGCTTTTTAGTTTTCCGAGTTTGATAGAATAATTTAAACAGTTTGCTCGTATATTTTGGTGATTTAAAACAGTTTGTTCTTTACGTGCTACAATGAGTGTACTTTAGTGCACTTAGACAAGAAGATACAAGGTAATAAAGTTAGTATCACTGTACTAATTAGTCAAAATTTGCAACGACAAATGAATACACAAAAGTAGGCAGTTTTGGCGTATATTGGTGAAAGAAGCATGAATTTCTTTGCTATTTTTCGGGGGTGTTAATAATTAAATGGTTCATAAACGTGTCTGGATCCACAAAACAAGGTTCAGATATACACAGATGAGTTCCGGAAAAGCCCTGAAACAACTTTAGATGAATGGTGGTGGAGAAAATTTTAAAAGCGTTGAGAATCAGAAGCCGTAAATATAACCCAGTTGGAATGGTGTGATTAACAAAGGGACGATGTACATTGAAGCTACGAGTGCAGTAACCTTCAGGTAAATTATACTATTTTGTTTGAACTTTGATGTTTTCGTGTGTGTTGAATAACTTTATAATTTATTTACTTAAAATGGACAGTAATGAAGTTGTACTAACAACAAATTTTTAATTTTAAGGTGAAATTTTCTTGTTTAAGTCGAAAGGAGTATTTAGTATTTATGTTCTTGATGAAAATTTGGGTATGTCTTTGAGCTCAATTAGACGAACCTGGTTAATTAACGTAAAGGGGTGGTAGATGCTCCCTTTGTACTCAGACTCAGGTCTGCATATATTGTTATATTAATTAGGAGGCATCCTACAAGGACTTTAATTGTGGATGCACATGAAAATGATAACAAATAAATCTTGAAATTTTCTGATACTGAAATTTATGCTGAATTTTTAATTTTGAAATTTTAATGTATTGTGAATATTGATGTAAATAGAGTTAACGGTGATGTTTGTGGTAGGAATGTGTTTGTTTTTTTTATGAATGAGGATGAAGGTTTATCTAGGGGAGCAGCCGAGGCGATGAACAGAAGAAAGTCAACGGAACAGTTGAGTTAATGAATAGCTTTTTGTAGGATTCATAGCATTCTTAATGCCCAATTCGTGAGGCTCGATTCGAAAAGCGGAGTACCCGGATTTTGGTGGTTTCACAGCATTCTTGACGCCCAATTCGTGAGGCTCGATTCTAATACAAGGAAACACAGCATTCTTGACGCCCAATTCGTGAGGCTCGATTCTAATTAAAATGGTTTCACAGCAATATATATATATATATATATATATATATATATATATATATAAATATATAATGCTACAATAAGAGGGTTATTTAGAGGTATATTGAGTCATAATGGTCACACAATACATGTAAAACCAAAAAAGTCAAACAAGAGTTTATGTATTTAAATATGTGAAGTCCTAGTTTTTTTTTTTTTTATTAATGACAGGAGTTAATGAAATCATCAGTTACAAACATTTCAATTGGTTCGATGTGGATTTAATATTTTTCTGCTTATCATTGTTGCGTGGAAGATTTAGTAATTTATACTCTGTCGTATTAGCAGCCGCATCCAAATTAAAATAAAAATTTGTTTACTTTTGTATATGAAATATGATTAAAGTTAATGCAGTGTTATATTTCCCTATTGATATTTTATTAGTCAAATTAACTAGTGTACTGGTAACTTATCTTTGTGTAATTTGTTGTGCTCGGTATTAAACTGCATTTGTCCGGTATTGTGGGAATGTAAACGTAATTGTATGCCATCATACTTCAATGAATAACATTTAACTACTCAGGCATGGCATTGTACTAAATTAAATGCTGCCGGATAAATGATTAATGCAATCTATTTAGAGGAATGAATATTTTCCTAAGCGAACGGAATTCCAATAATTGAAGCGGTAGTCACTTTAGCATGTGTTTGTGTATACAAGATTAGATAAAATGGGCCTGCATTCCCAGTCTTCATCACCTTCACACACAGTGTGGAAAAATGATCGTAAGATACAGATCCGTTTTATTTATACTAGTTTAGAAAATGGAGGAAGCTTATGCATGCAATCAGTTATATCCTCCTAGTTGTTTTTATGTTAAATGTATTTTTTGCAGGTGCTATAAATAACAAGACTTAATTTGGAATTTTTTAGTATATCGAATGCAGTTGGATGCTCCAGTTCCAATACCAATACTTACCACTAACATAGGACTGAATACTCCACATTTTTTAGGAAGAGACTATCATGGAAATATTTCACATATAGAAGCTGCTTATTTATTGAATGATCAACCCAATGGAGCATATCTAGTAAGAAAAAGTCGGTGTGCAAATGATCAGTTTTACACACTAAGTTTAAAGTATGTTGTTTTTATATTATACTAGGTATAATTTTAATAGTAAAATTTAGAGCCGCCAAATTGTGTACCAACCAAATATTGGGACATAGTCCAAATTTTTATGTCCAATCACTCTTAAATTTATAACCACTTGAATTCGGTCGAGCATTAACTGGCCTAATGATCTGCACTTTTCAGGAGTAAATCCATTTCAAATTTGCTCTATTTTGACTCAAATTCAGGTAGTGCTCGTTGTGGGTTATTCTTCAATGTTTGTTTTATTTTAAGTCACTCTATTGAAGTTAGGACTGTTGGAAGGCATAGAAAGAACATTCACGTTGTTGTTGCTTAAGCACTTTTTTGTGGTTTTGGTCATATGGCTAGGTACTCACTCGATCCCGCTGAAAAATGTAATTTTTGCCAGCATTTAACTTTTGTGAGATTTGGTAGCAGACTGTTTTGCATTATTTCTTAATATTTCGCGGCATTCATAGTACCATCAATATGCTTAAAACATCCTTAACCTGAAGCTGCCATGCAACCCCAAATCATTACTCCTGTAGGAAATTGTACGGTAGGTTTTAGACAATGCTTGTGGAAAGCTTTATGTTTAGTACGAATCACACGTTTGTAGTGACCACCAAGACACATCGAATTTTGATTTGTTGTTAAAATTTACTCTGACCAATCTTCTACCGACCAAGATAGTTTAGATTTTGCCCATGTGGGCCTGGTTTTCTTTTATTTCTTGTCAACAGTGGTTTTTCCTTTGTGTTACGTATTCAGTTCGATAGCTCCTCAGATCGTGCACTGGTACAAAACTTAAGTGATAACGGTGACGCATAGTATAGTATGTACAAGAAATGTTAGGTTTGTAAACAAATAACTTGAATTTCACTCACCTAAATTGTAACACCAATAAACAAACTAGCCAAAACAAGCAGAAAGAGAAAATTTAGGAAAAAAAGGAAGTTACTTGTTTTATACGAAATCGTAATTATCGCACGACCACGAGCCCGATATGCTTTATGTAAGAGTTAATACTTTGTATTAACAACTCTTCACTTCTTTTGACACTTGTGAACTGCTAGGAAAGCCGGTAAATTTTCCCCACATGCAGATACACAAAATCTTGACTTCGGCCGTAACACTTTGCCTATGAGAAAACAATTTTGTTTGAATCTAGACTTTTAAATTGTTACTTATAATTCTACCTTATAAAACTTGAGTCTACTTTTAGGAATCCACTGGCGACAGCATTCCCTTAATAGATTTAATCCAGTTTATGATTCCATTCAATCTTAATTTGCCTTAAAGTATTTCTTCCGCCTTTTTTACTAATAGTCTCGTATTTCTATCACAAACTATTTTTGGACGACTCCGACTTTTACAGTTATTATCTAGGATATGTCCTATTTCTTCATAATGCTTAATTATATTCCACACTGCAGCATTAGAAATATTAGGTTCATCCACCACTTCACGTATTGTTTTTATCGTGGCAATACTTTTAAGCAATAACTCATCAATTTTTGAATTTGTAGAGATACCGTGCACCGTTTTGTTCTATAAAAAAACGCAACACATATCATATTTGAAACTCAGGCATGAGAAATGTGAACAGTGTCAGCATTTCAATTTGCATGAGCATTCGCAGAATGACTTGTGCTTAGTCTGTGAAATGTGAAATCCATGAAGGAGCTTAACAAAATCTACGACTGCAACGATTCTAAAAAAAATGTTTCATATGTCGATTCTTCTAAAGCTAGACTTGAAGTTAAAAGACTTTTTGAGCATAAAGGAAAGGTTCATTTGTATGATATCTTGTAGATTACTGCACGAGTTTATTATATAGAAATGACTGAGGGGCCATTTTTACCACTGAACTTTCTTAATGCAAAAGTTATGAAGGCCAAAATTCCAATGCCCAGTCGGCATGACACGTCCAATGCAGAGATATTTCTTGCGAGCAATGTGTTGATATTATTAATTTAATTAAAGGATACAATATAATTCCAACCAACAGGTTTACATTTTGGGAGAGCAACACTGTTACAGCGTCAGATATTCAGTGTAAATTGAAATATGTTTTATATTTTATTTATTTATTTATTTATATACTTATACGGGCAATGCCTCAAATATAATAATAAACAAACAATGCATTTGAAGTACTAAATTACATTATACATAATTATAAATGCAACTTAAGTTCCAGATTAGAATAACTCGCTGTAAGATCAATAGTAGCTGATTACATACTCTTTTAAATTTGAACAGCGAAATGCTAACAACCACATAACCGAATATATTCGCAGACATAACCATTCTAGATAGCAAGTAGAAATAAGCATAATTTACTGTGATAAGGCACAAAAAACAGTGATATGCTTCTGGTATTGTGAGATGGTATCCTACAGCTAATCCTACTAAGTAATTCAGGACAGTCAATATTACTTGCTAAAATTTTGTACTTGACCAAAAGATCATTTTAAATTCTTAGAGTTACTAGAGACGGTATTTGTAATTCAAGGCGAATGAGGTCATAATCACAATTACCAGCAGAAAATCCCATCTTATTTGCACACAATTTCAGAAATCTATTCTGCACTGCTTCGATAGTCCGTATGTACACGTGGTAATGTGGAGACCAAATTTGGGAGGCATACATAACTAAACTCTTGAATAACACAAATATAACACTCTAACCGCAGATACTGAAAGATCACGGGCATGTCAAAAAATAAATCCAAGCGCTCTTAAAGTTTTGGAATTAATATTATTAATGTTGGGAACAAAAGACGACATGCTATGAAAATAAACACCAAGATTGCGCACTGGGTCTTCACATGTTAAATGCATTCCATAAATGGAGTAAACATGTACCTAATGGGTTTTCTCGATAATGAAAAAGTTACACAGGAGCATTTAGCAATATTGAGAACCATACCATTAACCTCTGTTACATTTGCCCAAATGTTGCCAATTGTAACTTTAGTTTAATGTTACCTAGATCAAATTTGCAAAATGCTGACGTTAACAGACAAAATACATAAACAAGGACGAATAGATTTCACTGAATAGCGGAAACTACTAGGAACGTTACTCGTAACTAGACCAGTGGAGGAGAAAGTGGGCCTCACAAAACCAACCCTAGAGAAGGTCTCAGATCGAATAATGATAATAATAAGCGCCGCCCAATTAAAATAACCTTAATCTCCTTGAACCCAATTGAGATGTTTTTCCATTGAAATGATATTCAGATTTTGTACACTTAAATAATACCTTAATTGCATACACTTCCACGGAACAAACCAAAATAAATATTAAGTACAAATAACACTGTTTAGTAATTTTGTTTGTAGCATACAAGATCAATACATAATGCTTACTGTACTAGAAGTTCATGCAAATTCTAACTATATTATTCTACGTAGGTAGAACTTAATGACACAAATAATGTAATAACGTGCTGTATGTAATGGGGATATTGGTGCACCAATATCAGTTACAGATATTCACTTTAACTATAAGAAATTTTGTGGTTGTGCACCTATATTGTATGAAGAGCTCGTGTACTGTTATCATGCAATAAATCATAACTAAACTTATAACGTAAAACATGAATAACGATGCTCCTCAGCAGTGACGACATAAACATCTGTATAACTCAAAGTTGTACGACTTTGACAACGTTATAACTAATAAGCCCTACAATTTGTAATATTAGTAACCTATAAAAACATATAATGCAAATACCATGCAACGAACAATGAACTTAGTTGCAAAATAATATCGATCAGCTGATAGTCAATATGGACAGAAACAAATGATACCGTTACTTCAATATATAAATCCTCTTAAATGAGTTATTGAGCAATCGTAAAATAAAATACAATTTTCGATATTCAACACAACAAAGATTGCTTCAAAAATTCCACGAGTTACAAATCCCAAGAATAGAATAGAATAAAATAGAAAAAATGACAGACGGCTGAACTGCATCAAACAACAACCAGGATCAAAGTATACCGAATGTCAAAAACGAAAGGTTAAACTTGAACTGATAATGTGCTCGTGATAATTAATAGAAATTAACAGTATAAATGTTCAAATTAACCAATAATATTACTATTAATAGCTAAACGAAATTAATCGCCACAGAAAGGCTAAACTAGCATTTAAAAAACTAACCACCATGATGCTAATAATTGATTGGTAAATAATAAGATTTTCCTGTTTGGAATAGACATACCAAGGTCATTTACAAATAAATTAAACAGCAGGGGCTTTTTATTGTATAGTATATATTTTCTCCAGAAATCTTTTGTACTTATAAACCTGCAGTTTTTCAGTCATTTTCAAATTTATTTATAATAAAACGAATAATTGATATTTCATTTTTTTTTTAAAAGCCATATTGCTTTAGTATTGTAACTAATACAATTGGTTGAAAAGGCAATTTCTGATCAAGAAAACAATTATTTAGATATATCTGAAAGGAATTAAAATACTACATACACACAACAGCTGTAACAAGTTTCACACAATTATGTCAATAAATAAAGTTGGCAGAATCAAAAACTTAAAACATCAATTATTTTAAAACAATTGCTAAGTCAGTTACCGCTTCTGAGCTTGGTAGGGCAGTATACAAAACGCAGAAATTTGTTTAAAACTAGATAAGATAACAAGTTTTAATGGCTATAAAGTTACAGAAGCTCGTAAAGGGAGAGAGAGAAAAATCAGCGTTTAGGTTCATGCATTAATAAAAGATAGAAAAATGTTATTATCGCCATAAATTTAAACCGACTGGTCATTAAGGAGATAAGAGCGCGAAATTGTGGTTAATTGTTACATCATGAAGATTACTCACAGTCGAGAATATCATCGAAGTTCGAGAAAAATTGACATATAAAGGATGTTTATATAAAAGGCAGAAGTAATGAGAGAGCGATTTATTCAAGATTTAGCATTGAAGTTTTGAACATAAGTCAGTCGACATCCGATCTTTGTTATTTTATGGAGTGCAACAACAATTTATTTTTCCAATAGTAAGTTATCTTGATGCAAGGTCTCTGACTATTTTTAATATATTAAAAATAAATGTACTTTTGTAATTGATACTTAGACATATGAAGATTGATAGAAAAATGAAAATCTAAAAAATGAAACCAGGAAATTGTCGATGTAGTTAATTTTATTGGAAACGATTTTTAGATAGTGATAGAGGTAAGAATATCAGCAAGAAATTGATCATTCAAAATGCAAGTATACATTTGTTTTAAACCTACAGAGAATTTGTGTATTATTAAGTAGATTAAGTTGGTATGTGTTTTTATTTTGCGCATAGAAAATTATTTCTGAATTGATAGTTTATTTTAGCAATTTTGAGTTCAGATCGCGAGGTGTTTTGACCCCTACAAAAATTTCTGCTCGACGTCGCTGATCAGCGACACAGGCAGGGGTAATACAAGAATATTTAAATTATCCACAAAAATTTTAAAGAAAATTTTGTGATTCACATATGAAATGTTTTGGGGTTTTCTAATCATCAACTACGATTAGGTGAAGATTTTATTAATATGTAAGTAGTGATAAAATGTCGTTTCTTTATAAACTTACACTGTAAATTGTATTTGTAAGGTTTCTTTATATGTGTGTGTAAGTAGATTTCTTAGATAATGTGTGTAAAAGAATGACGTTTTTAATATATTGAGGATTGTTCATAAATGTTTCTTGAGATTTCTTTGTATCATTTCATTTTCTTAAAGTCCACAGCATGTTTGTCGCTGAGTAGCAATGGAAAATGGGCGCAGTAAGGTAAGAATCCACATCATATCATTTTATCTTTCCTATTAATAATCATTGCATCTTTATTGATTAGGGCGGCTGTCCCCGAAGATTCACAGCTTCTATGTTGCAAGACACTAATATTGCTGTGATAGGCCTAATACTTGGGGAAGCCCAAATTAATGCCGTGACTTAGGTACAGGGAATTGTATTAATGAGAATGCAGTAGAAAGTATGAAATTAATATCTTACTGTGTCCTTTCCTTTCTTGACTAGCTCAACTGAAATTATGCTGTGGAATTTACGAAAATGAAATGAAACACAGAAATCTGAAGGAACATATATGCATCCAAAAACATTTTTCTTTCATACAAAAGAATATCTTACATTTATAAACCAGTTTATAGCTTAAGCTCATATAGAAAATCATTCCTAACAGTTACTTATTTATTAAAATAATCCTCATATAATCTTTGTTAAGAATTGCAGCACTCAAACTTCTTTTCTGTGTGTTACAAGCTTTCACTTTAATTTGGTTGTGGATAATTTACCTATCTTTTATTACCCCGTTCATGAGTGTAATTGGCCAATGACCTTGCACAGATAATTTGGTAAAGGTCAAAGTGCTTTGCACTTTGACCTCAAAATTTGCTAGAAATTGTTCCCATAACAAATAATTTTTATAAGATTAAGAACTGATTCCAGCTTAAGTTTCAAATATAAATATTCTTATAAGTTGTTTAACATAAGTGTTTATTAAACATTGTTTCTACTATGTAAATGGCATTTTATAAAATGAATTGCCCTGCAATCACATGTGGCTTTTTGCATTTGGCTATTTTCTAAAGTACTTTATATTATGTCAATAAAGTTGACATATACGATGAAAAATTTTTGGATTTGACTTCTGTTTTCTCAAAGATCTAAGATTCTATGTAAAATTGCATGAGACTTTTCAACATATTCTATGTGCAGATTCTAAATGCTTGGGCTTCATGTCATCTATGGCCAAAACTTTGAGGCAAACAAATCATTGAAGTATTTCTTTACTAATTATTTAATACTTATAGAACCGAAGTTTAAGTATATTATATTTTTTTGTTTTTGAGTCTGTAACGCATTGGCGCATTTCTGATGAAGTAAAAGGTTTTTTGTACGTAAGCTTACGTTTGTCTTTATTTAATTTAAAGAAAGATAATTTTGTTCATAGGTTGAACTACAACTGATAAAATCTCGTATGCAACACAAACAAACACAGATATGACTTAAATGATGTGCACTGTCGCCACTACTGCTACTGCTTTCATAGTTATGTGTTTTCAATCCACAAAGTTTGAAACATACTGAATCTGTCACGAACATTGAGATAACTAACGCTATTTTAGGTGATAGTGTGGTGCGACTGTGCCATATTAAGTTAATTAATTAATGTGTATCTGTATTGGGTTATTTTCATGATACAACTAACACTAATTATTAGTAATTTATATAAATATGTTAGATAAGACTTTTTGCCGGCTGCTGTTAATTATTCTTCTAATGCAGATATTTTTAGGTTCAATCAAAAAATTCATCATTACAAATTATATTATGATCCAAGTTCTGGTCTATTTGTACGTGAAAAGCGTTACGATTGTGTTAGATCTTTAGTTGCAGATGGACTAGTTACCATGTACCTTGAACTGAAGGCCCCTGTGTTTTTACAACATTTGCCAACTATCAATTATCAAGAAAGTCCTTATATGACCCTTAATAAACGGAAGTTGCAAACACTAAATAGAGAAAGGGTAAAGTATGTATTGTTGTTTACTTTTAAAAATTTTTTTATTAATTTTGATTTTTAGGATTAATTTGTATCCAGCTCAGCTTACAGAAAAACTTGAAAAATCACATGTATTTAAAGTGACCACTTTTAAAGGTTTAAATTGGTGTGAACTGTGTGGAAACTTTTTATGGGGATTCTCAGCACAAGGTGTTAAATGTGAAGATTGTGGAATTATTTCTCATGGTATGGGTACTTAAAAAGCTATAATTTGATGGTTGATATTGAGTAATGCTTTGTCAGTTGAAAACCAACAAACTTTTTGGACTTTATTTTTGTCTGAATGAATTTAAAAATACTGCATTATGATATGCCATATTAGAGTCAACATTTTTGAATCAATACTTTTACTAGAGTCTAAGTTATCAGTAGTGGTTATTTTTGTTCCTGCTATAATTGAAGTTTTTTGTTGTTTACAGAAAGCAAATAATACAGTATTTTAGCCATTGAAAAACACGTTTCTGATGAATACCACTATAATTAAAGAATTTTAAAACTATGGGGTATTTTGGTTTATTGTACAAAACAAAATGACTATCTACATTTAGAATGGTTACGTTGGAACAAGTAAAGGGCATCTCAAATTGGGGCCTCGCCATTGGGATTTTGCGTATTATAAAAGTTATGGGGTAGGTTTAAATTCTGTATTTTTCAGTTTTTAAAAAGGAGTCGCACTATGTGTTTTAAAAACAAATTGTACTTTCTCAAAGCAACTTTTTATGACAACAGCTACAAAAAGTGTATGATGTTTCCACTTTATATAACTTTATGTACAGTTTTGGCTTGCTAAAATTTAGCCGGTAATCCATAGAAAAACTCAATTGCCGACTAACTCAGTAGTGCTGTTGGTGTAAGTGTTTGAAGAGGGCCCTGGAAGGCTATCGGTTGTGAAATATGTCTTAATTATGAAGCATCTTGCATGCCACATAATCTCAAAGTGCGGAGGTTTCTAGAGAAAAGTCCCAGAAAGAATAACAAGAAGATGCCAAAACCTGAGATTAGGAAAGTGATGCTGACCTAAAATTCATAAAGTACACAAAACAAAAGTTAACCATAAGAACAATAAGATACCTATTTAAAACTACTAGCTGAAAGGAAGGTTCTAAAATCAAAAGTGAAACTATCTGAATGTAATTACATCTAGGTAATTGCAAAATAATTTATTACAACAAAACTGGAACTATTATTTTCACATTAGTTGCGAAAAACACCAATATAAAAAAATATTTAGTGTGTTTTCAACTATAGTACACAATTATTTTTCATTACAAGTGATAGACATTCTTAAGCAAATATTAAAAATCAAATATATAAAAAATTACTTAGCTTAATGGAAAACGTTTTCGATGAATAAAATTACTATCTAAATTCTTAACCTAATCACAAAATCATACTCTGGCCACGTTTATAAATTTTATGCAATTAATTAAAAATGTTCATTCATTTACATTAACGGCAGGTTATAGTTTCTGAAATTTTAATCATAATTACCCGATGAGTGATTTTTGCCTATAGATAACTCGGACACAACTAAGTCCATCTTCTGGACATATTTTGTTTTTACCAGACTCGAGCATCTGAAAGAGAAAGTTAAATATTCTGAATCAACATTATTTTGTCCAAGATGAAGTTATCGGTTTAATGGGAACCAAGGTGTCCCTAAAATTAAAAGCAACCAATTTGGTAGGGTATTATCCAAATTTTATCGACAGTCAGTTCGGTATCTATTCTTTCAGGTTAACTAACCTAGTCAAGTTACATGTTAATTCTTTGTATGGTAATTACTTATTTTCTCTCCATAAAATAATTCAAGATATCATCAGCAGAATTTGGACAATTGAATTAGGTCTTCAATTGAAATTATTTTGTGTCGTTGTTCTCTATCTAATATACAGGGTGAGTTTTTAGTGTGGCAACGGTCGATAACTCCGTTATTATAAAAGCTACGTAAACCAAATTTGGAGGCATATTAGGCATGCCTAAAGTGTCAGGTTTCGCAAAATGCAATTTTTAAAATTTTTTTTAAATGGCACCCTACCAATTTTATTGCTACAATGGATAGTTCATTAAGTGTCCTTTCATTTTTGTTAAGCATTCCCTATACCTAAATGCATTACTTTCTGAGATATTTTTGATTTTCTTTAAATTTTATGAATGTTTATAATTTACATAACTAAAAATAACTTACTGTTGGAGAATATTATAAAACAATTAATACATTTTGATTACCAATCAACTACAGTTATCCAATAACAATTTTCACTAAAGATATAACAACCTACAATAATACGCTATCAACAGCATTCTGCCAGATCAACAATATGCATTTTATAGAAAATGTTTAAGCAGGAAATCAGGCAGGCTTTGAAAAAACAACTATTACATGTAAAGTGTCATTTAGGTTTATTAATTGTAGTGTCTTGTCATTTAACAGGATATCTCTCTTGGTATATTCTTGATGCAAGTACGAAAATTTTTAAACTTGCTCCCAATACCCAAATCATATTTATTTGTTCTTCCACTGTAAAATTCATTTTGAAAACTCCTTCAAAGATTACATTTAAAACAGAACTGATAATGTGTTAAATGACAACACACTACAATTAATAAACTTAAATGACATTTTGATTGTAATTGTTATTTTTTCAAAGCCTGCCTGATTTCCTGCTTGAACATTTTCTATAAAATGCATATTGTTCATCTGGCAGAATTCTGTTGATAGCGTATTATTGTAGGTTGTTATATCTTTAGTGAAAATTGTTATTGGATAACTGTAGTTGATTGTTAATCAAAATGTATTAATTGTTTTATAATATTCTCCAACAGTAAGTTATTTTTAGTTATGTAAATTAAAAACATTCATATAAAATTTGAAGAAAATCAAAAATATCTCAGAAAGTAATGGATTTAGGTATAGGGAATGCTTAACAAAAATGAAAGGACACTTAATGAACTATCCATTGTAGCAATAAAATTGGTAGGGTGCCATTTAAAAAAAATGTTAAAAATTGCATTTTGCGAAACCTGACACACCCTGTATACTGTAAAGAAATTTCAAAAAAGTGATATTTGCAAATATACTATGGTATATGGTAAAATTTTCTGCATCTTGAAAATTAACATAAGTTGTGTATTAGTGCAGTGGCAATGTATCTAATTGGGGTAATTTTTTCTAAAAACAGTTGAATATCTCAAAAACTAAAAGGAATAGACAGATACAATTTGAAATCAAATTAAACCTCTTTTTATGGGCTTTTCAAAAATGTAATAATATATGGGGTGTTCCATTTAAAAAAATATAAGTTTAATATGCCCTGGAATTATTAAACACCCTGTATGCTTCCAAATATTTTTAAAATGTGCACTTTAGGCATGCCTAATATGCCTCCAAATTTGGTTTATGTAGCTTTTATAATAACGGAGTTATCGACCGTTGCCACACTAAAAACTCACCCTGTATGTAACATTAACTTACGAAAGGTTAACTAGAACTAAAGAAATGGACTTTCCATTTTTTGATTCGTCGCAAATTTTCATGTGAATGTCTTTGTGCCCAGATGATGAAGTCATAGGCGTCAGTGGTATACATTCTTATTCAAAACAAATATATCACAAAACTGCAATACTTTAGAACATAAAGTTACATTGCTGATATCATTCTAATCTTTAAAACCGCAATAATTAATTTGAAAACCATTGAATATGAACAATATGATACACAAATAATTCTTCCTTAGATCAAGAATGCATGTAACCTAAAAATTCTATTTCCTACTCTATTAGTGGGATTTACTAATACAGAAACTATAAAAATGAAATATGAATATAAACATTTTAAAGGAACGTCACAAACCATCTTCAAGTTATTTTATTCGATGGCATTATTTATTGTTTTTATTTAGAATAATGTATTTATTTACTAGAACTTCAAGGATAGTGACGTACTTGTTCAGTATTTGTTTTTGGTAGAAAACTCAAGAAATCTTTGAAATACCTATTAAAACAACATTATCCTTTTAATAAATATAAACTATTAAGGGAAATGTAAAAAAATTAATGTTGTATGTACAACTTAGCTCATTTATGCTTATTATGAATTACAAGTTGAATTGTGCCACCTGGAATTTGATTAATTACATTAAAAATATTTTCTTGAAGTTGGTTCGCATTGTTTGCAGAGTTCCTGTATATTTTTTTCTTACTAAAATCGAGGGAACTCTAATCTAGACTTTTTCCTGGCCATCGAATATGCCTCGGTTGTCGATCCATTTATTTGAAATCTTTTATTAAGATAGTTGGCACAGCTAGGCTGTTGTGGGATGTTACACCATTTTGTTGCCACTAGTGACCCATGCATAATAGTTAACGGGTTATTGTCATTTCTTGGGAAATTTAGATACCGATCTGACATAAAAGTTACATTAAAAATATAGGAACTCATAAAATGATTATTTCAAATACCATCCCACACATTTACTGAAAAACATCCTTGATTTCACGATTTCGAAAGGGATTTTTAGTAATCCAGTAATGCTAGTTGCTAGTTATTTCTATTGAACAATGACACCACTTGAAAAATTACATTCGTCCATTCATATAACATTCTTTAAAAAATCATCTTGATTAATTTTGTACATTACTCCAATATAATATGCTAATCATTTAATATTGTCATCTGGTCGAAGGCTGTGACTAATATGAATTTTGTAGAGTTTGGGGCAAACTCAACACAGTAGGCATTTCTTTGGTAAGAATTATGAATCTTAAGAATTGTTAAAGCTTTTCAAGAATGTTTTTCTTATTTTAGAATAACTTGTCTAGTTTGTGCTCCAATTCAATCCTTGTATTTAGTGTGTGGTTTTGTGAATGATCCACATTCATTTTAATTTCTGTCCAATTGAAGAAAAGACGTATAGCGGGTTAACATTGTTTGGGATATTTCTGAAGGTATCTTCTACCAGCTAGTTTTTATATTACACACAAAAGTAACATATCATATCATGTTCTTCATAGTAATTATCAAATATGTAAAGAAGAAATAAACAATTGTTATAACAATATTGTAAAATAGAAGGCAACTCAAATATGCTAGGAAGTAAACAAGAATTTTTATGAGTTTGATCTAACTTATGAGTTTCTATCAAAGTAAATACTGAACTTGCACGGGGAATGTGTCATTGTAATTGTAATAAAAAATCACATAATAAACAACAGCTATGAATATCACCATTAAAAAAATACTTGAAGTTGGTTCTATAAAGTTCATCATTGGTGGAATTGTGATGTATCATTAAAGATTGCCTTAAAAAGTTTAACGTGTTTTAAAAATTTTTTAACGAACAAGCAATGTTTTGAGATATGTCAAATATCAATTTTTAGTGTCCCATTTTTACAATGACAAAATATACTGAATTTAAACCTACCCTCTAGCTTTTATAATGAGCGAGACCCCAGGGATTGAAGTTTCAATTTGAAACGTCCTGTACATAATTAGAAATTTGTTAGAAAGTTGTGTTATGGGTAAAATGAGCATTACCTTTATATATTTTGATTTGCTTTGAAGGGGCAGGGATCCCGTAACAATTTAAAATTGCTTCGGCTAACTATATGGGGTGCATGAGTGGGTGTCTATGGAAGAAATTATAATAAAAATAAAGAAATAAAAATAATAAAATGGCTGAAATATAAACAAATTACATTACACTAATCAATTGCTCTGAAAGACATTTTCTCTGTCTTACTTAAGGGAAGCCAAACCATCTGTCACAGCAATGTCTTCGATATCATTCCTACATGGAAGACTGTTATTCCACATAGGTCTCCCTTGCTTCAAATTCCTAAATTTATCACAATATATGTTACCTTTCACTTTGTTACGTTTAAATTGTACCTTGTTAAATACTTCCACTTAATTTAGGATTCTTTTTAAATATTCCCATGCTTCCACTCTGATATCTTGTTTAACCACCTATCATGGAAGGTGCCCCTGATCATGCTTTATAATTTAATAAATCGATTTGTTCTTATAAAACCCATTCTAATACAATTGAAACAAGTATTTGTCCAACACTCTGTATAATGTTATTAGCGTATTTAGTTTGAGTAAAAGTACTTCAATTTATCTTTATTGTTTGAGATAACAGCAAATATACTTGGTTATCTAGAATCTTCGTTTTCTGAAAAGAATATGTTCACTTTATTTGTAAATAATAATGCAAGTTTGAATAGCATAAATTTCTAAAATTGTATTCGAATTTGCCGGTTTTTGTTATCTATTTATGCAGTACAACGACTTTAGACATGTGTTTTGACATGTGCTACTCAAATATTCGAATCGATTATCAGCTCGCTTTCTAATTTGACTTTCGCTTTGATTCTGCTTTCCGCTCTAGCATGTACCCAATGTGTAACGAATTCTGTTACTTCAAGAGCAATGCACACTTCTTTGGATAGGCTATATTCCTTGTGCATTGGTAAATTCTTATGCGCTTATTAATACTAGTAAGATTTTCTTTTTAGCTTTACTACATAGGCACTGCTCTTCTACGTAGGTACAAGTGCCCTTTTACATAGGCTAAATTGTTACGTATGCCAAAACGCTTTTTTGCATCGGCCCACTGTTGCGAGTATGGTCACAGCATTATTGGATCCTGACTACCGTGGCGATTGTTTAGCTGAGTCGCCTTTGATGATTTGTCTGCAAGATGAGTATCCTGGCACGTGAAGGTATGTGACCTTGTTTTCTTTTTTTGCATACCAAGGAATTATTGTTTGTCAGTATGTGATGCTGGTGTGTAAATAAATCATTTGGGTTGATATTAAAATTGCTCTAAATGTACTATGTGCCACTTACAAATGTTTGTCTAAAAGAAATAATGAGTTTTACTTTTTTGTTCATTACCAATTCTTTTTACATGTTAAACTACGAAATGCGCACTTCGTGAATCAACTATTAAAACTGTCCTTTATAATATAACTTTATATTAATTTTTTTGTTTAAATAAAAATTTTTATTTTTTCAATTGTCAATAAAAACTCGATGGCTATGTACTTTTTTATTTATGTGAACCACCCCAATCTCTGCGTTTGTAGTTAGCCCGGTATTTCTATATTTCTTTTGTCTTTTTTTATGTAATCGTGAATCGTGCAGGTTCATACTTAACCGTCCTTTCTGTTTCCATCTGACCCATGCGTTTTAACTGTACAACTTATTAAGTTTTGTCATAATTACATAAAATTGTAAAATAAAATCCTTCTTCCAAACACGATTCCAACACGGATGATTTGATGTCCTTTCACAATTAGGATTTCTATCTAGTTCATAAACAAATGAAACATAATTCACCCTATACTTAACCCCTATTAAAATTAAATATTTTCAATAAGAATTCAAATATACATTCCTAAAGAACCTATCTTAACCACACTCCGGCCAGATATTAATTAAAGAAATAAAAAAGAATATTAAATTAAATCCTTCGATAATACTATCATTCCAATTTTTCCGTTTTTCATATTAAATTACATGACATTGTAAATTCCAATTTTTGAAAATGCCTTTAATAACAACTTTTCCTTCTATCATTTCATTGTCCATTCAAAATACTAATGTTTGATGCTTCAACTAACACTAAATTCTACCAATAAAATGTACATTTAAAATTGCATACTTAATATTTTAAAATGTTTTAAAATATTTCAACTTTCCTGTGCAATAATATTATGCTTAAACTTAACATTAATTCTGATGCTAATTCAACAAAATAAGTAAACTTTTGTATTCTTTTTTTACTACATTACTACTAACCCGTTTACATTTAAAATTTATATATACATTATTAAAAAGGTAACATTAAAGTTCATAATATTACTCTGTTTGAATTCCAATGTTTAAAATTTTCAGTTGTTCCGAGACCTACAGCATGTAAATTTCTCGTCCTTCCTGTTAACATGTTTTTTTTCCAACTAAGATAGCTCCTTTCATCCAACAGAACACAAAATTTGAAATTAATGGAGGGGGAACTCTTCAAGTTTATCATCTCATCAACCTCTCGTAACGATGATAATTCCACAAATATATGAATTGCAAGTACCCTACTCGTGCAAGCGTAAGTTAAAAGATCTTGAACTTGAAGCTGCATTTCTTCTCACTCTTCAACTTCCCACATCTCCATACTACTTTCCTGTATTACTACATTTTGACGTTTTATAATTAACTGCTCGCTAATAATTAATTAATTCTTTTCTGTCGGCTTTAACTAATACTGTTTCTCCCATTATAAAAATTTGTTCTCAGTATGTAAGATATTTTAATCTATGCTTACATGCAAGATCATTGTCACGTTACTTTGTACATACTTTCTATTGTGTTGTTTTAATATGGTATGATTTTAATGTCCTTGCTGGTCGAGATGGGCGATATCAGTAAATTTTGTGATTTTAAATTAAGTCATTGTCCTGAATTACTATGCTTACAATGTATATAAAAGAGGCATAAAAGAGGCAATGTAACACCTTTTGAAGTTAAAGTTTCTTAACTTAATTACCTTTATAGAAACAAAATTTGAAATATCATGCTTAATTAAATTTATTAGTCATGAATATCGTACAAATTGCGTCAATATTTAATATGTCCATTCGAATTTACTAAAATTTCCTTACCCATTTAATTTATACCTAGCAAAATGAAATGCATTACACTTGTGGTTTATAACTGAGTAAAAGTAAAACACGTAAATCCAATAAAAAGATGATTGTATACAAAAATTGAGAATCGCAGAGAAAATTTTGATTGAATGCATCAGAAAGTCTTTCATCAATAACACTATTTCTACATTGATAAACTTCAATAATATTTTAATCTGAATCTAGAGTATGTCTCATAATTATCAGGGTGAGTAACATTATAACAATTAATCTTATACAGAATGTGTGACTTATAATAAACTATCTCCAAACCACTTATGAAACATACAAACTACACCCACCTGTCACTTATATGGTAGGGTTTTCTTATTTTCATCTGGGGTGAAGGTGGAGACTAGTCAGTCTACCACCAAGCAGGTGAAGGAATCAGTATCAAATATATAAACAAGGCGGGAGATTTGATCTCGTTTTCAGCATGTTCTATTGAATGTGCCCAAATCTCAGGTTATTCATTCCAACGCTTCCTTTCATATCTGTATTCAATTTTCAACAGACTTCCCATCCCTTCCGATTTGTAGATTGAATATGCAGTGATATGGAGGTAATCTCAATACCACACGTCTGTATTGTTGTCAGCAATTCCACTATAAAAATCTTTGACGATTTATGCCTACAATTAAAAATTTACTGATATGTTACAAAGGACAATTTTTGACTTACGTTGTGACAAGTGAAGCTCTGCTTTAAAAGCATTAGTTTTAAAAGAAATTGTGTGTGCTCTTAATGGTTCTTAAATCACTGTTTTGTTATAAACGGCTTACTGCACTATTCTGAAAACTCCATATTTCGTCAAAAAAACACAAACTGGTACAGATTCTTTTCTTTTATTTTCATATGTCTTTAAGAATCGTTTTCCTGAATCCACAATATTTGACAATTCCATAGATCTCTTCTTGGGTTACCTTTCTGCCATTTAAATCCAAGACTGTATGAGGGATCGCTTACTCCCATTAAAAAGTTTATCATGTTTTATTTCTGTCATAAAGTATGAACAGGAACATGATCATCTAAAATAATTATGTTGCATTATAAATTTAACTAGAAAATGAATACTTAAGATTTTCATACAACTTATAAATCATATTTCAAACCACATGTGGTAAATTTATCTATGTCAGTAACCAGCTTTGTATTAACTCTTTTTTCGATATAATCGGTTCATTTGTTGCAATTGTTTAGGAAATTGATTTTACTGTGCCGATACTTAGACTCGGCGCAGCTGACACTCTCTAAAAACATAGGTAATAAATTTTTTGAAGTAAACAAAAAAAAATAAATTACCTCAGGAACCACTATTAAAAGAATAAATGGTCCACCATTATCTCTTTCTTGTTTAAAAAATCTGATCAAACTAACAACAAGTTACTTAGTTCTGATGTCTTAACAAATTCCGCTCATCGCCTTCGGTGATGAGTTCATAATATATTTTTAGTATTCATTCAACATACTTAAAAGGTTGAAATCCTGAAACATACATATAAGCACATAATTAGGCAGATTAAGTTAGTATTCATTTAGTCTTTAACCTTGTGATATGCTTATTCTAAATAAAATTGTAATAAATTAATTTTAAAAGCCAATTTCCTGACTTAAAAACATAATTATATGTTTCCACTATGATTGGATTTATAATCAGTGATTCTGGAATTGGCATCCAAATTGAATGTAGTGATTCCATTCAACTCTAATAACTTGCTTTGGTTTGAATAATTTTAAGAATTTATGCAGGATATACTATCGAAGCGACTAAGTAGATACTTTGGTAACATTGGTATTCTTTTTGATATCCCCCCTATCAGGTGTGTTACTTTTTCTTAACTCATGTTAAAAGAGAGATGCAAAAGAAGAAAATTAATCTCAAACTTAATATTGTTATACCCTGTGTATTCTGATTTCATATACTGTAGTGTTTAGTAAGCAAAACCTTTCAATAAATCTTATCGGTTCTATTAAAATCATAAACTTAAAAACCACAAAAATATTGTTTTATCTTTGTTAAATACATATTAGAAGGGAACTCAGATTTATGAATTAATTTAAAACACCAAAGCGTAAACAAAATATTTATTTCAGCCAAGTTTTACGGCTAAATCATGTCACTTAAAGAAAGCTTTAGAATTATGCAGTAAATAACAGTGAATTGACTAATAGGAATGTTTCAAAATACCATAATTATTTCACATATAAAAGAACTTTTACAAATTTTAATTAAATTCAATGTTACATTGTTTCAATTTATAGTTGCAATGTAAAAACTCAGATGCTGAATAGTAAAATTAATGGATATCAGATTACAGATATACTTAATTATTTCATACAATATGTTACAATGTATTCATTTTATATTGCTGAAAGAAGGAACGAACGTTAACATAAGTAAATCACGTGACACTACAAATACTTTTCCGAGATTCGTTCCATAAACCAAAAAGAAAGACTACTATGATAAAAACAGAGTGAAAATAAGAAAGAAGGGACGATTGTATGACAATAATTAGATTCAACGAATTAATTATTTGCGAAACGATTAAAAATATCGAAAATGTAGACATGCCAAAATGTCAACGTTTACTTATATTGTTAAACTATGAATTCGCTGTAGGATTAGTGTTGCTTAAATTTAAGCATGATAGTATCGTATAATGAAGTTTGAATAGTTTGAAACATTTAAAAATATTAAGAAATATCTTCATATAGGAATTTAAACATAACTTTATTGGTAGAATTTATTTTTAGTTAAAGCAAGAAAAAAATAGTATTTTGGAAGGGACAATGTAATGATATAAGAAAAAGCTGGTGTTTAACTATTTCTATGTTGGTTATTAAAGACATTTCCAGAAATTGAAATTTATAAGTGTCATGTAATTTAATATGGGAAACAGGAAAATTTGGCTCCCTAACGATTTTAATCTTTTGTAGCCTATGTGACCTGAGAGGGTTGGGACTAGCTGTGTCATCATGTGTCTCACACCCTGTCGTATAACTATTCTTTTCATATCAACGAGAAGGGATAGGGATAGGGTGCAATGTAGCTGAAATGCTTAGAATTAATATAGACCATTGGTTTTATGAATTAAATTTTTAATTCTAAAATAAAATATTACCACAGGTACTGTGGTGTGCTACTAAACCCCATGTATATTTTTAATACTGGTAGATACTAAACCACAATAACCTATTAATAATATATTATTCAATGAGTGAGTTATGAAAGTCATCACTCATTCAGATAGTTTGTGCCGCAAGCCCATTAGGGCGAGCGGCATAATCCGAATGAGTAATGTCCATAACTCACGAGTAGAATATTATAATTTTCCCACGACTACAAATCTTCATTATCAGATATTTTGTTAACATTTTAACTAATATCGCAAACACCAACAAGCAATTTGTCAAAGTATAACAGCCTACTTCGCATGATACGAAAATTATGCCTTGCAGATTATGAAAAATGAAGGTTTGTACTGATTGGTCAGAGGTGTTGGTTATGATCATAATTCACGACCTGGGATGTTCCTGGTTGGTTAAAGGTGTTGGATTATGAATTCATGTACACCTACTGAATAATGAGTACTATTATTAACCCGTTCTTAAATGCGTAAGAAATGCATTACTAGATAGTCGTGGGAAAATACTTTTATTGATCCTAACTTAATGGCTCAGAAGATGTAAGTGAAGTTGTGACATTTATCTATTTATAAACATAGAATAAAACTAAAATGCTAGTGTATTACAGATACCTCTTTTTCAACTTATTTAGCAGTACAAATCAGGTTAATTTAGTTTACTTAAAAGTATTAGTTAATAAAGTACTTAATTAGGGTTTCTTAATTAAAATAGTTGTGATGCAATTGGAGATAAATGGAAGTAATGGAATTGAATTAGATACCAAATTGTCCAAACGCGTTTTAAAACTTTAAATGTAACTAATTCTTTGATGGACGTTTAATTGATTTATAGATTTAATAAGTTTGAAGATATCACATCTTAAGTATTAGACATTTATGTAAATTAGAAAGTGTATGCCCTTTTGCTGCAGCTTGTTAAGCGTTATTGGGTTTTAAATAGTAAATCATCATTTAAAATTAAATGCTGTTGCTGAATAGAGAATAAAGATTAAACTTAATTATTTATTAAATATAAATAGTTGTCTCTTAAACCTTAGTCCATGTTGCAAAGTGGACTATTAATTAATGGTTCTAGACTTATTTACCCCTCCTTTACATACTTTAGTTTTATTTTTGTTAATTTTCATACCGTATCTCTGTTAATACTGTTTCCATTTCATTAAGAGCTGCTTCTAATTCTTCCTTGCTAGATGCTAATACTACTATATCATCTTCAAATCTAAGCAGTTCAATCATTTGTCTTTGCTAATAATTCCAAATATCTTCTTGCATTTGACGGTATTCATTTCCTCTTTCCAGCACGAGTTAAAAATTAACGGGGATAGTGCACATTCTTGTCTCACCCCTTTCCTCACCCCTTTCCTCATATTTACTTCTCTACGTATCTGCTTTAATTCTGTTATAGCTGTTGCTCTTTGTATAAGCTATCTGTCTATCCCTATAACGTATTCCAATCTGATATATACACTTATATATACACTTTCTCTTTTTCTATTATTTTCTCCATTATCACTCTTAAAGCTAAAATGACCTCCATTATTCCCCTGTTTCACCTAAACCCAAATTAATCTTTTCCTAGCATTTCTTCAGCCCATTTTTCTATCCATCTTTGTACAATTCTAGTTAATATTTTTGACACATGTGTTGTCAAACTTATTGTTCGAAAATTTTTCCCTTATATCCACACCCCTTTTTTGGTATAGTGACCATGGTGTTACGTTTGAAATCTTTGGGTATCTTGCTTGTCTCATACATATAACTTACAAATAGAAGATATGTTCCTTTACTGCTTGTCCAGCGGTTTTTAGAATTTCTGTTTGCACCTTATTAACACCAGGTACTTTATTATTTTTCAGGCGATTTAATGCTAGTTCAAACTCATTTCTAGGTATACGATATTCCAAGTCATTCTATTCAATGTCTGATTCCTGCTCTAGTGGTTCTAGTTTCTGTTCTACATTTTCTATAATAATGTCTCCTCCCGCATCACATATATTTTTGCTATATGGTTTTATATCTCTAAAATACATTCCAATTAGTTTGAATGCTTTGTCTGTCTTTCCTATTTCCATCTTAGTTTGTAACTTTTGTACTTTCACCAATCCATTGTTCTTTAGCTGTCCTGCATTTGCCAATAATTTCTCATTTTATGGCTTTGTATCTTTGTTTTTCTGCTTCGTTTGGTCTGTTTAGTATTTCCACCTTTCTTCTATTAAATTCAGAATATCCTTGGTCACCCATGATTTCTTATTTTCTTTTTATTTAATCTCCAGAATATTTTTGGCCGTCATGTCTAAGCTGGATTTAATGTTATTCCATTCTGTTTCTACTTTCTTACTATCAAGAAATTTTCTCGATATCTTTCAGCAATTCATTAGACTTTTTCAAATCTTTTGTAGGTATCTTTATTTTTTAGTTTGTCAAAGTCGAAATGCCTTTTGCCGTTCCTTTTTTTCAAGTTTTTTAATTTAAGCAGGGCTTTCATAATTTCTATGTAGTGGTCAGTATAGTCTTTTATTGATTTTTAAACCGTTCTCGAACAAGAATGCAATCTATTTGATATCTCCATATGTCTCATGGCTTCTTCCACTTATATCGTCTTCTAGCATGATGTTTAAATAATGTGTTTGTGATGGTTAAATTGTTTTTGTTGCAAAATTGTTTCTACCTATTTCTCTTGTAGTTTATTGTGCCTAAACCAAATAAACCTACTACTGCTCTTTCCCTACCCTCAACTACCACTACATTAAAAACTCTTGTAATTATTAAATTTCCTCTCCCTTTACGAATCTGTCTTCTATATCTTTGTAGATCTCACTTCTACTTCTTCACTGTAGCTAGAGGTGGGCTTGTACTTGTATTATTACTGTATTTACCAATTTAGATTTAATCTAAGCATGCGCTTCACACTTCTGATTTTCTATGCTCCGTCTCGCAAAATGATCTTGGCTCTTTTTTTGGACTTGTTGTTCTGCAGCCAAAGTTTTTTTTAGAGTCAAAGAAAAAACTGTTAATGAAATGCTTGACATGAAAAATAAATGTATAATGGTGTTAGACTTGATATTATGTACATGTAATTTATTTTGACCTTTAACTTAAATCAGGAACAAATTGATAAGTATGCTGCTGTACATTCCAGAGTTTTTAAAAAATACTTACTGTTGATTTAATAAGAAAACATTACATTAACCGCATGTCTCAGAATCGACAGTAAAATTAATCAACTTGGGTCGTATTCTGGAATGAATAATTTGGACTTTCAGAATTCTTTTTAAATATGATCACAGAAACTTGTTTTGCTATTAATTGTAAAATTAAGGCAGAAGGTATTGATGTATGCTACCATGTTATAGTTTTAAAGGTGAAATACTTACTTGTGGCTAAAATAAGCGTTAGGTTAGATTTGCTCTGAAGGGGTGGGGATCCTGTAACAATTTTAAGGGTGCACCGGTCAACTACAATGATGTGGGCACGGGTTCATATGAAAGAAATAATAAAGATAATAATAAATAAATTAACTGAAATACAAACTACATTACTATATTCACCTACACTGAAAGACTTTTTCTACAATCAAACAGCCAAATTGTTTTGTCTCAAAAATCCTTTCGATATTATCCTTCTAGTTTCCTAAACTTATCGTATTATACTTTACTTTTTACTAAAATATCTTAAAACACTTATTAGGTTTTGTCATAATTAAAGAAATTCTCGAAATCAAGGGCTCTCCACAAATATGGCTTTATCACTGGGATGGATGGATATCTTTTTACAAATTTACCTATGTTTCCTATATTATAAATAACTTCAAATAAAATTCAATCTAAGCTTAAACTCTACTAACAATAAGTTCCTGAATTATAAATACACACACATTTAAAGAAAAACAAACCTAATGCAACGTCCAACTGTCCAGGTGTTATTAACAGAATTTCCAAAAAAAGTATTTACGAATTATTTAATCCCATTTCTGGAAATGCTCAATATAGTAATACATCGAAAATAATAGCGCAATACCAACTTTTTTGCTAACCATTCCAATGTCCATTAAAAATACTGAATGTTTACTCTTTTATCAACAATAATTGCATTCATTAAGCTTTTAATCAATATAGCAACATAAATCTTTCTTTCATCAATTACTTGGGTTATCCAATAAACAGCAGCTTCCTTAACACACTCAACCATGTATTTGAGCTATACCCTCAGGTATACGTTTTATTATTGCACACACGAGTTTTTATAATACCACACACTTATTAACATTTCTTACCAAATCTGCTAGTAAAGTTATTCAACAGCTCCTGCACCATATAAGTTTCCCCAATCTACGTTACATATTGAACTTTTAACCTGCTCTCATACCAACACAAAATTCGCGGCCCTCCCACCTTATTACATGTTTGTATGACTCCATTTCTACAGTTCTAATTAACTTTCTGAACTTCAACTTTCTACCTAGCGCTTGGCTCATTTATTAAATCTCTATAAAAATTCTATTAATTTCAGTCAGCATTCAGTAGTACAATGTAACAATTTTAGTCTCTTACATACAAGGATATTGTCACATTACTTTGTATATAATTTGTATTATTGTTGTAGTATGGTATTATTTTAATCTGTCTATTGTAAATTATTTGTTCTCTGGGAAATGCAATTGTAGTGTCTTGCAACATTTACAGTTATTCACATTTGCGGTTTTGAATTAAGTCATCAGCATGGATTATTACGTTAACAATGTAATTAAAAGAAATAATGTTATACCTTATTAGCTGAATGACCTTTATAGAAACAAAATTTGAAATATCATGCTTAATTAAGATTAATTATTCATGAAATCTATTATACAAAGTGCATTCATGTTTAGTTTGTTCATCTCAATTTACTATTTCTTTTTCAATCTAATTTATAATTAAAATAGCGCAATGCATTACAAGTATGAATTTGGCAGTGAATGTAAAAAATAGGCTGAGCAGAGCAGGTTAGAAACATTGTGGTTTTACAAAATTTAAGAAAGGATTAAAAATTTTGAAATGCATAAACAAAAAGAGAAGGAACGGGACAGAACACTGCTTATGAGACCAATTTGTATAATTAAATATGCCATAGAAAATACGGTAGCAAATTAATATGGATCTTAGATGCACACCCAAATTAGATTTACTATGGTTATAGTATTTAATTAGGTAACATATTTCAGCAAAACAGATTTTGTAAACAACAATAACTTTTTGACTTTTTATTCATATTGAATCTGTTCTCTTTATCTGTAGTAGACATCAAGTATCTACCTTGTCTGGGGTAGCTGGATATTCTTTACAATGACCTACTTTTTATCCTAATTCACAAATAAATGCAAATAAAATTTAACTTAAACTTAAATTCCTGAAATATAATAACACATAAATTAACCTTAAAGACAAACAAACATAAGGTATCATTCAAAAATTAAAACATTATGCTTAAATTTAACCAACACTCGTACTTTCGCTAAATCAAAGTTTGATCAAATAATTATTTTCACTTTGATTAATTTCCTGTATCATATAAATACCAACCATTTACATTTTCACTCTCAAGGTCCTAACCCCTTTAACTGGTCATAACGACGATAATTCCACTAACATGTAATCGAAAGTATCATGGCCGTGCAAGCATAAGTTCAATCAAATGTTGCATGGCCGAGTTTAGTTCTCCTGTCACATCATGATTTTGAGGCTGTTTCTTTTCAACCATCAACTTCTTTTAACTTGTTTCCATACCACCGTTTGACTACTCGCTCGTATTATTAAATTTTTTATTTTTTTTAAATCCTGTCGTGCAAAGAATTAATTCTTTCTTTTTTCGTGAGGTCTAGTTATGGTTTTTTTCTTCCACTACAAATAATATTAATTGCAATCAGCATTCAGTTATACAATGTATAGTTTCAATTTACGCTGAATAAATGTTATTGTTGTGATTTGGTATTCCTTTCAAACTGTGAATTGTAATTGAATGCTACAATAAGTATCTGACTTTTCATTGTAGAATTTAGTACGTAGTGAGTTATACCGGGAGTTATTTTGTAAGTGGGAGTGTCGAATTTTACATATTAAAATTTCAATTTCATGTTAATATACTTGATGGCCAAGGCATCAAGCAAGATGAATTTATCGACCACAAAGACGTTTTTGGTACTCCATGAGTATTGGTGTTGGTGTTGCCATAGAGTGTTAAATCTCCTTTGTAACTGAAGTAAAAAATGTAAAAATATTTTTGTATTACTGACAAATTTACTCGATTAGTATGACACAGTGGTTACTATAAATGAACTCTACTGCTTATTTTTATACACACAGTTAGTTATTTATTAAGCACATGGCATATCTACTACCATTTTTATTTTTCATATTTGTAATATTGTATCATATTTATAATATTTTTAGATAGAAATTTAGTTTGTTTTTTAGGCCGGTGCTCAGAAAAGTTTCCTAATGATTGTGTTCCTGACTTAAAGTATCTAAGAGGAGTATTTGGCATTGAACTTACCACATTATTAACAGCCCATAATGCTACTTTTCCTTTTGTTGTTACTAAATGTGTAGCCGAGGTAGAAGCACGCGGTTTAACTAGTGAAGGAATTTATAGATTAAGTGGATTTGCCGAAGAAATTGATGCTATTAAAATGGCATTTGATAAAGGTTTCTTGTAGTAATGGTTTTTATTGTCTTATATACATGTTATTTTTAGATGGTGAAAAAGCAGATTTAAATCAAGATAAATATCCAAATATCAATGTTATTACAGGTGCTCTAAAATTATACTTACGCCTTTTGCCCATTCCTTTAATTACATTCATTGTACATCCATTGCTAATTGATGCCATGCGTAAGTTTTTAATTATCTTTACACATTTACTGTCAAAACATATTTGCTGTAAAGTTACACCTTACCATTGATGCATAGGGAAATTTATTATAGGTACTAAATGAGTAGCATGTAATAAGACAAATAGGTAGATTTAATATTTTTTCTTACAGTTTGCTTTATTGCTTATCTTCATCTGGTTGGAAATTATAATTAGATTATACCATGTTATCATAAAGTAAGGGATATAATTCAACTAATTATATATTTTTACCTGATTAAGTTAACAACAAAAGGCGAAAGAAATAAAATGACAAATAATTATTTAAGCCATTTTCTTTCTTTCACTTTGTGTCTGGTTATTGCAAGTGCTGTTTCCATTATGATACTGTAAAATCACCAACTGCTCCTTCAAATTGTCAACATTTTTTAACATTTCTGGTTGGATATTCTTTTAATTCCTCCAGCATTGGTTATTGGGTTCCAAACACAACATCTTTTAAAAAACCCCATAACCACTACCAGTAATCTGCACAATTAATTTTCTATAGAGATTTTACAGGATTATATATGCAAACAAACTTATGCATATTAATTTGCGTGCTAATTCAACTAACATCATACACGTTTGAAATTGGGGAATATTTAATGCACTGCACTACTGAAACAATATTCCAATTTGTTTATAACGTGATTTATAGTACTGCGACTGCCCAATCTATCAGCGATATACAGAATTTTTAACTGCTATTCTATACAAGACTAAATTAGCTATTTTGGATACAAGTTCTAAAATAGTAGGGTTGCAAGCGTACGACATGAAGTTTTTTTACACATTCGTTGACGGTACATCAAATGCTTAAAACAATTACTTTACAATGTATCTCTACTGGATTTTTAAAACCACTATTAATTATGTTTTCATATAAGAACATAATTTTGTCCAGTTTTCAACATCATAACTTTTATTTAAATGAATGCACACAACATGGCTATTAGGTAGTTGCAATGATTGCTAATGTTAAACGCATCCAAATTCAAATAATTTTATTAATACAAAATGTATCACACATTAGGGTAATAATTATTTTGAATTTTATAAAATGAAGCAGAAGCTGCTTTATGCATATTGATTTCAAAAAAGCTAGTTTGTCATATTTGAATCATTTATCTTCAAAATGTGTTGTTTTTACTTTATGGAGTACTTATTTCATAAAACTCATGACTTATCTAAATATAATATCAAAAAAGATATAACTTCTGGATGATCACTCACGTATTCTACACAAATTTATATAATAAAAATGGAGTTCAAAAATCTCTTTATAACTACGATGATTACTTGCAAATCCTATTCTTGTAATTATCATTCATAAACAACGCCCTAATAAATCTTCCTTATTATGTAAAAAATTTATCAAAATAAGTCTTATAATTTAATATCCTCCTCCTTAAAACAATATTTAAATATATCCGATATTAGTTATGTTCAACTATTTCCTTATATACTGGTGAAAACTTGTATCATATACTGTCGCTCCTTTTTAATCAAATTATCGACTTTTACATACTACTTTCACTTAAAGACTTTCACACAAAAAATCTTAACTAACTACTTTATAGATATGAGTCCTTTTACGAATTTAAACAAACTTTTTTATTTTACCCTGACAAATCTGCTTGTTATTGCATTTTCCAGAACAAAATTATAAATCCATGCTCTAAAATTGTTTAAATTGTTTTAATAATACTATACAACAAACTATTTCAATCATATACCTTTTTATTTCAATTAAGAAACTTTATCTTGCAGTAGTTTAATTATTTTTATTTAACTGTTCTCTATTTTGAAACCATTGGAAGTATTTCAAATAATCTACTCATTTCTGAGTATCCAAAACACTTTTTTGTTGCTATTTCAATAACACGTATTTGAATAAATTTCATTACTAAATACAGTACAAGTGTTAGCACTTTAAAATACGTGACGTATTATCTAATCTTGTCAATCATATGCCAACATGAAGCTTTAATTAGACTGAACTTCGTCTCAACATTCGATTGTCTTTTATAACAGCGAGCGTCTGCGACGAAGGCATCAAGATTCTTCTCACTAAGTCTAGTTATAGTTTCTATGTTTGGATTGATTCTAGAAATAAGTGTGTCATACTACATTCGAAGATTTATTGTTCTACCACCTCGAGCTATATAATAAATTATGTCGTTCACCTATCTTGTGAATATTCATGAATATTCATCGAAATATTAACGTACATTTGTTATTAAATGATAATTCCTTTTCCACATGAAAATTAAATTATTATACACACAGCTTCATGCAAAAATTTGCTTGTAAATTTCTTTTAAGAATGTTTTTATGAAACACGCTCCTTTTATTAATTGCAAAATGAAAATCTTTTAGAATATGCAATTTTAATCTAAGATTGACTTGCATTCACATGGCTTCATGTAAAATTGGGTATTTTCCTAAATATAATACTTTTAGAAACTATTATCAATGAAACTCTTTTGAAAAGCACTTGTTTCTGTTAAACATAAATACGATCTTTCGTTATTAAATTAGCTAATTAAGGATGAAAACTTTTTAATCACGGGTTCTGATGCATCTGGACTTTTTTTAAGGCAACACATCACAAATATTTTCTGTATTTAAATAATTGGACTTTTTCTTGAATTTTCTGTTTTACAACATTGGATGTTTTTGAGATGATGTAATATGACCTCTCAATGACCTCTAAATCGCATCGACACACACACGCACACACACATGTGTATATATACAGGGTGAGTTTTAGTGTGGCAACGGTCAATAACTCCGTTATTATAAAAGCTCGTAAACCAAATTTGGAGGCATACTAGGCATGCCTAAAGTGCACATTTTAAAAATATTTGGAAGCATACAGGGTGTTTCATAATTCCAGGGCATATTAAACTTATATTTTTTTAAATGGAACACCCTATATATTATTACATTTTTGAAAAGCCCATAAGAAGAGCTTTAATTTGGTATCAAATTATATCTGTCTATTCCTTTTAGTTTTTGAGATATTCAACTGTTTTTAGAAAAAATGACCCCGATTAGATACATTGCCACTGCACTAATACACAACTTATGTTAATTTTCAAGATGCAGAAAATTTTAGCATATATCATAGTATATTTGTAAATATCACTTTTTTGAAATTTCTTCCCAGTATACAGGGTGTGTCAGGTTTCGCAAAATACAATTTTTAATATTTTTTTTAAATGGCACCTTACCAATTTTATTGCTACAATGTATAGTTCATTAAGTGTCCTTTCATTTTTGTTAAGCATTCCCTATACCTAAATCCATTACTTTCTGAGATATTTTTGATTTTCTTCAAATTTTATGAATGTTTTTAATTTACATAACTAAAAATAACTTACTATTGGAGAATATTATAAAACAATTAACTACAATCAACTACACTTATCCAATAACAATTTTCACTAAAGATATAACAACCTACAATAATACGCTATCAACAGAATTCTGCCAAATCAACAATATGCATTTTATAGAAAATGTTCAAACAGGGAATTAGGCAGGCTTTGAAAAAAATAACAATTACAATCAAAATGTCATTTAGGTTTATTAATTGTAGTGTGTTGTCATTTAACACATTATCAGTTCTGTTTTAAATGTAATCTTTGAAGGAGTTTTCAAAATGAATTTTACAGTGGAAGAACAAATAAATATGATTTGGGTATTGGGAGCAAGTTTAAAAAATTTCCTACTTACATCAAGAATATACCAAGAGAGATATCCTGTTAAATGACAACACACTACAATTAATAAACCTAAATAACATTTTGATTGTAATTGTTATTTTTTTCAAAGCCTGCCTGATTCCCTGTTTGAACATTTTCTATAAAATGCATATTGTTGATCTGGCAGAATTCTGTTGATAGCGTATTATTGTAGGTTGTTATATCTTTAGTGAAAATTGTTATTGGATAACTGTAGTTGATTGTTAATCAAAATGTATTAATTGTTTTATAATATTCTCCAATAGTAAGTTATTTTTAGTTATGTAAATTAAAAACATTCATAAAATTTGAAGAAAATCAAAAATATCTCAAAAAGTAATGGATTTAGGTATAGGGAATGCTTAACAAAAATGAAAGGACACTTAATGAACTATACATTGTAGCAATAAAATTGGTAAGGTGCCAATTAAAAATTGCATTTTGCGAAACCTGACACACCCTGTATACTGTAAAGAAATTTCAAAAAAGTGATATTTACAAATATACTATGGTATATGGTAAAATTTTCTGCATCTTGAAAATTAACATAAGTTGTGTATTAGTGCAGTGGCAATGTATCTAATCGGGGTCATTTTTCTAAAACAGTTGAATATCTCAAAACTAAAAGGAATAGACAGATACAATTTGATATCAAATTAAAGCTCTTTTTATGGGCTTTTCAAAAATGTAATAATATATAGGGTGTTCTATTTAAAAAAAATATAAGTTTAATATGCCCTGGAATTATGAAACACCCTGTATGCTTCCAAATATTTTTAAAATGTGCACTTTAGGCATGCCTAATATGCCTCCAAATTTGGTTTACGTAGCTTTTATAATAACGGAGTTATCGACCGTTGCCACACTAAAAACTCACCCTGTATATGTATATGTATGTTATGGTAACGCTCACGTTGGGCGTCACTAAAAGAGTGCTGTGATAATACCTCGCTTTGGGGCGTTGGTAAAAGAGTGCTGTGATACAGTTACAGCAATTTATTTAACTTGAAATTGTTCACTTACCCTAGTTTTTAACTTTGCCTAGCTAGCTCAACGAAATTTACGGAGTTTTCAAAATGAAATGCAGCAATATCACAAAGCATTTATACAAGATGAATTATTTTCATTCATACAAAAGCATTTACAACATCGTTTCTTTCAAACAAAATAATTCTAAGAAGTACTTCATAAAAAAATGTTTCTTACCTTATTTTAAATTTACAGAATTAAACTTATTCTTTTGAAGATCGTTTACATGGTTATAAATTATTTCCATGCTTGTAAGATTTGTTTTGGCCAGAAAAATTCTTGACATATAATCTATTAAAAGGCCAGAGTATTTCGAACTCCTGGTATAAAAAAATCCCTCACACAAAAAAAAATATTAGGACTATTTTAAACTAGATCCAAATACTCTAATATCAGTTAAAAATAAATCTAAAAGTGATACTTGCAGAATCCACAAAAACTGCTCCTCGAAATAAATCATCTTATTTTAAATTGACGTCAAATTCGCTTCTATAAAAAAAAATTCTCATTTCAAACAGCAATTACCAAAGTAAATTTTTGCTTAAATCTTCCTTTCGATTATTTTATTAAAATAACTTTATATTGAGGAATTTTGCCTCTTCATTGTAATTCATAAATTTCATTTTTCTTTATAAGTTACGTTTAAAACATCATTTCTTTATTCATTACAAACTCACAACTTGGTTAAATTACAGTATGTTTAGTACATACTAAAATACTATAGCAACAGCTTGCGGTTAAACCAAAATAATATTTTGTGCTCGCATGAATGAAATCTAATCAATGAATGACCTCCCAATGGATAAATTCCTTTATGTACAAAATTAGGTTTCCAGAAGTTTACTAGAAAAATGTGGCACATGATGATGTAAGGCTTCTACGAAAATTTAATTAGCGTCTGTGATTTCGGCATTTATTACCTTTATTACCAATTATGCCACCGAAACGGAAGACGATAATTGGAAAATTTACAAATCCAAATCGTGTACATAATCATACATCAACCTAACTTTCAATTACGTTGCATTTTTGTCAATCATATCTGACATTGTCAAGTTTTTGACTTATGTCAGTTATAGACAGGAAGCAGTGCTCAAAATTATGGCTATAAACCAGGTATTAAATATATAAATATTTTAGATAGTTATTTACACAAGGTAGGTTGATAAATACAGTATTGCCCGAAATAAACAGTACTGAAACTAAGTTGGCGGTGTTTTTATGCGTGCGCTGTCACACTCAAGTTAGCTAGTATAGACCTGTCAAGTAAACCTCAAACAAGTAATCAGTAGGGCCTAATTGTTAAAAATGGTGTTAAGTACAGAGGAGAAAGTGTTTCTGGTAGAGCATTATTTTCGTTCATACGGAATCGGCCGACATAATGGTGCAAGTTTGCTATACGTGTCTGATCAATTCACACAAAGGTTTAATAAACGTTCTCCAAGTAATGCTGTAATTTTGAAGGTTATTGAAAAGTTTAGAAATACAGGTAGTGTATTGTGCCAACGAAAAGGAAACTCGGGGCGTCCCAGGACAGTTAACAACAACAATAACCATGAACGTGTTTTTGAGCAAATCTTAAGAAAATCCGAAAGTCAGCCAGGCAAGGACAGCGTTACAACTTGATTTAAAAAGAACTTCCTTTCAAAGAATCCTGAAGGAGCTGGGTACATTTTCGTATGTGATTCAGGTACATCAACAACTACATCCTCGGGATTATCGCACTAGAGTGGAATATTGCACCAGAATTCTCGCGTTTCAGTATGAAAATCCTGAATTTTTGAATAATGTTTGGTTTTCAGACGAAGCACATTTTCACTTGTCAGGCTATGTGAATCGTCGCACAAATCGATTTCTGGGCTTTGCCAGACCCGATGAGGTTCAAGAGGTTCCTTTACATAGTGAAAAAGTGAGTGTCTGGTGTGCTGTTTCCGGACACGGAATCATTGGTCCGTACTTTATCGAAGAGAATGGTAGGCAAGTCACACTTAATCAACAGAGGTACAGACAAATTTTAACACGATTTATCCCTGATCTACGTCAATTCTGTCGTGCACGTAACTTGGCATTTCGAAACCAATTTTTTCAGCAGGACGGGGCAACTTGCCATACTGCTGCCGCAATTCGTCAATTTCTTCAAGAACATTTTCCAAGCAAATTCATATCACGATTTACTGACTTCCTTATCCTTCACATTCTTCAGACCTCACACCTCCAGACGCATACATTTGGGGCATGGCTAAAATGCCGTTTTCAACGGGCACCACAAACCATCGATGAATTAAAGGATGCCGTTAGAGTCTTCTTCGCAGCCCTGAGACAACCCTTATTCAATAACATGACCAGAAACTTAGAACATCGTTATGAAGTCTGTCTCGAACGAGGAGGTGCACATTTAGAACATATAATAAAGTGTCAATAATATGTATTTTTTAAATATACAAAACAATTACAATTTCAGTACTGTTTATTTCGGGCAATACTGTACTAACGTATTACAGTTAATAAGATGAAATAATGACTTAGACTTTTATGCAAAGCCCAAATGATCATTTCAAATCGAGCATACTATGGATGCCACAGTTATTGGTCACAATTGATGAAAGATTGGTAGTAAAGATAGCAAACATTAGAGATCCAAGCATATTTCCCTGAGGGACACTTTGCATTACAGGAAATTTGGTTGATGTAATGCCATTACATTTCACTACTTGTAATCGTGATAATAAGTATTTTTGCATCAATTGCAAAGCAGATGCACTCCATCCATAAAATTTAGTTTTACATCGAGTAGTTTATGATTTATCATATCGAGTGCTTTAGTATAGTCCAGATACACAACTACAGTTACGTTTGAGTTGTCTATGTTTTGAGTAATGTCATTTGTACCTTTGCACAAAGTAGTTGTGCGAAACCCAGACTGAATTTCAGTCAAAATATTATTTGCATTAACATGCTGTAAAATTATACATAAGATACTCTAACACTTTGAAAAGTGCTGGTAAAATGCTTATGGGCCTGAGTTCCTTGTAAGTAGTAGCAATGGTAACCTTAGGTAAAGGTGTAATTATGGATTTTTTCCATGTACTGGGCATGGTTGAGCTCTCTAGAATGACATTAATAGGTGATTTAAAGTGTCAGCACAATATGGAAGAATCAATTTTATCATTTGTAAATTGATCCCATCCACATCTATAGCATTTGACTTCTGTCTTGTAATAGCCTTGATTATTTCACTAGGATGTACGTGATACATCGAAGGCTCGGTTGCCAATGGAGATATATATATATATATATATATATATATATATATATATATTATTTAAAAAGTAGTTTGGTGTTTCTTCAGATGTTGCGGAGACTGGCACACTGTTTGTAAAAAATTCATTAATGCGATTTGGATCGTTATTGTTCAAGTTTACATAATTTTTAGATTTAGTGTATATATTAGTTTGCTATAAAAAGTTCCACAATTTTTTTGGGTTTTTTTGTGTGTTTGCTAGAACTTGATATCTGTAAAATGCCTGTTTTTCATTCCTTATGGCTTGTGTAATATAGTTTCGTACTTCTTTATAATAAGCGTAAGTTGTTGTTTGTTTTGTTCTAATAAACTTTTCGAGGGCTCTATCCCTTAACTTAATCATTTCTGCCAAAGTGTCAGTTAGCCATTGTGTTTTTTTGCGATTTGCTATTTTCCCGAGATTTATTAATGCGGTATGTGTCAGAGGACCGGCTATTTGCATATTTGCTTTTTAACACTCTTATTACCTTCAAATCAAAGTCATCTAATGTGGTGACTATATTATTTTGCTTTAAAATCTTTGCAATTGTAGTTTCATCTTCCATTAGGTCATCATTTTTCACATATGATTCTCTTACCCTAGGTTTCATAAGAATGGGAGTGACAATTTTGTATTTATCATCAAGCTTGTTCCTCAATATTGTCTTTCAACCATCTTTGATCATCTTTATTATTGACCTCAATCAGTATACTGCCGTTTGAGACTTGTTTAACTTTGGAGACGGCAATCCCTATGCTAGCAGGATCGAATGCACTTCTTATATCTGATTTGGTCTTTTTACTTACTTGACACTGCACTGGCTTAACAATCAACATAGGTTCAGATTTATTTTTAACTACATTAGCATAATTGGATTTTTCTACTGGCGACACCTTTACCAATATGTTTGAGTAGAGTAATGTCATTTTTCATTTCATGGATTAGACTGAATAATAGTCTTTGCAGAGTTTTGCAATGACTTGCATTTGGTCTCAGAAGCTGTTAGAGTATAGCATTTTTTATGTAACAGTCGGTAACAAACATCGCAATTGTAGCTTTTTTCTATACTACTGACTATCAAATTATATTGAACGCACTTATCATTTATGGTATCCATATTTAACTGTGAACTGCAATTTACTCGTATGGTATTATAAAATACTTTGCTTACCTCTTAGCTTATAGAACTGTTTAAATAAAATTAAATAAAAACCCTTAACCACAAAAAATATTTAAATTACTAGATACGTATTTCGACCACTATGTGGTCATCATCAGTAGGAAAAAAAAAAAAAATTAGCTGTATAATTTACTATATGCTTTAAACACTATCGAGGATATTCTCCTCACCCGCGGGCTGGTGTTCTCAACAACAAACAAGTGAATTGTGTTAGACAATTCACTTGTTTGTTGTTGAGAACACCAGCCTGCGGTGAGGAGAATATCCTCGATAGTGTTTGCAACAATATAGTAAATTATACAGCTAATTTTTTTTCTTTTCTTATTTTTTTTTTCCTTTTCTACTGATGATGACCACATAGTGGTCGAAATACGTATCTAGTAATTTAAATATTTTTTGTGGTTAAGGGTTTTTATTTAATTTTATTTAAATCGTGCCACAGTGTTCCTATAGATTATTAACTGTTTAAATGATATGACATTTGTATGACGTTATTCACTGTTTCCCAGCAAAAATTTTGTAAAGTTTAGAAAATATAATTTATATATTGATAACAAATATTTCCAATTTTGCAAATTGGTTCTGAATATGCCTGCACTCTGCACTTATAATTCTGTAAATAGTTCTCTCTTACCCTACTACTCAAGGAGTAGCTACGATCTCCACACTAATAAATTGTAGCTCTTAAATAATGCAATAAAAAATATTCAAAATGTTTGCATGCAAACAACCTCTAATTGCCTATAATAGAAACGTTTATCATCAAAGGTCCACAAAAGCTAGTATTGAGGATGACAGCAACCCATATTCAACAAAAATTGTACTTCGTAAACATCTGGTTAGAAAATTTTTAAAATTTGCACGTGCAATCCTCTAATCGCATATAACAAAATATTTGCAAACAACGGTACACAAAAGTCTAACTTGACGGCGGCAACACCCCTATACTAAATAAATTTTTAGTTCTTATACGACTCGCTAGAAAAATAAAAAAATTTAACATGCAAGCTTAATAGTCTAACAAAAACATTCATCAGCAATGATGTGCCCAAGCCATTCTTGGAGGTGGCAGCAACCCTTAAGCTAAATAAAATGTACCTCCTAAAGGGCTGGATTAAAAATTTTTTTAAATTTTCGCATGCAGTTGTCTAATACTCTATCACAAAAATAAACACCAGTAACGTGGCATGAAAGCCAGTTTTGGGGATGGAATCAACTCCTATATTAAAAAAAATTGTAACTTGTAAACGGTGCTAAGTAAATTTTTCAAAATCATCACATACAATATTTCTAATAGTCTCCTTCAAAACTATCATCAAGCACTGCTGTGTCAGTTAGTCCTGGTGGGTAGCTGTAACACTTATTCTGTAAAAATTGTAGCTTGTGAACGATGCGATACAATATTTTTATAATATTCATATGCAATCTCTTAATAGTATATTACGCAAACACTCACTAGCAACAATGCATCAAACCCAGTCATGGGTATGGCAGCAATACCTATACTAAAAGAGATTTTAGCTGGTAAAAAAACTCGTTAGAAAATCTTCAAAATTTTTACATGCAATGCTTAATAGTCTATAGCAGAAACATCCACTAGCAATGGTATGCCAAGCCAATCATGGAGGTGGAAGCAACCCCTAAACTAAATACATTGTACCTCGTAAAGGGTTGGATAGAAATTTAAAAATTTTCACATGCAATTTTCTAATACCCCATTAAAAAAATAAGTAACAACAGGGTGCGAAAACTAGGGGGTGAAAGCAACCTCTACATTAGAAATTATAGTTCGTAAACAGCTCAATAAAAATCTATTAAAATTTTCACATGCAACCTCCTTGAAAACTGTTCTTAAGGAACACTGTGTCAATGTCAGTCTTGGGGGTAGTAGTCACTCCTATACTGAAAAACTTGAAGCTCATGAACGATGCAGTACAAAAATTTCAAAATATTCACGTGCAATCCTATAATAGCATATTACACAAATATCCACCAGTAACAGTTCACCAAACTCAGTCTTAGGGGTGGAAGCAACCCTTATACTAAAAGTTAGAAAGTTTTCAAACTTTTCACATGCAATGCTCTAATACTCTAATACAAAAATAAACTCCAACAACGTGGCACGAAAGCAAGTCTTGAGGGTAGAATCAACCCCTATATTTAAAAAAATGTGGTGTGTAAGTGGTGCTATGTAGAGTTTTGAAATTATTACAAGCAATCTTCTAAGTAGTCTTCAAAACTATCCCCAAGCAACGCCATGCCAAAGTCAGTCTTTGTGGTAGCAGTAATCCCTCATCATCATTAGGTCTTCAGTCCTAGAACTGGTTGAATGTGTACCCTCATTGTTTCCTAGTATGAACCAACCTACACATTTCCCTGAAATTTGCACAGTCTGCATCTATCGCTATCTGTGTGCGAAAGTCTGATCTTGGTCTACCTCTACCTATCTTTTCCTATCTCTGCTTGTAATATATCCCGTACTATTCCCCAGAAATGCCTTAGAACGAATCCTGTCCTTCTATTTCGCATATTTTTTCGTTTTCCACACATATATTTATGCCTCTACTATTTCTACAACCTATTTGTTATTAACTTTGTCTGTCCATGCTACCATCCTCATACATCTGAAGCGCAACATTCCAGAAGGCTTCTATCTCTGTCTGTCTGCTTTCTTACTGCCCGTATTTCATAGATGTACTGTGCTGTGCTCCACACTATGCTTTGAACAGTTTTCTTCTTGTATCTATGTTCGTTGTCTTTGAACATAGCTGCTGTTCTTTCTTGTTTGATGCAGTTTGGTCACCTTCTATTGTTTTACAGTTATATACCCTATTTCCCCAATATTTAGTAATCCCTATACTGTAAAAATTGTAGCTTGTCAACGATGCGATATAAATTTTTATAATATTCACATGCAATCCTCTAATAGTATATTACACAAATATCCACCAACAATAGTGCACCAAACCCAGCCTTGTGGGTGGCAGCAACCACTATGCTAAAAAAATTTAGTTGGGTAAGAAAACTCGTTAGAAAATTTTTAAAATTTTCTCATGAAATGCTTGAATATAGTATTAAGCATGGTATGCCAAAGCCAGTCTTTGGGCTCGCAGCAATGCCTAACTAAGTAAAGCGTACCTCGTAAAGGGCTGAATAAAATTTTTTTAAATTTCCACATGCAATCCTCTATAGTTTATAATACAAAAATAAACATCACCAACCGCACGAAAGCCAGTCTTTGGTAACCCCTACACTAAAAAACATTATAGCTTGTAAACGGCACAAAAGAAAATTTTTAGAATTTTCATATGCAATCGTCTAGTAGTCTCATACAAAAATATCTTGCACCTTTGACGTAAAACCCACATTTTACGTTTATTAGAATCTATAAGATTTCTATCGATATTTTACAAACCAGAACAAATATTTAAAGGATTTTACGATTAGGAACAATTCTTTTAGTAAGTTCACGAACTGGAACAATGTTCCTATTTGCTCCTGTACAGTTTGAATTCTTATGTGATGTAGATAGCAGCTGTTTCTAAAGATGCCGACGGTTAAACGTTTTAAGTTGCACAGTTGAACCATTGAGTTGAATAATATTCGCCTGCCGCAACGTTTAACTCCAATTAAATAACTGTATAACTAACCATCACACCAATAAAATCAAACAGCATATGCAATAAACAAAATTTTTAGAATAAAATTGTTCTGAGGGGTTAAATTTGACACCTACAGCATATTTAGCAAGCACTTATTTTGTGACGCCCACACCTACAATAAATATCAAGTTTTAAATAAACATTTTAATGTCCGATTTATATTGATAAGATATAAAAAGAACCAATCTTTCTAGAATTAATAGAATTAAAGTTTTCTATTTAAAAAATGGTATCATATTAAAATACATCTGAAATCTAAACCACTTCTTGATGATAAGCAAGCCTATGGTAATGATTTAGCATGACATAATTACTCTTATTTCTTGCATACTACTATTTGTAGAACACAAGCATGCATGCATTGTTTTAATTTAGCGGGGCATCTGATACAAAGTAGAGCAATATAGCAATATTAAATGTATGCAGCACTTTGAGAATGATTCACGTTCGAAATCACCAGCCTGTATAAACCATACGATTAAATGTAGAATGTATAATGTCCAATTGCTCATATCTCACTCTCCCTTAAGGTATTATTTTTATGCTTCATCGTTGTTACTAGAAACAGTTAGCGACAACATTGCAGGAAGCAAAAGTGATAGTAGTCCTAATGTAAAGTGAAAGCAGGATATACGTCGGACGCGACAATAAATGGCTTTGAAAGAGTTCTAAAATGATCGGAAAATATAAAACAGTGTATATCAATATATTTCACTATTTTAAAATTCTTTTGTGGTTTTGGGCTTCTACAACAAATAAACAACAATATATTTTATACATGTAATTAACTATTTCCGCTATTTCTGGGGGACGCTAAAATATATGTGTTATCTGAAGTTGGAAGATCCTCACAAATTGGATACCAATTTCCTACTGTGATCTTATAATAACTTCCCCAACCAAAAAACGCAGAATCTCCTATCGAGATAAAAGACACCACTTCCTCCGCTATTTTAGTGAATAGCACACAGATAAATTGATATATTAATCAACATCATTGGGACTTCAGTCCTGGAACTGGTTAGATGCATACTTCCATTCTTTTGTATTTTGAGCTAATCTATATATTTTCCCGAAATTGACACAGCCTACATATTTCACTATCTGCATCTCCTATTATTTTACTGTTTTCCATGGATTTTCTTCCCCTACTATCACTAGGACCTTTTTGTTCTTAACTTTGTCTGTCCATGATATCATCATCATATATCTGTAGCACTCCATTCAAAGACTTCAATGTTTTTCCAGTTATAGAGTGCTGTGTTCCACACATTCTCTCACACTTTTTCCCTTGTTCCTATGTTTGTTGTCTTCGAACATAGCAACTTTGTAATAATATTTTTTTTAAATAGCTTTGCACTTTTTCCCTTCTATTGTTTTTAAAAATACACCCTATTTCACCGATATTTAGTGGAATGTGAAGGAAATTAAGCAACCTGATGGCTATCAAGATTCCACATTACTTATACCTGCCAAATAAATAGTTTTCCAATTACTCCTTTTCAAAAATCAAGATTGGTTGAGAATATTGCAAAACTAGCAGTAGTAGTAGTAGTAGCATTTATTCCAAACATTTACATGTGTTGAACATAAGTCATATTGTAATCTCTAAATTAGTTTAAGTACATGGCAACATTAAGTTTAACGTATAACACAATTATATACTACCAGTAGTTAAAGTTTTAAACAAATCTTTAAAGTTTCACAGTTTTAAAACAAGCTTTACATATTTAAAGAGGAAACTGACTTAAATATCTTTATCTGTAATAAATTCAAGAACTGAATAGTATGCTTTCTCTAGTAATATCGTTTTCAAAGCCAACTTAAAGGCATATAGTGTCTGGTTCTTAAATCTGTTTGGGAGGCTGTTGTATAATTTTGGTCCCATATATAGTATGCTGCTTTCAAATTTCCTTGTATTATGCATAGGAATTATCAGTACCTGTCCAGATTGTCTAGTGTCATTTTAAAGACTTTAAAAGAGAATTTTGTATTTGTGAACAAAACAAAGAGATTCTAAAATGTAAACACAGGGAAAAGTAAGAATCTGTAAAGAAATGAATAGTTTTCTACAACTATGGTGCCTATTGGTTTTACTAATTATACGAATAGCTGTTTTCTGTTCAAGGATTACTATGCGTGCAAAGGTTGACATGCCCCAAAATATTACTCCGTATCGCAATGTACTGTAGAAATAGGCATAGTATACAATCAACAGTGTATTATGCGTCACCACACTGATAAGTTTGCGCAATGCAAAATTAGCTTTTACTAGCCGCTTGTGTATTTTCAAAATATGGTTATCCCAATTGAGTAAACTATTAGTGGTGATACCTAAACATTTGATTTAATTTACACCATTTACTAATACTATTAAGACCCTTTTGCATTGCGGATTCAAGATTTACCAAGTTTTTTGCTGTGTGAATAATAACTGTATCATCTGAATATGTGACAAGACCCATATTTAACGTTTGCAGGAAGATCATTAATATAAATAAGAAAAAACAGGGGTCCCAAGATGGAGCCTTGAGGGATTCCACAGTTTACAAGAACTTCTGATGAGAAAGTTGTTCTTCCATCACTACTAGTGATTGCAACACTCTGTTTACGATTTGTTAAATAAGATTTTACTAAACTGTATGCTACTCCTCTAATTCCATAATGATATAATTTAACTAACAATATTTGATGCACTACTGTGTCAAATGCTTTACACCTGTAGTTGTTTACGGTAATCGTCATGTTTAAATACAATAACTTTTTTTCGTCATTAGGTTTTCCTTCTCGGAACTGGTTGGACGCATACCTCAATTGATTTCCATTCTGAGCTAACCTATATGTTTCCCTGAAATTCCCACAGTCTACATCTTAAGATGTATATACATAAATTATTGCTTTTCATGTTGATGTGCGTAAAAGAATAATATTTCATCATCAGAATGGTAACTGAAAAATATTAATTATGATGTGATTTTACAATATGTTTTAATGTTATTCTGACACATTTGCAAATACGTATTATTCGTTGTGGAACCTTATATTAAATTGTTGCTTTTCAAATTTTAGTTTATGTAATTCGTATATCAATCGTGGATATGTCTTAGTAGAAAAATAGTATTTTCTAAAGAAATATATAAACACTTGTGTTTGTTTTATTTTTAAAAGTTTTATTAAGCATTTTACTAAATAGCATTTGCTTTGGACAGGAAATGTGTTAAGTGATTATCTAATTCAATAATACAGTTTCTTTCAGAACATAAGAACTTTGAACTCAAATTATCATCAATTAGGCATGCTCTTCTGTCATCACCAAAACCTCATTACGATACCTTACAGTATATGATCGAACATTTATTTAGGTAAGATGGTTTGTATAGGTTAATTATTAGTTGAAAAGTAATGGTAGTAGTATGAAGATAACTATTTTAGAGGGAATGTGGTTATTATTTGTTTTAGATTACTAAAGCTGCAGCATTCCATCTTTACATGAAAAATATATATTGTTATTATTTGTAAAAAATCAGTTTTTAAGGCCTTATAGTTGTCGTTTAAATTTCAGTTAAGTTAACCTTGGTTTGTTGTTGATCCAAGGTTTAACGTAGTGTCCGGTTTTATGGTCATTTTACACATCGAGTTTAACTAAACTTAAGATTTGCTAATGTTGGCAAGAGATTTACATAAATTTGACATAAATTATTAACTCCGCTTATACAAATTGTAGGTTATGTGCAATTTATGGATGTGTGATGTGATGTAAATTAATATTTATTTTTCTTATTTTCCTTCGAAAACGTGTTCCGTAGTAATTAACAGTTATGGATGATTTAAAAAGAGCAGCAAACTTTACAAGTGAAATGAACTTGTTAGTAAGCTTGGTTAATAAGTATAAGTCTATAATCGAGTGTAAAAAGAGAGATTCTGTAAGCTGGAAAAACAAGGATAAAACCTGGGGTCAAATTGCAATAGAGTTTAATGTGCGCATGGTGGAGTTCCACATAATGTAAAAAACTTACGTGGAAAGTATGAAAACATAAAATAAGTGCAAAGGAAAAATGAGAGATGTATAAAACGGGATGTGGAACTCCAGTTGTTATTAATATTTCTGATATTGATTTACAAATCAAAGAATTGATAGGAATTCAAGTCGATGGTCATGAAAATGTTTACGACAGTGTTAGTAATGTTGTGACTGAAGAGGTGGCGACGGCACTAAATTTACATGATTATGCAATAAACCCAGCTGGTGAAATTTGTAATGATGGTAAGTATTATGTGAAATTTACTCTAACTTATTTCCATAAAAATATGATTAAACTGAAAATTATTGTATGTACATAACATTTATTTTTACATTTGTGCTTTGAATTTATGTAAATCATTTTTGGTTCTCATATTTGATATATATATATATATATATATATATATATATTATATTGTTTTAGATACCTATATGTCTGATGGACCAAATGAAGGAAGTCATGTACATCCTGAGGAAGCAGGTGCAAGTTCAGCTGCATCAATAACCTCGATTAAAAGAAAAATTACTGATGCATTCTTAGGAACAAATCGCTCAAGTATGTTTATATTACACGGCTTGTTATGTAAGTGAATGCTATCTTCTTACTAGGTTGTAATTCTCTTGGGAAGAAAAAGCTGCGCAGTGATTTAACCGCAGACTGCAGAACGAAGATAAGCCTTCTAGTAGAGGCTCGTTTGCGGTTAATAAAACTTCAATGTGAAACTGCATAAAAAGAGTTGGAATCAAAACAACTGGAACAATCACTGAAAATTCAATGTCAAAATGAACAACGCCATCTCATTATGGAAAAATTAAAATTAGAAGTGCAACTGCTGATAAAACAACTAAATCAATAGAACATTTTATTTTTTTAATCTGAAAAAGCCTTTAATTTTATAATAAATGATTTTTAATGATTCTTGGAATTTGTACTGCTAAGAAACCCAATAAATTACATTAATTTAGTAACTATTACTACAATGATTAGTATAGGTTCTTCGATAAAACAAAGTACGGAACTCGATTACTTTGCAGTATGGGAACATTTTCTTCTTGCACAAGTTTTACAGTCGAACCATCATACCATAACTAACTCGCATAACCCACACGATATGCATCTTTGCCTTTGTGGTAAACTATAGAATATAATTTATACTGCTTCTCTTTAGCAGTGTAATTTGTCTTTGACGAAAGCAATTTAGAGTCAATTTTTAAATCTATTTTAAATTCCACCAACTTAATTATTTTACTACAACCATTTAATTTGTATTCAAAGCATTTGAGATGAAGCACAAGTGCAAGTGGAAGTTCTTGTAATGTAACTTGTTCCCATGCTTCAACTTCCTCGTTTGTCTTGATCATGAAATAGTGGTTAGTTTTTAATATATAACAATAAGTACGTAAATGTTAAATTAGTATAAGACTAATATTACTAATATAAGAACAGGCATTTGTCACAAACATCATACTTTATTTCAATTGGAGTTTAAGTGAGAAAAAGTTACAATAATGCAAAGTATTCATTGATAAGTTTTGACGAACTAAATTTCCATTATTGTCGTCTTCAGCATCGATAACATCAACTTCATCCATGTCAATTTGCTGAATTTCAGCTGGTTCATCATCATTTTGATCTATCGCAATGTTATGCAACACTGCGGCTGCTACAATAAGAGCTAACGCATTGTCTAATTTCAGATGTATTCCAAGTGATAGAATTGGAAGCCTCCGCTTCCATACACCATATTTTCTTTCTACAATATTTCTCGTGCAAATATGACTCTCATTATATAAGCTTTCTGTCCTTGTTGTTGGGTTTCTAACGGGTGTCATTAAATACTACTTAAGAGCAGAATCTCCAACAAGGAAGCTATTTTTATATACCCCTTCTTCCAGTTCTGTTTTTAATCGACAATTGTTAAATATTCTGCTGTCATGAGTCGAGCCTGGTCATTGTGTAACAATATTCGAAAAACACAGCTGTGGGTCAGCAACTGACTGCACATTGATCGAAAAGTAGCCCTTCCGGTTCCTGTATACTTCTCCTTGTTCTAGAATTAAAAACAATTTATAAAATGTCAATAATTTAACATGCGTATAATAAGTATTTATAATAAATGTATTTATTAGAAATAGCAAGGGTTACCTGGACATTGTATCCTTGGCAAAGTAATATATTGTCGTCCTAACGATGCAATTGCTCGTGTTACATTTCTTATTATTCTGCATGCAGTTGATTTATGAACCCCCTTCGAAATCTCCAACAGCAACTTCCATATTACCACTTGCATAGAATCTTAAGGCAATTAAAAATTGTTGCCCAGAGTTTAGTGCATGATTCCTAAGAAATTATTTTAGTTAAAGTTTTAATCTGCATTTAGCATAATTAAATATTTATATAACTATATAGGCCAGTAGTACTAATCAATCTTACCAATTTGTTGGATGTGCAATTATATCGTAAATATGATGTAGCAGCTGCATTGCACTTTCTTTTGATATGCGAAATCTGTTCAAAAATTCGCGATCATTCCACTCTTCAAAATGATTAGGCCTGTTTCTGAATTTTCTGGGATTTCGTGGCATTTCAATGGCACCCATAATCTCTTCTTCGTCATCTGAAAACGCTATTTCAAAATCTTCAAACACATCGTCCATCACGAATTGCAGAATAACCAAACGCTCTTAAAACAAGCACGCAAATAAATTGAATTGATTCAAGCCAACAAAAATTATAGGTTAAACGCAAAACCTCAGTTTAAACGGTACCTAAAGTACCGATTACGGATTCTTCTTAATCTTCTTTGGGAATTAAACCACTCATAGTTTTTGGACAACGATCCTAGGTCATGGATCGAAAACGTAAATAAAGATGATTTTAAAAACTATGAGTGGTTTAATTCCCAAAGAAGATTAAGAAGAATGCTAAACAAACCACAACAAACATACAGGGAGTATTTACCGATTACGGTTTAAGGTAGTTTAAACCTAAGTTTAGATTTAACCGAAACCTATAAAACGACGAATTCTCTTAATCTAAAGTTTAAACAATAAACTTTAGTTTAAACTGATACTATAAAACCGGCCCAAGTTAGATAGTTATATTCACTAACTCAATCCTGCCTTTACCATATCTATAACAGTATAGAAATTATTAGTAACTTCGCCACAAGACATCTTTTGGCTTTGAATGGGCTAGTGAGTCTGCTAGTTCAGGAGTAACTCTTCTCTTTACACTTTAACTTGTCTAATCAATAATATCTTTTTTATATTTTTATTTTATTACTTATTTCTTTTCTTGTCTTGATGAAGCCCCTTACAAAAGTGGGCGAAACGTCGACCTTAATTTATAAAATGACACAGTCCCAACCTGGAATCATAAATATTTGTAATGACTCCGGGCGTGAAAGCCTCCAACAATATTATGGTCTTGTAAATTGCATGTGTATGAAACTAGGCAGTTGTATGAAGATCATTACCTGAACATATAATTACAGCTAAAACATTTTCATAACTTCATTGTTGGGTATATGTAGGGTGTCCATATATTCCGGTTTTCCGAGATTTGTTTCCGTTTTGACATTGTTTCCCAGTGTCCTGTCAGATACTTTCGGAACAGTGATTTGCTCCTTTTTTGTAATCTATACGACACATAAAATCAAGTTTTAGTGCCGTCAAAGCACAGTAAATGCTATAATAACGTGTGTATTTAATATGTGAGAAATAAAATGCATTTATGTTTTGAAGGAAATAGAAAGTAATAAGGAAGTGTTAACTGCAGAAAAGCGTTCTGTAAAATACTCGTGGTACAATACTGAATTAATGGGTACCTCATTATATGTTTAAAATGATTGCTTTTTTGTTGTAATTATTTTTCTGTTATATACCAATTATAATACTGAATGAAATATTGGTGCAATAATCTAATTCTTTATTCCTTTTTTTTATTATGTGTCCAGGTTGTGTCCTGGGGAAATATGGATACCATATGTATATGGGACTAACATTTTTAAAAATGAACCACATCTGGAGCACATCAGACTGAGAAACCTAAAACTTACAAAGGTGTTTTGAATACCATTGAAGTGATTTAAGTATAAGAAAAATTGCAGCAATATTAAATATCTGTTATTCTTTGTTTCGAAATTTAGTATATCTTTACCACATTCATTACATCTCAACTTTCGTTAGTGGTTTTTTTTTTAAATCTGGTTCAGAATCCTTTATTTGATTAACAAAGAAATTAGATCAGGAATTTTGACTACCAGCATTTGTAGACAAAAGAAAATTCACATAAGATATGAAACTCGATTCAACCACAATTTTTGGCGTTTGCGTAGATTAGCATAATAGGATATTTTTTGATAAAGCAATTTTCTTTTCAAGAAACTCAATAGACAAAGTTTAGAGAATTTATACAAAAGCACATGCTATTCTTGAAAATGTCCACCTTAAAATTAGAAATCAAATGAGCTTTATGCATAGTCTAATCAGCTATTTTCTCTAGGTAGTGTGTAATAGGAGAACAATTGAGCAATTTAAATTATTTATAAAATAATATAATAATAATAATGTCTTTATTGCCCAACAGCAAAAGCCAATTACAGGACAAACAACACAACAGAAAAAAATTACTGTTACAAACATAATATTTTGCTACAGCAACTATACAGCAAGTACAATAAAAGGGAATTAATTAAAACATAAAGTATACTTATACATCTATTAAATCTACCTAAGCCTATGCACCTAGCTAGAAGTTATAGTACCAGTGGTATATGGAACTTAATTTTAGATAATATATACATAGTCATATTATTGCATAACAGTTTATAGAGAAACGTAATGGCAGCTAACAGATGCCTGGATTAAGAGAACTCATGCTGAATTAATCAAGTAATGCCTGATTTGGAAACTCCCTGGGTGGATAAAAATGATGTTTTCTATACCATAAGCACTTTAAAAATCTACGTTGAGGACCTTCGAAAAGTAATTTATATCGTTCATAAAAGGGATACCATACTACAAGACAGTATTTCAGACACGATCTCACCAAAGAAAAAAGGGTAGTTTTAGTGTATTAATATTAAACTGCCTACAATTGCGTAAAATGCAGCCAAGTGTTTTATTAACACATGCGATTATATATAAAATATGAGAGTTAAACGAGAAATCTGAATCAAACACGACACCTAAGTCAGTAATACTGCTACATCGAATCAACATAGAAGAAGCCACTGAGTAGTTGAACACTAAAGGTTGAATTTTCCGCGAGTAAGTTACCACTTTACATTTGGTAACATTCAAGCTTAACTTGTTATTTATGCACCAATCATTCACAAGGTTTATGTTATCCTGTAATTTAATACAATCGGTTAATGTTTCCACGGCTACAAAAATTTTAACATCATTGGCAAATACTAACACTTCACAGATTAATACTGAGAGTAAATCATTTATAAAAAGTAGAAAGAGCAACGGCCCAAGATTGGACCCCTGCGGTACACCAGAAATTGGTTTATATGGCAAAGAGCAGAAATTACCATGTTCGACAATCTGATTACGATCGGATAAATATGAAGTCAACCATTTAATACCAGGGTACATGAAGTTGTAACCGCTTAGTTTGTTAAGCAAAATGTTATGGTTGAGATGATCAAAGGCCTTAGAAATATCAGTATACAGTGTCCACCTGGCCTTGACAATCAAGAACTTCAGCCACAAACTGAACGAAACTGCACAAGTTAGTAACTGTTGAACTCTTCTCAACAAAGCCATAGTGATGATGAGAAATTCCACTTTTAACTGCATTATATATAATGACATAAACAACCATCTCAAAGATTTTGGAGAAGTTTGACAGTATAGTAATCGGTCTGTAGTTGTTTTCACTAATATCATTTGTCTTGTGCACAGGGCAGACACATGAAACCTTCCACACACTGGGAAAAGTTCCAGTTTTCAAAGATAAATTTATAATAGTTAGAAGTGGTGATAGAAACATAGTTTCACAAGCTTTACTTAAAAAGCATAGTACCTAGTCAAGCCCCGCTGTTGGCTTATTTTTCAATTTTCGAATAGCATGCCTGACATCGCTTTCCGATATGAATTGAAGATCAAAATTATCATTACAGTGCACAGGAGGTACATTTCCTCTACCCATAGTAGGACAATCTAGGTCCTGAAAAACAGCAGAAAAGTGTTCCACAAACTTATTTACAATGTCTTAGGGATTGTTATAATAAACACCATCACTGTGCATTCTCCCAGGTATTCTTGATATACCTTTTTTGGACCTAATAAAAGACCAAAAATTCTTACTGTCAGTGTTATTGGAGATTTCTATTTCATCTAGGTAATTAGCATATGCAGCCTAGGTTAGACTTTTAACCACTAAGTGTATCGTCTTAAACTCAGCAAGATGGTACTGAGAGTTACCAACTTTGTACTTTCGAAATAGTTTCTCCTTTAACCTGATATATCGTATGATTTCACTGCTAAACCAAGGCGGATACTTCATATTGCTGGCATTGTTTTAATTTTTATAGTGGGGCACATATTGGCTGAAGACCTTATACAGAGCTTCATAAAAAATACTACACAACTCATCAATGTTAGTACAACCTTTTACGGTAGACCAATCTAAAGCCTTCAAGGCATTATACAATCCAATAAAATTTACTTTTTGAAATTGTATTTTGCACTACTACAAAATTGTGGAAAATTGGGCTGAGTAGAGGCTACAAGATCAAAATAGATCATTAATGCTGTATGGTGAACATCCTCAATAACCAGAGGCACATTATCATGAGCAGTTATGCAATTAAAGGTTGTTACATTTATTTTCGGCCTAAATTAAAATATATCTTTTGCTGGTAACTCATCATTCATGCAAATAGAGTCCGCTTAAACCTTTAGAACATCATCCTGTATTTTTACCTCTTTACAACAGTACGTGCAATAATAATATCCTTTCAAATCTTTTTACGTTACCTAATGGAAAATGCCCAATATTAAATTTAAGTAAATAGTCGGGACCTTGTTTTATCTGTCCGTGAACTTGCTATACCTTACGATAGCAAATAATTAATTACTATGGTACGTCAGTCTAAAGACTCGTTGAAATAAGGTCACGTATTATTTGGATAACCCACGTTTCGATTGCTTTGAATTCTTATTATTAACAACTATTGGATAAACCCGTTTTTCAATTGTCTAATCGCTTATTGGATAACACTCGGATGGTTTGGTATTCTTATTACTATAAACGTTTTGTTTGTTACAAAAATTCTGTTCTAGCTACGACAGCGGTGGCTCGTTGTCGTAGTAATTTCCTTTTTTGGTGTTTCTGTTCTCCCAAAGTTCGCACACGTTGTGTGGTAAGTATTTGTAATTAAAAAAAATATATACTTTTTTTGTACCGGTTCTAATTTTTGTCTGTATGTTTTGTTTTATAGCGTCACGGCGGGTAGGACCATTCTGTCTTCTTGGCCCTACTTGACGGCCCATCATCCTCGACTTTGGGCTGAGTGTTGATTCGTTTTTTGGTGTGGGGTAAAAAGAAGTTTTACACAATGATTATTCAAGATTTTCTTTTCTAAATTAATTTAAGAGCGTTGATTCGTTCTTTGATGTGTGGTAAAAAGAAATCTTACGCAATGATTATTCAAGATTTTTTTCTAAATTATTTTAAGAACATTGATTCGTTCTTTGGGGTGTGGTAAAAAGAAGTTATGCAATGATTATTCAAGATTTCTTTTCTAAATTATTTTGACAATATAATACTCACTCTAGATTTTCATGTAATATTTAGAAGTATGCTTAATGAATACAATGAAACATGTAACAAAAAATTGATAGTTAGTTCTTCTGAAAAATTTTATTTATTATATTTTAGGGGTAAATTAAGTCATTTCAGCTACGTAGTTGATTCTAGGATTACGATAATGTTTTAGAGCTGCTGTTTTTGGAGGGGTAATTTTGGTTTTTTTCTTTTCTTAATACTTAAATTAGGGTAGTACCTAAAAATCACAACTCACCATTGGAAACAAAAAATGCTTTCGTTTGGGTTTTCTTCTTGGGTTACATCGTAGTTATTGGTTTTTATTTCTGTAAAATATTTTGTTTAATTATAAGTTTTTTGTGTATGTTTTTTGTTGTGATTTATGAATGAGTTATATTTTTTATTGCAGGTCTTCCCTTTAGGTTTCTTTTTTTTGTGGTAGTTATAAAACCCCGCCTACTCACCAACTGCGCCTGGGCCTTTTTGCATTGTTCTGCCAGCTACGTCAATGTACGTAGCAAGGTAGCAAATACTAAGTTGAGAATCTTGCCATTTTCATTATAAATTTTGTTACATTGTTGTAGATCCATTAAATTAGTGAAATTAGTCAATGAGGAACATAACACGTCCTCTACATTCATACTATAGAAGTTTGGAATATTAAAATCACCAAGAACCACTAATTTGTCAACACTTAAGTAATGTTGCACCAAGTAATCAAATAGTAAATTAAGGTGATCGATTGACGGCGTGCGTGGAATATAAACAACAAACACGTACAAACCCAATCAATGTACATTTGCAACCTACAACATCAAATGTTGGTAGTGTATCCAGGAGTGCAGATAAATTGAGCTGTTCGGTTATTATATCATTTTTAATTGATAAGAGTACACCTCCGCTACGTTTAGCACTGATAACAGCAAAGTTGCGATCGCATCTATACACAATGTAGTTGGTAAAAGCAAAAAACTCACTGTTTGCTATGTCACTAGACAACCATGTTTCAGTCGGGGCAACTAGACCATAATTACAAACACATATGTTTCTTGTAAATTCATAAACTTTACACCTAATACTGCGAACATTCTGGTAAAAACAGGAAATGCCTTTACCATCTAGATCTTTTAGATTATTTTGTAAGATGTTTTGTGAGTCATATTGAAGTTGTGATACAACTTAATTTGAAGACTCGCATTTTTCTGCTATAAGTCAAAACTTGTTTTGGCTGAAGGAATAAAAAACGATTCAGACCACCCTTTTGGCCATAACTGGGGTTGTTGAAGAATATCAGCAAACCCTTCCGGAACTGAAATTTTAAATGAAGTATATTGTGTATGATATTTTGCATTCATTTTTACTACATCAACAATATTGATGCTTTTTGAATGCAAATAGTTTATAACCGCCTTAGTTGTAGTTTCTGGTGCAAACCTGTAGACATGAAAGTGATTCAGCTTTTCAACACATTTTAACTCATTAACCTCAGAAATTCCCTCTACTTTTGCAGGTCTAACTCTTCTCCTAGTTTTTACGGTTTTCCAGACATACTTAGCTGGATAACCATTTTGCATTTCCTTAACTGCACTATTGAATTGGCGTACTCTTGATCCTAAATATTTAGAATATAAAACAGGATCCAAGTTCATCTTGAATGGAACATTAATTTTGTTAGAATTTTGTGGAATGTAATTGTTGGATGCTGATTGAGTTTCAAATTCATCAGCTACTTTAGTAGCTTGCTTAGGTAAGTTTAAGTTGGAGTCACCAGAAGAAGTATGACCACTATTGAAATTAACATCGTTAAAATCATTCTGGCATTTATTTACACTTGCCAGATGTTGTTTTGGTACTAGAATTGAAGAAACATGTTGCTTTGTTAATTATCTTATCAAATCAATGTTGCTTTCCTTTAAATTTGCTATTTCAGTTTTTAACTCTTTGATTTCAAGACTTAATTTACTTGTTTCATGGCAGATTAATTCCCTTAAACAAGTTACAAAGCCATCACTTCTTAAATACTGGTCAAATTCATGGACAAGACCACTATTTCTAGGAACATCTGCAATACTAGAACACATCTTACAGATAAAGGCAGAATCTCCATTAGTCTGCTGCTGATGAGCACCTAATCTTTCACTGCACGATACATGAACCTTTATGTTGCACTTATTATACATAATGTATTTATTCACAACTTTTTCTTACAGTAATTGCACAATAATAGCTGCTCAGTTTCAATGACATTTCCACTGGTAGCCATTTTGAATATGTAGTATAGTATCATTGTACTAGATTATCAGTACAAACAACATGCTTTACAAGTATCATATATAAACAGTCCAACTCATATAATGCCTTATTCAGAATCGACTGTAGGCAATATGTTTGAAACGAAACTTAAAACAGTTGTATTTAAATACTATACCTGTATTTTAAACTCTGATGTTGCCGATCATTTCCCTATCATGATGAATATCTCCAAGGACCACGTTAGTCAAGATAATGATATAATACTGTTTTGCAAGAGTGTAGCGTTTGCAGTTGAAAATCAACATACATGACATTTATAAAATCTTGTGATTAAACTTCAATTGGTTACATTTATTGATTACTAATTACCCAAAGACGGTGGTAATTAACTTGTTGATTATTCGATTGTTCTATATCTTAATCGTTTTATATTGTTACTTAGCTTTAATCTACATTACTCACAGTTCTATTACTCTTTACTAGTATTATCTGCTTAGTTCGACGATGCATTTTTTTTTTATAATGCTTAGAGATCTTGCAGGAATAATACCATTCATTCTTTGTAGGTTTTTAGGTCTGCTGGATATTGATATATAAAGACTTTTATATAGTCTAAATTTTTGCATTTATTTTAATGCTTGATCACAGGCAACAACTGAAATAAATTAATGCTTTACAGAGGATGGATCAGATATGGTGTACTTACAGTGAGGATGAATAAAATTAACATCATTTTTTGAACGAAACAATACTTTTTATAAAATAAACATTTCTAAATAGTGACAGTAATATTTTACCCTCACTATTTAGAAATCCCAACTCTCTTACCATAATATTACATGCAATATCAATAATCTACGTCATCTGTTTCGTTCTCAACACATTTTTATGGGTATTTTATGAGTATTGTGGTTTTGGGGTGTATCGGTCCCATGGTTAAGTATTTTTTGAACTCGTGTGGATTTGTAGAAATAATTTTAATATGTACTATTATTTCTCGTTTCTACTTGTAATATTTTAAATTGAATACGAAGGTATGTAAAGTACTGATATTTAACAACGTTTCTATTTAATGTACTGCGTACTTCCCTGTTTATTTCTTCATTCTAATTTAATATCACATTGAAATAGTAACGTTATTGAATGTAAACTACCAAAGGTTATAAATTTTTCAGACTGTTTTGTTGATAAAAGCTACTCTCTAACTGAAATGAATAAACCTCTTTTCTACTACCTAATGTTTACTTAAGTAACGCGTTAGTGTTACAACCCTGTGTAGTGCATTTTAAAATTAGCCATAGGATTTTAGATGTTAAAATTGCAAGCTCATGTTAATCTACTCTGTAATTTGTATATTAATTTCCATCGTTGCTGTTAGGTGACCTTATGTTGCTTTAAAATAATTCCATTCCTGCAAAGAATCATTTAAAATGCAAATTTAATTGAAATAATTTCTAGTTTTTAATTACACGACTTTCTAGAGTTATAACAAGCCTGATGAATTGGCTTATCGATCACTAAAGATTGAAATTTTCATACAAACTATGCAATAAAGTTGGTTAGCATGAGGTTGAAATTGTATGTATTATCCCATGATCATACTTACAAAAAACACTGTTGAAAATTTATAAGATATTAGCTTCGCTTTAGTTGGCTAGTTTATTTTATGAATGCTAACATTCTTATTTTTAGGGTGTCTTTACATGCAGCGATAAACAAAATGAATCCTCACAATTTGGCAACGGTGTTTGCTCCCACTCTAATTGGGCCTGCCGAAATTTCCACTTCCATGTTACCTGATATGACTTCTGATATATTACTGATAGAGTTCCTTATAACTTATTGCAACAAAATATTTAATTGTCGTGCTAGTGGTGGTACTTGTTAAGTGGCAGTATGGATGGTTGTGGGAAAGATGGTTAATTTTACAAATTTTTAGTCGTTACAATTTTTGAACAAGTATAGTTGATATGATTATTTTTAAACAAGTGGAATATATAAGAAAAGCATTGTTTTGCTTATACAATACATTGTTTGTTTAATAAGATGCTCGTGTAACACTCTAGATGTCAATCTACTGAATTGTTTATTGATAATTTGAGGTAAAAATACCAGTAGAAATGCGGATACACAAAATCGGTGCACTGATTGTATATTATATGACTTAGATCATTCTTTAAAAGTTGTCTGCAAAGTTTAATGCTATATACTGCTTCATGTAGAGGGTGAATATCAATTTAACCACCAAAAGTGCCGTGTTTTGAATACACAATACGCTTAACGTGAAATCAGCTGATTTCACGTTAAGCGTATTGGCTACCTTAAAAAGCCGTTCCAGGACACAAAACAAATTGAAAGTATGTACTCATTCCTCTAAACTTTAAAATTTTCACTCAGTGTATTCAAATCAAAAATTAATAAATCGTCACCTTCAATTTGTGTCATAAATGTCAAACTTAAAAATTTTGATTATTTTGACAACGATCTTAGGTCATGGATCGAAACGTAAATAAAGATCATTTTAACAAATATGTGGTTTTATTCCCATGAAAGATAAAAAAAAATGTATACTTATGGAAATCAAAGCAGCTACAAAGGAAAAGGGCGTTATTATAGCCAAACATCATATAAATAGTGAATGTCTAGCTATTACTCTTAGTTCATACAATGTTTTGAATGTCTAAAAATGATCATTTCAACTATAGATGCATAGTTAAAAGCTATGAAAAATGAAAGATTATACACTGATTTGTGATTATAACTACTTTAATACAGTGAAGAATGAAATAAATTTTATTGTGTATTATGGTACCATAAATCCATAAATCTAAACTTTAAGAATCTATTTATGGATCAAAAAAATGTTAAAAGATTAACGTGTTTTTTAATAATGTTTTTATCTATTTTGTTTTATTATTTATATTCTTTATACTATAAGCTTGTTTTATATTTTATAATAGTTGAATGTAACATTTATCAGTATTGTTTAAAAATAGCATCCTAGATAAAGCATCAGAAAATACACCGAAGATGTGAAAATGTTATAAATATTCACTTTTTAATAGTCAGTTGTGAACATTATTTATTTGCATTTTGTAATGTACAGAATACCCTGTATGCAGCGCAGCTGTTTTTTACAACGATGTTATTTATTATATTTTTCTTGGTGTGGACTTAGTGACAATGATATGTAGTTTAATTACAATTTGTATCATTTCCAGTTCTCTCATCCCACAATCGTGGTATTATTGCAGTATTTGATGTTAAGAATTCTATGTTATTTGTGATCTGAATTTTTTGTGATATAACTTTTTACGTTTTGTATAATGTACTTTTATAAAATTGAATATACACGTCCAATATAGTTTTCAGAATTAGCTGTATATTATTTGTGACTGTTTAATTATTCTACTGTTTTTCTTGTCAATTACATGTGACTGTTTTACGAATGACAGGATCAGAGATTTGTGTATATTTATCTTTTGTATACCACGGGTGCTTCATCATTGTCCTGTTGATACTTTGGAACAAACGATATAATTAGGCATCCTTGAAATCATGTAGATTATGAATGAAATGATATTTTAGTGTAAAATTTCTGATACAAAGGAATATTGCAAATGAAATTAGGTTAATAATGCCTTTTACGTAGCAATTATTTGAGCGAATTAAATAATTTAAGTATGCACGGAAAGACCCCGACCAGGATTTTTGGCCATTTGCATTCTCAACCTTTAAAACTAATTATAACTGAAAAAATTAATGAATTTAACTGGAAACATCATTATCTAATTATTAAATTTTGATAATTACCTAAAAACTTTTTGATGAATTTTGCATGAAGTAACTGTATTTTAAATGATAGTTACATGTTTTAGAACTCGTAAAATTTAAGGGTGTATAAGCTAACTGCAGTGGTGGGGGAGTGGGTTTCTATGAAAGAAATAAAAATATGGCTGAAATACAAACAAATTACGTTACGATATTCACTTGCCTTGAAAGGCTTTTTAATTGTTATAGTAAAGGGGTGCCAAACCTGAAGACTGTTGTTCCGGATAGGTCTCCTGTGTTTTCAGTTTCTTATATTTATCACATGAGTATTTTACATTTTTCTACAGTATTTTAAAAACATTTATTAAATTTTTTCATTATTAAATTTTCAAAATAAAAACTCCCGAAAACGATTTCATTACTGGTGCAGCTGGACATCCTTTCACAAATTTACGTACCTTCACCTATACTATATATATATATATATATATATATATATATATATATATATATATATTGCTGTGATACTTCCTGTAGGAAAAATAATATACCTTAGTTATATCCCTTATATTGAGCCCCACGGTCTTGGGTGCCATAAAATGCTGCGTTAAGCCCTGTTATTCTCTCACAGCCCCTTTTACCACTCAAACACTTGTGAAAATGTAAATTTATAATTTTCTTTTGCCTCGACTAGCTGATTCAATTAAATAAAGCACTTCCATAATACACAGTATAATGATTGAATATTTACAACTCCTTTAACTATCTTCTACCTTTTTATATCATATACATCTGTCAAATTATTACAAAATCAAGCCGGCAAAACGAGATTTTTATTACCTTTAAAGACTTATTGAAACGTTTCAAGCTGTCTGTAACTTTTCATAAAACTTTTGCAAGAAACCCCCAATTTGTCGGCTTTTACACTTTAAATTATGATTGAGGTAATACAGTATAAAAATAAATCATATCAAAAATATTTGAGATAAAGCAGTTTCAAAAATAAATCATATCAAAATCTCTAACCTGAATAATTTTCATAAGTGCTCCCAAGATATCCAAATCGTTATTGGTACGTTTATTGCAATGAAAGGTTTTTCATTTTCTCCATAGAATAATTACCATCAATTTGCTTGAACAGGCAGCATTCTCCAAAATTGTATTTTGATCGTAATGTCTCGTAATTTATGGTTCTACAGGAATCGTAACATTATTTTACTTGTAGTTTATGATGGTATTTTATATCGTAATTGAGATGGTAAATTCAGATTGACATTCCGAGAGTAATTTAGATCAACCTTCAGATCGACATTCAGAGAGGAATTTAGATCGACATTCTGAGCCCTGTTTTATTTATTATTAGAAATGTTATAATTTCCTAAATCTTATTTATTTAAGTCTCAGAAATACGGCATAATTTTCACAATTCTACACTTTATAATTTCACTGTTAACAAATATTTTTTATTCACCTAAATATTTGGCACTTTCATTTATAGTCACTGCCCAGTTTCAAAGTATACTAACTTGATATTCAATTCTCCAGATATTTATAAGATCGCCCCACTCTTGTTTGTGATTCGCTGGCTTCACGTGCTAGGCGAGGTCAAGTATATTATCACTTGTTATGTTTGGGAAAATTTACCAATTGTATGGATTTTAATTGTGTGACGCGGTGCTTGAAGTCACGTAATTCAATTGTTACACCTTATATTCACTTCAGGAATCCCAGGAAATTCGTACATATCGAGCACGTAGTCTTGTTTGTTAGCTTTATTCTAATCTCAATTGAATAAATTTGTTATTTGTTTATTTCCCAATAAATTGGATTTTCGAACAACTGTGATTCTTTTAGATCACGTACGCTTTTAAATAAAGCATAATTTCCGCGTGCGTTTACGATAATATCTTTACACACTTTATGGATGTTTATCTAGCCACTTTATGCAGGTATTTCACTGATTTAATTTTAATGCGTTTCGTTACCTTTTTAAATTCTAATCTCTGCTAGTAACTACACTTGGATATGTGTTTTAATTGTTTGTACTGCTATATACAGTGTGCTCGCAACTAATAATTTTTATACTAAACTATTTACTCTCATATCTATAATTTCGTGCTTCTGTTGCTTGGGAGTTTCCCTTGCTTATTCTACGACCCCAATGACTTAACCTACCTCTAAATTAACCCTATAATTACAGCAATATATATATATATATATATATATATTATCGTGTAATTAAAAGGGACAATAAAATACATAAGGTAATTCATAGGGGTAAGAGCGATTAGGTACAGTCAAATAAATTTATTGAGTTAAAAGATTTTCAACAATTATTTTCTAACTTAAATAATGGATAATAAGGGAATATCAATTTAGTTTAACGTGTGATTAAAGTACGAACAATTTATTTTAATTAGATTTAGTTAGGGAGCATGTATCATAATATTTATGTAAAAAAAAGTCAAAAAAATAATTTGGGGTTTAATTATAGCATAATGAAGTTTTATGGAACAAGCGTTAAGCACGTTAAAAATAACGATTCTACGTTTTAAATAACAAGGGGGAAAATTGGATTTCTTGGTAGTTTTTTGCAAACAAAGTTAATAGCTTAGTAGAACCTACAACCGTTGAAATTAAAAGCAGTATACGTTAGTTAAAATATTGATTTTTAAGCTTAGATATAGAGTCGAAAGGAGCAATGAAAAGACAGAGATTGAATAAAAGCCTACAAGCATAAGAGAGATACATAAACTATAGCTAGAGGAAGGGAATTAAAAATCGATAACGTCAAGGATAGTTGTAAACAAGGCACGCGTCGCTCAGAAAAGTGAGAAATTGGAGCCAAGCGAGTTGATTGGTGAAAGTTAAACAAGTAGGGCCTAGAAATTCAGGTGGTAGAAGCAGATGTGTGAAATAGAGCAATATGTACAAGTGAGATAAAATGATATTTGTTTGAAGTTATAGGCGTGGAGTATATTCGAATCCGGAGAATTGGAAACGACAGTGGACGCGTTTAAGTGCTTTACCGCGTACTGTTGTTATTATGTTACGAAAATTACGAGAAATCGACGGTCGTTGGTGATTTTCGAGGAAAATCAGACAACGGTTAAACAGATATACGTGCTATTTCTTGAATGGGGGGGGGGGGCGATTCGATTATATAATATGTAACAGAGAGGGGGTCTCGGTCTCTTTGCTCTTTTGCTTCAATCTTTGCTTTATGCTCATTGATTCCATCTGCGATACAGTGAGTTTACTTACAAGTGCATGCAAATTTAATAAAAGTTATGTAAAAGCTGATAAAGCGGTATTTGTGAATAATAAAGTTGAATTATAAGTACAAAAGCTTTTTGTTTGGATGCACGATATGTACTAGAATTTGAAAATTGTTTGGATGTGAATCAAAACGAGGTTTGGAATAGTACAATGTATTTGTAACAAAAGGAACGGAATTTGGAGATTGGATATTGTGATAGAAATTTATAAAAGAAGAGTTTTTTTGGAGTAGCGGCTTGTATGGTACATGGGAATTCGACCATGGAATTAATGGATAGACGGAGGACCTACCAGACGGCAACATCTAAAAGGGGCTAGTTAGTGCATCACAGTACGCAGACAACTACAAGGTAGGAGATAGTATAAGACATTTCATGGTGAATATTTTCATAGTGTTTGTAGTGTTTTGATGTGTTTTATGATTATTTGCTTTGATTTTTATTTGCACAGACATTTAAAGGACGGTTAAAAACGAAATTGATTTTGAGCATTATTCATTAATTTGCAGATAACCAAAAGTTGTAAAAAAGTATAGAGGGTTTTTGATATTGGTCATGCAGAGTATTTATATGCACATTTATAAAGTTTTAAGGTGAGCTCATGCTAGAACGAAGGGTAACGTAAGGTATGAGGAATGCCCTCTTACTTTAAGAAAAATTTATGTGTTAAAAAGGGTTATCAACATGCAAAATGCTTGTTATAAAATTTAGTAATAACGCAATGGTATTTTAAATTTGAAAAGAAAATGTAATTTGGATTTCAGATAAATAGAGTGTGATATTTTGGTTAATTGAGTTATTTATGAATGCATGATTGATGTGGATTTCTATTTAAGTTTCCGGGGTAATAATGAGAGGAAGTTTGTTTGATGTAACAGGTAGGTGTAGGTAAAATATAGCAAGCATCGAATTAGGAGGACGATTCAGGAGCAGCCGAGGCGAGATTTGAGATAAAACTTAATATTATTGCGTCCAAGGTAAGGGACGCGATTCCAGGATAGTACACAGCATTTTATGGCTTCCCAAGCGTGGGATTCGATTAATCAAGAAGTACATAGCATTTTTATGGTGCCCAATTCGTGGGGCGAGAATAAAAAGGTTTTTTTACAGTAATCACGAATCTCATAGCAATATATATATATATATATATATATATATATATATATATATTGCTGTGAAACCTTTTTAAAATCGAGCCTCACGAATTGGGCGTCAAGAATGCTGTGATCCATGTATTAGATTCGAGCCTCACGAATTGGGCGCCAAAGAATGCTGTGAACCTCCAAAATCCGGGTACTCCGCTTTTCGAATAGAGCCCCACAGATTGGGCGTCAAGGAATGCTGTGTTTCCCTAAAAATTGAATCGAGCCTCACGAATTGGACGTCAAGAATGCTGTGAAACCTACAAAAAGCTATTCATTACCTTAACTGTGTTGGTCCATTGACTTTCTTCTGTTAATCGCCTTGGCTGCTCCTCTAGATAACTTTCATCCTCAATCATAAAAAAAAACAAACACATTCCTATCACACACATCAACGTTAACTCTATTTACATCAATATTCACAATACATTAAAATTTCAAAATTCAAATTCAGCATAAATTTTAATATCAAAAATTTTCAAGATTAAATTTGTTATCATTTTCAAGTGCATCCAGAATTAAAGTCCTTGTAGGATGCCTACTAATTACTATAACAATATATGCAGAGTACAAAGGAGCATCTACCACCCTTTACGTTAATTAACCAGGTTCGTCTAATTGAGCTCAAAGACATACCCAAATTTTCATCATAATCCAGAACATCAATACTAAATACCCCTTTCTACTTAAACAAGCAAATTTCACCTTAAAATTAAAATTTTATTGCTAGTACAATTTCACTACTGTCCATTTTGAGTAAATCAATTATAAAGTTATTCAACACACACAAAAATATCAAACTTCAAACAAAATAGTATAATTTACCTGAAGGTTACTTGCACTCGTAGCTTCAATGTACATCGTCCCTTTTGTTAATCCCACCATTCCAACTGGGTTATATTTACGGCTTCTGATTCTCAACGCTTTTAAAATCTTCTCCATCACCATTCATCTAAAGTTGTTTCAGGGCTTTTCCGGAACTCCTCTGTGTATATCTGACCCTTGTTTCGTGGATCCAGACACGTTTATGCACCATTTAAGTATTAATACCCCGAAAATAACAAAGAACTTCATACTACTTTCACCAATATACGCCAAAACTGCCTACTTTTGTGTATATATTTGTCGTTGTAAATTTTTACCAATTGGTACAGTGATACTAAACTTTATTACCTTGTATCTTCTTTTCTAAGTGCACTAACGTACATACATTGTAGCACGTAAAGAACAAGCTGTTTTAAATCACATAATATTCGAGCAAACTGTTTCAATTATTTAATATTAAAACCGGAAAACTAAAAAGCACTGTTTAACGCGTTCAATCAAGTCGAAGATCTAAGAGAGCTTCTTCATATTAACCTCCGTATATATAGCGGTTAGCCTGTCTGTCGGTCTGTTCCCCAAAACAGACAATTCTAAAGAATTTCGCCTGCTATGTTCCCATTCCGCAGCTCGGCATGCGATTTTTACGAATTTTGTACTCGCCTCAGTTAAATCTCAGAAAATTTCCACACGGCACGCAACGTCTGAGAATACCTAATTAAATTTTATACAGAAATGTTATTTCTACCTCTCAATTTTGCCTTTTACTTTCAACCAATCGCAACCCCATGACGTTGCTCTACTCACGCCTTTTACTATATGTGTCTCGGTCTTGCGCCTATTATCTGTCTCTATCTACCCTGTTCTTATTAGTGCAAATTGATATTCCTTATTATCGATTATTTCAGTCCATGTGGACTATCCGGGTTAAATAACCCCGTATCGCACCTTCTCGTGAATATTAAGCCACGGTTTCTCCAAGATTCTTTGTAACCATTAATTATCTGCAACATTTTCGCCGTACGTGACTTTTAAACTACGCAGGTGTTCAAACATAATATTAATTCTCAGAGCTTTATTTTATTGGGTTTTTACAAGTTTTTATAGATATTATATGTTACTAACGGTTCAATTAACTTCAATTAAAATTAATACCCTTTAAATTTTAGTGAATCCTAACTAAATATTAATTATTATCTGTAAGTTTTAATACCGGTTACTTCAAATTGAGTTAATTAATTTTTATAAATTTTGCACGTAATTTCTCTTTGTTCTTTACTAGGAATAATTAAATTATACGTAGAGCTTTTTAATACTGCTTCTTTTGATATAAAGCGTCTTGTACATGATTTAAATCTCTTATTTTTAATGAAACGAATGAATTTTTATGCTTCACGCTTTTATTTAATAACGCGAGTTATGTATCTTTTCCCAAAGCTTCTACACGGTGATTAAAATTATTTGATGTGATTATTTAATTTTCTACCTTGGTCTAAATATGAGTATTTTCCCCCTATTTGAATACAAATAATCCCACTTATTTGAATGCAAATATAAAGCATTTAGACAAAAAAATTACAAAAAAAAATTGCCTATCTCTCTCTATCCTTATCTATCTAACTTACCTACTTAATCTCTAATTCAAAAAATATTTACACCTATCCTATATCCCTATCCTATTCCTAACTCTCACCTAATTTTATAAACTGAAATTATCCCTAACTTCATCCTACTTATCCATCTTATCCTATATACATCCTATATACCTATCCTATTCCTAACTTTTTAACTAATCTTCACTATACTTTACTTCCCCCTAACTAATTCTATATACCTATCCTATTCTTATTCTATTCCTAACTCTCCACTAATCTTATATGAAATATCTACACTTAAAACCTATCTTATTTTCTTCCTACATTTACTCTTTATTCTCATCCTAAACCTATTTCTAATTATCTCCCATATTTATCCTATACCTAGCTTTATTTTCTATAAACATCTACTTCTACTCTTCTATATACACCTATATCTACTCTCTATTCTATTTAAATTTTACTCTATTATACACCTATTTCTCCTGTGGTGCTGGTTCTCCGGTATAAGGGAATAGTAGGTTGACGTGAAACCGTCCCCTCTCATTTCCCGTACCTACTTCCCTTAATAAATACGTGCACTCCCCTACTACTTCACCTATCTCAAAAGGTCCCTCATATGGCAAGTGTAGTTTAGCACATGTCATCCTATCTCTCTTCCCTACTCTCAAGCTTTTTACTACTACCTGGTCTCCCACTTTAAATTTTACCCTCTTTCTAATTCTTGCGTTCATCTTCCTTGTATATTTTTCAGCTCTCTTCCTTAACCTCTCCCTCACATCTACCAAAAGTTGTTGAAATTCATCGTCCCTAGGCACAATTTGCCATGGTCTTTCGGGATACTGTTGCTTGATCAGCATAATTGGACTGGTTTCTGTCACGGTACTAGGGGTTTCATTGATAAAAGATTCAACCTTGGACAAATTGTCCTCCCATAAACGATGATTCCTATGTGAAGCCAAACGCAAGAACTTAACCGTCTCTTGAATATATCGCTCAGCTGGATTAGCTTGAGGATGCCTTATGCTACAAAACACCACTTTAATGTTTTGCCTCTCCCAATAATCCCTAAATCTTTGATTATTAAAATATGTAGCATTGTCTGCTAATACTCGTGTAAAAGTTCCTACTTCCCTACAAAATTGTTCCAATTTCTTGTTCGTTCCGACTGTATTACAATCCCGAGTGGGATATAATTTGGTAAATTTTGAAAACACATCAGTCACAATCAGCACATGTTTGTGTCCTTTTGTACTTCGGACTAGATTACTCAAATAATCAATAGCAACTAAGTCCAGGGGATTTTGTACGTGTATACTTTGTACCACATCTTGACTCGTACTATTTTTGTACTTTCCTAAAGTACATAAGTGACAAGTGTTGATGACTGATTTTACTAACCCTAAGTCTTTAGTTGAAAAAAACGTTTCCCTAAAAATTAACCATGTCTTTCGGATCCCTATGTGACCATATCTTAAGTGCAGATCTTTGATAATTAATTTTGCTTGTACCCTATCCACTACATACACTTCCAAGTCTTGAATTTTTTTACACAAAAATCCGTTTATCATATGGAAGTTTTTAAATCCCGGTTCGTTTTCTAACTTCGTTCTAATAATCTGCAGCTCCTCACTCTGCCTCTGGTTCCTCAAGATCTCCTCTTCTCCATATACTGAATCATTTTGTAGTAGACTGTTCATGGCAATCATGATGTCACACGGTCTTTTGTTATCCATGTCTCTGTTTCTACTAAACGCGTCTGCTATAAAATTATTTTCTCCCTTAATATATTTAATCTCAAAGTCAAACTCCTGTAGTAACAACCCCCATCGATATACTCGATTGTTAGAAAATCTTGTATTCATCAACGCACACAACGCCGAATGATCCGTTTCGATTACAAAATGTCTTCCAATCAAAAAAAATTTTAACTTTGTAACCCCAACCACAACTGCTGCCATCTCCTTTTCACTAATCGTGTAATTTACCTCATGCGGCTTCAGTGTGCGTGAAACAAAAGATATGGGCACCTCTTCCCCCTCTTGTACTTGGTACAACTCTGCTGCTAACGCACTATCCGATGCATCCGTCCTCAGTACGAAACCTACATCAAATCTGGGATGCCTCAAAATTAGTTGGTCGTGAAATTGTTCCAACAGTGTTAGATATGTTGCCTCTTGACTTTCCGTCCAACTCCATCTTACTCCCTTCTTCAGAAGTTTAAACAATGGACTCGCTTTTTCAGCAAATCCCGGTACAAACTTTTTATAAAAGTTAAGGACCCCCAAAAAAGCTCTTAATTTCCTAATATCATTAGGTCTCGGATATGTCAAAAGTTCGGACAATCTTTCTTTATCGATACACATACCTTGAGTGTTCACCACATACCCCAGAAATTTAACCGTTTTGAAAAATTCACATTTTTCTATATTCAGCCTCAATCCTGCTAATTTAAGCTCTAATAATATCCGTTCTAAATGAGAGTAATGTTGTTCCTCAGTTTCACTAAAATTAAAATATCATCCACATAGTGTATGCAGAATTGCTCATATGCTCCTAAAATTGCTTGCATTGCCTTAATTAATGCTGCACTTGACGTTGACAAACCATACGGTACTACCTTAAAATTATAGATTTTTCCCTCTACGGAAAATCCTGTGTACCTTCTAGAATCTTTGTGTAATGGAATCAGCCAGAATGAATTCCTTAAATCTAATTTACTAAAATAAACTTGCCACTTAATCTCGTCAAAAGTGTGTCCATGGATGGTGGACAATGGAATTGCGGTTTGGTCCGTTGATTAATTTTTCGTGCATCTAAACATAAACGAATGCTATCATCCTTTTCTTAACTACCACCAACGGATTTATGAAATGAGTGTTTGATACCTCTATTATGCCATATTCCAACATTTTATTTAATTCTGCCTTCACCTGCTCCCGATATGCTGCTGGAATTGGATAAACCTTTGCGTTGAACGGTTCTGAATTATCCACTTCCAATATGTGCTCATAGCCTAACGCTGTGCTTGCTTCTACCCCACTAATTCTGCATGTTTTTGTAATAAAGCTTGAACCTCTACTCTCCTATCCTCTGGACATCTTATTGTGTTGATCTGTTTACCTTCATCATCCTCTACCTCTACTACATTAATATTCAACCCCGTGTCATCCTCTGTGACTTCATAACTGCCCTTCCATGGCACTACCCTATCCTTAATCCTTATTACCTTCCGTTCCATATCTATCAAAACCCCTAACTTCATCATACAGTCAACACCTAAAATGCTCTGAAACTTCAGTCCAGGTACAATTACAAACTCCTGTTCACAGCTTAAACCTCCTATATCTATCCTAAGCACCACAACACTATTCACTACAGCAAACTTCTTTTATTTGGAGCTACTAAATGGCTACGCTTTATAGGCATAATTCTATCACAAACCTTATCCCTAATTTTGCTGACGAATTCCTCCGATATTAAACTCGCCTCTGCCCCTGTATCAAGTAATACTTCTACATTATTCTCAAAAATTTCTAAATTAATAATTGGCAAACATAATTTTTCCTCAGTTTCTGGCTCTACTTCCTCCTCAATTTTGAAAAATTCACGTGGATGTTCATATACATTTACACTGAAATCTAGTGGTCTGTCGCGTTCTAAAAATCCTGTCCAGGTCTGTTTTCCCTACTCGGTCCTGGTCTAGCCGTCACCTCAGCGTATGTCCTAGGCGTTTCCACTCGTTCCGTGTCTGTATTAGCTGTCCCCCTCATGTCCGGTGAACTATTCCTTCTGGTAGGTTCCGGTCTCGGTGCAGGTCCCCTTCCTAAACTATTACTTCTAATGTACGGTCGTCGCTGTTCCCAATTCTGTCGCTGGTATCCGTAACTATTCCCCCTTCTAGCATAGTTGTCCCGTCTATTGTCAAACCTAACTGTGTTGATCTGTCTTTCCCTATTATCCCGAGGTCGTCCACTACTTACGTCGTCGTACCTCTGCAGGTATTCTAAAAACATTTCTCTGTCCACTATGTTCTGTAGTGCTACGTGTTGTCTTACTTCTACCTCGAAGTGTCGTGATAAATACTTAATAATTTGTCGGTCCGTCAGTGGTGGGTTCAGTTGCTTTGCTATGCTATACTTGCGTATAGCATATTGCTCCTACTTCCTGAAAATTCTCCTTAAATTTCCTGTGATTAAGTCGTCTCGTACCTGGTCTTGTCTGTGGTCACTCCAGTAGTGCTTTAAAAATCTGTCTTCAAAGTCCGTGTAGGTGTCTATGTCCTGCCCTACTAAATTGTACCATGCTTCCGCGTTGTCTTTCAATAAAGCTTTTATCGTATTCAGTTTAGTCTGTTCGTCAAATAAATTTCCCACTAGATTTCTTACACTATTAATAAAAATTTGTGGATTTACCCTGTTATCGCCATAAAACTTCATGTGTTGGTCCAATGATACTCCACCTGTATAAAATCTGGGACCATCCCCCGTTAAACTTGACATGTTGTATTTGATACTACTAACTTCGCGCTCTACCCTGCCTAACTGATCCCTACATGAGTCCGTTACTTCAGTCATTTTTATATTAATCTCTTCTTCACAAAAAATGCGTACTTCGGACCTTAAATGTCCCATTTCCTGTCGAAGACCTGTAATATCACGCTCATTTTTATCAACCCTATTTTCAACTTCCCCCATTTTTACGGTAAGACTATTTTTAAATTCTGTAAATTCTTTAGTCGATTGCTCAATTTTCCCGCTTATCTGCTCTAATTTTCGGTTAGACTCTTCGTTCATCCTCTCTAGCATTCTCATTATCATCTCGTTTCCTTGATCCCCTGATTCCGTCCTCGACTGATCTCTACTGCCTCCAGCTTCTTCCATTTTCGAATTTTTTCCACACAATGCACTATCGTCACTTCCAATTTCCACTCCTTGACTCCTTAACCACTCTTTTCTCTGCATACGTTCTAATCACTCTCACACACTCTAAAATACTCTTAAATTTATACACACACAGAAACTCTCTCTCTCAGATCGCCAGTTTCCTGGAATAAAATCACAAAAATTTTATTTGGAACTCGAGCCCCACGTTGGGCGCCAAAGAATGCTGTAAAACCTTTTTAAAATCGAGCCTCACGAATTGGGCGTCAAGAATGCTGTGATCCATGTATTAGATTCGAGCCTCACGAATTGGGCGCCAAAGAATGCTGTGAACCTCCAAAATCCGGGTACTCCGCTTTTCGAATCGAGCCCCACAGATTGGGCGTCAAGGAATGCTGTTTCCCTAAAAATTGAATCGAGCCCCACAGATTGGGCGTCAAGGAATGCTGTTTCCCTAAAAATTGAATCGAGCCTCACGAATTGGACGTCAAGAATGCTGTGAAACCTACAAAAAGCTATCCATTACCTTAACTGTGTTGGTCCATTGACTTTCTTCTGTTAATCGCCTCGGCTGCTCCTCTAGATAACTTTCATCCTCAATCATAAAAAAAAACAAACACATTCCTATCACACACATCAACGTTAACTCTATTTACATCAATATTCACAATACATTAAAATTTCAAAATTAAAATTCAGCATAAATTTTAATATCAAAAATTTTCAAGATTAAATTTGTTATCATTTTCAAGTGCATCCAGAATTAAAGTCCTTGTAGGATGCCTACTAATTACTATAACAATATATGCAGAGTACAAAGGGAGCATCTACCACCCCTTTACGTTAATTAACCAGGTTCGTCTAATTGAGCTCAAATACATACCCATATTTTTATCATAATCCAGAACATCAATACTAAATACCCTTTCTACTTAAACAAGCAAATTTCACCTTAAAATTAAAATTTTATTGCTAGTACAATTTCACTACTGTCCATTTTGAGTAAATCAATTATAAAGTTATTCAACACACACAAAATATCAAAGTTCAAACAAAATAGTATAATTTACCTGAAGGTTACTTGCACTCGTAGCTTCAATGTACATCGTCCCTTTTGTTAATCACACCATTCCAACTGGGTTATATTTACTGCTTCTGATTCTCAACGCTTTTAAAATCTTCTCCATCACCATTCATCTAAAGTTGTTTCAGGGCTTTTCCGGAACTCCTCTGTGTATATCTGACCCTTGTTTCGTGGATCCAGACACGTTTATGCACCATTTAAGTATTAATACCCCCGAAAAATAACAAAGAACTTCATACTTCTTTCACCAATATACGCCAAAACTGCCTACTTTTGTGTATTTATTTGTCGTAGTAAATTTTACCAATTGGTACAGTGATACTAAACTTTCTTTACCTTGTATCTTCTTTTCTAAGTGCACTAACGTACATACATTGTAGCACGTAAAGAACAAGCTGTTTTAAATCACATAATATTCGAGCAAACTGTTTAAATTATTTAATATTAAAACCGGAAAACTAAAAAGCACTGTTTAACGCGTTCAATCAAGTCGAAGATCTAAGAGAGCTTCTTCATATTAACCTCCGTATATATAGCGGTTAGCCTGTCTGTCGGTCTGTTCCCCAAAACAGACAATTCTAAAGAATTTCGCCTGCTATGTTCCCATTCCGCAGCTCGGCATGCGATTTTTACGAATTTTGTACTCGCCTCAGTTAAATCTCAGAAAATTTCCACACGGCACGCAACGTCTGAGAATATCTAATTAAATTTTATACAGAAATGTTATTTCTACCTCTCAATTTTGCCTTTTACTTTCAACCAATCGCAACCCCATGACGTTGCTCTACTCACGCCTTTTTACTATATGTGTCTCGGTCTTGCGCCTATTATCTGTCTCTATCTACCCTGTTCTTATTAGTGCAAATTGATATTCCTTATTATCGATTATTTCAGTCCATGTGGACTATCTGGGTTAAATAACCCCGTATCGCACCTTCTCGTGAATATTAAGCCACGGTTTCTCCAAGATTCTTTGTAACCATTAATTATCTGCAACATTTTCGCCGTACGTGACTTTTAAACTACGCAGGTGTTCAAACATAATATTAATTCTCAGAGCTTTATTTTATTGGGTTTTTACAAGTTTTTATAGATATTATATGTTACTAACGGTTCAATTAACTTCAATTAAAATTAATACCCTTTAAATTTTAGTGAATCCTAACTAAATATTAATTATTATCTGTACGTTTTAATACCGGTTACTTCAAATTGAGTTAATTAATTTTTATAAATTTTGCACGTAATTTCTCTTTGTTCTTTACTAGGAATAATTAAATTATACGTAGAGCTTTTTTAATACTGCTTCTTTTGATATAAAGCGTCTTGTACATGATTTAAATCTCTTATTTTTAATGAAACGAATGAATTTTTATGCTTCACGCTTTTATTTAATAACGCGAGTTATGTATCTTTTCCCAAAGCTTCTACACGGTGATTAAAATTATTTGATGTGATTATTTAATTTTCTACCTTGGTCTAAATATGAGTAATATATATATATATATATATATATATATATATATATATTTTTCTACCCTCTACTTTGGGCTTCAACCTATATTATGTGTCCACTTTCCCTTTTACTATTATTAAATCTCACTACTTGTCAGTTACTCACTCTTTATTTTATAAATTTTTAAAACGTGCACACCTAATGCACGCCCCGTACTTGCAACGTTTGGTTGGTTCTTTAATAAACTATTTATTGCAATGCCTCGACTATTTAAGCTCTTAATCTCAGGGTGTTCAACTACTTATAGTGGGTTCCGTTATAAGTAGATGTGCTAAGTCCAACCAAAGTGCACTCTTTTGTTTTACTACTAAAATTGATACTCTACTTTTGTATATGCCAAAATTTCTAATAAGATCAAAGTTGCTTTGTGCCAAATTAAATTACTACCAAAATTGTATGCCTATTTTTGACGTATTAAGATATATTTCAACACTCACCTGGTCTATACTCCGTTGATGCCTCTCTGACTGCTGGCTCAAAATCCTTATCGCCGTATGCGTCTTCACACTGATGTTCTTGAATTTCCGTGCCGCCTCCAGGTGTCCTTGAATTTTAACTGCTCCCCAATACCTGAAATGATTCACCCAAATTTAGAATTTAGAAAAATCAGTGCTACAACTTCCCCTGTGCTAATCTCCGCTTCGAATCTTTGTTTTCTCTATAAATCCGTCCGCTTCTCCGTATCTAATCCCAATCTACTCGTTCCTGTATCTTTTTGCTCGATGCTCCTGCTACCTTTAAACCACTCTCCAATATCCAACTTCTTTCCTATGTATAACCACTCTCGATGTCCTTCTACCTTTAAACCGCACTCCAATATCCAACTTCTTTCTATGTATATCCACTCTCGACGTCCTTCTACCTTTAAACCGCTCTCCAATATCACTTCAAATCTATATAACCACTCTCGATGACCTGCTACCTTTAAACCACTCTCCAAATCCAATAATTTACCGTCGCACAATCACTACTATTCACTTTATACTTCCGATGCTTGTTTCTTTACCACTTTATTCAATTGAAACTCCTTTTAAAACAACCACTTTTATTTTCTTTTTAAATATCTGGATACAAATTAGCACAGTTATGAAAACACGTCTTTTTACAAAATTGGTTCGAAAATAATCTGCCTTGTTTACTCTCTAAGGCGACCATGTTAAATCCCTTAGCCCACTACATCTTAAAGTTCATAACAAATAACTACGTTCGTGTCGCACATACCAAAGTTCATGTCTTTTATACAATTTCATAATCACATTAAATTCTAATATATGTCCTAAATCTTTACATTCCACCAATCACATTTGACGTTGTTATAACTAATAATTTTGAGTTTACAAATATTGTCCAAAAGTTGATTCTATATAAAATGAGACCAAAATAAATTACACTTGACCCTGGATGCAGATATCTAACCCATCTATTATGGTGCTCTTGCGTTGCTAACCGTAGATATTTTATTACCTCCCGTATATATCGTTCGCATGGATTTGCTTTCGGATGCCGTATACTACTAAATGACACCTTAATGTGCGCTCGATTTAACCCGTTCCTAAATCTTTGGTTGTTAAAATAAGTTGCGTTGTCTACCAAAATCCTTTCCATTCTCCCTACCTGGCTTCCAAATTCTTTAATCGACTGTAAAGCATGCACCGTGTTGCTTCGCCTTGCCGGAAATAATTTAACAAATTTTGAAAAAACGTCCACCATTACTAATATGTGTCGATACCCCTGTTCACTCGTAATCAGGTTGCTTAAGTAATCAATAGCTACCAATTCCAATGGTCCGCTCACGCTCACACTCATCGGTACATTCCGCAACACCACGTTCTTGTCTTTCCCTAAGATACAAATTGTGCAACGATTAATCCTTTCTTTAACCACCGTGATATCGTTCCGTGCATAAAACGCCTCCCTGAATACCAAAAATGTTTTTCTTATGCCTATATGTCCAAAATTTAAATGAATTTCATCTATAATTTCCACAGCCGCGTCTCTGGATACCACTACCAGCTCTGCCTCACCTATCCTTTTACTACGAACTGCCCTACGATGGTAAATCCACGGTACTCCTCCACATTTTCGCTTGTTAATCTCGCGGATCGAGCTCACCTCACTGTGCCTTTGCGTTTCCATAAGCTTGGCATTTGTCCACCGACCAACATCCCTGAACTCCTGCAAAGCAACTAAACAATCCTTCACGTCTTTATTCTCGTCCACCTGCGGTCTGCTTAGAAAATCCGCCGTCACATTCTCCTTGCCTGGTTTGTGCTTGATTTCAAAATCGTATTCCTGTAATACTAACGCCCATCTGTACAACCTGCTGTTTAGAAACTCCTTTTTCTTCATAAATGTTACCACCGTGTTGTCGGATTCTATTAAAAATTTGTTACCTAGCAGATAAAAACGCAACTTTTTCACTGCATATACTATCGCCAACATTTCCTTCTCTGCCGTCGCATATCTGGTTTCGCAGTCTTTAATACCCTCGAAATAAATACAATTGGTACCTCAGCTCCGTCCTGGATCTGCACCAACTCAGCCCCTATCGCATATTTCGACGCATCCGTTCTTAAAATAAATTCGTCTTTGAAATTTGGATATTTTAATGACAACTCTTTATAAAACGCACTTTTAAATCCTGGAACGCCTTCTCTCGATCAGCAGTCCATTTCCATCTTTCATTTTTCTTCAATAAACTCACCAACGGCATACACAACTCAGAATATCGCGGTATAAATCGTTTATAATAATTTAGAACCCTAAAACCCTCGTAATCCTCTCACGTTCTTTGGTTGAGCAATCTTTTCAACTCGTCCAACCTTTTATTACAAATTTTCATCCCATTTTCACTGATTTCAAACCCTAAATATGTAACTTTGTTCTTAAACAACTCGCATTTCTCCACGTTCAACTTCAAACCCCCCTTCGTCCAGCCTCTGGATCACCTTTTCTAAATGCTCCAGGTGTTCTTGTTCGTTCCTTGAAAAAATCAACAAATCATCCACATAGTGCGAACAGAAACATTCATACTCGTTAAACAGCTTCTGCATGGCCCTTACAAGTGCTGCTGAAGAACTACTTAACCCAAACGGAACTACAGAAAACATGTAAATCTCTCCTTCAATACTAAACCCTGTAAACTTCTTACTGTCTTCATGCAACGGAATTAACCAAAATGAATTTTTTTAATCTAATTTACTGAAAAACTTCATCTCGTACACTTTGTACAACAAGTTATCCAACCCCTGCGGTTGTTCATATTGCGGTTTCGTAATCGAATTCAACTTCCTCGCATCCAAACAAATCCTTATATCCCTTTTATTGGGTTTAGGAACAATAACTACCGGGTTCACATATTGAGTTTTCGCTGGTTCTATATTATTCCATCTCGTAACATCTTGTTAATCTCGGCTTTAACCCTATTTCTAATAGCAAACGGAATTGGATACACCTTTGTATTAAACCCGTTGTCTTCCGTGACCTCTAACTTATGCATATATCGCCTCGCCAATCTTGGCTCTTCATTAAATAACCCTACATATTTATTAAATAATTCTTCTAGCTTCGCCTTTATCTCAATACTCACTTTTCGAATCTGTTCATCCTTAATTAATCTCACAAACATATTACATAATCGTACTTTAACCTGTCTATAATCACTTGTCCTATCCATTCCTAATCCCGACTTATCTATATTATCTCCATTCCTATATTCCTCACTAACCGTAGACACCATCCATAACTTATCTTTATCAAATATTCGAATCGACCTATCCTTACCATCTATATTCACTCCAAAATCCTCTATAAAATCCATTCCTAATATGAAATCTATATGCAACCCTTTGTAATTAAAAACTCTGCCTCTCCTGCATTTTTATCCCCTACAAATATCGGTACACGGATGATCCTATAAATCGTAGTTAACTTTTTATTCATTGCCGACCATAAATTAACCCCATCAATCGCTTCTATTCTTCCTTTTAAAAAATCAGCATGTTTTATCACCACCCTCTCATCTACCAGCGACAACTGTGAACCACTATCAACTAAAGCAACATATAAACACTCACTTAAACTAATATTAATGAACAAAAGGTTCTTTTTATTCAAATTATAATTATTTAACAATAAGTCTTTTAAACTATAAACCACGTCGACCTTTAATCCTATACATTCGTTCTTCCAAAATTTTGCGTTTTTTTTTCTGAGGGTGCCTCGTGTATCTGCACCACTTCAATTTGATCCGTGTCCTGAGTCCTTGCGCTGGTCGTTATGTGGTGGACGTTCGCGTCCCTGTCCGTCCGGCTATATCCGTTCTGTGTACCGCCCCCTGTATTTCGACCGTCATCCGCGTTGTCGTCGCGCTGGTACCTGTTTTGTCTTTGTAAGTCGTTCTCCCGGTGTTCCCTATTGTAGTATGGTCTCCAGTTCCGTCGTGTCCCCAGTGATTTCGGTGTCCGTGGTTAAAATAGTCCTGTCGGTAGCTGGGTCGATGTTCGTGATGGAAATTGTCCTGTCTATGGTTGGGTCGCTGTTCGTGGTACGTATGTCGTCGGTTGTCTTCCCTATAACCCCGGTTTTGATCCCAATGACTAGTCCGTGTTTTTGCCTCCAGTGCCGTTGCCAAATCGAAGTTTCTCATGACGCCTAAAAATTCCCGCAGTGTTTTAACATTATGGACCACAACCATCTTTGTCACTTCCGGCTCCATGTGGCCCGCAAGTAGTAGTACAATGTCGTCCTCGCCCAACTTTGGTGTCAAGTGCTGTGCCTGGTTGAATTTGTCGATTGCATATTCTTCGCGAGTCCCGTGTGTCCGACTGTAGTGTCCCGTAATCAAATTTGTACGTATGTCCGTCTGGTGCGTGTTGCTCCAGAACTGTTCCATAAATAGTCGTCGAAATTCCGCGTAGGTGTCGTACTGTCGGCGTATGATGTTGTGCCACTTTTCCGCGTTCCCTGTCAATGTCGCCCCGACTATCTGTAACTTAGTCCTTTCATTTTCCGATTCGACGATCTCGTCCAGTCTGTCTAGAAATCCCATCGGCTGTTCTGTCCTCCGTCCTTCAAATTTAGGTAACGCGTCCCGGTTCAATTTAATGTGCTGTCCGTAGTCCAGTCCAATGCGCCGTCGTTCTAGGTCGTCCAATTTTTCATGTATTTGTCTTACGTCATGTCCTACCCGGTTTTCTAATACTGTGACTTTGTCGTCCAGTTGCGTCTTAGTGTTCATATTTTCGGTCTGTATCGTCTCTAAGGTTTGTCCTAAATTTCTGTAGTTTGTCAAATGTCTTTTGTCGCACGTTTGAATTTCGGAATGTAACGTCGTAAAACCACTGACCATTGTCTCCTCAACTGTCTCTACGCGTGTCTTGATTTCGGTCCGTAGATCCGTTTTTGTCGTGTTCAAGTCTCCCTGAATCTGTACCCGTGTATTTTCTAATTTGTCATCTATTCTGTCTATCTTTTCGTGTACCTCAGTCCTTATGTCGTCCTTTACGTTTTGCATTTGCGTGAGTAGATAGTCCTGTGTATAATTCAGTTTAGCCGTCAGTTCCGCGTGTGCCGTCCTAAACTCGTTCCTTAGTTCGGTGTGTGAATCTTCAATTTTTCGTTAGCTCGGTCTTTAATTCTGTGTGTGAATCTCTAATTTGGTTCGTTAAAGTCGTATGTAAAGTCGTTATTTTATTAGTCAACTGCGTATTCGCCTCTTTTTGTTCCATCTGTGACGTTTCAAATTTGTTCGTTAATTCCGTCCGTGACTCTTTTTGTTCCGTACGTAAATCTGCCATTTGGTTTGTTAAATTTGTTAAGTCCGTCTTCAGTTCCGTGTTTGAAGTTTTAAAATCGTTTTTTAGACTCATCAGTATTCGTATAAGATCTAAGCTTCCAGCGGTTTCTGCCACCCTAACCTCCGGCGCCGTCGCCTGGTCCACGTCCCTGTCTAACACCTCCGGGTCTGTCTGCCTCACCTCCATCTCCTGGATGTCTCCCCCTGCGTCTAACTCTATGTCTTGCGTCCTACTTTCATCGTTTTGTGTCGTGATTTCTGCTTCAATTCCGTATATCAGTCCCGATCTCGTAATCCGTTTCATTGCTGGGTCCGTCATCTCTGCAGCCTATTTTTGAACTCGTATGCCTGAAAATATCTAACTACGGGCCCCACCTAATCTCAGGCTCCGTGTCCTACTACTATTTCTGTCTAATTTCAACTCAATCTAGCCTTTTTTCAGCCCCGCGTTGGGTTTGCCACCTATATTCTACCCTCTACGTTGGGCTTCAACCTATATTATGTGTCCACTTTCCCTTTTACTATTATTAAATCTCACTACTTGTCAGTTACTCACTCTTTATTTTATAAATTTTTAAAATGTGCAGACCTAATGCACGCCCCGTACTTGCAACGTTTGGTTGGTTCTTTAATAAACTATTTATTGCAATGCCTCGACTATTTAAGCTCTTAATCTCAGGGTGTTCAACTACTTATAGTGGGTTCTGTTATAAGTAGATGTGCTAAGTCCAACCAAAGTGCACTCTTTTGTTTTACTACTAAAATTGATACTCTACTTTTGTATATGCCAAAATTTCTAATAAGATCAAAGTTGCTTTGTGCCAAATTAAATTACTACCAAAATTGTATGCCTATTTTTGACGTATTAAGATATATTTCAACACTCACCTGGTCTATACTCCGTTGATGCCTCTCTGACTGCTGGCTCAAAATCCTTATCGCCGTATGCGTCTTCACACTGATGTTCTTGAATTTCCGTGCCGCCTCCAGGTGTCCTTGAATTTTAACTGCTCCCCAATACCTGAAATGATTAACCCAAATTTAGAATTTAGAAAAATCAGTGCTACAACTTCCCCTGTGCTAATCTCCGCTTCGAATCCTTGTTTTCTATAAATCCGTCCGCTTCTCCGTATCTAATCCCAATCTACTCGTTCCTGTATCTTTTTGCTCGATGCTCCTGCTACCTTTAAACCACTCTCCAATATCCAACTTCTTTCCTATGTATAACCACTCTCGATGTCCTTCTACCTTTAAACCGCACTCCAATATCCAACTTCTTTCTATGTATATCCACTCTCGACGTCCTTCTACCTTTAAACCGCTCTCCAATATTCAACTTCTTTTCTATGTATAACCACTCTCGATGTCCTGCTACCTTTTAAACCGCTCTCCTATATCACTTCAAATCTATATAACCACTCGATGACCTGCTGCCTTTAAACCACTCTCCAAATCCAATAATTTACCGTCGCACAATCACTACTATTCACTTTATACTTCCGATGCTTGTTTCTTTACCACTTTATTCAATTGAAACTCCTTTTAAAACAACTACTTTTATTTTCTTTTAAATATCTGGATACAAATTAGCACAGTTATGAAAACACGTCTTTTTACAAAATTGGTTCGAAAATAATCTGCCTTGTTTACTCTCTAAGGCGACCATGTTAAATCCCTTAGCCTACTACATCTTAAAGTTCATAACAAATAACTACGTTCGTGTCGCACATACCAAAGTTCATGTCTTTTATACAATTTCATAATCACATTAAATTCTAATATATGTCCTAAATCTTTACATTCCACCAATCACATTTGACGTTGTTATAACTAATAATTTTGAGTTTACAAATATTGTCCAAAAGTTGATTCTATATAAAATGAGACCAAAATAAATTACACTTGACCCTGGATGCATGTTGATAGTAAACATTCACAGACGCATCCGGCTTTTGGACGGCAAATGTACTTTCAAAGGCCTTTAAAATTCAAACTCGGCATAAACCCTTGAGCACTGCACATCTTACTACGTCATTCAGTCATTTTAAAATTACCTTTTGGCACTGAATTTCAACTACTATATTTGAATGGTATTTTAGTATACATAAAATACGGCAAACATACATTTTTAAGTTTATGTGATCAAATATGTGGATTATTTTTGTTTGGCATTTGCTACCTTGTACTAAACAACCCTTATAACTTTTAGTAGCTCCCTTAGACATTATATTGGCCCCAGTGATTTTGAATGAAATTGGAAATTGCGTCGGCTTTACACTTTCCTGGTGTGCATAATTTCTAGTTTTATTTAAAATCAAACCATCTCTTACCTTTCTAAACAAACCCCTTTTCGGATTCCTACATATTTTAATTATTCAACCCCTATTTTTAATTCTCAACATATCTGCCTAACTATGCTACATACTAACCTACCTTATAAACTAAAACAAAAACTAAACTTTCCGTCGCATGAACTATATAACAACTATTCTACTAAACCCTCTTCCTGTACAACCTTATATGGGTATAGATTTTCCAAGTGAAAACGCCCACGATATTCCCCTGTCATAGTAGCTAATTCAAATGTATTTCCTTTCGCAAAAATACGCGTAATCTTGTACGGCCCTTCATAAGGAAACAACAACTTCGCGCAAATGTTCCTGTCGCGGTTCGAAACTCTTAACCTTTTCACAACCACCATATCTGCTATTTCAAAAGTCGTCCTTTTTTTGATCCTGCTACACCTCCGCTCGATATCCCTACGCTGCATCCTTTCGATCCTACGTCTAACACTGCCCAACAACTCTGTGATGTCTTGTACCTCGACTTCTTCCCTCCATGGCCTAGCTGGTATAATCCTCCGAATCAATGTTATCGGACACGTTTTTGTAACTGAACTCGGTACACAATTCATGAAATTTTCAATCTGCGGCAGATATCTAACCCATCTATTATGGTGCTCTTGCGTTGCTAACCGTAGATATTTTATTACCTCCCGTATATATCGTTCGCATGGATTTGCTTTCGGATGCCGTATACTACTAAATGACACCTTAATGTGCGCTCGATTTAACCCGTTCCTAAATCTTTGGTTGTTAAAATAAGTTGCGTTGTCTACCAAAATCCTTTCCATTCTCCCTACCTGGCTTCCAAATTCTTTAATCGACTGTAAAGCATGCACCGTGTTGCTTCGCCTTGCCGGAAATAATTTAACAAATTTTGAAAAACGTCCACCATTACTAATATGTGTCGATACCCCTGTTCACTCGTAATCAGGTTGCTTAAGTAATCAATAGCTACCAATTCCAATGGTCCGCTCACGCTCACACTCATCGGTACATTCCGCAACACCACGTTCTTGTCTTTCCCTAAGATACAAATTTTGCAACGATTAATCCTTTCTTTAACCACCGTGATATCGTTCCGTGCATAAAACGCCTCCCTGAATACCAAAAATGTTTTTCTTATGCCTATATGTCCAAAATTTAAATGAATTTCATCTATAATTTCCACAGCCGCGTCTCTGGATACCACTACCAGCTCTGCCTCACCTATCCTTTTTACTACGAACTGCCCTACGATGGTAAATCCACGGTACTCCTCCACATTTTCGCTTGTTAATCTCTCGCGGATCGAGCTCACCTCACTGTGCCTTTGCGTTTCCATAAGCTTGGCATTTGTCCACCGACCAACATCCCTGAACTCCTGCAAAGCAACTAAACAATCCTTCACGTCTTTATTCTCGTCCACCTGCGGTCTGCTTAGAAAATCCGCCGTCACATTCTCCTTGCCTGGTTTGTGCTTGATTTCAAAATCGTATTCCTGTAATACTAACGCCCATCTGTACAACCTGCTGTTTAGAAACTCCTTTTTCTTCATAAATGTTACCACCGTGTTGTCGGATTCTATTAAAATTTGTTACCTAGCAGATAAAACGCAACTTTTTCACTGCATATACTATCGCCAACATTTCCTTCTCTGCCGTCGCATATCTGGTTTCGCAGTCTTTTAATACCCTCGAAATAAATACAATTGGTACCTCAGCTCCGTCCTGGATCTGCACCAACTCAGCCCCTATCGCATATTTCGACGCATCCGTTCTTAAAATAAATTCGTCTTTGAAATTTGGATATTTTAATGACAACTCTTTATAAAACGCACTTTTTAAATCCTGGAACGCCTTCTCTCGATCAGCAGTCCATTTCCATCTTTCATTTTTCTTCAATAAACTCACCAACGGCATACACAACTCAGAATATCGCGGTATAAATCGTTTATAATAATTTAGAACCCCTAAAAACCCTCGTAATCCTCTCACGTTCTTTGGTTGAGCAATCTTTTTCAACTCGTCCAACCTTTTATTACAAATTTTCATCCCATTTTCACTGATTTCAAACCCTAAATATGTAACTTTGTTCTTAAACAACTCGCATTTCTCCACGTTCAACTTCAAACCCCCTTCGTCCAGCCTCTGGATCACCTTTTCTAAATGCTCCAGGTGTTCTTGTTCGTTCCTTGAAAAAATCAACAAATCATCCACATAGTGCGAACAGAAACATTCATACTCGTTAAACAGCTTCTGCATGGCCCTTACAAGTGCTGCTGAAGAACTACTTAACCCAAACGGAACTACAGAAAACATGTAAATCTCTCCTTCAATACTAAACCCTGTAAACTTCTTACTGTCTTCATGCAACGGAATTAACCAAAATGAATTTTTTTAATCTAATTTACTGAAAAACTTCATCTCGTACACTTTGTACAACAAGTTATCCAACCCCTGCGGTTGTTCATATTGCGGTTTCGTAATCGAATTCAACTTCCTCGCATCCAAACAAATCCTTATATCCCTTTTATTGGGTTTAGGAACAATAACTACCGGGTTCACATATTGAGTTTTCGCTGGTTCTATATTATTCCATCTCGTAACATCTTGTTAATCTCGGCTTTAACCCTATTTCTAATAGCAAACGGAATTGGATACACCTTTGTATTAAACCCGTTGTCTTCCGTGACCTCTAACTTATGCATATATCGCCTCGCCAATCTTGGCTCTTCATTAAATAACCCTACATATTTATTAAATAATTCTTCTAGCTTCGCCTTTATCTCAATACTCACTTTTCGAATCTGTTCATCCTTAATTAATCTCACAAACATATTACATAATCGTACTTTAACCTGTCTATAATCACTTGTCCTATCCATTCCTAATCCCGACTTATCTATATTATCTCCATTCCTATATTCCTCACTAACCGTAGACACCATCCATAACTTATCTTTATCAAATATTCGAATCGACCTATCCTTACCATCTATATTCACTCCAAAATCCTCTATAAAATCCATTCCTAATATGAAATCTATATGCAACCCCTTTGTAATTAAAAACTCTGCCTCTCCTGCATTTTTATCCCCTACAAATATCGGTACACGGATGATCCTATAAATCGTAGTTAACTTTTTATTCATTGCCGACCATAAATTAACCCCATCAATCGCTTCTATTCTTCCTTTTTAAAAAATCAGCATGTTTTATCACCACCCTCTCATCTACCAGCGACAACTGTGAACCACTATCAACTAAAGCAACATATAAACACTCACTTAAACTAATATTAATGAACAAAAGGTTCTTTTATTCAAATTATAATTATTTAACAATAAGTCTTTTAAACTATAAACCACGTCGACCTTTAATCCTATACATTCGTTCTTCCAAAATTTTGCGTTTTTTTTTTCTGAGGGTGCCTCGTGTATCTGCACCACTTCAATTTGATCCGTGTCCTGAGTCCTTGCGCTGGTCGTTATGTGGTGGACGTTCGCGTCCCTGTCCGTCCGGCTATATCCGTTCTGTGTACCGCCCCCTGTATTTCGACCGTCATCCGCGTTGTCGTCGCGCTGGTACCTGTTTTGTCTTTGTAAGTCGTTCTCCCGGTGTTCCCTATTGTAGTATGGTCTCCTGTTTCCGTCGTGTCCCCAGTGATTTCGGTGTCCGTGGTTAAAATAGTCCTGTCGGTAGCTGGGTCGATGTTCGTGATGGAAATTGTCCTGTCTATGGTTGGGTCGCTGTTCGTGGTACGTATGTCGTCGGTTGTCTTCCCTATAACCCCGGTTTTGATCCCAATGACTAGTCCGTGTTTTTGCCTCCAGTGCCGTTGCCAAATCGAAGTTTCTCATGACGCCTAAAAATTCCCGCAGTGTTTTAACATTATGGACCACAACCATCTTTGTCACTTCCGGCTCCATGTGGCCCGCAAGTAGTAGTACAATGTCGTCCTCGCCCAACTTTGGTGTCAAGTGCTGTGCCTGGTTGAATTTGTCGATTGCATATTCTTCGCGAGTCCCGTGTGTCCGACTGTAGTGTCCCGTAATCAAATTTGTACGTATGTCCGTCTGGTGCGTGTTGCTCCAGAACTGTTCCATAAATAGTCGTCGAAATTCCGCGTAGGTGTCGTACTGTCGGCGTATGATGTTGTGCCACTTTTCCGCGTTCCCTGTCAATGTCGCCCCGACTATCTGTAACTTAGTCCTTTCATTTTCCGATTCGACGATCTCGTCCAGTCTGTCTAGAAATCCCATCGGCTGTTCTGTCCTCCGTCCTTCAAATTTAGGTAACGCGTCCCGGTTCAATTTAATGTGCTGTCCGTAGTCCAGTCCAATGCGCCGTCGTTCTAGGTCGTCCAATTTTTCATGTATTTGTCTTACGTCATGTCCTACCCGGTTTTCTAATACTGTGACTTTGTCGTCCAGTTGCGTCTTAGTGTTCATATTTTCGGTCTGTATCGTCTCTAAGGTTTGTCCTAAATTTCTGTAGTTTGTCAAATGTCTTTTGTCGCACGTTTGAATTTCGGAATGTAACGTCGTAAAACCACTGACCATTGTCTCCTCAACTGTCTCTACGCGTGTCTTGATTTCGGTCCGTAGATCCGTTTTTGTCGTGTTCAAGTCTCCCTGAATCTGTACCCGTGTATTTTCTAATTTGTCATCTATTCTGTCTATCTTTTCGTGTACCTCAGTCCTTATGTCGTCCTTTACGTTTTGCATTTGCGTGAGTAGATAGTCCTGTGTATAATTCAGTTTAGCCGTCAGTTCCGCGTGTGCCGTCCTAAACTCGTTCCTTAGTTCGGTGTGTGAATCTTCAATTTTTTTCGTTAGCTCGGTCTTTAATTCTGTGTGTGAATCTCTAATTTGGTTCGTTAAAGTCGTATGTAAAGTCGTTATTTTATTAGTCAACTGCGTATTCGCCTCTTTTTGTTCCATCTGTGACGTTTCAAATTTGTTCGTTAATTCCGTCCGTGACTCTTTTTGTTCCGTACGTAAATCTGCCATTTGGTTTGTTAAATTTGTTAAGTCCGTCTTCAGTTCCGTGTTTGAAGTTTTAAAATCGTTTTTTAGACTCATCAGTATTCGTATAAGATCTAAGCTTCCAGCGGTTTCTGCCACCCTAACCTCCGGCGCCGTCGCCTGGTCCACGTCCCTGTCTAACACCTCCGGGTCTGTCTGCCTCACCTCCATCTCCTGGATGTCTCCCCCTGCGTCTAACTCTATGTCTTGCGTCCTACTTTCATCGTTTTGTGTCGTGATTTCTGCTTCAATTCCGTATATCAGTCCCGATCTCGTAATCCGTTTCATTGCTGGGTCCGTCATCTCTGCAGCCTATTTTTGAACTCGTATGCCTGAAAATATCTAACTACGGGCCCCACCTAATCTCAGGCTCCCGTGTCCTACTACTATTTCTGTCTAATTTCAACTCAATCTAGCCTTTTTTCAGCCCCGCGTTGGGTTTGCCACCTATATTCTACCCTCTACGTTGGGCTTCAACCTATATTATGTGTCCACTTTCCCTTTTACTATTATTAAATCTCACTACTTGTCAGTTACTCACTCTTTATTTTATAAATTTTTTAAAATGTGCACACCTAATGCACGCCCCGTACTTGCAACGTTTGGTTGGTTCTTTAATAAACTATTTATTGCAATGCCTCGACTATTTAAGCTCTTAATCTCAGGGTGTTCAACTACTTATAGTGGGTTCTGTTATAAGTAGATGTGCTAAGTCCAACCAAAGTGCACTCTTTTGTTTTACTACTAAAATTGATACTCTACTTTTGTATATGCCAAAATTTCTAATAAGATCAAAGTTGCTTTGTGCCAAATTAAATTACTACCAAAATTGTATGCCTATTTTTGACGTATTAAGATATATTTCAACACTCACCTGGTCTATACTCCGTTGATGCCTCTCTGACTGCTGGCTCAAAATCCTTATCGCCGTATGCGTCTTCACACTGATGTTCTTGAATTTCCGTGCCGCCTCCAGGTGTCCTTGAATTTTAACTGCTCCCCAATACCTGAAATGATTAACCCAAATTTAGAATTTAGAAAAATCAGTGCTACAACTTCCCCTGTGCTAATCTCCGCTTCGAATCCTTGTTTTCTCTATAAATCCGTCCGCTTCTCCGTATCTAATCCCAATCTACTCGTTCCTGTATCTGTTTGCTCGATGCTCCTGCTACCTTTAAACCACTCTCCAATATCCAACTTCTTTCCTATGTATAACCACTCTCGATGTCCTTCTACCTTTAAACCGCACTCCAATATCCAACTTCTTTCTATGTATATCCACTCTCGACGTCCTTCTACCTTTAAACCGCTCTCCAATATTCAACTTCTTTTCTATGTATAACCACTCTCGATGTCCTGCTACCTTTTAAACCGCTCTCCTATATCACTTCAAATCTATATAACCACTCTCGATGACCTGCTGCCTTTAAACCACTCTCCAAATCCAATAATTTACCGTCGCACAATCACTACTATTCACTTTATACTTCCGATGCTTGTTTCTTTACCACTTTATTCAATTGAAACTCCTTTTAAAACAACTACTTTTATTTTCTTTTTAAATATCTGGATACAAATTAGCACAGTTATGAAAACACGTCTTTTTACAAAATTGGTTCGAAAATAATCTGCCTTGTTTACTCTCTAAGGCGACCATGTTAAATCCCTTAGCCTACTACATCTTAAAGTTCATAACAAATAACTACGTTCGTGTCGCACATACCAAAGTTCATGTCTTTTATACAATTTCATAATCACATTAAATTCTAATATATGTCCTAAATCTTTACATTCCACCAATCACATTTGACGTTGTTATAACTAATAATTTTGAGTTTACAAATATTGTCCAAAAGTTGATTCTATATAAAATGAGACCAAAATAAATTACACTTGACCCTGGATGCATGTTGATAGTAAACATTCACAGACGCATCCGGCTTTTGGACGGCAAATGTACTTTCAAAGGCCTTTAAAATTCAAACTCGGCATAAACCCTTGAGCACTGCACATCTTACTACGTCATTCAGTCATTTTAAAATTACCTTTTGGCACTGAATTTCAACTACTATATTTGAATGGTATTTTAGTATACATAAAATACGGCAAACATACATTTTTAAGTTTATGTGATCAAATATGTGGATTATTTTTGTTTGGCATATGCTACCTTGTACTAAACAACCCTTATAACTCTTAGTAGCTCGCTTAGACATTATATATATATTATATATATATATATATATATATATATATATATATATATATATATAGCATATCAATGAGGTTAAGAGCATAAAGTAATTTCAAGGTTATTCTGTATAAAACTAAGCAGACTTACATTTCGCTTATCTATGATGCAGAGACTTAAGGTGTTCACGACGTGTCCTATTGACTTATTCGTTACGGGCCTAACAACTGACTAGTAACCAAACCTTCATTGAGATATCCACTAATACTACTACTACTAAGACTTCAACTAATACTAAGACTAATCATCTTTTCCAGCATCCACCAAGTTATATAGATTTCTTGAAGGATATTGGAATAAGCACAGCTCTGATCTGGAATGTACTATCAAAGACTTGGTAAACCGCTAGTCTTGATCGCGGTCTCTATAACATAGATAATCTAATTCATGGATGTTAAACTAGAACAACTTAAATGTAAAAGGAAACCATATTGAAACTAGGTTGTGATAAATCTAAGAATATTAGGACATGAACACAATGCAATTCAAGATTAACTTTTTAATTCAAATGTATACAAAGTAGTACACTTTATAATTTTTTGTTCACAAACAATATTTAGTTATAAAGATGCTCCAAATGGGGAGAAATTGTGCATATTCGGATCATTTTATTACAAATATTCTTGTAATTCATTATTTGTATTTGCTGCCTTTTTCTTGTCATGTGCCGATTTAATAATGATGTAAAAATGGTAGTTGTAAGTTGTTTGTGTGTCAAAATGAACAACTATGAAAAATAAATTGTTTAATTTTGAGATCGTTTACCTTCTCATAAGTGTTCAAAAGCACATTTAAACAGATATTAAATAACCTATAGTCACACATCCCATTTTCCCCTTCCTTTTTAAGAATTCTATTCTTACACTTTGTGCATTCAATGCATAAAAGCTACCTTATGACCAAGTTCATTGTCATCAGTTTGTGTCAACGCATTAATTTTATGATTCTGTGGTTTCTTGATCCTTATGTGAATTATACAAATATAATTGAGGACGGTGATGTCCGCAGTGATTTTTCTAATTGAATAGGACGAGTGTAAAATACCAGGCATTATTACGGTTTATAAAAAATTGTACTAGGTGCTTTTCGGTTTATTTATTTGTCCTAATTTAATATCATATTGAAACAGCCATGTTCTTAAATGTAAATCATCCAAGCTTCTATAAAACTTTAAAGGTTTTTCGTATAAAGCTCATTTAACTAACTTAAATTAATAAATGTTTGTTTAACGCACTAGCATTACAAGTTCATTGTATTTAATCCAGATTGAAAGAAATTTACAAACTTCATCAGTTTAAATCCTTTTCATTGATACTACCAAAACCATGTAAAGGACAATCAAATTCATGTGCAAGTATTGTAACAGAACAAAATATTAAGCAGTTGATAAATATCTGTATTTTGATTCTTACACTTTGTTCAGCGCGGGGGGTCTTATAAACTTGTATATCGACTTACCTCCGTGGTTTTTTGTCGTTCTAAGATGTAGTTCCTTACTCTTCAGCTAAGTGGACTGTATTCGAGATTATAGCACGTGTTACTTGGCACTTTCACTGAGTTTTTTTAGGGGTTTATCGATAAAGTCGGCGCCACTATTGACAAACGTTACCGAACGAAAAACCGACTGTTCTGCTTCGATATCGATGAGAGAGTGTTTATTCACTACTCTTAGTCCAACTTATTTACACATGCACAAGGAATTTTTACGACAGGATATAAGGGAACAAGGGATGACAGTTTTACTATTGATTTACAACTACAAATTTAAAATAACTTAAAATTAACCACGCGAACGTGCGACAAAGAGACCGAACACACTTGCTTGTGTATTAAATAAGATAAAATTATAAGATTTAAATAATTTAATACACACATGGTCAATTACAATGTAATTATTATAAAAAAGGTTGTGGAATATCAAATCCCATTATTATGATTAATAAACACAGAACTTTCAATTGTAGGCTTAACTTGTTTACCGCCAACAAACACAGAAACAATATTTCTGTCATCGCCAACATAAATAAATTTTTGTAGTAATTCTAGTGGATCACAATCAATAAGTAGGTCAGCATTACATTCTTTAATATCCATATCTACTATGATAGCATCAAATTCTTTGCCAATTTCAAAATTTCCAACAATATTACTTAACCCAAGAGCTGCAATTATATAACAAATATAACATAATTTCTTTTTACTCATACCTTTTGCACCTCCTAGAGTAGCTAAATACAAAGCTTCATAACATCCAAGGGTTTCATAACTTTTACTTTGTGTCTCTTTTAATGATAGTGCTATGGATGTATTAAGAGCTCCTCTCATGGCTTCTATTATTGACGGAGAATGGCCACCTGATAAATCTAGAATAGCAGATTGTTAAATTGTGCATATTGTATTACAATAAATATTAAAAGTTAGATTATATTGTGTGTTCATTCTCAAAGTCGAACATAGGAATCTAACATGCAATCGGACGTTTTCGATAATTGTTGCTTGCCAATATATCGTACAGGAAAAATAATAGTATCAATAGAAGAAGAAAATTATTGCGATTCAAATGATACCACTGATAACATTAAAAGTACAATTACTATTTTAAGACACGAATTTAAAATTTGACAGTTTGTAAATAGATTAGCATTGATTTTAGTATTCGACAAGTGGTCATGTAAGTTCTATAAGGTTGTCTATCTTCTCAAATACCTCAATCAACGAATCTACTCTTTATTTTATTCTATACGAGTTCCTACAGTTTATTTGCTCGTTGTCATGGAGACGAATGTCAGTAACTTCGATCACATTTTGAATATCTAGTAATTCTGTTATTTTTCAGTTCTTGTATTAATATGTATTAGAGTTGCATATGGCTTTTAACTTATGAATTTGTTTAACTGAATTATTTGATGTATTCATTATGTTAGTTGAAGAATACTTGTACAGATTAGTGTAATATGTATAAATGTGTTAGTTATTCTTATCTATAACAGGGTTTTAAAGCATTTAGGTGTCATTATATTCTCATATGTGCGCCACTAGTTGTGTTTAAACGAATCTGTCCTTGCATTTCAAAATACTAGTAACTTTCTGGGTTTGTAGTGCAATTCTTGACTTTTTCAAATTTCTTTGGGCGTGGTTGTAACATTGTGCTGTGTCAACTGCTAATTAGTTAAAATAGCTTGAAATTAAGTTTTTACGAAGATTCTTTCAAGTCTTAAGTGGACTTGGATGAAATTGGAATGAAATGGGTTCCCATAGTAATTTTTGGAGAGTATTATGTGATCCGTTGACAAGTCCAGAGTGGTGTAGGTCTAATGGACCTTTAGGGCCGTTGATTGCCGCTTTTCCATTTGGGATTCTTCCATTAGTACCTTATTTAAATGCTGATTCAGTGTGTTGGGTGTGTTGAAGTGGCATGCTGTCTGGATATTTGAAATCTGGAATCTTAGCAATTACCTTCGGGAGATGTGATTACTCTGGTGACGCCATAGCCCATATCCATAATTGTAGGATGCTATTTGAATTCTTGGTTACAGAAGAAATTAAGGTAATCTTATTTAATATCTTAGTTTAAAAAGTAAAACTTGAAGTCAGGTTAGTACAATAAAACATTGATATCAAATCTTATTATTTATGATTAACATTTTGATGCTGTATTTTGTGCTGAAACATACTTGTAATGCAATAAACAACATCAAGTTTAAAGAAAGGTTTATTTAAATATAAATCAAACTAAGCGACTACACATCATGAAAGCTTCTTACGTTCTTCTATATCTCTGAACAACAAGTTACAGTAACCCTTACTCCCTCTACTACCCTTAGGTCTATCGACGCACGCAGAAGGCCTGAAATATTTTACACATCCTCCGGCACGGTGGCACAACTTAGCTTATCACTTCTTACTTCTAAAGGATACAATAATTGTATTGGGCGTCTAATTGCGATGCCATTCGCAATCTTAACGTAACAGGCATGCACTTTGCCATCATGGCCGTTTATCACGTCTTTCACCAACCCTAATTTCCACAATAACCGTCGCTTATCATTTCCATGTATTAATACGACATCCCCTTGCTTAATCGCACACTCATGCGCATTCACGTTGTGATGAGCTCCTCTTAATAATTGTAAATATTCTGCGCTCCATCTTTTCCAAAAGTAGTCTATAACGTTTGTTCTCTGCTTCCATAGCCTACGAATCTCATCTCCACTAATAACACGGTCAACAAAAGGAATAGTAGCCAAAGCGGGTCCCAATAAAAAATGCGAAGGGGTTAACGGCATTAAATCTATAGGTTCACTACCTAGGTATGTGAGCGGGCGGGCGTTTATTGTTGCTTCAACCTCGGTAATGAGTGTATTTAGTTGATCTAAATTTAGTAAAGAACGTCCTATCGTAGCCCTAAGGGCGTGTTTTACACTTTTTACAAGTTGCTCGTAAAATCCTCCGTGCCAAGCCGCTAGCTCTATACTTTAAACTTCCACTTAATTTGGTGACTGTTCACAAACTCGATCAATTCTGTACTCGCCATCACTTCGTTTAAGGTCGATATTTCACGTGATATTCTTTTAAATGTTTTAGCGTTATCAGAGTAAATGACGTTAGGAATCCCTCTATGGGCAAAGAACCATTTACATGCACTGATTGTAGACGCAACATTCATTTTCAAAACAATCTCTAGATGAAGTGCTCGTATAACAGCGCAGGTAAATAAAAGCACATAACATGGCTTTAAGTGATAACTATCTTTAAAATACAACGGCTCGGCGAAGTCTAAACCTGTCACTTCAAAGGGCTTTGTTTGCTGTATTCGATCTCTAGGTAACGGCGCGAAGGGATGAGACCCTGACTTTCCATGAAGTCGTTTACAGATAACACATCTTGCTAAAACGGACTTTATTAATTGCCGTCCTCGTACAATCCAAAATCGTTTACGTAATTCATAAAGTGTTGCATTTACACCACTATGATGAATAGTTTTATGAAATTTCATTATTAATAGTTTTATTAAGTGTGCATTTTTCGATAGAATAACGGGATGCTTGAGGTCGAAATCTTCTCTTAAATTATGAAGACGTCCACCCAAACGCAGTAATTCATGTTCATCTAAGAAAGGGCTTATAGTTGAAATATACTCGATTTCCATTCAATGCTCTCACCCCTTTTTAAACTGTTAACCTCCGAATAATAAACTTCCCGCTGCGCTTGCCTAAGTAAACATATTTCGGCCCTTTCAAATTCGTTTACGGTTAAGCTCTTCATTTCTTTATTATTTCTGGTTTTTAAATTTCCTATAAATCGTAAAACATACGCCGTTATCCGCATTAGACGATCAAAATTACTATATCTGGAGGAATCTATAAATTGATTGCTACCTTTTATAGTGTCGTTAATTAGTAAAGACATTTTCGATACTATATCTATCGTTGACGTAGCTTTCTCTATCGTATTATCTGGCCACGTTTGTTCATTTTCTAGCAACCACCTAGGACCGTGTAACCAAGTTTCGGAATTTATTAAAGTACTTGAACTTATTCCGTGGGTTAATAAGTCCGCAGGGTTCTCGTGACCCGAACAATGTCTCCATGTTATATCTTTCGATATGGTCTGAATTTCTTTAATACGGTTAGCCACATAGGGTTTCCACTTTGACGCATCACCTTTAATCCAATGCAACGCGATCAGAGAATCTGTCCAATACACTACCTTATCGATTTTAATTCTATCGTTCTGATTGCACCAGTTGATTCCTAACACCTTTTGAATTTGTGCATTTTGTGAATCAACCTTGCTGTTTACTTCGAGATCGTTATCGTCCATTTGCGTAAATTCATGGAGGCTCCTTGAAAAAGCTTACTTGAAAAGTCTTTTAAATGTTCTGCAACATTTCGATTGTTTACACTAACCACTAGATCGTCTACATAAAATCCCCTTTCTAAGATTTCAATAAATTCAGGGTTTTGTTTTCGATTATTGATTAAATGTGTTCGTATCACCGAATTCAAAAGAAACGGGCTACATGTAACTCCGAATGTTACTCTATTCATACGGTACGTTTCCAGTTCATTGTCGTTATTGTACCATAAGAATCGATGTGCGTCTTTATCGTCGGAATGTAAATAAATTTGTAAAAATGCTTTCTCAATGTCAGCCGTAATTCCGATCTCGCCTACACGAAAATTAAGCAAAATCTTAATTAAATCTGGACTTAAATTAGGCCCCTTTTCTAATGTCATTCAACGAATTTTTGTCCCGGGGCATGTGAAGAGGCATCGAAAACCACTCGCAAACGCGTTGTTTGTTTATCTTCTCTAAAACAGGCTTGTGTGGTATGTAGTAAACACGATCGCCAATTGTTTCAGCATCACCGCGTGAAATTAACTCGGCATAATTATTATCCAACATTCCTTTGATAGCAGCATTATATCCACATATTTTGTTAATATTGGTCAATTTAAACTTTAGCCTCTGAGCACGAACTCGCGCACTAATTAAATTATCATCTTCAATCACTGCATCCTCATTCTTCCACGGTAACGCTACTAAATATCGATCATCACATTTATGAACGTTATTTTTCAAAAAATTATTGAAAAATCTCTTATCGTCGTCTGCTTCTTTGGTTATACCTATTGTTTCCAAATCCCACATACTTTCGATCTCGGTTTCTGTCTTTATAACTGTCGCATGTAACACTGTCTGCAGATTTACTCCTATTGTTGTAGCATCAACTGGTATGGGACCATGCAAAGTATAACAAAATTTCGTGTCCACTGCTGCTAAACCTTCGTTAAGACGAATATTTTTTCCTGTCACTATTGCCCAGTAATTGTCCGCCCCTATAAGTATACTAATTCCATCAACAATTAACGCTCGATCTATATTAAACGGGATATTGTCAGCAAGCTGCAAGTTTTGATACTCTACCACGCTTTCTTTAGGTATATGTAAATTATCCATGCAAATTTCTGGAACTTCCACAGCCTCAATCGTTAAAATTTCATCTGTATATTGTCCCTTCAAAGTAACTAAAACGCGGTTGTAGAGTTTAGACTGTATTGATGAACTATTTCCAAACGCGGCAATACGAACCCTATGTTGTCCAACAACAGGTAAATTTAATACCCTTGATAGATTCTCCTTAATAAATGAAAGTTGACTACCGCCGTCCATTAGTAATCTAATTAACTTCTTTGGATTTTCGCCAAAGGCATAAACACAAGCCGTTTGCAATAGCACATTTTTGTTTATGTTTGTCATCAAACTGGACACCGACGGCGCCGAAGTGTTCATTGAACTCTCGCCTTTCGTTAATTTCACTGCAATACCTGTCGTCTCAGCGTTGTGTGTATCTTTACCTGGCTTAAAGTTTGGGTCGCATATTGTTGTTGCGTGCTTACCCTTGCATTCTTTACATCTTAAGAATCTATTTTTACAATATTTAGCACTATGGTTATTTCTCGTACAATGGTAACAATTTCCTGCTGCCTTTAGAATTTCTCTCTTCCTCGCCAAAGGTACATCTGCGTCACACATTTCGGTTTTATGTTCTTTTTTGCAGAAAGCACAGCATTCAAGACGTTTGTTAGAGGTGACTAATAAACTAGACGCAGTTCCTTTGTAATGCGTTCTCTTCTGTGTTGGGAGCATCTTTTCTTTACAATCTGCATACGGTTTTAAAGCTTGTTCCAACAACTCGAGTTCGTTTTTAAGAAACTGCAACAAATCCTTTACCGGGCGATCTGCATCTTCCTCTGACCTTGATGATGAACTTTCTAAATTATTAGTAGTAATTTCTAGATGATTGGATGATTTCATTTTCATTTGTCGATAAAATCCTAAGTGTAACTCCGTTGGCAACGACTTCATGAGAGTCGACTTTACGATTATGTTATACTGAGAACTAGATACTTCTAAGATTTCAAGAGCACGCATAGCTGAAGTGATTAGATTGTAATTCTTCCTTAAAGTGCTTACGTCATTTCTGGATTTTACAGGTTCGATTTTCATTATGCTATCAATATATTGTTCAATTAGCCGTTCCCCATTTCCAAATTGATCTTTTAATATATTCAAAGCTTCTTCATAGAATGCTCCAGATGGAGGAAATCCCTCAATTGATTCAGCGGCCCTTCCCGTGACATACATTCGCAGGTAGTTGAATCGATCTCCTTTCGTTAATTGTTGATTGACGTGGATCATACTTCTGAATTGTTCCCAGAAAGGAAGCCAGCCCTTTGCAGTACCATCATACTTTGCTAACTGTACACGTTGAAGCTTCACTGACGTAAAGTACGGCCTACTTGCTTCGTTACTTACTGGTACCGTATTCGTTAAATTCGAGTCAACTTCTATCTGCGATCTTTCTGGGAGTTTTAATCTAAATTCCAACTTAGACATCGTAGTTACAACAACCTCTTCATATTCATATCTTTTCATTAACTCGTCCTCTAGATTTTCCTTAAGCAGAGGTTCAATTTGCTTATCAATTTCTTTCAGATTGTCACTCGCAAGCTTTAACTTTGATATAGCTGTATAAATGTCTACAACACTGAAACTATTTTCTAGCATAGAATTTATATTATTAACTGTTTTAGTTAAGTGCGTTCTACAGATTGTTTATTTTACTTGTTCCATCACGAAGCCTCGATAGTATAGCCGTCTGTTAAATATTCGCGTTCGCGTTCCGTTATTCCGAATATTCACGTTAAAGCTCGTTTATATTTATCACCAGATCTTCCAGAGTTTCGGCACCAAAGCTGTTGTAATGCAATAAACAACATCAAGTTTAAAGAAAGGTTTATTTAAATATAAATCAAGCTAAGCGGCTACACATCATGAAAGCTTCTTACGTTCTTCTATATCTCTGAACAACAAGTTGCTGTAACCCCTTACTTACTCCCTCTACTATCCTTAGGTCTATCGACGCACGCAGAAGGCCTGAAATATTTTACACAATACTACAGATCTTAAATAGAAAATCTTACGTCAGATGTGCCGATATATCAACTATGGTGCAGATTGTCTCCTCCAGAAAAAGAAGAAGTGGATAAACAAGTTGACAAATGGTTGAAAAAGGAAATAGTAAGAAAAAGTTGTTCTGATTTTGTTAGCCCTAATGTTCTAGGCAAGAAAACAGTTGGATCTACAAGGAAAGGCTGCGATTAACGTAAACTAAACAAAAATATTATTACAGACCGTTTTCCATTGCCTTTGATTGAAAACGTTTTAGATTCATTACAAGGAGCAAAGATATTTTCCGCAATAGATTTGAAAAATGGATTATTTCATGTGGATGAAGAAGAGAGTAGTGTGAAGTATACGTCCTCTATTACCCCCACAGGCCAATATGAATTCCTTAGGTGGCCTTTTGGTCTCTGTAACAGCCCTGCAGTGTTTCAAAGATTTATTAGTCACATATTTAGGCCACTTATGATACGAAATATTGTGATATATTACATGGATGACTTGGTAATTCCCAGCAATTCAATAGCAGACTGAATAGAAAGACTGAAAATAGTTCTAGCACTACCACAGCATTATGGACTTGAAATAAAGAAATTCAAATGCCAACTTTTAAAAGAAGAAGTAGAATTCGTAGAACTTAAAGTGCGAAATGGTGAAATACAGCCGTCAGATGAGAAAACAGGTGCAATAAGAAATTTTAGCGAACCGATTACCAGTTGTCAATCTCAGTTTTATCTTGGATTAACAGAATACTTCAGAAAATTTATTCCTAATTATTCCATAACTGCGAAGTCATTGAGTGATTTACTCAAAAAAGACGTTCCACTAAAATTTGGACCTATGCAAGTATAGGCGTTTTTTAAATTGAAAGAGCTATTAACAACATATCCAATATTGCACATTTTTGAAAAAGGACTTACAATGGAACTGCACACAGATGCTGGCAAACATGGTTATGGAGCATGTTTAATACAGGTGTCGAACGAAGATTCAAAACTACATCCAGTTAATTTTTTGAGTAAAAAACTACACTAGCCGAAGAGAAATACGTGTCCTATGAATTGGAAGAAATTCAAAATTGTTACAAATTGTTCAGCGTTTCAAAAGACGATGAAGAAAAAGGATTTAAATGCCAGAGTAGTTAGATGGGCCATTTTATTAGAGGATTATGACTGTGAAATAGAACATAGAAAGGGCGACAGACTTCCTCATGTAGATGCATTGAGCCGTTATCCCGTGCTAATGACGATTACAGAAGAAAACAGGTATCAAATAACGAATAAAGGCCACCCAAGAAAAAGACTAACCTAATGACGATGAGAAAGATTTTAGATTCAGGGAAGACATATGAAAGTTATTCTATGCAACATGGTAACATGTATAAATATGTTGACGGAAGGGAATTATTGGTTGTACCAAGAGCAATGCAATCAGAAATAATAAAAAGGATTCATGAAGAAGGGCATTTTGCTATGGAGAAAACTGAGGAATTAGTACAAAGAAAATTTTTTATTAATAAATTGACGGAAAAGATTCAGAAAGTTATTGTAAATTGAGTTCCATGTATTTTAGGAAGCAGGAAAGAAGGGAAGCAAGAAGGATTGCTTCACCCAATATTGAAACAAGAAGAGCCACTACATACCTATAATGCAGATAACCTGGGACCACTTTCATCGCAAGCAGTATCTATAAATTTTCGCTGTAATAGACGACTTTTCTAAATTTACCAAATCTACCACAGTTAAAGAAACAATAAGCTGTATGGTAAAACAACAAACCCATGTAGAATCATTACAGATAAAGGAACGAGTTTCACTGCTAAAGAATTTGAAGACTACTGTGATGAAGAGAGAATTTCTCATTTGACAATTACAACAGGTGTTCCACGTGGTAATGGGCAGATTGAAAGAATTCATAGGACAGTCATAGCAGTACTTATTAAGCTAAGAATTGATGACCCAACAAAATGGTATAAGTATATAGACCGAGTGCAGAGAACGATTAACAGTACCTATCAACGTAGCATCAACACTACACCATTTGAAGTACTGATAGGAGTTCGAATGAAACGTAAAGAAGACACTAATCATCAGTTTCATTGAAGAAGAATAGCGAAAGCAATTGGTTGAAAGAGAGAGAAGCTTTAAGGAAGCAATGTAAAAAGCATTTGCTCAAAACACAAGAAGGGAATCGGAAAGAGTACAATCAGAGAAGAAAAAAAGCTAACACATATACAACAAGAGAGCTTGTAGCCATTAAGTGAACCCAATTTGGGACAGGTATAACAGTTCACAGACAGTATCTAGGACCGTTCAAAATAGTAAAGATAAAAGGCAATGATAGATATGATGTAGTAAAAGTCGGAAACCACGAAGGTCCCTGATGCACATCCGCATGCTCAGAATTTCTGAAGTGATGGATTCAGAATGATACCGATTCCGGGTCGGAATCATAATCAGAATGACCAAAATGTAGGAATAACCCCTAATATTAATTTAGTTAGAAGTAGGTTAAACCTTTAAGATATGCCCATGCGGAATAAGAATACAGGATAGGTTGAGCAAACACTACAGCTTTAATACAGTATTGCCCGAAATAAACAGTACTGAAATTGTAATTGTTTTGTATATTTAAAAAATACATATTATTGACACTTTATTATGTTCTAAATGTGCACCTCCTCATTCGAGACAGACTTCATAACGATGTTCTAAGTTTCTGGTCATGTTATTGAATAAGGGTTGTCTCAGGGCTGCGAAGAAGACTCTAACGGCATCCTTTAATTCATCGATGGTTTGTGGTGCCCGTTTGAAAACGGCATTTTTAGCCATGCCCCAAATGTATGCCCCAAATGTATGCGTCTGGAGGTGTGAGGTCTGGAGAATGTGAAGGATAAGGGAAGTCAGTAAATCGTGATATGAATTTGCTTGGAAAATGTTCTTGAAGAAATTGACGAATTGCGGCAGCAGTATGGCAAGTTGCCCCGTCCTGCTGAAAAAATTGGTTTCGAAATGCCAAGTTACGTGCACGACAGAATTGACGTAGATCAGGGATGAATCGTGTTAAAATTTGTCTGTACCTCTGTTGATTAAGTGTGACTTGCCTACCATTCTCTTCGATAAAGTACGGACCAATGATTCCGTGTCTGAAACAGCACACCAGACACTCACTTTTTCACTATGTAAAGGAACCTCTTGAACCTCATTGGGTCTGGCAAAGCCCAGAAATCGATTTGTGCGACGATTCACAAGTGAAAATGTGCTTCGTCTGAAAACCAAACATTTTTCAAAAATTCAGGATTTTCATACTGTAACGCGAGAATTCTGGCGCAATATTCCACTCTACTGCGATAATCCCGAGGATGTAGTTGTTGATGTACCTGAATCACATACGAAAATGTACCCAGCTCCTTCAGGATTCTTTGAAAGGAAGTTCTTTTTAAATCAAGTTGTAACGCTGTCCTTGCCTGGCTGACTTTCGGATTTTCTAAGATTTGCTCAAAAACACGTTCATGGTTATTGTTGTTGTTAACTGTCCTGGGACGCCCGAGTTTCCTTTTCGTTGGCACAATACACTACCTGTATTTCTAAACTTTTCAATAACCTTCAAAATTACAGCATTACTTGGAGAACGTTTATTAAACCTTTGTGTGAATTGATCAGACACGTATAGCAAACTTGCACCATTACGTCGGCCGATTCCGTATGAACGAAAATAATGCTCTACCAGAAACACTTTCTCCTCTGTACTTAACACCATTTTTAACAATTAGGCCCTACTAATTACTTGTTTGAGGTTTACTTGACAGGTCTATACTAGCTAACTTGAGTGTGACAGCGCACGCATAAAAACACCGCCAACTTAGTTTCAGTACTGTTTATTTCGGGCAATACTGTATTTACCTGACCTTAAGAACACAAAGGGAAGGGAAGTTCACGGCAAGGGATCATTCATTCAAAGTTGAGCTACAATGAGCTTAAGACGTGTGTCCTAGCGAAAGACGACCTTAGAACATAATATCTTAAAGACGAATGCTAGATTGAGCTGCGATCTATTTATATGTTTATTAGCTACCTGCATTTATTAATCAATTGTTTTCAATTTCCTTATGTTATAATTAGTTTCGGTTTAGTAAAATTATATAGTTCTTAACATTGACTGTGTTTCTAAGTTCACGTAAAGTGTATCATACATGTTTATTTTATTAAATGATTTATATGATTACACGAGTGAATTATCTCAAGAAAGTATAAACATAATAAAGCTCTAGATAACATAAAACAGCCTATATCTATATATAATGCTGTGATAAAAGGTTGTTTAAGGGTGTATTTTATAGCAATGGTCATGTAGGAATCAGAAATCACAATAGGAAGCAGAAAACTGAATTTATTTATTAGAAAATTGAGTAATTGGGATAGTTTGTAAATAGTAAGCATTCAACACCCGGTATATAGAATTTTAGTTAATTTAGATAATGCAAATAACGATATTTTCAGTAGAAGCACGCGTATTTATAAGTAAGCATAATAAATGTAATTAAACACGCATTCAAAAGAATTCCAATCAGTTTGTGATAATACGGAGATAAGAGATAAAACGTAAAGGAGTGTAGTGTTAAGTGCGTACAAACAATTAACAATTTTTGATAAGTGGAGGTAATTAAAAATGCGTAAATAAATAAGCATATATGAAAATTGAAAGTCGAATTGCATCAGATATTTGTGTATAATATGGAAAAGCGATAATATTTCTCAAAACACCGCATGGGCTGATAACGAAGCAGCTGTAAGCAAACAACAATTACTTGAAAGGACGAGAATGTTACATCAGAAAACTACTTTAAGTGTAGAAAATAGAGAGACCTTATTGGTTAAGATTAGCGACGGGCTTGTAAGCCATGCCCACAGACGAAGTGGGATATCAATCATATATTAACAGCGACAATGGGAACGAACTCAGTTCTCAACTCAACAAAGGCCGAGGTGCGTCACTTTGAACCTAAAAGTAACGCATAAGAATAATATTTAAAAGTGAAAATTGTTTAAGTGACAGATAGTGCGACGAATTTGAAAATTTCTATTGCCGATTAAACGGCTCTGAGGCCAGTGAGAATAAATTCCAAGTCCAAGTGTGACAACAATAATTCGAGGGTGTATAATAATCCAAGTCTGAGGCTGGTGAGAAAAAGTCATGATTCCAAGTCTGACGATGATATTCTAAGTTTGGGTGATTGGACGATAATAAATCTAAGTTTAATAATAATAATCCAGAGGGTGACGACAATAATTCAAATGTAATAATTTAAGCGTGTGGATAGATAATATTTTAAAAGGGTATATAATAATTCCGAATTAGTGGAAAATAATTTCGAATACAATGGTAATGATAATGCATGGAAAATTCTAATGGATGTTAGTTGATAATGGATGCGTTGATAGTCTTGGTAAAATTTTGAGAAAGAAATAAAGAAGCAAGAAGTAAACAGACCAGGTTAGATCTTTTAATTTTAAGACATTTTTTTCTATTTGAATTTAAATATTGAATATTGAATTTGGTTAATTAATATAAATTAGTATGACTGAGTCAACAACGAACTTGCATACGTAGAAAGTACGTAATATGATAAAAGGGTTTTGAACGTTCCAAGCTTCTTTTTATAAAAACAATAGGTTTCTTGGTGACTTTAGATTGATTGAAAAGCATATGATTTTTGAGATAAAATAAGATTTACAATATTAATTGATTGAAAAGTGTATTTTAATAATCTTCAAAACCTGTACATAATATTTGTTTTCATTATATGGAATTGAATTAACTTCATTTTATAATTCAAAATAAAAGCTAGTCGAGGCCGAATGATAAAAGTTAGTGGGAGTGTAATTTGATAATTTAAACAGAGGAGGAGCTATAAGTTGAATACGCCATTGATATCGAGTCAGGCGTTATCACATCAAAGTTTTGTTATTGGTCGACACAAGGTCGGTCCACGATAAATTCACGATAGTTCCTGTTTATTCATAGCATAATTTATATGGCCGCCCAAACGATGGGGCGCGAATAATTGTGAGAGTATCATAGCATAAATTGATATGGCTACCCAAGCCTGGGACACAAATTAAATCAAAATAAATTTGATAATACAACCTGAGATTAAGAGGGCACGAATTAAATTAAAGTAAATTTAAATATACGACCGCGAGATTTAAAATAAAATAATTAAATTAAACCGGGGATTTAAAGAGCTTTAATTAGCGAATTTGTACAGTAATTAAATTTAGGTAGATTTGTAGTTAATAATCTATAGGAACACTGTGGCACGATTTAAATAAAATTAAATAAAAACCCTTAACCACAAAAAATATTTAAATTACTAGATACGTATTTCGACCACTATGTGGTCATCATCAGTAGAGAAAAAAAAAAAATTAGCTGTATAATTTACTATATTGTTGCTTTAAACACTATCGAGGATATTCTCCTCACCCGCAGGCTGGTGTTCACAACAACAAACAAGTGAATAGTGGTCGAAATACGTATCTAGTAATTTAAATATTTTTTGTGGTTAAGGGTTTTTATTTAATTTTATTTAGATTTGTAGTATTTAAAAGTTTAGCGTAAATGTAATAATTGTAAAATGGAGAAAGGATCCCAAGGAAGCATAGTGTTTGAAAGGAGTTCGAGCAAAGAACGCACCTCGCAAGAAACTAAAATGATTGAAATTTTAATGGCATTGAACAATAAGATGGACAGAAGTGAAGAAGCCATGAAAACCATTACTACAAAAATGGATGAGAACAGCGAAAAATTGGGCAATGAAATCAAAATTCTTAGTAATGGACTAAAAGAAACTAACCAAACGATCGCTGAGATGAGGGTACAACTGCAAGAGAGAATTGTGAAAGTTACGGAGGAGATAGAATGCGTATGGGACCATATTGCAATAGTTAAATCAAAACAGGAAAAATATGAAAGCGAGTTCAACGATAAAATTACAAATTTAAATATTAAATTAGGGAACATTGAGGAAAATTGTGAAACCGAGTTCAGATCGATAAATCAAGAAATAAATAATTTAAAAAGTAATACTGGAAATTTTAATAATAGAGAACCAATTAGGCTAATTCAAACAAATCTTTCAATTGAACAGTTTAAAGAGCAAAAGGGATGCACAATCAATAATATGCTACAGAATGAGAAGGGTACAAGAACATTCGATTTCATAAAGCACGTACTCAATCCACGTAGACGCGGTCAGCAATATCGATTTTCTACAACTCAAGTAAAGGTTAGAACGCGACATCAAATATGCATAAGAGAGGAATAAAGATATTACAGGCGGAGTTTTGTGACGTCACTGAACTGTATTATTGCTCGAAATAGATAGTGTTAGAACAGACGAACACGCGACAGGTGGATGTGATAGTTTGTAGGATATAGCGTGTTGACGAGGGAATATTTTTGGAAGTTTTAAAACTGTTATACAAAATTTGCGGAAATATTATTTTCGATTAAGAATTTCACGTAAAGTGTGGCCAAGAGGGGTCTGGTTTTATTGTATAAATACGGGAAGAAAATTAATAGGACTCTCTTTAATTTCGCATCGCTTAACGACGTATAATAATCAACTACTAAACTACTAAAAAATAGTAAAATTCAGTAAAATAGTACTAGATTATTTGTGGCCTTTAAAATTAGTAGCGCGAATAGTGGCGAGTGATTTAAATTTAACTGAGGTCCACGAATACTTTAACAAGCTCGTAAATTAATAATACAGTAGTAAACAAGTGTAATATAAATGGATTTGGATGTTGGAATTGATAGTGAGTGGGCAGCACAAGCTCAACTTAGATTGTGTTTTCATCTATGAATAGCTGGTGGAGCAGCGCGCATAATCACGAAGCCGAGGGGTTCAGGAAGATAACGCATCATCTACGGAGAGGGACTCTGGACGCATTTTCCAGGTAACTCATTTGAATTTGCTGTTTTTTTGATAAACTGTTGAAATGATTTGTGATGTGTGAGTGAACTTTGATGGTTATTTTTGGTTATTAAACGCATTGAAAAAGATACGTATAACTGACTATTATTATGATAATTTGAATATAACACAAAAGGTGTTCGTAAAGCTTATTAAATTTCTTGATGAATTTAAATTTAATTGTTAAGAGTACATGGGTTTATTGAGTTTGTAGTAATAGTATGCAAAGTGGAAAGCATACATTAATAAACTGGGTTATCATGAGCTCACCATACTCCAGTGTGCAGTAATAAATAAAGATAAGGTATTATTTGGGGCCCATTTACTCCTGTTGAATTAAATGTGTTTGAAATTTCAATTTTAAAAACAAGGACTTTACAAAGATAGTATTTATTGAGGTGTAACTAGAGCACCGAACTGTACATAACTATGAATTATTATTTGTAAATAGCGGTAAATAAATATTGTATGATTGTTGTATTATTTTGTGATTTTATTGAATGGGGTGTGAATGGTTAAGAGAATGATAGTAAATTTAGGTAAACGAGAGGAGGCACAGCTGAGCTAGCCAGGGAAACTGCTGAAGAAATTAATTTGATGAAGGAGAATCCGGGTAAGAAAATTTTGTGAAAATTTTATATTTTTGAAAATTAATTTGTTTTAAAAACTGGCGAGGTCCAACGCTAAGTTCCACGGCAATTTATGACGGCCCAACGTTGGGGCTCAAATGTTTTTTAGTAAGTTCCACGGCAATATATATATATATATATATATATAAACAAGTGATTTAATTGAAATCTTGGGATACACTCGTTCTAATATTAGAACGAGTGTATCCCAAGATTTCAATTAAATCAGTTGTTTACCTACTTTCGTTCGAGAAATAATACTAATTGTTATATATATATATATATATATATATAGTCACAATGTTAGTATAATATTGGTACTAAATGTGATTGCTATAGCAACTTAATCACACTTTTTGATAAATAATGCATGCAACTTAAATAAAAACAACTAATAGTGAATAATAAAAATTTTATCTCATCAAATACAGAATCCACACAAAGTTCTAAGGAAATATATCCACTTGATGTTGTATTTTACTTGTAATACCTACCTGTACCAAGACCAACTTTTACTCCAGCCTCCATCAATTTTCTAACATCACATAGTCCTGATTTTAAATTAAAGTTGGACAGTGGGCAGTGACTTATTGAGGTTCCCGTTTGCTTTAGCATTTCTATTTCAGAGGTAGTTAAATGAATCCCATGTGCCAAAATAGTCTGAAAATAATACAGTAAAGTAGTCATTTACATTGATGACAGTTCAACATAATTTGAAGACCTAATTGCTAAGTCAAGAACAATATGAATATTGCCGTACAAGGAATGATAAGAAATTATAATAGTATCAACAATGGTCAAAAGATATCGATAAAGAACAAAAATTGTACACATCTACTAGAAAACTACAGTACATACGCAAAAAATAAACCGAACATAATGATTCTACTTTGCTAAGTTCCCGTAATTTACTGAAAATAAGGTCTTAATACACACCACCTAGGTATAAAAACCTCTATGTACACAGTATTGTCTCACTACCACCTTGTTTATTTTTGTTAAACTAAAGCAAAAAATGCATTTAAGTTTAAATAACATCTAGGCATTACACATTACCAAAAATGAATTCATATACTACCACTGACAGGAATATTTTAGCCTATTAACGACAATATAAAAAATGAGTTATCTAAAATTACATTTGTAGTTAAAAGTTTATATGTCATACAGATGACATTTATTAATTTTTCATATTAGCTCTGTAAATCTTACATAAACTGGAATGTATAGCCTCACTAAGTATTCGTGTGTAATATTCAGCTACTATTCTCCTATTGGAAGTTTACTACTAAATGCACATAGCATCTTCGACTCAAATACCACTCAGCAACTTAGTTTAACAGCATAATAAGTGGAAATTTAGAATGATTTATGGTACTTAGATGATCTTATACCATACTATAGATTAACAGTACCTGTTTGAATGGTTTACTTAAAAAATAATATTCATGCTCATAATCAAGTCGGCAGTATTGGTTGCAAGTAATATTAAAAATGTAAGGTGTCGCTTGCTACTTCCTATAAAGCATTTTCAAATGTAAGCTACTTCATTTGCAGTATACTTTTCGCCTTTGGCACAAAACTTTCGTGTACTAAATGCAAAACCTGTTGGTGCATGAAATAGAATTCTATATACCCGATACCAATTGTCAACTCATTCTTTTTATTTTTATATTCTTACTTCCTAACAATCGCACTCTTTCATTATTAACCCAAGGCTATGCCTTATGATCTTGAGTTTTTTCAGATTATTTTTAAATTGGTTAAATTGTTGGGTCAACAGTACCAGAACAATTTTTGCCTTTAACCCATTACAAGAAGCTACATTAATTATTGCTGCAGAATAGGAACGATGTAACAGTGTACCTAGCAAAATATCGCCTTCACAATATGCAATTTTAAAATTAAGTTCTTATGCATAAAGTGTCAATCGAGCCAATCTTGCTGTGGCTAGTTTTATTGTAAATAAAAAGGAAAATGTCATACGATTGATAATAATAGTTAGCTGGCGTCTTAAGATAAGAGCTCGTCATAGTTTTGATGCTGAAATGTATGCTATTGTTTTCATTTCGGCAATTTGATATTGCAATTCTGAGGCCCACAATACTTTGTGAAAACAATTATTTGCCCATTTGATTTATTATCTAATTAATAAAAAGCACTCCAATAGCTCAGTTTGAACTATCACACTGTAAATAAAACTGCTTAAAATCATAGTAATACATAGATAAGAAAGCATTTTTTCATATGCTGAAATACTTTTTCCCACTATTTGCATGTTTTTGAAGCAATTTCGACAAAGGCACTGTTAAGTCTTAAAATTGTCACAAAAATGTTATCTGTAATACTATTCTTTTATATTATCGGGTGGTGGAAAACTCTGGATGCATACAACACGATTGAGATTCACTCAAATTCCTGAATTGGAAGCTATATAACCTAAGAATTCTGATTCATTTTAATCAATATGTGATTTGCACAATTTAATCTTGTCGGATTACATTTTTAAACCTACAAAACAATTTTCCACGGTGTGACAGATATTCCTTCCAAACATAAAAATATCATCATTTCATATCAACACAAATTTGCCAAACTCTCGGTTTAAGAGTTTATCTAAATATAGACAAACTAAATAGAAGTACATTAAAGTAATATGTTGTATTTTCATACAGGAAGTCTGTGTATTTACCCATTTATTTATAGGGATTTGTCAATATCGAGTCCTTTAAATTTAATTTACAGCTTCTCTGTAAGTGGCATGAAAACATATTACTTAGCCATTTTTGAGTTTAGAAACCAAGCGTCTAAATAAACACATAATTTATTATTTTTTAAACTACTGCTATCCAGGGAAAAACGTTTAGTTTTGCATACTGAAATAATTCTATTGTCCAATATTTCGAGCAGTCCCATGGCTTAGTTGGTATGCATGTGACTACTAAGACCAAGGTCGGTTCAATTCCTGACTCGGATTGCTTGAAAAATGTTAGGAGAGCATTTTTCACAAAAATACACCCTCATTTGGATGAGAGGTAAAAGGTAGGTCCTGTGAATGAGTGTAGTCATTCCCGTTAAAGATACCTGCCTTGCTTGAAATAGCAAGGGTTCGGCAAAATTCAAAATTTCCAGGTTAAAAAAAACTCGCTTCCTGGTCAAATATTAACAAAATGATCATTTTCAGGCAACAAAGCGGGATGTTGAATTTCAAAAAAAAAGATCAGATTTAGATAGTTTTCTTTCTATGCGTAATATTTTTTTCTCATAAAAAATACATAACTTTTGAGAACTTTTGGAAAGCAACTTAGAATTGTTTAATCTGCGCAATTCTTCTTTAAACTGCACGGATTGAAATGCTCAAATAATAAAAATTTCAGCAACAATTAGCTTTAATAAGATTCAAACGTAGAAGTAACTTTAAAAAACGAAGTATGTATACCACTACGTGAAGCAACTTGCTCCACGACAAAATGCGTTGGGCCAACTTGAATAATAAAGTTGGTTGTTCAATAGCGATTAATATGTCTACTAAATTCAGGTACCTGATCTTCTTTAGTAGGTGCAAATGGTTTGATAGGCCAATCTGTCGTGGGGCTGCTCATTCATGAAGGACCATTCCACCATAAATTATGCAAGATTAACTGTGAAGGCAACAGGCCACGGAATAAACAGTCGCTAAGACTGTCAGTTCCAGGCACATGATAAAATGTCGGAGGTATAAATTATCCTGATATTGAGTAATATGGTTGCTTAAAAAAAACCTTATGTGGTAAGGAATGTATCCACGAAAGGTCTACCATAGAATCTGAAAAGACATGTATACTTGAAATATTTATCTGCGAACTGAAAGTATCATTTACTAATTTCACAATTGGACGCCCATTTAATTAGATCAATGCATCCCAATTTGAATAAAGCGATAAGCTTTTGCAATTGACTACTTGCAATTTCTTCATCCAAAGCTCAATAAATAAAATCGTCCATATGGACCTAAGAAGTAGCTATATTCGCGGCTGCAGGATAACGTTGACCTTCATCTAACGTCAGCTGATAAACAGTGCGTAAAATACGAACTAGACTTTAGCCCAAATGGCAAACATTGAACCTAAAAATGCGTATTTTAACATCACTAAAGCAATATAAAATTTACTATGTTTGTCTAGTATATTAATTTATAAATACATTTGTTTTATATCTGCGGTCGTTGCTATAGGGAAAAAACAAAAATTTAATAAAAGTACAAACAAATCTGCCTGTAAATTGGGACTAGTTGTAGAACATCATTCAGCGAATGCCCTGTATGAATTTAGCAACGCGTCAAGAACTACATGTATTTTTGTAATAATCTTGTTTAGGCATATAACAGCATGGTGTGGAATAGAATAATCCTCATTGGTATTTTCGGAATCAGATACTTCCGATATGTAACCCTGATTATTTAAATAATCAGCAATAATTTGATTATAATTTTCTCGGACCCAAGAATCTATTTTTAGCCTTCATTCAAGAAATAAAAAGCAGCGATGCGTGAGAGCTTGCAAGCTACCTATTTCAGTAGAATTTTTACAAAAAGGTAGTGCAACAGAATAGCGTCCATCTGTATTATGCAATACATGGGTAGTATATAAATTTTCGCATTCCGTTTCATCTGAACTGAGAAGACACCTCTTCCAATTCCCAGAATCTATGCAAGCATGACTCTTAAGTTGCTTAGAGTAACTGCAATAAAAGAAGCTGCTTCAAATTCGTCGTTGACACCAAAGATAAGGGGGGATGTCTCCCATAAATATATATTCCAATACCGTCTGAAAGACGGCAGGGGTGCTGGGACCACTATCAATACGATTGCTTAGATATGTATAACGAAATAGTTGTACACCAATAATTAAATCTATTCCTCTGGGAATATTCTATGCAAGATCAGCGAGCGGAAAATTTTCTACTAGAAAATTTGTTCCAAAGGTACTAATAAAATGTGTGGGCCATTTTTTTGTTATATGATCTACTACCAAAGCTTCAATGTAATGCTTATGCAAATAAACACGTGATTCAATGTGTATGTATACAGCCGCGAGTACGCCGCAAAGAAGATGTAACTCTTTTAATGAATTAATTATTAAGTGGTTCGAATTGCAAATTTAAAAATGACATTTCATGTTATTAAATTATTTTGCACCCCATTGTCTAACAAACAACAAATAACCTTGCGTTTGCCATCGGGACAATAAGCATAGCTCTGCCCTGTAGATAACAATACAGTAGAAGCTTCGGATACTGAACTAAATGAAACTGTAGGGATTTTGATGTAAATTAGATGAACATTACTAAGTAGTAGGGTTTACCTGGCACGTACCACTGTTAAATGATCGTTTGAACTTTTGTTCAAAACGTGTTTTATTTTGAATTTTACATTAAAACAAACCAAAGTGTGGTGTCATATTTGACAATGAAGACATACATTTTTTGAGCTGCATTTAGTTAACGAATGAACTAACCTATAACAGTTTACGCAACCATTTTTGGATTTAATAAACTCAAATCTAGATTGTGGGGTATTTATATTTCGAAATGGCAAACAAAAATAAAGCTTGTTGTGATTATTCAGTTTGCAAAGAGCACAAACAGGTAGTATACTAGTAACAAAAGATTTTAACTTTGTAAATAGGCATTTCGATTTTATGGATTTGATTATACGCAAAGAATTGCTTGAGCGCTCTAATATTTTTGCTTAATTCCGAATAAATGTGATAAAAACTTCATAGAAAAATAATTCGGTACCTTGAACTGATAACTCGAGCTTGTGTGGTTTCAGAGAATATTTTGTTCAAGCCACATGTTAAAACAGTGAGGATTAACAGATCAATAATACCAACTTGTTTAAAAGCAGCTATAGATGCGGAATATTTTTCTACAAGTACGTTTAAACTACGTGTGGTGTGTACACAGTTTTTTTAGAGCTAGAATATTATTTAAATAATGCGTTCCTAAAGTGCGTTTATCTTGATACCTTTTTTCAAGAGCTTCCGATAAAACTTTATACGTTTCTCTGCTAGGAAATATTTCCGATGTAATTCTAACAGCACAAACCTGATAGTTTACGAACTAAATACTGTACCTGTTGTGAATCTGTCGACTATGGGTTTAAGTGTATGTTTGATTTGAAGGACTGATAGAAAATTTCCCAGTTAGACAAGTGGCCATCGAAACAGGGGCAGGCTACCAGATTGTTGATAATCCCACAAACGTCACATATATGTCACTTAATACACGAGTGTCCTTAAGCGATGGTTCTGCACTACAATCATAAACTACAGAAACCTATTAATAAACGCATTGTCAGCAGTTTCACCAGTCGCATGCCATCAGTGTGCCTATTAACATAGGAAAACGATAAATTTCTACAATCGTTAGGACTTAAAGCCCTATGTTGCTAAAATGGATAGGAATATTCTAAATGTTACGCAATGTGCTATATTTGAAACGGCCATCGTCAATGTCGGCAATCACATGCATACATCATACTCCAGTACTACGTATGAGAAGAATGACGTTATACAGATCCCAATAGAAAACAAAGATCTCTATACATTACCATGGACAGCGTAATTTATATTGAAGGTACAATGAATAAGTCAGATGGTGGTATTTCAACTACAGCTGATTTTGTCAATAACGGAGTTTTATTTTTATTTGATGAAATTCGTTATGAACTTGGCAGAAAGGTTATTGACTGTGTTCGTAATCCAGGTATAAATAAAATTATAAAACATTTCCTATCCTACGATTATAGTGAAAGCCATCGCTTTAGAAATGCCGGTTTGTCCCCCATCGATAAACTTAATCTTGTTGATGCTAACGGTCATTTCAATGTATGCATTTCTTTGTGCATGGTTTTAGGGTTTACTGAAGTCTGCCTAAAAATTCTTTTGAATATCAAACAGGAGCTTATTTTTATTACGAGTAGTACCGACGACGCTGCTATACCGAATTCTGATAACAAGGTCAATCAAAACTTCCATTACATATATATCGTGGCGGATTCCACACATAACCATTGCAGACGCAGAGCGCTTAAAACTACTTAAACTTATTCAACACAATATCACCACAAATACTCAGAATTACATACAACACATGCATATGTGGGCTGTGAAAATGGCTTCTCTAGTGGAAAAGCAATGTTTTGTTATTGTCTGCTTTCAAACTGATACATCGTGCAAAAAAAGATGCAGTCGGTTTGACCACTGTAAGTTGACCAATATGAAATTACATCTGGGTTCATGCATGTATCCTTACAATAACCTTAACATTGACTTCGATAACAATTGCTATTCTATTCTATATGAAATGTATGCACAATTTCAACAATCGTTTTATGGGAGCATCAGCAAACCCATATTAATGCCTAATGAATTTCAAAAGCATGCCCCACTTGTGGTCATCGATTGTTCCCATCAAAACGAAATAGTGAAAGTGGGAGCGGTTGACGTATGATTAGCATTTCAAATGAAGGAAGTACTTAAAGCTCACACTACAGCGTACTGCCTCATTCTACATGATAGTTTGGTTCGGTACAATCCTGCAACCAATATTGTAAGTGAAGTCTAAAATGAATAGTCCATTAGTTGTCGACGTTCAAGGTTTTAAAACTGCCAATAATAAATTTGTGTTTAAAGAAGTGGCTGTTTTACTTTTATTATCATCAGATGAAGTCGCAACAACATATCTGCTGGAATCACCGTATTCTTGGGACCATCTATCAGCTCACTTATAATTCCAAAATGTATGGCTAAGCAGAAACTTCCATGGCATATCTTGGAAAGATGGCGACTTACCATATTGCTGCCTCCATCATATTTTCGACTCAATATTTACCAGAACAGCATGTCTACGTTAAAGGTCAATGAACCCTAAATATGACGTCAGAGTTAATGACTGCCTCCGGATGCCCCACAACTCGCACTATATACTACTTATGGCAACAAAATGTAGTGTCTGAATTTTAGAGAGGGCTATTTAGTAAACTTTGAACTTTATCAGAGTAAAAGTCTTACATCAAACATTCATTACGAAAAAATATTTGGTAAGACTGCCAGCCTTCTTTTAGTTCTACTTGTTGAGATTCCCGAAAAAAAAAAGAAATATGAAATAATCCTTTTACATGGATAATCATTTTTCTGAATCGGCGCTATTTTCGTTTCTTACGTGTATAGGATATTCTGCTATAGGTGTCACATTTCCCGCATCGCAATGTACGCACTATTTCTACACTTTAGGCATGGCTCAAACGCCATTGTTATAACATATACAGACCACGTTTTACCGGATGATGCAATCGCTGCCTAAGTCAATTTGCATGCACAATTTAGGTAAAATTCAAATTGCTTACATGATATGTATCTCAGAACTTCATCTCAGGGTCCACCACGTGGTTAAGGGTTGTCGTGATTACGCCGTGCTGAACATCAAATTATTATCCGTCACTGAACTTCTATTGCATCTCGTAGAGGTTTAAAAGGAAATAGGTAGCGAAACGATAGGGGGAGGTAAAAGAAAACTACATACCTTTTTCTTAAAAAACTACCACGCACTTAGATACTTGTTGTTTATTTCATGTCTCGTTGCTTAATGTCGCTTCCTCCAGTCGCACACCTCCGCATTCCTTCTGAGCAGACTCAACTGTCAGCAACAACGGAAGTTAGCATATCATTTCAAAAATACGCAACAATTAACCTACAAATGTATCTCTAAACCTAAAACATGATACATGACCAGTTTGGCATGTACCACAGGCACCATTATAGAAAACCAAGTACCAATGCTATGTCCTTTGAAATTGAAACAAACGTGTAAAACAATGGGTCAGGGCTATTTGGAAAGAACTATAGAATGATACGATGGACTGCTGTATGTACAGCGGATGGATAATTCTATAGTAACAATTGTTTCTTCAACATATGGCACTCCAGAAGTATGCCAGGTGAAAGGGTTTTTACAACAACACTGCAATATTATGATTCCAAGACCAAAATTAATTGCCAAATATGACACATACATGAAAACACAGATCAAACCAATAAAAATCTAGATTGATATCGTATATCGTATATCCATAGAAACTTGGATACTTGATGTAGCGCTCTTTAGAACACCTGGAAATTATAGTAAAAAAAAAAGTATCTCAACTGAAATTCATAAGGGAGGTAGCTAATGTGTATTTAAAAAAATATGAAGTTGAGCCCAAAGGAGCTGGAAAACCACCAACTACGCTTGGATTGTCATCAGCTAGTTGTGTATCAGATGGAATTAGGTTTGATTGAGTCGATCATTCACTGAAGTTGAGTGAGAAAAATATCGCGATGTGCATGCAAAATATGTAAATCCACTTCTAGAACAATCTGTTGAAAATGTAATGTAGGTCTCTGCATAAAATTTTTTATCGTTTTTAATACGTGATAGTTTTACATATTAGTTTTTCCTACCACTATGTTTAGAATGATTTTTATTCATACGTTTTTAGCTTTAGTTTTATTATATATATATTTTTTGAAGTCTGATTGTTATGTATTACAATAAAAATACAATACCTGCACGTTTTGTGAGTGATTTTAAACAATTTTAATCAACCAGAAAGAATAGAGTGGGTATATGGACACAGTGGATATCTCTAACTGTAGGTCTGACAAAAAAATGGTTTAAATAAATAAGTCTTCATCTCATTCGTTAGAATTACTTTACAAAATGAATGGTAGATTCAAAAAATTATGATTGCGGTGCTAGTGGGTTAAGATATGATAGTTGGTATTTCAAGCACACTGTTCATCAATGGCATCATTAAATGATATGATTTATCGTTCTCTACTACATTTTTCTGATTAGAATTTGGCATATTAATTCTAATTATTTGTTGTTACTACGTATTGCATAGTGTAACCCCTTAACCTATAAAACATAATTTCTTAAAATTATTTATTCCTGTGTATTAAACACACATTAAACATTCACTTCACCCTTACTATTTTATGCTGATGTGCAATTAAAAAAAGACCATAACCTAACTAGCTTTTATAATAACTAAAATCATGTGTACAGAACCACAACATGAACCAACTGGGGCAGACTAATAAGGTTTAAAAAATTGCATGAAATCACCCAATTGGCTGTATTCATATTCACATGCTTAATTTATACAATAATTTAGAAACTTACCTTATCTGTTAAAATTCCAGCATCTGCATAAACATCAACATAGTTTTTAGAGAACAATTTAAAAACTTCTCGAACCTCTTCTTCATTCTCAGAGACATGCGACTGCAATATACAGTTGAATAGTACAAAAACAATAATAAGCAAAAGAGAACCAATACCTGTATAGGTAAATCAAATTCTTTAGCAATCGCAGCTAGTGCTCTCATGTCATTTATTTCAAGACTTAACGCAAACCTCGGTGTTATAATAGGTTTAACTAGTGGACTCTACAATAAAATATGAATATGTATCCCATCATAAAATTCTGAAAATAATATACTTTTTTGGCTAAAACTGCCTTAACAAAATTTCTTGTATTTGTCACAGTTTCTTCTGAAGTTTCTAGATAGTCGATGGGCGACAGACGAGTCATATTTACTTTGCCTATAAAAGCACGTTGTCCATATCGAATAGCAGCATCAGCCAAATAAAGTGTAGTATCACTATAAAGTGTTGCAAAATAACATGCTGTTGTAGTTCCATGGCACAATGTTCTTTTCTACAATAAGATTAATAAACTAAACTAAAAAGTAAAATCAACTTCCTTACTACTACAGCATTATAAACTCTCTTAGCAAATTCTTTTTCTTTGAATTGTTGTTCAATTTGAAATGTGTGATTGTTTAACCAGTCTAGAAGAGGTTTGTTCATGCCTAAGCCTACATTTGGATACTGGGAGGCATGTATGTGAGTATCGATCAAACCAGGAATTAAAATTTGAGCAGGTTCTAATAGTATTTCTTCGGCGTTTGAAAAATCAAATTGAGTGGAATACTGTTCTAATGATTTTAAATCATCCACTGCCAATATCTGAAAATATCAAAGAAAACAATGTTAAAAGAATAAAAATTCAACATTTCGTTTAAGTAATTAATAGAAATAATATCACTAAATGTGCTAATACTATTGGATAAAAATGTTTATTTAGCATTGTGCTCTTCTTTATGGATATATCTATATTGTATACTGTAAAGCGTGCATTAAACAGTACAGTTTTTACATTTGTCAATTTCAAAATGATTTGCTTACGTAATATTTATGGGGTGGATATATTAACACATTAACAACAGGGTTATAAACTTTGTGTGTGTGTACATAGTGCAGAAGGTTATATAGAGTGTCCAGAAACTCTCCTGCCAAATGGACTAGACATGATTTTATGTCGATTTAAACTAAAATTACCTTAATCCAAAAAGACTTCCTAAGGGAGCTAGAGCTCTTTGAAGATGGCGCCTTTAAGTCAGTTTGTTTATTTATTTAATTTATTAAACTATGAGATACAAACAGAACAAGTCCCAGTGAAGTATCCACTAATATCTATAAACATAAGTTTAATAACTCACTTGATTGAAGTAGAGTGAAGTTAGTTTACAAATTGACAAAAATAAAAAATAATATAATAATAAATAAAAGCGAATTTAACAAAAAAATTTTTGGTAAAGAATTAAACTAGAGTTTTTGTATAAATATGATTATATAAATAAATAGGCAATACAAGTAACATAAGAATATGTATGATAGCAATTTAGCTTGGTACTATACTAGTTTAAAAATAATCTATATAGGTTTCAATTAATTTTATAGAGCTACGAAACGTTAACAAAGAGATGTGAAAAACGTCTAAATCATTATAACGTGTGTCGTAGGTGCAAATCATACGGGCTACCGGCGAATTTTGCATAGTGTTAATGTGCTATTTTAGCTTACTACTACTAGGGTACCTGGGCACATTGAAATTTATTAACTGTAGAGCACTAGGGCAGTCAATATAATTATTTACTAACTTATAAAGGAAGCCATAAAACAACGATTATCTAATTGTAATAGTTCAGTACGTTGACAAAATTGAGAATAATTCTCCTGAAATATCCGATGGTATTTAAACTTTACAGGCCTCAAATTTTTTTTTTGAATGGACTAAATTCTATCACAATAGTAAGCATATTGCAAATTCCACACAATCAAAGCGTAATTAAGGATACTATGAACATATGAGTAATAAAGAACCTTTACTGCTTCAAAACTGTGAAAGGCACGTGTGATTCTTACAATGAATCCTAACATTCTGAAAGCTTTGATACAAATAGCATTTACATGTTCATTAAATAATAATTTGCAATCAAACAGCACACTCAAATCCTTAATAGTGGTGAGTCTTTATTGGATGATTATTCAATGTATACACATGGTGTATGTTGTACTTGTTCCTAGTGAATTGAATGTGTAACACCTATTATAATTCAATAGCAATTTATTGGTTACACAATACGCGTGAAAGCGATTAAGATCGTCCTGTAGATTTAAACAATCCGATAGTGATTCTATTTCACACTAACGTTTTAGGTCATCCGCGTATATTAAGAACTTACCATAACGAAAACATTGCTTTATATCGTTAATGTATATAATAAAGAAGAGAGGTCCAATATGACTACCGTGCACAACGCCAGATGTCAACAAAACTTCTTTAGATTGTTATGCACTAATTTTCACTATCTGCGATCTGTTTGAAATATAAGAAATAATCCACCTTAGTAAGTTCCCGATTATACCTAACTTCAGCAATTTTTCAAACAATATCTCATGTATAACTTTGTCAAAACTTTGCTAAAGTCAGTATATATTACGTCCATTTGTACTCTGTTATCCATAGCTCGAGCAATATCATGCGTATAAAGAAGTAAGTTCGATTCCACTGAACGTCTTTTGACAAATTCGTGCTGCTCAGCTATTATTTGAGAGCTTACCATGTTACATATTATTTTAAAAAACAAGCAAATCAAATAGTTTGCCCATAGATGACAAGATCGAAATAGGCCTGTAGTTATTAACTTCGCTTTTGTCAACAGATTTGTATTTGAGTATGATATGTGCTTTTTTCCAAAGGTCATGAAAAATTCCATATTTAAGTGATTTATTATAAAGGAGGCAAATCGGACGAGCTAAAGTGAAAAAGCATTTCTGAAGAAAAATGGCCGGTGTGTCATCTGGACCAGTGCCTTTTCGCGTATCTAGACTACCTAGCGCTCTGTAAATGTCTGATTCAGAAAATAGCAGATAAACTGAACACATATTGAACATTAAGGGGTCAATTGTTGTGGCTTTAACACTGCTAACATACACGGAACCAAAATAGTGCGAGAATAGTTCACACACTGCTTAACCATCAGAAGCTGTTTCATTTCCAAATTTCATAATCCTTGGCAGACCAGAATTACAACGTTTGTTACGAACTAATGCCCAGAATCTTTTGGGAGTATCACATAAATTGTGCTCTAAATCAGCAACATAATTGTTATTATCTTTCTCTATTATAAGTTTCAATCTTTTCCTAAGTACACTAAAAGTACTACTAAATTTTTTCCATAACTTATGATATTTTTTCTTTTCAATTATTGCCCTAATTGTGGGTTTGGAATACCATAAAGGGTACTTATTGTTAAGATGCTTACGAGGAACATGCTGTGTGATAATTTTAAATATGGCCGAGTAAAAGTGATTAAGGGCCTTATTCACGTCAAGCTCCTCTAGATATAACCAATTTATGTTATTTAATGTAATATTGAGATCGTTATAGTTAGCTTTTTTAAATAGTAATATTTCATTAGTTTTTAGTTTTAAATAAGAAATGTTGCTGAAGATAATTAAGAATTCTATTGGAGGATGATATTTATCTAAAGTCAGAAGTGGTGTTTGGCATTCATTAATGTCCATAACTACTTCTTTGTTGCTAAATATCAAAACAAGAATATGATTTTTGCAATTTAGAATATTGTTAAATTGTATTAAACCACAGTATGCTATATTATCAAAGAATATGGTAGATTTATTAGACATATTGTATGGAGGAAAAACATTATTAGCAGTTTTAGCCCACTGCACCTCCGAAAGATTAAAATCGCCTACAATTAAAAATGTGTCATCAGGAGTGGTAGTAATAATAGAGCATAACTTGAAAATAAAGTACAAAACAGCTTCGTCGTCACCTGGCGGCAGGTATACACAGCATATATGCAACTTTTGATTATAGTTTCCAATGATAGTGATCCAAAGATCCTTCGCATCATTGCTCCAATTATATTGAAGAACAGTTGTAAATTTATTGTTAACGGCAATGATCACCCCGCCACCATCTTTTTTAGATGATGTACTAGTGTTGCGATCACGACGAAAGATCACAAAATTATTGCCAAGGAGTTCACTACTCTCGACACTAGAATTTAGCCAAGTTTCACTAAAGTAGAGAATATCGAAATCAATAGCAATTGAGCAATTATACAACGTACTGATTTTGGTGCGTAATCCACGAATATTTTGGTAATATATCGAGACACTCATTATTCTATAATGCAGATAACTAATATTTGTATAATAATAATGGAAAGGATGAAGTTAAACAAGGCCGCCCTTATTTAACTTCAGAATGTCCGTATCAGAATCCATAATAACGATTTTTGATGTCTCAGATTTCCTCGTGTATATAAGCCCAATTTTAACCCACACAGATTTAATATTATTCTGCCTAGCAGCTTCCCTTACAGCTTTAAATAAAATTTTCCGTTTTAGAGTAAGATGCTCATTAATATATATGCTGGAACCAACATTGTCTACATCTAATCCTTGACGCTCTTTATTATCGCGTTTCGCCTATATTGCAGCAGCAAGTAGATCAACTCTTTTCTTGCGAGACCAAAACATTATTATTATAGGTTTGTTCTGTTTATTATTAGAGTTATTATGCGCAACTCTGTGGGCAGCCTCAATATCAGATGGAACAACAGGCAGTTTACGGCGGCTGCAAACGACTCAACTACTTTATAAATATTTTCGTTATTTTTGACGGGAACAGCTTGAATTTCCAGAGTGTTAGCATGACTATACTGTTCGAAATTGTCTAATCTTGTATTGATTGTAAATAATTCTTTTTTTAGAAAACGTTTTCAGTTTCTAATGTATTAATCCTTTTGAATTTACTCTTAATATCAGCCAGCAATTTTTCAAATTCGGATACTTTATTGGAGCAAAACTCCAAAGACTCAAGCAAAGACTCATGTTTCATGTTCATTTCTGAAAGTTGATCTTGAATAGATCTTAAAATGTCCTTCACAGAGCTTGCTTTTCAGCAAATTCAAATTTATCGCCATCGCTATTAGAATCATCTGTATCTGCAATGATTACTGATACATCGTGTGATTAACGACACTCTTTACATTTCCATGATGAGCCCGCTTCGCTAGCAGCATTTAATGTTTTTAGTACAGCACTTGATATATTTAAACATTTAGCATGATAAAAGCCACAACGGCCTGCACATGATATTCCAGGCGACCTTGTTGTAATAGCAATACTACAAATGAAACAAGTATTTGGCATTATGATTACGATATACGAGATTTAAATCAATTGGACTGATTATAAACGATTTTCGTGCAGCTGCTGAATAGCAAATAAGCCTATTTACGCACAGACACACGTGTGCTAATTTTCAAGAATGTTCAACTTAAAACAACCAACAAAACACAGTGTAACATAGAGCGAAATCAAACACAACCTTCTTGTCTTAAAAATACCGTTATATAAATTGTTCAAACTTTACAACATGATTAATCTCCTATTGACAATTCGACTACTGTAAGTACCAGATCACAAGCGTCTCCTTTGGGGAAATTTAATAAAGAAAAACATACATCTAATAGCATAAGAGAATCAAGTTTAAAACAGGTGTTCCATATGACGGCCATCTGTTTGAATACATAAATCTATTTTTTCCCTAACGAAACTCTATGTCTAGCAAAAATTACACGATCATTTCTGATTTAATTGCAAACATTGTGGTTTTCTTCCATTACTTCGCTGAAATGGAAGCATAAAATAGCACTGGGAGCTACTTGAATCTAGATTTTAGGTTCTTATGCTCACACACAATATTAAGGATTTCGTAGATTATTTTTACCCTCAGTACTAACCTGGTAAATTTTACAGTATAGTTAAACAGTTAAAGCACATGGGACTTCTACAACAAAGTCCTCAAGGTAGGTCGGCCTGTGTTTGTTTGGCAATAGTGAGTAATTGAATGCACGTTAGCTGTATTTTCAGTAAAAAACTGAAAATACAGCTAACGTGCAGTCAGTTAAAAAAACCATTGCCTTCAGTAAACAATATTTTATTCAAACACCACATTCATATCGCCAATATATTTACAATTGAGAAAGCTTTTCTCAATTAAGAATAATATATACATTAATATTAGTATTAACTATATACAAAAAATTTGTTTGATGACTTGGTGCTGTATTAATTAGTAATGCCGTAATAAATTTAAAGTTGCAAGTATATAAAAATGGTAACCAGTTGCTGTAAGGGTGCTCATTTACTAAACACGAGGTTACGTTACATTTAATTAAATCCATGGAATAAATAATAGCAGGGGTTGAGGGTTGAGACTAAATAAATTGATTCCAGATATTAAAGTAAATAACATGAACACTTTTTTGAATGATTATAAAATATGTGCAATGCTAACTAGTTTGTTTACTAACAAATCAGTGTACGTTCTATATAACCAAGAATTACTTTCAGCGAAGTTTAACAATCTTAACCCTTAATTCAAATTCTTTGCTATGGTAAAATGCACGGGTCAGACAGAAAACAAAAGGAAAGTAAAGTAAGGAGCCGCATGAATCAAGATAATGTATAACAAGATAAAAAGAAACTTAGAAATGTCACGCTAACTACAAAATTGTAGAGAGTGGCGTCCAAAGACAAAGAAAGGACATCGCCATCGAATTTTTATTTACAATAAACCAAAAATTTCTATTCAAAATAAAATTATATTCTATAAACAATTTTTAATAATTGATCTATGAAGTGCACAATTCGTATTGTAACATGTAAAATTGTTGACTTGGGTTTATTTATGGTTCATTTGTTATGTACCAACATCAAATGCTGATAAACACTAATCTCTTGATGGCCGAAATACTTATCTTGCACTGAATCAGATGAGGTGAAACAGCTAAACATCTTGATCTTGCTCAATGAAGAATTGTCACAACGGCGGCAAGACTCGTTAATGTTGCAAACATAGCTGAACCAGTGGGCCTATGCAAAAGAGTTGAAACGAAATTCCCTTTAGTCATTAATAACTAAATAAGAAACCTAACAATGCACAGAGAATATAAACTTATTCAAGGAGGCGTGCATCGCTCTCAAATTAACAGCATCAGGAATGCAGAAAATATATGTCAGGACAAAAAGCAGAATAAAAGTGAACCCAGTTTAGGAAACGATATGATAATCGATTAAAGTATTTGGATACCACATGCCAAAGAACATTTCTAGAGTGTTTGTAATGCATATAAAGGTAAAGAAACTGACAAATTCGAATTCAATCGCTTTTGTTAATCACACATGTAGAAAATCTATTCTATACAAAATTATGGTACTACTTTTAATAAAGCAAGCATATCTTTTCAGAAAGCTAAGATTGTTGATAACCGAAAACATTTACGATGTTATACCAAACAATAAAAATCGATTAAGGTACTTTAACTTAAACTAAATATACTAACAACGTTCTATAGGGTGTTAAATAAGCAGTTATTTCAATTGTATTAGAATGAGTTTTATAGGAACAAATCGAGTTATTAAATAATAATAGGTGATCAGGGGCGTCTCCTATAACAGGTAGTTATACAAAATATTGAAGTGGAAGTGTGGGAATATATGAAAAAGTCGTAACTCGAACTAAAATATTTAAAAGGGTACAATTGAACGTAACATCTTGAATAAGGATTATTAATGTAACCACTAAACTGTTTGTTTACTGTCAAAATGTATGTTAAGCTACAATTGTGAATTGCCATTGTAAACTAAAATTGATAATGATTTGTCTGATCGTCCGTGAACCCACTAAACATTATCATAAAATACCTGTACTAAACATACCGACAACCTCAACATTGGCTGCTACACCTAACACGTCATGACTCAAATCTTCTGGAGCCATAAGATGGATGTTCATAAACTAATTTTGCTTATGAAATTTGACTAAAGTTGCAGGTGTCCTTGACAGGATGTTGAGCCATAAAGCTATCACTTGGTAGAATATGAAAGATTATGTGTAGAATTTGGTATTCCTCTGGATTGCTTAAAACTCCTGCCGTCATTAAACGATTGTGATCAAACATTTACTAAATCAAATTCATAATTATCAATTTAGGGTACAATTTGAAGCTAAAAAATTGTAACACGCTCTTAGCAATTTTTAAATATAACCTAGTTTTACTCACCACTAGCTTGCATAGAAAAACAATCCTATTTAAGTAAGAATTACCTGAATTCCGCCTGTTTCTTCCCAAGTATAAAATTATAAAGACTGAGCCCTTGACGTAAAAAGCAATAAACTCTGATCATCAAGGGAACAACCTCAGGTAAGTCAGGCGCAACATTTTCAAAAAAATTAAGATAATCCTGTCTCATTAAACGACCGAGTAACTATACAAGTCCCAGCAACTGGTCACCAATGACACCTACCCAAACATTTATACCAAACCTTTGCTGATGCTTAGTCTGTTTTATTACGTAAGGATCTTCACCAACATAAGAATAATGATGTGCATTACGTAAAGTAAAAATTCCATCTCTGATAAATGTAGCTTAATCGCAAAATGAAATATGATAAAAGAAATTAGGATCTTGATTGTTTTTGTTCCGCAACCAGTATCAAAAATTTACATGAATAGGGAAATTACCATTTAACATCGCATTTATAAACATGAGAAGGATAAATGTTTTCTTTATGAATAATATTTCACATAGGAAATTTGGAAATGTTAAGAAACTTAGCACCCGACAGAAAAGATTGAAAATAATTGTTCGCAAACCGGTAATAAGAACACATCGAAAATGTAATTATACGAAAACGTAATAAGTCAGATGCGACCGCGTGATTGGAGGGTTGATATGAGGTTGAGTTGCAAGTAATTTGTAACGAAACCAGCTTCGACATATAACTTGACCTTCTCAGGAGAAAATTTAAAACGGTGCACAATTTTTTTAAAACTTTACTAGCAGTTTAGGCAACGGATGTTTTCCATGCATGGGAATTTGAAACTTGTGTGCCGTAATAAAGACGATATCTGTGTGGAGAGCTCAACAAGTGGATTGTGTTGAGGTAAGGGAGTTGGTCAGGTAAAATTGAAACATGGATGGTCTCTGGACATTCTCAGATTTAAGGAATTGGAATAAAACAAAGAGTAATATTATAAGCGTTTATGTTTATATTTCTTTATAATTTGTATGTGAATATTAAATGTAAGTGTATTCAGGGAGTAGAAAATAAAGCGAATACAAAAGTGATTATTTTGTTGAGTGATAAATTACCAATGGATTGGGTGTTTATTAAAATTTAATCATGATTTTATCGTACCAGAAGGTTGAAATATTTTAAAATATTAAGAACTATGTACTTATTGTAATTTAAATTTAACTTTTAGTGGTAAAATTTAGTGTTAGTTAAAGCATAAAAAATTAGTATTTTGGAGTGGACAACGAAATGGTATGATGAAAAAGTCAGGATTTACCTGTTTGGTGTTTGTTATTAACGACATTTCCAAAGAAATTGGGATTTATAAGTGGCATGTAATTTAATATTGGAAACAGGAAAATTTTGAGTGACAAATCGCTTTGTCAATGGATTAGATTTAAGGTCTTTTTAGCATTTTTCTTTTAGTAATAGCTGACCAGATTAAGAATAAAGAATTTAGGTTCTTTTAAGGAAAGTGTATTATATTTTTATTTGAATTTATTTAAAAACTAGGAATCTAAACACATTTGTAAAAGATATACAGCTACTCTAGTAATGGAATCTAATTTGGAAGAGGTATTTTATTTTAAGAAATTTCCTTAACTATGACAGAATCAATGTATTTTAAGGTACTTTAGATAAAGGTAAATATATTGTGATAAAGTCTAGGATACCGAAGTTTGGGAGATTTATGTGAAATAACCATCTTCCATGTAGAAATAATATCAAAAGGTCTAGGATACTGAAGTATGGGAGATTTATGTAAAATAACCATTTTCCATGTAGAAATAATATCAAAAGGGATTGCTGTGACAGACGGTTTGGCATCCTCAATTATGACACAGAAAAAACCGTTCTGAATAAGCAATTTACGTACAAAGTTTTTTGTATTTCAGCCCTTTTATTTGTTATTTCACTTCTTTATTATTTTTATTTTGAATTTTTCTATTTTTTGCTTTATTATGATGTTTCAGAAGAACCCACTCCCACATCACCGCAGTTAACCGACAGTTTGGATGCTGCATAATAATTCCAAATGTCTTTCTGTATTTGGCAGTATTCATCGTCCCTTCGATATACAAGTTAAAAATTTATAGAGATTGCTTACATTCCTGTCCCACACCTTTCCTAATAATGACTTCTCTACATTCTTGGTCTAATTTTAATACAGCTGTTTGCTTTTTGTATAAACTATGTACTGTACGTCTATCGCTATAACTGATTCTATTCTTTTTTAGTATTTCGTACATTTTTTCCCATTTTACATTGTCGAATACTTTTTCCAGATCTACAAACCTTATACAGGTGCTGTTCATGCAAAAATGAACTGGGTGATAGTAGACCTAATTTGCAACAAAAATTGTTAATATGGCTACCATCCTATCTTGCTTCGTTTAGGAGATATGATTTTGTTAGGTTTTTTAATAACTGTACTTCATGCAGTAAAATTTAAAGTTCTCGGCTTCTACTGCAAATAACAAAATAAACAATCCCATTTTCATAAACTAAATTAAATTTTCTATAAAAAGCAACCCTATGTTTTTTTTAATTTTAAAAGAAATAACTATTATAAACGATTTAAAGGAATAAAAAATACAAAGCAAATTTTTTTTTACAAAATTGAAAGTAATACTAAAAGAAAATTATTCTATCTACAAATGAGCAAATGTCAGAAAAACAACCTCTTTTCATAAGGTATCCAGCGATGCAAAACTCTTTGTATTTGATTTTTAATTTACCAAATTATTGCCCCCATAATACTGGAAAAACGTTGTTTGGTCATAAGATAATCAAGGCAGTGGGCGAATTTAATGGTAATTGAAAACAAAAATGTACTGCATTTTTATCTGTATTGTTCAAATTGCTGACCACCACACCTGATAAAAGTTCTTGCTCTTTTCTGCATACCTACCTCAGTCACACTCATAGATGATTCTGCTAGCCATGGGATCGATCCTCTTCTACCAATCCACTTTGAGTGCAGTTCGTTTAAAAACTGGCGGACACCACATGTGTAATGAGGAGGAATCCTGTCATGTTCAAAGATCACATCTCTACGAATTTCTAAAGGGACATCCTCCAACAATAGGGTTAGTTGATTGTGCAGAAAGTCCAAATACACTTCTTTACTGCGGTTTCTTTCGGAAGGATAGGGGCCAATAAGGATGTCTCCCATCACAACCATACACACATTTAAGCTGAATCTCTGTTGGAACAATTTCTGTCTTATTACATGGGGGGTTTCATTAGCATAACAGTGGTAATTGTGGAGATTTAGAACACCAGCGTGTGTAAAGAGAGACTCATCAGACCACAGTATTTTGCGAAAGAAATGGCGCTTCTTAATATCTTGTGTTAGTAACTAATGGTAAAACACCAACCTCAGTTCAAAATCTTCGCCTTCTATAACTTCAACAGGTGTAAAGTGAAAAGAATAAATATTATTCTTGTGCAAAACATCTATTACATTCCATTGCAAAACTTCAGCCTCTCTTGGAATTTGACGTGAAGAAGTTGTAGGGTCTTGTTCCATTCGACCCAAGACAAACTCGTCAATTTCTATGCCCAAAACTCCCTTTCATTATGTACTTGAAATACTCATCCATCAAGGAGCCATTGGTGCATTCTTGCAAACACATTGCAACTGCGAAGTGAATGTTTTGGGAACCGCTTTTGATATTCCTCTCATGCTCTTGTAGCATTACCATTGCAAAAACCATAAATTAAATGCATATCTGAAATATTCTCTATTGCTATAACGAGCAGGCACCTTGGAAAATAATTTAATACGCATTAAAAACTTATAAGAATACAATTATCTATTCAGTGACAACGTTTCACCCTGTCAACGAGATAACTAAGCTGTGAACGTATTTGTGGTTTTAAAATTACAATTACAAAGAAACTCCAATGAATTTTCCAACAAAAATGCAATTAAGTTACTTTATACGTCACTAGTAAGGTATTATTTAGAGTATGCTTCCCCAGTCTGGAATTCAAATTATAAGTATCATATAAATACAATTGAAAGTGTTCAAAATAAATTTTTAAGTTATGCTGCTTATAAATTGGGTCCTTCTACAAATGAATTCATTCACGTGAGAGTGTCATCATTGATAAATTTACGTTCACTGTCTGATAGAAGGCCCGTTAATGATATGTGTTATATTTACAAAATTTCGAACAGCTTCATTAATTGTCCACAGTTGTTGCAAATAATTAATATTTGTGTCTCTCCTCGCACACTTCGTGACCATCAACTTCTTTATATTCCATTTCATAGGAACAATTATGTGTCGGTTGATAAATAAACATCACAGTCAATTCGATATTTGTAATGTTTCAATGGAATATTTTAAGAATGCAGTCAATAGCATTACATTTAAATAAACGAAAATACAAAACTTTATTTACAAAATTATAAATAAAATACTTCTTGACCAATTTCAATAATAATCTTATTCCTGGACTTTGGTCATCGATTTACATGTACATTATTTCAATGTAGAATATTCTACCTTTGGTTTTCAGATTCATTTGTATCTGGTTCTTTATAATTGTTTGACATGAGAAATTGCAGGTCTTTGATTAGGAGATCTCCTAATTTTGGTGATAACACCGATTGTGGTAAGCTGTCTGGATCTGGGAATATTTGTTTATGGTAGAAGAGTATGTAAGGTGTTGCAGGTTGTCTTTCGTCGTTTAGGTCTTCAAGGGAACCTCGTGTGATAACGATGTCGATAATTTGTACCACTTATCACTGCGTACATATCTGTAGTAATGTCCGGAATCTAAATTTTGTCCGACGTGTATCACTGTGACATATAATTCATAGTTTAGGTCGGTCAGTTTTATAAATGGTTCTGATTGTATATGTTTTTAGTTCCTTTGTGTGAGGTTGTATCTTATCTGAAGTTTTTGAGTGTAAATATTAGTCTGTAGGTGGTTTCGTAACTTTAGTAACTTTCTGCATTTGTTAGAACTTGACAACTAATGCAATTGCATTTGTATAGACTGATTACTTGTGTTACTTGGGAAAGATAGTTGTAATTCATGAAAATTATCTGTTTTTGCGTTCTGGGTGTTACAGTTGTTGCATTTAGTTATTGTTACGTATTTGCCGATGAAGAATCGTTGAACGATTGTCGATGTTGTTGTTGTTGTTGGAGGCCATGTAATGGTGTCATCAATAACGTTAAAATCATTGCATGATCGTTCTTGTTTGTTTAGGGTATCTATAAGGAAACCTAAGAATTCTGAACTGTCATTTCTTCTCCTTGATGAAATCCAGGTGGATTTACATGGTTTAGAATTTCGTGTGGTGAGAGCGATGATCTTGAAGAGTATTGTAGTAGTGAAAATAAAATTTTCAATTGTGAAAGTAATGGTGATGTTTCACTTGTATTTAATAGAATATGGTTCCAGAAAAATTTTGTCTTGAAGGATGCTGTTCATGTAGCAGGTGTTTCCTAGATTGATTAGCCCAACTTTTCTATTAGTGTTCTGTAAATGGTTGACCGTAGGTAAAATTTCAGCCTTTGTTATCGAGTGCAGTTCATTGCTATTAAAAGGATCTTCTGTTTTAAATTCTTCTGTAATATGTGGTGGTTCATCTCATTGGATATATTTTCTGTGTATTCTTATTTGAATGTTTAAAGGGAAGTGGCTTCTTTCTTGGCGTGTTTGTGTTGGAAGTTTTTCTGATTGGGTTTGCATTTTTTTTTTAATTTTGGGGTAGAGATATATTTTGGATCTGAGACTTTTTTATGCAAAAGGAGGAGTGTTGATGAATTTGATTTTATGTAAGTTACTGAATTTAATTTGTGGTTTTTAAATTTCTGAGTTTTATTGTAATCAGTGAGCTCTGTGAGACTGTGTGTGGATTAATTGAAATGTGATGTTGGTCTTGGTTGACTTTTTCTTAGTTGATCGGGTTAGATTTATATATGGGATTTGGATCAATCTTGAAGAATTTTGTTTTTGGAATATTCTGCTTTGTGTAATTCGAAGATGGGGTATCGTTGTGTTGTTGTTTCCTATTGGAGTGAGAGTTTTGATAAATTTAGTTACTTGTAAACATATGTAAGGCAAAATTGACAATTGCTGTGATTGAGTGATGTGTAAGTGTGCAATGAGTTGTATTCCAAACTGGGGCGTTGTGGTGTGGTGGGGTCAACTGTATTGTATTGTTTTGTAAAACTTGTAGTTATTTGTATTGCTATATTGATATTTTGTGTTCTTTTTCTTTATTGTTCACAGTGTACCATATATAATATAAATTAAATGTTAAATGGTGATTGCTGTAAATAAATAAATAAATTAAAAAAATATATACATTTTTGTTTTCAATTCATATTAAAATTTGCCCACTGCCTTGATTATCTCATGATCCAACAATGTTTTTCCATTATTATGGGGGCAATAATTTTATAAATTAAAAATCAAATACAAAACGTTTTGCATTGCTGGAAACTTATGAAAAGTGATTGTGTTTCTGACGTTTGCTTATTTGTAGATAGAATAATTTCGTTGTAGTATTACTTTAACTTTTGTTAAAAAATATCCTTGTAACTTTATTTCTATACTTCCTTTATAATAAATGTTTCTTTTAAAATAAGAAAAAGAGATGGTTGCATTTTATAGGAAATTTAATGTAGTTTATGAAAATGGAATTGTTTATCTTGTTATTTGCACTAGAAGCCGAGAAATTTAACTTTTATTGCAAGAAGTTGAGTTATTAAGAAAAAATTAAACCAAATTATATCTCCTAAACAAAGCGAGATGGGATGGGAGACATATTAACAATTTTTGTTGCAAATTAGATGTGCTATCACCCAGTTCATTTTTGAACGAACGTTATCATTCGTCCCGTATACACGCTTTCTCCTTTTTCTATTGTTTTAAAGTTAAAATGGTTTCCATGTTCCCGTGTTTTGCCTAAACCCAAGTTGATTTTCTCCTAGTATTTCTTCAGCCTGTTATTCCAACTGTCTTTGTACAATTCTAGTTAATATTTTTGACCCGTGTGCTGTTAACCTTATTGTTTGCAAATTTTCATATCTATCCACACCTCTCTACTTTGGTATAGTGACTACAGTATTATTACGTTGAAGCTTTTGGGTATTTCACCTGTCTCATACATATCAAAGTTAGAAAAGACGTTCTGTTACTGCTGGTCCAGCAGTTTTTAGAGATTCACCATGCACTTTATCTGTACTTGGCGTCTTATTATTTTTCAGGCTCTTTAATGCTAGTTCAAACTAATCTCTAAGTATAGGATATCTCAAATCATTCTTTTCCATGTGTTTCCGATTTTAATGCTTCTAGTTCCTGTTTTGCATATTAGTTACCCATACATTCTTGGCTACTATCCACTTTCTCTACATTTTCTATAATGATGCCGTCTCCTGCGGCCTTTATATTTTTCCTGTAGGGCTTTATATCCCCGAAATTCATTCTAATTAGCTTGTATGCTTCATCTGTCTTTCCAATTTCCATCTTAGTTTCTACCTCTTTGCATTTTATCTCAATCCATTGTTCTTTAGCTTTCTTGCATTTGTGAATAATTTCCCACTTTACGACTTTTATCATTGTTTCTCTGCTTTGTCTGGCCTGTTTTTGTATTTTCACCTTTCTTCTATTAAATTCAGAGTATCCTTTGTCATCCACGGTTTTATATATTCGCCTTGTTAATTTCTTAGAATATCTCTGGCCGCAATGTCCAAGCTGAATTTAATATTCATTCCATTGTGCTTCTATTTTAGTATCAGAATTTTTCTCGATGTCTTTCAACAATTCGTTTGACTTATTCTCAAATCTTTTGTGGGTATCTTTATCTTTTAGTTTCTCAAGGTCAAAGTGCCTTTTCCGTTGCGTTTTTCAACATTTTTATTTTGAGCACGGCTTTTATAATTACTATGTTGTGATCAATGTCTGTATCTGCCTCCTGGTAGTTTCTACAATCTTTTACTTGTTTTCTATACCCTTGTCTAACAAGAATGTAATATATTTGATATCTCCCCATCTCTCCTGGCATCATCCACGTGTATCGTCTCCTAGCATAATGTTGAAATATTGTATTTGCAATGGTTAAATTGTTTTTGTTGCCTAATTCAACCAGCATACTTCCCCTTTCATTTCTTGCTCATCTACCAAATAAACCTATTACCACTCCTTCGCTACCCTCACCTACCTCTGCATTAAAACTTCCTGTTACTGTTTAATTTTCATGCCTTTTTATGAATCTTAGTATGTCTTCAATATCTTCGTAGATCGTTTGTACCTCTTCATCACTGTAGTTAGAGGTGGGTATATAAGCTTGTATTATTACTGTATTTACCAGTTTAAATTTCAATCTAATCATAGGTATTCTTGCGGAGATCTGAATGGGGGATTATTTTAACTCTGAAATCTTATACCCCCAAAGGATGCCATCATCTTAAAAACGTTTGTTAGTATGTTGTGTACTTGGGAGCTTCTGAGCCGAAAGTCCCAGGTTGGAACCCAGACACGTGTTAGGCAAACATTTTTCACAAAAATATGCCATCGTTCAGATGACAGGTAAAATGTACGCCTCGGGTGTGTTTTGTCACGCATGTTAAACATACCTAACACGCGTGGAACAGCAAGTACTCGGCAAAATTCAAAATTTCCAGGTAAAACAAATCACGTCCTGAGCAATGTATTACCTTCGGGTGGAGCACTAGAAAATCAAATGTAGTGTGTACCTGGGAGGTAATGTGATGGTTTCCTGTTGTCTTTTAAATTGCAGTAGTGCGTTCTAGAATGCTATAATGACCCCTATGGTCTCTGACACTCTGAGTACCGAAAGAACTGCTGCCTTCCTTCTGGGACCTGTCTTAGTCTGGTTCCTCACTCATGACCCCACTAATTTGATTAAACCTATAGTTCAAGTCTTTAGCTACCTGTAACACACAAGTCATTCTACATGTTCTAGTATTCTAGAACTTCAAGAAGCAGGTCCGCTTAGAATGGCAAACATATACAATAGAACTTTGATATCGTCTAGTAAAGCAATGGGCTTTATTATCCGCAGCTCAAATAATTTTAGTGAAACGGCAACATTAATTATGCTGTTTATTGAATACATTTGATCACACCTGAAGTATGCATCAGTTACTTGGTGCCCAAAGTATGATAAATACATAACTTTAATTGAGAACATTGTTGAAACTCGCTATGTTTTGTACTATGAGTATTTACCCATCTTACTAGTTACTCTATCACCATCTGTTTTTGACCACCTTCGACATTTCCTAATCTTTTAATTGTGTGTCCATCTTAAACCAATTATCAGTTAATATAGTGCACATAGTCCCTTGCAATCTGCATACATTTCAAAATGTTATACCACAAACAAATATTCTTGAATTTTCCCCATTACATTTCATATACAACAGTTATTGAGATACAACATGACACTGATATTTTCCATACTATGCCTGCCGAAATTAAACGGATAATCCGGAATAAGTAATTAATATGTAACCGTTAATAGTTAATTTTGCCCCATGTATTACTCTACTTGTAATGTAACATGCACTACACTACAATATCTTTACATTATTTTATTTTATTTAATATTAATTTTTAAGAAGGGCTATACTGCAACGTATTCTACTCTATTTTGATATTTTGCTTAACATAAGTTCCTCTTTCCTTGTTTTTTCTGCTTCCTATATCGTAAATGAATAAATTGATATGTGAGATCGTTCTATCTAAATAAATAAATAAATAAGACATTATCGACTAATACTAAGAGAGGCATAAAAAAGTATTACCTCTATAGCAATAAGAGACGTCAGAAGCACGCGATATGGCAAGTGACAACAACGAAAAAGAATAAAGAAGCTGTCGTAGGCTTTTACGGCCGAAGTCATTATAAATATGTATGGTTCCGAGTTGAGACCGTGTCATTTTATAAATTAAGGTCGACGTTTTGCCCACTTTTGTAAGGGGCTTCATCAGGACAAGAAAAGAAATAAGTAATAAAATAAAAATAATAAAAAAATTAAGTGGACAAGTTAAAGTGTAAAGAGAAAAGTTACTCTTGAACTAGCAGGCTCACTAGTCCATTCAAAGCCAAAAGGTGTCTTGTGGCGAAGTAACAGTTACTTGGCCACAAGACACCTTTTGGCTTTGAATGGGCTAGTGAGTCTGTTAGTTCAGGAGTAACTCTTCTCTTTACACTTTAACTTGTCTACTGAATATTATCTTTTTTATATTTTTATTTTATTACTTATTTCTTTTCTTGTCCTGATGAAGCCCCTTACAAAAGTGGGCGAAATGTCAACCTTAATTTATAAAATAACATGGTCCCAACCCGGAACCATAAATATATATAATAAAGAGGCTGTTAAGCAGCTATAAAAAAATTATAGTATAAAGATAGCTACAACGTAATAGGGTAACTAGGGGCTTCTGGTTAAAAAGAGGTGATTAACATAAATGAACAGGATGCGGCTATCGAAAGGCAAAAAGTAACAAAAAAAGGAAGCTTAGCAACAAAGGAATATAAGCTAGGCAAAGTGAAACGAACCAAAGGGAATACAAACGATATCACTAACCATTAATAGGATGTTACATATCTGTTGATACGTAAAGTGACAGGAACACTTTAGTTACATTTTAATTATGTAGAATGGTATATCGATCAGACGTACAAGTCAGTAGCGTATGCAGGTCCGTCGTAACATAAACACGTCTTTATTTGAATGTACACTTTTACATGTTGAAGTATGATTATTACTTTAAATAACAATAATTTAAGCTATTTCTAATGTTGAGTTTTAATATGCTTCTGCAGTTTACCCAATTAAATGTCTATCCTAGGTGCTATTAATTAATAAAACTTACACAAATATACAACACAGACAAAAGCAAGATATAACAGAAAAAATATCAGATCACAGAGATAACTATAGCTTATATCATGTTACGTTTGCTTGCAAATTGGAAGGCAATTAATGAATGCTTTCAAACTGTACGTCAAATAAAGAACGAAACAGCGAAATGGGAGGAGAGAATTGTATCATAAAAAGATAGATAAAAATGCTCCTGACAAATACTACGAAGACCTTATTGGTGGTTCATAGCACTTTTTTCATAAGCACGATAGCAATGGTTTTAGTTGGTTAAAATAAGTTCATATGGCGAGGCAAAAATAAGAACAAAATAATTTGAAAGCAACTAAATTACAGTATTATGATTCCAGTTCAAAAAATTGTTTTCAAATCAATACCAAAAGTAAATTGAAAATCGATAGTAGTTTTTCAATTCTTTTGCTTGAAATAAAGACAAACGCACCTCATCTTCACTATTCCATTATAAATCTAGATCATTATTTCTACTTTTTTCGGAATCCTTCGTAAAAACGCCAGCAACCGCTCGTAGTTGAAAACCTGGCAAATTGTTTTGCCATAATCAACGTCATTTTCATTACCAGAATCCTAGGCAGTGATACCAAAATTTGCATTTTCCTGAATATTACAATTTGGTCTGGAATATTTGCAACATTATGCATACATTCTGCACTTTCAAGAAGCTCATTTAGCGTAAGAGGACTTTTCCAATAGCTACAAATAAGATGTAATTGCTTTTAGCAGTCCATTAACTTACCCTCCTTTTAAAAGGTAAAAACAGTGGAGCCAGCATAATTGATATGCCCTAACAGTTTAGAATTTTGCTCGTGTTAGTATCATTCCTATTTGTTATGAATGAACAATATTCGACCTTGACAAAAATTTACAATTTTACAACATTAAAATTCCCTTCAATACTTGTAGACGCTCATTTCTTCAATAAATAAAAGCTCCTCATTTAAATTCAAGTTGATAAGGTTAAAATTTAACTAAAATGAGGGTAAATACATTCACTGTAAGTTAATAGTGGGTCCCCCATGATTTTGTAACATAAACTATATCTGCAAAAATAACTGCACAATCGTCCTTATAAAAGTACCTTAAATTCAAAACTATTTATAATAAAACGTTACTCAATATAATATATCAAATTGTTTGATAACTCATAAGTTCAAAGTAATTAATAGATTACGATACATGACAGTTATCCTCATACATGTTTACAAAACAAAAACATGAATGTTTTCAATTAAGGGGTGTCCTCTATTAATTGTAATTATAAACAGTATATCTTAGTACAGCAAACCTTAATAAATACAAACGTCACTTTAGTTTTGTTATTGTTTAGTAGATGGCAGAAACAAACTAATCAAATTAAAATATAGGGTAGCATCATGCCCCTTCAAAATATTTATTGAATAAATTTACCTTTTCGTCATTTATTGCTACAAATCCATTTAAACTTTGTATTGTAAATTCTTCCGTGCTTGTACAATGAATTATATTTCCTTTATATATTTTAGTAACATTGGCCTTCATTTTATAGAGAGTGAAATATGCAATTGATAAACACGCTTACGTATTGTTTACACTGTCTTCATAGTTTACTCCTACTGCTAAAATGAAATCGAATTTGACTTATCAGATATGAATTGGCTTATCGATGTTATCTATGTTTGCACTCTGTGTTATATTTATTTACCCGTAGTAAAACAGTAGTAATTATGTAATAGTTTAGCCTTCAACTAGTTTGCTACATGCGTGGACTTGGCATTGGCGGTTTTTTATTAATTGAGGGTATTGGGAGTCGTCTACATTTAGGCGGAAAAGTAGTTAAGCAAATACGTTATTCGTTAATCGGTGTGGTGGTTTCAATGATCGCTGAAAATCAATAACGTGTATTATTAACTACCTAGGCAGTCGAAGTAGCGCAAATGCCGCTCACGGTTGTCAAACAATGTAAATAACAGTTTGACAATAGGTTTATTAAAAATAAGCATTCACAAACATTCATTTGTGACTTATTTATTAATATGAATACTTACTTAGAATTAGAACAATCTTGAATAGTAATTAGAGTTTCTTCGTATTTCTTTTCATTAGAACTACTTAGTATTGGTGTCTTCTTCTTCGAAATTATTGCTTTCACCGCTAGATGTACTTGCAACAATGTCTTTACTCATATTATATTTATTTGCCACTGAATCGTCGATGTAACTTTCTGCTATTATTGATGAACGTTACCCGCCGTGTCGCTTCAGCATTAAATTATCCGATCCTTAAATCATCAATAAAATAGCGAAAGAGCAACGGCTGGTATAATCCTTGGAATTCAATAATCCAAAAAACATTGCTATGCGTTCAGAAATTTTACCGAAAGTATGAATACCCACAGCCTGTCGAAATTATCCGCAGTAGCTGGACACGACGCTCTTAGCGTCGTTAAAAGTGGCTTACAACTCTTGTGAGTTTTTTGGCATGTTGGTGGTCTTCTGATTGTTGTGGCGTTTCTTATATGTTATGTTCTTGAATATATATATATATATATATATATATATATATATATATATATATGTAGGTCTGGATTCCAAAAGACCTGCTCCTGGAATCCTCTTGTTTTGATGCAGTGAGCAGTTTCCCGGATCTTCCCCTTGGTTGTCCCCAACTACACGGTATCCGGATCCTGGGTCCACTGGTCTGTGGTTTTCCATCGACAGAATGGCTACTCGCCACAGGCCGCTTTATCGTCAGGTAGCTCGTCTAAACAGGACTGACGGATGTGCATCCCCGACGACTTCACTTGTGTACCCATTCCTCTGCACCCCGCATAGCTGGAGAACTCCCTCAGGACGTCACCGTTCCGCTGCTCACCTTTGATCGTCCGGAGGCGGTGATAGATATACGTTGCTGCGTCGTCGGCGTCTAGGCAACAACTTGTCGAAATTATTTTCCGTTTATATATTTAAAGAAAAGCTTGCGCTTGCTTATCAAAAGTCGTTGGTGTCACAGTTACATACTTTCGATAAATTTGTGATGTATCCAACCTGCGGACTGGAATAAACGTACTCTCTAGAACACTTGGTTCCATGATCTAATACTCTTCCGGCAGTGACTTATATTACGTTGTGTTATCAGGGGCCCAATATACACTGGTTATTCACGAAGGCTGGAAATTTGCAATAAAATTACAGTTACTGGTCGTAACCTTAATTAAAAGAATAACCACTAAGTTGGTTATTCGCAAATAAGCATTTTATACCTTTTAAACAAACAGTGTCGTAATCAACCTGGGTAATCAGGAAAGGAGTATAGTAGAGAAAACTTCAAATAGCACTTATACTTCCAACTAGATTTGACACATAAATCCATGCACAGCGAGCGCACAAGCACCCAGCTTCCAACGATGTGTATCATGGAATATCAACTGTTTGCCAGACGTACAACATGTGACAACCGAAGAAAGTATTAGTTTAGCCCAGCTAGTTTTTTCTGGAAGGTATTGAAGACGGCTAAGCCATTACTATTCGACTGAAGTGAAGAGGAAGGACACCAGGAATATAAGAACCTTGACTACCAATGGTCTACCCCGCACAGACATAAAATTTTAGTCATTCTCAACTAAGGCTCAAACACACGCGCCTATAAACAAGTCATTAACAGTTTCTAGCTCGTTTTGCAATATATTCAGTCTAACTGACTTTCCATCTTTTGAAAAAATTAAAACAAGTAAATCGATAAAACTACACTGATAAAACATGAACCTATGCCATAATGCCCATGATAAAAGGCGCTTATTATTGAATAAAGTATCTGCAAGTCACAAATGCAAACGCACAGTGTAAGCACGAGCTGGTTGGTCGTGCCAGAAGTTTAAAGTAATTGCATTAAGCTACGTATCACACTCAGAACCTAGCATTTCCTAAATCTTAAGTTAAAGTAAGTAAAATTGTTGCAACGCGAGCTTCTCTTTATCCTAATTGTGACTTGTAAAACAAGCGCATAATCATTTTGTGCACTAACCCGTTCAAGTAAATTTTAGAACCGCAGTCTGTAATTTATTGCGCCATAACCACGAGTACGCCGGATCAAGTTAAAAAGTGTAAAGGGCTATAGGAAAAAGGAAAGGTATCGGGTAGGAATCACCGACGACAAAGATGGAATGTCCTAACATTGCAAAAGTCGTCGGTGGACGAATATTTCTAGTAAAAAAATAGTAAAGTTTTCAAGCTCAAGAATAAAAATTAGTTTCTCACGAAAGCCCAAAAAGTAAGAAAAGGTACGAAAAGGAAAACCAACAGTGCAAGCCAAAACGGAACAGTAACTGTCAAGCTTTAAAGTATGCAAGGGAATGACGAGAATGCTGGATAGAAAAATGGAAGTATTTCAAGCTGTGGTAGCAAAGAATCGTATTAAACGGACAACCGAAGAAAAGAAAAGAGAAAAATTAATTAGGCCGAAGAGTCGACTAAGTCGTGGTTTCCGAGGAAAAAAAAGCTCTAAAAAGCACATACCACAAGAAGTGGATTGAAAAATTTATTCAAGTCAGTATGAGAACTAACAGTAAGAAAACCAGCTAATGAAAAAGAAAAAGAAAGTGGATCAAAAAGAACAGAGAAGCAAAACTAAAATAAAAAACTTTAAGAAACAACACCAAATTCGAAAAAGAAAACAAAACTAAAGAAAAAAAAGAACAACCTAAAATATGTGTGTATTGTGCGTGTGTGTGTGTGTGTGTGTGTGTGGTGTGTGTAGTGTGTGGTATGTGTGGTGTGTGTGGTGTGGGTGTGTGGTGTATGAGTGTGTCTGTGGGTGCGTGCGTGCGTGCGTGGGTGCGTGTGTGCGTGTGCATGTGCGTGTGCGTGCGCGCGCGCGTGTGCGTGTACGTGCGCGTGTGCCTGTGCGTGTGCGTGTAGTATGTGTTTGAGCATATGGTGATGGTAGTGGTTGTGGTGGTTTAGGAAGATCATTATTCTCTATGCAAGCCTGCTTATTTTTAGCATTGGTCGTAAGAATATCAACGTTAGAAAAAGGAACAGAATCAGATAATACTTCAGCTACATTAAATAAAGGAACAGAAGCAGGTAAATCTTTATCGACGTTAGAGAGAAGAACAAAATCAGGTAAAACTTCAGCTATAATAGGATTTGCTTCCTAAACAACAGCAACAGGCATTAATGATACTGGTTTAGTAGCTTCAACAGGACTTTCTTTGTCAGTATTATTAGTTATCGTCACTTCAACTACATCTGTTATTGCAAACACGACAGAAATTTCTTTAGCAGTATTATGTAAGGCAACAAGAACAAACTCTTTGGTTGTTGCCGGTAAGTCACCAGTTGAATCATTTGCTTAAATCATTGTTGAGACACATCCTGAGGTGGAAGTGAATCCGTAGGACCCGTTTGATCATCATTCGAACAGCAAAGGACAGAAGAAGTTTGGTTCCTATTAGGGAGTGTTCAGTGAGTAGTGGCGTGATAGCCATAGTAATCAATGGCATTGTTCGAAGGTTCATATACCTGAAAAGGGTATGTTGCAGTGATAGTAGGACCACCAAGAAGAGGTACCGAGAAGGACGTAAAACTAGAGACAGAAGAAATTTGGTTCCTATTAGTAGTAGGATGACTATTCGCACAGTTGCGTCGAGTAACTCCCTAATCTCAACAACCATAGCAAAAGAGTACTTGAGGACAAATATAGCATGTCGATATATGACAACGGTCCTAGGTCATGGATCGAAACGTAGATAAAGACAATTTTAAAAACTCTGAGTGGTTTAATACCCAAGAAAGATTAAGAAAAATGACCAGGTTGGTCGCAGTTGAAGCATGTAACCTGCGAGTAGAAATAGACACAGGAATAAGAACAGAAGAAGTATTTGATATAACAGTAGGAGAGGACGAATTTTGACTGATCGGTCCTGTAAAGTAATAGTGGTTTTTTCAATCGTATCAGACTTAAAAGTGGAATCCGGTTCAGCTGCTAGAGTCTGTAAAAAGTTGGTAACGGGACGGAATGTTTTTATTTTAGTTTCGAAAGAAACGCGGAAATCGTCCAAAGTACAGAGTAATTGTCAACGGATTTGGCGATCTAACGCACAGCGACGTTCCGTGTGGAGGCACAGGAAATTAATGCGTTTGAACGCAGGTGAAGACTTGTCACCATCAAATTCAGTAAGGGATTGTTGTAGTTCCTGTATAGAAGTAGCGACTGCTGCATGGCCGGCAGCGAAATCGGATTCAACAGGAATAGAAAGGAGTGCCCCTTTGCGCTCCAGGCAATAAACACCCTGCACGAACCTGCGTAGTTCGTCTCCATAGGCCTTTGAATCAAAGCCACGAGAATTTAATTTGTACTGGAGCCAAAAAAGAATTACCTAGGTTTCATAGAAAGCATCAAAAAAATAAGAACAGAGTATTCGTACTTTAAGTCCGTTTGTGTGCCAAGGAGGAGTCGCTGCCTTCCGAGGAGACAAATCGTTCAGTATGTATCCTATCGTACATCGCCAGCCTGCCTCTGGTACCAACGTAGCAGATCTGGAAGTAGGTACTTACAGTTGTCGACGGGCCGGATACTTCTATGAAACTAATTGCACTAGTTATAGAACTTGACTAAGTTTGACTTTATAAAAACCGAAGCAAAGCAATGCCCCTTAAAAGAAAGCATCTAAAGTATCACCGTGACTTTTCAGAGTTTCTTCACGTGAAAGGACGCTGTACAGAATCGGATCTCTATCTACGTTCAGTTTGCATATATAGGGAGAGCAGGCACCAAGTGGTAACGTGTTTTCTTTTTAAAAACATTCCCATCGACAAAATACCACCTGCAAAACTATTCTCAAGACAACAACCATAAAGTATTTCCAGAACACCACAAATGAAAAAGACCCGCAATTAGGGTTGAAACGTTTGAAAATTAAAAAAAAATGGATTGAGTTTAGTGATTTTAATTGACCTAAAACCCAAGAAAAGTATATTTATATAGTAATACATAGTAATACTTGCAAAATCCAAAAAGCGCTTCTCTAATTCGTAGTTAACAGTATTAAGTATCTTCTGCTTCTTGGATTTATTTTAAATTGACGTTCAAATCTCAGTTTGCAAAATCATGCATATTCGCTTAAATCTTCCTGCTTGGTGTTATTTGGAATTGATTTAAAGTATCGTTGTATTAAAGAATTTTTCCTCTCCATTGTATATTACAATAATTATATTTAACAACTTCCATTTTTATACATAAACTCTGCAGGTTATGTTTAGCTTTATAATCAATTTTATTCACTGGTACATATTAATAATTAATTACGGTATGCATAAGATGCCAGATTTTTAGATGGGCAAAGCGGGACCACTCTGAAGGAAGGGAGGGGAAGTATCAAAAAAATTTTCATAAAGAATAAAAATAATATCCTAATATTTTTTTATTTTTAACATAAGTACAATTTATAAATATAAAAAAATGTATAATTCTTTATTCCTTGACATATTTTTATTTGAGTGAATTTGTTTCAGTAAACTGTTGTCATTTTTTAAAATATTGTAAAAATCTTCACAAGAATTTGTCAAATTATATTTGACACATAAAATGGCTTTCAAAGTTTCAACACTTAATTTTGATTTTTCTGATGTCCACACTTAATTCTAAAAGTCGGGACTTTTTAAAAACGCCGCGGGATGCGGGACAAATTGTGAAAAATCGGGACTGTCCCGCCAAAAACGGGACGTCTGGTCACCTTAGGTATGCATACTGTATACTTCAAAAAAACATCTTCGCGACATAAATGAATTGAATCGATTTTTTTTTCATATTGCTTGGTTGACGCAAATTTATCAATTGAATTTTTCTTTAATAAAAGTTTCCGTTTATATACAAAAATTATCCCCTTTCTAGATCGTTCTAGCTCTGTACGAAACATTTTACACCAAAATGATGTCAGATTTTCTGAATTTCTCATTAGCGTCGACTCGCGTGTTTTATTACCTCGTTAGCATGATTTATGTGCCCTGCTCTGTTCTTGTTTAATATATAATGTTAATGCTCACGTCGCTTCCTATTCTACAGTAAAAGATAATAAATAATTCTTATCGATTTGTATGGGTTCTTTAATGTTCCGACGACTTCATAGAATAAATGTTTATTTATTAATTAAGTATTTAAATTCCAAGTACAGAAGACGCATTTCTTCTCAATTCCTCTCGAAAATTCGAGAACATGTTTTATTTAAAATGTTTTTATGTTATACAAAGGCTAGCTAATTTAAGCTTTGATTGCTTAATTAACGGGTTTTGAACATGCAGAAAGATCCGAATCTTCATAATTGTAATAAAAGATTGGCTTTCACGGCAAAACGTGTTTTAATACACATTTATTAAGAATAAAGCGTTATCTTTTTAACAAGATTGATATAGTTATTACGCTAAAAAGAACGAATGTTTTATATGCAACGGAAATGTATTTTTATGCTAATAAGTGAATATAAATGGCTTTGTATTTATGCTGGAAATTAATCGATTTTCGTAAGGTATAAAGTTCGCATTTAATTATTTTTACTTATACTGCTTACACGGCTGTATTATTGATATATTGGGGCTTTTAAATACACGGAAAGTGTGTATTTAGAACAAACGAACTGTTTTGTATTTATCTTGGAGAGATTATTTAAAAAAAACACGGACTGTGTTTTTCGCTACTGCAAATTAATTGCTATGTATTTACAATACGCTTATATTATGCAGTGTAATTATTTACATGCACTCAATTGGGTTTTTCGCTTGTACATTCATTAATGGCTAAAAGACAGCTTGCATTATATAGGGTTTAACCATGAATTTTTGGAAATTTCTATTCTTTTCGGATTCTGTTATATTTTAGTGGGCTTTATTTGTAGAATTTGGGTTTCAATGAAGGCACCAGGTGGTAGTGTGTCTTCCGTTCAATAACATTTCCATCGACAAAATTCCACCTGCAGAACTTTTCTCAAGACAACAACTGTAAAATATTCTCAGAACACCATCTGCAAACAAGCACAATTAAGAAAGCAAATGGCTCCAATACAACATGACGACTTCTACAAAGTATGTGCGCGTGAGAAACCCCCTACCTAGTAGTTTCCAAACGATGTCTGTTCAAATTGTTAGGTATATCTATAACTCGCATGGCAGAATTATATTACCTGACCAATCTCCTGTATAGAACCATAGGTATTCACTATTTCGAATAATAAATACTACCGGGAAAAGATAAGCAAGTGCACAATGACCGTGAATACCTACGTGATAACGGAACGCGATAATAGTATTTCTTGCTAACTCATTAAACATATTTTATTTAAGAGATGCAGGCGTTTTAAATTTGTTCAGAGAGCCATTGTGCGAGGATTTTTAATCTTTGCTAACCAAAGCAAATTAACATAGTGTTTTGAACATTTTTTTCCATTTTACATTGTCGAATGCTTTTTCCAGATCTATAAACTCTATATACACGCTTTCCCCCTTTTCTATAGTTTTCTCCATTATCACCTCAGAGTCAAAATAGCCTCCCGTGTTCACCTGTTTCGCTTAAACCCAAATTGATCTACTCCTAGTATTGCTTCAGCTCATTTTTCCATTCGTCTTTGTACAATTCTAATTTAATATTTTAGAAACGTGTGCTGTCAAACTTATTGTGTATTCGATAATACTAAAAAAATAACCACTATAGTAGAAGACAAAGAATACTACTATAGTAAACCTGCTTATCCTAAAAGGCGATTAAAAGACGCAGCAAGGGGCAGCAGCCTTACTGGCTAAAAGATATTGGAGGAGAGTCGGTCGGTCTCGGGTGATCCTCAATAATTTACAAGGTTGTTGGGGTTTGGCCGTGACGGATACGGTTTTTTGCTAAAATCTTTTAAAACTGCATTGTGGAAAGATATGGAAACCTACCACAGTATTTCCCAGATATGCGTGGCCTAAAACACGAACTATGTATGATGGAAAGCTCACAAGTAAAATTCTTGTCCGAAGATAAAATACCCCCTGATTCGGATCTCCGGGAGGGACCTCGTCATCGTAAAAATTCAAAACAACGGTTCGATTTAGTGATAGGTATTTGGAATGTAAGGTCATTACTTAGAGTAGATAAGTTAACGAATTTATTAGTCGAAATAAGAAAAGGAAAGCTGGACATTTTAGGTATTAGTGAGGTGAGATGGCCAGATAGTAATGACTTTTTGAAAGATAATTATAAAATAATTACAACTTCTTCAACTAATGAACAGGCAGGGGTAGGAATAGCGTTAGGTAAAAGAGTAGGACGTAAAGATAAAAGTACCTACAATTTAGTGATAGAATAATTATGGTTAGATTGAGTACGAAACCCACAGATACTGTTTTAGTACAGGTTTACATGCCAACAACTCAGTACGAGGCTGAGGAAGTAGAAAAGGTATACGAGGATATAAACAGTATAGTGAGGAAAGTAAAGGGAGATGAGAATTTAATAGTTATGGGCGATATTAATGCGTCAGTGGGAGAAGCTAGTGCGGGAAAAATGGTAGGAAAATTTGGATATGGTAGACGAAATGAAAGAGGAGAAAGATTAGTTGAGTTTTGCCAGGAACATAGATTAGTAACTGTAAACACCCTATTCGAACAACATATTAGAAGAAGATATACCTGGAAAGCGCCAGGTGATAGGGCTACATACCAAATATATTATATTTTAGTCAAACAAGATTTTGTAACCAAGTTAAAAACTGTCGTAGTTATCCAGGGGCTGACATAGCGATCATAACTTAGTTAAAATAAAGTGTAATCTAAAATTAAAAAAATTGAGAAAGGCTAAAAAAGAAGGGTGGGATCTAGGTAAGCTTAATGATAGTCAGATAAAAGAGGAATATAAACAAGTAATAGATAATAAGATCAAAGAGATAGGAGGAAACGTAGAAAATAGATGGAAAGAAATAAAAAGGGCTGTAAATGATACAGCAACACAGACTATAATAGGTAAGAAAAAAGTAGAAGCGAGAAAACCCTGTGTAACAAAGGAGATATTAGATTTAATATAGAATTGAAGAAAGCTTAAACCTTTCAGAGAATTGGATAGTGAAAGTAAACAAAAATATAATAGAGTTAGAAATAAGATAGTACATGAATGTAGAAAAGCTAGAAATAAATGCATCGAGGAGAATTGTAAGGGAATACAAGAAGATTTGAGAGTAGGTAAGACATACAGGGCTTACAGGGCAGTTAAAAAGTTTTTCGGGGAAGATAGGAAAAAATATAATGGTATTAAAGATGAGAATAATGAGCTTCTAATAAATAAAGTTGAGGTAGCAGATAGATGGAAAAGATATTTAAAAGATTTATATAAGGGATACGATATGGATGAGTTAGAGACCGACCAAGAAGAGGATGTAGAAATAGGGTTCTCAATATTAAGAAGTGAGGGCCCAATAGATTTCGAAAAAAAAATTATTATCCCAATCCCAAAAAAGTCAGGAGCTGATAGGAGTTAGAATTTTAGAACGGTTAGTTTAACTTCCCACGCTTCCAAAATACTAACAATAATAATTAAAAATAGAGTAGAAGCTTTGATTGAGAATTATTTAAGAGAAGACCAATATGGTTTTCGTAAAGACAGAGGGACTAGAGAACCGATACTAATGATTAGGGTAATTATTAAAAAAGTTACAAAAAAATAAAAACTCATTTCGCGTTTGTAGATTTAGCAAAAGCATTTCATAGGGTTAATTGGATTGTTATGTTCAGGTTTTTGCAAAAAATAGGAATCTCTCACTGCGATAGAAAAATTATTTACAGTCTATATAAAAACCAAAGCATAGTAATTAGATTTGATGAAATAAAAAAGGAAGCTAAGATTAGAAATGGTGTTAGACAGGGCTGACTACTATCTCCCTTGATTCTTAATGTTTATATTGAGGAAGCTTTAAACTTAGCTAGAGAGAGAAAAGAGATAGGTATTAGTGTACAAGGACAGAAAATAGACATGTTGCATTTAGCAGATGATATAGCCATTTTAGCAGAGTCTAGAAAAGAGTTAGGAAAGTTTTTAAATACTTTAGATGAGATACTACAGAGTATGAGAATTAACTCAGGAAAGACAAAGATAATGACAAGTGAGTTGCAACCTAGTTCTAAACCAAAATTAAAAATACCGAGTTAGAGGAGGTAGAGGAATTTTGCTATTTAGGTAGTATAATTACAAAGGACGAACGTAGCAGAAGGCATATAGTAGCTAAAATAACTCGAGCTAAAAAAATGTTTTTAAAAAGAAAAACCTACTTATAGCTAATAGTATTAGTTTAGATAATAGAAAAAGTTTCTTAAAGTCGTACGTATGGAGCGTTCTATTATACGGTAGTGAGACTTAGACAATTAAAGAGGTAGATAAGAAAAAGATAGAAGTTTTTGAAACTTGGTGTTATAGGAGAATGTTAAAGATTAGTTGGACAGAGTACTAAATCAGGAAGTTTATAGAAGGATAGGTGAGGAACCCTGTATGTGGAAACAATTAAAGGTCAGGAGAGATAGAATGATAGGGCACCAGTTAAGACATGACGAACTATTTAGTAAGGTCTTAGATTATAGACTACCAAATAAAAATAGAATAGAAAGACCTAGACAAAGATACATTAGTCAAATTATTAGAGATTTAGGTTGTGAAGGGAATGTAGATCTTTTAGACCAGCTCAGAATAGAAAAGAATTTAGAGTTGCATCAAACCGACCTTAAGTAAGTTCGGAAATAAAACAAACAAAAAAAAAATAAAAAACCAGTTAATTAAACGTCATGACATAACTCACAATTAGTTAGCGGTCTGACATGTTGGCAGTGATTCGCTGCTTAAGTCTTACCATAACATATAATTTAACACTTTTCCGTTTTTGGAGGGGATAACCAGGTAATATTTCATTTCCTTATAAATGGGAATCATGCAAACATGTTGGAGTTCTTTAACAACCATCAGGTTGCTAATATCTATGTAGAGCCAGGTAGATAGGAAAAAGATAGAAGAGTATAGGAAGACCTAGACCAAGCTATGTTAGTCAAATTATTAGAAATTTAGGTTGTGAAGGGTATATAGAACTTTTTAGATTAGCACAGAATAGAAAAGAAGTTAAAGCTGCGTCAAACCGACGTTAAGTAAGGTCGAAAACAAAATGATGATGATGAATATTAAGAAAGAAATTTGATAGAGCCGTTAGGGATCTTAAACTAAATAAAGCGCCGAGGATAAACGATATACCAGCAGAATTAATAAAATATGCAAGTCAGAAAACTTTAGACAGATTATATGAACTAGTAAAAGTAATATATGACTCAAGTGAGGTCCCAATAGATTTCGAAAAAAATATTATTATCCCATTCCCAAAAAAAGTCAGGAGCTGATAGGTGTGAGAATTTTAGAACAGTTAGTTTAACTTCCCACGCTTCCAAAATACTAACAATAATAATTAAAAATAGAGTGGAAGCTTTAACTGAGAATTATTTAGACGAAGACCAATATGGTTTTCGTAAAGACAGAAGGACTAGAGAACCGATACTAATGATTAGGGTAATTATCGAAAAAAGATTACAAAAAATAAAAAGAATCATTTCGCGTTTGTAGATTTAGAAAAATCATTTGATAGGGTTAATTGGATTGTTATGTTCAAGGTTTTGCGAAAAATAGGAATCTCTCATGAGGATAGAAAAATTATTTACAATCTTATAAAAACCAAAGTGTAGTAATTAGATTTGATGAAATAAAAAAAGAAGCTAAGATTAGAAATGGCGTTAGACAGGGCTGTATACTATCTCCGTTGATTTTTAATGTTTATATTGAGAAAGCTTAAAACTTAGCTAGAGAGAGAAAGGTGATAGGTATTAGTGTATAGGGACAGAAAATTGACGTTTTGCAGATGATATAGCCATTATAGCAGAATCTAGAAAAGAGTTAGGAAAGTTTTTAAATATTTTAGGTGAGATACTACAGAGTAACTATAGTATGAGAATAAACTCCGAAAAGACAAAAATAATGACAAGTGAGTTACAACCTAGTTCAACACCAAAATTAAAAATAGGTAATACCGAGTTGGAGGAGGTAGATGAGTTTTGCTATTTAGGTAGTATAATTACAAAGTACGGACGTAGCAGAAAGGATATAGTAGCAAGAATAGCTCAAGCTAGAAGAATGTTTAAAAAAAAGACTTACTAATAGCTAATAGTATTAGTTTAGATAATAGAAAAAGTTTCTTAAAGTCGTACGTATGGAGCGTTCTACTATACGGTAGTGAGACTTGGACAATTAAAGAAGTAGATAAGAAAAAGATAGAAGGATTTGAAACTTGGCGTTATAGGAGAATGTTAAATATTAGTTGAACAGATAGAGTAACAAATCAGGAAGTTTATAGAAGGATAGGTGATGAACCCTGTATGTGGAAACTAAGGTTTTAGATTATAGACTACCAAATAAAAATAGAGTAGGAAGACCTAAACCAAGCTATATTATTCAAATTATTAGAAATTTAGGTTGTGAAGGGTATGCAGAACTTTTTAGATTAGCACGAGTTAGAATTTGGGCCTCCAAAAACTCTTCTAATAAATTTTTATTTATACAAATTTACAAGTTGAATTTTCAATTACAGGTACATTATATTCATTAACGTATTGATATCAAAATTAATCTAAGTTGATATTCACTGAATTAAATGAACAAAAATTAGGATAAGTAGCTGAACAACCAACAAGGTTAAAGTTGTGAAGCTCAAGACTGACTAGCCATATTGGGCTCTCGAGGGTATTTATGTTGTCCCTGCCCCTCACATTGCTTGAGGGAATTGCAGAGCTCATGTCTGCTTATTTCTTTATTCATTCATCAATACAAAGTAAGAATCTTAATTCTAATAATTGCAATCTTATCGTCTGATGTGACCTGCACCTGCAGTGTCATATTACGTCTGGAATACAATGTATTCTCATCCGTTCTCATGTCTGGTTTATGAACTTCCATTAACCTTTTATTACTTGTTTTCTTCAATTAATTATACAATGTAACAATCTAACTTCAAATTTAATAATTCCCTTTGTTTATCTATATATCCTAATTTGGGGGATATGTAACTCACGGAATAGAAAAGAAGTTAGAGCCGCGTCAAACCGATCTTAAGTAAGGTCAAAAAAATGATGATGAAAAAATAACATTTTAAATTGTTTTCATAAATTCAGTTTTCTAGGACCGCATACATTTTCACGAGCACTCTGAATGTGTTATGCGTAAAACGGCAATCACACCCTGGTTTATAAAGCTCTTAATACTACACAAAATAAAAAGCAAGCAAAGTTTCCAAGCTTCTACAAAATACGGAACTCTACGAAATTCAATTACAGCCTGTGTTGAAGAGACAATAATAGGCGCAAGATGTTCCTCCGACTTCTTCCAATATTAACACACAATTTCCCTTTCGTGTAACACTTGGTAGTGTGATAATCTTTGTTTTTATTCGGGCACCGCATGCGATTTATGGTTTTACGCTTGTGAATCTTTGCAATTTTGGTTTAGCTGGTTGTTTTTGTTACACGCAATTCTTACACAAACCTAAAAGAGAGAGCAGTATGCATTTTTGAATATTGAAATTAAGCGGTTTTGTTTAAAAAAGCCGCTATCGCTTAATGGACTTGCTGCAGCTCTAAAACAATGCTTAATGTGCATGTCTTTAGCAAAGCAATATTCGACTTGGGTGGTCTTCTAAAGCTAATTGGCAAAGTAGCTCAAGTGAGCGTGTTTCATCTTTTATTTTGCAATTTAGTAGTAGATGTTTGGTTGGGCGACTTCTTAAGTATAAGTGTTCAAAGTTCAAGGTATTAAAAATTAATTAAAGGGTGCGAAGATGATAGTTATTAATATTATGATGATGAAATAAATAAATATATTATTGTAATTTAATTACTGTGTAATTAGTATCATTTACCTGAAATTATTAAACTTGCGATTTTACAATAACTCATTCTTAAAGTAAAAAATACATGAAGCTGTAGTGGCTGGCGATTTCTCACATCTCAACATAATTGAATAAAAAATAATAATTTCGGTAATATTCATCGACGGCAAAAAAAGTAAAAGTATTTGAAGTAACACATATATCACCACACTTTTTAAACGCGTATTATTGGTCTTGCAGTTAACATTGATATTTATAACTTGTAATAAAATAGCTCCGTGCTAAACAAAAGCTAAACTTCAAAATCACATTACTATATGTCATCATCATTAGGTCTTCAGTCCTAGAACTGGTTGGACGCGTACCCTCATTGTTTCCTAGTCTGAACCAACCTAAACATTTCCCTGAAATTTGAACAGTCTGCATCTATCACTATCTGTGTGCGAAGGTCTGATCTCGGTCTACCTCTACCTCTCTTATCCTATCTCTGGTTGTAGTATATCCCGTAATATTCCCTATAAATACCTTAGAACGTATCTTGTCCTTCTATTTTTTTCATTTTCCATAGATATCTGTATTCCGCTACTATTGCTACAACCTATTTGTTATTAACTTTGTCTGTCCATGCTACCATCCTCATACATCTGAAGCACAACATTCCAAAAGGCTTCTATCTCTTTCTGTCTGCTTTTCCTACTGCACCTATTTCATAGATGTACTGTGCTATGCTCCACACTATGCTTTGAACAGTTTTCTTCTTGTATCTATGTTCGTTGTCTTTGAACATAGCTGCTGGTCTTTCTTGTTTGATGCAGTTCGGTCACCTTCTTTTGTTTTACAGTTATATACCCTATTTTCCCGATATTCAGTGGTATGTGTAGGGGGGTAAGCAGCCTTTGGCTGCCAAGTTCCCCAGCACCCGAACCTTTGTCGAATTAATAGTTTTTCCAATTTATCCTTTCTCACAATCAACATTAGTTGAAAATATTTCACAACACCTGTAGTTGTTTATAGTAATCATCAGATTTAAGAGCACTTATTTTTTTGTCATTGGGTTTTACATCTTGAAACTGGTCGAACTTGTACCTCAGCTTATTGTGTTCTGAGCTAGCCTACACCGTTCCCCGCAATTCTCACAACAGCCTATATGCAGCTCGATTCCCTTCTATTGTATTCTTATTATATGCCCTATTACACCGCGATTCCGTTGTATGTGAAGGGGCAATAAATAATAACAAATAAACAATAACAAATAAATCAAAAACCCTCATTAAATTAAATCAATAAAATAAACAAAGATAATAAAATAGAGTGAAACCGCGCATCCCCCCAGGACTATACAATTCCCTGAAATTCCTACAGCCTACATCTTTCACTATCTGTGTGCAGGTCTACCCCTACTTCTCTTTTTTCCTATCTCTGCTTCTAATATATTCCTCACTATTCCCTCATGTCTTAATATGTAGCCTATTATCCTATCTCTCCTATTCTTTACTGTTTTCCACATAGTTCCTTCTTCCCCTACCATTTCTAGTACCTCGTTGTTCTTAACTTTGTGTGTCCATGGTATCTTCATCATACGTCTGTAGCACCACATTTCAAAGGCTTCTAACTTTTCTCGTCTGCTTCCCCTATTGTTCAGGCTTCACAGCCATACAGTGCTGTGCTCCACACATATGTTTTAAGCAATCTTTTCCCTGTTTCTATGTTAGTGGTCTTTAAACACAGTAGTTGCTTTTTCTTGTTAAAAGTAGCACGACCTTGTGTTAATCCATGTTTTACTTCCTTTGTGCTTTTCACATCTTGCGTTATTTGACTTCCTAGGTAGCAGTAATCCTTAACTTCTTGTACGTTCTCGTTACCTATTTGTATTCTTGTTTTTGATTTATTTTCCCCTCTTTTGCATACTAGAACTTTAGTTTTATTTTTGTTAATTTTCATACCATATCTCTCCGTTACAACTGTTTTCATTTCATTAAGAGCAGCTTCTAACTCTAAGCATATCAATCTTTTGTCCCTGCATATTAATTCCAAATGTCTTCCTGAATTTGACAGTATTCATTGCCTCTTCTATGTACAAGTTAAAAATTAATGGGGATAAGGCTCTTCCCTGTCTCACCCCTTTCCTAATATTTACTTCTCTACTTTCTTGCTCTAATTCTTTTACCGCTGTTTGTTCTTCGTATAAACGATGTACTATCCGTCTATCCCTAAAATTCATTCCAATCTTTTTTAGTATTTCTAAAATTTTTTTCTATTTTACGTTATCGAATGCTTTTTCCAGATCTACAAACCCTATATACACGCTTTCTCCCTTCTCTATTTTTTTCTTCATTATCACCCTTAAAGCTATAATAGCCTTCCGTGTTCCCCTGTTTCACCTAAACCCAAATTGATCTTTTCCCAGTATTTCTTCAGCTCGTTTTTCCATTCGTCTTTGTATGATTCTAGTTAATATTTTTGAAGCGTGTGCTGTCAAGCTTATTGTTCGAAATTTTTCACATCTATCGACGCCTCTTTTTTTGGTATAGTTACTATGATATTAGGTTTGAAATCTTTGGGTATCTCGCCTGTCTCATACATATAAATCGGAAGAGACGATCTGTTACTGCTTGTCCAGCGGCTTTTAGAGTTTCTGCTTGCACCTTAGCTGTACCCGGCGCCTTACCATTTTTCAGACTCTTTAATGCTAATTCAAACTCATCTCTAAGTATAGGATATCCCAGGTCATCCTTTTCAATGTCTGATACCTGTTCTCATGCTGTTAATTCCTCTCCTGAATATAAATTGCCTATATATTCTTGCCATCTAGCTACTTTCTCTACATTTTCTCTAATGACGTTTCCTCCCGCATCCCTTATATTTTTGCTATATGGTTTTATATCCCTAAAATTGATTCTAATTAATTTGTATGCTTTGTCTGTCTTTTTTATTTCCATCTTAGTTTGCACCTCTTTGCACTTTTCATCAATCCATTGTTCTTTAGCTTTCCTGTATTTGCAAATAATTTCCCATTTTATGGCTTTGTGTCTCTGTTTTCTTGTTTCGTCTGATCTATTTTTGTATTTTCGTCTTTCTTCTATTAAATTCAGGATATCCTTTGTTATCCATGGTTTCTTATGTTCTTTTGTGTATACCCCAGAATATCTCTGGCCGCCATGTCTAAGCTGGATTTAATGTTATTCCATTCTGTTTCTACTTCTTTAGTATCAGAAATTTTCCCAATATCTTTCAGCAATTCATTTGACTTTTTTCAAATCTTTCGTGGATATCTTTATCTTTTAGCTTCTCAAAGTCAAAGTGCCCTTTTCCGTTCCTTTTTTTCAGATTTTTAAATTTAAGTGCGGCCTTCATAATTACGATGTTGTGGTTAGTGTCTATATTTGCTTCCGGGTAGCTTCTACAGTCTTTTACTTGATTTCTAAACCGTTGTTTAACAATAATGTAATCTATTTGATATCTTCCTATATCTCCTGGCATCTTCCACGTGTATCGTCTTCTAGCATGGTGTTGAAATAATGTATTTGTGATGGTTAAGATGTTTTTGTCGCAAAATTCTACCAGCCTATTTTCCTTGTCATTTCTCGTGCCTAAAGCAAATATACCTAATATCGCTCCTTCCCTACCCTCACCTACCACTGCATTAAGATCTCCCGTAATTATTAAATTTTCATGTCCTTTTACGTATCTTGGTATGTCTTCAATATCTTTGTAGATCGCCTCTACCTCTTCCTCACTGTAGTTAGAGGTGAGCATGTATACTTGTATTATGACTGTATTTCCTGGTTTAGATTCAAATCTAACCATGAGTACTCTTTCGTTCTTTTGTAAGTAGTTTTCTACACGTCGTCCTATCCTTTTTTGCATAACTATCCCCACACCGAAATTTCCTTCCTTTGATCCTGTATGAATTACCCTGAAGTAACCACTCCAAAAATCCCCCGCCTCTGGCCAGCGGACTTCGCTAATTCCTACTATGTCTAGTGCTAACCTATCCATTTCGGGTTCAGGTTCTCTAGCTTACTTACTTGTTTCATACTCCTGACATTCCACGCTCCGACTCGCAGAATGTTCACGGATCTTTTTTTATTCTTTCGGATCACATCCTCCAAAGTAGTCCCCTCCCGAAGATCCGAATGGGGGATTATTTTACTTTCGGAATTTTTACCCTAGAGGATGCCATCATGTTTAACAATTTCTGTACGCAGTGTACTTGGGAGGTAATTTGGTGGTTTCCCGTTGCTTTCTACATCACAGTAGTGTGTCTTAGAATGTCATACCGACCCCTATGGTCTCTGCCACTCTAAGTACTGATAAAGCTGCTGCCCTCTTTCGGAGACCTATCTTAGTCTGGTTCCTCACTAAAGACCCCACTAATTTGGTTAAACTTATAGTTCGACTCTTTAGCTCATTAAATCGCGCAATCCATTCTACCTGTTCTAGTATTTTAGAACGTCGTCAAGGTACAGGTCCGTTCAGAATGGATTACTATATGTACACACTGGTAAAAAAAAATACGAACAATGTAAGGGGTACTACTTGAAAATACCTATGTATTTAGACGCATTTATTTAATGTAGATAATTACTAAGTTTAAAAACGCACGAAATTAATCGGTAGTGTGAGCTCCCTACAGTTCAGCTCCAGATGAAAATAAACAGAGTAGACAGTCGGCAAAATTACTTAGATCTTTTTTAGTGGACTTTATTTGACCTCCGTTTAAATTAGTAGATTTAACATTCTTTTTGTAATTAAGTTTGCTAGAATATTCACAGACGCAAATAAGTAAATGTTTTGAGCTTTTTATAACAGCTTATAAAATGAAACACGCATACAAACATTTAATGTTTTAATATAAATTCAAATTACAAATCTTTAGAGATACGTGTTTTTTCAACGATACAGTGAGCAAACACTGTATGCGTGTAAAATGAGAATGGGGGGTGGTTCTTTTATTAGACTTGTAAAGCGATACAAAAACAGAAATGGTAATTACAAATATTGGGAGGGGAGCGCCACCGCATCTAACTGTAACAATAAGAGAAGATGCGGAGACCGTTAAGTATGCTTGGATAGTGTTGCCTATAATAACTGATAAAACTTTATTTTTGAACAGCGCAAAGCCATTCACGAGAGTTGTATAAAAGTTAGATTATTAAATGAAATACGAGACACCATTTGTACCTCACAATATAATGTAACAAATAAACTGACGTATTAGTATCAAAATGTTTAAAATATTAATATGGAGTGCTTTATCCTACTTCACTATACTTCCTGTTTCTCAAATTTAATAAAATTTTATTTAAATATATAGCAAGTGATTCACTTTTTTATACTATTAAGTTCGCATTCTCTGGAACTATTTCTTTGATCCTATACACACGTTTTCGCATATAATAAATCAATAAAATTTCAGAATACCATAATATATATTTAGAAAAAAATTCATTCTTTCTATAATTTATATATGAGTACAAGAAGTATACGCCTTTATGAACGTGCAAAATACAATTTTATTTTCATCTAATCCCATGTTACATGCCAAAATTGGCAATGTACATTTTTAGATTTAGATTTAATTTGTAAATAAATTTTCGCGTATATTTTTAAATAAAAATGTCGACTTCCGTTGTCTCTGACAGTCGCGTCTGCGTAAAAGGATGTGGAGTGCGTGCGTGGTGCTAAAAGACGCAATTAAGTTACGAGTTCTCGACCAAGTAACAACTATCTTCGGTAGTGGTGTGTCTTTTCTTTTCAGAAATATGTATGTTCCTGTATCTTGCCTTGTCGTTTATTTACCTGGGGTTTCCTATCAAACCTCTACGAAGGAAAAGTGTTTTAAGACGGATGGAAATTGAATTCCACATGGCCTAACGCAACCCAACCTCACCAAGCTGAGGGACCCTGAGACGAATTCACAAGATGCCGCCAAGTAGGTAGTTAGTTTTATTTAAATCGGGCTTGCAAATTGACTTAAAAAGCGCTTGCTTCACTCGAAAACGTGGTCGGTACAAGTTACAATATGGCGCGGAAATTTGCCGCGTAAGGCTATAACAGTTGCGCAATAGTATAACAATTGCCCGCAATAGTATAGCTAGTGACCGGTGTATAACAATGTTGAAAACCTCTCCAGTTAACTTGGCGACCCCGATTTTACCGGTTCCCGAAGAAACCATTGTAATTTTCTTGGCTTGCGATAGAGGTGCTGCAACTTCAGCAGCCACAGTTACAGAGTTAAGCTTTCTTCCGTCAAAACAAACACGCCAATCATCATTCTTCTTACAAACTAATAACACGGAAGACATCCATGGCGAATTTGAAGGAAAGATAACATCAGATTCAAGCATTTTATCTATTTCGGAATACAAATGTTTCTGTAATGCAGGCGATAAGGGATATTGACGTTGTTTAAAAGGAACAACATCACCCGTAGAGATAATATGGGTTGCGGTAGTGACACAACTAAGTTCAGAAGTATTTAATTTACGAAATTTGTCAATTGTAGCGTTAAGGATTTCGTTCTGTGAATGGGTGAGAGAAATTTTATTAGATATACCTTGGATATATAAAGATAAATTAAAAAGTTGGCAAAAGTCCACGCCAAGTAAAAATGGATAAGCTAGTGTAGTAATTTAAGAGAACCAACCAGTTACATATATTATATTACCTGAAATTTAATGTTTTGTTGAGATAATTGCTGTAAGCCTTCGTTATTTATAAGAGAACATGACGAACCCGTGTCCAATAAAACGATTAAATTTAGAGCCAATAGAGATAGGGTTTTTTTTAAAGAGTTGTAAGGCAGCAGAATTTTTATGATAAAAGGAATGAACTGTTTTCAACCAATTTGACCATTCGGCAGGAGTGGAACGACATATTTTAGATAAAGGCTGCAAGTTCTTCTGTGAGTTTAAGGTAGCGGTATTATTATTATTAGATACGTTAGATAAAGGTTTAATATTGGAAGTAGATTTAAGCTTTAATTCTGTTGACGTTTGGGTGTGTTGAATGGTTCTTGTTGAGTACGATTTTGGTTCCTTAAGACATTCACGTCCCAAGTAGGAATATCTCTGAGAAAGTATTCCGACAAGTTAGGGTTACATTTTATACATTTTGATTTTTAGGTATTGTTTCGACCACAGCCATAGCAGAAAAGATTTTTTGGAAATGTGCAAACATTGTACGTATGTCCGCTTTTTTTACAATTTCAGTAGGTAACTGAGTTTGTCGCTGGAGAAACAGAGAGATTAATAGTAGATACTTTACGTGAGGTTTCTGACTGACATGATGCTAAGTCAGGTTCTAATAAGCCAGATTGTTTTGTTGGTGGAGGGCGGTACTTATCTACACGTAACTTCACTTCTTGAAGAGAGCGGCATAAAGCTTTAAATTAAGGTAAAGAAGAGATATGTTGTAAAGCTAAACGTTCAGAGAATTACGGGTTTAAATTTCTTAGAGGTTGGTCAATTATTTTAATTTCAGATGGTTTTTTATCTAATCTGCTATATAAAGCTTCAATTGAGGTAATAAAAGAGATTACGTTTTCGTTAGGCCCCTGGGTACGATTTTTTATTTCATTCCAGAGATCAGTTATATAGCCATGAGGTAAGAAATTGCGTTTTAAGCTAGTAACTAATTCTTTCCAGGTAGAAATCTGGTTTCGTATATTTCTATACCAAATCAAAGCTGCGCCAGAAAATAATTGTCCTGCTGAGAAAAATAATTCTTGGTCTGTACAATTACGAGAAATTTTAAAATCATTTACGCGATCTAGGAATGACATTAAGGAAATTTGGGAGTCAAAGCCCGAGAAAGATATGCACCATTTATACACGGGTATAGATTTCAGAGACAAAGTACTTGGCTGCGAAATTGTAAGGGTAGGGAAGGCGGAAAGTACATTTTCATCTGAATCTAAGTTAAGTTTTTCGAGAATGATTCCTTCAATTAAGAGAACGTCAGATAAGAAAGTTTGCTTCGTTTTATTAGTCTGTTCATCCTTAAATAATGATAACAAGTCTAACGTCGTTTTAAATGTATTATACGAGATCTAATGCGTTTTAGCTCTAAATTTGTAACTTCTGGATTCGTTTTCTGGACTATATTATTAATATAGTTTAGGGATTGTTTAATCTCAAAGGTATTTTGTGAAAGATTGGAAGTTAGTGTACGAGAAATTAATTAATTAGCTTCTTGTGCCAATACGGCTTTTAGTTTCAATCGTTTTGATTTGATGCAGGTTGAATATTGCGTGATTGAAGTTCGAAAATCGTTTCAATAGACTTAAGATGTGCCGGGTTCATCGTAGTGCTGTATTTTAGCAAGTAGATATACTAAGATAAGATTAAGGGAAATACACAATAATGGGTTTTTAAGAAAATAGATTTTTTCTAAAAAGGAACTATAAAGTCTAGTTAATTATTCAAATTTTACTTTAAAAAATACCAGTTACAGATATAGTAAGTATAGTGAAATATAAAACAAAAAACAAATTTTAACAATCTTAAGAAGCGCGTCAAGACAAGTATTTAACCAAACTTAATGTGTTTTTTTTAAAAAAAATTATTTAAGATAATAAATGAAGGAATTAAATTAATAAAATATCTATAAATAACAATACTTACTGGATAAATTATTTAAATCCAAAGGTACATATTTTAGTTTAATCCAAATTCAAATATAAATACACTGTTTTTGTAAAGAAAAATCCAAATTAACTAGGTTTAAAATAACGTGGTCAAATAAAAAGTAAACAAACACTATTCAGAGTGACAGTCTCAATAAGTTAGATTGACATTTCAAGCTCCCTCAAATGTGTTACCAAATTACATTTTTTTAAAAGTCACTAAAAATAAAACATTTAATTATCGAGTTTGAGTGAACAAACTACTTTTCCTAAAAAAAAATATAAACATTTTTCAAGCTAATAGCTTATAAGTTAAAATAAGGTTAAAAATGGATATAATTGTTAACAAACACGTGTAAGGGCGCCATTGTTATACACCAGTCACTAGCTATACTATTACGGGCAATTGTTATACTATTGCGCAACTCTTATAGCCTTACGCGGCAAATTTTCGCACCATATTGTAACTTGTACCGACCACGTTTTCGAGTGAAGCAAGCGCTTTTTAAGTCAATGCAAGCACGATTTAAATAAAACCAACTACTTACATGGCGGCATCTCATAAATTCGTCTCAGGGTCCATCAGCTTGGTGAGGTAGGGTTGCGTCAGGCCATGTTGAATTCAACTTCCATCCGTCTTATAACACTTTTCTCCTCGTAGAGGTTTGATAGGAAACACCAGGTAAAGGAACGACAAGGCAAGATACAGAAACCTACATATTTCTGAAAAGAAAAGATACACCCTACCGAAGATAGTTGTTACTTTGTCGAAGACTCGTAACTTAATGGCGTCTTTTAGCACCACGCGCGCACTCCGCATCCTTTTGCGCAGACGCGACTGTCAGGGACAACGGAAGTCGACATTTTCATTTAAAAATATACGCGGGAATTTATTTACAAATTAAATCTAAATCTAAAAACGTACATTGCCAATGTTGGCATGAAACACTCATTTAAAAATTAATTTTAGAGTACATAAAATTTTATCATTCTAATTTAGACATGCAGTCGTTATTATCTCATAGCAGATGTGGTATGACGTTTAAGATTCTGTTTACAATATTTTCATTTTCTACGGGTTAAGATAAATTAAGTATGCTATAAAATTGATATATCTAAGTCCAATAAGTACGAGCAACAAAACAATTAGTAATACCTATGAATAAAGTTCAAATTATCTACATATTGCATCACATAATAGAAAGGTGACTACAAAATGTGTTTAGATTTTAACCTTTGAAATGGAAATAGAAAAAAACCGTAACTCACTTACATGTTATCAAAGCTTCAAATTACATAATGGATTATATTTTTACAAACACGAACTAACATTTTTTAATTTCAAATTATTCAACAATAATGAATGTGTTTTATTACATGCTATGTAATAATTCACCTGTTTCAATTACGATACATCATTAGAATTTAGGGTTTAGATCAAAATGGACAAAAGAATGCGGGAAGGTAGAGAGGGGTTGACGAATAAAGGGGCAGAGATAAGCTCTCAAGAAAGTGTGATCTTGGAAGAGACACCAACTGAAACGAAGAGTATTAGAAAGAAGTCACAGCGAGGACCAGCAAACCACATCGAGAATGATATCAATCTTATTAGCGTTAAACAATAAAATGGATAAAAATGAGGAGGTCATGAAAAGTATTACAACAAAAATTAATGAAAATGGGCAAAATTTGGCTAATTTGGGGGAAAAGCTTGGAAATAAAGATTTTAAGCGATGGTTTAAGGTAAACTAATCAAACGTTTGCTGAAATGAAACTACAGGTTCAGAGCAAAATTGTAAGGATTATGGAGACTATTGATTACGTGAGGGACGAGGTTATAAAAGTTAAATCAAGTCAAGAGACATGCGAAAGAGAGACCAATGAAAAAATTACGGATTTGGGCATAAGAGTACAAGAGGTGGAAGGGAATTGTGAAAGAGGATTTAGAACTGTAAATAGGGAATTAGGAAATTTAAAAACGGACTTAGAGAAGTTTAGTAGAAACACGATGCAATATACTAAGGAACCCATAAGGATACCATATCATTAGACCAATCAAAATTTTATGGGGATAATAAGTTAAACCTGAAATTATTTTTGAATAACGTTAAAAAGCTAATACAAGGATCAACGGACGAGCAATATAAATTAAATTTAGCGAGATCAAAGGGCGCGCAGAGATATGGTTTGGTTTAATAGAGAGCGAATTAGAGACTTTTCGGGAATCCTAACATAAATTTTTAAGGCATTTTTGAAGGGACAATCAACAATATAAAGTAAGAGATGACTTGATTAGGGGTAAATATAATCACGATTTAGGAATGACCCGGGAACTGTATGCAATAAAAAAATTCAGCATCGTATAGCAACTAGATCCTCCCTTAGAGGAAAAGCAAATAATAAAATATTTAGCAGAGCATTTTGAGGTGGAAGTGAAACAATGTATAGCACTTCAAAACATCGTGGAATATTTGCAGCGATACGATGAAATGGAACCGAACCGTAGGGTGGAAAATAGAATAAGAAGTCAACCCGTAAATTTTGTGAGAACACAGAGAAGTGTGGAAACGGACCGATTTAATTATCAAAGAAATAATAACAACTATGGGGGAAATTTCAATGGGGCAACTACAACAATTACAATGATGGTTTTACACGTAATTATAGTGCGGGTAACAGACCAAGGCGAGGGACGAAGCGAACCAACCATGATGGGAACACCAACCAGAAAACACAAGAACCCGTGGAGCAGATACAAGAACTGAGGAGAACTAACCGCACATACTCTGAAATTACGAATCAGGCAGGCCCTTCTACAACAAGTCAAAATTTTTAAATAAAGACAAACCAAGCAAGCCCTTAAGAATAAACCAATACGAACGTCAGCGCGAATTCATTAAATTTGAAGTGGAGAAGGATTTAAACAAAAACTTATTACCTATAGTTAATTTGAATGTAGAGAATAAAGTGATTAAAATATTCATTGATACAGGAGCAGAGGCGTCGTTCGTTTCAGAAGATTTTGTTAAACGGGGAAAATTAATGGAGAAAATAATACATGTAAGAAAGTGTAGCGTGGTAGCACCAAACAGTAAAAATTTTGCGAGCATAAACAACATGGTGATTCTGAAGTGAGAATTAGAAAATGTAAAATTTGAAAATGAATTTATGATTGTACCTAGATTGAAGATGGGCGCTATATTTGGGATGATATTATAGATAAGTTGGGGATAAAAATAAATGCTGAAAGCAAAGAGATAAGATGTAAGGGAGAATGTATTAAGTGGGATGAAGAGGTAAACGCAGAAGTCGAAAATGACTGTCTAAATATAAATCAATTTGAGGGTGAGTTAGATAATGAGGGGAATGCAGAAGAAGAAATTAAGTGTCTAGGTGTAATAAAGGTAGATTTGATTCGTTATTAAAAAAATATTCAGAATTGATAGGGTCAGAATCCAAAATTTCTACAGGCTATGAACACAAGTTAGAGGTTGTGAACACAGAACCGTTTAATACAAAATGGTATCCTATTCCAGCGGCATACAGGGATAGAGTGAGAGGCGAGATTGAACATATTTTAAGAGAGGGTATCATTGAGAAATCGAGTACACACTTTGTTAATCCATTAGTAGTTGTCAAGAAAAGTCATAATACCATCAGGTTATGTTTTGATGCGAGAAAAATAAATCAACGAACTAAACCGAAATACAATTGTCCGCCAACCATGGATAGTATCTTGGCAATGATAGGTAATAAGAAAATTTTTACGAAAATTGATTTGAAAAATTCATTTTGGCTAATTCCACTAGCACGAGAGTCGAGGAAACATACGGGTATTTCTGTAGAAGGGTATATATACCAATTTAAAGTGGTCCCTTTTGGTTTGTCTTCGAGTACGGCTGCATTAGTAAAGACTATGCAGAGTATTTTTATATTGAACAACACTTAGTATATCTTGAAAGGATTTTACCGGACTTGAATGTGTCAGGCTTAAAATTAAATCTGAAGAAATGTGAATTCTTCCAGTAAAGGGTAAAATTCTAGGTATACCAGATCAGTGCTGATGGCATATTCATAGATAAGAATCTATTATCGGAAATATTAGAATATCCTAGACCAAGGAATATACGAACTTCGAGGGCTTTTCTGGGAGTAATGAATTTTTATAAAAAGTTTGTCCCATCATTTTCGCAGAGCTGTCCCACTATTTGCTTTGTTGAAAAAAGAGGTTAGATAGTCGTGGAGTGAGGCTTATGAAGAGGCATATCTAAGTCTAATTACTCAGATTCATGAGCAAGTTATTTCGAGAAACCCGGACTTCACAAAGGAATTCATTGTCCGCACGGATGCGTCTGATAATGCTTTAGCCGCGGAATTACGAGGGCCACTTTTTTTTCAATCTCCGATAGGCTATAAATAAAAGACAAGTTCATATAAAACAATAATTTTATTACCAAAAGATTGGTACACTTACGGTTACTTTTCGACATAATCACCGAAGAGATTAAGACATTTGTCATATCTGTGGACAAGCTTTTCAATACCCTGTTCAAAGAAAGTTGCCGCCAATGAATTCAAGTAGTCCTTGACGTTGGTTTGAAGGTCCTCATTGGTTTGAAAGCGCTTCCCACCAAGCCACGTCTTCAGGTCAGGAAAAAGATGAAAATCGCTTGGTGCTAACGCAGGACTGTCTGGCGGATGATCGAAAATGTCCCATCCAAATTGTTCGAGAAGCCGTTGAGTTGCTCCAGCAGTGTGTAGACAGGCATTGTCGTAGATCAGAACAACTCCAGCGGTCAGCTTTCCTCTTCGTTTGTTCTGAATGGCTCTACGCAACCGTCGAAAGTTTCACAATAAACAGCTGCAGTGATTGTGGTTCCGGGCTCCATAAACTCCACAAGCAACACACCTTGTTGGTCCCAAAACACAGTAGCCATGGTCTTTTGTTGTTGAAGGTTTGTTTGAATTTCTTTGGTTTATTTGGTGAAGTTGAATGCATCCATTGTTGTGATTGTTGTTTTGTTTCCGGTGTGTCGTATTGAATCCAGGTTTCATCCCCAGTCACGATTGATTTCAAAAAGTTGTCTTCTTCATCATGATAATGCTCAAGGAACTCCAACGCTGACGCCATTTGTCGAGTTTTGTGGCCGTCCGTCAGCATTTTTGGGACCCAACGTTCACAAAGTTTTTTGTAGCCTAACCGTTCAGTAACAATAGAGTACAAAACAGATCTTGAAACTTCTGGAAATTCTGTAGACAAAGCAGTAATGGCGAATCTGCGGTTTTCTTTAACCATTCTGTCAACATGTTGAACCAGGTCATCTGAAGCGACAGATTTGCGCCCTTGGCCCCCTTCATTATGCACATCATTACAGCCATCTTTAAACTTTCGACACCATTCACGCACAACACCATCCCTCATGAAGTTTTCCCCATACACACGACTCATTCTTTGATGGATTTCTGCAGCACTATGGCCTTCAGCCTGTAGAAAACGAATCACACTTCGCACTTCACACTTGGCAGGAGCATCAATAATAGCGGACATGTTTACGTGACTGTAGCACAACGCCGATTGACGTCTGAATGTCAACAATGGCGGAGTGTGTAATGCAAGAGCTGCGCAGTCGTCTACAGCACATGCCCGCTTTCTGCTACCCGCGTAGCGTCTGCACGGAGCGATCGGAGGTTGAAAAAAAATGGCCCTCGTATATAAAATTCAGAATGGTATAGAGGTACCCATCTCATTTTCATATCCAGAAGCCTAAAGATTCATGAACTGAACTACACAATCAGTGAGAAAGAAATGGTAGCAGTGGTCTTTGCAGTCACAAAGCCAAAATTCTACCTGATGGGGAGACATTTTGTCGTTGAAAAGAATCATGCCGCCTTGTTACGCTTTTCAATACAAGATTCACAAATAATCGAGTATACAGGTGGGGTCTTTTGTTACAGGATTTTGATTTTGAGAGCAGGTACATAAAAGGGAAAAATAATATAGAGGCCGATGCCCTCAGTAGAAATAAGACAAATGACAATTTAAAATCAAATGATATTTTTGTAGCGCAATTTAGTGAGGGATGGTACAATATTTTCATACGAGAGGATTTTGACGATGCAGGAGGATCGTGAATGTGTCCAAATTATAAAGGACAAGTTGAGGGAAATCCCTAATCATAAGCAGTTTGAGATTATTGATGGCTACCACATAAAGCACTTAAACGGCGAAGACCAATATGTGTTGGACAAAGAATTTGCAAAATTAATTATCAAAGAGTTGCATACTAAATATGGTTACTTGGGGGTCTGGCAGTTATGGTTATTATTTAGAGAAAATTTTTATGCTCAGAGGTATTTGGGGTTTATTAAGGAAGTAGTAAGCACGTGTCATCTCTGTACCCGAAAAAAATATAAAAATCATGTAAACCAGAACATCCTTAAAAGCATTCAAGTAGACAATCCCTTATACTTGATTGTAATAGATTACCTAAGCAATTTAGTGCCCAGTAGGAAGAAAAGTAAACATGTCCTAGTGGTAGTGGACGTCTTCTCGAAGTATACACGATTATTTGTCACTAGGGACTGCAACACGATGGTAACCATTAATAAGCTAGAACAATTCATCGCAGAAGAGGGAAAATTAAGAAGAATCCTAGCACACAATGCCACATGTTTCAACAATGCTCGGTTTGTATCGCATTGGGAAAATCAACAAATAGGGGTTGTTTTCTGATGTATTCATCATCTTCAGGGAAATCTTGCGGAACGGTACATACAGGAAACGTGTAAATTCCTGCGCATGACATCATATCAAGACCACCGAAGTTGGTAAATGAACCTACTCAAGGTTGAGATGTTCATAAACCATGCTCCTCACACGGTTACTGAGCAAGCTCCCATAAGTCTGATGAAAGGAATGCATCCCGATCGACCGTGGGAAATTGTGTCAAGAGAGGAGGAATTTGAAATAAAAATGCACAGGGCTCGGAGAAGGTTACAAGAGAGGGCACGAAAGTATATGAGGAAAATGAATGAAAGGGTGAAAAAGCGAACCATCTTCCAAATAGGGCACAAGATAATTATAAAAACCTGAGAGTGGGAAGAAGGCATCTACACACACGTGCCAAGTTACAGTTGCCGTATGTAGGCCCATTTATGGTAAATAACATCATAGGGGGGGAACACGTATGAACTTAAGGACGTAGATTCGGAGGTGATCAGGGGCACGTTCCATATAAATTTAATATATCCATATAAAGAGTTACAATATTTGTATATAAAGATTAATAAATTGTAATATAGATGATTTATGATAGGTGTATGTAAATAGCGGATTAAGATAGGGATTAGAATAGGTATAAAGTTATAAGTTAGGCATAAATAGGGTATCAGAATAGGAATATAGTTATAAGGTAAGTTAGACATGGATAGGGATTAGAATAGGAAATAGTGGTAAGATTACTTAGGCGTTATAGTAAAAACTTAAATAGCTAAGGGGATTAAAAAGGGAATTAATTTCAACATAAACAAATGAAAATACAAAAATTTTTGAACCAATGTGGATTATGTCTTCACGTTGGGCGCCAAAAATAACATACAAACGATACCAAAGTCTAAAAAATTAAACATTTTTATCATAAAGAGTATGCAATTCGTCAATGATACAAAAAGCAAATATCAAACACTGAATAATATTCACAACCAACTTTAATCAATGAAAGGAAGCTCATTCTTTAAAAATTCAATTACATTTAGTAAAATAAATAACTTTGTAAGCAATCCAATTCATTTTTATTGCAATGCATTCATAAACTTTAAATAAACATACATCAGGAACATCGAAAGTAAAAAAACATGAAACTTTTTTTTTAAACTCGACGCAATAATAATCATGCGTGCCCATAACAAACGGGTCTTGCAAAACAAGCAAATTATAGAACGTAAAAAGAAGTAAACAAACGCATTCAATTTACGTCATTATGAAATTACCTACGTGACTGCTATATAAAATTTAACACAAAATCCAAAACAAAATAAAGAAACATACGCTTGACTAGGTGCAGAGTTAAGCGAAAAATTTGAATAAATTTTTATACAAATAAGAGGACGTGACCTGATAAGGTTCAATGTACCATGGTCAAACAAAATCCACATACAGTACTAGATGTAGACGTGACCGGCGGGAGTATTTCGACAAGTTATAGTATACGTAATACCATAAAAGTCCAAGGAATGAACAATAATCTAGTGTAACGGCTGTGCAATAACAGACATAAGCTGAATAAACCAATGGATACAGGTGGAGGGCGTTGTTTTAAATACCGTACGAGCTAATAAAGGGCCAGTCTTGCAATACAGAAGACGTGCTCCATACCGCTCTGAACCAAAATAACACGTAATGTTGAAAATAGCAAATTATATAATAATATTCAAGTAAATGTTGGTGATTGAAAAATCAAGTAAATATACAATAGAGTTCGCCGTTGACTTTAAAACGTTAGTTCAAAATTTTGATTAAACTGAGGGCCCTAAGCATCTATTAGAGAATTGATCTGAGAATCTTTTTGAAAATTTATATAAGCGTCTACCTGAGAACTGAACTGAGAATGTATGATCCACCAAGAATTAAATTAAGAATTTAACCAAGCTGTACTACGCAATTATATAAAATAAAATCAAAAAGGAAAATCTAACTGAAAACTATCCAAGGATACTGATCTAACAACACGCAGGGGTGCATGCAAAGACGCGTACGCACAACAAGAAATTCAACAAGGACAAACAACAGGTCAGAGATAAAATTCATTAATAGCTTAACATATTAATTTCATTTTGAACATTTAAATTTTGTATGCATTGAAATATTTATGTAAAGGGTCATCAAAAATTTTTTTATACGTAGAAAATTACGTAAAAAGAAAGAAGGTCCTTGAACGTTCAACATACTTCAAGTAATTTACAGTGTTATTTTTGCCGGTTTTAAACTGATTAAAAGGAGTTATAATTTGGGGATCAAATTAAACAATTAAATCAATGGACCCTCCTGATTTCAGCAAGTTGATCAATTTGCTGAAGGGAAAGTGCTTCAGAAACAGTCGTACTAGTTCCCACCGCATCGTCTACGTACATTTGCGATTGTAAGATAAGGCTGCTTTGAGGAAATGTTTTTTGTTCTCGCACAGCAAGTTCGTGTAAAGTTCGCATAGCTAGATAAGGCGAACAAATTAATCCGAATGTAACTGTATTTAATTTGTATTCTGAAACAGAATATTTGTGTAAAAATTGCTACAGAATTTTCTGCAAGTTTCTATGCGGGGGTGCTACTAGCACTACGCGGAACATTTGTTTTATGTTGGCGACAAAAACAACAGGAGAAATACGAAAAACTAGTAATACAGAAAATATATCTTTTTGTAGTTTTGGACCTGAAAGTAATGTATCGTTAAGACTAAGCCTTTTAGTGCCCTTGGAAGAGGCGTTCCAAACTACTCTAAGCTTGGTACTTGTACTCTCTGGCTTTAGTACACAATGGTGCGGAAGATAGCATGATCAAGAACTATTTTTATCGGAATCTGAAATCGACGACATATGACTGCTATCTAAATAATTTTCCATGAAATCGGAATATGCATTATACATTTTTGGAAGTTTAAGCAATCTAGTTTCTAATAATAAGAAAATGGTGAATTGCTTGTGAGTATGTATCATATCTAAATGAGGTTCACTTTCCGAAACTGAAGACAAACGGGCAGTTTCGTCACGTATAATTGTTTTTCTAAATATTTCTTCACATTTGCTTCATCGGGCATAAGAATTATCTTCGAAGGAATATGCTTCACTTCCCAAAATCGAGGAATTAAAACTTCTGCAGGAATCTCAACATCCGTAAGAAATCAGTGAACTGCGAATTAGTAATCTGATTTTTAAAATTTTTCTGGAACTACCCATCGAAACGCTGTGTTCAAGGCTGTAGGTTGGTCTGCCTTCCCTTATACTTTGTGGAAATACCTCTGCGCCTAATAATAAATCGATAGGCCTGGAATCTAAACACGATTTATCTGCAAGATTTAAACTCTCTAAATGAATCTATTTATTATTTTCAACTGAAAAAGCAGGCATATCGGAACAAAGTTTAGAAACAACAAGGAAAATGTAAGATCATCTTTATTTTGCGGTTTAATTAAACAAGAAACTGACCTTTTATTAGAGGCGAAAGTTATTTGGTTAAGTAAGACCAAAAATGGAAGTAGAACAAGGACGTCGCGGTAACCACAAACGACGTACGGAACTTTCACTAATAAAACTACATTAACTACCTGAATCAATTAAAAGTCGAACAGGCTCAAACAGATCATAGCCTCTGTACATATTTATAACAGCGGTAGATAATAAAACGGTACTTTGTTGAAAATTAGCAATCTGGTACATGGAATTCGAAAGACTACTAGGAACCTCCTTGGCAGTAGAAACACTTTACTACCGGGAGTATTAGAAGACCAAGAAACTTGTTTCGTTTATTTTGAACATCCCGTATATTTTTCTCTGTTAATAAGAAATACGCGGTTTAATAATTGTCAACTCAAATCCCTTTGGCGTTAAAAACGAAAATTAATTCAGTAAATTAAAATAACCCTTTCACGTATTAATTCATTCATCTATTTGTATAAATTTGATTCCTATTGTTACATCCTAGAGTCTAATTAATAATAAATACTCCTTCTAAGAATTCCTCAACGTAAAGTTTATGCTAAAATTAAACAGGCGATAACTAGTTCTAGGTATCTGATAATTGATTCTTATGTGTTTTTCATTGAAAGCTTCCTCGAATTAAAGCCGCGTATTATCCCAATAAACTTGTGTTTTTCCAGTTTTATTTCCTTAACAACAATATTACTTTGAGCTTTGGTCATTAGTGAAACGAAATTAATATTCACTTGCTTTTCAATCTACACAACGACAACACGTGTAGAATGGTTGGTTGTTTCCGTTTTTCTGTATGAAAAGTTCTCGGACGCCTTACAGCGTGGTGAGTATTCATGGGTTTTATAAAATGGTACTTTTCGACGACAATAAATTTATTTTATTTATAATTAATATAGCTCCTTCCGGTGGCCCTTAAAGTCACAAAGAATGGCCGCACCTTGTTGTGATGAGAGGACCACCCAAAGGCAGGATCACGCTCACCCCTGTTTTGCACCGTTTTTACAGACTGTAGGAGCCAACTGAACGGTGGTGATTCGAAGGTGTGTGTTTATACACTAATTTTCTTATATGGGTACCCGGTAGTTGTTGGAAACAACATATGTACACGGGTCTACGGATGCATCACCTTGTTGGTGGTAAAATAACTGGTTGTTTGTATGTGCAAGGATATTATAATGTTTACTGATTTCCTTATTAAGATAATTTTATGTATAGAATTCCGTAATTACAATGCCGATTTCGAGCTGTGATTTTTAGTGGGGTAATTTTGTTCCTTTTTTTTTTGTTTAAAGATTAATATAGAGGATGACCTAAAAACTGCAGCTTGCCATGTTAAAAATGATTCTTTTTCTTTATTCGTAAATATGTATATTGTGTACCTACGAATTGCTCATTTTTGGTACTATTGTTTTGTATATGATTTTGTTTTTTAAATTAGAGGTTCTTAGTTTGTAAATGTTTGATTGTGCGTGAGTGAGTATATTTTTATTTCAGGCGTCCCTTAAATGTTTTTTTGTAGGTATAATACCCCGCCCACTCGCCGATTGAGCCCGGTCAATTACTTTTTTTTCTTACTCGTTTTTATTTTCTTTGTAGGTGAAACATAACGTGACCATACGTCCCGCTTTGGGCGGGACAGTCCTGCTTTTACACTGTCTGTCCCGCTGTCCCCAGTAAGAGTAAAAATGTCTCGCTTTAGCTTTAGGCTAAATGAATGCCATATTGGTCACCAAGACAAACATCAACAAATCATGTAATCAGCTCCATTCTTACTTGAAAACGAAACCCGATATTTTGAAACAGATTTGCTCCGCCGACAAATATAAAACAAGTCTCCAGAGACGTTATATTATTCATTCACTTTCTTATTATTAATAAATAAAAAGCAGTTAAAACAGCTATTAGTTTTCGTTTTGTTAAAAATTCTGCAGGGGTCCCGGTCTGACGAAAAATATAAATGGTCACTTTAGTGAAACACGAAGTAAAAGAGTGTGATGATAAACCTGACAAATGCGGTAATTGTAAACGGAAGTGCAATTATTTGCGAAATGTCAAGAGTGCAAGCAATTAAGGCATAGCTTTTTTTTGTTCGATAGAAGTTATTTGATCAGTGGAATATTTGCCCAGAAATTAAGCACTTTTTGAAAGAGCATGACTTTGATTACACATGTGGCATGTAATTGCAGAAAGTTGCAGCTTCCATACGAAGGTTTCATTACAAGCGCTGAAAGAGCAGCTCGGAATTTCGTGTTAGTTTTTGGTGAATTATTAACGTACGTAAACTGATTACTTTTACTTTTGGACGTGTTTAAGTGCTGAACGAACTCGAGGAATGAAAATGTATTATCTAGTGATGGTAGAGCTTTTTAGATTAGCACAGATTAGAAAAGAAGTTAGAGCTGGGTCAAACCGACCTTAAGTAAGGTCGAAAACAAAATGATGATGGTATTTTCACTTGACTGTATTCCAATTCGAAATCTGTACGTGAAACAACATCTAACTTTTCAATGATATTACAAATGATATTACAAAAAATCCCATTCATCAGACTGCCATAGAAAGTTGGTCACATAGACCTTTGATCTCTGAAAATAGGTACATTTATAGGAGATAATTTTACACTAGACACAACTGTAATAGAACTCGCAAATGGTACCTTCGAAATTACTGAACCCAATTTTGAAAATGCAACTTTAATTCATCATCATTAGGACCTCAGTGCTGGAACTGGTTGGCCGCGTACCCTCATTGTTTCCTATTCTTAACTAACCTTCCTATTTCCCTGAAATTTGCACAGCCTGCATCTATCACTATCTGCGTACAATAGTCTGATCTCGATCTACCTCTACCTCTTTTTTCCTATCTCTGCTTGTAATATATCCCGGGCTACTCACCAGAAATGCCTTAGAACGTATCCTGTCCTTCTATTTTTCCTATTTTTTGTTTTCCACAGATATCTTTATTCCTCTACTATTTCTACAACCTATTTGTTATTAACTTTGTCTGTCCGTGCTACCATCCTCATACATCTGAAGCACAACATTCCAGAAGGCTTCTATCTCTTTCTGTCTGTTTTTCCTACTGTCCCTATTTCATAGACGTACTGTGCTGTGCTCCACGCATATGCTTTGAACACTATTCTTTTTGCATTTATATTTGTTGTCTTTGAACAAAGCTGCTGTTCTTTCTTGTTTGATGCAGTTCGGTCACTTTCTATTGTTTTACAGTTATATACCCTATTTCACCGATATTCAGTGGTATGTGAAGGGGAGGCCGCTCCGTGGCGTAGTTGGTATGTGTGTGACTACTACGCCCAAAGTCCCGGGTTCGAATCCCGACACGGTTCGCTTGGAAAATGTTAGGCGAGCATTTTTCACAAAAATACACCCTCGTTCGGATGAGAGGTAAAATGGAGGTCCCGTGTGTGAGTGTTGTCGCACGTTAAAGATCCCTACCTTGCTTGGAACAGCAAGAGTTCGGCAAAATTCCAAATTTTCCAGGAAAAAAATCTCGCTTCCTGGCCAATGTAGTACCTTCGGGTGGAGCATTGGAAAATCACATGTAAGGTATGTGAAGGGGGGTAAGCAGCCTTTGGCTGCCAAGTTTCTCCAGCACTTGAGCCTTTGTCGAATTAATAGTTTTTCTAGTTTTTCCTTTCGCACAATCAACATAAGCAGACTATATTTCACAACCAACACCTATAGTTGTTTATAATAATCATCCGATTTAAGTGCACTTATTTATTCGTCATTAGGTTTACGTCTTGAAACTGGTTGGACGTGTACCTCAACTTATTTATGTTCTGAGCAAGCCTACACGGTTCTCTGAAATTCTCACAACACCCTATATACAGCTCGATTTCCTTTTTATTGTTTGCTAATTATATGCCCTATTTCAGCGGTAGGTAGAGCGGGGCGGCTCCGTGGCGTAGTTGATATGTTTGTGACTACTACGCTCAAGGTCCCGAGTTCGAATCCCAACACGAAAATACACCCTCGCTCGGATGAAAGGTAAAATGGAGGTCCCGTTTGTGAGAGTTGTCACGCACGTTAAAGATCCCTACCTTGCTTGGTACAGCAAAGGTTCGACAAAATTCCTAATTTTTCAGGTAAAAAAACTCGCTTCCTGGCCCATGTAGTATCTTCTGATGGAGCATTGGAAAATCACATGTAAGGTATGTAAAGAGGGTTAAGCAGCCTGTGGCTGCCAAGGATCCCCCAACACTTAGACATTTGAGCTATGAATAGTTTTCCAGTAAATTCTTTCGCACAATTAACATTAGTTGAGAAGATTGCAAGACCAATATCTGCTGTGGCTTATAAGAATCATCATGTTTAAGTACAGTTATTTTTTTGTCACTAGTTTTCCATTTTGCGACTGATTAGATGCGTACCTCCATTGATTTGTATTCTGAGCTAGCCTACACATTTTCCTGAAATTCCTACAGTCTACATCTTTCACTATCTGTGTGTAATGGTCTAACGTAGGTGTACTTCTACTTCTCTTTTTCCTATCTCTGCTTTTAATATATTCTGCACTATTCAATCATGTCTTAGTATGTGGCCTATCATCCTATCTCTCCTATTTTTTACTGTTTTCTACATACTTCATTCTTCCCCTACGATTTTTAGTTCCTCTTTGTTCTTAACTTTGTCTGTCCATGATATCTTCATCATACGTCTGTAACACTACATTTGAAAGGCTTCTACCTTTTTCTTGCGTGCTTCTCTTACTGTCCAGGCTTCACAGCCATTCAGTGCTGTGCTTCACAAATATGTTTTAAACAATCCTCTCTTTGTTTCTATGTTTGTTGTCTTTGAAAACAGTAGTTGCTTTTCCTTGTTAAATGTGGCACGACCTTGTGCTAATCTTTGTTTTATGTCTTTTGAGCTTTTTCCATCTTGCGTTATTTGGTTTCCAAGGTAGCCGAAATCCTTAACCTCTTGTATGTTCTCAATACCTATTTGTATTTTTGTTTTTAATTTATTTTTCCCTTTTTGCTTACTAAAACTTTAGTTTTATTTTTGTTAATTTTCATACCGTATATCTCTGTTAGAACTGTTTCCATTTCATTAAGAGCAGCTTCTAACTCTTCTTTGCTAGATGCTAATACCGCTATATCATCTGCAAATCTAAGCATATCAATTTTTGTCCCTGCATAGTAATTCCAAATGTCTTCCTGCATTTGACAGTATTCATCTTCTTCAAAGTACAAGTTAAAAATTAATGGGAATAAGGCACATTCCTGTCTCATCCCTTTCCTAATATTTACGTCTCTACTTATCTGCTCTAATTCTATTATAGCTGTTTGCTCTTTGTATAAGCCATGTACTATTCGTCTATCTCTAAAACCCATTCCGATCTATTTGAGTATTTCGGATATTTTTTCCATTTTACATTATCAAATGCTTTTTCCAGATTTACAAAATTCTATATACACGCTTTCCTCCTTTTCTATTACTTTTCCATTATCACCATCTGAGCTAAAATAGCTTCCCTTGTTCCCCTGTTTCGTTTAAACCCAAATTGATCTTCCCTAGTATTTCTTCAGCTCGTTTTTCCATTCGTCTTTGTAGTTAATATTTTTGAAACGTGTGCTGTCAAACTTATTGTTTGACAATTTTCACATCTATCCGTGCCTCTTTTTTTGGTATAGTTACTATGATGTTACGTTTGAAACCTTTGGGAATCTCGCCTGTCTTATGCATATAGCTTACAAGTTGGAAAAGACGTTCTGTTACTACTTGTCCAGCAGCTTTTAGAATTTATGCTTGCAGCTCATCTGTATCCGACGCCTTACCATTTTTCAGACTCTTTGATGCTAATTCAAACTCATCCCTAAGTATAGGATATTCCAGTCATCATTTTCAATGTCTAATTCCTGTTCTAATACTTAAATTGCGTAATAAAAATTTTCTGTTTGCTGAGGAATCTTTTTCTGAGCGAAAAATGCTGCATTGTCGACTAAACTTATTATTTCGTCGTGTGACTCATAAAAACGGTTGAAAGAAATTTGTAGATCAGTATTTTTTACTTTAAATTCGGCCAGGAAAGTGGAATCAGTAGCCGCTTTAATAGAAATTTGACACAAATCTGTAATGCGTTGAATATGTTTTCTTTTGTCTTTCAAGTTCCTTGAATTCGATTTTTTTCAAATTGTAAGAACAATGACAGTGATATGTCATACACAATCCCTCTAAAAAAATGTAATGCAAAAAACCTCGAAAATGTAAATGTAAACTAATCGCTCTCCTGTAATTCGAAATAATTTGTCAGTGTGTCACACTTGCTACGTGTATTGACGTAGTCTAGAAAAAACCAAAAAAAGAAAAAATTACCGGGCTCAATCGGCGAGTGGGCGGGGCATTATACCTACAACAAAAATTAAGGGAGGCCTGAAATAGAGAAAAAAAAATTACACACATTCATCCATACTCAAAACACAACATATCAACAAAAGAAACCTATAATTAAACACAATATGTACACGCAATAAATCTAAAAAAACAATCAACCAAAAGAGCAAATCATCATTTTTTTTAAATGGTGAGCTGCCGGTTTTAGATTACTCGCTAAATTGAGTTTCAACAAAAAAAGAAATTAAGCGAAATTACCCCTCTAAAACCAACAGCTCTAAACCAGCATGGTAAATCTAAAACTAATTATATACATCTAATGGCAACAACATTTTCAAACGTGCCAGCAAGCCTTCAAATCATTTTTACTTTAATAAGCGCTACACACTTAGTTATTTAAAGCAAATAGTAATGCATTCATATAGTGTCAATAAATCTCAAACTAATTCACTAATTGTCGTCTAAACGGATTAAATTTAGGAATGCATGACCTTAAACCGAAAATCCCAACCGATATGGACGCAATCGTAAATGATGGAGAAGGAAAACACTCACCCTCGAAGTTGCTGACGTCGGGGCTGAGTCACTAGCTGGTCCACGGCAACGAGTAGAAGAACGCGCATGGCCTCCCATTACAGCAAGGGACGACCATTCATTGTAGCTTTAAGGCCACCGGAAATAGTTAGAGCAATTACCGGTAAAAATTAATTTAATTTTGACGATAAATATTATTTTCTAAAAACACTAAATACCCACCACGCCGTATTGCGTGCGCGAAATTTTCATAATGTAAAACGGAAACAACCAAACATTTCTACACGTGTCTCCGTTGTGTAGAACTGAAAGCAAATAAAATCAATTTCGTTCAGCCAGTGACCAGAGTTCAAAGTAATATTTCTATTCAGAATTAACCTGGAAAAACACAGTTTATATTGGGATAATACGCAGCTTTAATTAGACGAATTCTTTCGACGGAAAACACATAAGAAGCAATTATCGGATATTTGGAACACGTTATCGACTATCTGAGTATAGCGTAAACTTTACGTTAGAGAATTCTGGTAAGTAGAATTTATTCTTAATTAGCGGAAGAATTTACCAAGTAAAATATAGAGAATATTTAATTTATCGAATAAAGTTTCGTTTTAGAAGCAAAGTGTATTTTAGTTGAAAATTATTAGCCAGCGTATTTCTTTTTAATTATGAATCAACGATTTTATTTAACCGTAGACATGGAATTTAAATAAACGGATAATTAATTAGCAAAGGATTTGAGTTGAAAATTATTGTAAACAAAATAACCAATTATTCCGAAAATGAACGTAACACACTTGAAACGTAAAAGTGTAAATAATGAAATAGAAAATACGAAATCGCAAAAATTGACAGAATTTGAACAGATGTGCAATGTATATATTAAGCATTTTGAACTCGGAATGCCCACAAGCACGTCTTGCAACAATTTGGAAATTTAAGCAAAGAAACTCGTTTGTATGAAGGTACAACTTGATATGCTGCGATAGCTAGAATAATGTGTGTTCTCGACGTTTTAATACGCGAACTTCACTAAACGAAATTGAATTTATCACTGTTTTTAACGTCCATATGCGTAGCTGATTGAAATCCGGGTCGAAGTGATCAATCTGTTAATACAACCCCGTTACCAGACGTAAATGAAATGTAACATGTAATGTAATGTTTAACTTTCCTTCGAATAGTTCTGAAGCAGTAGGACCACGGGTAACGAAACGTGATTAACAGCAAGTTGAAATGAAAAAGAAACATTAAAATCACTTACCCAGCTGGTAAATTGCAGCTTCCGCTATCTGTGTGCTGGTAGTTATTTTTTCAATATGAAAAGGACGGAAAGGATTGGAAATTTACACTAATACACATTAACTAGAAACTAAACTAAATTTTAAATACGAAGTAATAATACGCCTGTAATGAAACGTAACTACACACCCACGCACACGACTTTATCATAAGAAGAACGAATAGCGATTCTTCATTACGAATGCCCACACACAATTAAAAATGTTTATCACAACAGCTGTGGGCATAACTGGAAATACGATAAAGCTGTTTTTAATGTTTCTTGCATCAACAATGTCTTTTAAAAATTCCAAACTTTAGATTTCTATATTTATCATTAATAAGTTGCAATCTGTACACTTAATTCCTTGCCTCACTTGGTATAAAAAATAAAAAGTTGAAAATCATCAAAAGTGACTGTTGACCTTCAACCCCATTTTCTGAATTTTCTACATTTTTTGTAATTTCGTAGTGAGCAGGACTAATACAAATGCGTATTAGCGTCATTCAAAGTATTTCTACCGTAGTCGAAATCACCAGTAATGTATAAACTGTATCCTTGCGCCAATTTCCTCATGTCTATAAAAATTATACAAATATTTGGGAAAATCTGTAAGTATACATAAGGTTATCAGCAGTTTAAATTAAGAGCATCCAACTGGTATCAACATTTCGTTAATAACCTATAGATATCACATAAATGTAAGCATGTTCAGTAAGCAATGCATACATTGTTGTTCAATATTTGATCGTTTTACATCGCCAATGTTACATTCCATACTTAAAGTTGTTTACGGCTGGATATTGCATAAGATAAATGTTCCCTTACGGTCAATAGTAGCTTCTTATAAAAGTCCAACCTACTATCAAAATATTTATCAAAAATAATTTTAACAATAAGCAATAATAATCCTATAATGGAACCATAGACTCCTGGTCATTCAAAAATAAAATAAAAGATTTTCATTGTCCAAGTAATCACATCCTATTTTCTTTTGATGTAGTCTCTTTACACTAATATTCTCATAAAATTAATCATTCAAGTCACAAACAATAACTAGAAAGATATTTCAAAGCATACTACATTATCAAAAAAAAGTTTTATAGAAATTTTAAATTTCCTTCTGGAACCAACATACTACATTCATCAACAAAATCTATAAGCAAAAATTTGAAAGACCAATGGGATCCTTAACGTCATGTTGCAATGATAATCTTGTTCTCATGGATACAAAAAAAAATACTTAAAAATAATACTAATATATCATTATATACACGTTACGTCCATTTCGAATGGACCTGCACCTTACCGAAGTTCTGGATTACTAGAATAGGTGGAATGGCTTGCGTGTTTTAATGAGCTAAAGAATCAAAGTACATAGAGTCGTTAGCGAGGAACCAGACTAAGACAGGTCCCCGAAAGAGGGCAGCGGCTCTTTCGGTACTTAGATTGGCGGAGACTGTAGGGGTCGGTATGGCAGTCTAAGACACACTACCGCGATGTGGAAAGCAAAGGAAAACCACCACATTACCTCCCAAGTACACAGCGTACCTAAATTATAATAAAATGATGGCATTTCTTGGCGTAAAAGATTCCGAAGTTAAAATAGTCCCCCATTCGGATCTCCGGGAGGGGACTACTTCGGAGGTTGCGGTCGGAAAGTTCAGAATAAGAGTCGGGAACATTTTGCAAGTCGGAGCGTGGAATGTGTGAAGTATGAAGCAAGTAGGCAAGCTAGAGAACCTGAAAATTAAAATGAATAGGTTAGCACTAGACATGGTAGGGATCAGCGAAGTTCGGTGGCCAGAGATGGTGGTTTTTGGAGTGGAGACTTCAGGGTAATTCATACAGGAGCAGAGGAAGGAAATTCGGGTGTGGGAATAGTTATGTGAAAAAAGATAAGACACTGTATGAAATTAATTACAAAACAACGAAAGAGCACTCATGACTAGTTTAGAATCTAAACCGGTAAACACAGTAATAATACAAGTATACATGTCCACCTCTAGCTACAGTGACGTAAAGGTAGAAGCGATCTACAAAGATATCGAAGACATACTAAGATACGTAAAAGGACATGAAAATTTAATAATTACGGGGGATTTTAATGCAGTGGTAGGTGTGGGAAAGGAAGGAGCGGTAGTAGGTTTATTTGGTTTAGGCACGCGAAACGACAGAGGAAATAGGCTGGTAGAATTTTGCGACAAGAACAATTTAATCATCACAAACACATTATTTCAACATTATGCTAGAAGACGATATACGTGGAAGATGCCTGGTGATATAGGAAGATATCAAATAAATTACATTCTTGTTAGACAACGGTTTAAGAATCAAGTAAAAGACTGTAGAATCTACTCAGAAGCATATATAGACACCGACCACAACAACGTAATTACGAAGGCCGCACTTAAATTTAAAAATTTGAAAAAAAAAATGGCAAAAGGCACTTTGACTTTGAGAAACTGAAAGATATAGATATTCAAGAAAAATTCGAAAAAAAGTCAAATGAATTGCTGAAAGATTGAAACGAATTTTTCTTACTGACTGGGCCCGAACCGTTGCCGGTGCCAGTGAAGCGTTTTTCTTCTTAACACATATATCTGACTTTAGAAGTTGGGTGTCAGCAAAACGAAGTCTTCCGACGTAACTAGGGGTCTATTCCTTGGGTAGAGCTATGAGCAATGGGGGGGTAAGTCGAAACCTGTTGGGGGGTCATACTCAAACTAAAACAAATAGGCGCCACCAAGTCCGGATTGATTCACGTTAATGGCATGGCATATTCCTAAGGGCGGACGTGGAGACCCAAAGAAAAAAAGATCGCCTTCGCTGACAAAAACCTGTCTTAACAGAATAAGACGTTGTTCCTGTAAGAAAGTGTAATAATTAAATCAACATAAAAAATTGGAACACTGTTTGTGTCCCGCAAATATGCCTAAGGAAATATAAAAATAATATTTTCTATATAAGGGCAGCATCAAAATTCTACTCCTAAAGATATTAATTTTCGGCGGTTAGGTTTGATCACACTTGATCAAAAATAAAAAACTTTAAGCTTGGATTAATAATTTACTAGAAAGAATCTCTTTTTCTTTAAATAAAATTCCATGCAACAAAATTAAATAATTACTTGAATTACTTTGTACAAATTAACGTAAGGTTTATCAACCTTATTCATGATCAAATATATTACAAGGTGTAATTCGTTACACAAAGATATTCTAACCCACTCAGATCTGTTTAGGTCGATTACATTATAAAAATTAAAATACAAAATTTTCTCTTTAAGTTAAATGTACTAATTTCAGTTTAAAATGAAAATGATTACAAAAATATTCTTGTTTTCAAAGGTGGTAGTGATACAGTGCTAAACATCTGCTTTCAAGGATACATGTGTCAGCAACATGTTTCAGACAAACACGTGACGTAGATACACCTGTTATTGTAACTAACAGATTATATTCTTGCAAAATCAAGTGAATTTTAAGTTTGATACTGGGAAATTCAGCTCAGCAATAGTTGAAGCAAATAACAAATACGTACTTCTACACATCGAAACAAAATAGCGTGTTTCTAGAATGAAACACAAAAGAATTTCTTAAAGCTACTACGAACCAAACAAAACTGCTTTCCTAGACTGGATTAGGAAGTGTATCGCCAGGCGGAATAAACTGCTTACATTCTATCAAAGTAGCATCATCGCTCGGAGCAACAAACGATCTTCCATTAATTCGATCAGTTTTCCATTTACTAAATACACATTGTAAAATGAAGTGGTTTTCTTAACGTCGATTCTCGTATACAAAGTCCTAACTGCATCGTAGATTGTAAATTAAATTCTTATCGCCTAAATTTTTGTCGCCTACATTCTTGTCGCTTAGATTCTCGTTGCGCTAAATAAATTTTCCAAATTAAACAAGATAATACGTGTATACTTTACCAACCGCTATTCAGAAGATGTGCTCACACCTTCAAATTAATACGTAAGTTACTGGCCAAGGTCCTCTCATACATCTTGCTACTTCTTCTGCCTATGACCGAGTGCCTATCACGCTCTCTCGAACGATCGGAGGATCCAAAGGGGGAGGTTGTCACACCTCTAAACGCGCCTGCGACTGGCTGTGGAATATACCGACATCCAACGCAAATAGACTAACAAATCAAGATGTTGTTTCATTGTAATATTTTAACTGTTAAACGTATTACAACTTTACTTAATAAAACAATTTTATTATTTTCGTACATTTAATGAAGGGATTTATCAACCCAAAAATAAAATTGTTACAAGATATCGGGAAAATTTCTGATACTAAGGAAGTAGAAACAGAATGGAATAACATTAAACCCAGCTTAGACATGGTGGACATAAATATTCTGGGGTATACACAAAAAGAAAATGAGAGACCATGGATAACAAAAGATATCCTGAATTTAATAGAAGACGAAAATACAAAAATAAATCAGACGAAACAGGAAAACAGAGATACAAAGCCATAAAATGGGAAATTATTCGCAAATGCAAAAAGCTAAAAAACAATGGATTGATAAAAAGTGCAAAGAGGTACAAACTAAGATGGAAATAGGAAAGACAGATGAAGCATACAAATTAATTGGAATCAATTTTTAGGATGTAAAACAATATAGCAAAAATATAAGGGATGCGGGAGAAAATGTCATTATAGAAAATGTAGAGAAGGTGGATAGATAGCAAGGATGTATAAGGGACTTATATGCAGGACAGGAACTAGAAGCATTAAAACAGGAAACAGACATGGAAAAAGAATGACGGGATATCATACTTAGAGATGAACTAGCATTAAAGAGTCTGAAAAATAATAAGACGCCAAGTACAGATAAAGTGCAAGCTGAATCTCTAAAAACTGCTGGACAAGCAGTAACAGGTTCTGTAAAGAAGTTTAATTTTATATATGTATTTGCCAGTCAGTGTTCGGGTCAGAAAATTTTAAAATGTTTTATTATACACATGCCAGTTAATTTTAATCTGAAATATTAAATCTGTGATCAAGAGTAAAAATAAACTCAAAAATTCAGATGGTATAAAAAGAGTATACTTTTATTAAAGACCTATAACCCACAAATACTGCATAATTATTTAGCTTGTAGGTCGTAAAGTCTAGATATATCTAGAAACTGAAGTATGTATATACAGGGTGTTTCACGACGAGAGGGAATAACTTCGGATAATGATTCTCTGAGTAATTCTAAGACGAAATGACTCTCTACACTTTTGCTCAATTCACAACCATAAAAAAGTTATGAGCAGTTAAAGTTCATATTCGCATGGGTCGTGTCATGGGAAGCCTCTCGGTAAAAATGCACTTGCAGTATGAAAAATGTCTCGTTTCCTTTGACTTCCAGATAGTTTCCATAACTACAAATTCAGTTGAATTAGCAGTTGTGGAAACTTCTGTCAAACAAACTTCAAAAATTCCCAAACGCTGGAAATTTAACGTTTTGAAAGATTTTATTTAAAGTTTCAAAATGCCCTTTATTCAGTAACACGGAATACGCCGATATGGTGTTTATGTATGGTTTTGTAATGGAAACTCTGTTTTAGCAGCCGAGACATATCAAGCCAAATTTCCAAATCGAAGAAAGCCCAATCGGAAAACCTTCACGAGACTATTTCGATCGTTGAGGGAAACAGGAGCCTTTCTAAACTCGCTTACGAGAGAGAAACGCCTCGCAGGAACGCAGCAGAAGTTGTTTTACGGGAAGTCAATGAAGATCCTCGCACGAGTTTAAGAAAAATAAAAGCAAGAACAGGACAAAGCGTAACAAGCGCGTGGAGGACATTACGTGAAAATGGATTGCACCCTTATCATCTTCTTAAAGTTCAAAATCTCCTCCCAACCGACTTTCCAACTAGAGTAACGTTCTGTGAGTGGATGGAAGATAATTTGGAACTCATAGACCTAACTCTGTTTTGCGACGAGGCCACTTTCACTAGAGACGGAATCAATAACACTCATAATCAACACGTCTGGGCTGATGAAAATCCCCACGCAATAATCGAGAATCATTTTCAACACCGTTTCTCAGTTAACGTTTGGGCTGGAGTAATGGCAAGCAAGTTGATCGGACCATTTATTTTCCCAGGAAATTTAAATAGTGTCATGTATCGTCAGTTTTGGAGGAGGAGCTGCCCATTTTACTTGAAGATATACCCTTACAAACACGAAGACGAATGTGGTACATGCAGGACGGGGATTTCTTTGTTTGGGGACACATGAAGACACTGGTTTATGAACACGACAAGCCAAGAACGAAGGAGGAACTTATTGCTAGAATAAACGATGCGTTCAATCTTGTGAAAGAAAATATGGAGAACTACAACTGGCCCAGACAAATGAGAAGAAGACTTCGGTTATGTGTGGAGCAGGAAGGAGGCCATGTCGAACATTTGTAGCCGTAATTTTGTTGCTTTATCAGTTCTTAGCTTGTTGTAATTGTCATTTTAAATGGTTTTACTTGTTGAAATTTGTTAGTTATTAAATTTTTTAAAAGTTAAGAATGATAAGTGACCTACTCGTCCATTCATTGTAATGTTAGTATTACCCAGTAGCGTTGGCAACTTTAAGGGTCGATATCTCACATACGGTTGAGAATTGAGCAAAAGTGTAGAGAATCATTTCGTCTTAGAATTACTCAGGGAATCATTACACGAAGTTATTCCCTCTCGTCGTGAAACACCCTGTATATATATATATATATATAAAATAAGATAGTGTAGCAATTTTATTTTCTACCTAGATATGTTCGTATAATTTATCCCTTTATTTAATAATAAATAATATAATGCATAATAATGCTATTCAATCCATTGATTAAATATTACCTATTGCCCAATAAAGTATTAGCATTCAGTTCAAATTAAAATTTAATTTCCACGGTGACAAAATAAAAGCTTCTATTAAGTATCATTCCTAGAGCTCCATCTATTAAGAAATTACGAAGTAACGTTGTTACCGGGCAGCAACTCTCTTGACGACACTTCTAACACAGCTGTGGTGAAAGCAGGTCGAATTGTTCTTAGAAACAATGGTTGTTTGCTGTTTTTCGTGTTGGAAGCACGTACGGATTAAGTTCTGTTAGGAGAATGTCATCTCCAAGAGGCATTTTTGATAGTCCATTTGTTGGAACAGCTCGCAGATGACGAAAGATTTTTGGTTGAAAGGCCGTGGTAACAGTAAGTAAAATTTGATTCTGTAACGGTATTAATTAAAATTTTCAGTGCAATTTATTTATATATGGTATTCAATTTAAATTACATAAAGCAACTTTATTTATATATAACATGAAATTATACAGATAGTATTCAAGTTAAGTTATCATGCATCATTTGATGGTTTTCGTGGTTTAATGTACATATAAAGCAACTTTAAATTAACATGCAGAATGGTTTTACGCTTTGTTCATGGTGTGGTCCTGGCGGAATTTAATTACTCAAAATGGAGGCCGAGTAATGTGATTTTCAGTATGCAGTACAATTATTTGTTCGAAATTGGAAATTTCCGTATTTCAATGCTGACGTAAGATTCCTTTATGGTATTTTTAGACAGACGGAGTTCTGGTATGTAGAAAAATTGTTTTCGTATGTTAGTTGAACTATGGACGTAGTAACGAGATAAATTTTGTTTAATCAAGTTGTGTAAACTTCTAAATAGGTCAAGGACAGACCACAATTATATTTTTCAATATTAAGCAATAGGAATCTGTAACTTTACTTACCTCATTCTTTTATTAATTCAATGAAACAACAGAAGATGTCATTACGTGTTAGAGAAAGTGAATTCTTATATTTATGAGAACTTAAAAATTAAATTTCTATGTTTGATATTTCATTCATACTTATTTGGAACTATCCATTGTAAGGTTAAGGTAGATCTACCCTAATTAACATTTTTGTTATCAATAAGCAACAATTTAGAAAGCAACTTTATGCTTTGTCAATTTGTTAAATAAAACCACATTCAATGTGATTGGTACTGATTTTATCCAGTGCCTTTGTAAATAATTTTTCACAAATTAAATTAATCATGATATAAAGAAAGAAAGATATTTTGTATAAAAGCACATAATTGAATACTAGAGGAATAGATTTTTATTTTCGAACAAAAGACTATTCTTTTTATTTAGGATGAATGAAAGATGATTCCAATTGAATTTAAAAATTTTTGAGTATGAATGCACAAACAGTGCTTTTCTTTGTTTAATCTGTTCGCATGTGTTGCAGAGGATTACTAAGGTCAAGGTCGAGCCATAAGGTAAGAAACTTTAGGGATTATGTGGTCTTTAATAAATTGTATAGCGGTTATAGCATAAAGGTTTCCGCATTAGCCTTGTACAAGGGACTTGAGTAAGGTCTTCTCTGTATAGAAAAATACGGTGGCGCCTTATTCTTTATATTTGTGGTCGCACCAACCCCGACCCACAGCTCATGTTCCACCCAGAGCATATAGTTCGACTAGCCGCTTTGCCTTTGAGATTTCCACAACTTTGAGCCATTTTCCATCAGAACTTGCCGTGGGCTCTCTTCGCTTATTGGAAATTCTCGTTAAACAAAATCCCATAATAACATAAAAGCCTATAAATAACGCCCAGCGTGTAGGCCTCGATTGCTGTGCTAATTGTATAAGCACATAACGTATAGGCTTCGATTGACTCTGATTGTTTACACTTGTGATTCGTAAATCATTTACCCTCAGATTAATTTAGTCTATTGATGTTGTTGTTTAATTGAGTTTAATTTGTAATTAGTTAGTTAGTCTATTCCATGATGGCGGAAACTTATCAAGTAGTTTATTTGCATAAAGAATTTATTACCTGATTTTATTTGTCAATTAGCTCTAACGGAAATTGATAGTATGTCAACGTTAATAAAGTTGTGTAAGAAGTTAGAAGAAGTTTTCTTACATGGTAAAATTGTTCGATAGGAATATTATTGTTCTTTAGTCGCAGCTTGTAGTATTTCAGTGAATAGTAATTCACAATGTAGTTGATAATAGTGATTTGTATTTAGGTTCATCTTCCATTTGTATTAGTCACAATAGTTGTTTGATTAATTTTTTTAGTTGAAATAATAGATGTTTATAATTTGGTACACTAGTTTTAACTGTCGGTAAACCCTTTCAGGATTGCTCTCGTGCATAGGCACGTTTCGTTTTGATATGATTTATTTTGATAGCAATTTTTGATTTATTTATATCCGCATTGCAACGCAATATGTTAATTGGTTGTAAGTCTAAGCGAAACTTGTCGTCGTGGTTGGTCGGATAGCAGTATATCAGTCTAGACGAGACTTAGGAAAAGTCGGTCGCTCAGCATTACATTAGTCTAAACGAGACTCGAGGTAAGTTGTCGCTCTAGCAATTTTGGCATCACTATTTTTGAGATTGGTGATGAGGTAAAAATTTTTTTGTTTATTAGTCTAGGTGAGACTCACAGAGGAGTTTGTCACTCTAGCAAGTTTATGCGTTGTGAAGTACTTTTGTCTGTCATGACAGTTTGATTATGAGTAGCGTAAGAGTGTACTAGAACATTGATTTGTTGTTATCCTCTATGGAAGGTTGGAAGTAATCTAAATTATAAATTTATTATGTTTAAAATTGTCATTGTCTGCGAATTTAAAAGAAAAGGTGTTCTTAAAGTTTGAAGTTTATAGGTCTAATGTTTGAAATCATGTGGATAATTTAGTTGAGATCAAGTTAGATAATGTGGATCCCTGGTATGTGTCTCTTCGAGAAAAGATTTTAGCTTCACCTGATGATTACCCACAAATGGAAGGTAGAAGATAATTATGTATTTAAATTTCTTTCTTCAAATTTATCACTCTCGTCGAATGTAAGGGAATGGAAATATTTAGTTCCTAGATCACAAAAGGAAGAGGTTATTCGGATAAATCATGACCCTTCAGTGGCCGGACATTTTGGTTTTTTTAAAAACATTGGCACGCATACAAGAGAATTTTTATTGGCCAAAAATGCGTATTGATGTGTTGAAATTTTGTAAAAATTGTTTAACGTGTGGTGCACAGAAGGCATCGAATAGAGGACCCTTGGTTTAATGGGAAAGGAAAAGAAGTGAAGTTCCCTTTCAGATTATTGCTATAGACCTCATGGGCCCATTTCCACGGTCCAAGGTTGGACACAAATGGTTATTAGTTATTGGTGATTGGTTCTCGAAATTTACGTTAATGTTTCCGTTACGTAGTGCAAAAGCGCATTTAATAGAACGTGTATTAGAGGAAAAAGTTTTTTTAGTGTATGGTGTTCCCAAATTTATTATTTGTGATAATGGCTCACAATTTAGTGGTAGAAATTTCAAGGCAGTATGTAAAAATATGATGTTCAAAAATTTGGTTTAATGCAGTTTACTCTCCCAATGTAATTTTGTGGAAAGGATAAATCGAACTGTCGGAACAGCTATACGTTCGTATATTAAAGAACATGATACTTGGGACATGGAGTTACCCCAAATTCAGTATGCGATTAATTCTGCAAAACATCATGCCACTGGTTATTCGCCAAATTTCTTAGTTTTTGGTAGACATGTTCCTGTGTCTGGAAGATTTTATGGTCTTGATGTGGAACCCTCAGTTGATATAGATATTATTTCTGGTAATAGACCTTCGTATGTGTTAGATCATCAAGGACTATTTGATATTTTTATAGACGTACAGAAAAGGTTACATTTAGCTTACATGCAGTCTAGTAATTCATATAATTTAAGGAGACTTAACATTTCTTTCGAAGTAGGTGACAAGGTTTGGAGGTCAAATAAAGTTTTTTCGAAAGCAAGTGATAAGTTTACTGCTAAGCTTGCGCCAAAATATGTTTTGAGTATTGTTAGAAAGAAGGTTTCGAATTTGATTTATGAATTGAATAATGAAAATGGTTCAAAAGCAGGCAGATGGCATGTCAAGGACTTAAAACCTTATTCAGAGTTCAGTAATGATATTGAGAACGATGATGTTTCTGAACATTAATTAGTAATGTTGATATGTTTGATAGTTGATAGTAGGAATTATTTCTGTCTTATCTTTTAGTAAAGAATTTAATTATTGTATTGGAATACTGTTTGGTAGTCTAAAAATTTAGATGTTGGATATGAAGTATAAAAAGGAAAAAATTTTTTGTAGTGCAGTAAGGTTGATATTAGTCTGCGCTGATATTATTAGTTGTAAATTATTTATTTGAGTTGAGATGAAGAGTTGCATGTTTCCATAGGTCATAAGTTGCATGTTCATTTGGTCAAATGATTCCATAGGTCAAATGATTCCATTGGTCAAATGTTTCATAGGTCAAATGTCAGTAAGGAATGTTTATTTATACTCTTGGTGGAGAATTTTAGAAAAGTTGTATATATTTGGTTATTATTTTCTTTTGGATTTATGATTATAGTGTTTGAAGGTAATTTTGTAGTCGAGAGGACAACCGAGATAGATGGTAGTTCTTGAAATTACATTGGGAATCAAGTAGCTTGAGTCCAAGTTAGATATTGGTAGGAGGCCAATATTGTTAGTAACGGTAATAGTTGTGTTTAGTATGAATATTGTGTGAGTTAGCAATGTTCTATTTTGTTCATTCATGCGTGAGTGAAAATTTTGAGGAGTAAGACGTGGTGACGTTTTACTTGTCTCTTCATGGGTAGAGATGTTTCTACATTTTTGTTAGCATATACATGCGGTAGATTGTTGAACATTCGTGATTTCAAGACATGTTTGTTGTTTTGGACATATGTTTGTCGTGGATCCCAATGGTAGTGGGAGTCCTTTTTTTCTTTTGTAAGTATGTAAATTATGGTTAGTAAAGTAAGAATATGTTTGTCATGATAATTTATTTCTTTATTAAAGAATCATAATACGGCAGTATTATATGTTTTGTTGCTTAAGTTTCGAGTATAAAATGAGTGATATAATAACCCCGAATATGTATTAAATGATAATGAAACCCTACCGATTAAGACTTCCCGAATTTGTCCCCTTGTGGCGTATAGTACGCGTAGTTACTGGTCACTCATTTTCAGGTACGCAGTATCTTAAGTGATTCAGAAGTTATTTTTGTTTAGCATGTAAAAATTAATAATAAGTGTAAATACTAGTAGTAAATTCATAAAAAAAAAAAAATTCTTCGCATTTATTCCAGAATATTTTCTCGAATTTTTTTCTCTTAGAAAGAGACAGTGTAGCAATTTTATTTTCTACCTAGATATGTTCGTATAATTTATCCCTTTATTTAATAATAAATAATATAATGCATAATAATGCTATTCAATCCATTGATTAAATATTACCTATTGCCCAATAAAGTATTAGCATTCAGTTCAAATTAAAATTTAATTTCCACGGTGACAAAATAAAAGCTTCTATTAAGTATCATTCCTAGAGCTCCATCTATTAAGAAATTACGAAGTAACGTTGTTACCGGGCAGCAACTCGCTTGACGACACTTCTAACACAGCTGTGGTGAAAGCAGGTCGAATTGTTCTTAGAAACAATGGTTGTTTGCTGTTTTTCGTGTTGGAAGCACGTACGGATTAAGTTCTGTTAGGAGAATGTCATCTCCGAGAGGCATTTTTGATAGTCCATTTGTTGGAACAGCTCGCAGATGACGAAAGATTTTTGGTTGAAAGGCCGTGGTAACAGTAAGTAAAAATTTGATTCTGTAACGGTATTAATTAAAAATTTTCAGTGCAATTTATTTATATATGGTATTCAATTTAAATTACATAAAGCAACTTTATTTATATATAACATGAAATTATACAGATAGTATTCAAGTTAAGTTATCATGCATTATTTGATGGTTTTCGTGGTTTAATGTACATATAAAGCAACTTTAAATTAACATGCAGAATGGTTTTTACGCTTTGTTCATGGTGTGGTCCTGGCGGAATTTAATTACTCAAAATGGAGGCCGAGTAATGTGATTTTCAGTATGCAGTACAATTATTTGTTCGAAATTGGAAATTTCCGTATTTCAATGCTGACGTAAGATTCCTTTATGGTATTTTTCAGACAGACGGAGTTCTGGTATGTAGAAAAATTGTTTTCGTATGTTAGTTGAACTATGGACGTAGTAACGAGATAAATTTTTGTTTAATCAAGTTGTGTAAACTTCTAAATAGGTCAAGGACAGACCACAATTATATTTTTCAATATTAAGCAATAGGAATCTGTAACTTTTACTTACCTCATTCTTTTATTAATTCAATGAAACAACAGAAGATGTCATTACGTGTTAGAGAAAGTGAATTCTTATATTTATGAGAACTTAAAAATTAAATTTCTATGTTTGATATTTCATTCATACTTATTTGGAACTATCCATTGTAAGGTTAAGGTAGATCTACCCTAATTAACATTTTTGTTATCAATAAGCAACAATTTAGAAAGCAACTTTATGCTTTGTCAATTTGTTAAATAAAACCACATTCAATGTGATTGGTACTGATTTTATCCAGTGCCTTTGTAAATAATTTTTCACAAATTAAATTAATCATGATATAAAGAAAGAAAGATATTTTGAATAAAAGCACATAATTGAATACTAGAGGAATAGATTTTTATTTTCGAACAAAAGACTATTCTTTTTATTTAGGATGAATGAAAGATGATTCCAATTGAATTTAAAAATTTTTGAGTATGAATGCACAAACAGTGCTTTTCTTTGTTTAATCTGTTCGCAGGTGTTGCAGAGGATTACTAAGGTCAATTGTATAGCGGTTATAGCATAAAGGTTTCCGCATTAGCCTTGTACAAGGGACTTGAGTAAGGTCTTCTCTGTATAGAAAAATACGGTGGCGCCTTATTCTTTATATTTGTGGTCGCAATTCAACCCCGACCCACAGCTCATGTTCCACCCAGAGCATATAGTTCGACTAGCCGCTTTGCCTTTGAGATTTCCACAACTTTGAGCCATTTTCCATCAGAACTTGCCGTGGGCTCTCTTCGCTTATTGGAAATTCTCGTTAAACAAAATCCCATAATAACATAAAAGCCTATAAATAGCGCCCAGCGTGTAGGCCTCGATTGCTGTGCTAATTGTATAAGCACATAACGTATAGGCTTCGATTGACTCTGATTGTTTACACTTGTGATTCGTAAATCATTTACCCTCAGATTAATTTAGTCTATTGATGTTGTTGTTTAATTGAGTTTAATTTGTAATTAGTTAGTTAGTCTATTCCATGATGGCGGAAACTTATCAAGTAGTTTATTTGCATAAAGAATTTATTACCTGATTTTATTTGTCAATTAGCTCTAACGGAAATTGATAGTATGTCAACGTTAATAAAGTTGTGTAAGAAGTTAGAAGAAGTTTTCTTACATGGTAAAATTGTTCGATAGGAATATTATTGTTCTTTTAGTCGCAGCTTGTAGTATTTCAGTGAATAGTAATTCACAATGTAGTTGATAATAGTGATTTGTATTTAGGTTCATCTTCCATTTGTATTAGTCACAATAGTTGTTTGATTAATTTTTTTAGTTGAAATAATAGATGTTTATAATTTGGTACACTAGTTTTAACTGTCGGTAAACCCTTTCAGGATTTCTCTCGTGCATAGGCACGTTTCGTTTTGATATGATTTATTTTGATAGCAATTTTTGATTTATTTATATCCGCATTGCAACGCAGTATGTTAATTGGTTGTAAGTCTAAGTGAAACTTGTCGTCGTGGTTGCTGAAACCGGCCAGTTAGTGGATGTTTCATCCCCTTATAAATTAATAAAGCTATTGTTTTGTTAATGGCTATACAACTATTATCCAGATGTGTATAGGTCAATAAGCTTTTATTATTTTCATAAGAGTTTGTTTACAGATACATCTTATTTTATATATTGTTCTACACAATTTCTTGTTTTTTATTATTTATATATATATATATATATATATATATATATATATATATATCAATTTCCTTAAATGCAGGACGTAATTAAAAATCGAAAATAAGAATAAGCTTCGACATACTATATCACATTCTAATCAATTGGCTGCATAGCTCAGTTGGTTAGAGCGTTGATCTGACAAATCAATGGTCGCAGGTTTAAATCCTGCTGCAGCTGTTCTTTTAGCGGTTTTCAATTACCAGTTCCAGTTCGATTTGAAATGGCAATTCAACTTTACATAAAAAATTGGGTTTTCATCTTATAACTGTTAATATATATATTAACAAGTATGCATTTGCATTCCAAATGCAGCTCTAACTTCTTTCCTATTATGAGCTGATCTAGAAAGTTCTATATACCCTTCACTACCTAAATTTCTAATAATTTGACTAACATAGCGTGATCCAGGTCTTCCTACACTCTTATATCTTTTTCCTATCTACCCGGATTAAGTTCACAATAGGTATGATAGACCAAAAATTTTAGAATTAAATTTTCATATATTGGAATTCTGCCCTGCTTGGTCTGAAACTTATTTTTAGTTCACTTTTGATTTGTTAAAATCAAGTAGGCCTTTACAGTTGAGCAAAAATCAGGTATTTGACAATTTCGTTTCAGGTAAAGTATCTTTTCCGTTTATAGTACGCCAAAGTGTCACTAAGAAAAATTGTTCAGAATGAAAAGTTATGGCGTTGTGCAATTTTTAAGAATGATCGGCCGACTTTTATAATAGAAGTAAAAAATAGGAGAAAAATATTTTTTATTATTTACGATTGCATGATAAATCTTAGATGAGAAAACAAGTTGATTACTAACTACAATTACTCTATTTGGCTTCCTCCAAGTTCTGCATATTTTTCTATTCTAACTCTAAAATTGTCGTATATTTTCGCGATGGTCATTGGGTTAATTTCATCAACAGCATCACTAATTTTTTGTTTTAGTAAGTCGATTTTATCATGAAGATCATGTGAATAAACTTTTATTTCAAATAACCCCATAAGTAAACATCCATAGGGGTCAAATCCGGCGATCTTCGTGACCAATGTATTGGACCATGTCGTTCAATCCACCTTTGTTGAAAATAAGCGCTATTTGACAATAGCCATAAGTATAAAATTTTGGATTGCTAAGGATATTTGAGTATTTTGAATTTAAAGTAGGACAAGTTCTCATTTTATATTTTAGTAACGATGATTTACAGCAACAAGGATTATTAGCCAATCACCCTTACAAGCGTGGTAGTAAAGGATGGGTAAATTATTCACCTAATTGGATAACATCACGTTTATAATGCAAATGTTGTAGTAAAAGGTGAACAATATTTTTAATTGTTTACAAATTTATTGGTTCTCCTAGAATTAAACCAAATATGAGTTTAAAATACAAGGTAATTGGTATATTTATGAATGTTTAAGGTGCGGGTGGTTTAAATTAGGTCAAGCACGTGAGAACGACTTGATCAAGTTAAATTTGCGAATTTTCCCGTGATTTTTTTAATACACTAGTTTTAATTGGATGGAGGCGTGGTTCGGAGTAGTGTTTGTGGTTGTGAATGGTTTTTGACTTGAACCTTGAGGTATTTACTGTTGACGCGACGTCAAGACGTTCTAAAAGTATAACATAGGAAAACTTTTACAGAACGGCTGTCGACCCTCCTCTATATTATTTTTGCTTATTCTGATAGTTGTATAAAAAGGTATACTTTTATCGGTAGATAGCCTACGCAAAGAAGTGAACAGATTTGTTGTTATAAATGTATATTAAAAGTGTCAACCTGGTTAAAGTAGCAGTAGCTTGAATTTGATGCTAGAAATGGAAACCCAGGATATACGTAAACTGATTCTACAGGCAGGTATTTTAAAGCATTTTGTTAGATATTTAAATTATGAGAATTTGGCGTTTGAACATGATCTCCTGTAATAATCTATTTTAATTTAGAAAACCATTTGAAGGAACGGTATGGTACGATTGAATATAATAATTATTATATCATGGGATACATTTATTAACGTTCAAAATTTTCTGAATTTTCTATTATATTAGATGTAACGCAGAATTAATTTATGAGAATTTTGTAATGAAATCTGCACGTTTTAAATTTATAAATTTGACATAACAATTAATGTGTAATTGAAAATATCGCTAAGTAATATAAATATGAATATTAGTTGTGACAAGGATAAACTACATTATATAGGATTCATTATTAAAGTAGATACAGCACAAGTCACTGGTTTATTACTTATATGAAGAACAGTTTCTAATGATTGATAAATTTGGAAATGAGGTTGAGGGTTTAGGAAAGGGATACCGGGAAGATTTGATAATGATAATTCCTTTCAATCAAAATGGAGTTGTCCAACACCCCTCGAAAAACAAAATAGAATCATCCAAAACAATATAACAAACCTCGGTAAAAAAAGGAGCTCCAGACGCTAAAGCAAATCACTTCTTAAGCATTCTCTCTTTAAGAAAGCCATCAAACTTCTTAGAGGGAATTTATGAATAGTGCAAAAACGGAAGTTACCAAGCATCTCGTGCACTAAGAGTTCTTCTTCAGATTATATCAATGTGACTACCAAATCAGATGGGATAAAAAGAAGTGAATTCTCACAACGCTATGGATAGGATCCGCCATAACTTGGAGCAATCTGCCTCTTTAGCCATCACTGTATCGGACGACCTCCTAAAGCACGTGACGTTAACAAGCACTTCAGGATTTGGAAGATTCCGCCACCAGTCCGCTTTAATTTCTACCAATCAGGGAGATTACCATATGCAAACGTCTCAGCCCAACCAGCCGCTAAGTACTGAAGTATGGACGTCCGACTCTAATCACTGCCACGGGATTCCGCATCGCACCCAGCGTAACCTGTGGTAGGATTACCTACTTAGAACGATGGATATCATTACCTATTCGACACAACTCACGTCTTCGCCATAAAGCCCCAAATTACGTTCCGCAACTTTACAAACTAAAGTGCTTTCAATTCTAGTGTTAAGGATTTTTGCAGTTATGCAAACAAAACTTGTAAATATTTCCTATGCGCGTCGTGCCTTTAATGTAAATGTATAAGTTCGTATCGATATTTTAACTTGTAAATAAATGTTATCTCTGCCGCTACAAAGCGTTAACAAGGTGACACCAGATAATCAGAACACCCGAGTGTTTCATTGTGGAACACGATTGTTCCGCAATGAGACAAATGTAGGGTTTTAAAAATAAAGTTTTTTATGAATAAGGTGGAGCGTATAATGAAGTAAGTGTTTTGGGCAATTGATTTGAAAAATCGAATTTAACTTTTATTTTACTGTGAGACACTTTCCTCTACTATAGTGTTTGTTTGTAACATAATTGACGTTAGCTCGTTAAAAAAGTAAATTCTGTTTTCAATAAAACATGGTTTGTCTGCATTTTTTTTTAATTTCAAAGTTTTTGAATCTCGGTGGCGGCATTTTTTGGGCTTAATTACAGCGGTAAATTGCTAGACCACACCCTGCCGGAATTGATCTGTCAATGCAATCGACCGTTTGTACACCCCTACACATACTTGATTTGTCTCTCGTTCAAGCAAGACGTGTATTCAGTCGTTCCGGGAATTTATAACATTTTATTTTGACTTCGTTCATTAGTCGTTTGATTTAAACCAATTATTTATAAATGTAAAAACTATTAGTTCTAAACTGTGAAAACTTCAACAGACCCCGATATTAAAGGGACGTGGCCAAGACTTTACCCTTGTGCAACGGGTCGTTGTACAGGATAAACCTAAGCACACAAGAGACAACACATCAAAGAAGCTGGAAAATTTGCATCTTTCCTGTGAAAAAGAGAAGGTAAAAACCCTAATTTTCACACGTGTTTGTTTGATCAATAAATATATAGGTCAAGCATAAATTTCTGAAGTATTAGAAAGTTACAAGAACACACACATTCAACTAACAAACTAGCTATTATCAACGCCACGTGTGTGTTAAGTCTAAGTACTTCAAACAAATAGCACCAAATGGCCGGGAAGGGCAAGGTATCTACACTTGATTATCCGATTCCCAAATGTCCAAGCGAGCTTGGTATGATGAAAACGTGATTTCGACCATCAACATTGAAAATATATCCGATATTAAGAAAGATCCCACAGAATATGTGTTCAGAGACGGAAATAAAATCAATTGTAGTACCGCCCAATATATACTCCAACGTATTGAAGACATTGCACTTATCGCTACAACAGCTTCTCAAGACGGTCAGACTACACCAGGCCGAAAAATTCCGCCTTGACTACCACTTCATACCACGCTCCACCAACTAAACTTCCCTCAAAAACTATTACCTTAAGATCTACATCCACTGAAACTACCAGCTTTTTAATATCGTAAAGCAGAACCCACGTCCTTCTTTTCCTGATCTCTTAATCCGCAGTATCCGTCCATCCAAAACAGCTATTGCCATTCGAACTGACAAACCCTCTGACCTAGGCATAATTTACAATTTGAACCAAAACAACTGTTCTATCCATGTTCCTAAACCCCGCCAATATCAACGTATCATCTTCGACATCATTTGTACCTCACATACCCTCTCGTACCTATATCGACAAAACTCTCTTAAACACTTCATCCCAGAAGACTCTTACCGTAATGAAATCTCAGTAGCCATACGACGTCTCAAAAACGATACTGATAACCACGTTGTTGATGTCTCACCCTGTCTGCGTACGATTTTAACCGTAAGCTCATGTCTACATTGGATACAAATCATTTCGCACAAGAGACCTAGAATCTGCAACGCGATGCTATAACTGCTAGAGATATGATCATTCTGCCAAGGTCTCCAACACTCCCGTTTAACAACCTTGGAACTATTCCATGTCCTACAAGAACAAAACATATCCTTAGTTATCCTACAAGAATCTTACCTTATAAACAAAAAAATCCTCCCTCCCACGCAAGATCCTTCATACATCCGAACCTAACCGACCGTAACTTATCCGCTGGTATTATCATCAATGACACGTACATCGACTTCTCAGTACTTTTTTCAGTACTCTTATTCTTAACAACGCCCCAAAACCTGACCGTACAACTGTACTGGAAAACAGGATCACTACATATAGTCTCAGCATACTTTCAGTACAGTGCAAACATACAGACTTACCTACAACACTTAAACAACACGCTACAGATGATTGGAACTTTATCGACAATTATCTGCGCAGATACAAATGCAACATCAACGCTTTGGTAGAACGACACTACAGACGAACGAGATACGCTCCTAAAAGATTTCATCCTACAACATCACTTAACAATCATAAACACCCCGACTACTACTGTTTCCTGGGAATTCCATCCAACATAAATCTCACATAGACGTAACCCTAGCAACCCCCTCCAAAAATACAGTAAACAACTGGACCATTACGCACAATCCAATCCAGCAACCATAATCCTATATCAATCAACGTTTTACCTACTTCTCCATCGCGACAAATTTAAAAGACCCACTCCTTCAACACTAATAAACTTAATTGGCCACTATTCCTAAAGAATTTGAACAAACTTTTACCCAAACTTCAAAATTCCTCAACAACAAATCAGAATCCCGAAATCCTCACACACTCTAATCCAATCCATGCAACGTGCCGCCGCCACAACAATTCCCAAGATACAACACGTAACACGCATTTCGCCCTGGTGGAATTCATCATTACACGTGGCTAGAGCTCAAGATCAACAACCTGCGGCATAAGATGCAAAGATTACGAAGAAGCAACAACGTGGATGAAGAGCGGCTAAGATCAGTAACAACCGAGTTTAAACAAGCTAGAACACGATTCAAAAAGGAAGCATACGAAGCCAAGAAATCACATCTTTAAAAGATCATCGATGAACCCCATGCCAACCCATGGAAGATCTATCGCAGGTTAGTTAAATCCTCTCCAGCAAATATCTTAGTAATACCCACTTCTCTACAGAACCCCGCCATTCAAGACACCTTATCCATACTTTTAAATACAGCAATTCCCACCATCACATTAGACGTCCCTACCTACGACCAACAGAAAACTCCTGCTGACGATTCCCTGGACACCGACATTCTTGACAACAATCTCCAAACTAAACATACTAAAATCATTCTGTCGCGATCAAATATCCAATATTATAATCTAAAAATCACGGCCTGTTATTCGACTAGCTGTCCATACCCTATTCTGTAAGCGTCTAGTCTCTGGAACCTTTCCTAACATCCTAAAACAACCAAGTATCACTGTAATCCTGAAACCTAACAAATCCCCTGAAGATCCATCTCCTTGTAGACCAGCAGCCTTCTCTCAACAATTGGAAAACTCCATGAAAGGCTTGTCCTCCAAAACATCAATAACAACATTGAATCTCACTCTATCATATCCAGCAACCAACATGGATTCCGTCCTCAACACAGCGCAGAGCAAACAATTTATTCCCTTATCACGAAAGTCTAGTTTTCTAATCATAAATACGTCTTAGCCATTTTCCTTGACTTTCGTTCCACTTTCGACCTCCTTTGGTGGGTTAATATTCTTAATCAACTTAAAACTATTTTTTCACTACTACTTTTATACTTAAATGCTGCCCCCTAGGGTTCGTTCTATCACCAACCCTATGGAATTTGTCCATCAACCTGCTCCTCGACTTAAACACACCTAACACAGACACCATTGCCTATGCTGACGACATCAACTTCCTCATCCATGACAACTCCCAATCAGAATTACAAGCAACATCTAACACCTTAACAAAACATGTTGAATCTTGGTCCATCCTAAATAAACAACCAATTTCCCGTACTAAAACCATAATGTTACTTCTGAAAGACTTCCTTCACCACCGCCGTAGTGCAAAAATTCATGTCCTTTACTCAACCATCACTTTTTCAGGATGTTTCTTATCTTGGAATTATCCTTAAAACCCGACTTAAAATGCACATCCATCTGCAAATAATCCACTCCTAAACTAAAACAATCCTATATAATATACAGCAATCATTCCCTAAATCAATCCAGCTAACTCAACCCACAAGAAAATTGATCCTGAATAGTATCATCATTCCTATCGTCCGATACGGCATAAACTCATGGTTTCCACTTACCACTTCCCAGTCTCGCAGAATCATCGATCGTATAATGCGCCCCTATCTACTATACGTTTCCCGAGCATTCCAAACCACCCTCCACTGCCGCTCTGTACACACTTCTAAATGTTACGCCTCTCAAAATCCAACTCCATACTGCTTAACAAATTCTAAAGACCAATCCAACTTCATGATGAAATACTCTTCCCAGCTACATACCGGAATATTTCCACCACAGGCATCAAATCCCGTATTCACAATTCCCTACTCCATTTTTGGCAATCGTCCTGGACCCAATCAAATATCTGTAAGTATACTTTCCACATTTTTCTTATAAGCGGCCCGTACACAATCAATATTATGGACAATATTATTGCATCAATAATATTGTCAAACCAGATAAATTGAGCAATATTTTGGAGCGCACCGTACCCGGTCAATATTATTGTAAATATTCTTACGTCAATCTGGGTTTTGCTCTACCAAAATGGATACCAGAAAGAAAGCATGCATCACTATTATTATTCATTGTGCTTTGAAAAGAAAAGCAAAACGTAAAAAGTGGGTAAAGGAATGGTTGTTGAAACGAGAAGAGTACACACAGATAAGGTTATTATAAGAAAGAAAGAAAGAAAGAAAGAGCCTGGTGACTACCACTATTACTTGAGAATGAGTGAAAAAAAGTTCCAGTTCCAGCCATATTTAGTAAAAGAAAGTACTAACATGCGAACATGTATTACGGTTGAACAAACACTTGTTTTGACCCTTCGTTATCTAGCAACTGGAGGAAGTTTTGAAGATCTGAAGTTTTCTGCCATAATGTCACCTAGAACAATCAGTAAAGCTATCTTGGAGAGAAGTGAAGTGCTAGTAAATATCCTACAGGAGTATATAAAGGTATGGTTTTTATATATTATCATAATGAAACAGTATGCTGTTGTTATGAATATGTTTATTACTTAATTTTATTACACTAGAAACACATTACTTAAAAAATGGCTCCAAAATTCTATTACTAAAGTCAACTTCGTCATAAGTGGTATTACCAGTTAATTCACAAACGTTACTTAAATCATCTTCTGCCAAATGTGCATAAAGTTGAGTTTGAGTAGGTTGGGGAGTAGAATGTCTAATTGAATGTGAAGAATCAGAAGGGGAATGCGTTGCTCCAGGATTGTACGCATTTATGGTGATAGAGCCCTTATGCAGAGAACTAAGTTGACCTTCCATAAACACATCACCTACAGCTTTTTCGGCAAATAGGCGCTGCCTTGGCCCCATATTCTTTAATTTTCTAGCCCAAACCTTTGCTATTTCAAGACATTCATCATCAGTTTGTTCTGACTTAGACTGAAATAGATAGTTGCAGTCCAAACTGAGTAGTTCGTTTTGTTTAGCTATAGGACCTACTATCTTTTTTTTACTTTGGTGCTGGTAATCAAGTTCTGTGATGGAGGGGGCCGAAGCGTTGCCCTTAGTTTGCCTTGCTGAAACCTCTTCATCTCGTAAACCTGGATCATGTTGTTGAACCGTCAAGTATTGAATCCTGGAAAATGAGAACTCCGTTATAATTAATGTAAAAGTATTGTTGCGTGTAATGAACACAATGGAATAAAATCGCCTCACAGTTTGGAAACAAGCTTAAATTTTGGAACTGCGTAGGCGTGATCGATGGCAAACATATTGCCATAGAGAAACCCATCAACTCAGAATCATTATATTTTAACTGCAAGGAGTTCTACAGTATAGTGTTGTTGGCTATTGTGGATGCTAATAAATAGTTTATAATGGTCGATGCAGGTGTAAACGGTAGAATATCTGACGGAGGAGTGTTGTTTTATTCCAAGTTTGGTGAGTTACTGGAACAAAACAGTCTTCAACTGCCTGAACCATTACCTCTTCCTAACACTGGAAAGTATTTCATGTATGTGTTGGTGGCTGATAATGCGTTCGCTTTAGAAAAGACGTCATGACACCGTACTCTATGAAAACACAACTGTCAAAGGAACAAATAACATTGAACAAACGCTTATCTTTAGCGCGAGTGGTTGTTGAAAATGCATTCGGGATATTAGCAAGTAGGTTTGGAATTTTTCAGAAAGCTATGTCTTTAGAGACACAAAAAGCTACAATGATAACAATGACTTGTTGCTACCTCCACAACTTCATGTTCAAACAAAGTGGAAATAATTATCTTCCATTACCTGGAGAGGATATTGAGGAGTATCTCTTAATACCATTTCACGTACCAACATGAACAGCAAAAACGTTGCAAAAAAAGTCAGATCTATGTTTTGTAAGTACTTTAATGCACCAGTTTAATTATAGAGTAATGCAGTGTCAAAACATTATCTTTCAATGAACAGTATGTAAAACTCATTGTTTACAGTATTGTTTTTTTTTTGTATTCACTACCCTTTATAACTTACTAACTAATTGAAGTAAAAAAGTCGTTAACAAAGAAAAATTTGAAATTATCGCCATACAAAGTAGACATAGACATTTAGCATCACTGATATTTACTTTTACCATTATAAATTCTATTGGCTAACTGCGAATGCTTTTTTATTTGCTACATTTTAGGGCGGTAACACAAAAGCATTCTTTTTCTTAAACAATTTTACTTTAAGTTTTTATTATCTACTAAACTTACCTCTGTTAAGGATGTTTCAGGTAATTTCATGTTCGCAGGTAATTGACAAGATCCCAAAAATTGTAAAGCATAGAATAACCAAGATGTTGGTTTGTATACTTCGTCTGTTCCGGCACCCGAGCGCTTGGAAGATATAATGTTTTTTAGCTCCTTGCGATAATTTGTTCTTAACGAGTTTATCTTCTTACGTACATCTTCATTTGTTACATTTGACTGTATTTCCTTATAACAAATTAATAACTTGTCCAATACCAATTTGCGTTTAACTTTGTTTTTATAGTCAACCCTCTGTGAATCCCACAGCTCTGGGAGTGTTTCATATAACTCAATAAAAGTTATTAATTGCTGTTTCTCGGTATTGTCAACACCATCACCGATAACTACATGATTACTGATATCAGACATATTTTCCCGGTCAACAATAACACATCAGCTGATCCTAAACAAACATATGCAAACGACTCCGGTTGGAGCGCGAGACGATACACCCATACCACTTTTTCCATTGCATTGGCAATAATATTGACGCCCACGCATGTACTTTAATATTATTGTCAATATCCTCTACAAACTTCCGGTATTGATGACTGGATTTACTTCAATAGCGTTCGCCAAACCATCAATTTGTAACATTATTTTGTAATGTTAACAAATAAACAGATCAATTAATTAAAATTCAGTAACTTGCATAAAGTATAGACAAAAATTCCACAATAAATTACTTCATATTGTAGTTAGGCTCCCTTATAATAAAAGACCAGCTTTACAGATAGCTTCAGGCTACTAAACTATTAGAAATTCCAGCGGCAGGTCATCATTTAAAGCTCTACCCTGGTAAATCAAATACAATAAACCTGTTAAAGTTTAGGTCGGTTACAGATTGACGAATCTGATAAAATTAAAATGGAATAGGACCTTTTAGCGTAAATAAAGGAAAGCAATTTTCTGTTTGAAAAACTTAATCCTCTTAATACTTTCGTTGATTGACAGCGGGTTATAGAAAACGAAACATTATAAATAGCGATAACTATTTCCAATTTGATTTGTTCAAAGATTACAAGTAATTTTAAGTAGTCTGGAGACATCCATTGTATTTAAAATCTATTTCGGCTCAAGTAGGTTAGCCGGTCTTTGTTAATGGCAGACACTGTCGCCATAGGTATGGTCCACATTTCAATAATTAAGAAATTCGTAGAAGGTACAATATAATTTAAACCCTTGGGAAAATAATTGCTTCCGTGACTCTCATCTAAAAAGGGGTTGGATTTGGTTTCTAAAATTTTGTTTTGTGGGAGGCTCTGTTTAGTCATTGGATAACAGAAAATGACGTACATAATGACTAGGGTAGGAATTAATCTATATAACTTAAGGCTTTAGCCAAAGACAGGGAGTTTTTCTCTAATGGGACTGTCCGTGGTCAAGAAGTAGAAAGAAACGTAGTTTGCGGGTAGCGTTCTCCGGCATCACAGATAGAATATTCCACTTCGTATCACGATAGTAAAAATTGAAAAAGAGTGATAACTCTTCCAATTCGCGAGGGTTATGCCCATATCTTCGCGGATTTATAGTGATACAAGGTAACTATTAAAAACTTGTAGGCGTGTGACGCACAAGTTAAGTGATTTTTGTCAATAAGATCCTGCCGGGTTCGTGTGCCATTCAAATATTTAAAAAAATTACAAACAAGAGCAACAAGCGAGATTCTCTCCCCCAATTTTAAGAGCTGTTCTACGTTGGAAGACAAACCCTCAAACAATGGACAATTTTAGTAAGTAAGTTTTTTTTATAGTTAAGTAGTATGACCAATTTTTAGTTAGTTTATTTGTTAGGACGTTTTGGCCATAAACTGTAGGATTAATTTGGTGTAAAATTTATAATATAAGTTTTCGTTCATATACGTGTTTAGGAACTACTTATGTACTCAAAATTTTCATAAATTCCATAGTCACCTATTCACTTAAATTTCTAAATGAAAATCAATGAATGTAAGAGGTTCACGTTTATTGCTCTGTGAATTAAATAGTTTTGTTTGCCGTTGATTAAGTCAATAGTTTTTTATTTTTTTATCATGGAAGTTGCATAAGTAGGAAAAAATGAGGAATTGATTAAAAGGAACAATTGTCCTCCTTGTCCTCTCAAGGTTTTGTACGAACATTTGGACATTCTCGACTTGTCTGGCGCCCTTGGCAATTGTCATTAAGCCACGATATTTTATGAAAGGTAAGTGCCAAATCTTTTTGTAGTATACTATAAATTAATTTAACCCTTTTTGCAACATTTTAACCCTCTATATGATCCACGACCTTCCGCTAGCTAGTGTCGGTGACCCCCCCTTTAATTTTTGTTTTACAGGCCGCCCCCATTTTATAATTTTACCGGAAAATACATTTGTAGTAGCTTTTCCGCCTGTAACAAATTCCGAGGTGTTACTCTCAATAATATTGTCATTATTCTAGACTATTGTCCATACTATTGATCGTGCATGGGCCGCTATAATCACAGAAATCCCCACTTACATACCCAACTCCACCAGAAAAACTCTACAATTCCTAACAGGTCATGGTAAATTCCACCATATACTATACTCCTTTCAGTTAATCCCCTCCCCGCTATGTCGTTGGAACCAAAACGTCCAGGAAACACCTGACCACTTTACCTCCGTCTAAACCTCTTCCACCTGAGGAACAATTTTAAGACAGGCATAGACTTAGATCCCTACTGTCCTCTTCCAAACTTAAAATTCTTAGCCACACATTATCCTATCCTACTAAATCAATTCCTTAAAGACATCCTAGAAAAGCGAACCGCTTATTCACTCCTCCCAAACCCTAACCTGCGGTATACAACGATCGTCGCCGTGGATCAATGTAGTAAGCGTAAGACTACGGATCCCAAGGTCCCGGGTTCAAATCCGACACGGCCGACTGCGTGAAAAATGGCAGGTGAGCATTTTCACAAATATTACGCTCTCGTTCGGATGAGCGGTTAAATGGAGGTCCCGTGTGTGAGTGTTGTCACGCACAAAGATCCCTACCTTGCCTGAAACGGCAAGGGTTCGGCAAAATTCTAAATTTCCAGGCAACAAAAAACTCGCCTCCTGGCCAATGTAGTTCCTTCGGGTGGAGCATTGGAAATGTAAATGAACGGTATACAACGATCCTGATAACCAAGGACTCAACAACATTATTGGAAACTGATGAAGCCCAAACCAACGTCCAAATAGCGACTGCATCGAAGCTAACAAAGTTCCAGCTCCTTAGAATGATTCAGTTCAGCAGACCGAGAAGTCGAACAAGTCTTAGAATTTCTTCTACTTTTTTATTTAAATTTGATTTCATTCATTTATATTGTATTTATATTCAGGCTAGTATGGGCCAGTGGTCTGAATATAGCCTGAAATAAATCTAATTTCAACACCCCTACCCTAAATAATTTCGATGAATGAAGTATAATTATCTAACTGATTAGTGGTAAATTCATTCATAATTAATTTCTTTCTTCCTCATCTTTTGAAAGGTCTTTGCTCTTATTTGCACCGTTTAGGTTAACCCGTTAATCACCCAACGCACCTTCATCATTTGTAGACATTCAGACAAGACATCCATTACCATCTGGACACCAAATTGCACTATAAAGTTCAGCAGATGACCGTGGATTACAACATTTTACATCACACGCACATGCGATAATTCACCACGAGATAACCATTTATCACCTTGCTTTGCATCAGTCAGCCCATTTTAAGATGCTTAGCATAAATTTAGTCATGCGACATTGTTAGCCAGTTGCGACCAATTAAACAGATTTGAACACGTCTGAAATTTTCATGCCAGCTCATTATAAGCACCCTAGTTTTTCGAACCACTTCGATCTGTTGGCATCACAGTAGTTACCGAATTTCAATTTTAGATCATCCCAGAAGCCCTGATAAGAAGTCAGCACCGTCCCCAAATTTTTACGCATTATTAAATTAGCTGAATCGAATTTAAACGAAAATCGACCGCCCCGCAGTTACATACATCCTTTCGTCACCACCACGAGTGCCGTTTGGCATCAACATTAACGTTGTTCATCCCCTGAGCTACCCCATTTTTTCAGGCAGCGAGAGTTCATACTTTCAGCATGTTAGTCAGCTTATGTAAATCATTGTACAACGAACGACTCATTTTTCACACCTTTAAATTATACTTTTGCGGCTTATACAAAGAAATCTAAAACATTTAAACTTTGTTAAACATTACAGTTTAATTTAAACCACATTTCAATATATTATTTTATTAGAAGGTCACATTTCATACGTTTATTTCTAACAGAAACCTTTACCATCGACCGCACAAATTCCTTGAGCAGCCGCGACCCGCACACCAGAAGACGCCAGCAACACCAGAGCGTTATCTTAACGCCGAAACCCGCAGTACAGGCCGGACTTTCACGTAACGATTTTCAGCCCAAGAACGAATCCTGTTTCATTACAAATATTAACCGCCATGATGATATTTTCATGTCTTTAACGCGCGGCACACGTATTTCATTGTTGACCGTGGTCACCCACGTCCCTTTGCCGAGCGTTTCTTTATACGATCAGCCGTCCATTCGAAACAAAGCAGTCCCGCGCATATGCCGCCCACATGAGCACCGCGAGCACCCTGTGTCAGATCATTTTTAAAATTAAACCTGTGCAGACTCTTGCGAACCATATAATGCGCGCACCACGTACTTATGCGTAAACCAGCCGAAGATACCCCCAAGTTGAGATTCAGCGAGAACTAACACGTCATTCTCGCACTTCATTATTTAGCGTGCCCACAGCACATCCGCCCTGTTGCATCGCTTATTTAACGCACACATTGTGTGCAAACAGAAGATGCAGAAAACCACACTTTAAACTGTTTTGAATTGCATATTACAACACTATTTTAACATCTTTACGTCATTTAATGGCATTCAATGAACAATTTACACGAGCACGTCACCTCACATTTTAGCCTTAACAGATTTTTATTTTCGAGCTCGTTAACATATAGCAATTCGTATCACATGCCGCCAGTTATTTCGTAATCGAACACCCTTTATAAATGACGATGCATCTTATACGCTTGCACATAAACATCATAGCTGTCAGTACGCAGAACCGGTACCATATAACCAACAGAAATGCCGATGTTATCTCGTAGCAGAAAGGTCAACATTACAGACTCGTTCTTTCCACACTGGTTAGAACCTCCGAGCGGTGACATATTCGAGTACCAACCAATATATTGGCACCGCATGCATATCTTCAGTTTCAGTTGCGTGTGCATTGCAGCACCATACTTTTCTTTGATAATATCGCGCATCTTTGTCGAACACCAATGTTTATGAACATCCTTTGATTTAAAGATCACGTTGATTAACCACTGATTATGCACACATTGACATCTTTTACCTGACGGCCTAATATTTGTTAAACAAAGCCCAGTGACGTAACACGTCGGACACACGAATATGACATATTCATCTTGTTTTTACAAATCATTTTAAACCACATAATGTCCCACATTTCACATCCAATTTCTTGCAGTTTTATTCACGCATGCCGCATTTCAGCGGCAGACCAGCCAATCAGTTTATTTCACAACAGTAGACCCCATATTTACCACAGCGTTATATTTGAATATTTTTTTAATAGCCTTCATCTCAACAGATTTTAACAGTCATGGACGCAACCACCATTTTCATCTTCAATCATTTACCTGCCACCAGCCTTCACGATGGCACGTAAAACGATGGTCAGACAAAATTATGAATTAAATCAATTATGCGATTTGTTACCCCATAAACTCCATTTCACTATCATTAACGACGCCTCACCGTCGATAAACTCACATCTGCGCAAACAGCCACCCGAAATCAGCAGAATACGTCATCCAAACAGCACATCCGTTGTTAACAATTATAAAGACCCCGCAGGCCCCGCATACAATTAGCTTTCGCAGCAAATTTTTATAACAGAACACGAGCATAACACATAAAATGTTATCTCCACAACCACTATCGAGTTAAATCATTTTAACACAAACATTATAGTCTTTCTTTCATTTTTGCAGTGGTTCACTGCCATAAACGACACCGCATCTTCAACGCCATACAGATCTGTCACATTGTTTGATCTGCCTCATTTCGCTTCTGTCACGTGGCAAGAGTTGTTCTTACGAGATAGCCGCGTGCGCATAAACCACAGATCCTTATCAAAGACCAAAGAACATCAATAACGCCACCAAACCATTACTCGCATTACGACCGAAATGTTTTAACAATCCGCACAACGATTTCACATCCATTACAGGTCTTACACCGAATCATTATACAACCATTTTAAAATATCTTTATTTTTCAATAGTCACGTTCAAAAACCCAAAATAATTTTTTGTTTCCTTCATGTTGCCTTCATACAGCGGCGGACATACGATTTGCGTAACGGACAGCCATCAATTATTTGTGCTTCACCATGTATGGTCATATTTGAATCAACAGCAGATGTGTAAAATACCAAAGAAGGCACAATGTATCTAGCGGAAAAACACAATGATTATGTGTCTTTGTACATTTTTATATTAGCACCAGGTTATTCAGAACAGCAACATTTCGGCAATTTGAGCAGGAGTACATGGCGCCTTTGGGATACTTGGGAGCATTGACCGACAGGGCTTATTCCAGATATGTCGTAATTGGTAGAGAATATGTTATGTCGAACGTAACGAACCATTAACACCAATTACACCATTTGTAGTTATTTGGTTAAAAGAACCTTCTGCACATTTTGAAAAACAAAAATTATGTTTATCCAAAAAAGAAATATTGTGTTATGACCATACACAGGTCTATGAAGAAATATGACCATTTGTTTCGCCAGACACAACTAAGAGTTTTTTTCTGTGGACCAGTAAAAGAAAAATTATCGGCCGCGGCGGAAATGCATTATTCCTATCCAATTGTCCAAAACTTAAATGCAATTAGTTAACTTTTAATGAGAAACTACCAGATAGGTCAGATTATTTATACATGATTGGTCATTTTTGCCATGTGGTATATTTCAATTTTGGAATTAGCAAGATGGAGATGTAATTATTTAACTACAAACATAACTTTTGCTATAAGGGAGAATAGTGTAATATTATAGTTGACAACGATAAAACTGCGGGATTGATTGTTTAACATGGCTAACAACCAATGCAAGAATTAAGATATACAACAAATTTGTGTGCCAGATAACAAGTCCTGGTGTTAATAAACAACTTGGCAATCATATACTAGATTTTTACGTTGTCCAGATGTACGTTTAAGGGAAACATTTGCGTCTACTTTGGCCAAAGAACATGGTATTACGCGATTGGAAGCGACAATATACAACGTGCAATTGGAAGCTATGTCAGTGCGGAACGGGTATAAACCTTAAAAGACTGTTTAACCTTATTGGAAGATAGTAAGTTATACTTCCTAAAGGCGCCAATGTACTCGGTACCACTTGCCAAAATGTGGAGTAAACAATTTGTTTTGTTTAATAACCTGCTACAGTACGTGTATTGGGGAATGGTAATACAAAGAAATTGACTTGCAAAATTGTTGTCCGAAAACCAAAAGAAAGGGAAACATTGATAAAGTATGTGCTTTTAGTTTTAACTATTTACCTGTAAATTATTTGAGATAGTAGAGGAGGAAGACAGCCAAGATAAAATAAAATACACAAGCAGGTAGTACATTTACACAACTGCAACACTATTCTACAATTCCAAAAGAAATAGTCATTGAATTGGGATTGATAGATACGCAACATTCGTCCAGAGGTTGTACGACAACGCGTAAATATTGGTAGTAAACTCATCCGTTTACGCTAAAGGAAATTGCCCATTATGTATGCCATACGCTGTAAGTGGAAGGAAAAGACAACTGGAATTAGAGGAAATGGATGCAAAACACATGGACAAACAACAATACAAAGATGTGTTAGACAAAGAACATCTTATTAGAGAAAATGAGGAAGAATTAAAAGATTATTTTATGTGTCGATGGACTGACTTAGATACATCCATTGTATGCATTGGTTAGTAAGAAAGACTCTTTTAGTTATGTAGGTGTTCTTGCAAAAGGATGGTACTAAATCCGTATACTTTTTAAAAGGTTATTCTAAAACGTATTTATCAAAATGGCAGATAACAAAGACGAACTAAGGAATGCGGGTTTCAAACACGCAAGGTTCCAACATTGTATAACAGTAAAGAACCTTTCGGATCATTTAAAACCGAGGGTCTTACAACCTATAACAACCATATATTCCCAAAAGTGGTGGACATGCAACTACGCAACAGTGTGTGGAGAAAAGGATTTCCAATACCGACAAGAAGAAGTCGATCAAGCTAACAAGATACGTATGCAGGATATAGTGGAAAGCTGCGATTAAAAGATTGTCACAAGCTGCAAGAATTGAATGGATCGGAATCAAAGACTTTAAATATAGAGGCAAACTTCGGTACATTTTACAATTCGAAAACCTAGACGGTCTTTATGTATCAAACTATTGGTTAGAAAAGGAGATAGAAGACTTTGTCGATTTAAATTTTAAGCTGCGAATAAAATTAGATAAAATTAAACCACTGCAAACAAACATAAAGAAAGGACTGTCTTCTGTGTATAACTTTGTATTAAAATTAAGTTTAAATGACTCCATGCATATTAAATATTTTTAAATTTGTTATGTATAATGTCAGAATAAACATTTTATAATAGTATATAACATTGTTCTTTATTTATAAAAGGCACGTTACCCCGAAATAGCAGTCGCAGAAAGGGTGCGCATGGGCAGGGTGCGTACGCGCAGGGTGCATGGGCAGGGTGTATGCGCAGGGTGCTCATGGGCTGGGATGTGGCGTACACGAGGGAAGCGGATGTTAACAGTCACCAAGCATCCAATTTATTTGGATGGTATCGAGTACTTGTGCGTATGTATCCGGAGTAAAAATACGATTTGCACGCAGCTTATTAATAAAATTAGTTTATCGAGGAAGATGACAAAGGTACATCATTCCTAATAGTACAACAATCTACGCATGTAAAGATATAAGATAGTTGTTTATATTTGTAATTTTGTAAATCATTGTATATATTAGTTTTAAGATTCCATATTTTTAAGTTCTTCTCACCTTCCAAATCCTTCCGGCTTCTATCCTGGTTGACAGAGTATACGTGTTATCTCCACGTGGTATTCGGGGACACGGGTTTTAGATTTCTCGGGAGATGGTTAAAGGCATATGTCTTGCGAAAAAGGTTTTAAAGATGGTGTTAAATAAAGATGAGCAAAAATTAGATTTGGGTCTTTAAAACGCATAACTTTGTATGGGTGGTCCTATTTAAAATCTATTTACAGATTTGGGGTCCCTAGAAAATTTAATATTAGTTGATACCTAGCAAAATATATTTATCTTAAAAGAGTGACTACCCTGTATAATAAATACAATATAACACTTGTCAACAAAAGTTGTAGGGAAATTAAAGACGTATTTAATGGGGTCCAGTATTAGAATTTGTTGGTAGTAATGTTAAGTCCTACTGTATTGTAGGCGAGAAAGATACGATTAAAAAGATTAAAGGGTCTCACGAATTGTAGTTATAAAACCGAGGGTCTTACAACCTATAACGAGCATATACCTCAAAAGGAATGGGCATGCAGCAGTGCAGAGAATAAGAATTTCCAATAAGAAATTAAAGTTTCCATGTACGTAGCACCAGTCATTGGGTAACGAAATGTGGAACCTATAAAGACGATTATTAATTATGGTTTAGAAAATAGTAGTTTTCGTGGACTAAATAAAATAGCTTAGACTGGTTAATGTATACATATTCTCGTACATATCCACAAACATCTGTTTACGTCCACAATGGCGATACCGGTAGTTTTTGTTTAACAAATAGTAGGAAAGATACGTCAGGTGTTAGTGTGGAAGCCCATAGGATTCAAAAAGAACGGTGCGGTGGGTGGTTCCGTTAGAATAATCGAAAGTGGTTAATCAATCGTATTAGATGTTTAAATAAGCAAAAGTGTAAAGGCTCATAAACAAAATTTAATTATCCGACAAAAAGTGCGCGATACACTTATAAAGAAAGTATGGAATGGTGCTTTGCATCGGTCCTACCTAGCAAAAAGGGCGACTGACTTTTCCAAGCAACTACAAGAATAGCAGTAGCGCAGAGAAGGGGTATGCATGTATTATACAGTTGCTGCAAAATATGTTAGTTTACGCGTAGCTCGGATGTAATTGATCACGACTTAAAGATCCTCGGAGGTTTAAAATTCAGCCCATTGTCGTTTGAAAATGTTTGAAATTATCAGAACAGGAGCGGTCGAAGTATAATGGATGATTGACCGAGTTTTTCTACCTTTACGAGGGAATCGGAAGTTGACAGACATCGAGCATCTAATTTCTATTTGGACGATATCGAGTACCGGTTCTAGAAATCATACGTGCGGCCGACCGCTATGCGAAAGTGTAAAAGCAAAAATTTAATTATCAGACGAAAAAGCGATGTGCTATAGAAAGTAAAAATGGTGCTTTGCATCGGTCCTAACAGTAAAAGAGTGACTTTTTCTAGCAATTACAAGAATAGCAGTAGCGGAAGGGTATATTATACAGCGCATTGTTGCTATAAAATATGTTAGTTTACGAGAAGCTCGAACGTGCACAAATTAAATTTTAATCTATAATTAACCACGGTCGTAAAATGGGAAATTAATTTTAATTAATAACATATACTTTCGCTTGGTGATTCATTTGAAAATATTCAAGCCTACCATTTCAAAGTATGACGTAGTTATTTAAAATTAAATTGTTGTAAGTATCCTGTAGACAACAAGTTGGTATTTTCTTAGTAATGGTTTAAAGTGTTTTTGGTTATAGTAGCACTGCATCTTCTACAGCACGACTTGCACAATTTGTGTGTGCCACCCTTTGGATTTTTAATATGCACGCGATCCGTATAACATGGAAGACGTTTCCGATGTTTCTACTAACGGCATTCGCACCATCGACAAAAGCGAACCAGGTGCATGCATTGGCTAAATGTATTGGACGAGCAGCAGGATTATGACGTCATTTAGTTCCTCGCTGAATCCTCAACTTCGTTCGGTATCTTCGAAACCTTCGGTTTGCATTCTATAGGGTACATAAAGCAGGTGCGCAAGAGTAAACTCTTTAGTTATGTTAGTTCGCTTACAAGTCAAGTCTTATAGTGCGGATTTTGTTTTGTACTAAAATGGTATCTGCAAACGTTTTTATGCAACCTTGCGGTGCTTCCTATACCTGGAAAAATGCTCAAACGGCACCAGAACAAATGTCGGTGCAACATCGTCCGGTTGTTGCCATCCGCAGCAAAGTACTTAAACTGTGGGACTTGCGGTATCGTTTTTTACGAGAATGGACAACTTAGCGACACAAGGAAAACAGCACGGTATGTCATTAAGCCGTAAACGTTCAGCTCCGCCAGCTGTTAAAGGACTTGTACGAAACAACCACGAATTATGTGTAAAGTATGCGATTTCGAAATGGAAAACTATATGCCGCACATTTAAGGAGCAACAGACATAAAATGCATCAGTTACCGCTACTAGCGACGATGGTGTAGAAATGGTTAGCACGTTTAACAACCGTATGGCTAGCTATCGCATAAAGAACGCCAGTGTCGACGATGGAGTGCCCGAGTTTCTTTGGAAGCAGAAAGAGCGATTTATTCGATTAATAAATGAAAAAGAATACAACATACAGCAGTAAAAGTCTACTGCGAACTCTACGGCGTTTATACCAAAATGGGGAAGAGACTACCGATGTGAAACTTTAACACAAAAATGTGGTTATAACGTCTTCTAGTAATCTGGAAAATATGTACGAGGTCTTAAGCGAAACCATGAACAAAATCAGAGGAATTTGAAACATGGGTCCGGTTGGTCTTTGGAAAAGGTGCTCTATTTAGAAATAAATATTAATAAGTATGACCCGATATGACAAGTTCTAGGTTAAAATAAAAATTGTGAATATGTATTTAGAAATGTGGTTTAAAATTTAAACTGTATTAGTAAAATTGTTTGTAATAAAGTTTTAAGAATGGTTTTAGATTTTCTTTATGTAAGCCGCAGGAAATTTATAATTTAAAGGGTGTGTGTAAAATGGTAAGGGTCGTTCGATTTTAAATCTATTTACAGATTCGGATTTACATAAAATTCTAGACTAACAAGATGCATCGCATGTATAAAATTTAAACGCTCAAATCGCTGCCTGCAAAAATCTTAAAATGGGGTAGCCTTGGGGATGGTGCTATGTGAAAATTTAAAAGATTTGGGTAGCTAAAAATTCTAATATTAATTGATACCAAACAAGGTAGGTTTATCTCGTGGGTGGAAATGTGGAGAAAGATTTATCTCGCAGAGGGTATATGTAACTTTGCAGGTCCGATTTCAAATCTGTTTAGAGATTCGGATTCTACATAAAATTCTAAGCTAATTTAATGTATCGCATGTAAAAAAAATGTTTAAGAACGGTCAAATCGCAACTGGTAAGAAATCTTAAAATCAGGGTAGCTCTGGGGATGATGCAATCTAAAAATTCTAGAGATTCGGGTAGCTGAGAAAATTTAATTAATTGATACCAAACAAGATAGGTTTATCTCGAAAGATGCATTTATACGAAGAAAACTATTTGTTAGGTTTGCTTATAGAGCAAATAGCAAAATTAGAAGATCAGGACTTTAAAGGGTATAACTTTGCAGGGCGTGGTCCGATTTCAAATCTGTTTACAGACGGATTCTACATAAAATTTTAGACTAACAAGATGTATCGCATGACTAAAAAATTTATAAGAACGCTCAAAAGTGCTACAGGTAAGAAATCTTAAATGGGGTAGCTCCTGGGGATGATGCAATCTAAAAATTCCTAGAGATTCGGGTAGCTAAGAAAATTTAATATTAATTGATACCAAACAAGATAGGTTTATCTCGTGGGTGGAAATGTGGAGAAAGATTTATCTCGCGGAAAGAATGTGTGATGTAATCAAAATGGTTGTGGGGTGTCCGAGCAAGGAGGAGAGCAAGGAGGAGTCAGGAGGAGATTCATCTAAATAAGACTTTATAGTGCGAATTTACATGTAAATTTGGTCCAGATGAGGAAATGTGGGATTCTGGAGGAAATGTGGCCTGTTTCTTGAAATGGTCTAACGTTAAAAGCAATAACTTTAAGCAATATTGAGCGTGAACATCGAGAAGACAAGCCAATGGTTGTTTAGTAATGAAAGAACAAAGAAGAGCGAATATGTTAATAGCATATTTTTAAGTACCGCCTGTTGTTGTGTTGCTTTGCTTGTTATAACAAGAGTAGGTACATACCGCGTCTAATCACAATCGTTAACGCTAACGAGCTGGTGCAATCTCTGCCTTAATTTACCAGTTTTTACGTCCGTCATAGAAAATGAGATATAATGACTAATGACTTTTTTGGCCACAGTAATGCGATAACGTGATGGAAACAAAATAAAACACATGAAATTTAGCTAAAGGAAAAAAAGTTTACGCATTTATTAAGGAAATAATTAAGTTTTTCTTTGTGTTATTATTAGAGTTTCACCTGCCGGTCACAGAATTATTCCATTAAAAGTAGAGGCTTGAATCTATTATACAAATTGCTTGCGCTAAGGCTGGTGTTATTTCCGCCCGAGTTTTAATCAAAATAGATGAGCTTAGCTCCTAGAAAAATTATAAAATTGAACGGTGTTAACTAAGTAACAAATATAATGAATTTCTTAAACAGTTTTAAAGGCATGTCTGGCTAATGAAAATAAAAGAGTTTTATATTTACCTTTTTGCAAAAATGTCAGTGACGCCTAGTAAAATGGTATTCAAAAAAGGCTTGAAGTGGAAAGTTCTGGTGTAATTATTTTTAGTGGCATACTTTCTTTGTTTGGAGTGCTGAACACGAATCTGAAGTTGTTTTTTTAGGCAAATATGGAAAAAAAAATTAGCCAATAGCGAGTCGAGCTCGCACTATTAGGGTTCCGTACCAATACTACAGTGAGCAATTAATAAACCAATTAAGCCGTTTTATTTTTTATGTATATTTAAATCTTATACATGTGTGATAACTGAAAAATGAATATATTGTCCCACATTATTAGTAAAGACGTTGTCTATTACTGTGTTTAAAAAACTTACACCGATAATCGATGACTCAATAGCTACTATCCATATTAAAATCAAAATAGCTTTGAAATTTAGAAGAACAGACATTTTGGCACATTTGAGCTATATCCTTAAAGACTACTGGACCGAAAATTATAAAAAATATTTTTAGAAGTCTTTTGAATTCTCTTTCAAATGATACTTTAACACATATTGATTAAACTTTTTCTTTGTCCGAACTACCCCCATTTTAATCTAAAAATATTTTTTTCATTTTCGATCGTGTGAATTAAATTTGGACCACCATATTTTCGAGATAAATATTTTTTTCATCTGTCATTATGTCTACAGTATTTTTTCATGAAGCCCATACCCAGATAAACTTTTGTTTGGTATCCTTTTTCACCAATTTCGTTTCTACACCACCAATATTTTGTTCGATTTGAGCGACCATTTGAATCGAATTCGCAAACAGACTCACATGCTTATTTGTCACAGCCACTTAACAAACCCGTCATTGCATCTTCGACATTATCTGTCTTTTGGTCACAAAGAAATTCAATTTTTTATATCAATAATTCAATTTTATTCAGAAGCGATTTTTCAGATACATAGCGCAGACAATCAAAGATTTGAATACCACGCTTTTACAGCTTCACACATTTTGCTCTTTGCGTTGAACAGTTTTCGGTAACGACCGCGATAAACCTGTCGTTTAACACCAAAAGAGCGAGACCAATTTCACCAGATTTCATGCCTCCTTTTTCTACTGTATACAAAAACCACATTTTTCAGTATTTAAAATTTTCCAGTATTTAAAAGCTTATAAAAAGTAAAAATATTTAAATGAAAGTCATATCAGCAAAATATTACGACCTTTTGGTTGTTCTTAGAATGATGTATCGCCTGACAAACATTTTATTAAAAAGTCGACATGGTTTCGTTTTTTTCCGGATTATAGAAGACATAACCATATTTTGTGTTATTTACATCGGTGCATTTTTGTAACGCCAACGAAAGTTGTATTCTTTTTATTAAGTCGAAAACGGACTTTTACCGATTTTATGTGATACATACGGATGTTCGTCATTTCGTCAGACGGTAACCGATGCATTTTTTGTTTGCGCCGTGAGAGCAGGATGCAGTTTCACCATCTACCACACAGTTTAAAGCTATTTTTAGTTAGTGATGTAAAAAAAGATACCACATCCAGTATCTGTTAATAACACATTACCGTGTTTTCAGTTAGAATTGCCAGCCAGATAATATTTTAAACAAATGTTATAATTTTGGTTGCGAACATAACCAAAGAGTTCGCGCTGTATTAAGAATGCAACCGAAGGTTCGACCCGAACGATTAAATGACGTTTACAGTGTCGCTTCGTCGATGGTGCGAATTAAACACAAACGTCTTCCACAGAAGCACACGCGTGCCAGAAGATGCACTTACAGACCATAAAGAAAAACCATTTTGTTCACAGGAGCACATAGCATTCATTTAAATATTTGTAACATTATTTTCTTTGAACACCGAAGCGCCGACATCGAAAAACACGAGCCATGACCATTTTATGTATATTTTCAATTCAGCACCACGCAGAACAGACCGATCCTTATGATGCCGATATCGTCAACGTATTACCCGGTCAGGACCTTTGTCGCATTAGCCACTAACAAAGATAATTAACTGTATATTCCTTCTTACTTCTAGTTTAAAAGTCGCTCCACGTTACCATTCATACTTTCAGCATCGCGCACCGGATAATTATGTATTTACATTTCGCTTAAACAGCATCGATTATACGATCCAACCATTTACCGCACCGTTTAATTATGCTCCACGACATATTACCAAAACAAAAACACCGGTATCGCCAGACGTAAACAGATGCCAGGATGCTTTATAACCATAACCATATACACAACAGCTTATTTATTTAGTCCACGAACACAAACCATATTAATTTTGGTCCACATTACATTACGACTGCGCATAATCTTTTAGAATTTTATCTCCACGCACTAGCGAGTCCATTTTGAGATGTCGTTGTAAGACCTCGGTTTTTACATTCAATCGATCTGCCCGCACACAGACAATATTTACCCCATTAAATGTCATTCCTACCACGACAGCAGTTGATTTTTACAGAAGTCACTTTAAGATAACATTTTGTTAGGTATCTAATATTATTTTTTGGGGATCAACAGATTTAATAGACCACCAGTTACAGCGAAGACAACACCGTTCATTAAAACTCCAGCTTTAATATCATTCAGCGCCCGACCACAGATAACTTCGTCAACCGGAAGGATTTGAAGGTGGCCGCGGAATTAAAATCAATACAAAGATTTTAAACCACACAAATATAAATAACCATACACATTGTTGTACATTAGAATGATGTTTTGTCATCTTCCCTCGACAACTTTTTATTGCGCATGCAACGTATTTAAGCACGCCGCATACACGACCATCAGACTGATTTGCGATACACACCCTCGTGATGCCCAGACATCCCAGCCACGAGACCATGCATGCACTGCGTGCGCGTGCGCCGCCCACGCGCATCGTTATGCAGAACAACAAAATACAATATTATTCAATTATACACATAACTTCATTTTAAACATTTCAAAGCACACAGTCCTTATGTTTAGTGGCTTTACTATTTTATTCGCAGCATTTAACGACACCAACCATCTTTCAGCCAATAGTGACATACGTCTGTTTCGAATAAACGCCTCTATATTTAAGTCTTTGATTCCACGACAACCAGACCAGCAGACACCCATTACTTTCAGCCACACGATTCTTCTTGTCGGTATTGAATCCTTTTCTCCACGTTGTGTAGTTGATGTCTTTTAACATGGTTGTTATAGGTAAGACCCTCGGAAATGATCAGCTTTACCAGGTAAACATGTTTACGCATGCGTGTACGATGAACATTCCGTCGTCATATCGTCATTTAACACGTTTTAGAATCCTTTTCGGATTTACCATTTTTCGACACCTACCAGAGTCTTCACACCGCAACGCATTATCTGTAACCCGATGTCAGTCCATGACAAAATATCTTTTCATTTTCAATAAGATCACACATTATCGCACGCCAGCATTTATTTCGCTTTCATTTCAGTTCTTTTCCTTCCAGCAAACATTTTTCGCGAGCCATCACACACCTACGAGTTAGGCGATCATCTTCAATCCAGCTAATCAGAATATGGTGCAGATGTAAAGTACACTGTTTTATTAAGATTTTATTTTATCTTTCCCTCATTTCACAACAGTTTAACCAAAGCCATACTTCACCCCTTGGTTTTTGGACTCATTTAAGCGTCATTTAATTATTCAACATACGCACTGCAGTTATTAAACACAGCATGTCCACTTTTGGCAATGCCTTACACATTCAACAGAAACAGACCGTTCCGCACTACGCACAGTTATAGTCGCAACGTAATGTGGCCTGTCGCAGACGCAACGTTCTCAACGTAAATTTGACATATGATTGTTATTGTTAACAGATTTGGACACACTTTAAAGATATTCATTTTGTCCCAGCCATGTTAACAATATCTCGCTTTTATGCCGTCAACCAACAGATCTCCATCCCAAATCTTGCATCTGTCAACAGAATCTGACCTCTGTTCCACAAACATGGTTCCACTTTAATAGATTTTAACTCGAGGTCTTCTTTCTACACTTCCTGAGCCCAGAGAACCGGCCAACCATTAGCAATACCACTCTTTAGCATCCGTGTACAGATGTCGGTGTCAGCGCAACCTCATTGTCTTCTGCGGTGGTGTCTGTCACCCGACCAAACACTGTCACCATTGAGCCTATTTATTCAGCCCATTGTTTGTCGGTTCAAAGAAGTTAATTTAGACGTCATACGTTTATACCGTCAAATATTGAACACGCACCATATCTTATCAACATGAAAATGTCGACACGATAACATATTCTCTGGTTTAGAACATATCCGACCCAGGTGGCAGGTTGCGCATCGCCATGTCCGGACATATGCTTATAATTTAACATGTACCACATAAAGGAAGAACATGATGCCGCGGCGCTGACCCAACCTATTAATTTTCCTTTATCTAACCTAGGTCCACACTTGGTTTTTAATGGAAAAACTCATTAAAAGCAATTAGTGTTAATGGGTTTTAATGAGAAACTCATTAAAAGCAATTAGGTCATATGGTCATGTGGTCATATGGTCATGTGAATGTATGTTCATGTAAATTACTAACTTAACATCCTACATATCCGGACATGTCGATGCATGCCGACCTAGGTCGGATAACAAAACAGTTCCTAAACCAGAGAATGTAAGCGATATGTTGGTATCCGACATATTCGACTATTTTCAATATACGCCCCACTCTGTAGGATACATAAGGGAACAAATTTTCGTTTAATTTAGTATTTGACGGTAGCTAGAACGGTAAACATGAGCGTCTCCAAGGTGATTAACGTTTCTCAACTTGGGAATAAAGTGAAACCGACAAATGAGCGATTTGGATTATGGCTGTTACAGAAAATATGCAACAATAATCTGGTGACAGCCCTTTTGCAACATTTTAACCCTCTATATGATCCACGACCTTCCGCTAGCTAGTGTCGGTGACCCCTTTAATTTTTGTTTTATTTTATAATTTTACCGGAAAATACATTTGTAGTAGCTTTTCCGCCTGTAACAAATTCCGAGGTGTTACTCTCAATAATATTGTCATTATTCTAGACTATTGTCCATACTATTGATCGTGCATGGGCCGCTATAATCACAGAAATCCCCACTTACATACCCAACTCCACCAGAAAACTCTACAATTCCTAACAGGTCATGGTAAATTCCACCATATACTATACTCCTTTCAGTTAATCCTCCCGCTATGTCGTTGGAACCAAAACGTCCAGGAAACACCTGACCACTTTACCTCCGTCTAAACCTCTTCCACCTGAGGAACAATTTTAAGACAGGCATAGACTTAGATCCCTACTGTCCTCTTCCAAACTTAAAATTCTTAGCCACACATTATCCTATCCTACTAAATCAATTCCTTAAAGACATCCTAGAAAAGCGAACCGCTTATTCACTCCTCCCAAACCCTAACCTGCGGTATACAACGATCGTCGCCGTGGATCAATGTAGTAAGCGTAAGACTACGGATCCCAAGGTCCCGGGTTCAAATCCCGACACGGCCGACTGCGTGAAAAATGGCAGGTGAGCATTTTTCACAAATATTACGCTCTCGTTCGGATGAGCGGTTAAATGGAGGTCCCGTGTGTGAGTGTTGTCACGCACAAAGATCCCTACCTTGCCTGAAACGGCAAGGGTTCGGCAAAATTCTAAATTTCCAGGCAACAAAAAACTCGCCTCCTGGCCAATGTAGTTCCTTCGGGTGGAGCATTGGAAATGTAAATGAACGGTATACAACGATCCTGATAACCAAGGACTCAACAACATTATTGGAAACTGATGAAGCCCAAACCAACGTCCAAATAGCGACTGCATCGAAGCTAACAAAGTTCCAGCTCCTTAGAATGATTCAGTTCAGCAGACCGAGAAGTCGAACAAGTCTTAGAATTTCTTCTACTTTTTTATTTAAATTTGATTTCATTCATTTATATTGTATTTATATTCAGGCTAGTATGGGCCAGTGGTCTGAATATAGCCTGAAATAAATCTAATTTCAACACCCCTACCCTAAATAATTTCGATGAATGAAGTATAATTATCTAACTGATTAGTGGTAAATTCATTCATAATTAATTTCTTTCTTCCTCATCTTTTGAAAGGTCTTTGCTCTTATTTGCACCGTTTAGGTTAACCCGTTAATCACCCAACGCACCTTCATCATTTGTAGACATTCAGACAAGACATCCATTACCATCTGGACACCAAATTGCACTATAAAGTTCAGCAGATGACCGTGGATTACAACATTTTACATCACACGCACATGCGATAATTCACCACGAGATAACCATTTATCACCTTGCTTTGCATCAGTCAGCCCATTTTAAGATGCTTAGCATAAATTTAGTCATGCGACATTGTTAGCCAGTTGCGACCAATTAAACAGATTTGAACACGTCTGAAATTTTCATGCCAGCTCATTATAAGCACCCTAGTTTTTCGAACCACTTCGATCTGTTGGCATCACAGTAGTTACCGAATTTCAATTTTAGATCATCCCAGAAGCCCTGATAAGAAGTCAGCACCGTCCCCAAATTTTTACGCATTATTAAATTAGCTGAATCGAATTTAAACGAAAATCGACCGCCCCGCAGTTACATACATCCTTTCGTCACCACCACGAGTGCCGTTTGGCATCAACATTAACGTTGTTCATCCCCTGAGCTACCCCATTTTTTCAGGCAGCGAGAGTTCATACTTTCAGCATGTTAGTCAGCTTATGTAAATCATTGTACAACGAACGACTCATTTTTCACACCTTTAAATTATACTTTTGCGGCTTATACAAAGAAATCTAAAACATTTAAACTTTGTTAAACATTACAGTTTAATTTAAACCACATTTCAATATATTATTTTATTAGAAGGTCACATTTCATACGTTTATTTCTAACAGAAACCTTTACCATCGACCGCACAAATTCCTTGAGCAGCCGCGACCCGCACACCAGAAGACGCCAGCAACACCAGAGCGTTATCTTAACGCCGAAACCCGCAGTACAGGCCGGACTTTCACGTAACGATTTTCAGCCCAAGAACGAATCCTGTTTCATTACAAATATTAACCGCCATGATGATATTTTCATGTCTTTAACGCGCGGCACACGTATTTCATTGTTGACCGTGGTCACCCACGTCCCTTTGCCGAGCGTTTCTTTATACGATCAGCCGTCCATTCGAAACAAAGCAGTCCCGCGCATATGCCGCCCACATGAGCACCGCGAGCACCCTGTGTCAGATCATTTTTAAAATTAAACCTGTGCAGACTCTTGCGAACCATATAATGCGCGCACCACGTACTTATGCGTAAACCAGCCGAAGATACCCCCAAGTTGAGATTCAGCGAGAACTAACACGTCATTCTCGCACTTCATTATTTAGCGTGCCCACAGCACATCCGCCCTGTTGCATCGCTTATTTAACGCACACATTGTGTGCAAACAGAAGATGCAGAAAACCACACTTTAAACTGTTTTGAATTGCATATTACAACACTATTTTAACATCTTTACGTCATTTAATGGCATTCAATGAACAATTTACACGAGCACGTCACCTCACATTTTAGCCTTAACAGATTTTTATTTTCGAGCTCGTTAACATATAGCAATTCGTATCACATGCCGCCAGTTATTTCGTAATCGAACACCCTTTATAAATGACGATGCATCTTATACGCTTGCACATAAACATCATAGCTGTCAGTACGCAGAACCGGTACCATATAACCAACAGAAATGCCGATGTTATCTCGTAGCAGAAAGGTCAACATTACAGACTCGTTCTTTCCACACTGGTTAGAACCTCCGAGCGGTGACATATTCGAGTACCAACCAATATATTGGCACCGCATGCATATCTTCAGTTTCAGTTGCGTGTGCATTGCAGCACCATACTTTTCTTTGATAATATCGCGCATCTTTGTCGAACACCAATGTTTATGAACATCCTTTGATTTAAAGATCACGTTGATTAACCACTGATTATGCACACATTGACATCTTTTACCTGACGGCCTAATATTTGTTAAACAAAGCCCAGTGACGTAACACGTCGGACACACGAATATGACATATTCATCTTGTTTTTACAAATCATTTTAAACCACATAATGTCCCACATTTCACATCCAATTTCTTGCAGTTTTATTCACGCATGCCGCATTTCAGCGGCAGACCAGCCAATCAGTTTATTTCACAACAGTAGACCCCATATTTACCACAGCGTTATATTTGAATATTTTTTTAATAGCCTTCATCTCAACAGATTTTAACAGTCATGGACGCAACCACCATTTTCATCTTCAATCATTTACCTGCCACCAGCCTTCACGATGGCACGTAAAACGATGGTCAGACAAAATTATGAATTAAATCAATTATGCGATTTGTTACCCCATAAACTCCATTTCACTATCATTAACGACGCCTCACCGTCGATAAACTCACATCTGCGCAAACAGCCACCCGAAATCAGCAGAATACGTCATCCAAACAGCACATCCGTTGTTAACAATTATAAAGACCCCGCAGGCCCCGCATACAATTAGCTTTCGCAGCAAATTTTTATAACAGAACACGAGCATAACACATAAAATGTTATCTCCACAACCACTATCGAGTTAAATCATTTTAACACAAACATTATAGTCTTTCTTTCATTTTTGCAGTGGTTCACTGCCATAAACGACACCGCATCTTCAACGCCATACAGATCTGTCACATTGTTTGATCTGCCTCATTTCGCTTCTGTCACGTGGCAAGAGTTGTTCTTACGAGATAGCCGCGTGCGCATAAACCACAGATCCTTATCAAAGACCAAAGAACATCAATAACGCCACCAAACCATTACTCGCATTACGACCGAAATGTTTTAACAATCCGCACAACGATTTCACATCCATTACAGGTCTTACACCGAATCATTATACAACCATTTTAAAATATCTTTATTTTTCAATAGTCACGTTCAAAAACCCAAAATAATTTTTTGTTTCCTTCATGTTGCCTTCATACAGCGGCGGACATACGATTTGCGTAACGGACAGCCATCAATTATTTGTGCTTCACCATGTATGGTCATATTTGAATCAACAGCAGATGTGTAAAATACCAAAGAAGGCACAATGTATCTAGCGGAAAAACACAATGATTATGTGTCTTTGTACATTTTTATATTAGCACCAGGTTATTCAGAACAGCAACATTTCGGCAATTTGAGCAGGAGTACATGGCGCCTTTGGGATACTTGGGAGCATTGACCGACAGGGCTTATTCCAGATATGTCGTAATTGGTAGAGAATATGTTATGTCGAACGTAACGAACCATTAACACCAATTACACCATTTGTAGTTATTTGGTTAAAAGAACCTTCTGCACATTTTGAAAAACAAAAATTATGTTTATCCAAAAAAGAAATATTGTGTTATGACCATACACAGGTCTATGAAGAAATATGACCATTTGTTTCGCCAGACACAACTAAGAGTTTTTTTCTGTGGACCAGTAAAAGAAAAATTATCGGCCGCGGCGGAAATGCATTATTCCTATCCAATTGTCCAAAACTTAAATGCAATTAGTTAACTTTTAATGAGAAACTACCAGATAGGTCAGATTATTTATACATGATTGGTCATTTTTGCCATGTGGTATATTTCAATTTTGGAATTAGCAAGATGGAGATGTAATTATTTAACTACAAACATAACTTTTGCTATAAGGGAGAATAGTGTAATATTATAGTTGACAACGATAAAACTGCGGGATTGATTGTTTAACATGGCTAACAACCAATGCAAGAATTAAGATATACAACAAATTTGTGTGCCAGATAACAAGTCCTGGTGTTAATAAACAACTTGGCAATCATATACTAGATTTTTACGTTGTCCAGATGTACGTTTAAGGGAAACATTTGCGTCTACTTTGGCCAAAGAACATGGTATTACGCGATTGGAAGCGACAATATACAACGTGCAATTGGAAGCTATGTCAGTGCGGAACGGGTATAAACCTTAAAAGACTGTTTAACCTTATTGGAAGATAGTAAGTTATACTTCCTAAAGGCGCCAATGTACTCGGTACCACTTGCCAAAATGTGGAGTAAACAATTTGTTTTGTTTAATAACCTGCTACAGTACGTGTATTGGGGAATGGTAATACAAAGAAATTGACTTGCAAAATTGTTGTCCGAAAACCAAAAGAAAGGGAAACATTGATAAAGTATGTGCTTTTAGTTTTAACTATTTAGCGGCCCTACCCGTAAAAAGGGCGACTGATTTTTCCAAGCAACTACAAGAATAGCAGTAGCGCAGAGAAGGGATATGCATGTATTATACAGTTGCTACAAAATATGTCAGTTTACGCGTAGCTCGGATGTGTAATTGATCACGACTTAAAGATCCCTCTGACCGAGTTTTTTCTACCTTTTACGAGGGAATCGGAAGTTGACGAACATCGAGCATCTAATTCTCTATTTGGGCGATATCGAGTACTTACCGGTTCTAGAAATCATTACGTGCGGCCGACCGCTATGCGAAAGATTTGGTTCTAGGAAATGAGCAACCTACGAAAGTACGGAATACTTGTTATTAATGCTAATTGGTTTAGTGGCCGCGCTCGTGCACTCTTCGAGTGTCTTCGGCAATCTTCGATTGTTTCCAAAGAAAATAATCACGCCTGGCATCTCCGAAAATATGATGTAGAAGCTATTTAAAATTAAATTACTTTATTAGTAAGTATCCTGTAGACAGCAAGTTGGTATTTTCTTAGTAATGGTTTAAAGTGTTTTTGGTTATAGTAGCACTGCATCTTCTACGACTTGCAGACAATTTGTGTGCGTGTGCTACTACCCTTTTGGATTTTTAATATGCACGCGATCTGTATAACATGGAAGACGTTTCCGATGTTTTTACTAACTGCATTCGCACCATCGACGAAGCGAACCAGGTGCATGCATTGGCGCTAAATGTATTGGACGAGCAGCGAGGATTATGACGTCATTTAGTTCCCCGCTGAATCCTCAACTTCGTTCGGGTGTCTTCGGAAACCTTCGGTTTGCATTCTATAGGGTACATAAAGCAGGCGCGCAAGAGTAAACTCTTTAGTTATAAGTTAGTTCGCTTACAAGTTTAACCAAAGTGCTATAGTGCGGATTTTGTTTTGTACTAAAATGGTATCTGCAAACGTTTTTAAGTGCAACTCTTGCGGTGCTTCCTATACCTGGAAAAATGCTCTCAAACGGCACCAGAACAAATGTCGTGGTGTAACATCGTCTACGGTTAAGCTTATACATCCGTCCGCAGCAAAGTACTTAAACTGTGGGTCTTGCGGTATCGCTTTTTACGAGAATAGCTTACAGCGACACAAGGAAAAACAGCACGGTATGTCATTAAGCCGTAAACGTATTAACGGGCCTTGTACGAAACAACCACGGATTCTGTGTAAAGTGCGCGACATGGAGGTGTTAAAGTCTGCATACCCTGCTCATCTACGGAGCAACAAACATAAAAATGCATCAGTTACCGCTACTAACGACGATGGTGTAGAAATGGTTAGCACAGCGTTTAACATCCGCATGGTTAGCTATCACATAAAGAATATCAGTGTGGGCGATGGAGTGTCCGAGTTTCTTTGGAAGCAGAAGGAACGATTTATTCGATTACTTAATAAAAAAGAATACAACATACAACAATAAAAGTCGATTGCGAACTCTACGGCGTTTACACCAAAATGGGGGAAAAGACTACCGATGTAAAATCCTTTAACACAAAAAGTATGGTTATAACGTCTTCTAGTAATCCGGAAAATATGTACAAGGTCTTAAACGAAACCATGTAAACACCGACTTTATACCCAATTAATAAAATCAGTTTGTCGGGCGAGGGCAACAAAAAGTACATCATTCCTAATAGCATAGTAACCTAATTAAGGTAGGTCATTAAGCAATATTTAATTGCTATTAATTGACTTTCATTTAGCGTACTTTCCTATTGTAATAACCGCATTTGTTTGGAAAAGAAATTATAACAGCTTTCTTAATTATTAACCAGCGCATTACTTTGGAAAAATTAATGTTTTGAAATACAAATAAATTATTAAAATTTGTGTGCTTATTTCTTTGTATTGGTTAAAGGACTGTAGATATTAAAAGGAGAGGTGATTAGAATTGATCTTGGTAAGAAATCTTAAAATCAGGGTAGCTCCTGGAGGATGATGATATCTAAAAATTCTTAGAAATTCGGGTAGCTGAGAAAAATCTAATGTTAATTGATACCAAACAAGATAGGTTTATCGCGAAAGATGCATTTGTTACACAAAGAAAACTATTTGTTAGGCTTGCTTATAGGCAAAGAGCAAAATGTAGAGGTTTGAGAGCTTTAAAGGGGTAACTTTGCAGGGCGTGGTCCGATTTCAAATCTGTTTGCAGATTCGAATTCTGCGTAAAATTATAGACTAACAAGATGTATCGCATGACTAAAAAAATTTTATAAGAACGCTCAAAAGTCGCTACAGGTAAGAAATCTTAAAATTGGGGTAGCTCCCTGGGGGATGATGATATCTAAAAAATTCTTAGAAATTTGGGTAGCTGAGAAAATTCTAATGTTAATTAATACCAAACAAGATAGGTGTATCTCGAAAGATGCAATGGCTAGACAAAGAAAACTATTTGTTAGTTTTGCTTATAGAGCAAAGAGCAAAATTTAGAGGTTCCGGACTTTAAAGTGTAACTTTGCAGGGCGTGTCCCGATTTTAAATCTGTTTGCACATTCGGGTTGTGCGTAAAATTCTAAGCTAACAAGATGTATCGCATGACTAAAAAAAAATGTATAAGAACGCTCAAAAGTCGCTACAGGTAAGAAATCTTAAAATTGGGGTAGCTCCCTTGGGGGTGATGCAATCTAAAAAATTCCTAGAAATTCGGGTAGCTGAGAAAATTCTAATATTATTTGATACCAAACAAGATAGGTTTATCTCGAAAGATGCATTGGCTAGACAAAGAAAACTATTTGGTTCAGATGAAAGATAAAAAAATGGCTAGTCGAAGAAAACTTTTTGGTTCAGATGTGGGAGGAAATGAGGATGCTCATTTATCTCGAAAGATGAAAAATTTAAGATATATTTATCTCGAAAGATGAAAAATGGTTAGTCGAAGAAAACTTTTTGGTCCAGATGTGTGGGGAAATGAGGGATTCTGGGGGAAATGAGGTCACAGGATTCTTGATTTTACCCTACTGACTGTCGATGTATGTGCGCGCCATAAAGATCTAGTATTGTGCCAAATTTCAAATTCCTACGTTACATAGTTTGCGAGAAAAACCTCTGTGACAGACAGACGGACGGACAAGAGAGTGATTCTATTAAGGTTCCGTTATACCTTATAATGTGCGGAACCCTAAAAATTATCAACATCTACTATAATCAGTTTTTTTTTGTTTTTGACTTATAATTTCAAAGTAAGCTTTATACGAAAAAGGTGATCTTACATTAAGTTATACTAGATGATTACCCACAATTCATGTTCCTATCGTTTTTTCTTGTACGGTATACGGTTTACCCATAAGTGGCGTTGAAAAATTGACAAAAGTCGGTAATTTTTTTAAAATATCAAAGAACACGTGCATCGTATATGTCTGCGCATTCGGAGCATCCCTAGTATTTTACCTATTAGTAAATGATTATCAACATTGAAGCGAAACCATCAGTTAAACCGAGCCCTCTTGGTCAAAGGTTCCCTGATTTTTGCGAGGATGCCTTACAGTTCTTCTACACATAAAAAAGATATTGAAAATAATTCATGACAGTTCTAATTGTTTGAAAATTGAATAGTTATGCAAACTATATAAGGATACATATTTTGAACACACAAATAAAAGTGAGCTAAACAAAAAGAAATAGAAATATTTATGCATAGTTACCATCAAGTATTTCTAGGAATCCCAGGTCATCATCATCATCCCTGTTGTGTCAGTCCAACTGTAAAGGTATGGAAATTTTATGGAGCCTGTGACGTATGGCAAATTGAAATTTTTATTATATAGAGCCGTGAGAGGATGCTAACTAAGTCATTCGCTAGTAGCCGTTCTGTTTATAAAGTACTTGTCGAAGACCCTTTCTTTTTGTAAACTACGAACTATGAAAGTAAAATTGCATGCATTATATTTGTGAAAACAATGTGTTTTTAAATATAACACTCGACGTACAAAGGCAAATATTATTGTAATGTTATTAAACACAAATGGAAAACAGAATGAAGTTTATTTATAAAGCAGATTTTCATACAAAAAAGCAGATATCAATCAATGGCTCATAAAAGAAGCGAGAATGGATTTTTCGATGCAGATTAGTTTAAATAATTTATTTTGAAAACGCAAGTATATCTTTGTTTAAATCTTTTGAATGACATTTGTGCACTATAATTAATTTAAGAAGTTAAATTACACAAAGGTTTGGCATATAGATATTTTTCTGTAAATGGATATTATGAGACTGTTTTAAGATCAAATTCGATTAAGTCGACCATAATTAAAGATTCTAAAGAATTATTTGATCAGCTACGCTCTTTTTTTTTGAAGATAAAAAAAATTATTACAATTATTCATCCTATTTTTAATAATTTGTACATTATATAAGAAAGGTCTCATAGAGAATCTACGCTCTCCATATTAATCACATGATTTGTTTTTGACTTAAGATGTACTTTTCATTGATAGTTTTATTTTATTTTAGTGCCTACTTCATAGGAATGGTGTAACACAGTAATATAATATATAATATATATATATATAGTATATATATAGTATATATATATATAAATAATATTTATATAAGTAATGATTAAGTCATAAATTTATTTGTGGGTTTAGGTTGATTAATGTTGTGAGTATAATTTTTTAGCTAAATTTTATGTGTTAGTTTAAATTGTTGATGCACATGGATATCTGGAAAATGTATTTTTGCTGTTATAAATTGGTAAAATTAAACTTAATTAGTTAATTTTGCATTCAAAATTTAATAAATATTTGATAGAAACTTAAGAATAACAATTAAATTGTCTTTAAAATAATTGTAAACATGTATTTTTATAATATTTATGTATAATTTTGAGTAAAAATTTTTGTTTATAGTGTATATAAGTTAACTAAATTTGTTTGATGACAAGTATCAGTATGCATAAATTATTGTTATTTAATGTTGTGTATTGCTGTTTTGTGTTTTGATAGTTATGTATTGTTGGTTATCTTAGTGTTGTGCATGTTTAGTTTAATCTTTTCATTAATTTGTTAAATATTATTGTTTTACTGAATGTTTGATGATGCATCTTGTTATTACTTAGTTTAGTATAAAATGAGTTGCACTCAAATAAGAGTGACATAATTATTCAAAATCCAAAACATGTGCATTAACTATACATGTTAATAGACAAAATCACAGTATGGATTTTGAAAATCCAGATATCTTAGAAATAGAGAGCAACAAATCAAAAGAATTTTTTGAAATGTATCATATTTATAAAACTAAAAATACAATAAACAAGAAAACAGATATTAGTAACTTAAGTTCCATATACATATTTATTAAATTTTGAACAAAATTAATGACAAAATTAAACTAAACATGCACACACACACACATGCTCACACACACACACATACACACACACACACACACACACACACACACACACACACACACACATACACTCACAACATATAATATACATGAACACACACATCATTTATGCACTCGATACTCTGTCATCAAACAAATTAGTTATCTTATATCCTATGAAACAAAAATTTTACTAAAATTTATGACATCAAATTGATGTATATAAAGTTTAATGTTTACAATTTATTTTTAAAGAAATTTTAATTTTGTTAGTTTTACGAGTTTTTCCAAGATTTTATTATGTTTGTTATGCTAGTTTTCAATTAACCTCAAGTTTGTGTTATAATCTATGTACCACATTTATAATCTAGCGTATAAAAAATTTTAGATATGCCTGTGATCAAGAATTTAAAATAAATTGAAAATTTAGGCCATAAAAAGAGTTTTCACCTTAATCCAGAGACCTCAAACCCACAAATAAATTTTGAATTACAAATATTTAGGTCGTAATTATTATCACTATATATATAATATATATATATATATATATATATATATATATATATATATATATATATATTACTGTGTTACACCATTCCTATGAAGTAGGCACTAAAATAAAATAAAACTATCAATGAAAAGTACATCTTAAGTCAAAAACAAATCATTCATAACTACTAGTGATTAATATGGAGAGCATATATTTCTGAACAATTCAAGTCTGCGTCGACAATTCAAAGTTGTGTCGAAAAGAAGTTCTAATTCTAAGTGGATTCTAAGAGGACAATTCTAATCGAATTTTGGTACAATTCTGGTACAATTCTAATCTGTGTCGAAAGTATTTAAGGGAAGAGGTTTAAGGCATATGCAGACAAATATAAAATAAAGAAGCACGAGGTGATTTTTGGAAAACAAGGGGGTAACTGTACTCAAATATTGGCTCAACTAAGCACTGGTGTACGAATGAGGACAACGAGGGGGTATTGATTCACAACACAAACAACATATCACAGGTCAGATCTATTTAATTTTAAGATACTTTTCAATTTAAATTTTAATACTGAATTTACTCAATTTATCCAAACTTGCAATGAAGTCAATAAGAAACATTGCATACGTTAAACTTACGTAATAAATCATAAAGAGGTCTAGAACGTTCCAGATTCTTTTGTAAAGAGGTATTTTTTGGTGACTATTAAAAGCATATAAATTTTGGGATAAATGATACATATGACATTAATTGATTGAAGGGTGTATTTAAGGAATTTCAAAAATTGTAAATATTTCTTTTCATTATATGAAATTAATTGACTTCGTTTTATCAATTCAAATAGGTAATCATAAAGAGGTGAAAAGAGAAAATTGATCATCGTTGCATTGTGCACTCTGTGTAGATTAAAAAGAGCTAGCCGTGGCATAATAATAAAATTAGTAAGATTGAAGTGAGAACACAGAGCGGTGGCGTTAAGTAGAACGTTAGTACACCGAGTACGGCGTTATCATATCATTTATGTTTATGACGGCCCAACGCTGGGGCTCGATTTAAGCGAAATTACAGAGAAGAAAAGGGTGTCTCTACAATTATTTACATCAATATTTTTAATGGCTGCCCAAGCATGGGGTTCAAATAATTAAATCAAATAAATTTGAAAATTACATAGCAATTTACAGAACGCAAACAACGAGAGGTGAAAATATCATATCAATATATATATATATATATATATATATATATATATATATATAATATATTTAAAGATAATGACCTTCTAGTAATATCGAATGTTTTTAATGGGTTTGAGGTCAGCTGGTAAAAAGAAAACTCTTTTTTAATGCCTAAATTTTCGGATTTATTTAATCCTTGATCACAGGCTTCTAAAATGTTACAAACAACTAGGCTAAATTATATAAATATAATATAATATAATATAATATAATATAATATAAATATTAATTGCCTGTGATCAAGGATTAAATAAATCCGAAAATTTAGGCATTAAAAAAGAGTTTTCTTTTTACCAGCTGACCTCAAACCCATTAAAAACATTCGATATATATATATATATATATATATATATATATATATATATATAGAAGAATAATCCACATTTGGAATGCAAATGAATGCTTAATATATATTAATAGTTATTAAGATGAAATGAAAACCCAACTTTGTATTTAAAGTTGAATTACCATTTCAAATCGAACTAGTAATTGAAAACCACTAAAAGAACGGCTACAGCAGGACTTGAACCTGCAACCTCTGATTTTCCGGATCAGCGCTCTAACCAATTGAGCTATCTAGCCCAATTGTTTAGATGATGTTATACTTAATACTACTGAACCTTGGCTCTTGTTAACGATTTTCAATTACGTCTTGCATTGAAGGAGATTGAATCTAGTTATATACATAATTATATACATAATTCATGTACTAATTCGATTTGAAATGGTAATTCAACTTTAAATACAAAGTTGGGTTTTCATTTCATCTTAATAACTATTAATATATATTAAGCATTCATTTGCATTCCAAATGTGGATTATTCTTCTCTATTAATAATAATATAATTACATGTTTGTATTATTCCGAACGTTGCAAAAATGGATGATCAAGTTATTAGTACATGAATTATGTATATAACTAGATTCAATTTCCTTAAATGCAAGACGTAATTGAAAATCGTTAACAAGAGCCAAGCTTCAGTAGTATTAAGTATAACATCATCTAAACAATTGGGCTACATAGCTCAATTGGTTAGAGCGCTGATCCGGAAAATCAGAGGTTGCAGGTTCAAGTCCTGCTGTAGCCGTTCTTTTAGTGGTTTTCAATTACTAGTTCGATTTGAAATGGTAATTCAACTTTAAATACAAAGTTGGGTTTTCATTTCATCTTAATAACTATTATATATATATATATATATATATATATATATATATATATATGCAAGACGTAATTGAAAATCGAGAACAAGAATCAGCTTCAGTAGTTTAAATTATAACACATTCTAATCAATTAGCTGCATAGCTCAGTTGGTTAGAACGTTAACCGAAAATTCAATGGATACAGGTTCAAATCCTGCTGCAGCTGTTCTATTAATTGTTAGAGTTGTAAAAATGTTTTGTGCTTGTGATAAAGAGCTCATAAAGAATAACGAGCATTTTATTCTGTAAATAAAACCACCTAAGACCAGAGAGAATAAAGACTTTCTAATATTTAATTTTTTATGAGGAAACTCTCTGTACAATATTTTAGTAATACTGTGAGCTTAGTAGAATTTATTTTAGTACATAAGTGACGTGATTAAATAGTTCAAAGTCATTCCTTTATAATAAATTTAATTTATAAAGACAACTTTTAAATGCATATTATGTAGGTTGAAAACCCTTAATATTAATTTAAACGAGTTCTAAATTACAAATAACCGCGATTCTAAAAAAATACTCCCCATTGTATAACTTCGCTTTTGCAAACTTTTAACAAGAAACTTTAATACTGCTTTTACTTTTTTAGAGATATTTTTCCATTTTAATAAATAACGTAAGATCCAATTTTGAACAAGGCTAGTATTATGCTGAAAACTCAATTCAGTAGAAAGAATGAACTTATAAATCATAAGCAAATTACAGGTAAGCAATAAACAACATCGATGAAAACAAACCAATTAGTGAATTTAAAGCTTTACGACCATAATTTAAATAAGATAAGACGTGTAAAGATCGTAAATCACAAATGACAGATAATTATTTCGTACGACAAAAAGCAATATGATTGAACAGCCCAATTAGTAGAGTGCGCTACGATTTCTTAATAGTTCATAAATTATAATCGAAAGCGATAACGGCACCATTTAATGTAAAACTAAAAATTTTACAACCTAATAAATTAATACAACAGCTGCTTTAAGCGTGTAAAATTAATGAAATTTCGGATAATTACTACATCAGTTATGAGTCATATCGCCTAGGAAAGACGTGTAAGTCTATTAGAACCTGTGACGTATTGAAGATTTTATTATATAAAGCCGCGGAGAAATGCAAACGGAGAATTTATTCCAGATCGGTCATTTATAATAGTCGATCTATTAGTAAAGCACTTACCAACGATATTTTTTGTTAGCAACTACAAATTGTAACAGTTGTAATTTAAAGTGCATGCAGTCATGCTCAGCGCTTAAATATTTGTTGAAACAATTTTTTTTAAACCTATAAGTAAAATTCAACATACATAAGTAAATTCTACTGAGAAATAAATGATTTAAATGGGAAGAAAGATTATGGAGTTAATTAACGAAGGAATTGAACACTGATTTTCATTCTGGTACAAAATGGGGAAAAAAATTTAATTGAAGACATGGTTTGAAAATTAGAAACCCTGTATAACCCAATGGTCAAGAACACAGGTATATCTTTGTTTAAATCTTTAAAAAGTCTTTGTGTGATACAGTTTTCTTTTAAGTAGGTTAAACTTGTATAAGATTTTAGTGTATAGATGTTATTTGTAAATGGATAATTTCCTGATGTTTTTGAGGTCAAATCTGGAATTAATTTGATATTTACAAATGTTTTCTTAAGAGTCACTGATCAGTCACACTTAGACGGGTTAATTGTAGTGTGTACAAATTTTCCATACTCCTTTAGAAAAGAACATTTTTGAGACTTATGTAAGAAAAGTTTTGAAATTACTGAGTACAAAATACTATAACCGATTGAACAAATATCCAACTATTTCAGGGTACAACGATTTTTTTAAATATTATTTTATTTGGGAATTACACACATGTTTTAAAAATATCACATTTTTCGAAAAATTGAAATATCTCAAAAACCGTAATAAATAGGCTTAAGGAACCTTAATAAAACTTGAGCTTATTCCTTGTGTTCTTTGAGAAAAAACCTAGCTTTGATGGGCCACACTTTTTTGGGACACCCTGTGTACTAAAAATATTTTTAAGTTGTAACCAATATCGATTCACACAACGCGGCGTTAACATTTTATTCCTTGTACCGTTTTGACGTAGAGGACCGTCCTGTTAGTCTTAATACACCCTGTATAAATATAAATTTATTTGTTACATGTAGAACCCCGGTATCAACAGGTAATGCGTAACCAAAAGAATTACTGGGGTATTTTTGTTTAAGTAAAGAGACGTAGTCTGCGCATTTATTGATAAATTCTCACGAGTGTTTACGCGTGAGGGGTCTTATAATTTTATATATCGATTTACCTCAGGCGTAGTCTATTGTTCTATAAGTGTCGTTCCTACTCTTCAACGAAGCGGACTGTATGGCGATTTATTGGACGTGTTACGCTAGCATTATCACTGTGTTTTTTATAGGGATTATCTATAAAATCACATTCGGATACACTAATGACTTAACTTACTTTACCGAACCAACAACCATTTCTCTTCGATATCTATGAGCAAGTGTCGATCACTACCCCTTTAGTCCAACTCAATTTTCACAGGAACAAAGAAGGTTCATGATAGGATATAACGGGACAAGGAATGACAGTTTTGCTATTTTATTTACAACTACGAATTTACAACGACATAAAATTAAACACGAAAGAATGTGCGACAAAGAGACGAAACAAAGAGAACGAAAACGAGATTGGTTTCATCTTGAGGGAGCGAGGTGCAACATAGTACGATATTAAGTACATAATATTATTGGTGACAAATATATTAATCGATATTCTAAATGTCCATGGCAAGGACTTCTGATTAAAAAAATATTTTTATAAGATAAGTATGCTAAATACAACCACCTTGAGGTTAGATAATTAGTAATATATGCATGTTGAACTCGTAACACTGTGTAAAAAATGGGCTAATTTTAATATATTTATCTTTAATCTTATATTAAATAGAAATTAAAAAAATCACTTTAAAAAAGTTACGAAAGTTTTTAGATTAATCTGGCAGCATGTGAAATGCCATCCCCAAATATTGCCAGACAACCAACGGTAATAAAAAGAACTGCTAATTGACAAAGACAAATCAACGCTAAAGAACCTCGATTTTATTTTCTGTTTAGGAATACAAATCAGTAACAAAAAAAGGTAATAGCTTGATAAGAACTATTCGGACACTTAAATAAATCTGCATCTTCTTTGCGCAGTCGTACACACTTCATGAACGTAAAGTGTGCAGACAACGCACAGCCACATAGCTGCTATACGGATGTTTCTTGCATAAAAAACAACATCATGACTAGGAAAATGATTTTGCAGGAGGAGGACATTTTTTGGAGGTTGTACGTACTTTTGATAAAGAAGATACAATTACTCCTTTCTCTTTTGGTTGAATTTGTTTGGAAATTGGAGGTGCTGCAGGTGAAGCTCCTCTACCTTACTGTTGATGACTGGTTTGAGTTTGGAAGCGATTGTTTTTACATCAGGAGTAATTAGCAATCTCACCTCTTTAAAGGAATTATCTTCGCTTTGGTTTTGGAAAATCCAGAATATAGGGAATAATAGGAGTAGATACAGTAAAGCGCGAGTTTCTAAATGATGAATCCTGCAAAAAGGTCTTCGAAACTGTTTGAGGGAAATAAGTAATCGTCATGAACACTGATTCAAAATGACTCGAAGAGCAAAAGGTAAGCGATTGAAAAATCCTTCGATAGCTAGAAAATCAGAGGATCATTCGAATCGGTCCACATCAGCTTGTTAAATTTTATAGTAATCCATAGGTGTAAACAAGTTCGTTTAAAACACAGGTTGCATGTAAATGTAAACAACAAAACTTACTGTAAACAACCTAATCTTGATTGAATTTAATGTTGCCACTTAGGAAAAAGGTTTTATAGGGATGAAAAGGAAGTGAACGCGACACACTATTGAGATTTATAATAAGAAAAATAACGAGCACCACACCACCGGTATAGCGACCGCAATATTTCTCGACAGATACCATAATAATTTTAACTATCGTTGAACTGATATCAAAGCTTGAATTTATAACAACTGAACATATTCCGGCATCTAGCGGCTATTTTTATTATTAAGCGACTAAAATACATGCAAACTGTAATAAACTTCTAAAATGCATTAAAACTAAATATTGACTATATAAATAATCGCGATGCGTAAACAAACACTATAATCTGTATCTAAAGAGGAGTCATCAGAGGAAAAATGTTCAATTGTATTTTTTGGTTTTTTTGTACGAGTAATTTCTTCTTTGTCTGATTCTTGGAGGACTTAAATCTGTAGTTCCTTATGTTGATGGCCAATTGTTAATGTCATCTTTATTATTTGTGGATTTTTGAGTTGTTGATGTAGATGGCGTATTATTACTCTTGTCCTTGTTTGATGTGAGTAAGCAGACTAGGTGCAAAGGCTGATTCAAGTATAGTCTCTGGTTTAAAAAGTTAATATATCGGTAACTCCAAATCCAGATATTATTAACCGGTGTCATGGATTTTAAACATACCGTAGTAGAATTTTTTCCAAAGCTCATTTTGTTGTAGCTTTTTCAAGCTTATGCTTCCCTTATGTAACACACATAATTTTTAATATTAAAAAATTGAATTGTTCACTTAAGAAACTTAAATGATAGGTTTTAAGAAGAAATCACTAGGAAATTGTTAACGAAACACCGTAAGTAAATTTTCAAAATATATAATGAAAAATTGAAATTCAAATTCCAAATAATTTTAATAAAGATTTTTCTATATTAATTTATTATTTTAATTTAGTGAGATGCTTGCGCTTGATGCTTGCTGCACAGAGATTTTATATTAGGTTCCAATTTGGTTAGCTTCAGTCTCAAGTCTCCACGTTGTGTTATATCCTGCTGATTTCTTTTTTTTACCAGTAAATCATTTACAGCACTAAATCCACATTCAACTAAATGTGAAGTTGGAAACGGTAGCAATAGTTTTCTTACACATTTGGTTGAATTTGGGTATTTGATTTCTGTCTCCTCACAAAGCAGTTCCATAAATATTTTAAAGCCGTTCCCTTAGATAGCCATTTTACTTTAGTATGACGTAAAAGTATCACATGATCTTCATTTGGTTCTTCACAAAATAGCTTGAAGAGACGCTCACATTTGGTATTAGCTTTAATAGCATTAACACACTTTATTATTGAATTTAATACTTCTTTTAGAACAGGCGAGATGTTTTTAGCTACCAAGCTTTCCCTATGAATAACACAATGCACAAGAATCATTTCTGAATTCGCATCTTTCATCAATTTTAAGCAGCCATTTTCTTGCCTATCATAGTAGGAACACCATCTGCAGCACAAGATGCTATATTTTTCATCGGCATATCATTGACATCTAAGTGGTTTTATATATATATATATATATATATATATATATATATATAGTATAATATACATGTGCATATTATCATGGGAAGTAGTCCAAATCAAACAACAGAAACTGATTGAAAAATTTTAATCAACACCTAACGTTTCGGTACATTCCTTTTGTACCTTTTTCAAAGGCTAAAATGGAAACAGAAAATTCGAAATTAGCAAAAAATACATAACCTGTCGCTAACTGCTATATATATATATATATATATATATTGCTGTGAAATGTACAAAAAGCATCTCCATTAATCTTAAACTAAGGTTTTCAAATCGAGCCCCACTTATTTGACGTCAAGAATGCTGTGAAACCTACAAAAAGCTATTAACTTAACTGGTCCGTTGACTTTCTTCTGTTAATCGCCTCTTTACTCTTTTCCGCCTCGGCTGCTCACCTAGTTAAACCTTCATCCTCATTCATAAAAAAAACAAACACATTCCTACCACAAACATCAACGTTAACTCTATTTACATCAATATTCACAATACATTAAAATTTCAAATTTAAAATTCAGCATAAATTTCAGTATCGGATAATTTCAAGATTAAATTTGTTATCATTTTAATGTGCATCCAGAATTAAAGTCCTAATAGGATGCCTACTAATTAATATAACAATATATGCAGACCTGAGTCTGAGTACAAAGGGAGCATCTCCCACCCCTTTACGTTAATTAACCAGGTTCGTCTAATTGAGCTCAAAGACATACCCAAATTTTCATCATAATCCAGAACATAAATACTAAATACCCCTTTCTACTTAAACAAGAAAATCTCACCTTAAAATTAAAAATTTGTTGTTAGTACAATTTCACTACTGTCCATTTTAAGTAAATCAATTATAAAGTTATTCAACACACACCAAAACATCAAAAATCGAACAACAATGCATAAGTTACCTGAAGGTTAATGCACTCGTGGCTTCAATGTACATCGTCCTTGCTAATTTCACCATTCCAACTGGGTTATGTTTACGTCCTCGGATTACTGGTCGCTTTTAAACATTTTCTCTACACCACCATTCATCTAAAGTTGTTTCAGTGCTTTTCCGGAACTCATCTGTGTATATCTGAAGCTTGTTTTGTGGATCCAGACACGTTTACGAATCATTTAATTATTACCACCCCCGAAAAATAGCAAAGAAATTCATACTTCTTTCACAAATATACGCCAAAAGTGCCTACTTTTGTGTATTCATTTGTCGTTGCAAATTTGACTAATTGGTACAGTGATACTAAACTTTATTACCTTGTATCTTCTTTTCTAAGTGCACTAAATTACATTCATTGTAGCACGTAAAGAACAAACTGTTTTAAATCACCAAAATATACGAGCAAACTGTTTAAATTATTCTATCAAAATCGGAAAACTAAAAGCACTGTTTAACGCATTGAATCAATTCGAAAATCTAAGAGAGAAACTCATATTAACCCGGGTATATATAGTGGTTAGCCTGTCTGTCGGTTTTGTCCTCAAAACGGCCAGTTTCTAGAATTTCGTATACTATGTTCCCATCTCGACCGCCTGTGCGTCGGTTCTTATTAAATTTGCACTCGCACCAGTTAAATCTCAGAAATTTCGACACGGCTCGCAACGTCTGGGAATAACTAATTAATTTTTATACAGAAATGTTATTTTTACCTCTCCTGTTTGCCTCTGATTTTCAACCAATCGCACCCCAGTGACGTTGCTCAACTCACGCCTTTTACTATATGTGTCTCTGTCTTGCGCATATTATCTGTCTCTATCTACCCTGTTCCGAGTGGTACAAATCTATATTCTTTAGTATCGGTTATTTTCAATCCATGTGGACTTGTGAAATAACCCACCTTATTAGCATTTCCCGTAAAATTAAGCAACGGTTTCTCCAACATTCTCTGTAACCATTTGTTATCTGCAAATTTTACGCAGAACATAAAACATTTAAAAATACGCAGGTGTTCAAACATAATACTTCTACGATCTGAATATTATTGGGTTTTTACTAGCTTTTATACATATTATATGTTACTAATGGTTCAATTAACTCCAATTAAAATAATACCCTTTAATTTTTAGTGACTCCTAATCAAATATTAATTATTTTCTGTACATTTTGTTTAATACCGGTTACTTAAAATTGAGTTAATTAATATAAATTTTGCACGTAATTTCCATTTGTTTCTTTACTCGGAATAATTAAATTACACGTAGAGCATTTTAATACTGCTTCCTTTTTTATAGCAAGCGTCTTGTAAATGATTTAAATCTCTTATTTTTAATGAAACGAATGAATTTTTATTCCACGGTTTTTTAATAACGCGTACCTTTTCCCAAAGCTTCTACACGGTGATTAAAATTATTTGATGTGATTATTTAATTTTCTACCCTGGTCTAAATATGAGTATTTTCCCCCTATTTGAATACAAATAATCCCACTTATTTGAATTCAAATATAAAACATTTAAACCGCAAACAAAATTTACAAAAAAATTGCTTATCTCTCTCTACCCTTATCTATCTAACTTACCTACCTTATCTCCAATTCAAAAAAATATTTACACCGATCCTATATCCCTATCCTATTCCTAACTCTCACCTAATTTTATAAACATCCTATTATTATTCTATTCCTAACTCTCCACTAATCTTATACGAAATATCTATACTTCACCTATCTTATTTTCTTCCTACATTTAATCTTTATTCTCATCCTAAACACCTATTTCTAACTATCCCCCATATTTATCCTATACCTAGCTTTATTTTCCCTAAACACTTACTTATACTCTTCTCTATACACCTATATCTACTCTCTATTCTATACCTATACTAAAATTCACCTATCTCTACCTTTGTTCATTAAGTTATTTAAATCTAACTCTCTTCTTGACCCTCCACGTCTTTTTTCTTACCATCCTAATACTCTTCATCCCTATTTCTCCCCCTTCTATATCTATACTTAACATCCCTGTTATCTCACATAAAATAAACTTATCATCCCTATTATCCTGACTCTTAAATACTGCTTCTTCTTCAGTCCCTACACTTGTCTGTTTCTCATTTATTATTGTTTTCCTTTCTGCCGACAAACCAAACGATACTATCTTAAAATTATCGATTTTTTTCTCTACGGAAAATTCTATGTACCTTCTAGAATTCTTGTGTAATGGAATCAGCCAGAATGAATTCCTTAAATCTACTTTATTAAAAACAAACTTGCCATTTAACCTCGTCAAAAATGTGTCCATGGATGGTGGACAATGGAATTGCGGTTTGGTCCATTGGTTAATTTTACGTGCATCTTTACTTAATTCTGCCTTCACCTGCTCCCGATCTGCTGCTGTTGCTTCTACCCCCACTAATTCTGCATGTTTTTGTACTAAAGCTTGAACCTCTACTATCCTATCCTCTGGACATCTTATTGTGTTGATCTGTTTACCTTCATCATCCTCTACCTCTACTACATTAATACTAAACCCAGTGTCATCCTCTGTGACTTCATAACTGCCCTTCCATGGCACTACCCTATCCTTAATCCTTACTACCTTCCTTTCCATATCTATCAAAACCCCTAACTGCATCATACAGTCAACACCTAAAATGCTCTGAAACTTCAGTCCAGGTACAATTACAAACTCCTGTTCATAGCTTAAACCTCCTATATCTATCCTAAGCACCACAACACTATTCACTACAGCCAACTTCTTTTTATTTGGAGCTACTAAATGGCTACGCTTTATAGGCATAATTCTATCACAAACCTTATCCCTAATTTTGCAGACGAATTCCTCCGATATTAAACTCGCCTCTGCCCCTGTATCAAGTAATACTTCTACATTATTCTCAAAAATCTCTATATTAATAATTGGCAAACATAATTTTTCCTCAGTTTCTGGCTCTACTTCCTCCTCAATTTTGAAAAATTCACGTGGATGTTCATATACATTTACACTGAAATCTAGTGGTCTGTCGCGTTCTAAAAATCCTGTCTCGTCCTGTTTTCAGTGCTTAGTCCTGGCTGTGCTTCTGCAACCTGTGCGTACGTCCTCCTTGTATTTGTATCCACGTCCCTGTCTCTATTCGGCGTGCTCGTCACAGTCCTGTTTACTTCCGGTAAACTGTTCTGTCTCATGTAACTAGGGCTTGGCGTCGGTCCCCTAGTCGCACTATTGCTTCTGTATTCCTGTCCTCGTCGTTCCCAATTCGGTCGAAAATTCCTATTGTAGTCCGGCCGTCTATTGTCAAACCTAACTGTGTTGATCTGTCTTTCCCTATTATCCCGAGGTCGTCCACTACTTACGTCGTCGTACCTCTGCAGGTATTCTAAAAACATTTCTCTGTCCACTATGTTCTGTAGTGCTACGTGTTGTCTTACTTCTACCTCGAAGTGTCGTGATAAATACTTGATAATTTGTCGGTCCGTCAGTGGTGGGTTCAGTTGCTTTGCTATGCTATACTTGCGTATAGCATATTGCTCCCTACTTCCTGAAAATTCTCCCTTAAATTTCCCTGTGATTAAGTCGTCTCGTACCTGGTCTTGTCTGTGGTCACTCCAGTAGTGCTTTAAAAATCTGTCTTCAAAGTCCGTGTAGGTGTCTATGTCCTGCCCTACTAAATTGTACCATGCTTCCGCGTTGACTTTCAATAAAGCCTTTATCGTATTCAGTTTAGTCTGTTCGTCAAATAAATTTCCCACTAGATTTCTTACACTATTAATAAAAATTTGTGGATTTACCCTGTTATCGCCATAAAACTTCATGTGTTGGTCCAATGCTACTCCACCTGTAGAAAATCTGGGACCATCCCCCGTTAAATTTGACATGTTGTATTTGATACTACTAACTTCGCGTTCTACCCTGCCTAACTGATCCCTACATGAGTCTGTCACTTCAGTCATTTTTATATTAATCTCTTCTTCACAAAAAATGCGTACTTCGGACCTTAAATGTCCCATTTCCTGTCGAAGACCTGTAATATCACGCTCATTTTTTTCAACCCTATTTTCTACTTCCCCCAGTTTCACGGTAAGACTATTTTTAAATTCTGTAAATTTTTTAGTATTTTGTTCAATTTTCCCGCTTATCTGCTCTAATTTTTGGTTGGACTCCTCCCTAGCTCTATTAGATTCATCGCTTAGCAGTTCTAATTTTCTGTTGGACTCCTCCCTAGCTCTATTCGATTCTTCTCTAGCTCTATTAGATTCTTCCCTAGCTAATCGCATTTCCTCTAACATTCTCATCATTAACTCATTTCCTTGATCCCCTGATTCCGTCCTCGACTGATCTCTACTGCCTCCAGCTTCTTCCATTTTCGAATTTTTCTCACACAATGCACTATCGTCACTTCCAATTTCCACTCCTTGACTCCTTAACCACTCTTTTCTCTGCATACGTTCTAATCACTCTCACACACTCTAAAAATACTCTTAAATTTATACACACACAGAAACTCTCTCTCTCAGATCGCCAGTTTCCTGGAATAAAATCACAAAAATTTTATTTGGACTCGAGCCTCACTTTTGGGTCGCCAAGAATGCTGTGAATCCACCAAAATCCGGGAACTACGGTTTTCAAATCGAGCCCCACGTTGGGCGCCAAGAATGCTGTGAAATGTACAAAAAGCCTCTCCATTAATCTTAAACTAAGGTTTTCAAATCGAGCAACGGTTTCTCCAACATTCTCTGTAACCATTTGTTATCTGCAAATTTTACGCAGAACATAAAACATTTAAAAATACGCAGGTGTTCAAACATAATACTTCTACGATCTGAATATTATTGGGTTTTTACTAGCCTTTATACATATTATATGTTACTAATGGTTCAATTAATTCCAATTAAAATAATACCCTTTAATTTTTAGTGACTTCTAATCAAATATTAATTATTTTCTGTACATTTTGTTTAATACCGGTTACTTAAAATTGAGTTAATTAATATAAATTTTGCACGTAATTTCCATTTGTTTCTTTACCCGGGATAATTAAATTACACGTAGAGCATTTTAATACTGCTTCCTTTTTTATAGCAAGCGTCTTGTAAATGATTTAAATCTCTTATTTTAATGAAACGAATGAATTTTTATTCTCCACGGTTTTTTAATAACGCGTACCTTTTCCCAAAGCTTCTACACGGTGATTAAAATTATTTGATGTGATTATTTAATTTTCTACCCTGGTCTAAATATGAGTATCTTATATATAGTTATTAAGATGAAATGAAAACCCAACTTTGTATTTAAAGTTGAATTACCATTTCAAATCGAACTAGTAATTGAAAACCACTAAAAGAACGGCTACAGCAGGACTTGAACCTGCAACCTCTGATTTTCCGGATCAGCGCTCTAACCAGTTGAGCTATCTAGCCTAATTGTTTAGATGATGTTATACTTAATACTACTGAAGCTTGGCTCTTGTTAACGATTTTCAATTACGTCTTGCATTTAAGGAAATTGAATCTAGTTATATACATAATTCATGTACTAATAACTTGATCATCCCATTTTTGCAACGGTCGGAATAATACAAACATGTAATTATATTATTATTAATAGAGAAGAATAATCCACATTTGGAATGCAAATGAATGCTTAATATATATTAATAGTTATTAAGATATATATATATATATATATATATATATATATATTATATGTAGATTTTCTGGGTATTGGTCATCAATAATATTCAAGTAAATTTGTATGACGCGTTTCGGTTTATTACAACCATTATCAAAATATCTAAAATACATAAAATTAATTACAATATATAAAACGTTATTTGGTATAAATGCAGTATAAAATAATAACATTATTGTTTATACCTGTTCAAATTTTGAATAGCAGAATTTACATATTAAAAACATAAAAACATCAATGGATATTGTGTCAATTGCTTAAATATACGTGTTAACTGTGGGACTGTTTGAAACAAAGTGTAGGCGAAAGTTGTGTGAGTGTAGATAAAAGAACATCATATTTGTTTTGTTGTTATGATAATTATTCTGATATTTTACTAAGATGCAAACTATTGATTTAATTATTAATTATGTTATGGTATATATTAACAAAGCCATCATTATCAGTCTTTGAATTTACAGTATTATGATCTCTTTGAATTTGTATCATTTCTAATATGTTTCTTTTTATTTCATGTTTTTCGGTACCTAAAATGCTAATATTATCAAAATTAAAATTATATAGATTGTTTAGTGCGTGGTTGGCTAAAGCGGTACATCTGTTATTGGTTTTATAGAGTATTTATGTTCATAAATTCTTTTGTTTATGTATTGTTTTGTGCTTCCTATGTAGGTGCTAGGGCATTCTTTACAATTTATTTTATATATAGTGTGTGTTTTATTTTTATCAAGAATTTTTGGTTTCAATTTATTAAAGAATTTATTTGTATAGTTATTTGGTTTATGTCCCACTTTAATATCATAACTTTTTAAACATTGTTGAATTTTATGAGAAAGTTTTGGTATGTATTCTAAACTTATATAAATATTATTACTGTCATTGTTTTTATTTTCTTTGTTGTTATTATATATTTTATGGATTTTTTGTTTTATAATAGGGTCATAGAAAGTTTTAGGGTAATTATTTTGTTGTAATACTTGTTTTACTTTTCTCAAATTGTTGGGTCTAAATTTTGAGTGAGACAACTGTATTGCATTGTCTACCAGATTATTGATGACGTTAGTTTTATATTGTATAGGAACGGTTGAATTAAAATTTAAATATCTACCAGACCAGATATTTTTTGTAAACCAATTTGTAAAAATTTTTCCTGTTTTATTATATATAATTTTTATATTTAAAAATGAAATACTATGGTTTACTTCTTTTTCGACAGTGAACTGTAATTTACTATGGAATGAATTAAATAATTGTAAAGTGTTTGCAATTTGGTTTTCTGGTAGACACAAAACCCCACTTTTATAAACGATATGTCGACGACTGTATCATAAATAGTAGAATAGTTTGGCCCAAAGTATTTCCATATCCAACAATAGTAACATGTTCACCGCGTGATTTGGAATTGTAAAATGTATATTACGGGTGTTTAAAGCATTAAGTTTTTAAATTTGGAAGTGCCGTAAAGGAGCAGGAATTTCTAAACAAAATAAGGATGCATCAGCCAATTGCAGTGATGAGGGTGTGGGTACCTATAACAATAAATGGCAGAAAACTGTGCAAAATTGAGTAATGATAGAAATTTCACCTAGGTGCGATTTCAAGCTACGTTATTACGAGCACTATGTTTTCAAACCGTCAAGTTCAAAGAGCGCCAACGACGACTGGGGTATAGGAATTTATCTGGCAGAGGTGTAAACCAGGGGACTGTTAATTTTCTTGGAGAAATGGATTACCTTACATAAGGTCATCCGTCCTTTTAACAAATAAACTTACTCTCCACTCACCTAGCTGAAATCTATTCTACAATAACATTTAAACATTTCTATAAACAAATAGACATACAATAAAATTTAAAATGTACTTATAGTAATATTCGTGTTAGTGACCTACAAATATTCTTATAACAAAATCTACATTAAACAAAAATTGGTAAAATTCCTTATTAGTTCACTTCTAACACAACTAAACTTTATGGTTAAATATCTTAATTGCATAGACTTAAATTCACAAGGTCTGAAGGTGACATTCCTAAAAAAGTGTAATGCTATTCATTGGAAAGTACTTTATAAATAATAACCACAAATACAGTTCCCATTACACATTTATTTTTATAACAATTTTTACAGGTCCTGAATTCCATTGAAATAAAAGATCATTTTATCCGGTGTAGCCTCGAATTCCAAATTATCTGCTGGGAAACAAACCGTCCCAATCTCAACTTGTTTGTAGGTTATGTCGAAAATTCGTGCTCAATTACGTGGATCATCATTAGTTATTCCATACTTAGTAGCGCGTTTACGACAAACTCAAACCTTTACTCTTTTTCTAAATCCACACCTATTTGTGTTGATGACTTCGAAGAAATTGAATTCTTTTGTTCAAGTAACTGTCTCGCGATGTCATTCTCCTTAGTATTTCTGCCACAGAGAGTTATGCTATTGATATATACCTACCATGTGTAAGAAGCCTGCTGTTATAGCTAATTTGTATTATCTCTACATAACTATGATATAAATATATCAATGTCTGGTTTGTAATTTAATCTCTGGGGGTTTCATCAACTCGGGGTTTTCCTTTGTATGTTTCGTTGTAAAACTTGATTTTTATTGCGTTTTGCATACATTGTAAATATCTGAAATTATGCTGTGTAGGTGTATTATTAAATGGAATATTTTTAATGTACAAAAGCTTTCTTGATATGTTATGAAAAATGTATTAAACCTTTTTTTCTTTTTGGTGACTTTTAAAATAATTAATGAATTTGAGTTTTACTTCAGTGTATTGTTCAAAAATGAAATGCTGCTTTTGAGATTTCTAAGTTTATGATTTTTATAGGACTTCTATTTATTGCAATGGCTAATTAAACACTTATGCTGAAATTAAAAGTACACGAGATGCTTCAATAATAAGTTGTTGGTTTTTTATTATTTTTCCACTTTCTCGTCAGATTTTGATTTCTCGTAACGTTCAAACGTTACATGTAAAATGTAAAATTTTATAGTAAACCATATGTGTAAACAAGTTCGTTTAAAACACAAGTTACATGTAAATGTAAGCAACAAAACTTACTGTAAACGTCCTAATCTTGATTCTTGATTGAATTTAATGTTGCCACTTGGGAAACAGGTTTTATAGGGATGGAAAAGAAGTAAACGCGACACACGATTGAGATTTGTAATAAAAAAAATAAGGAGCACCACACCACCGGTATAGCGACTGCTTTATTTCTCGACATATACGATAATAATTTTAACTATCGTTGAACTAATATCACAGCTTCAATTCACAACAACCAAACACATTCCGACATCTAGCTGTTTTTTTTTACTATTAAGCGACTGAAATACATGCAAACTGCAATAAATGAACTTCTAAAATGCATTGAAACTAAATTTTGACTATATAAATAATCGCGATGGGTAAACAAACACTATAATCTGTATCTAAAGAGGAGTCATTAGAGGAAAAATGTTCAATTCTATTTTTTGGTTTCTTTGTCCGACTAATTTCTTCTTCGGCTAACTCTTAGTGGACTCACATCTGCAATTCCTTATGTTGATGGCCAATTGTTAATGTCACCTTTATTATTTGGGGATTTTTGAGTTGTTGATGTGGATGGCGTATTATTACTCTTGTCCTTGTTTTCTTTGTTTTTTAAAAATGTTTGATGTGAGTAAGCAGACTAGGTGTAAATGCTGATTCAAGTATAGTCTCTAGTTTAAAAAGTTAATATACTAGTAACTCCAAAACCAGATATTATTAACTGGTGTCATGGATTTTAAAAATACCGCAGTAAAATTTTTTCCAAATCTCATTTTTGTTGTAGCTTTTTCAAGGTTGACTACCCAAAAATTTAAAAACTTTCTGATCCTAAAATGGTATCGCCACTGTTCAATAAAGCTTTGTTCATAGGTTGCAGCTTGTGTCTTGTATTACTGGTGAGTCAAAACAATGTTACACCGTACTTATTTGCTGCATTGACAATACTAACGTCTAAATGAAATTTGGTTCCATCAAATATTACGAAAATGTTAATCCCTGTATTCTACACCTTGTAAAATGGTCGAACCACAGAACGAAAACTTTTTATGGCGTCATTGACATTTTCGGATCAGGAAACAAATGATCTGACCAATTTGGTTCAAGTTTCTTGCCTTTAAATAGAATAAATAGTGGACTAGCTTGGCTCAAAGTATTTCCACATCCAACAATAGTAACATTTTCAGCGCGTGATCGGGTGTGGGCGCCTATAGAAATAAATGGAAAAAAACTGAGCAAAATTGAGTAATGATAGAAATTTTACCTTGTTGCGATTTCAAGCGACATTATTACTAGCACTAGGTTTTCAAACCGTCAAGTTTAAAAGGTGCCAACGACGTCTGGGGGTCAATTCTCGAATCGTAGGTATGTTCGCTTGATACGAATAATCACATCACTTGGTTGTTCCTATAGGAGCAAAAGATCGTATTCTTCAACATAGTCGATCATGATAGCTCTACTATATTTCGAGAGAACGTTCCAATCGATGTTGCCACGTGAAAACCGTTTAATGTAACTAATACTAGTTCAAATGTACCCAAAATATAGTTTTAGGCGAAATCAGAGTAACCTCAAATCAATAAACTTTTTACATTCAAGCAAATAAGTGTGTAACTAATTTTTAAAGCTTAACTGGTTTGGTTTGTAATTACGAAGGGTAAGTTTAAAAACCATAATTATATTATTGTAATGTTTAAATGTAAATACAAACATGGAAAAAGTAGGTTGAGGAAATGGTATAATTCCGCCACAAAAGAAAATGTTTGTGAAGTTCATTAAGGGCTATCCGAATTTGCAGTCTGGCAAATTTAGTAAAACGTTTAGCTTCAAAGACGGAAGAAAGTTGTGGAAGGAAGTTGGAGATAAACTTAATGCGATTCCAGGGGGTGCCAAGAAAGACTGGCGACAGTGGAGAAAGGTAGATTATTATTATGTTACCAACAAATTAACAAAGTATACTTTTAGACATGGCAAGATATAAAAAAGAATACTAAAGCAAAAGCTATAAAGAATAAGGTATATGCCCGTGGCGCACATGGTGGACTGCCGCCACCTCCTATTGTTCAGAAGGAGTTACAAATTCTAGAAATCATTGCCTTTCCGGTTAACATACACGTGTTCAGGATGTTGATCGCCATAGGGAGGAAAAATAGCAACATGTGTGCAATCTAAGACACCAACAATACCCGGAAACTCATATTCATTGTAAAATCTGAAATTGGCTTTAAATAAGTAAAGTCATGTTTTAAAATGTTGAATATGTATGTAACACCTGTTTCTTTGAATTTGTAATTCATGCATATTTTGCGGAAACCTTATTCATGTTCCAAAAATTTCAGGCCGCTTTATTGCATCCACCACTTCATGAATGTAGCGGCTTACGCAGGGTTGGCTAACTGCTGTAAAAAGGTTACTTCCCGTAATTTCTTGGTAGCTGCCTGTAGCAAAAAATCGTCAAGCAACAAGCACCTAAAGTAGTAGGTAGATGATAATTTTCTATAATTTAATTTGAAAAACTTTACCTATATTTTGACACTTAATGCAGAACTTCTTGATGAAGGTGGTATGAATGGTGACAGCAGATCTATTAACTCTATAACTAATTCCTTATTTAATCTAAATCATCATCATCATCAAGTCTTTAGTCCTAGAACTAGTTGTACGCGTACCCTCATTGTTTCCTAGTCTGAACTAACCTACACATTTCCCTGAAATTTGCAGAGTCTGCATCTATCACTATTTGTGTGCAAAAATCTGATCTCGGTCTACCTCTACTTATCTTTTCCTATCTCTCCTTGTAATATATCCCGTACTATTCTCCAGAAATGCCTTAGAACGTATCCTGTCCTTCTATTTCTACTATTTTTTTCGTTTTCCACAGATATCTTTATGCCTCTAATATTTCAACAACCCATTTGTTATTAACTTTGTCTGTCTATGCTACCATCCTCATCCATCTGAAGCACAACGTTCCAGAAGGCTTCTATCTCTTTCTGTCTGCTTTTCCTACTGCCCCTATTTCATAGATATACTGTGCTGTGCTCCACATATGCTTTGAACAGTTTTCTTCTTGTATCTATGTTCGTTGTCTTGAACATAGCTGCTGTTATTTCTTGTTTGATGCAGTTTGGTCCCTTCTATTGTTTTACATTTATGTACCCTACTTCCCCATATTCAGTTGTATGTGAAGGGGGTAAGCAGCCTTTGGCTGCCAAGTTCCCCCAGCACTTGAACCTTTGTCAAATTAATAGTTTTTCCAATTTATCCTTTCGTACAATCAACATTAGTTAAAAATATTTCACAACCAACACCTATAGTTGTTTATAATAATCATCAGATTTAAGAGCACTTATTTTTTCGTCATTGGTTTTTACGACTTGAAACTGGTTGGACTTGTACCTTAGCTTATTTATGTTCTGAGCTAGCCTACACAGTTCCCTGCAATTCTCCCAACAGCCTATATACAACTAGATTCCCTACTATTGTTTTCTAATTATATTCCCTATTTCACCGAGATTCAGTGGTATGTGAAGGGGGGCGTCGCCGTGGATCAATGTAGTAAGCGTAAGACTACGAATCCCAAGGTCCCGGGTTCAAAACCCGACACGGCCAACTGCTTGAAAAATGGCAGGTGAGCATTTTCACAAAAATTACGCCATCGTTCGTATGAGAGGTTAAATGGAGGTCCCGTGTGTTAGTGTTGTCATGCACGTTAAAGATCCCTACCTTGCCTGGAACGGCAAGGGTTCGGCAAAATTCTAAATTTCCAGGCAACAAAAAACTCGCCCCCTGGCCAATGTAGTACCTTCGGGTGGAGCATTGGAAATGTAAATGAACGGTATGTGAAGGGGGTTAAGCAGCCTGTAGCTGCCAAGGATCCCACAACACAGACATTTGCCGTATTAATAGTTTTCCAGTAAATCCTTTCGCACAATTAACATTAGTTGAGAGTATTGCAAAACCAATACCTGTAGTTGTTTATAATAATCACCATGTTTAAGTACAGTTATTATTTTTGTCATTAGTTTTTCCATCTTGCGACTGGCTGGCAGCGTACCTCCATTGATTTCTATTCTGAGCTACCCTACACATTTCCCTGAAATTCTTACAGCTTACATGTTTCACTATCTGTGTGCAGTAGTCTAACCTCGGTCTACCTCCACTTCTATTTTTTTCTACCTCTGCTTCTAATATATTCCGTACTAATCCCTCATGCCTTAGCATGTGGCGTATCATTCTATCTCTCTTATTTTTTACCGTTTTCCACATAGTTCTTTCTTCCCCTACCATTTCTAGTACCTCTTTGTTCTTAACTTTATCTGTCCATGGTATCTTCATCATACGTCTGTAGCACCACCTTTCAAAGGCTTCTACCTTTTTTTTGTCCGCTTCTACTACTATCCAAGTTTCACAGCCATACAGTGCTGTGCTCCACACATATGTTTTAATCAATTTTTTCCTTGTTTCTATGTTTGTGGTCTTTGAGAACAGTAGTTGCTTTTTCTTATTAAATGTAGCACGACCTTGTGCTAATCTTTGTTTTATATCTTTTGTGCTTTTCCCATCTTGCGTTATTTCACTTCCTAGGTAGCAGAAATCCTTAACCTCTTGTAAGTTCTCGTTACCTATTTGTATTCTTGTTTTTGAGTTATTTTTCCCTATTTTTCATACTAGAACTTTAGTTAATCTAAATAACTTAACAAATTTCTGGTCGCTTAATAAAAATGCATTCTGACTTTTATAACATACTCTGTCAGGTTCAGTCAATTCTTCTTCAGCTTCTATCAGATTATTTATGACGGCTAGACCGGGTATATTTGCAATTCAATTATTCATCTTAACACGAATATTCTGTTATTGGATATTATTATATGGTGTTAATAATAGTATAACACCAAAAAGTGTCTTAATACAACAGAATTTTATATAAATTGTAACAAATATTTATTTTAGGTTAAGAATGTTTACCGCGTTATATCAGTTGACAGCAATGGAAGGAACCGTCCATCTCCTACACAATTAATTCTCGTTCCTACAAAAATAACCAAGAGAACGTGATTCTACTACTATATTGTAGGAATAGAATGATCCTAGAAGTCAAGAATATGCATTTGCAAATTTTGATAGCACCACACCCATATTTCTCATAGTAATGTTGTTCTTACGATTCGAGAATTGACCCCCTGGGGTATAGGAATTCATCTGACAGAGGTGTAAACCAAGGAATTATTAATTCTCTTGGTGAAATGGATTTTTTTACACAAGGTCATCCGTCCTTTTAACAAATAAAACTACTCTCCACTCATCTGGCTTAAATCTATTCTACAATAACATTTAAATATTTCTATAAACAAATAGACGTACAATAAAATTGAAAATGTACTTTCAGTGAACTGTTATTCTCCTCTACGAGGGCGGTTACCCTGGGTTAAATTACACTGGCCTCTTTCTGTGACTGAAGGTCACTAAAAAGAGGTTTCTTCCGGACTAACTCGAGGTCTATTCCTGCGGAGGCATGAAACATGCAGGGCGGAGTCTAAAGTTTACTAAGTAAATATACTGATGACCTGATTGACATAAAACTAATATGTCGCCACTGCGCCTGATTCAAATATTTGATAATTTAAGGAAAAACGCAGAAAACCCTCAAATACTTCCTTTATTACGAAAACCTCAGATCTCAATGAATAAAATACTGCTGCTATTACCACAGGACCTGTAATAAATGTATGATTATAATTATCAAAAACATAATAACAGCACTCTTTGTGTCCTCAAACAAAACTCGGACAATCCTTATTAGATGATGTCATCAACAGGCAAATAATTTGACCTTTGTACCCTTAATTTCAAACGTGAATCCATAAGGAAATAAACAGGCAAACTTAAATGTTTCTTTATTAATTTCTCTCGTATTTTACAGATACATTTCACAAAGTTTCAAACTGTTATGTACAAATGGAATTAATCCTTTCACTACTGAAATGATTCCTTTTTTAATATTGATTTACAATGCAAATTTAGTAATGCTTTACACTAATTTATTACTGAAATATTAAAAGTTACTGGACATATCTGATCAAAGATCTTTGATAAGGGTGCACACAACTAAAAAATATAAGCAGCGGCATATATATAAATATTGTTAAAGCTATTTCATGAACAGATTTATTTTATGTATAAGTTTAATTTAAGTTTCTCAATTGACAATTATAAATCGACCAAAGTCGAATTTGGTTTTAAATTTACTTACTTTTATAAATTCAGAATTTTAGTAAAATGTACGAATTGCACGCATATTATATTATAGACTCTAAATTTATTTGATTAGCAATAATTAAAATCTCAAAATCAAACTTCAAACAAATTGCTGAGTTCTGCCCTATAAATCAAAATGTAATTTCCAAACACAAGGAGATGCTTGCTTACTACCATATGAACGACGACGTATTCATGCCAAAAATAGTAATCTACTCATCATGAGTTCCTTCTTTTAAATAGGTAAAGGTGTAAACACAGAACCTACGTCCCAATAGAAGCGGACCTTGACCTGGTGCTTTGTCCTTACGCTTGCGGATCAAAACATCTGTTTCCCTTGTACTCCAAACGGGGAAATTTATTAAACTGTTCCAATATGTTTGAATTCCAACATAATTTTAACGAATAGGATATCTTCTGTTGGATGTAAAAACGACCAATTTTATTACATACGTCGAATTTCACCAAATAGCTGCATTAACTAACGAGAACGAAGGATTTTTCAGCATATCATATTTAATTTCGTAGAATAAAATTCCAAAGGACATCAAAACTTGCAACATCAAAAAATCTTCTATCAAAGTTCGATAAGCTTTAAGGTTCACAAAACTGTCAAAACTCGCATCAGCTCATAAACCAAAATAAAAAGAAACTCGCTAAAACAAATTTGAATAAATTGTCTTATTTTAATAGATTTATACCAACCAATTCTAAACTAAAATATGTGTACATTGACACATAATATTAAAGTAGCACATCACCACTTTTTTAATAGCAATTCTCATTGCCCACGCCAAACATAAAATCATTGTGCTTTCGTGCACGAAATTATACTTATCTTGACTACATCTGTAATACAAGTCCTTGAAAATACGTATATCTGGTAACGTTATTTCCTGTATGAATGGGGATATAAGCTATCTGCAACATTGGCAGAGCCTATACGTTCTGCAGTGTGCTTTGTTGTGGCGTTTTCCATTAAATAAATATTTTTAATGCGGTCGTGGACGCATAACAAATTTTATTGAAATGATCCGTGAAAATTTGACACGGTTCAACAGTAATACTCTTATAAAAAATCTGCATTAAACAAAAATTGGTAAAATTCGTCATTAGTTCAGTTCTAACGCATCTAAACTTTATGGTTAAATAAATTCACAAGGTCTGAACCTTATATTCCTAAAAAAGTGTATACATTGGAAAGTACTTTATAAATAATAACCACAAATACAGTTCCCATTACACATCTATTTTTTAACAATTTTACCTTACAGGTTCTGAATTTCATTGACATAAGAGATCATTTCATCCCGTGTAGCCTCGAATTCCAAAATATTCTGCTGGGAAACAAACCATTCCAATCTCAACTTGTTTGTAGGTTAAGTCGAAAATTCGTTTTCAATTACGTAGACCCTCATTAATTATTCCATAATTAGTAGGACGTTTACGACAAACTCAAACCTTTACTCTTTGTCTAAACCCACACTTACTCGTGTTGATGACTTCGAAGAAATTGAATTCTTTTGTTCAAGTAACTGTCTCGCGATGTCATTCTCCCCACTTTTCTGCCTCAGAGGGGTATGCTATTGATATATACCTAACATGTGTAAGATCCCTGCTTACATGGTGAATGTGTGTTAACTCCGCGTAAAACGATATGCATGAATATAACGCCTGGTTTGTAATTAAATCTCCGTGCGTTTCATCAACTCAGGGTTTTCCTTTGTATGTTACTTTGTAAAATTCTGTTTTTATTGTGTCTTACATACATTGTAACTATCTGAAATTATGTTGTGTATGTGTATTATTAAATACAATATTTTTAATGTACAAAAGCTTATGAGAAATGTATTGAACTTTGTTTTTCGGTTAGGAGAGTTTTAAAATAATTAGTGAATTTGAGTTTTATTTAGTGTATTGTTCAAAAATAAAATGCTGCTTTTGTGATTTCTAAATTTATAATTTTTATAAGACTCCTATTTATTGCAATAGCTTATCAAACACTATTATACTGAAATTAAAATTACACAGGGTGTTAAATAATAAGTTATTCATTTTACATTATTTTTTCCCTTTCTTATCTGATTTTTATGTTTCGTAACGTCCAAACCTTACATGTATACACTTAGCTCCCTTTTTTGTTAAAACAGTTAGTTGTTAGTAAATGATCAGTCTGCAACCCTTCTGGTCCATATTATACAAATTTCCTAATTTATCAAATAACTACAATTTATTAATAACGTTTTTCAGTTTTGTTAAATAATCATCTACAACAACGTGGTTCATCTTTTGGACCCTTTCCGGATTCGTGTGTTGCGCTTTAAATCTGACTACTCAAGGGTGTCTTCGAAAGAATAAGTTCTGTCATTTTCTGCCAACTGTTTGGGGTGTTTCAGAAAATGATGTTGGTATTTTTGCAAAAAATACACTTCTAACAACGGCCTTTCTTGTAACTGGTACACCTATATAGCTACTAGTCTCTGAATGCACACAACCAAGTCAAGTTCTTATTCTAATTAAAACAGATTTTCTCCCAAGACGTTCAATAGTATTATTTAGTTAGTAATGCAATTCAAGAGTTGTCCTAGGAATCTCATATAGTTTCAAAGTGTCACTAATGATGGTTTCATTTTTGATATATCGTGTTTCCATTGTAAGATTTTTCTGAGACCACTCAGCTCGTTTGTTCGGCATTCTGTAACAGAAAACCATTCTATTTAATATACCTACTTTCCTTATTTCTTAACAAACTGTTTAGATTAAGCGTCTCCTACTTCTGATATGACAATATTGAGAACAGTTGATGTGGCAATATTAAGACCACTTGAAACTCGGATGCAGTAACATAATTTTTTGATTTGTCTGTTAAGTAAATATAAAACAAAATCTGCTACAAGGATCTACAAACTTCAGCTAACCTTATAATAACTAACCTATCAACTAAACAGTAAAAACGAACGTCTATAAGAAATTCTGAATGTAAATATGTTTTACAACGAACACTTACGAAACACACCTCTCTAGAGTCTGATGCCCAATGGATCCTGAAATACATCAGTGCGGAAAGGTTTTTGAAAATCTCAACGACCCTGGGCTGCGTAATGGAGGAAGTGAAAAATCTATTAGTAGTACAAATAAACCAACTTTGCAAACAATCAGCTTTTTATGGCCAAATACATGTGCAGGACAATGAAACGCAATAAATGGCTCTTTATGGACTGTTCAGCGCGGGGGTTTTTATAAATTTATATATCGACTTACCTTTGCGGTTTTTGTTGTGCTAAACTGCAGTTCCTTGCTCCTCAACTAAGTGGACTGTATTGGAGATTATAGTACGTGTTCCGTTGCACTTGCATTGTGGTTTTTAGGGTTTTTTTCGATAAAGTCGGCGGCCCTTGACAAACTCACGTTACCGAACGAAAAACCGACTGTTCTGCTTCGATATCGATGAGAGAGTGTTTTTCGTCACTACCCTTAGTCCCACTTATTTACACATGCACAAGGAATTTTTACGACAGGATATAAGGGAACAAGGGATGACAGTTTTACTATTAGATTTACAACTACAAATTTACGACTTAAAATTAAACACGACAACTTGCGACAAAAAGACCGAACATGGACTTTATGTGTGAAAGAGAGATAAAGATACATTAACCTAATTACAGACATACATTAACCTAATTACATCAACTTGTTTATCTAACAAGCTTGAGGGAATTTTATAACTTGCTCTTTTAACACATCTTCCCAAAGTAAACAATGTTACGCAATATTAGTATAAAGTGATCTTTAAAACTCTTGACCTATTTATTACCTATATGAGAAATAGACATACATTAACCTAATTACACCAGCCTGTATATCTCATAAACTTGAGGGCATTTTATTTACTTACTTTTTTAACACGTTATTGATGTCACAGCTTAAAGTTATTGCATACCTTTGTAATTGTCAATGTTATTATTAATTCATTGGAAAAAAAACCAACTGCAAGGAGATTCGGACTAGTGAGAATTCAAAGAGAAAACAATGGTATATTCAATAACCCGCACAACTATTTAGATCACATAAACGGTATAGGTAGCTAATCTTTATAACTTCATCCCTTCGGACGTTAAAAACCTCAACTTACCCCGTTTCAAGATTGAAATGTTCAAGCGTTTGTTTTCTGCCAAATAATAATAATCTCTTATCTCTCCTTTTTCATTTTCTATACACTAATTATCTTTTTCTCGTTCTAGCTTTTATTATTTGCCTCAGTTTTTGATAGTTTTAGTGATGCGTACTAGCCAATTCATGTAATTGTATTTTTATACATTGGGTTAAGTGGAAGAGCAGATCTAGATATAATATGTTATATCTACATCTGAACTTCGCCCTTTGAACTATGCATATATGTGTTCTTTTTTTGGGATTTTATATCTCTGAATATTTAATTTCTTTTATATATTGTTTTGCTTAAACGAATAATAATAATAATAATAATAATAATAATAATGATCAAAATTTCAATTTTTTTTGTTTCTCCCTGTGCAGCGATTAGAAATTTTATGGTTTTAATTATAGTTTTAACCAAATGAACAACTTTCATCATTTAAAACATTTTTTGACAAATGGATAACAATAAATTGACTCATAAGGCAGGGATTTTTTGACATTCATCGTATTACAAAAGTGCAAGTAAATTATTTTCGCATTTGCAAACAGTTAGCTTCTGGTCTAATGATAAGTATAAAAATTATTGCTTCCGTATTATTCCCCTTTTTATAAAAAAAACCTTGAGCTTCTTTTTAAACACGCTACGTATCAATAGTTCCAATCATACTTAATAACTAACCTTCCACTTCAACCGTTGCAATAAAGCTGTATCTTAAATTACACATAAATATTTTTTAATGACATAGAACCGGAGGTCGTGTATATCTTGCCACAAATTCATGTTACATCCCTTCTGAAGAGTATTAACAACAAAAGTATTTTTTACAAAGCGCACGACAAGCTTGTGTGAGTTGATACAATTCAGGTAACCAGAAACTCGAACGAGCACATTAAATAGAATATTGGCCTGAGACTGCTTTGATGGTTCCTGTATTAATAGCACGAAGTGCAGCTGTTACACTTTCCATGGACCAATCAAGGTTTCCCCTTATAACCACAGACGCCATATTGTGAACGCTGAAGATGATTTGTAGTAGCTTTTTAGTTAATTTTAATTTGGGGTTTGTGAGCTACCTTTCTAATGCTTTGTGGTTTTGTTTAAATGATTTTGTGGATTGCTACGCAATTACATGCAGGAAGCAGTCTTTATAAAGTACCTCTACTCTCTACAAAGTGTTTCGACGTTTGAAAAAATTAATTATCGAAGTTTTTTCAAATACCAACATTTTAATAATTTCCATTATGCCACGAACAAAAGGCTTCTTTGGCTTCATATTTAAGAATTTACCTTTTAATCGTATAAAATCTAAATTTTTGTACAAGTTTTCTCCAATTATTTTTACATTTCTAAAACGCATTTTTAGAAATGTTTAAAGAACAAAAATATCCTTAAATTGGAGGAATATTGCCATGTGAACATTGATATATAAGTAGCGTGTTCCATATTGAGTAGGATACCATAGGTATCTTTCTTATTATAAATGATAGAGATCTGTTTAAATGGGCAAAGTTGTGTCGTTTGAATTATTTATTTAAGTTCAGTTTAGAAAAATTCGAAATTCCTAACAGCTTAGAAATTATTTAAAGAAAACTGAAAAACGCTGATTCCTTTGAAGTCGAATATTTTTGTAATAATAAAAGGTAAGAAACGATGTTTCTTATAAAAGTTCTTTGGTTCAATTGTGTACACTTAAAAAAGTGATATTAAAATTAAATTTAAGATGGCGGTTATTAGGATATTGGTAGCTACTTTCATATTTTATAGGGACCCCATATTGGATTTTTATATGGCTAGATAGTATTTTTTTCTATTTTCAACTGTGTATCACAACATATGCTTAAGTAAATAAATTTACTAAACATAATAATTTCTAATTTTAAATCTACGTGGGGTGCTCGATATACAGGGTGTCCGGAAAATACGTGTACAACGTAAGAACAGAGATTCTTTTTAATCTTCTTTGGGAATGAAACCACTCATAGTTTTTAAAATCTATTTTATTTACGTTTCGATCCATGACCTAGGATCGTTGTCAAAATAATAAAACTTCAAGTTTGACGTTTATGACATAAATTGAAGGTTACTTTGATTTATTGATATTTGAAATATTTGGTTTGAGTACACTAAGCAAAAATTTTTAAAGTTTAAAAGAATGATTGCCTTCAATTTGTGTTGCGACCTGGGATCGACTTTCCTATGGTAGCCAATACGCTTAACGTGAAATCAGCTGATTAATTTTTATTGGTGAATTTTATATAAATTCAATAATTTTGAAAACATTTTTAACATGTTTCTATTTATACAATTGAGAGATTTCTGATTTTATGTCTTATTTTACCGAGATTCAGTGAAGGGGTTAAGCAACCTGTGGCTACCAAGATCCCCAACATTTATAATTTGCCGAAATAATGGTTTTCTAGTTAATATGCTTATTGTTATGTAATTAGTTATTGTATGTATAAATAGAAATCATGTATGTAGGCTGTATTTCATGTTAATATCGCAAGGAAAACCCAGGAATAACTTGCAATGCTACCTAGATATTGTGGGCATTTGATCTTCATTTGTTATTTCTTTTGTTATTTCTTTTAGTAATGGAATCCATTGTTTACTGAAAGTCACGGATTCGTTTGCAACGCAGTTATTCTTATGTAGGGTTATATAGGCAGCTTCTTTGATTTTGCGTTTTGGTGGTTTTCTTCTTTGTCGATAATTTTGCATCTTCCCATTTTATTTTATGACTGGAGTCCCATGCATGTTGGCAAATCATGGATTTTCAAATTTTCTATTTTTATATATGATTTATGTTCTCTTAATCGAACTTCAAATGGTCTGGAAGTTTCTCCTATATAAAACTTATTACATTCGCACGGTATTTTGTAGATACATTTTTTTGAATTTTGTATTGCGTTTTTGGGTTTTGTTTTTGTTAATTGTGCTCTTAGTGTATTGTTGGTTCTAAATACTGTTTTAATTCTAAATTTGTTTCCTATTCTTTGAATTTTTTCGGAGAATCCTTTTATATATGGTATTGAGAGCATTTTGTGGTGTGTATCGTTGTTTTTGTTTTCTTTTTCTTTATTTTTAGGGTTTTTATTCATTTCTTTCTCTATTATTCTTTTAGGATATTTGTTTTCTATTAGTGTACATCTGATTAGGTCTTTCTCTTTCTTTAAAATTTCTTCGTTTGATGATATTAATTTTGCTCTATCATACATGGTTTTGATAATTCCTCGTTTGACACATTGTGGGTGGTTTGAATCGAAGTTTAAGTATCTGTTAGTGTGCGTTGGTTTTCTATATACCGATGTATTAATTGTTGTATCGTTTTTGCTAACTAGAATATCTAAAAACGGAAGTTTTCCATGTTGTTCTAATTCATATGTGAATTTAATAGTTGGTTCTATTTCGTTAATTGACTGTAGAAAATTTTTAATTAATTCTATATTATGAGGCCAAATAGCATAAACATCATCAACGTATCTCCACCAGATCAATGGTTTCAATTCTTGTGTGAATATCAATTATAAATGTTGGGGGATCTTGGTAGCCACAGGTTGCTTAACCCCCTTCACTGAATCTCGGTAAAATAAGACATAAAATCAGAAATCTCTCAATTGTATAAATAGAAACATGTTAAAAAATGTTTTCAAAATTATTGAATTTATATAAAATTCACCAATAAAAATTAATCAGCTGATTTCACGTTAAGCGTATTGGCTACCATAGGAAAGTCGATCCCAGGTCGCAACACAAATTGAAGGCAATCATTCTTTTAAACTTTAAAAATTTTTGCTTAGTGTACTCAAACCAAATATTTCAAATATCAATAAATCAAAGTAACCTTCAATTTATGTCATAAACGTCAAACTTGAAGTTTTATTATTTTGACAACGATCCTAGGTCATGGATCGAAACGTAAATAAAATAGATTTTAAAAACTATGAGTGGTTTCATTCCCAAAGAAGATTAAGAAGAATGCTAAACAAACCACAACAAACATACAGAGATTCTTTGGCTCAAAATAGATCGATTTGAGCCAACTTACCTATTATACAAGTTGCTTCATATAGCCGCTAGAGGGCTTCAAAAATCGTGAAAAATATTTGATATTTTAAAATAACTCGAAAACGCGTCGATAGATTTTGACCATTTTTGGGGTGCGAGTTTCTACTTTCAATTGACATCTTTCGGTGGTGTACGCAATAATTTTAAAAGCATACAAGTGTCCCAAAAATGATGTATAAATATCCGACCATTACCTTTTTCCTGTTTATGCAATGACTACCAATTTTTTTTTATGAGTAGCCGACTTAATTTGGAAACTTTTTTGTCTCTTGTAAAATTTTGATTAGACGAGCGGTCTGACAGAAAAAAAGTAATTTCAAATGTCTGCATACTTTCGTCATCATTGCTGCATTAAGTATAAAACGGGGCAAATCAAAAAGCATATTTTAGTAGTTGGCTTTGCTTTTTATTTGTTATTTAATTTTACTGTCATTTAACCTCAGTTTACCTGTCAAGTCGTGAATTTCTACTTAATTCAATAAAAGTTTGCATCTTTCATCTTACATTATGAGTACTTACACAAACAACGAACAGGTAGATATGCTTTAGGTTTTCGGATTTTGTCAAGGCAATGGTCGTGAAAGTGTCAGAGTCTATAGGGAAAGATTTCCTAATCGCCGAATGCCAAACCACCAAACATTCGCAAATATTGAAAGACGTCTTCGTGAACATGGTAGCTTTTAGTCAAGAAATGCAGATCGACGACGTCAACGTACCACAAGAACTGCGGATCTGGAGGAACAAATTTTGGATAGAGTTGAAGAGACCCAAAAATAAGCACCAGACGCTTAGGACTTGAACTACAAGTTCCTAAAAGTATTGTTCATGACGTTTTAAAGGAACAGTTATAACACCCATACCACGTTCAACAGGTACAAGACCTTTTGCCTATCGATCCTGAGAGGCGTCTAGGTTTCTGTCAATTTATTCAAGATCAGAGAATTCAAAATGCAAATTTCAGTCGCAAAATTTTATTTACAGACCAAGTTTCTTTTACAAGATCTGGTATCACTAACATACATAATGAACATGTTTACGCTGTAGAAAATCCTCATGCAACTAAAGTGACTCACTATCAACATTAATGTCTGGGCTGGAGTTATTGATAATTTTGTTATCGGTCCTGTTGTGATACCAAATTGATTAAACGGAGACATTTACTTCAACTTTCTACAACAAACATTGCCGAATTTATTGGAAAATCTGCCATTGTTACTTCGCCAAGACATGTAGTTCATGCACGATGGTGCTCCTCCCCACTTTACTCTAGCTGTTCGACAACATTTACACGAAAAATATCCGGATCGATGGATCGGAAGGGGATATGATGCTCCTACAAATTGGCCAGCACGATCGCCGGACTTGACGCCCTGTGATTATTTTTTGTGGGGTACCTTAAAATCTAAGGTTTATTCGTCTCCACTTGATAGCGAAGAAGAATTGTATAGACGAATTTTAAATGCAGCCAACTCTTTAAAAAATAATGCACAAACAATGCAGAGGGTTCAGTTAAACTTCTTACGAAGAGTTAATTTGTGCATTGAAGAAAATGGCGGCCATTTAAAAAATTTACTGTAATGGTCCAACACTTGTAGCGCGCTGTTAATTTTCAATGATATTAATAAAAAATAAACAAAACAAATGAAATAAAAATAAAAAACAGACATTTGAAATTATTTTTTTTTCTGACAAACCGCTCGTCTAATCAAAATTTTACATCATCATTAGGTCTTCAGTCCTAGAACTGGTTAGACGCGTACCATCATTGTTTCCTATTCTGAACTAACCTACAGATTTCCCTGAAATTTGCAGATTCTGCATCTATCACTGTCTGATCTAGGTCTACATCTACCTCTTTTTTTCTCTCTCTGCTTGTAATATATTCCATACTATTCTCCAAAAATGCCTTAGAACGTATTCCGCCCTTCTATTTCTCTTTTTCCCCAGATATCATTGTTTCCCTACTATTTCTATAACCTATTTGTTATTATCTTTGTCTGTCCATGCTATCGTCCTCATACATCTGAAGCACAGCATTTCAAAAGGCTGCTACCGTTTTTCTGTCTGCGTTTCAGACAGTCTGTATTTCATAGGCATACTGTGCTGTGCTCCACACATGCTTTCAACAATTTTCTTCTTGTTCTATGTTTGTTGTCTTTCCTCATAGGCGCTGCTCTTTCTTGTTAGATGCAGTTCGGTCACCTTCTATTGTTTTACAGTTATATGCCCTATTTCTCCGACCTTCAGTGGTTGTGAAGGGAAGTAAGCAGCATGTGGCTACCAAGTTCCCCCAACACTTAACCATTTACCGATTTAATATATTTTCCAATATATCTTTTCGCACAGTCAACATTAGTTGCAGATATTTCGCAACCAACAACTAGTTGTTTATACTAATCATCAGATTTATCTGCGTTTATTTTTTCGTCATTAGGTTTTCCGTCTCAAAACTGGTTGGACACGTACCTGCACTTATTTATATTCTGAGCTAGCCTACATAGTTCCTTGAAATTCTCACACAGCATGTGTATACAGCTTGTTCCTCTTCTATTGTTTTCTAATTTTATGCCCTATTTCACCGAGATTTAGTGAAGGGGGTTAAGCAACCTGTGGCTACCAACATCCCTCAACACTTAGACATTTGCTGAAATATTGGTTTTCCAGTAAATCCTTTCACACACTTAACATTATTCGAGAATATTGCCCAACCAATTCTTGTAGTTACTTATAATAGTCATCATGTTTAAGCACAGTTATCTTTTCGTCATTAGTTTATCCATCTTGGGATTGGTTGGATGCGTACCTCCATTGATTTCTATTCTGGGCTAGCCTACACATCTCCCTGAAACCCCTACAGCCTACATCTTTTACTATCTGTGTGCAGTAGTCTAACCTAGGTCTGCCTCTTCTTCTCTTTATCGCAAACCACTTCAAATACAAGATTGATTGTCACAAATATGTTACTTACTTTTCTTTCTGCTCTAACGAAGCTCTAGGATGGCTCTGAAACATAATTACAATTAACAAACATATAATTTTATCTAATAATTCTGTGACTATACGAAGTCCTTAATTTTGTTTCAAATACTTATCACTGAAGCGTTATATTAATTCCTTTAGCATCATAAAATCTTTGGGGAAATTAAATTTTCATAAAAAAATGAACTGAAGAAAAAAGGTTTTTATATTCTCATATTATACAATTATATACATGATAATGCAACTCAACAAAGATAAATTCTTATGAATATAATTATTACGTTACTCAATAAAGATGTAAAATTAAATTTTTATGTCTACTGAATTTTAATTGAAGTCTGTATTTTATTTAACAATATTCATTTATACTTAGTAGTTCGGAGTAGCGCTACGAGAACTGTACAAGAAATTCAAATTTTTATACATGCAATGTATTTGCTAATTAATCTCAAATCAAAATTTCATTTGTTAGAATGAAGGCACACAAACAACTTGTTGAAATAAGGTTTTGGTAAACAAGATAAGAAATAACATTTGATTAAACAAATGTTGCAAACAACATGTTATTATCATTGATGTAACTTAATATTTTTTTATACATAGTTTGACAAAAATGACTTCTAAATTTGAACATGTGATTAATAAAATAAAATCATTCTATATATTTTAAATATTGAACCCTTTAAAAGTTAAGCTTCTTTCTATTAATAAATAGGTTGCTAAATTATCTGTACGGAAAGGTATTTGCATATCAAAGCATAAAGTAATTTACAAATGAGCAATTACGTATTACGTCAATTCATATATGTGTATAAGAAATAAAATAAGGCACATGCAGCAAAAATTTCAGGAAATCAAATGGGCTTACCCACCGGCGCTAACGAGCTAACAACCTGTTAGCACTTGTTGCGACGTCAGCATTCTGTCACGTGTCGGCACAATCCAACAAGTCTGCTTACAATTTTTGTACGAAATAAATTTCCATGTTGATAAATTATTTACACATCAACTAAGTAGAATAATCTTAATATTCCATTAGAACCTTTGTAGATTACTGAAGTTGCATTGTAGATTACGGAAGTTGCACTGCAATATACTTTATTAAAAATCATAATTAATTACCTATAAAACAAACCGTTGTAAAGATTAATTACTTCATAACTTTGTTGTCTTAGACATCTAAATTAACGGTGTTACCTGTTTCGGCGCTTACGCCAGGAAAACTTAATTTCCTGTAACATCTCGTCTGTTTTATATCACAGACAAGTGAAAGTGACCTTTCGGCTCGGCGAGAAGACAAAAAGTGAGCATCTGACACAAGTCGACAAACAACATGAGGATCTTAGATATTCTACATACGAGTAAGGAACACGCGCAAGATTTGTAATAGTGTTATCAGCTATATTAATAAAATGCTTTAATTTTATTGGTTTACTAAATATACAAGAGTATTGGAATTCATATCGAGTAAAGCGTTAAATGAATAAATGCTAAATTAACGAGTTTGTAGCAGTAATGTTGACAAATAATTCAGTTCGGAATTTTTACATGTTACAATAATTTGTTTGACATTCTGCCACCTATTTTTTGGCGCAGTATTTATAGGAAAGAAGAATGTAATTATAATATATCAAGTTAGGGAACGATAGGGACGAATATAGGATTTACGTAGAATTAAATACTTTGACCAGGGAGCACGAATTTGTAAAATTATAGAGTAGGTAAAATAGCTGAATTCACTATTAAAATATTTGGCAAATGCTTAGAAAATTTGAATCCATTTTTAAAATTAGCCAGCCAGATTTGGATAGTTTTAAGACGACCCTTCAGGTCGCACAGGTAAGCAGAGCTGGCGACTGCTATCTGGTATTACGGAGCCTTCCCATTTTACCTTTGCTTGTATCTTGTTGATCGGACACACTTCAAAACCAACGCTAGGCATTTCTAGTTTTGTTTGTTAGATTTTTGTTTAGGATTGATTAATTTTGAAGCTAGATTACATTTGAAGCACGTTTACATTTTCACGTTTAAACCCAATGTAGTACCTTCGGGTGGAGCATTGGGAACGTGGCCGCAAGTATAGCGGCCCTTATTCAAATTATAATAACATATCTCCAGGCGTCGCCGTGGATCAATGTAGTAAGCGTAAGACTACGGATTTAAAGGTCCTGGTTTCAAATCCTGACACGGCTGACCGCTTGAAAAATGGCAGGTGAGCATTTTTCATTAAAATTACGACCTCGTTCGGATGAGAGGTTAAATGGAGGTCCTGTGTGTAAGTGTTGTCACGCACGTTAAAGATCCCTACTTTGCCTGGAACGGTAAAGGTTCGGCAAAATTGTAAATTTCTAAGCAAAAAAAACTCGCCTCCTGGCCAATGTAGTACCTTCTGGTGGAGCATTGGAAATGTAAATGCACGATGACTTATATCTCCATTTTCTAGTTAGCTGTTGAAGTATGCGGACATGTTTTACGCAGCTCCCGCTTCTGCATCAACAAGTAAGTTTTTATATGGGGTTTTTACCATATTTTTATATTTAAAGCTCTATTATTGATTGTATTTAATTTTATTATTGAGTTGCCTAAAATTTCAATACGCCGGGCAGTAAATAAAACTAAAGAAAACAAAATTTAAATCAAATAAATAATAAACAAATTACGTTTTAACTTAAATTTTAACCAAAACTCGCGTTTAAAAATAAAGTAACTTAAATTTCGGACTACTAAACCAAAAATCTAATCAACAAATACCCAAAATAAATTCAAAAAAATTTAAAAAGGCGTTTTTAATAAATTTAAAATAAAAACTGCATAAATCGTGTAAAAAACCGTCTAAAAACATCAAAAAAGTGTGTAAAATTTTATAGTGGGCGTATAATAAAATAACATCCTAAAAACCAAAATTTATGGCCTTTTAATTTAAAAAAGTAACTCAAAAACCGTAGATTTTAAAATAAATTAAACATAAATATTCCATATTTTAAGTACCCGCGTACTTAAAGATTCCTAAAGTCGATCTTTTGGTTTAATCAGTAGTGTAACACGTGAAGGTCGTGCCCGGCACCGAGTAAACACGTTTATTTCTACAGTTAAATTTAAAGTGCAGTAGTTTATAAATTTGACATTTAGAAGTAATTAGCTTGTTAGCATGGTGGTCCATCGAAACGAAGAGCCGGTGCCACGGAAGAAGAGGGTGATCGGTCGGAGTCTGCTAGTTTGGAGACTGAGGACGTTGTCGGGGGGAAAAAGCTTACGGTCGTCTTGAAGGACGTTAGGTTAGGGACTCAGGAGAAGGTTGAGGAGGTTGGATATCTGCGGGGGTCGTGTTGGGGGAGTCGGAGCCTCCAGCGGTGGTTGCGGCGCCTGAATTGCCTGTTACTTCAAGAGGCCAGCGTAAAACCTCGACTAGCAGCAACGGTAGCGTTGCCGCTAGCGACTTCGATGAGCTGGAGCAATTGAAGTTTAGGTTGAGGAAGGCGCACGCGGTCATCTGCGGGAAGGTGCCGAAATAGAAAAGTAAAAAATTAAAAAAAAATGAATTAATTATGATTATAAGCTAAATCTAATATGCACGACAAACCCACACACCACTAAAACAATCACTATCAAACCTTAAACGCGCGGAATATCGGGAATAAATCAAAACAAATAAATAATAACAAACTAAATCAAAAACCCTCATTAATTTAAATCAGTAAATAAATAAAGAAATTAAAATAGAGTGAAACCGTGACTTCCGCCCTCCCCCAAACTTTAAAGTGATAGTGATTGTGATCCCCCCAGAATGTTTAGTGCCTACCCAACAGGACTTTAGCAGTTCATACATATCTTCCCTTAGCAGTACGATATAAATAGACGTAAGAAGACGACGAAATCTTCGAATACTGGAGAAATTATTATCGAGGTAAAAAGGAACATTGTGGCGGCTGCACTCGCATAAGCATTGATATGTATTAATAAGTAGATTTGAAATAATTTAAAGAGCACGTTTTTGTGAGTAATGGCGCTAGCCGACATAATGCTTATGCGAGTGCACCTGATAAATTGGGCAATGCTTTTTTCTTTTTTGTGCGCTGCTATATGCTTAATGCTTATTAGATATCTATTTACAAAAATATATTTATTTATATTTATATTTTATATTTATTTATATTCATTTTGCATTTATTTTTGGAGCTTGATTTGTTTTCTCTGACGTTCTACCGTCATTTTTGGTGGCAGCATTTTATAGGAACGAAGATTGTAATTGTGAAGCATGTAATTATAATATAAATCAGTTAGGGAATGGTAGGGAAAGCTAGGGATGGATTTAGGCTAAAGATAGAATAAATTACTTAGATCTGGGAGAACGAATTTGGAAACTTATAGAACAGGCAAAATAGCTGGATTTACTATTAAAATATTTGGCGAATGCTTAGAAATTTGAATCCATTTTTAATATTAGTTAGCTAGATTTGGATAGTTTTAAGACGACTCTTCAAGTCGCACCGGTAACCAGAGCTGGCGACTGCTATCCGGTATTACGGATCCCTCCCCTTTTACTTTCGCGTGTGTCTTGTTGAACGGACACATTCCAAATGAACGCTAGGGATACCACTATTCAAATCCTATTTTTATTTTTTGTTTTAGTTTGTTAGATTTTTATTTAGGATCGATTAATTTTGAAGTTAGATTACATCTGAAGAACCTTTATATTTTCGTGTTTAAACCCAAGTAGTAACTTCGGGTGGAGCATTGGGGATGTGGCCGCAATTATAGCGGCCCTTATTCAAATTATAATGACATATCTCAAGACCGATGTGATGCTATTGGCTGAAGTATTTGAACAATTCTGTTCAAGTTGTCATTTAACTTATGGACTAGACCTCGCCCACTATTACATCCTTCCGGCATACACTTGGGATGGAATATTAAAGCATACTCATCAGGAACTTGAGTTATTAACTGACATTGATCAACTGCTATTTATTGAAAAAGGTATACGAGAAGAACTTAGTCAAGTGTGTTCGGTCCGGCGTGCATCGGCGAACAATAAATATCTACGTTCTTATGATTTTTGAAAGCCCGATGTGTATCTTATGTACTATGTCGTTAATAATCAATACGGATGGACAATGAGCCAGCTCTTACCCTATGGAGGATTTGTATGGGTGGACACCAAAACATATACAATACCTTCGTTATTAAACCTTGCCATAAAACAAATTTAACAACCAATATTATATTCAAAATTATGGCTTAACCATGGCATCGAACATCTCATCAATCCTAGCCGAAATCTTTAAGAATTATCTTGAAACTGTCTTCTTGCAAGAATCATTTTTCTTCAAAATAAAGTCATATTATGGACCCGTTATGTTGACGATATTCTTAGCATCCACCAAAGTAGTGATTCGGATATCAACAATTTTTTAATTTACCTAAACTCAATACATCACAACACTAATTTCACTATTGAAACATCCATAGATAATACTTTACCATTTTTAAACCTAAAACCTGTAACAATGTTATTTTTGATAATAAATCCCTCCATAAAACTGCGAGAATAATATAACAATTTTATTAAAACAATAGTAAATTACATTCAACAACAAAAGTAATACGTTAAGCCTGCATCGTCCTTTGGTATTCTATTTGTGGTTAAATATCTGCGTCATCTACAGCTATTTACAAACACATCTCTGTTTGACGCCCCCCCCCCCGGACGCATCGGCTGCCCGAGCTAGTTTTGTAGTCAGTCGGCCATATGTGGAAGAAGCAATAACATGTATCCTGGATTGCAGACCGGCAATTTGCGAATCCACTTCAATGAGTAAGCACATCTTCGAATAACGGTCGGTAACGTATAAAGTTTATTAACTTGTTTAATTTGAGATAATTGATTTAGCGCGACGATTTATAATGCTACAACTTACGATGCGACTTTTAGAATACAAAATTTAGGAGGCAATTTTAAGAGGACGACACTTGTTATGCAAACTTTTAAGACACCCAAGGACAATGTAAAGATGCTATCTTAGTAAGGCGGCGTAATTCAACTACAGGATTACAACGGCTGCAGAATGTATCGTAACCGTATTTGATTTGACACGTGGGACGAATTCTTAGTAGAAGTTGTTTTGGATGAATTTGGTTCACACTACAACGCTGTGATCGTTGCATGAAATAACGAGGATCTCATCGTTCCTTGTAACAATGCGACAAATGCAGTTTTGGTTCGTAGATAGCTTTAAGTTCTTTTTATGTGTTTCACACTAGGAACACGGTAATTTGTTTTAATGCGTAAAAGCATGAATATTGTAAAAGTTTCAACTATTTGTTGAGCTGGATTTTCCAGTATTAAAAATTAAAGTTTACTGATTTGATGTTTTGAGAAAACAACACGCGTGGTTCTTTATGAATAGTTAGTAACGTCAACAGGTGTTACTGACGTCATATATTTTTCTGCAGTATACTGCTGACAGATGTATTTTTGAAAGCAAATGCCTCGAACAGCTTTAGTACAAGTGATATAAACACGACTATTTTTGTGATCTGCTTTATATAAATTAAAACTTGCATATGTAATTTAAAAAAACTTGAATACTAACATTTTAGAAGTTATTAATTTGTCCTCTGCCTGAACAGATCTGCACAGGTCGGAGCCCTATTTGTATAACAAGTTCATATTATACTGTAAAGTATTTGACTAAAAATAATTAAGATAAACCTGAAGTTGAAAACTATGGATTGATACAGTTATTGATTAAATTTTTGTTATAAATCATATTATTTTAAAAGAGGTTCTTTTTAGTAAACAATTGGTTCAGGATTAAAGTTTTTTATTTTGATCAAGTATGATCAAATCTAATCACATAAAGCTAACATCCTTATGAGTAGGTCTTTGATGCCAAATTTTTATTGGAAATACCTTTTTACTACTTCTTTATGTATTTTTGCTGGACACAAATAGTGTTCCACTCTTTTATGTATTTAACTATTACAATTACTTTACAGGGGCTGCCTCATATTTTTTTTAAGACATATTTTTGTTAAAGAAGGCAACGTCCCATCATTGGGTTACCACGCCCATACAAAAAACCAACGTGGGGCATATGTTCACTAGCACCCAATGTCTAGGCCTCGAAATTTGTTTGTTCAAAAATTATTTTGCTTCGAAATTTGTTCGTTCAAAAATTATTTTGCTTCGAAATTTGTTTGTTCAAAAATTATTTTGCTTCGAAATTTGTTTGCTCAAAGTTTATTTTGCATTAAGATTTGTTTGTTTAAATTTGCTCTTGATATAAGTTTGGTTGAGACGTTAACCCCCATTCAGTCAATTAATTACCTTAGTCAAATTTATTTTTAACTTTCATTCTGTTTTGACCCAATATAATTTTTTTTGATATTGTTTTGGCAAAATTTATTTTACCAAATACACTTTTTGACTTTTACCTTTAGGTGCCCGAATTTGTTTTGATAATTTTCGTAAAGCTCAAATCATTTAGATTTATCAGTTTGATTTCATTAAAATATTAGGCTATTGCAATCATGTTGGAAAAATTCCAAATTGTTTGTCTACTTAAAGAGGAGCTGGAGTATGAACTGAAAATTAGAGGAGTAGTGAGTGAGAGACCAGTTTTGGAGAAAAGAAAAATTTTAGGAAGATTGTTAGCTAAAGAAGCTGATAAGCCTGGAGTTTAATTTGCTTGAGTCAATAAAAAACATTTTTGTCCGAATTTGATGATAAGGCGACGGATTCTATTTTGAGGGTACATTGGTTTGAGCTGTCGTCGTATCATTTGAGAATTGCTCTTGTGCATAAGCACGTTTTTGGTTTTGTTAGCAGATTTTTATTTAGATCAGCATTGCAACGCAATTTAGTCTAGGCGGAACTTGTCGTCGTGGTTGGTCGCTCAGCAGTATGATAGTCTAGACAAGACTCAGGAAGAGTTGGTCGCTCAGCATTACATAAGTCTAGACGAGACTCGAGGTGAGTTGGTCGCTCTAGAATTTTTGCATCATATTTTTTTAGTTGATGTAATTTTTGTATTGTTAGTCTAGGTGAGACTCGTAGAGGGTTTGTCACTCTAGCAAATTTAGGCGTTGTGAAGCATTGTAGTTGTTTCGACAGTTCGGTTGGTAGTAGGGTGCGAGTGTACCTGAACACTGATTTTTTTTGTTAGCTATCGTCGTGATTAGTTTTTTATTGATGATTCAAAAGCAGGAAAATGGCTGTCAATTGTTGGTGACTGGTTCTCGAAGTATTCGATTTTACAACCTTTGCGCAGTGCCAAGGCACATTTGATTGAAAATTTTTTGGAAGAAAAAGTGTTTCTTGTCTACGGCGTACCACAATTTGTTATTTGTGATAATGGTCCACAATTGATTGGACGTGTTTTTAAAGCTTTGTGTGCAAGGTACGAAATCCAAAAGATTTGGTACAATGCTATTTATGCTCCTCAATGCAATTTTGTGGAAAGAATTAATAAGTCAGTTGGTACTGCAATCCGTTCTTACGTAGAAGAACATGATACCTGGGATAATGAGCTATCGAAAATTCAGTACGCAGTTAATTCAGCAAAACACGAATCCACCAACTATTCTCCAAAGCATATAGTAACAATATTGAACCCGGTGAGGATGTAGATGTTGTTTCAACTAGTAGACCTTCTTATGTTTTGGATCGTCAACCTTTGTTCGATATTTTTGGGAATGTCCGTGAAAATTTACATGTAGCTTATCAACGTTCGAGTAAACGCTACATTCTTAGAAGAAGAGACATTTCATTTCAAATCGGAGAAAGCGTTTGGAGGACTAATAAGGTACTTTCGAGTGCTAGTGATAAATTCTCCGCTAAGTTAGCTCCAAAGTTCATTTTGTGTAAAGTTCGTAAAAAATATTCCAATTTAGTGTATGAATTAGAGAATGAGGATGGAACAAAAGTCGGAAAATGGCATGTTAAGGACTTGAAACCCGTTGAAGCATCATATCCAGATGAAAATGATGATCCTGACGATTAGTTCCAGTCTAGACATTTCTTTGATTTTAAGTAAAACAATAGTTGTTTGCTTCGTTTTGTTCGGATTTTTGATTTAGTATCGTTTAACTAATACTAAACGGAGACTGTCCTTTTGTAACTTATTTTGTTTGAAAATTTTGTTTGATAATTGAAACATGTGGTTAAGGTTTTGTGTAGTAGTTTTGTGGTGTGCATTTGTGTGGATACTGATTGATTTCGTCGCGTGTTATTTGAAGATGTTATTAGAAGATGTCTATAGAAGATATCATTAGAAGATATCATTCGAAGATATCATTAGAAAGTAGAAATAAGTTGACTATTTAAGTTGATAGTCCTGATTTCTACATATTTAGGTAGAGAGAATATTGGCTTATTCTTTCCCTTATTTCGGACCTTTCAGAAATTTTTGTTTGATAAGGTCAGAGGTTTGCACGGTAAACCTCACCTTTTGATCCATCACTAATAAGATGTGTTGTTTGAAAATTAGTGATAAGATAATCAGTAGGGTGTAGGAGATTACAGTCCTAACTGGTTCGATTTTGAATTCAATTTTTGTAAGTAACCTGTTAGTTAGGTTACCTTAGTTTTGATTATCACTTTGTGATAATAATATTTTGAATTCGATTTATGTAAGTAACCTGTTGGTTAGGTTACCTTAGTTTTGATTATCACCTTGTGATAATAATATTTTGAATTCGATTTTTGTAAGTAACCTGTTAGTTAGGTTACATTAGTTTTGATTATCACTCTGTGATAATAATATTTTGCATTCGATTTGTGTAAGTAACCTGTTAGTTAGGTTACATTAGTTTTGATTATCACTTTGTGATAATAATATTTTGAATTTAAACCTGTTAGTTAGGTTACCTTTTTGATTATCAGTTCATAATGATAATATTTTGAATAGTTATGCTATTTTGATGTTATAGCGTTCCTTTTTTTTGTAGATACAGTTGCTTGAGCTCCAGGAAGTGGAGTTTTTATTTTTGGAAATTAAGATAATTTGTAATGTGTTTAGTTACAGTTAGTAGATACTAGCCTTAGTAGGAGTAAGAAAACTCTAGTTAAAGGGTTACTTTAAATTTAGACTTTGATTAATTTTTTTGTCCCGTGGAGTGTTTGACTTTTTAATTTGACCTCTCTCAATTTTGACATACATCGATTGTGACTCCCCGAATTTGTCTCCCTATGGACGCTTGGTACACGTAGTTACCGACACACTCAAATTTGTAGATATTTGTCCCCCTCGTCTTAGTAGGTTCATAAGAATTCATAATGATAATTAAGAATGTAGAAGAGGCTAGTATATATTTATAAAAAAAATCTTTTGTATTTGTTTTACTTAAATTTTTCTTTGTTAAAAAAAAAAAAAGGATTTTTTTCTTTTAGGAAAGGGGTAGTGTAACAATTTTATTTTTGATAATAAATCCCTCCATAAAACTGCGAGAATAATATAACAATTTTATTAAAACAATAGTAAATTACATTCAACAACAAAAGTAATACGTTAAGCCCGCATCGTCCTTTGGTATTCTATTTGTGGTTAAAAATCTGTGTCATCTACAGCTATTTACAAACACATCTCTGTTTGACGCCCCCCCCGGACGCCTCGGCCGCCCGAGCTAGTTTTGTAGTCAGTCGGCCATATGTGGAAGAAGCAATAACATGTATCCTAGATTGCAGGCCGGCAATTTGCGAATCCACTTCAATGAGTAAGCACATCTTCGAATAACGGTCGGTAACGTATAAAGTTTATTATCTTGTTTAATTTGAGATAATTTATTTAGCGCGACGATTTATAATGCTACAACTTACGATGCAACTTTTAGAATACAAAATTTAGGAGGCAATTTTAAGAGGACGACACTTGTTATGCAAACTTTTAAGACACCCAAGGACAATGTATAGATGCTACCTTAGTAAGGCGGCGTAATTCAACTACAGGATTACAACGGCTGCAGAATGTATCGTAACCGTATTTGATTTGATACGTGGGACGAATTCTTAGTAGAAGTTGTTTTGGATGAATTTGGTTCACACTACAACGCTGTGATCGTTGCATGAAATAACGAGGATCTCATCGTTCCTTGTAACAAGGCGACAAATGCAGTTTTGGTTCGTAGATAGCTTTAAGTTCTTTTTATGTGTTTCACACTAGAAACACGGTAATTTGTTTTAATGCGTAAAAGCATGAATATTGTAAAAGTTTCAACTATTTGTTGAGCTGGATTTTCCAGTATTAAAAATTAAAGTTTACTGATTTGATGTTTTGAGAAAACAACACGCGTGGTTCATTATGAATAGTTAGTAACGTCAACAGGTGTTACTGACGTCATATATTTTTCTGCAGTATACTGCTGACAGATGTATTTTTGAAAGCAAATGCCTCGAACAGCTTTAGTACAAGTGATATAAACACGACTATTTTTGTGATCTGCTTTATATAAATTAAAACTTGCATATGTAATTTAAAAAAAACTTGAATACTAACATTTTTAGAAGTTATTAATTTGTCCTCTGCCTGAACAGATCTGCACAGGTCGGAGCCCTATTTGTATAACAAGTTCATATTATACTGTAAAGTATTTGACTAAAAATAATTAAGATAAACCTGAAGTTGAAAACTATGGATTGATACAGTTATTGATTAAATTTTTGTTATAAATCATATTATTTTAAAAGAGGTTTTTTTTAGTAAACAATTGGTTCAGGATTAAAGTTTTTTATTTCGATCAAGTATGATCAAATCTAATCACATAAAGCTAACATCCTTATGAATAGGTCTTTGATGCCAACTTTATATTGGAAATACCTTTTTACTACTTCTTTATGTATTTTTGCTGGACACAAATAGTGTTCCACTCTTTTATGTATTTAACTATTACAATTTCTTACAGGAGCAGCGTTTTATTTTATTAAGACAGGTTTTTGTCATCGAAGGCGATCTTTTTTACTTTGGGTCTCCACGTCCGCCCTTAGAAATATGCCATGCAATTATCATAATTAAGTCAGGACTTGGTGGCGCCTATTTGGTTTAGATTAAGTTTGATCTACAAACAGATTTCGACTTACTCTCCCATTTCTCATAGCTCTGCCCAAGGAATAGACCCCTAGTTATGTCGGAAGACTTCGTTATACTTGCTCACAACGTGAGCCCAGATAATTATAAGAAAAATTAGTTTCACTGGCACACAACGTGGTGCAAGAAATAATAAGGAAAACCGTTTCACTGCCACCCAATGTGGGGCTGGTGCTTTTAGAAAAAATACGTTTCAAACTCACTTCTATTCCTTCTAATATCGAATGTAATATATATAGAAAACCTACCACTACTGATATTATTATCCCATTTTGATTTTTGCCATCCTTTAAGTGATAAACTTGCAGCTTTCAGAACATATTTTAAAAGATTATTTACTGTCCCATAAATAAAAACCATTTTATAGATGAATTATATTTAATTAGATAAATTGCTATTAACAACAATTATCCTATTAATATAATTAACAATCTTTTTTACAAACTCTAAAAGAAAATTAAATTACACACTAACTTAATAATTATTAAAAAAACCCTACCAATTATTTTGGTGTACCTTATTACAAATAATTTCATACAAAATTCAAAATATTTTTAAAAAACATAATATTAATATCTCATTTAAAACGAATAATAATATCGGTTCAATTTTAATTAACAACAAAGATAAAATAGACGGCAAACTAAAATCAAGCATCAGTAAATTAACTTGCGATACATGTCATGCGTATTACATAGGCCAGACTGGTCGTAGCTTTTTACATAGATTTAACGAACATAAAAACCTAATTAATAAATACCGTCGTGATAACAATCTTAATTAAAGTTTTTCTTCGTTTGTTTAACATATAGCCTATACAAATCACAACTATCTTGATACTTTCGAAATACTTCACACATTAAATAAAAATTTCAAACTCGATTTCCTCGAAATCTTAGAAATAAAAAGACCATCTGATAATATTTGTTTAAATGAAATACAAGATTTTGCTCATAACCACTTAACTTTAAAATTACTTCTCATTCTATATCCCCATTACCTATAATTCAGTCACATCTTTTATCATTAGTTTCCACACCAACGTGGTCAGTCATTTATTATCATTTTAATTTCATACAGAGGGTTTAATTCTAAATAACATTGTAACATTTCTCCAGTTCTTTAATTTAGTGTTAACACACAATATTCAACAACTTTTAATAAAAACTTTTAATTTGTCTTATGTCTTAATCCTAAGTATTTCATATCGTATTTTATAATTTAAATGTACCTAATTTTTAGGAACCATATTCGTAGATTTTAGATGTTGTTTTGTTGTTTTAATCCTATTATTTCATTTGGATTTTATTAGCCTGATCTGCTTAATTATTATTAAACAATTTGATGTGAGAAGATTTTGTGACATATTATATTTTGTTTGAATTTTACTTTAATATAACTTCTTGTCTAGATCACGCAGATAGTGAAAGATGCGAGATGCGAGACGCGAGTTATGTAATCTCCCAATTGATATATGTATAAAGAAATAGAATAATTAAGGAATTATTAGAAAGTGTTAGGAATGCGCTAAGTGAATTGCAACATTGTAAAACAAGGACAATTTGTAAAGTTTATTAACGTTCATGAGAACGGATGCGCTACTTTGTAGCACAGACGATAGTGACACTGCAGATGTCAGGTCACAGACGGTCACTGACGGTCACGTGCCGAGATTACCTAGAAAGTAAGATCGCAACAATGTATTTATGAATAGAGTTAAGAATATGCAGACATGAGATCTGCAAGTTCCTACAGCCATGTGAGGAAGTAGGGATATTATAAAACCAGGGAGCCCCAGTCGAAATCAGTTAGTCAAGTCAAGCTTTGTAAAATTTCATTATTGATGTGTGTTTAAGAAATAAATGTGTTAAAGAAGTATGGAAATAGTTTTTTAAAAAAGCTGCTACCGAACCACGAACTTTAACTGGCGCAGTCGTAACGGATGTCAAAAAGTCACTAGGAAACCAAAATTCGAAGAACTGGTGGTCTGGAATTTCAATTTCGAATTTGGCAGAACCAAAACAGAAGTTGGAGGCGAAACAAGAATCGTCGAAACCCAGCAAACAAACAGAAGTTGAAGGCGAAACAAAATCGTTCAAATTTAACAAAAGAAAACCAACGTGGAAAAAGTACTAGAATCGACGGACTCCATGAAAGCAACAAAACAATTAGTGTAAGCTCATTTTCGTTTAAACCAATTGAATTTTTATTTTTTATTTTACGAACATATTTAATATTTGCTAGCTTATGATTTACATATGTATATTGATTATTGTTACCATTATTTTATACAATTTATTGAAAATAATTCACTGAACTATTGCAAGGGATTATCTTCAAGTTATTTTTGAAAATTATTTTATTCTTTGTTTAAAAGAGACATATAAAAACTTGAGAAAATTAAAAAGTCGCATTTAAGCGCACTTGAGACCAAAAATACGAAATTAACAGGCCCAAAAATTTTAGAAACAAAACAAAAACGAATTTCTAATTCAACAAAACGGTATTAACTGGCACACTAGCCTGAGAATAAAAGCGAAAATTAAATCACAAAATTGAAACCGAAATCTTTATAATAACGCAACAAAATAACAAAATAAATTATCCAGACGCAAACTCATTGTATCCCGTAAATAATAGACCCAACTTGCAATCTATTATTAACCCTACATCTCTATTATGAGAATTAACAAAGCGCAAATTCAAACGTAAAATCTCATCATTAAAAGTGAATAAAATCATTTACCTTGCACGCAACGAATATATCTAATCATAATTACTGAACAAAAGCTATTCAAAACGCATCGCGAAATCTAAATATAACCATACAAAAACCTTTAGTATAAAAAGTCAAGCATTATAAATTAAAGCCTAATAAAATTACGACCGGAAACTTTTATAAAATATCATCTTAAATACGAAAACTTACGTTTAATTATAAAACCAATTCAAGAAGCCTATAAATAATTACGATACTGAAAAACGCATATTGCAACCTCATTCAGACTTGACTAAAATAATTAAATACTGCAGCAATTAACAGAATATAAATTTCATTATTCCCAAACACGACATTGTATAATTAAATATTTTAGAACGAGATAATTAATTATAGAAAAGACGCAATCTATTCAAACAAAAGCTTTCAGGAAAGAACAAATAAAGTATAAATTGTATTAAATCACATCATTCACCTACAGTATATTTAAAAATAATCTTGCAACAGAGACACTGACGTAACCAATTAACTGGCAACATCCTACAGTAGATTACAACATTGTAATAAAACGAGACCATTGTATGCAACTTTGAATAACGAAAGAGACGACACCTTGCAAATTTATAATTAACACTTAAAGTTCACGAGACGAGAAGCATCGCAGACACCTTATAAATTACATAAACCCACGGGCAGAGATAATTACTACAAACATAATTAAAATCAGCAAAATTAAAATATAAAAGTTTTAACTGACGCAAAGCAAACGAAGTGAAATAAATTACCATAAAAATCATTCAGTCACATTCAAACTTCAGAAATCAAACCTCCAATAAAATTAATATCAGCAAATTAAAAATAAACGTAACTAAGACAATACCAAGCCTAAAACTCATAAAATAATTACTACACCGTGCAATTAAATACAAAATAAGCGACTCAATTCTTTAAATAATCTGAAATGACTTAAGCTAAAAATAGTAAGTAACCCGACGCAATTTAAACGGAAAATTAATAAATCCAAGCAAGGAATAACGATACGAACCACGAAATAAATCCAAATTTTTACAAAATCGAAAAATAACCAAAGTCAAATTAAAAAATTAATTATCAGAACATTCCCCCAGCCAAAATAAGTGAAGATATGAAGATCTACTTGGAGATGACTCCAAATTTAAATGGAGACCAATGTCTTCTCAGTAATTTCATAATAGCCTGTGAAATATTTTTAAAAACATTCTATAAGCACGGTGACAACGAAAGCAACGTATTATTCTTACATCTTATAATCAGTAAACTAACCGGAAGCACACTAACATTAATTGCGAGTCGAGATTACCTAGACCAGTGGGATGACTTCCGACGCATATTGATTACATATTTCGGCGATCAAAGAAACCTAAAATGCCTAGTACGCGATTTAATAAACCTTAGAATAAAAAACAACCAATCCCCGTACCAATTTGAAATAAAATGCCAAGATGTAAAAAGTTTAATCTTGACAAAACTAAAAATTGAGGAAACCGACCCAAATGTCAGACTTTAAAAACAAAAATGTACGACGAAATGGCATTAAACACGTATCTAAATGCACTACCCGAACGACTATTAGACAAAATCAGATTTCAACATCCCCAAGACTTAGAAGAAGCTATGAACATGATAATCGAGGAAGAAAACGTAATGTACTACAGAAACCGATTATACAATCCCAACGCGAATAAAGGTTATACACCAATAAAAACCATACAACCCGCGAGACAAACAATTCCCCAACAAAAATTCACCCCACTCAATGCACAAACAAACCAACCGCGAATCAATAATCCACATTTTAATAACGCAAACTTTAATAACCAATATAAACATTTTTCAAAACCAACGATCAGCCCAAATTTTACGAAGCCCGCATTTCTACCAAGATTCCACCAAAACGTAAATCAGCAAAGACCAGCATTCAACGCGAATCCTATTAGAAACTCACCAATGACAAATACTAATAATAATAATCCTAATAACTTTATAAACCTACACCAATGGATACCTCATCTAGTAACACCAGATCAAACACAAAAATAACACACATTCGACCGAACCCTAACCAAAAACGCACTTTTACATCGAAGAACTATTTCACCAAGAAGTAGAGGAATATGAAGATGACCAGAATAATTACACTCGACCAAGTACAGACAATGAACAAAACGAATCCAACAATTATGAACGCCAAGAATCATACGAAACTTACGACGAGGATGACAAAGAAAACGCGTGCTCAAATTTTCAGATAGACCGACTTATAAAAGATCAAACGTAATAAACTTAAATAATATGAATCACCTAGCACTACCTTATATAGAAATACCTCACGCCGGATTCAAATTACTAATCGATACCGGATCTTCAAAAACATTAATTAGCCCGCGGACCGGAAAGAAAATTATTTAAACTATGTAGAAAGGGAACCGTTTAAAATTAAAACAGCCCATCAAACAACCCTACACCAATTCGTAGCAAACATACCCTAACGTAAAAATGAAGCATAAATTCTGCATATTCGAATTTAATGACAAATATGACGGACTATTAGGAATGGACCTTCTAAGAAAATTAGGAGCCAACATCGACATAAAGAACCGTTTACTAAGAACCAAATACGAATCCCCATTAAATTTCAAAATAACCAAGTTGAAGAAAAATACACAATAGAACCCTGAACAGAGAAAAAGATAAAAATCCCAGTAAATTCAAATAACAAATTAGGAACAATAAATCACATAACTTTTCAACAAGGAGTAGAGACCCCAACCGCATTAGTACAAACAAAGGATAATTATGCCACAACAACGATTTTAAATTCATATGACTACCCCGTAGAACTACCTTTAACAAACCCAATTAACGTAGAAGAATTAAATTTTAACGAGATGGAAATAGACGAAAATTAAACGACAATTTCAACCCTGTAGAAAACGACAAAATGTTAAGAGAAAATTTAAGTAATATCCGCTTCAACACCGATATCAATCACGAGGAACAAAGAGCAATAAAAAATTTATGTTTCGAATACCGCGACATATTCCATTGCGAAGGAATACCCCTAACATTTACAAATACGGTCAAGCATAACATTGAACTAACCGATAACAAACCTATATTCACAAAAGCATACAGGTTACCCCAGGCAAGTCAGGATGAAGTTGACAGACAAGTAGCCGATCTATTAGATCAAGATATCATACAACACTCCAATTCACCATGGAGCAGCCCCGTATTAATAGTACCAAAGAAACTGGACGCATTAGGAAAACGAAAATACAGAATGGTAATAGATTACAGAAAATTAAATAAAAAAACAGTAGACGATAAATATCATTCATCATTTTGTTTTCGACCTTATTTAAGGTCGTTTTGACGTAGTTCTAATTTCTTTTCTATTCTGTGCTAATCTAAAAAGCTCTACATACCCTTCACAATCTAAATTTCTAATTATTTGACTAATATAGCTTGGTCTAGGTTTTCCTATATCCTTCTATCTTTTTCCTATCCCCCTGGTTCTACATTGATATTAGCAACCTGATGGTTGTTAAAGAACTCTAACATGTTTACATGATTACCATTTACAAGGAAATGAAATATAACCTGGTTATCTGCTTCAGAAAGGAAAAGTGTTAAATTATATGTAATGGTAGGGCTTAAGCAACGAATCGCTGCCAAGATGCCAGACCGCTACCTAATTGTGAGTTATGTCATGGTGACGTTTATTAAATTATATGTTATGGTAAGGCTTAAGCAACGAATCGCTACCAACATGCCAGACCGCTAACTAATTGCGAGTTATGTCATGGTGACATTTAGTTAACTGATTTTTTTTGTTTTGTTTTTGAACTTACTTAAAGTCGGTTTGACGCAGCTCTCAATTCTTTTCTATTCTGAGCTAGTCTAAAAAGGTCTACATACCCTTCACAACTTAAATCTCTAATAATTTGACCAGCAACTTTTCAAAGAGTAATGGATAATATACTACGAGGGATACACAACGAGAAATGCTTTGTGTACCTAGACGATATCATAGTTTATTCAACATCATTAGTGGAGCATATAGAAAGATTAAGAGAAGTGTTCGAAAGATTAAGTAAAGCACAATTTAAAGTACAATTAGATAAGAGCGAATTTCTACAGAAAGAAGTAACATTTTTAGGACATATAATAACACCAAGAAGTCATGCCGATCCCCGATAAAACAAACGCTGTATTAAATTACCCCATACCAAAAAGTAAATAAAGAAATAAAAGGATTTTTAGGACTTAGTGGTTATTACCGCAAATTTATTAAAGGTTATGCTCAAATAACCAAGCCCCTGACAAATTGTTTAAAGAAAGCAAACAAAATTGTACATACCCCAAAATTCATTAAAGCCATACATAAAATCAAAAGTATATTAAGGAATCACCCCGTATTAGAATACCCCGATTTTTCGAAACCATTCATATTAACAGCGGACACATCAAATGTAGTATTAGGCGCAGTATTAAGCCAAGGAACAGTAGGCAATGATAAACCCATCAGCTACGCATCCAGAACCCTCAACGAAACCGAGCAAAGATATAGGACAATAGAGAAAGAATTGTTAGCCATAATTTGGGCAACAAAGTATTTTAGACCCTATCTATACGGACGAAAATTTTATATGTACACAGATCATAGACCATTAGTATGACTATGCAAACTTAAGGAACCTAATTCAAAATTACAACGATGGAGATACCGATTAGAAAAATATGACTACGAAATCACATACAAAAAAGGAATTTACAATAATAACGCAGACGCTTTAAGTAGAATACAGCTTAACGCACTAGAAACAGAATCAGTTATAGGAAACGTAGACGAAACAGTAATTAGAGAAGATGTAGACGAAGTGGACACAGAATGACGAACCGAAAACCGCGATTAAAATTTTAAATGAAGCCATCGATATGAAACCCAATCAGTTTATAATCACCGAAGTTTTAATCAACCCCAACCCTGTAAAATATACAAAAGTAGTTAACAAAAAGATATACCAAATTCAGACAACCAAAGACGACAATGAAGCACAAATAATTAAAATTCTAAAAGAATACACCCCCGAAAAAAAAACGATTTTACTTTTACTTTATCATGGAAAACTTGTATAAACGATTTTCTTAATTATATGTTAAATTATTCAATAATTCTGGACCTGAACTTATAAGATACACAAGAAAATTAATAACATTAGACGACCCTGACGAAATAAATGATGTGATCAGAAACCAACACGAAGGAAAGACCAACCATCGTGGAATTAATGAAACCCTAAAACAAATTATGAGACTAACTACAGATTTTATCAACCAATGTGAACTATGTGACAAAGCAAAATATGACAGGAAACCCCCAAAGATACCCTTAATGTTACTAAAACACCTGACGAACCCTTTCAGAAATTACATGCCGATACTCTAGTAGTAGAAGCACAAAGTTACTTAACAATCGTAGACGCATTTACAAAATTAGACCAAGCAATACCAATCACCTCTAAAAATAGTATTGACGTAACCCAAGGATTTTTACATTACTTTACATTTTATGGAACGCCCGAAACAATAACGTTAGATAACGGCACGGAATTTAAAGATGAAACAATACAAAACACTTTGGAATTACACAAAATAAAAATTCACTTTATCACTGAAAACCACCCTGAATCCAACGGACTAATCAAGAGACTACATTCAACCCTACTGGTACAAATCAGATTATTATGAATAACTTACAAGAAGGATCACATAACTAATTTAATGTCATGCGCATTAATAGCCTATAACAACACAATCCATTTATCAACTAATTTTACACCACTAGAATTAACTCTAGGACATTCAGATTCACGCAACCCTCATGACATACACTATAACAAAGAAATTTATCAGCAATACGCCAGAGATCATAAAGAAAAACTAAAATAACTTATGACAAAGTAAAGGATAAGTTAGATAACGACAAAGAACGCATTACCGCGACCCGTAATAAAAACACAGACGTAAACAAATTTTCATTAGGACAAACCGTGTACGAGAAAAACTTCCAAAGCAAAAGACACAAAACGGCACCTAGAAATTTAGGCCCCTTTAAAATTAAAAGAATATCCGACAAAACGTAGCCGTAGTAGACAACGGCAAGATAACAAAATATATCGACTTGAAAAATTTAAGACACCCTGTACTTTCAGATGGACAATCATCATCCTTACCGTCAACCTCCACCCAGGTAGAACGGACACCGAAATAATAATTGAAGACATAAAAAATAACCCCGGTATACTACCAATAAAATTAAGCAGTATGCAGAACACCGTAGACTATTGGACCTTTGCACAAAAATTCGACTTAACGGAACTAAAACAGGAATTTCAAATAATCCAAAATAATTATTACCGACTAAAACAATCAATGGACACAACAAAATTCGGAAACGAATACGCAATCGAAATGATGAACTATGACAGCATAATAGAAAGTATTTTGAGAAACATGGAAGACAAATTTATTCGACTAATACCCACAGAACAAACGGCGAGACGAAAAAGAGGATTAATCAACGCATTAGGAAACATAATAAAAGCAATAACAGGCAATTTAAACAATCAATACGCAGAACGTTATGACAACGCAATACAACAATTAATTGAAAACCATAACGTCATCAAAACCATAATTAGTAACCAAATATCATTAACTCAATCAACGATTATAAAATTCAACGAAACGTTAAGAAAATTAGTTAGAAACCAAGATAGTATAGCCAATCGAATACAAACCCCTTGAAAATAACATGCAAACTACCATGTTAGGCATGCGAGATTTAATCAGATTTAACACGATATACACCCAGATAATTGTTACGTTCCAAGGGTCACTTAAACATTGTTATTAGTTTAGTTTTGATGTATGGAAGTTTCGCGCCATAATTTCAAAAGACGCAGTGCGCGGGAATTTTAAATAGACTAGGCGTGTGCTTCCGGTACGTCATAGTAGTGCATTTGCGCAGTGTGCGTGTTCCTAGAGGGTTGGACCAATACTAGAAAAGAGTGCGGAAGTTTTCCGGGTCTCTCTCTATAACGTGGCTTTTTGCCTGATACCTTTGAGCAGAGTGGTCGCTTTTCTGGTAACGTATCGTTAGGGTTACCTATGTAGATATCCTACCTAATTATCTTTGTTTGTCTACCCTCATACCTTATTTTCCTGCCCAATCCCTGCATAGGTAACAAATCTGCCGCCACCTAGGCGCACCGATCTCCACGACTGAGGATGAAGACCTCATGACTACCTTAGCTGGCCGGAGCTGATCCCCGAACGCTTTTGAGAGCGTCGGCGTATCATCTCTAATCCCTACGGAGGAGCCCTGATTGGACTTGGTTAGAGGCCTACCCTAGCGCAACTTCGCGAAAATCTGGACCTATTATGTGAGTACTTCATAATTTATATTGTTCGTTTTATCTTTGTTCTAAAATTAATATGTAAATTTTCGAAGTATTGCGCAATATTGAGGACATCATTGGTGGATGACCGCGCCCAAATCTGTATAAGTTTAGCGCTGCCAACCACCGATGGTGGCTAGTATACCTCGCTTCCGGTGTTGTATTTATAGAACTTTTTAAATATAACTACGGTTGGAATGTAAGAATTGGCTGTCCAACGTGTTGTTTTTTTAGGTGGTATAATTCCTGTATGCCTATGGAATGTATAAAGTAATGTTTAAACAGCTTTTTCATCTAAATCAAATCAATAAATGTCATTATCTATGTTTACTAAGATATCTGTGAATTTTTAATTTCAGGTTGGTATCTTGCGAAATTCCCCAGAGATTTCCCTGAATTGACATGTAAGCGTTGTAATGAAAACCGCCACTTTGAGGTTATTGTGATTTTATATCCTTTGTCTTAAAAATGCTACATTGATTAATTTACTGTAACTAAATGAAGTCTATATCTGAAATATGTGTTAGTTGTCTACATAAAACTCCAAGTTTCTACAAGGATTTATACGTTACCCCACTTTTTGCAAGTAAGTACAGAAAATAAATACGCTTTTTAAGTAATTGCATTCCTTAAACACCCTTTATTATAACAATTATCTACCTTATATCAGTTTAAAATATAACCCTTGCTGTAAAAATAAAAAAAAACTGTACCTAAAATTCTCTAGTGTGTTTATAAAAAAGTGTTTGTCATTTACCTGTTAACTAATATTTAAACTCGCTTTTTAAAGAAACCTTATGTTTAAATAAACGTTTAACGTAACGATTTGACCTTTAGAATATCTTTTGAAAGTGCTACATTAATAGTCTCGTTTTATCTGTTAAAATAATACCTTACCTATGTGCTTCTCTATTTTGGAGGGCTTTTTTTTGTAGCTTATCAAGGATATATCCCCTTGTTAAATACTAATCTTGTTCGCATATAGTTTTAAATGTGTTTCTTTAGTGTTTTGATTAATTAACGTGGTAAAATTCCAATATTACTCTTTGCGGGTGATGTTCTTAGGAAGTTTTCACCCGTAAATATCTTATCGTACTAACGTGAAGTAGCTGTAACGTTTATTACCTCCTGAATTACCTAACTATTTTATATTTCATATATCGTGTCTCGAATATTCAACCCAAAATGAATATTTCACATTTAAAATCGCTGGAATTAATTTACGAGATTGAATGTAGGAATATTATTCCGGCATCTAATCAAAACGATAAAAGATCTCAGCTCAGAGCAATTTTAGCCCAGGAAACAAAAGGCATTGTTATCTTAAAGAAAATCGTTGGCGATTGGCCTCATAACGTATCTGAAATAAAACTTTCTTTGGACGATATATCTGGTATAATAAATAGAACAGATCCTGGTGCTAGTGATATCGAGCTAGGGCGATTGGCTTCGAGAATAACGCACGTCAAACAACGTACAGAACTATTATCTTTATATGTCGATGAGCAAGCGACCCAAGCTAAACAAAGTTTGTTGTCCGAAATATTATTACTTGAAGGAATTGTTCTTGAAAGACTTAATCCAAATGCAGACGTAGATATATCGTTACCCTTTTCAAATCTCGTACTTGCCCAACCTAAACCATTAGGAAAATCTATACCTGTATACAAATGGGGTCTCACTTTTCAAGGGTTTGATTCGCAGGTCTCTTTATCGTCTTTTCTTGACCGGATTAATGATTTCAAAATCTCTCGCGGGTGTACAGACCAGGACTTATTTGTCTCAGCAGGTGACTTGTTCGCAGACTCAGCATTGATATGGTACAGGAACATCCGAGACCAAATTTCTACCTGGGAGGAGTTAGTTGCGTGTTTGAAACGAGATTTCCTACCTCATGGTTATATTACCGACCTTTGGAACGAAATACGTAATCGAACCCAAGGTCCTGACGAAAATGTTGTTTCTTTTATTACCTCACTAGAAGCTTTATATAGCAGACTCGACAAAAAACCTTCAGAATCCGAAATTATCGATCAGTTACTTAGAAATTTAAACCCCTATTTCTCAGAACGTTTGGCATTACAAAAAATCTCTTCGTTAGCCAACTTTAAAGATCTATGTCGTTCTCTTCAGGAAGTGAAGTTAAGGATTGACAAATATCGCCCGCCCCCAGAGAAACAGTCTGGCCTTTTAGAACCCAATTTAGCCTGCCAAGCTCGAGCTTCCCATAAAGTATCTACCCTTAACGTTCCTTCTACCGTAACTAATAACTTACTAACCTGTTGGAACTGTAAGCGAAGTGGACATAACTATAATGTCTGCACATACCCCAGAAATATTTTTTGTTATGGTTGTGGCCGCTCAAATATCTACAAATCTAACTGCACCAACTGTAATCCTAATGTATCGGGAAACTCCCGTCGAGATATTTCAAATCAGGGCGTGAATATCTCAAGGATCCAAAATCGTCCTCATCACCAATCATTCAACGGACCCAGACGTCAATAAATTCAAATCATAAAATTACTTCTAACGTTGTACCGTCATTAAATTTATCTCACAATAATACCGCTACTATTAATGTACAAAATGCCTTACCTTCATTAGAGGAATTATGCTATACTACGCCATCCGAGTGGTCTAAGTGGTTACAAACCGTCAATTCCTTTTATCATAAAAAAACTGCTGCCGTTTCACAACTTGTTAAAAAACCCTTCGATAACCGTCCACACTTATCTATCTCAATAGGTTCCTTAAATGTAATTGCTTTATTGGATACAGGTTCTTCATGTTCCCTTATAAATAACGGTTTACATCAATTATCTCAACAAAATATCAAAATTCAAATAATTCCCGAAAAAACTTCCATAAATTTAGCTGACGATAATCAAATACATGTAACCGGTTCCCTTAAGTTAAAAATTCGAGTAGAATCTCTTGAACGTGACGTTTTATTTTTGATTGTGCCTGCATTAGCTTATCCTTTCCTATTAGGTGTGGATTTCTGTAAACTTTTTAATCTGTCACTTTATTTCCAGGATTTTTCATGGCAAACCTCTCTTAAAACGAACTCCTGTGCATCTACAGGAATATCTAACAAAATTTCTCTTACTGATTCCCAAAATATAACTCTTAACGCTACAATTGACAAATTTCGCAAACTCAATACCTCTGAACTTGGTTGTGTTACGACTGCAACACACGTTATCTCTACAGGTGATGCCCTCCCTTTTAAGCAACGTCAATATCCCTTATCGCCTGCATTACAAAAGCATTTACATGCTGAAATAGACAAAATGTTAGAATCTGGTGTTATCTCTCCTTCAAATTCACCTTGGACGTCTCCCGTATTATTAGTCCGGAAAAAGAATGACGAATGGCGTGTCTGTTTTGATGGCAGGAAGTTGAATTCTGTGACTGTTTCTGACGCTTATCCTTTACCAAGAACTGACTCAATTTTAAGCCGGCTTCGAAACGCAAAATTTATCTCATCTATCGACCTTAGACAAGCTTTTTATCAGATACCTCTCGACCTATCTTCTCGTCAAAAAACTGCTTTTTGTGTTCCAGGCCGAGGTCTTTTCGAATATAATTTTTTGCCATTTGGTCTCTGTAACGCTCCACAAACTTTACAACGTACTATGGATCAAACGTTAGGTCCTATCTTACATCAGGAACGTACTTTTGTATTTTTAGATGATATCTTAGTTATCTCAAGTTCTTTCGATGAACATATCGCCACATTAAATGAAGTTGCAGAACGTTTAAGCGCAGCAGGTTTTAAGATAAACTGGAAAAAGTCTCAATTTTGTTGTTCGTCCCTCACATTTCTTGGTTTTGTTATCGATGGAACTGGCCTACGAGCAGATCCTGCTAAAGTCGACGCTATTACTAAATTTAAAACACCTAAAACTGTTACCGAAATCAAACGTTTAATTGGAATGATTAGCTACTATTGCATCTTTCTCCCCAATCTTTTAACTATATCTGCACCCATTACCGCTTTAATTAAAAATAAAAATAAATCCCAAACTATCGAGTGGAATTTAGAATCCCAACAGGCTTTCGAACAAATTAAAACGTTAATCACTTCAGCACCTATCTTAATTTCACCTAATTTCGATGAAAAGTTTTATATACAAACCGATGCTTCGCTTACTGGTTTAGGTGCAATGTTATTCCAGGTAAACAATGGTTTAGAACATCCAATCGCTTATGCGAGTCGTGCCTTAACTTCTGCCGAACAAAAATACTCTGCTACCGAACGAGAACTATTGGGTGTTATCTTTGGCATCGAATAATTTAGAGGATATGTCGAAGGTACACACTTTACCGTAATCACTGATTGTGCAGCCCTCACGTGGCTTAATAACTTGAAACAGCCCGCAGGTCGTTTGGCAAGATGGAACTTGCGTATATCTCAATTTACTTTTGACGTTAGGCATAGGCCTGGCAAATTAAATATCGTACCTGATGCCTTATCTCGTGATGTTGTTTCTCTTAACCTTCCAAATTTAATTCCTGATACCTGGTACCTCAATATGATTAAAAAAGTTTCCGATAACCCCGACAAATTCCCTACCTTTCGTGTAACTAATAATAGACTATATAAATTTGTAGCTTCGTCCCCGCATAAAATATCGAATATCCCTGAATGGAAACTGGTCGTGCCCACTGCAAACCGCAGTGAGGTGCTCAAATTATGTCACGATGATCCCATAGCTGCACACCTTGGTGTTACAAAAACTCTCGCTAAAATATCTGAATTATATTACTGGCCCACACTTAAGCAATCTGTTTGTCGCTACATTAAGAGCTGTAAAATTTGTGGCTCCCATAAGAGTTCACAAGATGCTCGTCCTGGTTTAATGGGTAACTTTAAACGTGTATCTTATCCCTTTCAATTAATATCGCTTGACTTATTAGGACCTCTCCCCCGATCGAAAAGTGGTAATCAATATCTTTTAGTTGTTACCGATTGGTTTTCTAAATTTGTTATGGTGCAACCCTTACGTAAAGCTACTTCCGCTGCTATAATTAAATTCCTAGAACAAAATGTCTTTCTTATCTTTGGTGTTCCCCAGATTATTCTTTGTGACAATGGGGCACAATTTATCTCTAAAGATTTTCAGAATTTCGTTAAAAGTTACAAAGTACAAAAAATTTGGTTTAACGCAAAATATCACCCCCAAGTAAACCCTACCGAAAGAGTAAATAGAGTTTTAATTACCGCTATTTCGTTCTATATTGATTCAGACCATACTACATGGGATGAACATATCTTTGAAATTGCTGAAGCTTTGCGTACATCTAAACACGAAGCAACCCAATTCACTCCGTCTTTTCTTGTTTTTGGAAGATATACCCCAATCGATGGGAGTTACTATGGTTTAGTGCCTGACGATACTAACGTAATTGAATTTGACGATAAAGTACGTTGGGACAAAGACCAACAGTCATTACCTTCTATCTTTAACGACGTTAGGAAAAATTTGTTAAAAGCTTACGAAAAGAGCAAGGACCACTATAATCTACGTAAACGAAATATTTCTTTCGCTTTGGGCGCAACAAGTTTGGAAAAAGAATTATATCTTATCGGATGCATCAAAGAAATTCTCTTCAAAATTAGCCCCTAAATTCATTCTTTGTAAGGTCACTCGTGTTATTAGTCCCCTTATCTACGAACTTCAGGATGCTGAAGGAAAACGCCAAGGCAGGTGGCATATTAAAGACCTTAAGCCATTCTCTGCTGATCCAAATGCTACTTAAGTTTTTCACGTTCTATTTTTCCTTACGATTTGCCTAATATTTTTTTGTTCTCACCATCAATTAGTTAACTTTAATTACTTATTCCCTCTCTCATACAGTATATAATTTCCTGCACGTTTAACTTTACTTCCCTTAAATTAGCTACCTTTTTCTTTTGGTTGACTTTTCTTTGACCATACCGTTAGATATATATCACTCCATTCTCTACACCCCCCAATATAACTCTGTCGTTTCATTTAATTAACCCTTGAACTTTTCCTACTACATATTGTTCGGTTTTTAGTATTTTTCTTACATGGTTTAATTGTGTGGTAATTGTCGTAACTTTGGTTGTAATAACTCATTGAATTTTTATGATTGGTTTTAGCTGATGTTAGAGTGAATGCTTTCTTCTTTGGGCTCACATAGTGTTCGCGACCTATGCCATTGTAAGAAATAGTTCATATTCGCAGTTGCAAAAAATTAGGATTATCTATTCCATGTGTTTTTCTTCTGAATTATTGCAGTCGCCCACATTATACCACATCATTATTTGTTTCTTTTTTTACGAAATCACCATAACTTATAAACATTTTTTTTCATTGTTTTTTGTTGAATTTTGTGGTGAGGTGCTATTGCTTTTTATTGATACCTTATTAAATTCTCGGTTGTTTTAGTGTATTGGAACAGTGTACCTGTATTTAACTGCTTATAATTGGGCATTTTTGTGTGTTTAGGGTGCTACCGTTTTGAAATACTACCTTAAAACAGTCTGTTTTTGTGTGTTTGTATCTGTAATGATACTTTTAAGTTGTCGTGTCAACTTTTGTCTGATTTTCTTATCGTAGTCGATGCACTCGTTAGGAAAATTATCGTACTAGTTCTCTTAGGAGCCTAGTGAATTTTAAGCTTATGTCTATACCTTATGTTGTCGGATTAATATCGCAGGTGGTCCTTCAGACTGCGCTGTGTTTAATAGGGACAACTCTCTACCTTCTCTCGGACGCTTGTCCAAAAACTATACTTTTTTCTTATCCCGCTATCTCCGCTATGCCTTATTCTTCTTTCGGTGGACCTGTTCTTGTCCCGGAACACCCGTCTGCCACATAAGAGTGATGTTCCCTCATTCCGAGCTACTGGCCACATTGGCTGGTTGAGTAGCGCTTTGCTATCCACTTTTTTCTCTGTCGCTTTTGCTCAATGCGAGCCCTTCCTCTACTTTCTTCTACCTGGAAGTGCCTCTTATGCATTCCAAAAAACCAACCTCCTTCTTTTTACCGTTCCTGTCTCTACTGCCTTTTCATTTCTGTTAGTCACCGTGTGGTTGCGCGGGAGGTTTTCACAGACACCTGGACCATGTCTCTGCGAATCTTTCGTGAGGTCATGCGGTGCCGCTGTCAGTGCATGGGCTCTGGCAGTGAAGGTATGTATGAGTGTGTGAATGTGTGAGTGGATGTGTATATCTTATATACCGTGTGGGTATCGGGTGATAGTATCACCGATACCGATTATCGCCGGGTGCAGGGATGCACCCAAATGTCTTTGCCGGTCTCTCGTGCTGTTTCGTGTAAACGGACCTGCTTCACGGGTTTCCCTTTTAGAGGGCACGAGTCAATCCCATTTAAACGGCTCTACTGGAGCCACTCTATTTGTTGTTATTCATTGTCTTGGGTAATAACTAGGCCAATATCTTTGTCTTCTTGATTATCCTTGATAATACCCTTAGTTTTAATATCGTTATCTTACTGATTACCTATAATAATAACCTTAGTTTAATATCGTTATCTTACTGACTACCGTTAGTAATAATTTTGGTTTAATTTCTTGTTATCTTACCGACTACGGTTAGGAATAACTTCGAGTTATTTCGCGTTATCTTACCGGTTATCTTTAGTAATAACTTTTGTTTAATTTCGTGTTACTTTACCTACTATCTCTTATAATCACTTTAGCTTAATATCGCGTTATCTTATCTAGTATCTCAAATAACAACTAAAGCTTAATACCGTTATCTTGTCTATTACCTTTGAGGATAACCACTTAAGCTTAATATCATTATCTTATCTATTATCTTTAACATCAATTTGAGATCTTGTCTTATCTTTTTATCGTCCTAACGTGTGGTATCTATGACCAGACGTGGGAATTATTTTTTTTTAATATTTAAGTGAAAAAGCTAACCCAATATAGAAATGTAATTTGTCAGGTTAGCATATAAGGATTTAGTAGGTGGTACTTTTGGTAAATTTGTGATTCACAACTATGTCATGGACAAGTTTTAAATGTGCATCGTTGGAAAACCAAAGTACCAGTAACAAAATTTACTAGAGTGCAGAGTGACTCACTCTATGAACATTTTTAAATTTGGGCACTTCTTGCCAAAAAGAACAATAGTTTTGATGCAACACTCATGTGTGTTTGCACATAAGAACTTTTATGTTAGCTTTAGTTAGATAGGTTTAGATAGTTTAGGCGACTTGTCGCACCCGTGTTAGTTTAAGTAGTGTTTCATGCTCCCCGACAAATTTGTGCTGTCGATGATTAGTGTAGTCAAAGACTATGGGGCTACCTATTCCGTTTCCTGGTACTTCGGTAGACGTGTTATCGGTCAAAAAACCAGGTGGCGCCTTATATAAACATTTTGTAGCTTTTAAGTTAGGGTTTATGTAGGGTAGTTAGGATTTAGATTTTAAGCTGTTACTGTGCTAACAGACTTTTTCTTTTTTTAAGTTTTTTCTTTTGTATCTTTGTCGCGATTGTTACGTGCCAAGGGTCACTTAAACATTGTTATTAGTTTAGTTTTGATGTATGGAAGTTTCGCGGCATAATTTCAAAAGACGCAGTGCGCGGGAATTTTAAATAGACTAGGCGTGTGCTTCCGGTACGTCATAGTAGTGCATTTGCGCAGTGTGCGTGTTCCTAGAGGGTTGGACCAATACTAGAAAAAAGTGCGGAAGTTTTCCGGGTCTCTCTCTATAACGTGGCTTTTTGCCTGATACCTTTGAGCAGAGTGCTCGCTTTTCTGGTAACGTATCGTTAGGTTTACCTATGTAGATATCCTACCTAATTATCTTTGTTTGTCTACCCTCATACCTTATTTTCCTGCCCAATCCCTGCATAGGTAACAAATCTGCCGCCACCTAGGCGCACCGATCTCCACGACTGAGGATGAAGACCTCATGACTACCTTAGCTGGCCGGAGCTGATCCCCGAACGCTTTTGAGAGCGTCGGCGTATCATCTCTAATCCCTCCGGGAGGAGCCCTGATTGGACTTGGTTAGAGGTCTACCCTAGCGCAACTTCGCGGAAATCTGGACCTATTATGTGAGTACTTCATAATTTATATTGTTCGTTTTATCTTTGTTCTAAAATTAATATGTAAATTTTCGAAGTATTGCGCAATATTGAGGACATCATTGGTGGATGACCGCGCCCAAATCTGTATAAGTTTAGCGCTGTCAACCACCGATGGTGGCTAGTATACCTCGCTTCCGGTGTTGTATTTATAGAACTTTTTAAATATAACTACGGTTGGAATGTAAGATAATATCAACCCTTACCTTAATTCAACAAATTTTAGCCACGCTAGAAAACGCAGTAACATTTGCAAAATTAAATACCCTACACTCCAGGATCATAGAACCAATTGGTTTATTAAGAGAACTATTAAGAATTAGATCATTTATAACCAACAGTAAACTACCTTTTGATGCTGTAGAATCAAACATTTTAATATTTGAAAAAATAGCTATAGTTAAAGGCTATGTAAAAAATAACGACATAACATTTTTAATAGAAATCCCAATAGTAGAGATTAACATTTATAATTATTATCATTTATTTGCTTTTCCAATGAAAATGACTAGCACATACCAAGTTATTATACCCAAAACCAAATTCCTATTCGTAAATGAACTAAGATATGGTTATACGAACGAAAAATGTGATGAAGTCACACCAAATCAATATTTATGCCAATTATTGACAACGACAATCATTCAAGAAGACAGCCCTTGCGAAGTACAACTACTAAAGTTTTCAAATCACCAATATGAAAATTCAGAAAGTAACCGTAAATAAATGGATGGCCATTTTCCCCACAGAAGTAATAGCAACAATCTATTGTAATCAAGATGAAATCAACTGAGCATTAATAGGAAGTAAATTAATCACCCTCGAGGAAAATTGCTATTTAAAATTGAAAAATGAAATAATTAGAGTCTACCAAAATACCGTGCAAACCAAGAAATTAGCAAATTTACCCGAATTACAAATTAAGATAACGCAAGACGAAAACCAAGAAATACCTGAAAAACCCATGCAACTTGAACACCTGGAATTAGACAACCTCAACCACGCCATGAAACTTATGGAAGATTACAAAGAACATCTAAACGAACTTAAAACGTCCAAAGTGCACTACGATAACATTCGTGTATGGACAATTGTATTAATTATTTTGACTATTTTATTGATCATTTATGTAATTTACAAAATGTATATTAGATATATAAATAAAGAAAACAGTTTTAGATTTAAGGCAACCAAGGTTAACAAAGAAACAAATGTACCATTAGAAACTATGAATTTTAAAAAATGAAATAAAATGAATTTGAATTAAAAATCAAGAAAGAGAAAACCCTTTAATTTTTAATGTACGTCGGGAGGAGTTATGTAAACCCCCAATTAATATATGTATAAAGAAATAGAATAATTAAGGAATTATTAGAAAGTGTTAGGAATGCGCTAAGTGAAATGCAATATTTTAAAACAAGGCCAATTTGTAAAGTTTATTAACGTTCATGAGAACGGATGCGCTACTTTGTGACACAGACGATAGTGACACTGCAGATGTCAGGTCACAGGCGGTCACCGACGGTCACGTACCGATATTACCTAGAAAGTAAGATCGCAACAATGTATTTATGAATAGAGTTAAGAATAAGCAGACATGAGATCTGCAAGTTTCCACAGCCATCTGAGGGGGTAGGAATATTATAAAAAGCCCGGGAGCCCCAGTCGAAATCAGTTAGTCAAGTGAACAGCTTTTACATTGCAGTTGCTTACTACTCACAAAATAGTACAATTATTAATAAATTTCAATTCAAGTTTTGTAAAATTTCATTATTAATGTCTGTTTAAGAAATAAATGTATTAAAGAAGTATGGAAATGGTTTTTTAAAAAGGCCACTCCCGAACCACACGAACTTTAACTCGCGTCTAACCAGTTCCAGGACTGAAAAATGATAATAACTTCTTACGATGAACTTTATAATTCGGCGATTCTTACTCTTTCTGGAACGGTTTCTTAATAGATAAAATGAAGTTTCTTACTTTCGTAAGTAATCAAAATACTTCGTTAATGTTTCCCGGAACATTCTTACCATACCAGAGAACAATAATTGTAACATTCAAGCATTGCTACTCACCCTTTGATTCACTCCTGCATTAAAAGAAGACCCGTTGATTGGTAATAATTAGTAATTAGTATTAATAAGCTTCAAAAAATCTACACGTATTTAATTTTTTGTTGTAGCTGTTAATTGCAGGGTATTGATTATTATGGATATTTATGCTCGGTTGTATTCATAACAGGTGCTATACAATTAGCGCGTTACAGAAGCATTCAATTCACCGAGATAACGTGATAATTACGAAGCCAATAGCGTAAAACATGCTGTATAATATCTGTAGTGATATACGCGTTCATTAATCTCGTCTATTAACATAATAGGGTGCTGCGGTAGGATATAATATGAAGACAGTTGACACAGCAAATCAGTGTTATTGACAAGACAACAAATGGTTGTCTCGCCAATCAGAACAAATCAGACTGCGAACATCTGCTCTCCTTATGGTAGGTAGAAGCGAACAATGACATCGGTATTAATTTTATTTTGTATAATGGATGTTCTGTGATAGAATACAGCCATGCGAATTTTGCTAAGACGATTGTTGCAACCAAACGCTTTCCATACTAAAATACACAAGCTAAATCTACTTTGAACTTGAAATTACTTGTTATAATAGGTATACTTGCGAGCAAAAATAAAGTTCAACGTATAGGTACGATATCGTTGTGAAATTTCCTGTTTCTAGCTTATAATGGCCAATTGTAAACATAGCAGGCGTTGAACCATTTGCTTTTCAAGAAATGTTGTCATATGGGTTATCTGTCATGCATTATCACCGTAATTACTTTTTGAAATAGTGCACATTCGCTCTAATTAAAAATTTACATTTAGATGTCATTTTTTGACGTTTGCGTTGATTTCTCTCTGTTGAACCTATCAGTCGGACCCACGATAATAGCAAAAGACATTCTGAGACGACTTAATGTAGAGGGTGAAATCTGAGTTGTGTTTGCGATGGACTGATGGTTCACTTCGCATTGATGACGACTCGGAAAGCATAGATCTACAGGAGTCCAGCAAATGTACGAGAAATAAGAGGTTTATGCTGAACAATATGCGTACAGTCAACAACCTAAATTTGCCCTCGCAAACCTTACTCATCCAAGAACTAGAAAAAAAATACGCACATTTAAAAGGTTTATCAATAAAATTGTACAGAAACGCCGTGCCACAAATCATAACTGACATCTAGCGATGACTGTTAAATTTCGTGAAGGGAAAATGAACGAACCCGCTGCGAGCAAAATACGACTAGTGTTTGGTCTCTTTGTCGTACGTTTTCGTGGTTAATTTTAAGTCATTGTAAATTCGTAATTGTAAATCAAATAGTAAAGCTGTCATCCCTTGTCCCGTTATATCTTGTCATAAACCTCCTTTGTGCCGATGAAAATTATGTTGGACTAAAGGGGTAGTGATAGACACTTGCTCATGGACATCGAAGACAAGCGGTTGTGTTGGTTCGGTAAAGTGAGTGAAGTCATCGTCTCCGAATGTGATTTTATCGATAAACCCCTAAAAAACAAAAGTGATAGTGCATACGTAACACGTCCAATAAATCGCCTTACAGTCCACTTCGTTGAAAAGTAGGAACGACACTTAGAACAATAAAAAACGCCTGAAGTAAGTCGATAGATAAAATTATAAGACTCCTCGCGCGTTAAATAAACATGGCCTTCGTACGTCGGATTATTTGATTAATTAATAAGTTCCTATTTCTGTCGTTCCTTATTTATACATTAATTTAATAATTGTCGTAATTTTGATATCTTTACGCGTGTTTCAAAGAGGCTAACATCTAGTTTGCACATTTCACAGTATAGAAACATTTGGATATAACGGTAAATTTATAATACATCCCTTTTCTTTGTCGCAAAAATTAATGGTCGGTCGGTTTACTTTATGCAAACTTTGTAGAGATTTCGGATACTATATTTATGAAAGTTGTATTTTAATTTTTTCCCCTATTGTTCGCCGATAAGTTTGATGCACCATTCGGGTTCATCCAACTTAGTATAAATAACTAAGGGGGTTATTGGTATTTATTTTGAAAACACTTTATCTAAGGTAACTGAAGTGTGCTCTGCTTGCGTTTCCGTAAGGTTGATTCTCTTACAGCCAATACCTTTACTTTTTCTACCGTTGATATTCGGACAACCCGTGATGTTTCCTTTTCTGCCGTTGACTTTCTTACCACCAATCCTAACAACAAACAACGTCTTTTTATGACGTGTTGAGTTTTCTAAACTACCCTTGCCACCACCTAAACCTCGCGCTACAACTACTACACCCCCTGCTGTTCCTGCTTGGCAGAAAACTGCCCAAAAGAGGCAGACATTAATCTATGCTCCTTCCGAACCGAAAGATGTATGTCGGCGAAGTCCTAATGTCTTTGATCTTGTTTCATTTTCTTGCTGGCGGCGCACAGGTCTTAAGCTCAATATCTAGTCCTCGTGCTCCAAATTATAATGCTTTCCTCAGACTTGATTTTTGGACTTTACAATTTCGTTATTTACTTCCCTGTTTTGCCGGGTTTTCTTTCTTTTTTTTACACCCCGTGTGGGTCTGGGAATAGAATAGCCCCATGGTACGACATGCCTGTCGTAAGAGACGACTAAAGCGGTCCAACACATACGCACACTTTATACACGCACATTATACACACACATACAGTTCATACACACGCACACACACACACCCACACACATACACTCGCCTACTCATACATCAACATACACACACACACACTCACATACTGATACATCAACACACACATACACACACACACACGCACGCATACGCACACACACACTGATACGTAACTATACTGGGATTCTGTTTTATTTTCTTTTGTGCGATTTATAGGTTTTTGTGGTTCTTGTACTTGTTGCTTGGTGTTATCCTTTTTGGTTTTTCTTTTTTTTTTCGTTCCTTTCGTTCCACATTCCTCTCCTTTTTCCTGTGACTGGTTTTACGTTCTGTCGGTCTTCGTGTTGACTTAGCTAAATTTTTCGATCCACTTCTTGTGGTAGGTTCTGTCTAGTCCGTTTTCCTTTTCTTCTGAAACCACGACTTAGTCGACTTTAGGATTAGTTAGCATTTCTATTCTTTGGTTCTTCGGTTGTTGCGATTCTTGGGTACCACAGTTTGAAGTAATTTCATTTTTCTATCCAGCATTTTTGTAGTTCCCGAGCATACTTTGAGGCTTGACACTTTTGTCATTTTGGCTGTTACTGTTGGTTTTCTTTCTCGCTTCTTTTTTTTTACTTTTGAGTTTTTTGCGGGAAATCAATCGTTTTTTTTGAGGTCGAAGACTTTACTGTTTCTTTACTGAAGAAGCATCTGTCCTTTGACGACTTTGATAGTGTTGACGCCATTCTACCTTTGTTCTTGGTGATTGCTACTTTCGACTTTTTCTTTCCCTATATTCTCTAAACTTCTTGAGTGAGTTTGGTATACTGGTTCTTCGAGCCGGATGAGAGTTCTTTTTTTAATTTTGAGGTGTTCCCTTTTTTTTGGGTTTTTGTTTTTGAAAATGAACTTTCTTTTAGTTTTTCTTAAGCGATTTTTTTGTTGTTTGTGTTTGTTTTTTGGTACTGCCCACTCCCGTAATTTTGCTTTCATACTCCGACCTTTTAATTTTGCTTGGGGGGGGGATTTGTTACGTTCATTTTTAACGGTAAAACCGTATCCGTTTATTTTATTACTCATTCTCATAGATTCCGTTTCCACTTTTCAATAACCCCAACAACATCTTGGTTTTACCCGTTTACAATAAGTACGCTTTAACTACATTTTTAATTTCAAATCTATTTACTCTAAAACGAAGAGTTTACGCTATAAATGATGTAGTCGGCACCTTGTTTTGAGTATCCTGTAACTTGCTACACATTACGACAGCGTATAATTGATTCTTATGTGATTGCCATCTAAAGACTTGTCGAAATAAGGTCGCATACTATTAGATAAAATTGTGTTTCGAGTTTTCTAATCACGTTTGATAACACGAGTATTACTTTGAACTCTGGTTATTATTTAAACAAATTAATATTCACCTTCCTTTCTAAATTTTCAAAAGCACTCGTGATTGTTATATTTATCGTTCCCGTTTTTATGGAATTTCGTGCACGCAATACGGCGTGGTAAGTAATTGTGGTTTTACAAACCTGTAGGTTTCGGCGGCACTAAATTAATTTACCTGTAATTATTCTAGCTTCCTCCGGTGGACCTAACGATCAGTTTGAACCATCACTCCTGTTGGCACGGGAGGACCCGCGCACGGAGCGATTCCGCACACAGCTGTTCCACCTTGTCCTTAGAGACCGGAGCCAGCCCACAACTATCATTAATATTGTACGTACTGTGACCATTCTACATCTGTAATTGTATACTTACGATGGTAATTTAGAACGGGGGTTCCTTTTTTTGGGGTTGTAATTTTTGTTAATTAAGACATGGTAGTGCTAACGATTTTATAGGTTTAATTGTTATATTTAAGATAACGATTTAGAGTTGTGGTTTTTAGGCTTGTAATTTCTTTTTCTTGGTAATTAATATGGGGGACCTAAAAACGGCAGCTCGCCATTTTAAGTATTGATTCTTTTTTTTGTGTTCATTGTTGGCACTACTGTTTTGGTGTAATATGCTTTCTTTAGGTAATTAGAGGTTGTATTATTATTTTTGTGATTTGTAAATGAGTGCGTGTCCTTTTATTTCAGGTCTTCCCTGATTGTGGTGGTTGGAATACCCCGCCCACTCATCGATTGAGCCCGGTTATTCTTTCTTTGTTGTTTTTTTTGTTTGTTTTTAGATTACGTCGCTGTATGTAGCAAGGTGTCAGTGCATTTTTATTGTTTTGATGAGACATGTTAGTTTGATAATTGGTATAAACAATTTAAATTCACAGGAAACCAAAGTAAGGCTCGATTATCATCGCTGCTGTATTTATGTAATATTTGTTTAATTATAGCTTTTTAAAGCGATTCGTTCGTAACCAGCAATTAAGTATTTTATTGTAACGTAGCTCTTAGAACTTGGATTTCCAACAAGTGTCGCTATTTTTTAATTTGCCTGTACTAACAGCACTAACAGCAGAGATGGCTGTGTAGTTATTGATTTCTTTCAATTTATTAGCTCCGCTTTCCTTTGACTTGTAAATATTTATTGCGTCTTTCAAGGATAAATCAGATGCATGTAAAAGTTTCTGCTATCTCGAATCATAACATTTTTTCAGAAAATTCACATATCGATGCTAGCTTTTTAATTCTTATTTAAAATGCTTTCAAGCTTTGTAGAACCTTCGTTTTCGGCAAATTCAAAAGTATTGTAAATCGACAATTCTTCATCACCAATAGCGTTATTTAACTTTGTTACGGTTATTTTCGGAAATAATTGGTTAGTTCATATACAATAATTTTTACCTCAAATCCCTTTGGCGTTAAACATGAAAATTGTATTGTAATTAATAATAAATATCCTATATATTTTACTTGATAAATCTTTCTGTTCATTAAACAAATAAATATCCTTTCTAAGAATTCTTTAACGTGGAATTATCGCCATAATTAGATAGGCGAAAACGTCTTTCCAAGTATCCAATAATTAATGCTGGCGTGTTATCCCTTTTGAAAGAATTCGTCGAAATTATTTTAATAAATTTGAGTTTTCCTGTTTTATTTCCTTAACAACAAGATTACTTTGAGCTCTGTGCTTTAGCTAAACAAATTTAATATTCACTTTCTGTTTGAATAACAACACGAAAACATCCGTCCTGTTTTGATTCGTTCCGTTTTTTGTTATGCAAATTTCTGGCACGCATTATAGCGTGGTGAGTATTTAGGGTTTCTATAAAACGGTATTTTTCGGCTTCAATAAATTAATTTATTGTTTGTAGTTATTCTAGCTTTCTGCGGGGACACGGTAATCCCTTGAGTTGTCGCTTCTTCTTGTAATGGGAAACCAAACGCGTTCTTCCTGGGCGTAGGCCCACCTACTCGCTGACGTGAACCATTTACTGACTCAACCCCGACGTCAGCAACTTGAAGGTGAGTTTTTTGTTTTCTCTTGCTACTTACTTTGGAACCAGATCGCCTGGGATTTTACCGTTCAAGTATCATGCATTTTCAAATTTAATTGATCTACGCGAAAATTATTGCCCTATTTTGGTATTTATTGGCATTATATTAATGCGGTACTATTTGTTTTTAAATAACTAAAAATACACTACTAGTTAACGTAAAAATGGTTTAAAGACTTGCTGGCATGTGTGAAAACGTTGTTGTCATTATATTTGTAAATATAGGTTAAGTTTATATTTACGATGATCTAGAGCCGTAGCTTTAGGGTTGCGTTTGGTTATTTTTTTAAATAAATAATGTCAGGGGGTAATTACCTAAAAACTACAGCTCGCCATTTTCATGAGTAGTTTTTTTTGGCAGTTTGGGGGTTTCTCATAATGTATATGTAAATTGGGGACATTGACTTTTTTTGTTGGGTTTGGGAATACTGGGTTCTGTAAATATTTTGTTTAATTATAAGTTCTTTTTTTGTATGTTTTGTTCTGAGTGTGCATAAGTGAGTGTATATAAATTTTCTTTCTATTTATTTCAGGTTTCTCTTTAATTTATCTATAGGTATAAAACCCCGCCCACTCACCGATTGAGCCCGATCATTCTTTCTTTCTTTTTCTTGGTTTATTTATAGGTTATGTCAAGTACGTAACATAAAATATTGACGCCCTGTCGTGGGGCTGCGATTGTTTTTGTGATTAATTTCGGCTGCGATTTTGTTTAGTTAATTTCTTCTGCGATTTGGTTTTCGTTAATTTTCTTGTGCTGCGATTTTGTTTCATGTAGCTTTGGCTCCGATTTCATGTTAGTTAGATTTGGCTCCGTGTTCGTTTTAGTTAATTTTGCTCCGATTTTTGGTTTATTATTGTTAGTGCCTAAGTTCCTACATGACCCGCATTTTCTCGGCCTGATATTACTTATGTCTCGTCCCTTACGTTCAATATTATTGGTTGGCTTATTTCAGATTATTGGTCTTGTGTTTTCGCCAATAATCCCAGTCCATTGAAAACGCTGACGCCAAGATTTTTCTTTTTTCTTCCTTATTTCTCTGTATATTTTGTTCTCACCGCCACGTTTAGAGTTAGTATTTTCTTTCTCCAATTTTTCTTTTATTCTACAGCCCTATTATAATTTTTATTTTGTTGTTTCGCTTCCATTGGTGTTCCCGAAGTTTTCCGTCGAATATGTTTTAGACTGCCCTGCATTCGCATTATTTTTTTTTGGCTTCTATCGAGTTACGGTTAGCCTTTATTTAGTTACTTTCTACCAATTTCTTTTTTGTTCGTATTCAAAATGACTTCTTTTCGGCTTCCTACCAAGGTCTTCCTGTATGGGAGTAAAACTTGAAATTTTCTGGTAATCCAAACACTCTTACCGTACATGATTTTTCGGAACGAGTCGAAAAACTCCGACGAACTCCCCATGTGTCGGAATTGCAGTTATTTGAGTCTGCAGCGTTACTCTGGTATCGTGGTTTTCGGCATAGGTTTTCGGACTGGAAGTCGTTGTTTAATTTACTGATTTAACATTTTGAACCCCCGAATTTTGCTAATAAGTTGGCTACTACTGAGGAAAATACTTTTGCTTCACAAGACCGAGTTGTTAAGGTTTTTCCTACGCCTACGGGTAGATCCGATACTTCTTCCGTACGTTCTACAGTTCTTCCTCCTACTTCTACTTCTACTCGGCAGGTCAACTGCTTTAGTTGCGACAAACCTGGTCATGTTTCGACACGTTGTACTCGTCCTAAAGTACTCCATTGTTATGGTTGCGGATACAAGGGAGTTTCTCGCCACAACAGTCCCAACTGCCATCTTACTACTAATAGGTCTTCGAATCATACTTCGCATTCTGTTCGCAGCTCTAGGAGCCAAACTTCTTCTGCGTCTAATTCTATGTTCTCTTCTGTACCTCATCCAGGTCATCCTGCTACTACAGTATTGCCCGAAATAAACAGTACTGAAACTAAGTTGGTGGTGTTTTTATGCGTGCGCTGTCACACTCAAGTTAGCTAGTATAGACCTGTCAAGTAAACCTCAAACAAGTAATTAGTAGGGCCTAATTGTTAAAAATGGTGTTAAGTACAGAGGAGAAAGTGTTTCTGGTAGAGCATTATTTTCGTTCATACGGAATCGGCCGACGTAATGGTGCAAGTTTGCTATTCGTGTCTGATCAATTCACACAAAGGTTTAATAAACGTTCTCCAAGTAATGCTGTAATTTTGAAGGTTATTGAAAAGTTTAGAAATACAGGTAGTGTATTGTGCCAACGAAAAGGAAACTCAGGGCGTCCCAGGACAGTTAACAACAACAATAACCATGAACGTGTTTTTGAGCAAATCTTAGAAAATCCGAAAGTCAGCCAGGCAAGGACAGCGTTACAACTTGATTTAAAAGAACTTCCTTTCAAAGAATCCTGAAGGAGCTGGGTACATTTTCGTATGTGATTCAGGTACATCAACAACTACATCCTCGGGATTATCGCAGTAGAGTGGAATATTGCGCCAGAATTCTCGCGTTACAGTATGAAAATCCTGAATTTTTGAAAATGTTTGGTTTTAGACGAAGCACATTTTCACTTGTCAGGCTATGTGAATCGTCGCACAAATCGATTTCTGGGCTTTGCCAGACCCGATGAGGTTCAAGAGGTTCCTTTACATAATGAAAAAGTGAGTGTCTGGTGTGCTGCTTCCGGACACGGAATCATTGGTCCGTACTTTATCGAAGAGAATGGTAGGCAAGTCACACTTAATCAACAGAGGTACAGACAAATTTTAACACGATTTATCCTGATCTACGTCAATTCTGTCGTGCACGTAACTTGGCATTTCGAAACCAATTTTTCAGCAGGACGGGCAACTTGCCATACTGCTGCCGCAATTCGTCAATTTCTTCAAGAACATTTTCCAAGCAAATTCATATCACGATTTACTGACTTCCCTTATATTTCACATTCTCCAGACCTCACACCTCCAGACACATACATTTGGGGCATGGCTAAAAATGCCGTTTTCAAACGGGCACCACAAACCATCGATGAATTAAAGGATGCCGTTAGAGTCTTCTTCGCAGCCCTGAAACAACCCTTATTCAATAACATGACCAGAAACTTAGAACATCGTTATGAAGTCTGTCTCGAACGAGGAGGTGCACATTTAGAACATATAATAAAGTGTCAATAATATGTATTTTTTAAATATACAAAACAATTACAATTTCAGTACTGTTTATTTCGGGCAATACTGTACTATCGAAATCTACCCCTCTTCGGCAAATTCAACTTCGAACAAAATTTTTTCCGTTTCTAGTTCTACATTCTATTCTACTCCTTCTTCTTCTTGCCCTACTTATTCACTCTCACCCCAGACTGTGCCTCCAACATCATTACAACCCATGCTTCGAATTGGTGACTTGCAGCTAGCTTCTCAAGAGTTTGTTCCCGCTTTCCAAAACGATTCTACCAAAGAATTTTCTGTCGTGTCTGCAAGCACAAAGGTCGCTAAAATGATCATAACTTCTAATTCCGTCTGCGAAGGTCCTGTTGAAGTCCACGAACCTGTATCTTTAATGCCTATTTCCGTTTTTGTCAAAATTTTACCTGTTTCTGCTTTCTTAAATGCTTCGACTCAAGAAATTCTTGTTTTGCCGGCAATCACAGCCGTAGCTGAAGTGTAGATAATTTCTAATACGGATAGAGAAGGTCCTGTTGAAGTTAGGGAACCCGTAGCTGTGATGCCTGTTGCTGTTGTCGTTAAAGCTTTACCTGATCCTGTTTCGTTACCTACTCTCACTCATTTTTCTCATGCTAACAAAATGCTACTTACTTCTGTTCTTTTAATTAAGATTGGTGACATCCTAGCTGACGTTCTGTTATCTAATGCTGACGAACTTCTACCTGATTCTGCTCCTTTTCCTAAGGTTGATACTTTCACAACCATTACTGCTTTCTTTCCTAATTGTGATACTTCTAGTCCTGCACATAACGTCAATGAAATTTTATTTACTTCTGTCCCTTTTTTTAACGTAACTGAAGTGTGTTCCGCTTGTGTTTCCTTTCGTCAGGTTGGTTCTCGTACAGTCAATACTTTTTCTTTTTCCACCGTTGATATTCTAACAACCCATGATGTTTACTTTCCTGCCGTTGACCTTCTTACCACCCATCCTAACAATAAACAGCGTCTTTCTATGACGCGTTTTGAGTTTTGTAAACTACCCTTGCCACCTCCTAAACATAGTGCTACAACTACTACACCCCCTGCTATTCCTATTTGACAGAAAATTACCCAAAAGAGGCAGACTTTATTCTATGCTCCTTTCGAACCTTAGGATATAGGTCGGCAAAACCCGAATGTCCTTGATCTTGTTTCATTTTCCTTCTGCCGGCGTAAACGCCTTAAGCCCAATATCTAGTCCTCGAGCCCCCGATTCTTATGACGACTTTGCTCTCCTTCGGACATGATTTTTGAATATTGCGATTTCGGTTTACTTCCCGGTTTTATTGGGGTCTCTTTCGTTTGCTTTCCTTTTTTTTCTTTCACCCGTGTGGGTCCGGGAATAAAATAGTCTTACGGTACGACCTGCCTGTCGTAAAAAACGACTACAGCGGTCCAACATATACACATACAAACTTCATACACACATACACACACTCCATAAATGCATCCACTCATTTCTGTTTGATTCCCCTTCTTTTTCTTTTTTCTTGGGTTTTTTTCTTCTTCACCCGTGTGGGTATGGGAATAGAATAGTCCCATGGTACAACCTGCCTGTCGTAAGAGGCGACTACAGCGGTCAAACACACACCCACGCACACCTTATACACGCATAACACATACACACACCCTTCTTACATTCCCACACGCACACCCACACACATACACACACACGCACGCACACGCACACACCTACTTATACCTAACTACACTCGAATTCTGTTTTATTTTCTTTGGAACAATTTTTAGTTTTTTTTTAGTTATGTACTTAGTGTTGGTATTATTTTTTTTTGTTTTCTTTTCTTTATTTTCTTTAGTTCCTTACGTTTCACTTTCCTTTCCCTATCCTTTTGCTGGTCTTCTTTGCTGTCGGTTCTTAGTCCGTTTGTGTTTCTTCCATCTGCTCCTGTGGTAGGTGCTTTCTAGTCCGTTTTTCTTTCTTTGGAAGCCGCGACTAAGTAGGCTGTAGGACTAGTCAGCATTCCTTTTTGTCAGTTTTTCGTTTGTTGCGTTTCTTCGCTACGACAGTTGAGAGTACATCGTTCCTGTTACCAGCGTTTCTCTTCTCTTCTTCTGGTACTTCCTTGTTGTCCTTTTTCTTTATTTGAGGCTTGGACTTCGGGTCCTCTTCTGGCTGTATTGATGGTTTTCTGTCTCGTTTCTTTACCTCGTTTGAGGTTGATGACCTTACTGTTTCTTTACAAGAAATATCCGTCCTCCGACGACTTTTTCAGTGACGATGCCATTCAATCTTAGTCCTCTTTGATTACGTATTACCCGTTTTCCTTTTCTTTTTTTTTTTCTTTCTTCCTCTTCGTTCTCCCTTTTTATTCTTGGTTCTTCAAGCCGGATAGAAGTTTTTTGGTATGTTTTGTTGGATAATTCTTTGTTTTTTGGTCGCTTTATTTTCGTAACGAGTTTTCTTTTAGTTTTCAAGCGATTTTTTTTTATTCCTCAATTTGAAGTTTTTTTTTGGTTGGTCCTACCCACTCTCATTATTTTGCTTCCCGATCCTGACCTTTTAATTTTGCTGGGGGGGGGGGGGGATATGTTACGTTCATTTTCGGAAATAATTGGTTAGTTCATATACAATAATTTTTACCTCAAATCCCTTCGGCGTTAAACACAAAAATTGTATTGTAATTAAGAAATAAATATCCTATATATTTTACTTGATAAATCTTTCTCCTCATTAAACAAATAAATATCCTTTCTAAGAATTCCTTAACGTGGATTTACGCCATAATTAGATAGGCGAGAACGTCTTTCCAAGTATCCAATAATTAATGCTGGTATGTTTTCCCTTTTGAAAGACTTCGTCGAAATTATTTCAGTAAATTCGGGTTTTCCTGTTTTATTTCCTTAACAACAAGATTACTTTGAGCTCTGTGCTTTAGCTAAACAAGTTTATTATTCACTTTCTGTTCGAATAGCAATACGAAAACATCCGTCCTGTTTTGCTTCGTTCCGTTTTTCGTTATGCGAATTTCTGGCACGCATTATAGCGTGGTGAGTATTTAGAGTTTTTATAAAACGGTACTTTTCGGCTTCAATAAATTAATTTATTGTTCGTAATTATTCTAGCTTCTGCGGGGACACGCTAATCCCTTGAGTTGTTGCTTTTTCTTGTAATGGAAGGGCAAACGCGTTCTTCCTGGGCGTAGGCCCACCAACTCGCTGACGTGCACCAGCTACTGACTCAACCCCGATGTCAGCAACTCGAGGGTGAGTTTTTTTGTTTTCTCTCGCTACTTTGGAACCAGATCACCTGGGATTTTACCGTTCAAGTATCATGCATTTTCAAATTTAATTGATCTAGATGAAAATTATTGCTCTATTTTGGTATTTATTGGCATTATATTAATGCGGTACTATTTGTTTTTAAATAACTAAAAATATACTACTTGTTAACGTAAAAATGGATTAAAGACTTGCTGACATGTGTGAAAACGTTGTTGCCATTATAATTGTAAATATAGGTTAAGTTTATATTTACGATGATCTAGAGCCGTGGTTTTTAGGGTTGCGTTTGGTTCTTCTTTTAATAAATAATGTTAGGGAGTAATTACCTAAAAATTACAGCTCGCCATTTTCATGAGTAATTTTTTTTGGCAGTTTGGGGGTTTCTCATAATGTATATGTAAATTGGGGACATTGACTTTTTTTGTTGGGTCTGGGAATACTGTGTTCTGTAAATATTTTGTTTAATTATACGTGCTTTTTTTCCTTTGTATGTTTTGTTCCGAGTGAATGTATATAAATTTTCTCTCTATTTATTTCAGGTTTCCCTTTAATTTATCTATAGGTATAAAACCCCGCTCACTCACCGATTGAGCCCGGTTATTCTTTCTAGGGATGGTCTCGGGCTCGGGCTTTCGGGCCGACCCGGCCCGATTTCAGGCTCGAATCCGGGCCGGGCCGTTGACTACTTTATTCGGGCCGGGGCCGGGCCGGACCTAGCTTTTTCGGACCGGCCCGGGCCAAATGCTTCGGGCCGGCCCGAACTTTTCGGGCCGAAAAACGCACGAGTTGATACTCCACCGTCTTTTCACTTCTATCTCACATTGAGTAAGTAAACGTTCTTCATTATATTTTCACGAAGTGTCTTTATGAACCAATTAATAATTAGTTTTTTGTCTTGTTTAGTGTAAAGGAGACGTGATATTATAACTCACTTCTTATCCCGAATATTTTTTTCTAGTCGTATTTTTTAATGTTCCTCATGTTGTGCTTTAGGCAAGTTAAAAATGCTCAGGAACATCAAACTAGGTGATTTATTCATAATTCAAAACTTTACACGATTTATATTATGTATATGTATATAGTTCAAATTTCAATCATGCGGCGAACGTCGATATTATCAATCGCGTGTATGGTTTATGTCTACCGCCTAAACCACTAGAGAGTTATTGCAACGTTCATTTTACCAATTTTTTAATAAAATTTTCTCTTATTTGACATTTACACATGTGCAATTAACACACCTTTAGTGTTTGTACTTTATTAAAATACAGGACACCTTTGTTTTATTTAAATACAGAGAAGGAATGCTTTTATTTAAGATGCCTTAATTTTGACATATACCAAATGCTTAACATACAAACTTACATTTAATTGACAGCTATCTGTATAAATATTGTGAAATTAAATGACTTTCGTAGTGTTGTTTCCGTAATTAAATTTAGAGATATAATGTCCAAGTTTGTAACACGAAAAAGATATAAATTGTCAAAGCTCTAAATATGAGATGCTGTTTTGTAAACTTTTCCTAGAAGTAAGGTGTAAAAATCCTTTTGAAAACAAATATGCTATAATGCTTGGGAAGAAGTAAAAAACAGTGTCTTGAAGTAAACTCGAAGAGTATTTCGTGTAATAAGAAAGTAAAGAAATAGGTTAAGTTCTGAATCAGCTTAGGAGTTTATTATATCTAAATTCATGGGAAGGAACAAAGCAATTATTTAAATCTAATTAAATTATTTGTCTAATATGTATAATTAAATCAGTATAAAGTGTTGGTTTAATTTTGTCATAATAATAATATGTGTTAATAAATTTGAATTATAAGATTTTTAATTTACCTATACCATAATACATAGGTACATACTAATTTATTTAACTCCGCTACGATATGTCAAATTTTAAATGCATTTTGACGTTATGAAACGTCACATTTTTTATAATTGCCAGTCACTACATCACTAGTGATGTAATGAACTTTTACGTAACTTTAACTTTAGCCTTTATTTATGAAACAATATCTAAATCAAGATAACTCCTTTTCAGCGTAATTTGGAAACAAAAATTTAGCACTGACAATAGGTATTTACTAAATATCAATTCATAGCAACGCTCAGGTAAAGCGATTAAGCTGAATTTTTTACATTTGGAACCGCACGATCCTTTCGTTATATTTTAAAACGGACTTAGATAAAATATTGTACTTAACACGTTATGAAGCCTTAATTTTATTTGACTCGTAAAATTTGCAAAACTCGCTCACCGCGTTCGTGCGTTTTGCAAATATTACATTCGTCAAATACAATTAGTCTTTTCATAACTGGTTACGTAAATATCTATTAAAGAACTAATTAGCGTGCGTAAATTGATCTTTATCGCACTAGTGTTTTAAAGATTGCAAAACAACAACATCTACAACTTTATATTTATTTGTCAAATTACATATTATGTCAAACGTAAATCTTTTAACAATGATCAAAATATTAATCAAACGTAACTGTTGAACTAATCGAAAACTATAATTATTTCCATGCCAATTATAAATCAAAACGACTGAAATAAATTCAGTAATATGTAAACCTACATTTGAAGTTTTGATGCAGGTACCTATACATATATTAAAAAAAAAGCGTATAACTTTCGTTTATAAGTGCCTTTAAAGCATTTTTAAGCACACACTATATTGTATTGTCAAATAAATGTTAAACGGTACAAAATAAAAAATACAAGTTTTAAAGCAATACAAGCAGGTCAACGGTCGAAGTAGTATCAATAGACAATAAGGTTTATTTCTCTGAATATTAAAAGTAGTCTCTATTTCTCTAAAGCAATTTAAAGGTCCAAAAACAGTATGTTTTTTTGTTGTTCTTACAGGTAAATATCTTTTGGTATACAAATAACTCTGCAGTATTCTTCCGCGTTGGTTGGGTCAAAAACTATCCAGGTCGTTATCCCCTTATACCTAATTCCCCGAACGTAAAAGTGAAGACTAAAATTCTACTTAGGTTAGCTACTACTACTTCTATTATTATGGTTGACTTTTAATCCAACAGGTAGTTACTAAAGTACGAAAATCTTACTATTTTATTTCAGTACACTTATACAATACAACAATCTCTTAAGGATTCTCGCGAAGATATTACAAAAAAAAGTTAATTACTTCTTATTAAGTAAAATATATATCTCTAAAAATGTTCGCATCGGCTTTAAGATTTTTCAGGTATTGAATAGTAAATCAGAAAACTGAGTGTATAACACTATGAGCTCTGAGTGTAGGAAATTGAACTATGTAGTACTTGCGCAGCCTACCATTTTCAGGAATTTTTAAGAATACTGTCGGTGTTTTAAATATATCATTTCCATAGCAACGTGTGATGTAAAGCCACTATATAAACATCTAGATTCTAGCAATAGCTTAATGTTAAGTGAAAAAATTGTGCAATAAAACCATGCAAACAGTTGCACCTTGACCACGAAACTATTTTAGCAATTTCCAAATTATATTGCTTCCGTTGCAAGTGATCTATGCGATAAACTTTTTCTCGGTACGCTAAAAAGAAATTTTGCGGCCTTGATATACAAATAACTATTTAAACGCTACCACCTAGTATATATTTATTAGTGTTAGATTTTTTATACTGCTGCATGTATTTTACAATAACGATTTCAATAAAACTTTTGAAAACAATACGTTAATTGTCTATGCGTAGACTATAGTTATAGAAGACACTTCTAGGGTACTTGAAATTTTGAATTTAATACTTTGAATACTTTGATGAGGAGGGAGGGGGGGCTAAACAGCCATTAATCATTTTCTAAATACAACAATATTTTTAAAGTTTTCTGAACACTTTTCTTGGGGAGGGCTAGAACATTTATTAAGCTCCCTAAGTCCCCACTAAGGATGGCCACGGGCCCGAGCTTTAACCCGGCCCGGCCCGAAGCCCGGCCCGAATATCAAGCCGGGCTTCGGACCGGGCCGGCAAAATTTTTTTCGGGCCTAAGCCGGGCCAAGCACAAGTCGGGCCCGGGCTGGGCCGGGCCAGACTGCTCAAGCTTTTCGGGCTTTTCGGGCTATTCGGGCCGGCCCGAAGTTTATATAACGAAATATACAATTTATTGATTTAGTAAGAAATTTCATTTAATGATTTCTTTAGGTGCCTCTTAAACAAAATTATAATTAACGCTCCTTTTAATATATCACCCAGGTACAGTTACACACATATTGGTAAGTGTGTGATAATGGAAATAAATCGAAAACGAAAATGATTTGATTTAAACCGATTTGTGAATTTCGATTTTTTTTTCGATAAGTAATATTTACTTCTTTCCACTTTTCAAGAATTTTGAAATAGAAATTGTTCCTGTTATATTTAATTAATTTGAAGGAGTATTGCAACGTATGTTAATTGAGCTGGTTTATTGTATTATACTTATTAATTAACTTATTATTGTGGCCTCACACTAAAGATTATTTATGAATAAATCGAAACCATTCTGTATATGTAAAAATATTTAAAACTGCCCGATTACAATAAACCAGCTTAATTAGATTTAATTATTTGAATGTATCTTTTGTTGAAAACATACCGAATACAATGCGATTAGCTTTTATAGCTTTAAATAACAGATGGATATAGAAAATTAAAATGTAAATACTAAATAATATTTTATGTTGCGGCTCCTAAAAAAAGTATAAAGAAAAATCGTGATATTATAAAGGGTATAAACAAAAATAACGGAATAGAGTAAATATTATTTCAACAGAGGCGTCTCTAGCTGCTGCTATCTGCAGAGCTTAGGCCAATAATGGATACCCATAAAATTTTAGGTCGCAAATTTTAAACAGCTGTAGTCGTTGGTACATGCGGTAGTAGTTTAATTTTAGAGGTTTTTGCTCCGTCGAACTTAATTTTATTACGACTTATTTTCATCAAATTTTGCAAACTACCAAGGAATGTACCTGATTTCAGCGTGCTTCAACAAAAGCCGTATAAATTTGGATTTATCACTTCAAACGGTTTTATTATCTCTTTTACGCATTAGGCGGCATGCGCCTATGTTTCATGCTGGAATTTATTCTTATTTTGGTAGGTTTTTGCAATTTTTTCACTTCCTTTGTACTTAGATTTGCTTGACCCATGAGAAATTTATTGCAGGTGCGACTATTTCGGCTTCTTTCCGGATAAATATAAATAAGCTAAATTCCGCTTCTGCACTCTGATTTAAATCATAAAGATTTGTTTATTTAGTGCACTGTTTTAAAAATATTATAACCAAGAATCTAAATTTTGAGCTATCCGTTTTCAATCACAATGTCGAATTTCAATAGTGAGGATAGCGTGGGGGATCTAGATTATCAACCTCGACGAAGTGAATCGGTAACTAACAACACAATTTGGAGACATAGATGAAAGTTTGCGAAATATACATTTAGTGTCGGACAATTCTAAAACGCGGAGCAAATTTAGTAAGTCTTTGAGTTTACCCCAATTTCAAAAAGTGTAAAAACTGCAAAATGTATGGTATGCCAAAAAAATAAGTACGATGAAGAACTTAAAGTGAAAAATTCAACTACATCCAATCTTAAAAGGCATTTAAAAACAAAACATTTAAAAGGATATCGAGATCTCTATCCGCAGACTAAAGACCGAGCTGAAAATGAAGTTGCAGGTAGATCTAGTACAGTGTCCCACCAAAAAAACCATTTCGGAAATGTCCCAGTGCAAGGTAAGTGTAAAACCTACTTTTCCATTTTTTAAGAGTTAAGAAAATTGCATATAATTAACCATAAAACCGTAACAATTAATACAATGTTATCCAATAATGCCTGTTTTATCTTTAAAAGTACCACACATGTGTGTAGTAAGTAGCACTGCTAAGGTGTCAGGTCAAAGAACCTCATTTTAAATTGGTTTTATGTTTGTTATTATTTTATGAACATTTTTACTTCCGTTTTATTGCAATCGCCAGCATAGTAAAAGCTTTTAAGTGAACCTAAACAAGAAACCATCAACAAAATCTGGAAAAACAGCCGCAGAAAAATCAACGGATAAAAAAGTTGTAAAACTGAAAAAAAGTCGCTGATAAGAGAAATTAATTATTATCCTTTAAACTGTTAAAAATTCTTATATTGCATTCGAATTGTTTAAATTATAGTGTAAGTAGATGTAAAACGATAACTAATTAATTTTTTCATATGTATTGCAGTTTCGAACTTTCGGCAGACAAAGCACGTTGCCAGTTATTTCATTAGTCCAATATGAAAAAATTATTATAAAACACACAATAATAATACCACATAAAACATTTAAACTTTATTTACAAATTACTGTGCATACATAAATAAAGTACATGCGCAAATAAATGCAGTTTTCTTTTCCTATGCATTATCCTGCGGCTGGTATACGCACAGCCTATACTTTCCGTCATCTTTTTCTTTCCTCAATTTTCATCCGCCGAATTTTTTCTTATTATATGCGGCTTATTTTGGGGTTTTTCCAGTTTTAAATAAGTAATGTTATACGGGTTGCTTATTTACATAATTTCGGGAAATACAAATTGGGTTTTAATATATAAAATGTAGAATCTCACAAGACTACGTTTTTTTATAACAAGTTTCGGGATATCGAGTGAGAATTGTGAAAAAGAGGTGTGAATATAAAAATCAATATAATATAGTGATGGACACGAACTAGGTTCGGTTCGGTTATAAGTTCGGTTCGATTTTTTGAACCGAACCAGATATTTTTTCTAACTAAACTTTTCAAACCGAACCACATGCTCTAGGTTTGATTTCTATTCAGGGCAAAAGGTTCGATTTTTAAATACAAATTTAGTTTAAAAATTTTCACTTTGAGCGTCTCAATCTTAATATATCTACAAATGCACATTTTAAAAATCACTATAGTCGGAAGCATAATGCATCAAGCATTTAAGAGATATAACAATTTTTAAATGTACATTGTTAATCGAATCTTATAAGTCAATAGATACAAAATCTATCAGGTATTAAAGTTACACATCTAGTGCTACAAAATAAATTTTCCCATCCAAGCGGCAAGCAGCACGATGGTGGGTCAAAAGTTTTGTTTTTTATACATTGTGGAAAACTTATTTCTATTTGACACTCTGCAGGAAGTATAATTAATTGCTTACTTGATATTTACTTATATAACCATATGGAAACACTTAACTATACAGGATGCCCCAACGACAAACTTTCATTAAAGAAATCTCAAAACTTACAATTCCTGAAAAACTGAAACGTTGCATGTAGGGGTTACCCAATAAGTTTAGCTAATATTTCAACGTTGTGAAACTTCCGGTTATATCGAAAGTAACTGTCAATTTCATTATTTTAAATGGCATACTCCACATTTTATTCCTTATTTGAATAGTGCGCGAGTAGATTATTATTTTGATATTAGGGTTTGTAAAACTATTTTCAATTGTTTTGCTTCCAGGAATTTTTTTTCTTAAAAAGTGCACTTTGGAGGATCGGAGAAATGACATTAATAAACATTTTATTAACACGGTTTATACGTTGTGTTTGCATAACACCGGAACAAATGTTTCTCAATCTCAATAAGAACACTAACATAGTTTTTACAATTTAATAACGCGAATTAAAAAACTAATAATAAGTAAGAATAAGCAATGAAATTCGTTAACAAATATTTGTACTTTACTTGAGCTCAATTTATTAAAAAAATTATGTATAACCTTAATTTCCGCAATACCATAAACGAAACCAAAATTAAAGAAAATTAAACACAAACCGAAATTTTCCAAATAACTGATTAAACTTTTATGCTCGTTTATGTCGAGATATAAAAATGGGGTTCAATTATAAAATTACATAATTTTTCAATTCTGAATTTTCACCTCCTAAAATTGTAAAACTATTCTATTGTTTTATTGAAAACATTTCTTAAGGTGTAATGGAAACAACTTACAATCCGTTTTGATTAAATGTTTATTAACACGATTTTTAGATCAATAATTCCTGGATGCACAACAATTCAAGATACATGCACTTAAATCAAAATAACCATCTGCTAAAGCCCCATTTATATATGCAATAAAATACAGGATGTGCTATTTAAAATAATTAATATGACAGATATTTGCAAGACTTCAAAACTATTTTAGCTATAGTTTCGCCTTGTTCGGTAACTCCTACACAATGTTTCAATTTGCCAGTAAAATTGTAGTTTTTAAAATACTTTTAATGGAAGCTCAGTGTGGGATATCCTGTATACATGTCTTTTTTTATATTAAAGAGCTATATTCCTTGTAAGTATATGTTATTGTTTTACTCAATACGTAGCAGATTCTCTATATACGGCGAAAGCAGCCTTTCCATACTTTTGAAGAACCCTGCATATATTAATATTAAACATTTTTATAGATAAGATTGTCGGCATTTTTTTCATAATAATTAAAATTTCCAGTAAAGCATGCGACAAAAAAATATTCATAGACAACAAAGTAATGTTTACCTGATACGAGAGACTTGAATAATCAGTTCTCTGAACGGATGCTAGCACATTCTCGAAATGTAGACCTATACACAAGCAATCTGTAAAATGGAAATTGGCAACGTTCTTTGTTTAGAATATGGGGAAACAATATTCAGTCAAATTTTGAATACTTTCCTTGAAATATGTTACTATATACTAGTAGTAGTACATGAATTCTAAAATGCATTTTGTTACTTAAGGTTGAAGTTTGACGCAAACCACCTTCTATTTTGGATTGCCTGTGCAAGTGTGCATCATCTCCAAATACCTTTGAGATTCTTTGAGGTTAAAATGATACTATATACTATAATTTATTAAGGTTGATATATTCAACTTTTGTAGAAAAACATAATAATAGTAAAGAAGTATTTTTATACAACTAAAAATACATATATTAACAAATGATACGTTCCATTTGGATGTTGAAAATTTTATACATCACTTAAGGTTTTAGTTACATTCCGGCCCGAATCGGCCCGGCCCGGCCCGAAGCCCGGCCCGAAATTCAAGCCGGGCCTCAAGCCGGGCCGATACGTTTTGGATCGGGCCGGGCCACAGGGCCGGGCCGGAGCAAATTATTTTGGGCCGGGCCGGGCCGCATCTAAAAGCCCGGCCCGGCCCGGCCCGAATCCATCCCTATCCCCACCCCCTATCTACGTGCTTGATTATTTCTTAACTTATTGTTGAATAGTAGAATTTGGCTGCAGATATAGTTTTCTATTTATTGCGGAAAAACGTATAATAATGCTATTATCTAACTCATGCCATAAAAAAAGGATAAAGTAAATAAAAGTTTATTGGTAATCATTTTTTAAAAAACTTTTCAACCTAAAACAATTACTTCATTTTACTTCTATTCCATCAGATAATATGTATTTCTAAAGAATTAGGTATCTTCTACATACCACAATTTGAAAATCCAACTTTTTTTTAGGAAACATTTAGTATATTATTTGACTTTCAGGTTCCTTAAGTTTTAATAACACTAGGTACCAATTTTCAATTGTTTGAAATATTAACCGATGAAGTTTGGTACCGTTTATACTGTGACCTATAAACAATTTATTTAATTTTTAGCATTCAGTAATTCACCAAAAGTGTTAAATCTTGAACTTTGGCTCGATTTGTCAGTCGGTCAAATAAAAATTTAAACGAACTAGAACAAAGACAATCAAATTATAGATCAAACTTCAATTCTCTTCAAAAGTTTCAGTTTCTCAAATAAAAAATGGCTATAAAAATCCGTTTGCAACAATTTCATAAATATTGAAACTTGTTAAACATTTTGTACCTTTGTTACATATTTCTAGGATTTTTTAAAGAATCAAAAATCAAATGAAATACTACGGTATGTTCCACAAGTATCTTGATTGCAACTCAAAATCATTATACTCTTAAATTAAACAAAAGAGTGATAGTTACTTGTTGAACACAACTGAAAGAAACATCTTCTCATTCACTGAATTAAAGTCGGGCCGGCCGGGCCGCCAGTTTTTATTTCGAGTCGGGCCTCAGGCCGGGCCGGTCACTTTTCTGCGTCGGACCGGGCCGGGCTTATTAAAAGCCCAGCCCGGCCCGGCTCGAGTCCATCTCTAATTCTTTCTTTTTCTTGGTTTTTTTATAGGTTACGTCAATGTACGTAACAACTTCACTATTTTTGCTTCATACGCTTTTTCATTTTACCGGATGTGACTATATAAAGCTCGAACTTCTGCTTCCGCAACTTCCAATTTTAGGAAATATTATCTTTAAAACTTAAATCTGAGATCTTTGCATCCATTGTTAAATACACGTGTTAAGATACCAACTAGGGATGGTCTCGGGCCCGACGCAGAAAGGTAACCGGCCCGGCCCGAGGCCCGGCCCGAAATGAAAATTGACGGCCCGGCCCGGCGGGCCGGGCCGGGCCGGCCCGAAATTTTATTCGGTGAATGAGAAGATATTTTTTTCTGTTGTGTTCAACAAGTAACTATCACTCTTTTGTTTAATTTAAGAGTATAATGATTTTGAATTACAATCAAGATACTTGTGGAACATATCGTAGTATATCATTTGATTTTTGATTCTGTTACGTACCTAGACGTAGCCGGAAGAAAAGTAAGTACCAGGCTAATTATTAAACGCGGAGAGTGGGGGGATTCGCCTACATACCAAAAAGAAACAAAAAACATACCGCCCTCGATGATCTATTAACAAATAAAAATAAATAACGGATTCTGTACAAACGAGCAAGAGCAATAAATTTAGCGTTACTATTTGAAAGCAAACAGTTAGGTATATGAACAATTTAGTATATTAGATACGAAGTGCGCATCTCGTATTTACACAAAATAAAATTAATCAGTAGTAAATAAACCTGTGAGAGCTTTTGTCAAGCATTTTTAAAGTTTCACCTAATACTTTTTGTAAAATAACTAATTAGTAGGAATGAATTAACGTGTGGGAGCTTTTGTCAGATATCTTTTAAATCGTACATAGTACCGTTTGTAAAATAAACTAATCAGTACAAAGGAATAAGCGCGTGTCTGTCCAATACTTTTAACACAGGTACATCACACATGTAGAGCGATAATATCGATTAGCAGCAACGAACAATAGTTTTACAATGTGACGTTTCTTGTCACATAACTACACCAAATGTTGATACGGAATATCTCATTGACACAACACACAAAAGGAAACGAGTAGCATACCTGTAGGTGTCCGGATACTTAGCTTGAAAACCGTCGGGAGTGAGTCAACACAGAAACGCCGCGCTATTCAGGATCCATTCACCCTGGCATCGTAACTACAGCAACGACCTACGGACAAAAGCAGTTGGTCTACAGAAAGGAAGAACCCATTTAGCCTTCAGCTAAAAAAGCAATCCACGCAAGACACCTCCTAGTTGTCGAACAGAAAATAAACAGACGTGCACTGCTTTAGAAATAAGGTGACGAATAATCTAGAAAATATGTCGACGCACAAGCTGTAGAAGCAAATTTAACAATGGTTTAAATAACACGAATTCCAACTGCAAATCCTCGCTTATCGAAGCGCGATTAAAACTGGAAAACCCGGGTTTTATCAGATAGTGTGCGATTTTATTTCAACAAGTTTTTACATTGAAACAATAGAGAAAATCATTGTAGGCGGTCGTAATGTATACAAAGATAACGGGTACCTGAAACAGGATATAACTATTTAGTTGTTGCATAAACTTGTCGTTTCAAAGCAACTAGATTTAAGTTGAGGAATTTATTCGAGAACGTGTTTATTATTAATTCTGTTGAAGGATTTAACAGTACAAACAGAATTTATTCGAAGGGGTATTGAATTAATAAGGGAGAAAAATAGGGTAATTAATTTATGCTGAAAATAAACGTAACAATTCTTTAAAAAAAACCTAAAAATAGGTAACAAAGGTACAAAATGTTTAGCAATTTTCAATGTTTCTGAAATTGTACGCTTAACGCACCTTATAACCTTTATAATAAATTTGCGTCCGCTTTATTTTGTCGTTCCTACTTCAAAGAATTTTACTAAAATTACCTACTTGAAATTAGAGAGTTGTTGCAAACTCATTCCAAGCAGACTTTATTAAAAGAATCTTCAAATAAAGTATCCTTTTTTAAAAGTTTGCATCCAATCTAAAGGAGTGTTAGTGCAAGTGTTTTTTCCCTTACTCTTTATTCTGACAAATATGTTTAGTATTCTATATCTATAGGTTATGTTTTAAAAGGAATAAAGAATTAATCTCTTTTGTGATAAGGTGACCTACATGTTTAACTATATTGAAAAATCAAAGAAATTGTATTCACACAAAGATGAACCTTTTTTATTATTTGAGTCTTTTATTTCCCACTGATTCGATAACATTTGTGTGTGTTGTCAAAGTGTTTTCACGGAATACTTTTGAGTTTACTTCAAGACATTGTTTTACTTCTTTCCAAGCATATAGCATATCTGTTTTCAATAGGATTTTTACAGTTTACTTCTAGGAAAAGCATTACAAAACAGCATCCTCGTATTTAGAACGTTGACGTTTTATATCTTTTCCGACGACCACTTGTGAAAACAACAGATTACACACTACTTATTTATGTAGAAAGTAAAGTATATCACTCTAGAGTGCGAAAGTACATATCACTCTAGTGTTGAAATACTTTTCAACTCTAGAGTGATATGACTGATGTTAGTATGTTAGTTATTTAGGCAACCCAAACGACTGCCGGTTTCTACCTTTTTGCATTCATTCGTTTCGTTTTGGCTAATAACAGTTTAAAATACCCATAGTTAAATCGATACTGACAGTTTCCGTTTTACTTAAAGATGTAATTACTCATATTAGTTGGCAATTGAAATGATTTCTTCAATAAAAATTGAGAATGCATACGCTAAAAGCAACAGATTCGCGGATTTTATAAAAACAAGGTAGGTGTTCGAATTTTCAACATCAAAACGTCAAATAAATTTTATAGGTGTCTGTCTGTCTTGCATTATTGCATACACATTTATTGCAAATAAGCATAAAAATAACTATTTCGTAATTGTTTTTAGTGGTGGTCGTCGGAAAAATAGTGTACAGTACTCGCATGGAAAGTGACATTTCACACTCGTGGAATAGTCGCACTCGGCTGACGCCTCGTGCGCAATACTCTTCCACTCGTGTGAAATGGGTCACTTTCCACGCTAGTAATATAATGTACTATTTTCATGTTATAAACTTGGACATTATATTTCTAAATTTAATTACGGAAACAACACTACAAAAAACCATTTATTTCGCTATATTTATACACAAAGCAGACAATTAATTGTAAGTTTGTACGTTAGGCATTTGGCATATGTCAAAATTAAGGCGCCTTAAATAAAAGCATTCCCTGTCTGTGTTTAAATTAAATAAAGGTATCCTGTATTTTAATAAAGTACAAACATTATAGGTGTAATTGCGCATGTGTAAATGTCAAATAAGGGAAAACTTTATTAAAAAAATTGGTAAAATGAACTTTGCAATAACTATCTAGTGTTTTAGGCGGTAGACATAAACTATACACGCGATTGATAATATCGACGTTCGCCGCATGATTGAGATTTGGAGTATATACATACATAATATAAATCGTGCAAACTTTTGAATTATGAATAAATCACCTAGTTTGATGTTCCTGAGCATCTTTAACTTGCCTAAAGTACAACATGAGGAACATTAAATAGGACTAGAAAAAATATTCTGTATAAGAAGTGAGTTATAATATCACGTTTCCTTTACACTAAACAAGACGAAAAACTGATTATTAATGGGTTCATGAAGACACTACGTGAAAATATAATTAAGAACCTTTACTTACTCAATGTGAGATAGAAGTGAAGGGACGATGGAGTACTTACTCGTGCGTTTTTCGGCCCGAAAAGTTCGGGCCGGCCCGAGTCGTTTGGCCCGGCCCGGCCCGAAAAAAGATAGGCCCGGCCCGGCCCCGGCCCGAATAAAGTAGTCAACGGCCCGGCCCGGATTCGAGCCCGAAATCGGGCCGGGCTCGGGCCGGGCCGGCCCGAAAGCCCGAGCCCGAGTCCATCCCTAATACCAACGTATTTATAGTTGACCTCTTTCACAATGTGATGTTTCTACATACCATAAAATAGTCAAACAGCGTGAAAACTGTTTATTTTATACAAACATAATTATTAATTATGAGAGAAGAAGTACAGTGAAGTACTTACTAAAAACGACATTACAATATATCCAATCAACCTTGACATTCTTTCAAGGGCTGCTAGATTGCGTTCGCAAATCAGAATTGCAAGATTCAAACACGTGGCAGTTAGTAAACATATATCATCAAATTGATTTAAGACTAAGGAAAGCACACATGATAAAGTTAATAAATAATGTATCAAATGAATCCTGTTAGAGTACCTTTAATTCTATAGTAATGGTTAACTAACAATCTCGGTGAGACCATAAACCAAACCCTTATCACAGAAACGCGACTCTGCATTAATTAACAAACTAAAATTTCAAATATTCAAACGTTTTGCGGATTAAGCCGCCATTTATATTTGAACCTACATATCTCCGGAAACATATGTATTTGCACAGCTATTTATACAAAGTCCCGCAGAGAAAGATTTAAATACATTACGATGTTTATAGCTTTTATTCACGTACATACAAACTTAGTATATAAATGTAAAACAAACTGCAAATGCATGTCCGCGCAAATTAAATGACATATTTTGCAGGTAGTTGTGAAACTTTTTCATAATGGCATCAGTAAGAATTTCGTAAAGAATTTAAGTCGGTAAATGGGTCTTTGTGCTTGTTATAAAAAGGTAAATTTAGTTAAGCAAGCCATCTGATGCATTGTGATATAATAGCGGTCGAAAACAACATAATTTACGACATCAGGGGATGCACCACGACCGACCCACAAAAACTTAATAGCTTATTTATTCAAAACGTGAAAAATTCAAAATGGCCGCCACCAGGTATCGCCACACCATTTCGACCAAACATGCAACCGGTCTAGATGTTGCCCTATAAATTTTCAATAAGACATAATGGTTTACACGGCTTTTATAGGATAAAAGCAATCTGATTAAATAATCTAAAAGCGAAATTCTGCGTGGAAATTTCGATGATGGAACCTGTTTGTTTCATTAAACTTGCGGTAACCTTTAACCACTGGAATACTGCAGTAAGGCTTTTAAAACATGTTATACATAATGAGCAAACGTTTTTTCCCCATTAAATAACAAACTGGATCACTCACTACTATACACAACTCATCAACCGATTTAAACATAACTAATTTTTTGCAGGCTGTGTTGAATGAAAAGGTAGATTACTGCCAGGTTGCAATGCAAGAGCCACCACTGTAATAATTATGAATTTTATTGAGATTATGATGATGCTTATGCTGATCACCACGTACATTGCGTCCGTCTGCAAAGATTTTCGATGCCGGTCTTTCAATTTTTTTAAGACATTTTAGTTCGTATTGGCAATACAAAATTAAATAGGACAAATAGTATAACACATAACATATATAAATATCCTATGTCCAATAATAAAGCTAGGTATTGAACGAAAATAACGACAAGTTGTTTTGAGAATTTTTATAGAATAATTCTCACCATCATCATCGTCAGGTCTTCAGTCCTAGAACTGGTTGGATGAGTACCCTCATTAATTCCTAGTTTGAACCAACCTACACATTTCCCTGAAATTTGCAGTCTGCATCTATCACTATCTGTGTGCGAAAGTCTGATCGCGGTCTACCTCTACCTATCTTTTCCTATCTCTGCTTGTAATATATCCCGTGTTATTCCCCAGAAATGCCTTAGAACGTATCCTATTTCTCTTATTTTTTTTCGTTTTCCACAGATATCTTTATTCCTCTACTATTTCTACAACCTATTTGTTATTAACTTTGTCTATTCATGCTACCATCCTCATACATCTGAAGCGCAACATTCCAGAAGGCTTCTATCTCTTTCTGTCTGCTTTTCCTACTGCCCCTATTTCATAGATGTACTGTGCTGTGCTCCACACTATCCTTTGGGCAGTTTTCTTCTTGTATCTATCTTCGTTGTCTTTGAACATTGCTGTTGTTCTTTTTTGTTTGATGCAGTTCGGTCAGCTTCTATAGTTTTACAGTTATATACTCTATTTCCCCGATATTCAGTGGTATGTTGTAACGAATACAATTACCTGCTTCATTAATGTACGCTTTTGTTCTAAATATTTATTTAACAAAAATCCTTTATTAAACAGAAAATATTAAATTCCTATTGTAGTAATATAATACCAATTCGTTACTTAGAACATAGAACTCCACCTATATTTAAGGACTCGAAGTAAAATTTAAGTTTTCTTTTGTCTGTGTATGTGTTGATGCAACAATCCAATTCTGTGCGTGCTTGAATAATAAAATTGCCTCGTGGTCAAGGTTTATCATTTAACGTCCGAATGTAATCAGATAAGCAAGTGTTGAAACGTGGGTCAGCAGGTTTAAAAAAACATGCAGTCCCAAAGGCAGGTGAAATGGTGTCGACGTATACCATTACACCAATTTGTAGTTTAATCGACCTATTGTTACTGTGAAATAAACATAATCTACGGTAGGTGAATAATTTTCAATTTTGCATCCAAATCATTTTCTCGATTCTTTTCAGCGCAAGTAAAATGTAGATACAGTATTGAAGCGCAAGTTTAATGTGGTTACACTATAGAAACGCAAGTTTTAGATCCAATGTTGAAACGCAAATTTTATGTAAGTCCAGTATCGAAACAAGTTTTATGTTATACAGTATTGAAACGCAAACACGTAATGTATAAAGTATTAAAACGCTAAATTTTATGTATCTAATCGTTATGGAACACTAAAGCACAATTTTTTGTTATGCAGTATTGAAAGTTCAAAGTCTCAAAGTTGCTATGGAGTATGGTAGAATTTTCCGTAAATTTTGTTTTGTATAGAAGTCAAGCTGTAGAGCCGTGCACGTGCAAGCCGTAATAATAATTTTTGTAAATTTTATATAGTCATTTAAATTGGTACACGTAATTTTTGTCCAGAATTTATTAGTTGGATATTGCATAAATGTTCTTATGAAAACAAAGAAATTTCTATAAGATAACTTTATTTGTATTTACAAGATTACACTAAAATGTATTCGTAGCTAAGCACGTGACACGTTAATATTTGTTGGTCACATTATAAAATTTAATTTTTTTGGCAGTACACTTGAAGTACAGATTAGTTCAAACCATAAGTATTTTTGACCTTTGATTCAAGCAATTAAATTAATTAAAAATGTAGTTTTGCAGTATAAGGAAAGTCAAAGTATTTAATCAATTAAATGTAAACCCAAACAGGATCCTATTTAGATATCAAATACAAGTTGTAGAATAATAACAAAACACTATAATTCTTCTAGAGAACTATAATAAATTTACAATTACAAAATTCATACAAATAATCAGAGACTACTCCTAGAATTTATTAAAAGTAGATATCTAAAAAGTTTTAGTGCGTATAAAATTGTACAAATAATGTATATATATTTTTTGTAAATCAATAGAAAGTGCAATAAGTTGTTTTAAAGCTTTCTTTCATTGAAGTCAACAATAATTTTGCTATAGAAACAAGCAACCATATTTATAAAATTTTTGTAGTTAAGAAGGATAGATTATTGGTATTGTGTTTAAAACAATTTTGAGGTATAATCTTAACTAGATAATCTTGTTGGAATTAATTCTTTTGTGATAAATTGACTGGGCTCTAATGTAGCCCTAGCTCTAAAATGTTAAGAAGTGATTAAATTTTCAGATAGTACGAGATCGTCGTTCCAATTCCAGTTTTCTGAGTCACAAGTAAGTATTATGTTTCTATTTTTGCTCGTTAAGGATATACTTTTTCGTTTTCGAAAATTTCCGTATCTTATCTTCGGATTGTTTCTCATTATAGCTATTATTAAGATACGGTGGCGTCCATTAAAAATTCTTTTATTATCGTATACCATCCTACGAGCCTGGCTCATAGCTCTGCCCTAAGTTGAAGAAGCTTAGCTGGCTGGAAGATCTTTTTAAAGGGTCCTTTTTTTACCCAAAGCCATTTCCCATCCTCTTTACCCTGGGCTTAAACCTTAGACAGGAACCCCTCATAATTTATAGAGGCTCTGCCGCCTATAAGGTAGAGTAAATACACTATATATATATATATATATATATATATATATATATACCAATTACATGAGATGTATCTGTAAATACATATTGTATTTACCTATACAAATCGAACTGGTATTTGCATAGCCATTACAAAACAATTACTTGATCATTTTGTAGGGGGAAAAACATCCATTGACCAGGTTTCGACCTCTTGGGTCTCGTCAGAATGGACTAGTCTTAACCCTAACAAAATATCAAGAAACCTCAAAGTATAGGCACGAATAAACCTCTGTACGTTGGCGAAAGGAAGATAGAGCGCCATCAGTTGGCTAGAACTAGCACTACGGCTGAAACTGTACAGAAGTTGATTCGAAACCATACTGTGTTCTATAGATGGCTATCACAAATACGTTCTGCCTTTGGGATTTTAACAATGTACATGCATATTTAATGCAATAGTAACATTATTTCCAGTGGCGGCGTCCAATTCGTGCCTTTAAGGCACACAAAATATATAAAAAAGCAAAACTTTCTCTGCAATCTGCAGTTACAATTAAACCAATTACATGAGATGTATCTGTAAATACATATTGTATTTACCTATACAAATCGAACTGGTATTTGCATAGCCATTACAAAACAATTACTTGATCATTTTTTAGGGGGAGAAACATCCATTGACCAGGTTTCGACCTCTTGGGTCTCGTCAGAATGGACTAGTCTTAACCCTAACAAAATATCAAGAAACCTCAAAGTATAGGCACGAAGAAACCTCTGTACGTTGGCGAAAAAAAGATAGAACGCCATCAGTTGGCTAGAACTAGCACTACGGCTGAAACTGTACAGAAGTTGATTCGAAACCATACTGTGTTCTATAGATGGCTATCACAAATATATATATATATATATATATATATATATATATATTACTCAAATTTAGACCAGGGTAGAAAATTAATTAACGACATCAAATAATTTTAATCACCGTGTATAAGGAAGCTTTGGGAAAAGTACGCGTAATTAAAATGCCTAGTGTGAAGATTTAAATCATTCAATTAGAATGTAGGGTTTGTATAGAATTTTATTGGATAATACGCGTTATTAAAACCGTGGAGCATAAAAATTTATTCGTTTCATTAAAAATAAGGGATTTAAATTATTCACTAGACGCTTTCTATAAAAAGAAGCAGAATCAAAATGCTCAACGTGTATTTAATTTAATTGTTCCAAGAAACAAATAGAAATTACGTGCGAAATTTATATTGATTAATTCAATTTTTAAGTAACGGATATTAAACAAAGTGTACAGATAATAATTAATATTTATTTAGTATTCGCTAAAAATTAAAGGGTAGAAGTCAATGCCATTCATTATTAGTTTAATTGGAGTTAATTGAACCATTAGTAATACATAATATGCATAAAAGCTTTTATGAACCCCATAATACCAAATATGAGACGCGTTGCTAGCATACAAATCTATCAAGAAGGTTAAAATAAATGGAATATCCCAAATCGTAGAAGTATTACGATTGAACACCTGCGTATTTTTAAATATCGAAGTTCTAATAAATTTGAATAGATAAACATGCAGCTTCTAGGTATATTGGAAACGGTCGGATAAACCGTAGCTTATATTAACGGGAAAGGCTAGATAAGGGGTTATTTAACTCAAGTAAGTCACGTCGCGGGTCCACGTGGATAGAAATAGCCCATAATAAAGAATATCGATTTGTACCACTCAGATAAGGGTAGAAAGAGATGGATGAAACGCGCAAAGCCGAGGCACGGATAATAGAAGGCGTGATTTGAGCAACGTCACTGGGTTTGCGATTGGTGGAAATAAGATGCAGATATGAGAGGTGTAAACGTAACGATTTCTATACAAAATTAATTAGTTGTTCTCGGACGTGTTTGCGAGCCGTGTGAAAATTTCTTAGATTTTCAACTGGCGTGAGTGCAAATTTTGTAGAATCGCGTGCCGAGCTGTCGAAAAGGGAACAGAGAATGCGAAATTCTAAAAACTGGCCGTCGCGGGACAAAACCGACGGGCAAGCGCGCTATTATATAAACCCGTGTTTATAGAGTTTTGCTCTCTTAGATTTTCGATTTTTATTCAATACTTTAAAACAGTTTGCTCTTTATTTTTTTGTTGTTATATCATACTTCAAGCAGAATACGTGCTACGATAAAAGTTATTAAGTGCATTTAGAGAAGATACAAGGTAATAAAGTCTAGTTATATTTGCGAGTATTACTGTACCAATTATCGAAATTAGTAACGATAAATGAATAAACAAAAGTAGGCAGTTTTGGGGTATAGCGTGAAAGAATTAGGAATTTCTTTGCTATTTTTCGGGGGTGTTAATAATCAAATGTTATTCGTAATCGTGATTGGATTTACAAATCAAGATTTAGATATACATAGATGAGTTCCTGAGAAGCTTTGAAACAACTTTAGATGAATGGTGGTGTAGAAAATTTTAAAAACGTTCAGAATCTGAAGCCGTAAACATAACCCAGTTGGAATGGTGTGATTAACAAAGGACGATGTACATTGGAGCCACGAGTGCATTAACCTTCAGGTAACTTATGCTTTGTTGTTTGATTTTTGATGTTTTGGTGTGTGTTGAATAACTTTATAATTTGTTTGATAAAAAATGGACAGTAGTGAATTTGTACCAACAACAAAATTTTAATTTTAAGGTGAAATTTTCTTGTTTAAGTAGAAAGGAGTATTTAGCAGTTTATGTTCTTGATTATGATGAAAATTTGGGTCTGTGTTTGAGCTCAATTAGACTAACCTGTTTAATTAACGTAAAGGGGTGGGAGATGCTCCCTTTGTACTCAGACTTAGGTCTGCACATATTGTTAAATTAATTAGTAGGCATCCTACAAGGACTTTAATTCTGGATGCAAATTAAAATGATGACAAATTTAAACTTGAAATTTTATGATACTGAAATTTATGCTGAAATTTAATTTTGAAATTTTAATGTATTATGAATATTAATGTAAATAGAGTTAACGTTGATGTTTGTGGTAGGAATGTGTTTGTTTTTTTTATGAATGAGGATGAAAGTTTTAACTAGGTGAGCAGCCGAGGCGGAAAGAGTAAAGAGGCGATTATCAGAAGAGATTCAACAGGGCGAGAATCACAGCAAATATTGGTGCCCAATTCGAGAGGCTCGAATATTTTTGGTACTCTGGTGAGGCTTTTTGTAGATTTCACAGCAATATATATATATATATATATATATATATATATATATATCTATATATCTATACAGAAAAAATAGTGTAACAATGTGAAGGGGGGTAAGCAGCATTTAACTGCCAAGTTTCCCGAGCACTTGAACCTTTGTCGAATTAATAGTTTTTCCAATCTATCCTTTCGCACAATCAACATTAGTTGAAAATATTTCACGACCAATACATGTCGTTTATAATAATTATCAGATTTAAGAGCACTTATTTTTTCGGCATTGGATTTTACGTCTTGAAACTGTATTAAGGAATACTCGCGTAATTGTGGTTGATTTGAATATTCAACTACTATTACCTAAAGTTATGATCGGCGTACCCCTGCAATCGGAGGAATTACAAAAAAATTATAAAAAATGCTGTACTTACATTTCTCCGCCACTCCCGAACAAGATGACATTGATTCACTTTAACTTGCATGTACATAACTTAACCTAACTATTTATATTTTTAAAAATATTTGCTTAACGCTTTTGTTTTCAAAATTCCAAAATTAAACGAACAAGTGTTTGTCTCTGACATTCGAATTTATAATTGACGTATTCAAGTTCGTACAATTGGTACAAGTGTGCGCCACCATTGCAAAGTTATGGTAAATGTTGATACTAGTATCAAATTTGCAGTGCGGAGTCGACCCCTATGGGTCGATATAGACCACTTTGAGAAATATTACTTTAGAAGATTGTAGAATTGTGAATGCAGAATAGTATACATTGATCTATTTAGCACTAATAACTGCCTAAAATTCAAAAAAACAAATAGGAACGTTGCATCACTCGGTTTCAAGGTAATGCAAGTTTGTAGAATGTTAACAGGGTTTTCAGAACAGCTTTTGTTCATTATCCCGTATGTTGATTCCTGGAGAGTGTTTGGGGGGTGTCTGTTAATTGGACTTGCACCCTAATTTTCCGGGCAATCTAACCCCGTTAGAATGATTAAAATCGGTATACCCCTTACAAAGTTACACCTTGTTAAAGACCTGCACCCCGAGCTTTTGCTCATTGATCCAGGGCTTGGTTCCCGGAGGGTGTTTGGGGGTCTGTTAATTGGATCTGCACCCTACTTTCCCGGGCAATCTAACCCCGTTAGAATGTTTAAAATCGGTATACCCTTTACAAAGTTACACCCTGTTAAAGACCTGTACCCCGAGCTTTTACTCATTGATCCAGGGCTTGGTTCCCGGAGGGTGTTTGGGGGTCTGTTAATTGGACCTGCACCCTAATTTTCCGGACAATCTATCCCCGTTAGAATTTTAAAAACCGGTATACCCCTTAAAAGTTACACCCTGTTAAAGCCCCGTAACCCAAGTTTTTGCTCATTGATCCAGGGAATAGTTTCCGGAAAGTGTTTGGGGATCTGTTAATTGGATCTGAACTCTAATTTTCCGGGCAATCTAACCCTATTAGAATTTTAAAAATCGGACTACCTCTTACAAAGTTACATCCTGTTAAAGCCTCGTATCCAAGTTTTTGCTCATTGCATCCATATCTTAGCTAGGCAAGAGTTTTCTTCGATTAACCACATTAGCCTGATCTACAATTTTCTGGACTATCTAATTCTGCTTGAATTTTTCAAATCAAACTACCATTACAAAAGTTACACCCCTATAAAGCCCCGACTTTTAAATTTTTTGTTTAATTAATTTGAACTCATTTTAACCCATTATGCACACCATATGCTGTAAGTGTAAGAAAAAGACAGCTGGAATTAGAGGAAATGGGTGCAAAAAGGATACGGGGCTTTAGCAGGGTGTAACTTTGTAAGGGGTATATCGATTTAAAAAAGATTTATTTAAGAAGAAAAAAATTCTTTGATGATTGTTTTATTCACATGATAAAATATCTAAATTGTAAAAGAGAATTTTTTAAAAAGCAATAGTCATTTTATAAGCCTAAACATATTGGTTTTTTGATCTTGAAATTTTAGCAGCAACTCTCGTACTGATGATAACCATTTAGCGGTATGAATTGGTATTCGTATGTAGTGATTAAGGGGTTTTTAACATTTATTCAGATCGTGCCACCTTAATTTTCAATTAAATTCTCTTGTTGAACTAATCTCAAACAAAACGTTAGGGTACAATGCGGTAGAGTACATGTGCTAAAGCTTTTCCTGATTTTCCTTGCACTCCGATCCGATTTTTAAACAACCCCGAAAAAGTAAAATATAGTTTTATTGGATTTTCATGCGTGTAAGCATTTACCACTCTATTCTATTCTAAGCTGTAATTCGTATTGATTACAATCAAAAGTCCGCATGCGGAAATATAAAAACTTTGACAAAATTATAAAGGAAAATAATGAAACAGCGATATCCAACAATACGACTAATAATTTTGTATACTACTTAACTTTTTCTTGGGCTAATGTGCAGTTCGATGTAAATATTACAGTCAATCTGATCCGAAATAATTATATTTGATTGTAGTTATTTGGGTGTAAACCAAAAAGGGATTATTGAAAGCCATTTTGCTTTTTATCGATGTTACAAAAACTAATTTAAGTTGGTCTACCAACATTCATTACCTACTATAAGTATCTATTAAATAGAAAAAATACTAATAATGCATTGGCTTATAACCATCAGCTTCCCAAGATATGTTTGATAGAAATAGATATTTTTTTGAACATACTACACCTATTAGAGTAAAAATATTTCTGCACAGAGTTTGATCTAAGCTAAATATTTCGAATTTGATTTTTAATAAGATCATATAACCTGTAAAATGCTTTAGTTTTATCTTCTACACTTTATTAGTATTTTTTAGTTGACTGAGTTATTGTTTTTAGAAATCTAATTGTCCTGGAGTATCTGCTTGACTAAGGAAGTAATTTCCTTTCTTTTCTTGGTGTTAACCAATAATGGGCCAGTATTGAACACGCAGTTTGTGGATATAACTTTTGTTAAATACTTGTGTTTATATTGCTAAATGATAGTTACAAACAGTGATTTGATATTTGACATCATAAATGACACGGTTCTTGTTTTGACATTAGTACGCGCTGCAGGAATCATCCGAATTTTGTTTGCTACCTGGTTATCAATGTTTTTGAAAAATGCGTCGATACATAGTGCACAGTGCGCGCAATACCTACCCTACTTTTGATATTTTACTGGAGATTTTTGATGAAATTGGTGGAGGGACGAAGATTAGGTCGACGATGGAGGGCTAGAATAGGGTGGTCTAACAAAATTGGGGTTCCGTATTTTATAATTAACGACTTTTGTCAAATTCCTACGGTACTCTTTGTAAGTTATTGGGTTACGTTTAAATTAAGTTACCGAAAAAAATCGCCTTAGATGGATACGGGTTGTTTTGGAGTGAAACCATTTACCCTATTGTAACTACGTTTTGTCTTTTATACCAGAATGATGGTAAATGTCTAAACTGTCGATTCTGGCAATTTATCCAGTTTAGTAGAAGTTTCTAAGGAACGTTCATCGGGGCCAGTCTTGATATTTTACATCTGGGAGCAGTTTTAATACTTGACTTCTGGCGTAAGTTTTATTGTTATGGTGCTACAAAGGTTTACCCGTTTAGAATTACCATAATTATTTACTTGCTTTTATTCCACGAACGTTGGTGCTGGCCTTCCTCGTAGCTACAAGAACCTCTGAACGAGCTTTCGGTGAAATACACTTTTCTAGGATCATCGAAGAGGTCGCGGATAAGGAGATTGTTATAGTTTAAAAAACAACTGGATAGTTTTTAGTTATAAACGTGTTGGTTGTTTATGTGGGCGTGCAATTTTTGAGTTAGATTTTTAAGTTATGTTCCGTTAGAATTATAGTAACTAGGGTACGAGTTAAATAAATTTAATTTTTTAGTGCGATTTAGTAAAATTGCATGTACTTTCGTGAACGTGTTACCGTAGGTAGAACCAGAATTTATAAGGCTACACTATAGGTTTCTGGTAGCTAGTTTCTTTTTTTCTACGCAGACGACAGGATGTGATCATATCTTGAGTTAAAAATGTTTATTGGTGAAATTCCGGAGTTTAAGTTCCAACCCAAATCTTTCTGTGGTGTGGTCATCAAGTCAATAGTATTATCAATGCCAGGAATTATGTCGAAACTCGTAGCTTTAAAGTTATTTAAGCAGGTTTTCGTTAAGTAGTTCATCAACGTACAGTTCCTGTGGTTTAACATTTCGAAATACGTTAAGGCTACCCTTGGCTGTTTTTAGTAAGTTGCACTTTTAGAGTCTAGAGCTAAATGTGGATAAAGTTAATTTTATCTTTTCACTGTGAAATTTCTAATCTAATCCTTCATTCGCCATAGTAGAACTTTGTTTAGTTCCGTGTTAGGCTACTGCGGTTACATACCTGCTCTGCCTGTTGTCTTTGCTGAGATTTATTATCGTAACTAGAGCCGGTGTGCTAATCATAGTGTTTATTCATGTACTTTGCTGTTGTATTTGAAAGTGTATGGTTTAGTTCTAAATATTTCAGGAAATATTGGTGTACCATAATTGTGTCGTTTTAAAATTTGTAGGGCCGTTTATTAAGAGGGCATCCGTATATATACTTCTATTAAAGGTTTTTTCTTTCTACAGAGTGTCTCATGTACGAAGGGATATCATTGGAAATATAAACGTAAATATCGTATTTATAAAAAAACATTTGTGATTTGTAAGAGCTTATGAGTGATCGTACGTTCGAATTGTGGAATTTTACGTATTGTCAATTAAGTCGATTTTCGCATTGTTGAATACGCGAAACCAACCATGTACTTTATTGGGGTCATTAACGATTAGTATTGAAACGGTTTACATAATTTTTAGCATGATTGATGCTCTTAGAGAATTGTAAAATCCTTAAACCACGTTAGGTTGTTACAATTTGAGGTTAAGTTATAAATAAAACTTGTGGTCTTAGGGCAGCTTCCTGATGTTCTGAAGACAAACTACTATACTAGAAGTTATAGAGTGATTTGTAATACTTAGTGCAAATATTATAAATTATTTACGATTATTTTCATAACGCGTCTTCAGTCATTTAATTTTACCAATTTTGAAAAATTGTAAGTAGACCTAAATTTTTTGAAACAGTTTGAGTAATGTAGGACTTTTTGCTAATGAAGTTATACAAATACATGTTAACACAAGCTTTATTATTAATTTATATGAAGATGCGACCCTTATTCTTGGATTATTAATATTTGAATTGATAGGAGTTTAAATTACTGGAGGAATTGTTAACCAGAAGTTCTTTTAAGACACAGAAAAGTAAAGGTTTGAGTGCAGTTACGCTTTGCGTCTCAAGAACAAGATTTTATTATAAGATAATTTATGAAAAGAACTCGCTTCCTGGCCAATGTAGTACCTCCGAGTGAGGCATTAGAAAATCAAATATAGTGTAATGAAAAACTGGCGGCTCCGTAGCGTAACTAGTATGCGTGTGACTACTATGCCCTAGAGCCCGGTTTCAAATTCCGACACGGTTCGCTTGAAAAATTTTAGTCGAGTATTTTTCATAAAAATACGCCCTCGTTGGGATGAGAGGTAATATGTAGGAGTAGACGCAGAACAGGCATTCTGATGCCTCCTCCATCTCCCTCCATCCTCCTCCGTCCACATCATTTCACATCCCCCACATCGCTCCACATCATTCCACATTTCTCCACATCTCTCCATATCACTCCACATTCTTCCATATCCCTCTACACAACACCACATAACTCCACATGCCTTCACATCACTTCACATCACTCCACATCCCTTCGCATCCCTCCACATCACTCCACATTCTTCTCACCTCCACATCCCTCTTCATCACACCACATCACCCCACATCACTCCACATTACTCCACATGCCTTCACATCACTCCCCATCGCACCACGTCTCTCCCACCTCCGCCCCCCTCCACCAACCTCCACATCCAGAAATTGTATAGTATGTCTTTATATACTACATAATCCATCTTCACCCGCCAGCCTGCCCACCCGCATCTAGCTCACCCTCCCTCTAGCCCGCCGCCGCCCCTCAGCCTATCCGACCGCCCACCCACCATAAAATGTATGCGTAAAAATTTGAGTAAAATACATAACAGGTTGAGCTGCCATGCTAGATTTTGCATGCACGGCAAAGCGGAATTTTCCAGTATTGTGGTTGTGGTCTCTCCCAATTTGTAGCTTACTAATTTGTGCATATGAATCGTAAAAAAATTGATACGAGCAGGAACCGAATAAGGTACCTAAAAACCTGTTCGTCGATGTAAATACGTGGGAACATCCGTTATACCCACTTGACCATCGAGCTACCGTGATTATAGTGTTTTACTTATGATACTGATGACGAATAATAGTAACGTTTTTCTTAAAGTATGATACATGAATCTGATTCACAATTTTCCTAGCTACCCGAATCTTTTAAATTTTACCGTAAGCCCCACTTCCACATCCCTCCACCTACACCACCTACACCACCTACACCACCACATGCCTCTATCATTAGTGTTATATGCAGGTCTTGACGGGGAAAGTGAAGCTTATAATTGTCTTATAGTGGGTTTTATCTGTTTGCATTTAGAATTTATTACTAGTTTGTATTATTGTTTAATGCACAGATTCCATTTTAATTTACAGATTAGTTTAAGAGTGCATTTAAATATGAAACTTTCAAGATGATTAAGAAACCGCTTACCGATTCCATTTTTAGGGATTAATTTAAGAGCACCTAACCCAACATTTTATGTAAACTTACCCTATATACTTTTTTATTAACGAGAACCGCTGTGACGTAATTCCGTTCTATACGTCTGCATCAGTCAACAGACTGGAGGATTAACTTGATTTTAATTAGGGGTAGGTGAACAACAATTTAACACATTTATAAATAAGTTTTGATGGTGATGACGATGCAAATAAGTAAAACAAATTTTATCACTAATTAACACTCTGGCACATTTTTTCACCTCCACCATCTTGGATATGTCGCAACTTATTTTTACTCACCCTGTATATTACTTTGTAAGACTTTTTACATGTATTTCACCACGACCAGTATAGAATAGAATTGTAAAAGTCTAGACCAAAAAGAAACCTGTAGATATTATGACACGTATATTGTTCAAATTACAATAAAGCCATTTATACAAATACATAAAAATTTATAAACAAAAGAAAATGTTTGGGATCGTGGTCGTCCATGTACTTATTGTTGGCACGAGCATGTCTACCACTACACTGGACCCCCACCAATCAGTTTGTCTGCCAGCTTGACCGCTACTCCGCCCGCCAGCCCGTCAACCTGTCCGCTCGGCAGTCCGCCCGCCAGCCCGCCCGCCAGTCCTCCCGCTAGCCGCACACCCACCCACTAGCCCGCCCGCCCTCCAGCCCGGCATGTCGTCCATCAGTCCGCCTGTCCATCCACCCACCCATCAGCCGGGGTAATCACTTTGAACGTTACAAATTCTAATATAATTAACACAACATAATTTATATATATATATATATATATATATAATAAATGTTTTTAATGGGTTTGAGGTCAGCTGGTAAAAAGAAAACTCTTTTATAATGCCTAAATTTTCGGATTTATTTAATCCTTGTTCACAGGCTTCTAAAAATGTTATAAACAACTAGGCTAAATTATACAAATATTAATTGCAACTTACAAGATGAGTTGTTTTAAAAAATTAACATCGAAATTAATTATTAAACATAACTATTTTAGTTTTTCACTTTCAAATGTAGGAAGGATATATAATTTGTGTAAGAAGAAATGTAAAAATAAAAATATGTCAGATTTTGAAATATTTCAAATTCTCTTTTAAGAGGATACCTGATACCTTTATTTAATGTATATGTTATGTTGTATGTGATAGTTGTTTGTTTGTATGTGTGTGTGTATGCCCATGCGTTAGGTTGTGTGGTTTGAATGTGTGTATGTATTTATAACGTTGAACATATTAACAAATATTACATTAGGTATGTAGCTATGTTTTAAAATTAAGTAAATATGTGTAAATCGAGCTCAAACCACTAATATCAGTTTTTTTATTTACACTATCTTTTGTATTAAAAATGTGATACATTTCAAGAAATAGTCTTTTTTGTTTATCTTCCTCTAATTCTAAAATTTTTGGATTTTTGAAATCTATTCTATGATCTAAATTAGCTGAATGACTCGATAAAGCATATGAATTTGGTTTAACTTTTATGTAACTTCTGTGTTGAATTATACGCTGATTTAAGGATTGACATGTTTGTCCAATATACATATCATGCAGAGTTCATGTCTGCTATTTTCTTTATACAATACAAAGTATTACTTCTCAGTAATCTTATTTTTAATAATAAGTTTCTTACAATCTATTGTGACCTGCACTTGCAGTGTCATGTTACGTCTGGAAAACAAAGTATTCACATCCGTTCTCATGTCTGGTTTATGAACTTCCATTAACCTTTTGTAATATGTCCTTCAATTATACATTGTAACAATCTAACTCAAGATTTAATAATTCCATTTGATTACACATACACACACACACACACACACACACACACACATATATATATATATATATATATATATATATATATATATGTGTGTAAATATTTTAGGTAGTTAATTACACAAGGTAAGTTGATAAATACTATCGTATTATAGTGAATCAGATGAAATAATAATTTAGACTTTTATGCAAAGCCCAAATGATCATTTCAAATCAAGCTAGTAATTGAAAGATGGAAAATATAAGATCTTGGTAAACGCATGGTTCCGGCAAAACCAAGATACGGGTTCAAGTCCTGTCCAAGACCTTATATTTTCCATCTTTCAATTACTAGCTCGATTTGAAATGATCATTTGGCTTTATAAAAGTCTAATTATTATTTCATCTTATTCTATATATATATATATATATATATATATATATATATATACATATATATATATATAATTTTATATTTTTCTTGACCATTTATATTATTTTTGCAAAACTTTTCTTGGAACTGGTCATTAATAATTAATTTAATGTTTTCTACATGTAAAATAAACACTTTTTCTTGCTTTTTAATTTTTAATATTCATATGACGCGTTTCGGTTAAACAACCATTTTCAAATATGAAACCTATAAACTATCTCTAATTAAATAATGATTTTTTAAAATTAAATTGCATACATACCATTTAATGCAAAGTCAAACTACTAAAACTTACAAACTAAATAAATTATTTCTAACATTGTAGGATAAGCAACAATACATCCTAATAATACTCTTTTGGGTATGTTTTTAATTTAAAACTTGCTTTCCTTGTCAATTTACAACTAACATTTAGATTAATAAAACTTTACAAAACTAATACCTTATCAGTGATAATGCTATTGAATTAAACATATGAATTTTTACATGCTTATGCTGATATACAGTGTGAGAGGATATTAATGTATGTGGTATTAAGATTATTTCTGTTGTATTAAATTGTGGTAAATATTTATAAATCCGTCTTGGTCTATTTTTGAGTTTATAGCTTTAGGGTTTTTTTGAATTTCTATTGTTTCAAGTATGTTTATTTTGTTATCATTTATTTCCGTTCCTAAAATTTTAACATTACTAAAATCGAACTGGTGGACTTTTTCAATTGCGTGCGTTGCTAGGGCCGTACTTTTTTTATTATTAGTTTTTATAGTATATTTGTGTTCATAAACTCGTTTATGGAGGTATTGTTTAGAATTTCCGATATATACTCCAGGGCATTCTTTACATTTGATTTTGTATATTGTGTGGGTTCTGTTTTTTCCATCTATTATCGGTTTAAGTTTTGTAAATACCGCTCTTGAAGCGTTATTTGGCTTATGTGCCACATAGATGTTATAGTTCTTAAGGCATTTTTAAATTTTTTCTGATAACCCTGGAGTATATTCAATCCCGATTTTAATTTCATTAATCTGTTTTTCTTGTTTACACAATTTAATACAACAGAAATAATCTTAATACCACATACATTAATATCCTCTCACACTGTATATCAGCATAAGCATGTAAAAATTCATATGTTTAATTCAATAGCATTATCACTGATAATGTATTAGTTTTGTAAAATTTTATTAATCTAAATGTTAGTTGTAAATTGACAAGGAAAGCAAGTTTTAAATTAAAAACCTAAAAAGTATTATTAGGATGTATTGTTGCTTATCCTACAATGTTAGAAATAATTTATTTAGTTTGTAAGTTTTAATAGTTTGACTTTGCATTAAATGGTATGTATGCAATTTAATTTTTAAAAAATCATTATTTAATTAGAGATAGTTTATAGGTTTCATATTTGAAAATGGTTGTTTAACCGAAACGCGTCATATGAATATTAAAAATTAAAAAGCAAGAAAAAAGTGTTTATTTTACATGTAGAAAACATTCAAATTAATTATTAATGACCAGTTCCAAGAAAAGTTTTGCAAAAAATAATATAAATGGTCAAGAAAATATAAAAATTATTGTATAACTAATTGGTTAAAAGAGAAAGAAATTCCAGGAGCGTTTCCACACCTGAGGTTTTATAGTTTAAATTATTATTTATTAGTATAGGTCTATAATTATTAAGTTTATTGAATAGCCGTATATAGTATTGTTGAATAGTATAAGCATGCATAACTATAGGAGTCAATTTAATAGATATGGACAATTCATGCTAAACGAATATCATTCATGCCTATTAAAACTCGCAAGAGAAAAAATAAGAGGATATTTTTATTACGATGTAAAAGTTTAGGTATTACGCCATGTTTTCTTAGGATTAAACCAAAAACAACAGTATTCGAAAAAAATTTAAGAATTATTACTTAAAATGCCTAACCCTGTTTTATTTAAAATGCTTAAATATTTGCATAGCACAGTGCTATTCTAAAATTAGTAACATCAATTTTAAGTTAACAGAAGTTAAAGCCAAAATAATTCAGAACACACAAATAGAGATTCACAGAAAATTCTTTGATGAACAAAATAGAATTTACAATATTATTTTCAATAAAATAAAACATAAACACATAAATAAAATTAAAATTTTACTTAATAAGCAAAAAAATAAGTTTAAAAAACCGAATCATAAAACAAATACCAAATGGCTTATAAACTTAACAAATAAAACAATCCCAACAGAAGTAAACTACCTACTAAGCTTAGGAAATAAATTCTCAACCAACACACCAAAAACTAATTATGAAAGTATTATAACAAATGTAGAAATCGGTATTAAAACGAAAAACAATGAAGAAAAACATGAAATTCGTAATAAAATTTGTAATATTATAACTAATCATCGTAACAAAGCAAATAATTCGTACAAAAATAAAATTTATAACAACTATGAAAATTACTGCTTAAAGAAGACAAAAGAATTTCTGAAAAATAATGATGACATATACGTGCTACAAGCAGATAAGTGTAGAACAACTGTATTAATGAACAGTGAAGAATATAAGTCTAAAATGAACGAAATGTTAAAAGATAATACTACATACTTGACTAAAAAAATTGACCCGACCTTACAACTACAAAGCACAATAAACACACTTTTAAATAAATGGTATAAAACAACTATATAACACTAAAGGTCAAAACCAATTAATTTGCCACAATGGACATACACCATACATGTATGGAGTACCTAAGATACACAAAACTAATATCCCCCTCCGGCCCATTGTAAGTACAAAAAACGCACCTACATATAATCTGTCGAAATACTTAATCGAAACAATTAAAACAATTATCGGAACAACTGAATATGCAATTAAAGACAGTTGGGATTTTCAAAAATTTATCGTTAAACAAATTATACCAAATAACCATGTATTAATTTCATTAGATGTAAAATCGTTATTTACTAATATCCCAACACAACTAGCTATAAATATTATTAAAAATAAATGGCCAAAAATAGCTTCTTTAACAACATTACCCATGGAGGAGTACATAAAAGGAGTTAAAATCTGTTTAGAAGCCACATATTTTACATTCGACAAAAAAATTTATTCCCAAATATTTGGTACGGCAATGGGTTCCCCCATATCATCAACAATTGCAAACCTAGTACTTGAAGAACTAGAAAAGCATGCTATTGACAAATTAAGCTATAAACCTGTGTTTTATAAAAGGTTTGTTGATGATAGTATTATATGTCTGCCAGAAAATAAAGTGGATGAAACGGTAAAGGCCTTTAACAGTTATCATCCAAAACTTCAATTTACGTATGAAAAGGAAATAAATAAATCTATACCATTTCTTGATACGCTTATTTCATGTAACACAAAAGGAAATATCCACAAATTGGTATAGAAAAATACATGGAGTGGCAGATATTTAAATTTCTTATCTTGTGTACCAAAGCAATATAAAAAAAATGTAGTAAATAACCTGGTGGAACGTGCCATACAATTAGCACACAATAAACATAGGTCAAAAAATATAAAAAAGGTTAAAACTGTACTTAAAAATAATAAATACCCTAAATCATTTATTGAACAGATAATAAAAACAAAAGTCCATACAATATATAATAATGGCGGTAAACAAGAAAAACAGATTAATGAAATTAAAATCGGGATTGAATATACTCCAGGATTATCAGAAAAAATTTAAAAATGCCTTAAGAACTATAACATCTATGTGGCACATAAGCCAAATAACGCTTCAAGAGCGGTATTTACAAAACTTAAACCGATAATAGATGGAAAACAGAACCCACACAATATACAAAATCAAATGTAAAGAATGCCCTGAGTATATATCGAAATTTAAACAATACCTCCATAAACGAGTTTATGAACACAAATATACTATAAAACTAATAATAAAAAAAGTACGGCCCTAGCAACGCACGCAATTGAAAAAGTCCACCAGTTCGATTTTAGTAATGTTAAAATTTTAGGAACGGAAATAAATGATAACAAAAGAAACATACTTGAAACAATAGAAATTCAAAAAAACCCTAAAGCTATAAACTCAAAAATAGACCAAGACGGATTTATAAATATTTACCACAATTTAATACAACAGAAATAATCTTAATACCACATACATTAATATCCTCTCACACTGTATATCAGCATAAGCATGTTTAGTCCATGTGGAGTGTGAAATATCCCACCTTTAGCATTTCTCGTAACTATTATGCGATGGTTTCTCCAAGATTCTTTGAAACCATTTGTTATCTACAAAATTTTTGCCATACATGACATTTAAACTACGCAGGTGTTCAAACATAATATTAATTCTCAGAGCTTTATTTTCTGGTATTATAATCTTGGATTTTCACAGACTTTTATGCTTATTATTAATAATGGTTTAATTAACTCCAACTAAAATTGACTTCTATCCTTTCATTTTTAGCGAATACAAATTAAATGTTAATTATTATGTGTACACTTTGTTTAATACCGGTTACTTAAAATAGGGTTAATTAATATAAATTTTGCACGTAATTTCCATTTGTTTCTTTCTTAGGAATAATTAAATTACACGCAGAGCTTTTTAATACTGTTTCTTTTGATATAAAGCGTCTTGTACATGATTTAAATCTCTTATTTTTACTGAAACGAATGAATTTTTATTCTCCACGGTGTTTTAATAAAGCGTATTATCTAATAAAATTCCTTATACACGGTGATTAAAATTATTTGATGTGATTATTTAATTTTCTACCCTGGTCTAAATATGAGTAATATATATATATATATATATATATATATATATATACAGGGTGAGTTTTTAGTGTGGCAACGGTCGATAACCCCGTTATTATAAAAGCTACGTAAACCAAATTTGGAAGCATACAGGGTGTTTCATAATTCCAGGGCATATTAAACTTATATATTTTTTAATGGGACACCCTATATATTATTATATTTTTGAAAAGCCCATAAAAAGAGCTTTAATTTGATATGAAATTGTATCTGTCTATTCCTTTTAGTTTTTGAGATATTCAACTGTTTTAAAAAAAATGACCCCAATTGGATACATTGCCACTGCACTAATACACAACTTATGTTAATTTTCAAGATGCAGAAAATTTTACCATATACCATAGTATATTTGTAAATATCAGTTTTTTGAAATTTCTTCCCAGTATACAGGGTGTGTCAGGTTTCGCAAAATGCAATTTTTAAAATTTTTTTTAAATGGAACCCTACCAATTTTATTGCTACAATGGATAGTTCATTAAATGTCCTTTCATTTTTGTTAAGCATTCCCTATACCTAAATCCATTACTTTCTGAGATATTTTTGATTTTCTTCAAATTTTATGAATGTTTTTAATTTACGTAACTAAAAATAACTTACTATTGGAGAATATTATAAAACAATTAATACATTTTGATTAACAATCAACTACACTTATCCAATAACAATTTTCACTAAAGATATAACAACCTACAATAATACGCTATCAACAGAATTCTGCCAGATCAACAATATGCATTTTATAGAAAATGTTCAAACAAGAAATCAGGCAGGCTTTGAAAAAAATAACTATTACATGTAAAGTGTCATTTAGGTTTATTAATTGTATTGTGTTGTCATTTAACAGGATATCTCTCCTGGTATATTCTTGATGCAACTAGGAAATTTTTTTGAACTTGCTCCCAATACCTAAATCATATTTATTTGTTCTTCCACTGTAAAATTTATTTTCAAAACTCCTTCAAAGATTACATTTAAAACAGAACTGATAATGTGTTAAATGACAACACACTACAATTAATAAACCTAAATGACATTTTAATTGTAATTGTTATTTTTTTCAAAGCCTGCCTGATTTCCTGTTTGAACATTTTCTATAAAATGCATATTGTTGATCTGGCAGAATTCTGTTGATAGCGTATTATTGTAGGTTCTTATATCTTTAGTGAAAATTGTTATTGGATAAGTGTAGTTGATTGTTAATCAATATGTATTAATTGTTTTATAATATTCTCCAATAGTAAGTTATTTTTAGTTATGTAAATTAAAAACATTCATAAAATTTGAAGAAAATCAAAAATATCTCAGGAAGTAATGGATTTAGGTATAGGGAATGCTTAACGAAAATGAAAGTACACTTAATACTTAATGAACTATCCATTGTAGCAATAAAATTGGTAGGGTGCCATTTAAAAAAAAATTTAAAAATTGCATTTTGCGAAACCTGACACACCCTGTATACTGGGAAGAAATTTCAAAAAAGTGATATTTACGAATATACTATGGTATATAGTAAAATTTTCTGCATCTTGAAAATTAACATAAGTTGTGTATTAGTGCAGTGGCAATGTATCTAATCGGGGTCATTTTTCTAAAAACAGTTGAATATCTCAAAAACTAAAAGGAATAGACAAATACAATTTGATATCAAATTAAAGCTCTTTTTATGGGCTTTTCAAAAATGTAATAATATATAGGGTGTTCCATTTAAAAATATATAAGTTTAATATGCCCTGGAATTATGAAACACCCTGTATGCTTCCAAATATTTTTAAAATGTGCACTTTAGGCATGCCTAATATGCCTCCAAATTTGGTTTACGTAGCTTTTATAATAACGGAGTTTTCGACCGTTGCCACACTAAAAACTCACCCTGTATATATATATATACAGTGCTTCCCAAATGTAACGGATATATTCGATTAAATGATGATTGACAATTTCTAAGTAAAAAGCTCTGACACGTCGATTTTTATTTTTAAATTGTCATTTAATTATGTAATTTTTAACCCCCCACCCTTCAACCCCTAAGCGCTAGCATCCCCTGCTTAAAAATTTCAAGTGGCAATGTACCCCTTGTGATACCTCAATTAATAGCATTTTTCATGCAGAAATCAAATTTTACAAAAAATTTTAAATCGGTTGATAAATAACTGTTTTATTTAATAAACAAAACTTAAATAAAAAACAAACCCAATTTAAATTAAATGTTCAAACTGCTGTCCGTTAGCAGACTATCTGAGGGGAAATTAAGCGAATTTTATTCCGAATTCTCTGCTTTAACTCGCTTACGTTTTGAGACCTATTCAGATACACTTTAGATTTTAAATAACCCCAAAGGAAATAATGCAAAGGGGTTAAGTCGGGAGACCTTGCGGGCCATTCAATTTGTCCTCGTCTACCAATGCAACCTCATAGGAAAATAGGAAATACTTGGTCGAGATATTCCCGTACTGGACGTGCATAGTGGGGAGGTGCACCATCTTGCTGTAGCCAAATACTGGGATGAGGTGAATTAGGTTCTTCTGCATTCGGATGTAGTACCGCTAAAGCCGGAATTAATTCAAATTGGAGAAAATTTAGATGTTGTGCTCCATTGAGAGTTCTCTCAAAAAAGTATGGTCCAATAACTTTATTACCCACTATCCCCGCCCAAACATTAACCTTTTGTGGAAATTGTGTATTTGCTTCCATCATCCAATGCGGATTTTCATCAGCCCAATAACGGCAATTCTGCTTATTAACGGTACCATTTAAATAAAATGTTGCCTCATCAAAAAACATAATATTTCCTTCCAATCTAGGATTTCCATTGCAAAGTTCCATCATTGTCTCACAAAATTGCGCTCGCTTATCAAAATCATCATCTGATAACTCTTGCACTAATTGCACTTTGTAAGGGTGAAACTTTTGCTTACGGAGAAATCTATGAACTGCACTTTTTGATGCATTTAACTGTGAAGCGAATCCCGAAACGCTTGAATGTGGATTTTCCTGCACAAATAGCAAGACATCCAATTCTGAATTTTCATCTAAAGCTGATGGACGTCCATCTTTAGATTTATCTCGTACGTGTCCAATATTCCGAAATTTATTTTCAATTCGGCTTATAGTTGATTGCGAGATAGGGGGGAGGTCGGGATGAATTTCATGAATAAAATTCGAACTTTTTTGTGCGTTCGAATTCTATCTCCAAAGCCAATCATCATTAAAATTTCAATCCTTTCGGCTTCGTTAAGTCTCATTTTTGCTGACTTATTATTAAACAAGCAACACGCACTTAACTAACGTACTTTTACTAAACTAATTTGACACTTTACAAACATTTTGTTTGTCAAGCATACCCGATAATTGGCCTTTTAAGTGAAATAAGTTTTTATTGAATAAAATAGTTATTTATCAACCGATTTAGAATTTTTTGTAAAATTTTATTTCTGCATGAAAAATGCTATTAATTGAGGTATCACAAGGGGTACATTGCTATTTAAAATTTTTAAGCAGGGGATGCTAGCGCTTTAAGGGTTGAAGGGTGGGGGGTTAAAAATTACATAATTAAATGACAATTTAAAAATAAAAATCGACGTGTCAGAGCTTTTTACTCAGAAATTATAAATAATCATTTAATCGAATATATCCGTTACTTTTGGGAAGCACTGTATATACTAACCCCCCATCTCCGACTGAGTTAGAGTGGCATTCATTTGCTTTCTTCCCATCTCTATTCGGGCGAGCATTCCGTTACTGGTTTCGTTTTCTTCTTGGTCCACTCGTTTTACAGGTAAGAAAGTTCGAAAAATGAAAAGAATTTTTTAGACCACAACGACCTCAAGGTCCTTCACCATCCTGCTTATAACAAGTATAACAAATTCATATGAATCATTCCCTGATACAATATGTCAATATGAATTAATCTTAATAGAAATACCCAACAAAATTCTATTTGTATATGCAAGATGTTACTGAAAATCGTGGCTGAAAATTAAAATATTATTCATATAGTGTCCACAAAATTCTTCACACGATCCAAAAAAATATTGGATTTCAATAATAAGCGTTACAGGCGACGTGGACAAGCCAAATGGAAGCATTTTATACTGATGTATCTACCCTTCAAATGAGAAACATGTGAACTTTCTGGATTCCAGCTCATATAGAATTAAGCAAAATGAATGATGGAGGTCCAGCTTCCTGAAAATCCTTTCCCCGTCTAATTGTATAAAAATTCTGTTTGTTCACCGCAGAAGGACAGTAAATTGCAGTTTAATACGATAATTTTATATTTGTTCCATCGAGACATCAACGAATACTAAACTACCAGTATTTCCCTTGTCTCTTACAGTAAAAATATACCTCACACAGGCAAAAGCACCGTATATAATTATTGAAAAACAGTTTGAGAATAAATAAATTTCTTAATAGATACTATAAACAATTAACGTATGATTGACAGGCACTGAAACATCACAAAAATTATAGACTAGTACTAATTTAACCCCTTTTTAATATGACATGTAGATGCCACTTGGTACCTGATATAAAACCTCTTACTAAGACCGACAAACTGTAAAGTAAAATACCTAAAAGACATTTATTTTAGTGCTGACAGTGTTGATCTTCAAGCGATACTGAATACCACACAGCTCGAATCAACGGGGAGCCTACTTTTACATGTCATGCCTCTTAAATCATTCAATGCTAAAGCCCGTAATGACCCAAGCTTACTTTCATTCTGAAGCGTAATATCATGTATTTACATGATACAGGTGAGGCCAAGTCAAAACAGAATTACACCGACTAAGGTTTTATGCTTTGCTACAGCGCGCTTTAATTGTGTTCTCGAAAATTTTCTAATATTTCTAGTGATTTCTTTAGTTATTAGAACTTTCTGACGTTTTGTGGTTACGAGGACACTCTTGAAAAGGTTAACAACTGAAAATGTGGAAATAAAAGACAGTTATGTTGTATAAATGGGTTTTGATTTTAAGTTTAATCTGTCTATGTAACAAAGAAATTCAGGATCAGGTACTGAGTAGGAGAGATCGGGAAAAATCGCATATTTAAGTAAAATTGCAAATTACAAAGTTCACATAAAGCATATTGATATAAGTATTATACCATTTTAATGAAAATAATGTCATCTAACCAACCTGTAGAATGGCAAGTTAAAAAGTTAAAGCGCCAAAGTTTAAGTCGTACGATACTGCCCCGTGGTCTTGGGAAATACCATCCATTGTATGGGGTAATATCGCACAATGGCTAAGTATTCTAATTTACACAATAGCTTATATGAAAAGTGTTCTTACCTTATGTTTAAAATACAAAATACATTTGCTAACAACTTATACAACATTCAAAAAAATTGTACATTTAATTGGTATGACAAAAGTCACAAAATTTTCCGCAGTCTCAGCACCCATCTAGAACAAGGAATACATCTGTACCACAGCTCATTACTTCTTTCAAACTCTGCGCATATCAATCCATTCACATCCTCTTCTTTTGATGAATTGTCGAAGGAAATGTTTCTTTGGCACTTCTTCTTCATTTTGGTCTTTGAGTCGGTCTTTCTAAATTTATTGTTGCTATTTTATTCACAATGGTCGATTTTTTAATTTGTTTAATCTTGTTTTGTTCATTGAGTCTCAATTTAATTATTATTTTAGCCGCTGCTTCTTCCAGGACCGTTTTATTTTGTGACAAAGTAAAAATAACAGAGTGTAGCTTTTTGACTTTGGCGTTGATCTTGGCATTATCGGGGTTGGACTGGGAGATTGTTTTTAAATAATACGGTACCGGATGTGGATGCACGAAACTTTTCTAACATGTCCGAGACAAAATTCCTTTTTGGAAATAGGGGCTGCTTAGTAGAAGACTTTCATTGTATGCTTGTCGTCCGCACCAGGCATTACAACAGCGAGAGGTTCATTCTCATAATTAGGTCTAAGATCTACGTTAGCATCTTCTTCGTCAACTAGTACTGATAGTGCTACCCTCTTCTTCAGATGGCAAGATTTCAAAATCATTTTGTGTAAATCTTTTCGGATCTACGGGATAAATGCCATTTATTGCAAAGTCAGATGCTCTTTTCTTTATATTTGTCACGCGACTGTAGACCTTGTTAAAAATACCAGCAACGTCGTATTGGGTGATCTTTCGATGCGGATGAGTTTTCATAAAGTTGTCGCATTCTTTATTAAAAGAACATTGGAGACTACTGTAGAAAGCAATGCCAAGAGGTTGCAGGCGGTGCAAACAATGTGGAGAGAGTATTAGGACGCGAATATTGCTGTGTTTGCAAAGATATACGCAGTTAGTGTTGTGCGGGTGCAATGATTATTTATGATCAAAGTACAGGGTTCTTCTTACTTGGCTTGGTGAAAGCTATAAAATGTCTTAACCACGTTATAAATAACATTTCAGTAATCCACCCAGATTTGCTGCAGTGGTATATAGAGTTTGCTGGACCTCCATTTCCCAAAATAGGGTTTGTCCTTAACCGTGGGAATATAGTCATTGGTGTAATACGTGTGTAAATATAGCTAGCACTCACCGCACATCCCACAGTAATATTTTCCCACGCTCCCAACTGGTTGCAGACCCAACTTGCTTTACCCCCCTTAAGTCCTAAAATTGTACCAGGTTTCTGTACCGTGGATGTACTGGTTTCATCAAAATTAAAAATGTTAAATTAAAAATATTAGAGAAAAAAATGTTGAGCATCAATGTAGTTGAAAGTTGTTATTCTATTGTTGCTTGTAGCTTCAGGTTTCCTTACGCTAATAGTAAATTTTTTTTTGAGGAATCCATGGAACTAATCTTATCCTGCTAATCTAGAAAAAGTGTTAAAATCATTTGGGATGTTATTAATTTCGGCAAACTCAAAGTTAGTCGCCTAAGTACCAATGATGAAATTCCATAAAACAAATTAGCTAACAACAGAACATGGGCTGCAATTTCTTTCTCATGGACTTCTATAAAGTAGGCTTTCTTTCAAGACGTGCTTTACTTGGATTCCCACTTCTAATCCGATCTATAGGAGTGGATGCAGGTATATTATAAGTTCTCAATATTTCTCGGAGTTTTCTTTCATTGTTGGTTACATCCTCCATTGCTGCACTCAATGTTTTCTCGTCCCATTTGATCTGTTGGTAGTTCTAGCAAAATATCTCACCATCTGAAAACAAAACATTTAATTTATACACAATATTATTTATAATTATGTTCTATCCCATATGAGGTAATGCAGCATACTTTATTCGGCCTCATATTGAGTTTATGACAGTTACACGACGAAGCGTATAAACATCTTCAGAAACCAATTTCTGTTTATTCTTAAAAAAATTTACCAAGCCATGTAGTGTTCAATATAGCAACAAACAATATTTTACCTTGAAAGCCTTTCTCATTGCCACTTAAGTTGCAGAGTGGCAATTGAATAACAAAACGTACACTAAACATAATAGCACGTGCAGTGTCTGTAATGTTGGAGCACATGCAAATCTTCACACTTTTTGAGCTTGTACAAGTAGCCGTTAGGTTGTAGCACTATTCAATGTCGTATTACTTTAACGCTTAGGTGGGAACTGCTATGTACGATAATGCCTCGGTGTGCGCTATTACCCCGCTCTCCTCTATTGTCAAATGGAATTATTTTACTGGAATTTCGACGTATCTGGGGGTTAATACTCAGTCTATTTGCCAATATAATTAAATGGATTATATGTACAACTTTATATTTTCACAACGTACTTGGAAATTTTCGTTACAAAATAATTTTTTTTTAATTTCCAAAATTCGGTAATGTTACCATTAACTAGGGTGACTATCGCACCTTATAAAATTGTAATAAACGTAATGTTTAACTAATAGAAGTAACGTTGTCATTATTTTTTAAACAGGTAGGAGGCTACGTATAACGATTACGCATCAAAAATGTTGCTTACTGTTTCAAAAATATGTACAAAATATGAAACAACGGTTTAATCAAAAATCAGGTCAAAATTACTTTGTTTATAGGAACCCAGCATCGAAAACTTACAAAAACAAATAAAAACGTTTTCTAACAAGATCTATATAAAAAACTTACAATCAAATACTCCACTTATTGATATGCAGCTGATCCAAATCAACTCGACACCATTGCTTACTACGTTACTATCAAAGCTAGGACGTTGGTTAAATTACAAAAGAAGATTAATTTTTTCAGCTAATTATGATGTTCAACATCAAAGTACAGCATCACCTAGCTCACACTTTGTGTCTTCGTGTCGTTACACCTGACATCGCAGGATTTAGCAACAGTCGGCACGGACGAGATCATGCTCAACTGCCTTTTTCCATAGCCAGAAGTTATAATTTAAAAGATAAGTTTAACGAGTCTGAAGTTACTACAAATTAAACAAGAATTAATGGCTAGTGACTCAAATTCAGCCAGGAGGGCACTTTGTCGACGCGTTTTGCTCTAATTGGGGCTCATCAAGACAGGAGTAGCAAAGTTGTAATATTTAATACAGACACATTATGAGAAGTACAGCATCACCTAGCTCACAATTTGTGTCTTCGTATCATTACACCTGACATCGCAGGTTTTAGCATCAGTCGGCACGGAGGAGATCCGTCTCAACTGCCCTTATCCATACCCAGAAGTTCTAATTTAAAAGATAAGTTTAATGAATCTTAAATTTATACAAAGTAAAATAAAATTAATGGCAAGTGACTCAAATTCAGCCACAAGGGCACCCTGTCGACGCATTTCGCCCTAATTGGGGCTTATCAAGACAGAAGTAGCAAAGTTGTAATTTTTAATACAGACACATTATGGGAAGTACAGCATCACCTAGCTCACAATTTGTGCCTTCGTGTCGTTGTACCTGACACCATACTTTTATATGTCAAATTTAATCATAAGATTACTTTCTTAATAATTTGTTACGTTAATAAATCAATAAAAAGTCTGAAGAAGTTTATATATGTACATCCATTAAAATAAAAATTATTTTTGGAGTTTTAGATATTTCTGATTTTATCTTAGCTGTAGATGGCATTTACATCAAGTTGTGTTATATAAGAATGACAATTATTGTATTTAGTAAATTTTTATCATATTCAGATCTGAGTACGATGTACATATAATCATTTATAGATGTTAAGAGTTCTTAAATAATTTTTTGCATTTAAATTTTCAATTTGTTCACAAAATAGTCATATAAGATATTAGAACAGATTTCAAATAAAATATTCTACATTAGTTTTTTAATTTAATCAGAAAATTATCAACAACATTCTTATAGAGTATGATTACTGTTATAATTATGTTTTCGAAAGCGTACCTGTATGTTTTTTAAAAAGCAAAATTTAAATTATAGTGGAAGCTTAATAAACATTAAAATACAAAATGATGGGATTTATAAAAATAAAAATTTGACTTACCGAGGAATATAACATTAATTGTAAATAACAAAAAACGTGTTACCAAACTATAACGATTTATCTTGATTAACAATGTCTTCTTAAGGATGAAAGCATACCAACAACATGGCCCCTATATGAACAGCTGTTGTTCTGGCAACAAATAAGGTAAAAACTACATCAATCCATGTGCAGCCAAGTTGTTAATCGAAGACTGCTATGTCCATTATTTCGCAATATCACACAATTATAAATTTACTACTTTGATATAATGTTTAAATTGTATAATATAATGAATCGTCCATACAATTAATTACGAGAAAAATTATCATAAGTTAAATTGTAGAATAAATCGTAATATGAATGTTGTGCTATAATATTTAAAATTAATTAGATATATATTAATACTGATAGATTTTACAAACTATATTGTCCAATTTACAAATACCATTGACGAAGACTCTAAGGGAAACATCTTAAAGGGCTATGCGGAGGTCGCAGCTCAACTTATTAATTCTGAGAGACATGTTGTTCACATAATGGCTGGAATACAACTGATCCTGTTTACCAAAAAACCATCTACCTGGACTACGAGCGCTAAATCAGGCACGTGCAGGTTGATTATACCAGAAATAACTAGTTATGAATACGTCTATTATGGCTAAATAATGTTTTCTATTTTAATAAATAATTTTGAAGGTGACTTTTAATGCTTTACAACTCTAAAGGAAAGGACTACGGCATGTTAATTTGCAACACGTTGAATATGCAAACAAAATTTGTTTTCAACAATTAAATTCTAATGCTGGCTAACGCTTTATGATATCTCCAAATCTTTACAGTGTTTTAGAATAGACTCATCGGTCATATGTATTAAATTTCGAATTTGATACATAAAGCCAAATATATTACTGTGCTCTTTAAGTGCTTCAAATCGACGCTCAACGCTTCCTCGAACCGTATCAACAATCACATTAAAAATTATTTTGAAGTTAATTTCTGGTGTCTGGGAACTCACATCTTTGCTTCATAATCAAAAAGCGTTTCTTTTGCCTGCTTTTTACATTTGAATGTTGGTTCAATTTCCGCTTGTTCAGCAAGTTCTTTTGCATCAATTAATGCCGACTGAAAGCCAGTATCTCGGTATTCGTTTATCCATTTAATAAAACCTTGCAAATGTTGTAAAGCGACAGTTAAATGCATATTTTTTACTTTCCACATCTTGCTAATTAAATTTATTTTGTGTAATATATCGTACCATATTGTTAAAGACATTACTAAGTCAAAAGAAGTTATTTCTTTTTCGATTGATTGGCATTCACTAATCAAAGCACAATCTGTTGTATTTTCGGCTAAACTTTGTATAGCACTGCATATATCATACTTTTATATGTCAAATTTAATCATAAGATTACTTTCTTAATAATTTGTTACGTTAATAAATCAATAAAAAGTCTGAAGAAGTTTATATATGTACATCCATTAAAATAAAAATTATTTTTGGAGTTTTAGATATTTCTGATTTTATCTTAGCTGTAGATGGCATTTACATCAAGTTGTGTTATATAAGAATGACAATTATTGTATTTAGTAAATTTTTATCATATTCAGATCTGAGTACGATGTACATATAATCATTTATAGATGTTAAGAGTTCTTAAATAATTTTTTGCATTTAAATTTTCAATTTGTTCACAAAATAGTCATATAAGATATTAGAACAGATTTCAAATAAAATATTCTACATTAGTTTTTAATTTAATCAGAAAATTATCAACAACATTCTTATAGAGTATGATTACTGTTATAATTATGTTTTCGAAAGCGTACCTGTATGTTTTTATAAATAGCAAAATTTAAATTATAGTGGAAGCTTAATAAACATTAAAATACAAAATGATGGGATTTATATAAATAAAAATTTGACTTACCGAGGAATATAACATTAATTGTAAATAACAAAAAACGTGTTACCAAACTATAACGATTTATCTTGATTAACAATGTCTTCTTAAGGATGAAAGCATACCAACAACATGGCCCCTATATGAACAGCTGTTGTTCTGGCAACAAATAAGGTAAAAACTACATCAATCCATGTGCAGCCAAGTTGTTAATCGAAGACTGCTATGTCCATTATTTCGCAATATCACACAATTATAAATTTACTACTTTGATATAATGTTTAAATTGTATAATATAATGAATCGTCCATACAATTAATTACGAGAAAAATTATCATAAGTTAAATTGTAGAATAAATCGTAATATGAATGTTGTGCTATAATATTTAAAATTAATTAGATATATATTAATACTGATAGATTTTACAAACTATATTGTCCAATTTACAAATACCATTGACGAAGACTCTAAGGGAAACATCTTAAAGGGCTATGCGGAGGTCGCAGCTCAACTTATTAATTCTGAGAGACATGTTGTTCACATAATGGCTGGAATACAACTGATCCTGTTTACCAAAAAACCATCTACCTGGACTACGAGCGCTAAATCAGGCACGTGCAGGTTGATTATACCAGAAATAACTAGTTATGAATACGTCTATTATGGCTAAATAATGTTTTCTATTTTAATAAATAATTTTGAAGGTGACTTTTTAATGCTTTTACAACTCTAAAGGAAAGGACTACGGCATGTTAATTTGCAACACGTTGAATATGCAAACAAAATTTGTTTTCAACAATTAAATTCTAATGCTGGCTAACGCTTTATGATATCTCCAAATCTTTACAGTGTTTTAGAATAGACTCATCGGTCATATGTATTAAATTTCGAATTTGATACATAAAGCCAAATATATTACTGTGCTCTTTAAGTGCTTCAAATCGACGCTCAACGCTTCCTCGAACCGTATCAACAATCACATTAAAAATTATTTTGAAGTTAATTTCTGGTGTCTGGGAACTCACATCTTTTGCTTCATAATCAAAAAAGCGTTTCTTTTGCCTGCTTTTTTTACATTTGAATGTTGGTTCAATTTCCGCTTGTTCAGCAAGTTCTTTTGCATCAATTAATGCCGACTGAAAGCCAGTATCTCGGTATTCGTTTATCCATTTAATAAAACCTTGCAAATGTTGTAAAGCGACAGTTAAATGCATATTTTTTACTTTCCACATCTTGCTAATTAAATTTATTTTGTGTAATATATCGTACCATATTGTTAAAGACATTACTAAGTCAAAAGAAGTTATTTCTTTTTCGATTGATTGGCATTCACTAATCAAAGCACAATCTGTTGTATTTTCGGCTAAACTTTGTATAGCACTGCATATATCATTTAGCTGATATTTCACAGCCTTTACGGATTCTACTCTACACTCCCACCTCGTTTCCGATAAACGTTTTAGTGAAATATTAGCATTTTCCTTTAAAATAGCCCACCGTTCACTAGAACCAGAAAAAAGCGTATAAAGCTGTTGCAAAAATCCAAAGAAGGATTGAGCTTGTACACAAGAGGATGCAGCATCACCTAATACTAAATTCCAGTTATGGCAGCCACAGGGTACAAAAAACGCCAAAGGATTTGCAGTGAAAATTCTTTTTTAAACCCCACTTTTTTCTCCACGCATGTTTGCACCGTTATCATATCCTTGACCCTGTCAGTTTTCTAATGGCAACTTTAAGCTTTCCAGTGCAGTTAAAATGTAGGTAGTTAAATATTCTGCAGTATTTTTTTCTGCGGCAATAAAACCAATAAAATGCTCTTCAATGTCACCACTATCTACAACGACAAATCTGAATATCATTGACATTTGTTCAATTCGAGCAGTGTCTCGTGTACAATCAAGAATTATGGAAAAGTACTTAGACTTTTGTATTTTTTCTTTAATTTTAGATTTTACGTGATTTGCAATCAGTTGTATGAGTTCATTTTGAATGTTTTTTCCGAGGTAGTGATCGCTAATTTTTTTTGAAGTTACTTGTTGCAAATGGATTTTTAAAATAGGATCAAATCGACCAATTAACTTAACGATATCTAGAAAGTTACCGCTGGACGTATCTTCTAGATTTTCAGAGTGTCCTCTGAATGCTAAATTATGAGAGGCTAAGAATTGCACTACAGCAAGTAGCCTTTCTAAAATATCTTTCCATCGTTGTTTTATAAATTCAATTTCAGACTTTGATGAATCATCAATACCTGTTTTGCATTTTAAAGCTTTTGTAAATCGAACCATTTTAAAAGACATTCCTTGTTTGATTTAGAAATTTCATGTCCTTTTAAGAGATCACCTACATTCTTCCATTTATTTAATCCTTCATAGGAGCTTAATTTTGATGAGCAATTACCAAATAGTCGGCAAGCGAAACAGTATATAACGTCTTTCAGCTTTGAGTAAACCAACCAACTTCTGTTTTGCTCTTCACCGTTTTTAAGGTGCGGGTATAGTAAAACTTGCTAAAATGTCGCCCATTAGCATCAGTAGGAAAATTAATATCTACGACACTTGGACCTTTGAGCACAATAACAGACCGTACTGCATCAGTAATGTACGTAGGCCACATTCCTGGATCATTTTCTATATTTATATTGAGCGGCATGTTGAAATTTTCAGCTGATTCATACTCTAAGGCTGCTGAAAACAATGAAGTATGTGACCCAAGCGTAGATGATGATTTGGGTGACTCATCAGGCTCCGGTGAAGATTCGGAGGAAGCATTGTTGAATGTAATTCTTCAACAGGTGTTAAATTTGTCAAATCGATTGATGTCAATGTCAATGACGATTCCATATCCGTTTGTCTTGAACAATTTCCTGTTTTCAAATATTTTACGAGAGATCCGCTTAGTTGCCCAGCTTGTTCCTGCCTTTTCTCGGATCTTTTCTTTTCGAACTTCCAGACTCATTTTTCTACCAACGTCTCGTTCGCGCGATGCCATCACTTTAAATATATATATATATATATATATATATATATATATATATATATATATTACACAGTGTGGAAGTTACCGATGGAATAAAAATATTTTTCACTTTATGCATTATTTTAGACAATAATAAACACTTTAACAATATCGATTTCGTTAATAGATTGATGCAAAAAAATTCAAACTTGTCTGTCGAACTTGTGCTTGGATATTTTTGGTTGTATCATTTTTATTAAACAATTGTTGCAAAAACATAGGATTACTGCAACTTGGTGATCCACCTTGAGCAGCAGGATCATCATAGACAACCTTGAATTCATTGTCATTAGAATTGTGCAACTCTAACGAGTTCCAAAAAAGATAATATTTTAAATCATATCATTACATACACCTACCGCATTCGCTCTTCAAGCGTTTAAGTCGATTCTATCTTTATTACATTATTATACTTACACGTCTTTCTGTTTGGCTAGGCATCGGAACAGCGTCAATTTGATTACTATCAAAGGAATTGACAAAACCATATACAGTTTTATCATTCACAATCGACTGTGCCGTTTCATTATTGTCATCCTTTACTTTAATGTTTGGTACACCTTCACCAGTTTTTATACGTTCTTGACGTTCGTTAGCTGCTTGGTGCCTTGCCCTTTCTTTGGTGTTTTTCCAAAACTTGGAAATTGAAGCTGCACTTCTGAAATGTGTGCTTGTACAATCTTTGTTCAACTCTGCAGCAATTTTACCCCATGCATTGTTTTTTCATTATTTATTACTGCGTTTGTTTATTTGTTTTCTAAAACGTTAGAATATTTTGCAACCAATGAAAAGATTTTGTTTTTCGTCAGTCTCAAATTAAGTGCTGTGTTTTTTTGGACAGTCATTGCACGAATAACAACTTTTATAATATTTACTACTACTAATAATTAATTGATAATTGTCACAGAAATAAACAGAAGTTAGGTAATGTCACTGACAGCAGAAGAAAAGTCAAAAATGAAATTTCATTTGTAATTCTAAGAAAAATGCTACTTTTAGAGATAAATCTCTGTTTAAGTCGACTCAAACAGAGTCTTTTTTAAATCTCGGTTTAACCTATGACTTAGCAGCGGTGCAAGCGCATTTCAATTGTAAAACCCTACTTTAGGTTAAATCTAGACTTTTAACTATACGGTGCAAGTGGCCTTAAGTGTGTTGCACCTGTTTGATTTTGTCACTGGTGTTCCACTATCTGCTTAGGTAATACACTTAAACGCAGTGTTGGAACTTTATTGTAATTGGTTGTAGGTAGGTAATTACTGATATTTTGTCACGTAGTAGCTTATTGAATTGTTTGAAATGCAATGGCCGAGAATTATACCAATCACGAACTTGCAGATACGGTAGTAGTCATTTTGTTATACTTCCGGCGTCTGTATTCAGCGTTACTACTACAGTTGGCAACACTGATACGATCCACGTTCACAATATTGCACAATAATGATATTATGACATAATTACGTGTCAAATTGTATCACGTACCAAATACGTTTACAATGATACAAGTTTATATTTTCACAAAACTAAAGCAAAAGTACTCACTTAAAAGCGCCATGCAGTTGTTCTCAGGGTATCTCGTTTGGGTGTTGTTTGGTGTGGGTTACGTCACGCCCTTGTTGATCCAAATTTATTGTTTTTCGTTTGTAGGGGAGCGGCAAGGATACAGGTAGAGGCAACGATAGAAAGTAGAGATACGATAGAGAAACCACCATCCTAAAAAAGAAAAGACAGCACCACGACACAGGTAAACGTTACCGTTCGACGTCTCGTCGCTAATAATACTCATATTTTGTCGTGTAGCAAACCGCGCACTTCCCCATCACTCACCGCCTGCGCATTCTTTTGCGCAAACGCAACTGTCCAAAATGACGGAAATGAACAAGTCTCACATATTTATACTTAATCTAAATATGGTACATAGCCGATTTTCGGCATGTAACAATCGCGACAAAGCCATAAAAGAAAAAAAAATAAAAAAAGAAAGTGACTGTTAGTACGGTAAAAACTTAATAAAGCCTAACTAACCTACATATACCCTAACTTAAATTCTAGAAAATGTTTATTTTAGGCGCCACCTGGTTTGTTCAACCGATAACGCGTCTTACGAATAACCATGTAACGGAATGTGTAGCCCTGTTGTTTATGAACTACATCTATAAATGCACACACGAGTCTTTAATGTGACGCAGTTACAATCGACAGCACAAATTTGTCGGAGAGCACGAACCACTAATATAACTAAAACCAATGCGACAAGTCGCCTAACATATATACTATAACTAAAGTTAACATTACTTTTATTTAAGTGCACAAGCACACAAGCATTGCATCTAAACTGTTTCTTCTTTGGCAAGAAAATGCCCAAATTTCAAAATGCCCAAAAGAGCAAGTTACTATGCACTTTAGCAAATTTTTATGTACTGGTACTCTGGCTTAATAAACAATACACATCAAAACTTTTTCATGACATGGTTGTGAATTAGCAAATTTACCAACAGTACCATCTTACTAATTTCGTACATTACTAACCTAACAAATTACATTGCTACCATCAGGTTAGCTTCTTCACTCAATACTCAAAAAATAATTCCTACGTCTGATCATAAATAAAATTAAATAAAAACCCTTAACCACAAAAAATATTTAAATTACTAGATACGTATTTCGACCACTATGTGGTCATCATCAGTAAAAAAAAAATATATATATATTGTTGCTTTAAACACTATCGAGGATATTCTCCTCACCCGCAGGCTGGTGTTCTCAACAACAAACAAGTGAATTGTGAATTATGACAATTGCGGGTGAGGAGAATATCCTCGATAGTGTTTAAAGCAACAATATAGTAAATTATACAGCTTTTTTTTTTTTTACTGATGATGGCCACATAGTGGTCGAAATACGTATCTAGTAATTTAAATATTTTTTGTGGTTAAGGGTTTTTATTTAATTTTATTTAAATCGTGCCACAGTGTTCCTATAGATTATTAACTATGATCATAAATACCAAACGTTAAGAAGACAAAAAAGATAGGGCAAAGTCTCAAGTTATTATCAAAGGTAATAGGTAAGATAAAGATATTAAGCTCAAGTTATTATCAAAGATAATAGGTAAGATAAAGATATTAAGATAAAACTAGATAACAATAGATGGATCCGAAACGTCCCAGCACGATAAGGCACGCTTTGACTATATACACTAAAGATATAGCGTAGAATTCCCCAGCTCACCAAGCCGTTTTGTCATCCATCGCAAAGATAGAAGATAGAGTGGCTCCTTGAAGCCGTTATATAGGTAAGATAAGACACATAATAAGTTTAAAAAAATTACTAGACTCTTAATGAGAACTAGTATAATCATTTTCCTAACGAGTGCATCCACTACGATAAGAAAATCAGACAAAAGTTGAAACAACAACTTAAATGTATCATTACAGATACCTTAACACAAAAACCAACTGTTTCAAGGTAATTTTTAGAAACGGTAACGCTATAAACACACAGCTTAACTATAAGCAGTTAAATACAAACACACTGTCCCGATATGCTAAAAACAACCAAGAGTTCGATAAGATATCAATAAAAAGCGATAGCACCTCACCACGAAGTTCAATAAAAAACAACAAAAAAAAATGTTTATATGTTTTGAAGACTTAATAGAAAGAGAAAACAAGTAATAATAAAAGATAAGGTGGACGACTGTAATAATTCAAAAAAAAAAACGCATGGAATAGAAACTCTTAGTTTTTGTAACTGCGAATATGGACTATTTTTTACAATGGCATAGGCCGCGGCTCCTATGAGAGTCCAAAGAGAAAAGCATCCACTCAATATCTGCTAAAACCAATCATAAAAATTCAATGAGTGACAATCACCACGAAATTAAACAATGTAAGATAAATGCTAAAAACAAAATAAATTGGTGTAGAAAAGGTGCTAGGATTAATTAAATGAAGCGACAGAGTTATATTAGAGAACCTAGATAATAAACAGATATGTGGCTAACAATAAATTCAAGGTAAAGTCAACGGGCAGCAAAAAAATAGCTAATTTAAGGTAAATAAGGCAAAAGTGTAGAAGTTAAGTGCTGTATAAGAAAAGAAATGGCTGAATAAAGTCAACTAATTCACAGTAGGGACAGAAACATTAGGTAAACCGTTAAAGAAATGAAACGTGGACAAATTAATTAGCATTTGGGTCAGCAGAGACTGGTTTAAGGTCTTTGATATGCCACCTACCTTGGCTTTTTCCATCGGTGTCTTGAAGTTCGTAGATAAGTGCACTAACAACACGATTGACCTAACATAAAATGAATTTAGGGGCTAATTTTGAAGAGAATTTTTTCGTCGCATTCGATAAGACATAATTCTTTTTCCAAACATGTTCGCCTAAAGCAAAGGAAATATCTCGTTTACGCAGATTATAGTGGTCCTTACTCTTTTCGTAAGCTTTTAACAAATTTTTTCTAACGTCTTTAAAGATAGAAGGTAACGATTGTTGGTCTTTGTCCGAGCGTACTTTTTCGTCAAATTCAATTACGTTAGTATCGTCAGGAACTGAACCATAATAACTACCATCAATCCAAAAACAAGAAATGAGGGCGTAAACTGGGTTGCTTCGTGTTTAGACGTACGCAAAGCTTGAGCGATTTTAAAGATATTTTCATCCCACCTACTGTGGCCTGAATCGATATATAAGGAGATAGCAGTAATAAAGACCAGATTTACTCATAACAAAATTGTTGACGAACAAAACAAAATATAACTTACAACGCATATAATTGCTAGGGTGAATGCCCTTCTTTGAGCCTTACCTATACTAATACACAAAAACTTCAACATCAACCTCAAAAAATGATTCAAAAATTACTAGAGCGACAAACTTACCGCGAGTCTCGTCTAGACTTATGTAATGCTGAGCGACCAACTCTTCATGAGTCTCGTCTAGACTAACATACTGCTGAGCGACCAACCACGACGACAGGTCTCGCCTAAACCAAATAGATCTTAAAATGCAGCGTTGCAATACCGACATAAATAAAAAAAATTGCTATCAAAACAAAATCATGCTCACTACACAAGAGCAATATTCTAGCGATACATCTACAGAAAAAAAACTAGTATACAAAATTATCAAAATATTACCTTTACATCGAGGAATTTATCAAACAACCATCGTAACTAAAGAGGATAGTAAATAAACTTAAATACAAAACATTATCATCAACCTCACTATTGTAGTGTTTAAGAAAGCAGATAGAACAAAATCAAGTTTACTATAGTGTTTTGGAAGGTATAAATATATTAAGATATTTTAGTTAAGTACGATAGCTGTGTTAAAAACAAAATTTTCTTTTTAGAAAGAATTCGTAACCTATAGTTAATTATCTAGATTGTAAGGGAACACTTTAGAATCATGGCAAACTAAGATAATGTAATATTTAAGTAAAATATAAACTAAAAACAGGTTTCAATAAACTAAAGGAATTTCAGGTTCAAAAAATTATTTAAGCAGATTTAGTGTCATTTTAAGGGATTTTTTTTTAATCATAATGAATGGTAAATAAAGCTTTTTATTTATGGCTAAGAATACGTACAGAAAGAGTTATTTAATCCAAAGCACATGTTTTTCCTTAGAAGTGAGGTTAAGATAATTGTTAAACCCATTCCAAAGGTATATGCTTTAGTTTCATCTTAAATTAGGTTAGGTATTTATTTAAGAGAATTAAAATATAAATACACTATTTTTGTAAAGGGAAAATGCCAATTAACAAACACTATTCAAACATGGCCAACTTAATCATTCAGATTGATATTTCAAACTGCATTAAATGACGGCAACATAAGATAAAAGTTACCAAATGCAATGCTGCCAAATTGTATTTCTACTACCCAAAAGCTACTAAAGATTTAAAAATTATTATTTTTATAAGATATTTGAGTGAAAAACCTAATTTCTACAAATATATTCAAAAATAACATCTTATAAGATAAATCAGAGGTGAGACGAATTTTCAGCACACGTTTAAGCGTCACTGTTATACTTCCGGCGTCCGTATTCAGCGCCACTACTACAGTTGGCAACACTGATACGATTCACGTTCACAATATTGCACAATAATGATATTATGACATAATTACGTGTCAAATGGTATCACACACCAAATTCGTTTACAATGATACAAGTTTATATTTTCACAAAACTATAGCAAAAGTACTCACTTAAAAGCGCCATGCAGTTGTTCTCAGGGTATCTCGTTTGGGTGTTGTTTGGTGTGGGTTACGTCACGCCCTTGTTGATCCAAATTTATTGTCTTTCGTTTGTAGGGGAGCGGCAAGGATACAGATAGAAGCAACCATAGAAGGTAGAGATACGATAGAGGAACCTACATCCTAAAAAAGAAAAGACAGCACCACGACACAGGTAAACGTTACCGTTCGACGTCTCGTCCTAATAATACTCATGTCCTGTCGTGTCGCAAACCGCGCACTTCCCCATCACTCCGCGCCTGCGCATTCTTTTGCGCAAACGCAACTGTCCGAAATGACGGAAATTAACAAGTCTATTTTAAAATAGTGGCGGAAATTCACTCACATATTTATACTTAATCTAAATATGATACATAGCCGATTTTCCGCATGTAACAATTTTGAACACTTATTGTGAATTCATTTAATGTGCATGATGTGATTCAGGATAACACTAGCATAGGTAAGTCACTTCTTAAAAACATGTAACGACGCGCGCGCACGCGCGACAGCAGTCCTAAAACTTAAATCGATCCAAGAGTAAAATGCCTTATAGATTTTTTGTTTAACCAGTCAATCTTTACCACTTCCTCAATTTAATGACACTAATGCCATCTTGTATATCAACCTGCACGTGGCAATACTCCTCAAATTTAACACTTCTTTTCTTTCAAAATTTCCATTTTGCCAAAAACCGTTTCTAAAAATTGAATTAGTAACTCTGAATCAGCCTGATCTGTATAATTAACAAAAATTCAGTGCCAGTCCTTATTTCCTTACTTTATAATTAATCGTAGCTTCTCAGTTTTCGAATCATTCGGTTGCTAATTAAGTTTGTGAAACTTTGCATAATGAAACCATGTACATTCTTCTGCCAATATTTTTTCAGGAGTTGCGAGGAAGCTGGTTTTAATTAAATATAATGAAATTTTTGAAAGATTCAATTAGAGCAAATGAAACGTTTGTTGTGTAAAAAATAATTAAACTTAGAATTTGTTGCACAAAGCAAAGTTGTTCACCTCTCTTACCTCCTATTGCATATTCCCACCCATCACGAACATTCTCAACTGAATGCAACCTAATGGATTTAGCTAATGCTTACATTGTGCAAAATCTGTATGCATTAACCACAATAACGATGAAACCTTTACAAGTCGGTGTTGAATAGAAACAGATTATTAAGTAAGCCACATGGACCCTCCTGCTGTGATTTACAACCACATTGAGGCGTACATGCAGTACATTTTAAAGCTTTTGTGTGAGTTCACAGTAAAGCGTAAATAAAATTTGACTTTTTATTGTTTAAGATTGTAAAATTTTCTAGATGACTTATTTATTTAAAAAATAGGCAAAATATTTTAGCGTTCAAACTTCTATAGTAAGCAAATTATTGGGACCAATATTGTTTCCAAGGCTGAGTTACATTACTGTAAAATTTGTAAGTGACTACTGGTGTACACCTTTCGTATTCAATTATGGATGGGGGTGGGTGGGTGGTGGTCATACACAAGAAAAACGGCCGTGTGGTTATTAGGTTTGCACACACAAAAAGCGAAGTCACTTTATTCATATTGAAAACAAGAATATTAATCAATCCCGCGTGCCTCTATATTTCTAATCATTTATACTAAAAATAAAAGCTTAAACCAGAGAGGTGCATGTAATTTTGCTTTATAAAAAACTCTACACGCCTTTTATCCAGTTAGTTTGTACACGAAATAGAGTAATGTTCTGAATTGTAATGATTAATTATGTTTTCATGTTGTATACCTTGTAAGTTCTGTAATAATAAACGAATACATAAATCGCATGATATTATAAATGCGCGAGGATATTTAACAGAATTATAGGACTTACACACGCCTGAAATTAACACACAATGCAGCATGCAAATCCGCGGAAACAGTCAAAGGTTTACTGGTGTAAAGAAAATTAATCTAAAAGAAAATAATTTGAAAACTGTCCAATTGAACAACTTCTAAAAATCTATATTAACGAAAATACAATGTGAAACCGCCTCTCTAAAGTCGAATTTTTGTAGTAGCGCTAGTTACATATCAAATTAGGATACATATATATATATATATATATATATATATATATATATATATATATATATATATATATATATATATATATATTGTGTATGAAGAATCTGATAAAAATAAAGAGTTTAAAGAATAAATGATTGCACAGATAAAGGTGGTGTTGGCCTTTCAAATATTTAGAAATAGCGGTAACTTTTCCTGAGAGTACCGCAACCTTAATTACATGCATATATTTAACCACGATGCAAAATACTCTACTAACGTTTTGTATTTCTGTAAAATTCAATAAAGGAAAAATTTTGTTTATTTATACCACGGCTTTTGAAACTCACTCAGGGATTATTATATCTAGATATTTCTACTCTGTAAGACAAAGTGGGTTTAGATCGTTTTATAGGTATATTAAGCACTTTCACATAAAGCATTGTCTAGTTAAGAACACTTAACCTCTCGCAGTGCCGATGTGGCGTTATTATTTTTAAAGATTGATAAATATAGTTGCAAATGTATAATTTAGATAAACGTTTGAGATTCAAATTACTAACAAATATCTTTAAATGGTGTTTATATAAGGATTAATTTCAAATACCTGTAATTCCACCGAAGGTGCTTGAGTTGTTCAAATGGATCTCGTTACAGGATAAAACAAAATCGTCTTGCGGACGCTTGCCGTTAATACCTGTAGAAAGTAAGTTTTAATTTTGTGTTCTTATTACATTCACTCTATTTTAGGTTCTACGACTAATAAAATAATAATTCAGCAACAGTATACTTAGATTCGGTTCTATTAATATGAATTCTTGCAATACTCGACCACATATGATAAAACGTAGTCCTGTTAGACTGGGAAAACACTACAAAATATTCGAAGCTCACTGGTGCTATTCTTCACCGATACTAACAATGACCCTCCGTTCGCTTTAACTGGAATCACTCTTTTACTGCAGTTGGTTGTATAAAACCTTATTAATTAGTATACGATATACTCATATTCTTCCACAAACATTAAATTCTTTATAATATTGCTCCAGTAACACGATGATTAAATAAAAGGGATAAATTTCAAGTAGATATATTATTCTTCTTAAATTCAATAACAAGCTCCAAAGCAAAACATCTTTTTACAAAAATTTTCAAAATCAACTCCTTTATTATCTCAACACTTATCACCTAGGAGATTATCTCCAAATTATAACTTGCCTACTATTTACAAAATGTCTAAGAAGTACATTCATGTCACGTATACTAATTATCATTGGCTGACATTCCACAAATCTTACAATTACTTTATGCTAACTAAACATGCTAAAATAAATTCTTTTACAGGTATTATGGCACCTTAATTAATTAATGAAATAGTGTATCCATCAAACAGTTAACATGAACTTTATAACTAATCAACCGAAGCTTATTCAGTTGGAATTACATTAAATAAACGTTTTATTGAAGAACAGTTAACCAAAACGCTTCTTTTAAATTTCAAACGCTTCACCACGAGTAAATAGCATTTTAGCCTAGTTTAACAAGTAATTATTTATCAATCCTCAGTTTATTGTGTTTTAAATTTAGAAAAAATATATATATATATATATATATATATATATATATATATATTGTTATAGATTCAAAGGGTTAAATCAGTGGTAAACAATGGAATTTCAACCACCCTGTATATAGAAAAGAATGATTTATTTACGCGCAAAATTAAATTGAGTCATTTAAGGAAAACGGACATGTATTGACGTATTTTTATAATTAATAATGGTATGTTAAAAACTACAGAAAGAAAAAACAGTTTTAAAGCAAATAGAAGTTCATAATTAATTTGAATTTATTTAATCCAACACGTATAAGTATAGGAGAACGTGCTTGCGTAACAAAATCAATAATTCGAAGGTAAATATTGTTTGTTTTATACCAATACGATGAAATACAAAATCTAGGAATTGTTGTGTTAAGCGTTCGATAATTAACAAACACCTGCGTTTTAAAAGGTTACATTCGAAGATATTGAGCATGTGTTATGATAGGAATTCATAGAAATATTTTCAATCGTCAGTTTTGGATATACTACAAGGCTAACAAACTTCTTAAAAAGCAAGGAAAATGCACGATCGGTTATATACAACAGATAGAGAAGCGTCGAGGTTGAAAATGCACCGACCATATACATGTGGAGTTGAGATGAGCTGTCATCAATATCGATTTTCTATAACTCAAGTGGGGTTTTTAACGCGACAGCAGACATGCATAAAACAAAGATGAATATAGTTCAGGCGGGGTTTGGGAGGACAGAGAATTTTATCATTGGTTAAAAACAGACAGTTTTCCAAACGTAGAAACACGCGAAGGTGGCAAGCGCTTACGAATATACGGCACGAAGACCGGAGTAAATTTCAGGAACTTCAAGACGGTTGTATTCAAAATTTTTAGAATTTAGATTAGAATACTCAATCAAAATTATTAAAGTTCTCTTGTCTTCTCTTCGCTTCTAGATTACTTTACTGCGATAAAGTACTGAATGTTGACCATCAAAATAGTAGAGCTTTTATTGTGAGTATTGTATGTGTTGATAATACAGTAAAAATAGTAGTTACAAGTGTAACTCAGTAGTAGCGGGCATCTATTTATTAACGTGAAATACGTGTAGTGTATATTAAATTAGTCAAGGTCCGGCTACTACAATACAAAGCACGAAAATCAATAAATGGAAGCATGATATATGGGGGGTAAGCATCACAAATAACCACGATTGTATGCTGTTATATGGAATGGTACTGTGAGACGAGGCGCTTGGCTCGCAAGTGGGGTTATCGTCTGTGGATCCGCTGAGTATCACAGCAAATGGTAACGAAGCCGCGGTGTTCTAGCGATCATCTTCAAAGGAATGGGAGCCTGAAGAATTCTCCAGGTAATTTATTTAAAATTTCTGTTGTTTGATAAACATTTGTGAAATTTTGTGCTGTGTGCTTGACTTTTTTTTGGGGTTTATTGATGGTTGTATAAACTTATTTGAAAAGATACATGTACAGGGCAATTTATTAAGGTTAAATATTGAAAAAGGTGTATTTAAAACTTACAAAATTTTATTCTGGATATAAATTGGATTGTAAAGAGTAAACGGGTCTATAAATTTTGTTTTAATTTATGCAAAGTATAAAAGGCATATATAAACTAAACTGAGTTATTATAAGCTCACCATACTACAGTGTACAGTCAATTTAGGGTAATATAAGGGGCCCATCTACTCATATCTCATAGAATTTGTTTGAAAATAATTAGAAAAATCAAGGACTTTAAAATATACCATATTTTGAGTTTGATAATTTGTGTATCAAACTGTTTTTTATACATGTGAATATAATTTATCTGTTAATAGCTGTAAATAAAAGAATGTATAATTGTTGTATTATTTGGTGATTTTATTACATGGTGTGCGAGTGAGAAAGAGGTATGGTTGTAAATTTAGGTATTCGAAAAGAGGCACAGCTGAGCTAGCCAGGGAAGCTGCAGAAGGTTTTTGAAGCAGAAATAAAATGGTAAAAAATTTTTTTTGAAATTTTTGAATTTTTTGAAAATTATATATTGACCCCGGTGAAGCATAAATACTTAATCCCCGATTTCACGGCAATATATATATATATATATATATATATAATAGTTATTAAGATGAAATGAAAACCCAACTCTGTATTTAAAGTTGAATTACCATTTCAAATCGAACTAGTAATTGAAAACCACTAAAGAACGGCTACAGCAGGATTTGAACCTGCAACCTCTGATTCACCGGATCAGTGCTCTAACCAATTGAGCTATCTAGCCTAATTGTTTAGAAGATGTTATACTTAATACTACTGAAGCTTGGCCCTTGTTAACGATTTTCAATTACGTCTTGCATTTAAGGAAATTGAATCTAGTTATATACATAATTCATGTACTAATAACTTGATCCTCCCATTTTGCAACGTTCGGAATAATACAAACATGTAATTATATTATTATTAATAGAGAATAATCACATTTGGAATGCAAATGAATGCTTAATATATATTAATAGTTATTAAGATGAATAATTAATAACTATTAATATATATTAACATTCATTCATTCAATATATATATATATATATATATATATATATATATATATTATTTGCTGTGAATCCACCAAAATCCGGGAACTACGGTTTTCGAATCGAGCCCCACAGATTGGGCGTCAAGAATGCTGTGAAACCTACAAAAAGCTATTAACTTAACTAGTCCGTCATTTTCTTCTCTTAATCGCCTCTTTACTCCTTTCCGCCTCGGCTGCTTACCTAGTTAAAACTTTCATCCTCAGTTATAAAAAAAAAAAAAGCGAAGTCACTTTATTCATATTGAAAACAAGAATATTAATCAATCCCGCGTGCCTCTATATTTCTAATCATTTATACTAAAAATAAAAGCTTAAACCAGAGAGGTGCATGTAATTTTGCTTTATAAAAAACTCTACACGCCTTTTATCCAGTTAGTTTGTACACGAAATAGAGTAATGTTCTGAATTGTAATGATTAATTATGTTTTCATGTTGTATACCTTGTAAGTTCTGTAATAATAAACGAATACATAAATCGCATGATATTATAAATGCGCGAGGATATTTAACAGAATTATAGGACTTACACACGCCTGAAATTAACACACAATGCAGCATGCATATCAGCGGTAAACAGTCAAAGGTTTACTGGTGTAAAGAAAATTAATCTAAAAGAAAATAATTTGAAAACTGTCCAATTGAACAACTTCTAAAAATCTATATTAACGAAAATACAATGTGAAACCGCCTCTCTAAAGTCGAATTTTGTAGTAGCGCTAGTTACATATCAAATTAGGATACATATATATATATATATATATATATATATATATATATATATATATATATATATATATATATATATTATTGTGTATGAAGAATCTGATAAAAATAAAGAGTTTAAAGAATAAATGATTGCACAGATAAAGGTGGTGTTGGCCTTTCAAATATTTAGAAATAGCGGTAACTTTTCCTGATAGTACCGCAACCTTAATTACATGCATATATTTAACCACGATGCAAAATACTCTACTAACGTTTTGTATTTCTGTAAAATTCAATAAAGGAAAAATTTTGTTTATTTATACCACGGCTTTTGAAACTCACTCAGGGATTATTATATCTAGATATTTCTACTCTGTAAGACAAAGTGGGTTTAGATCGTTTTATAGGTATATTAAGCACTTTCACATAAAGCATTGTCTAGTTAAGAACACTTAACCTCTCGCAGTGCCGATGTGGCGTTATTATTTTTAAAGATTGATAAATATAGTTGCAAATGTATAATTTAGATAAACGTTTGAGATTCAAATTACTAACAAATATCTTTAAATGGTGTTTATATAAGGATTAATTTCAAATACCTGTAATTCCACCGAAGGTGCTTGAGTTGTTCAAATGGATCTCGTTACAGGATAAAACAAAATCGTCTTGCGGACGCTTGCCGTTAATACCTGTAGAAAGTAAGTTTTAATTTTGTGTTCTTATTACATTCACTCTATTTTAGGTTCTACGACTAATAAAATAATAATTCAGCAACAGTATACTTAGATTCGGTTCTATTAATATGAATTCTTGCAATACTCGACCACATATGATAAAACGTAGTCCTGTTAGACTGGGAAACCACTACAAAATATTCGAAGCTCACTGGTGCTATTCTTCACCGATACTAACAATGACCCTCCGTTCGCTTTAACTGGAATCACTCTTTTTTACTGCAGTTGGTTGTATAAAACCTTATTAATTAGTATACGATATACTCATATTCTTCCACAAACATTAAATTCTTTATAATATTGCTCCAGTAACACGATGATTAAATAAAAGGGATAAATTTCAAGTAGATATATTATTCTTCTTAAATTCAATAACAAGCTCCAAAGCAAAACATCTTTTTACAAAAATTTTCAAAATCAACTCCTTTATTATCTCAACACTTATCACCTAGGAGATTATCTCCAAATTATAACTTGCCTACTATTTACAAAATGTCTAAGAAGTACATTCATGTCACGTATACTAATTATCATTGGCTGACATTCCACAAATCTTACAATTACTTTATGCTAACTAAACATGCTAAAATAAATTCTTTTACAGGTATTATGGCACCTTAATTAATTAATGAAATAGTGTATCCATCAAACAGTTAACATGAACTTTATAACTAATCAACCGAAGCTTATTCAGTTGGAATTACATTAAATAAACGTTTTATTGAAGAACAGTTAACCAAAACGCTTCTTTTAAATTTCAAACGCTTCACCACGAGTAAATAGCATTTTAGCCTAGTTTAACAAGTAATTATTTATCAATCCTCAGTTTATTGTGTTTTAAATTTAGAAAATATATATATATATATATATATATATATATATATATTATTATAGATTCAAAGGGTTAAATCAGTGGTAAACAATGGAATTTCAACCACCCTGTATATAGAAAAGAATGATTTATTTACGCGCAAAATTAAATTGAGTCATTTAAGGAAAACGGACATGTATTGACGTATTTTTATAATTAATAATGGTATGTTAAAACTACAGAAAGAAAAACAGTTTTAAAGCAAATAGAAGTTCATAATTAATTTGAATTTATTTAATCCAACACGTATAAGTATAGGAGAACGTGCTTGCGTAACAAAATCAATAATTCGAAGGTAAATATTGTTTGTTTTATACCAATACGATGAAATACAAAATCTAGGAATTGTTGTGTTAAGCGTTCGATAATTAACAAACACCTGCGTTTTAAAAGGTTACATTCGAAGATATTGAGCATGTGTTATGATAGGAATTCATAGAAATATTTTCAATCGTCAGTTTTGGATATACTACAAGGCTAACAAACTTCTTAAAAGCAAGGAAAATGCACGATCGGTTATATACAACAGATAGAGAAGCGTCGAGGTTGAAAATGCACCGACCATATACATGTGGAGTTGAGATGAGCTGTCATCAATATCGATTTTCTATAACTCAAGTGGGGTTTTTAACGCGACAGCAGACATGCATAAAACAAAGATGAATATAGTTCAGGCGGGGTTTGGGAGGACAGAGAATTTTATCATTGGTTAAAAACAGACAGTTTTCCAAACGTAGAAACACGCGAAGGTGGCAAGCGCTTACGAATATACGGCACGAAGACCGGAGTAAATTTCAGGAACTTCAAGACGGTTGTATTCAAAATTTTTAGAATTTAGATTAGAATACTCAATCAAAATTATTAAAGTTCTCTTGTCTTCTCTTCGCTTCTAGATTACTTTACTGCGATAAAGTACTGAATGTTGACCATCAAAATAGTAGAGCTTTTATTGTGAGTATTGTATGTGTTGATAATACAGTAAAAATAGTAGTTACAAGTGTAACTCAGTAGTAGCGGGCATCTATTTATTAACGTGAAATACGTGTAGTGTATATTAAATTAGTCAAGGTCCGGCTACTACAATACAAAGCACGAAAATCAATAAATGGAAGCATGATATATGGGGGGTAAGCATCACAAATAACCACGATTGTATGCTGTTATATGGAATGGTACTGTGAGACGAGGCGCTTGGCTCGCAAGTGGGGTTATCGTCTGTGGATCCGCTGAGTATCACAGCAAATGGTAACGAAGCCGCGGTGTTCTAGCGATCATCTTCAAAGGAATGGGAGCCTGAAGAATTCTCCAGGTAATTTATTTAAAATTTCTGTTGTTTGATAAACATTTGTGAAATTTTGTGCTGTGTGCTTGACTTTTTTTTGGGGTTTATTGATGGTTGTATAAACTTATTTGAAAAGATACATGTACAGGGCAATTTATTAAGGTTAAATATTGAAAAAAAGGTGTATTTAAAACTTACAAAATTTTATTCTGGATATAAATTGGATTGTAAAGAGTAAACGGGTCTATAAATTTTGTTTTAATTTATGCAAAGTATAAAAGGCATATATAAACTAAACTGAGTTATTATAAGCTCACCATACTACAGTGTACAGTCAATTTAGGGTAATATAAGGGGCCCATCTACTCATATCTCATAGAATTTGTTTGAAAATAATTAGAAAAATCAAGGACTTTAAAATATACCATATTTTGAGTTTGATAATTTGTGTATCAAACTGTTTTTTATACATGTGAATATAATTTATCTGTTAATAGCTGTAAATAAAAGAATGTATAATTGTTGTATTATTTGGTGATTTTATTACATGGTGTGCGAGTGTGAAAGAGGTATGGTTGTAAATTTAGGTATTCGAAAAGAGGCACAGCTGAGCTAGCCAGGGAAGCTGCAGAAGGTTTTTGAAGCAGAAATAAAATGGTAAAAAATTTTTTTTGAAATTTTTGAATTTTTTGAAAATTATATATTGACCCCGGTGAAGCATAAATACTTAATCCCCGATTTCACGGCAATATATATATATATATATATATATATATATATATATATAATAGTTATTAAGATGAAATGAAAACCCAACTCTGTATTTAAAGTTGAATTACCATTTCAAATCGAACTAGTAATTGAAAACCACTAAAAGAACGGCTACAGCAGGATTTGAACCTGCAACCTCTGATTCACCGGATCAGTGCTCTAACCAATTGAGCTATCTAGCCTAATTGTTTAGAAGATGTTATACTTAATACTACTGAAGCTTGGCCCTTGTTAACGATTTTTCAATTACGTCTTGCATTTAAGGAAATTGAATCTAGTTATATACATAATTCATGTACTAATAACTTGATCCTCCCATTTTTGCAACGTTCGGAATAATACAAACATGTAATTATATTATTATTAATAGAGAATAATCCACATTTGGAATGCAAATGAATGCTTAATATATATTAATAGTTATTAAGATGAATAATTAATAACTATTAATATATATTAACATTCATTTGCATTCCAAATGTGGATTATTCTATTATATATATATATATATATATATTGCTGTGAATCCACCAAAATCCGGGAACTACGGTTTTCGAATCGAGCCCCACAGATTGGGCGTCAAGAATGCTGTGAAACCTACAAAAAGCTATTAACTTAACTAGTCCGTCATTTTCTTCTCTTAATCGCCTCTTTACTCCTTTCCGCCTCGGCTGCTTACCTAGTTAAAACTTTCATCCTCAGTTATAAAAAAAACAAACACATTCCTATCACAAACACCAACGTTAACTCTATTTACATCAATATTCACAATACATTAAAATTTCAAAATTAAAATTCAGCATAAATTTCAGTATCAGAAAATTTCAAGATTAAATTTGTTATCATTTTAATGTGCATCCAGAATTAAAGTCCTTGTAGGATGCCTACTAATTAATATAACAATATATGCAGACTTGAGTCTGAGTACAAAGGGAGCATCTACCACCCCTTTACGTTAATTAACCAGGTTCGTCTAATTGAGCTCAAAGACATACCCAAATTTTCATCAAAATCCAGAACATAAATACTAAATACCCCTTTCTACTTAAACAAGAAAATCTCACCTTAAAATTAAAAATTTGCTGTTAGTACAATTTCCCTACTGTCCATTTTATGTAAATCAACTATAAAGTTATTCAACACACACCAACACATCAAAAATCGAACAACAAAGCATAAGTTACCTGAAGGTTACTGCACTAGTGGCTTCAATGTACATCGTCCTTGCTAATTTCACCATTCCAACTGGGTTATGTTTACGTCCTCGGATTACTGGTCGCTTTTAAACATTTTCTCTACACCACCATTCATCTAAAGTTGTTTCAGTGCTTTTCCGGAACTCATCTGTGTATATCTGTATCTTGTTTTGTGGATTCAGTCACGTTTACGAACCATTTAATTATTAACACCCCCGAAAAATAGCAAAGAAATTCATACTTCTTTCACAAATATACGCCAAAACTGCCTACTTTTGTGTATTCATTTGTCGTTTTCAAATTTGACTAATTGGTACAGTGATACTAAACTTTATTACCTTGTATCTTCTTTTCTAAGTGTACTAAATTACATTCATTGTAGCACGTAAAGAACAAACTGTTTTAAATCACCAAAATATACGAGCAAACTGTTTAAATTATTCTATCTAAATCGGAAAACTAAAAAGCACTGTTTAACGCATTGAATCTATTCGAAAATCTAAGAGAGAGAAACTCATATTAACCCGGGTATATATAGAGGTTAGCCCGTCTGTCGGTCTTGTCCCCAAAACGGCCAGTTTCTAGAATTTCGTATACAATGTTCCCATCTCGCCCGCCTGTGCGTCGGTTCTTATTAAATTTGCACTCGCACCAGGTAAATCTCAGAAATTTCGACACGGCTCGCAACGTCTGGAAATAACTAATTAATTTTTATACAGAAATGTTATTTTTACCTCTCAAGTTTGCCTTTTATTTTCAACCAATCGCAACCCTGTGACGTTGCTCCACTCACGCCTTTTACTATATGTGTCTCTGTTTTGCGCATATTATCTGTCTCTATCTACCCTGTTCTTATTGGTGCAAATTGATATTCTTTATTATTGATTATTTCAGTCCATGTGGACTGTGAAATAACCGACCTTATTAGCATTTTCCGTAACTATTAAGCTACGGTTTCTACAACATTCTCTGTAACCATTTGTTATCTGCCAAATTTACGCAGAACATAAAACATTTAAAAATACCCAGGTGTTCAAACATGATACTTCTACGATTTGAATATTATTGGGTTTTTACAAGCTTTTATAGATATTATATGTTACTAATGGTTTAATTAACTCCAATTAAAATAATACCCTTTAATTTTTAGTGACTCCTAATCAAATATTAATTATTATCTGTACATTTTGTTTAATACCGTTTACTTAAAATTGAGTTAATTAATATAAATTTTGCACGTAATTTCCATTTGTTTCTTTACTCGGAATGATTTAAATTACACGTAAAGCATTTTAATACTGCTTCCTTTTTTATAGCAAGCGTCTTGTAAATGATTTAAATCTCTTATTTTTAATGAAACGAATGAATTTTTATTCTCCACGGTTTTTTTTAATAACGCGTACCTTTTCCCAAAGCTTCTACACGGTGATTAAAATTATTTGATGTGATTATTTAATTTTCTACCCTGGTCTAAATATGAGTAATATATATATATATATATATATATATATATATATATAATTGGTAAACGCAAACTGAGATGCAGGTTCAAATACTGTCCAAGACCTTATATTTTTCTTCTTTCAATTACTAGCTCGATTTGAAATGATCATTTGGGCTTTGCTTAAAAAGTCTAAGTTATTATTTCATTTTATTAATTACAATACGTTAGTATTTATCAACTTACCTTGTGTAAAAAACTACTTATAATATTTATATATTAATACTTGGCTTATAGCCGTGATTTTGAGCGTTGCTTCCTGTCTATATCTGACATAGGTCGAAAACTTGACAATATCAGATATGATTGACAAAAATGCTAAAGTAATTGAAAGTTAGGTTTATATATAGTTCTGTACACGATTTAGATTTGTAAATTTTCCAATTATAGCCATTGGTTTCGGGAGCGTAATTGGTAAACGAACAGTTCCGGCAAAACTGAGATGCAGCTTCAAATCCTGTCCAAGACCTTATATTTTCCTTCTTTCAATTACTAGCTCGATTTGAAATGATCATTTGGGCTTTGCTTAAAAGTCTAAGTTATTATTTCATCTTATTAATTACAATACGTTAGTATTTATCAACTTACCTTGTGTAAAAAACTACTTATAATATTTATATATAGATATATATATATATATATATATATATATATATATATATATATATATATATTCTGTTATATATATACTGTGATCCTACCTTATTAGTGATAGGCGTAATATATCTATCTGTCACTCCTTGTCTTATTTTAGAGCCTTGTTGAGTTATGCCACACAATTTATCTTTAAATATTTTACACGGCTGCTGCACTTAAATATTTTACAGGGCCGTCAAACACGTGGCGGAATCTACCTAGGATGGGTCCGTCCTAAGCAAACACCTCTCAACTAGACACCCAAACAAATATTCAAGGATTTTTCATAAATATGTCAAATAATTTTAAAAGCCAAAAGTATTCCCAAACACTAGTTCCACTTTTATAAATTTGATTAAAGCACTGCGTAGATATTAAATACTAATACCTGGAATCCAGATACAAGCGCCGCCTTCCAGCCGTCCTGAAGCCAAGTGACCAACTGCAGGCACCTCCTGTAAATAATAAGTAACTCGAGCAACTGGTAATCTCCAGACTATAAAACTACTAATATTTCTACAAATTTTATGTTATACAAATACTCAGATAACTCCAATTCCACTATGCTTTCGTCTTCAAACAATAACGGTACAGACCAGCACTCCCTCTTTTAATTAACTTTTATTCGCCGTAAAACTGCTACTATTTGCTATCTCCAGGTACAACTTGACTTTCAAAACTTTCTCGTAACTTTTTAAATGTAATAAAACTCATAACAGTACAAAAACACGTCTATTTTTCAGTAATATAAATTTGAAGTCCCTTATAAAAAAAAAACCGTCTTCTTTTGTTTCCGTTGCCATGACAACTATCTCTACGCACACTATGTAATTTATAATTATTAATAATTGATTAATAATACAGTTGTTTTCTCTAGATACATTCATTTTCTAGATGGTTTGTAATCCAGTGATTTATGTATATTGAACTTTTTACAATATTGAAAATAGCTAACAAACTTTGATGGTTCAGCTTTTAAATTGTACGCAACAGACATTTATGTCTTATTCGGTAAACGTCCTGTCATTACATAACCAATCTTTAATTGTTAAAACATATTCAAACTGAAATTGATTTACAAATTTTACGGAGTATCACTTAACTCCTTAAAATTTTAAAAGCGTGCAGTATACCACACAATTTTGATATTTGTTTTACATTCAAAAGATTCTGAAAACGCTAACTCCAAATTAAATTTCATATACGTGCAACCATAACAATTAAAATACGTATACAATGCAAACTTATAACTAGTTTAGCCTGGTCTATGGCCGGTATATGTTGTTGAATGCAATGCAGTTTCAAAAGCTTTATAAATTTATAAACGTGGAATAGTTGTTGTTAATTTATAAACCAAAAATACCTGAAAGAAAATACTCAAACAAAACCAAATATACCTCCATTCTAGCAAAGTCGTTTCGAAGCCCTATTTAAACATTTTATAAGCCCACCCCCTTCTTGACAGTATATAAGGCCCCACTGATTTTAAATAAAATGAAAATTTGCTTCCTGGATATAAGTAATTCTTTTAATGGTTGAGAAATTTTAAATTTTAGTTAAAATCACTATAGTTTTTTTCTTTATGTATGAGGATTAAGTGTTAGTTTCTGTATATTCTGTATAGTTTTAAGCTCGTTAGTATTATTTATAGTGTTAATTTTATTCTTGCGATACTTTACTTTCCACATGGAAATATGGATACAAATTTTCTATATGAAAACGTCCCCGACATTCACCCTGTCATTCTCCAATTCGTAAGTATTCCTTCTGCAAAATTCTTCTCACTCGATAAGGACCTTCGTATGGAAATAACAACTTGGCACAAATATTTCTTTCCCAATTTGACATTCTCAATCTTTTAACAATAACAAGATCCCCAACTGAAAAACCACTTGCTTCTTGATTTTCTTGTTACGTTTCTCCAACTCCCTTCTTTGTATCGTTTCGACTTGTTGTCTGGCTTTATGCAACAACTCCGTTATATCCTCCACTTTTGTTCAGCTCTCCACGGTCTTGCTGGAATCACCTTCTTCATCAATGTCACAGGACACATTCCTGTCACTGAACTTGGTACAAAATTAATATATTCTTCTATTTGCGGTAAATACCTTACCCACCGATCATGTTGTTCCTGCGTTATTAACCTCAAAAACTTTATTACTTCTCGAATATATCTTTCACACGGATTTCCTTGAGGATGTCTGATACTACAGAATGTCATCTTTATTCCATCCTTCCTTAATTTACTTTCAACCCTTCGATTACGAAAATACGTTGCATTGTCCAACAATACCCTATTCATCTTACCTATTCGTTCTACAAACTTTCTTACAGAACTCAATACATGCCTAGAATTACATCTCCTCGCTGGATAAAGCTGCACAAACTTTGTAAAAATATCAACTACAACTAAAATATGCTGATATCCGTTCCTACTCGGTATCAAATTACTCAAGTAATCCATTGCCACAATATCTAATGGACCTTCTGCTCTTATACATCTAACTTGATTCTGCAACACCACATTCTTATCCTTTCCTAACAAACACGTCTCACACAGATTTATGCAATTTTCACCAATTTTCTATCGTTTCGTGCATAGAAAGCTTCCTAAATATCAAGAACGTCTTACGAATCCCTATATGACCAAACGTAGTATGAATTTCCTGGATCAGCTCAACGGCTACCTGTGTCGTTAACACTAATAATTCATCATCCCATAACCTTTTCACCAAAACTCCCTCGACCATATAAAAACCTCTGTCTTGTTCTAAATTCTCTCTGAATAATTTTCTCTGATCACCCTTATTTCTTCGTGTGCTTGCATCCGATGAAATCTGGCATTCGACCATCTTCCCAGATCTTCAAACACTTGCAATGCAATCAAAATCCATTCCTACTATCCGTTAGCAACCCTTCATCCTTCCTACTAAAGAAATCAGCCGTAACATTTTCTTTACCAGGTTTATGTCTAATCTCAAAATCATATTCCTGCAATACTAACGCCCATCTATACAATCGACTGTTCAAAAACTCTTTCTTCTTCAGAAACGTGACCACTGTGTTATCCGATTCAACCAGAAATTTATTACCCAATAAATAAAATCTTAACTTCTTCACAGCATATACGATTGCCAGCATCTCTTTTCCGCTGTCGAATACCTAGTCTCGCAGTCTTTCAGAGCCCTCGAAATAAAACAAATTGGCACTTCTCTCCTTCTTGAACCTGCACCAACTCAGCCCCTATTGCAAAACTCGAAGCGTCTGTCCTTAAAATAAATGGATCCGTAAAATTGGGATATTTTAATGACAGTTCCTATAAAATACCGCCTTCAACTCCCGAAATGCCTGCTCCCTTTGCTCGTTCCATTTCCACCTTTCGTTCTTTTTTAACAACTCCAACACTGGAAGGCACAACTCCGAATATTTTGGTATGAATCGACGATAATAATTTAATACACCTAAAATCCTCTTAAACCTTTCAAATTTCTTGGCTGTTTCAAATTCTTCAACTCGTCCAAGCGTTTTTCACAAATTCTAATTCCTTCGCTGCCAACGACAAACCCCAAATACTTTACCTGGTCCTTAAAAAACTCACACTTCTTCGAATTCAACCTCAAACCTCCCTCGTCTAACCTTCGGATCACTTTTCTTAAATGTTCTAAATGTTCTAACTCGTTCTTAGAAAAATCAAAATATCATCGACATAGTGCGTACAGAAGTCTTCGTACTCATCTAATAACTTCTGCATGGCTCGAACTAATGCAGCGGATGACGTTGAAAGACCAAATGGAACAACTCTGTACTGATAAATCTCCCTTCAATGCTAAATCCAGTATACTTCCGACTTTCCTCATGCAAAGGAATTAGCCAAAAGAATTCTTTAAGTCCAGTTTGCTAAAATTTTCATCTCGCTTACCTTGTATAACAAATTATCTAGTGATTTTGGTTGTTCAAATTGTGGTTTAGTAATCGCATTCAATCTCCTAGCATCTAAACATATTCTTAATTCTAAATTATCAGATTTAGGCACAACCACTACCGGATTGATATAGGGTGTTCTCGCTGATTCAATAATTCCCTCTTTTAACATCTTTTAATCTCATTTTCACTCGACCCTTAATGCAAATGGTATTGGATATACCCTAGTACGAAAACTTCCCTCGTCTGTGACCTCTAACTTATGCGTATACTCCTTCGCAAACCTAGGCTCATTACTAAAAACTCCTGCATGTCTATTAAACACCTCATATAACATTTCCTTCATATCTACCCCTATTAATCCTATCTGTTCCTCATCAAATACCTTCTCAAATATATTACATAACCGTAACTCATCAATTCCATCATAAATTCTATTCTTAGTCTTTCCTGATCCTATTCTATCTGTATTTATCTCATCCCTAGTATCCCAATTATCCTTAGGCACCACCCATTTCTTCTCTAAATTTAATACCTTTACCATTCGTGCTTTACCATCTATAACCAGTCCAAATTCCTCAATTACATCTATCCCTACAATAAAATCTAAATATAATCCTATTGCTATCCAAAACTCTACTTCACCTAGTCTGGTACTTCCTAATACAATCGATACTCGTACAACTTTGTCTATCGTAGTTAACTTCCTCTTAATCGCAGACCATAAATTAATACTCTTAACCCTACAAATTTTCCCTTTGAATAATTCTGCATGTTTCAAAACTATTTCCTCTCTCACCAGCGATAACTGCGACCCTGTATCTATCAATGCCGTGTAAACAGAATCCTCTAAACTAATATGAATAAATGGTAACTCCCGTCTTCTTTCAAACTTATTATCTAACAACTTATCTACTAAACTAATACTATGCTGTGTCCCTAAATCTGATTTTCCTAACACTAATAAATCGACGTTTTTTTTTGTACCGTGGGTTCATCGTGGACCTCCACTTTCTCTATCCTATCCTCCGATCTCTGTCGCGTGTCTCTTGTTGTTACGTGTTGGATCGTCAAGTTTCTATCTGTCTCCCGTTCTCGGTCTCTAATCCCTGTCGGTATTTCCCCCTGATCCGTTGATCTCTGCTCCCTTTCTCTCTGCCATCTCTGCCCAAAACCCGTCCTTTGCTGTCCAAAACCTCTGTCATTCCTATCCGTCCTGTTCCAGTCATTGTTCCCCCTATAATTATCGTCTCTATTAAAACGTTGTTCCCAATTATTATTCGTTCTCCTTTGATTTCCCTGATATTGCTTTCTGTAGTTGTCCTGTCCATTCTCCCTATAATTGTATCCTTGCACCCCAGTCCTCTGGTAGTCTGTGCTATTCCTATTCCTATCCCAATTCCTATTATCACTATTTTCCTGGTATTCGTTTCAAACGTCCTAGCTACGTCATAATTTCGCATCATTTCCAAAAGTCTCTTAAAGTCCGAACGTTTTGTATCGCTACGGCCCTAGTTATTTCCGCCTCCATATGCCTTGACAACAATAATATAATTTCATCTTCTCTTAATTTAGGAATCAGGTGCTGCGCCTGGTTATACTTTTCAATCACATAATTTTCTCTCGATCCCTGGTATGACCTATAGTTCCCAGTGTTTAAATCCGTTCGAATATTAGCCTGATGCGTGTTTCCCCAATATTGTTCTATGAATAGCTTTCGAAATTCCTCGTACAAACTATATTGCCTCCTCACGATACAGTGCCATTTCTCTGCACAACCCCCCAATGTCACGCTCACCATCTGCATCTTCACCCTCTCAGGCTCACTCTCTACCATCTCGTCCAACTTGCTAAGATAGACCATCGGCTGCTCATTCTTTCTGCCTTCAAACCTCGGCAAGGTCTCTTTCCCTAGCCTATACTGGTATCCTGCATCACAAACAACTCTTCCCCTTTCCAATTCAACCAACTGTTCTCTCATCTGTCTAACATTCCCTTCAAGACCAGACAATCCATTTACCGTATTCCCCAGAACCGTCGTATCCCTTCTCAGCTTCTCTGCCACCTCCTGACTAGCCCGCAGTTTGCCTATAATTTCGTTTTTAGAGTTAATATTGTCCTCCGTCTGAATCCGAACTATTTCACCTAAATTCTGCAATTTTCTGTCTGTCTAACTTCGACCATGTACAGCTCTTCCCTTAATTCATTTAAACCTGTTGTTACCTTCCTTCTACAACCTGGACTCTATCCTCTACGTCCTTCAGAACTTCATCCTTAAATGAACACAAACTGCTCTGTATTGATACATTAATTCCTTCAATTTTCATTTCCATCATATCAAATTTTTCCTTAACTTCCGCTTGTGAATTTCTAACTTCGGCCAACAATGATCCTCTCAATTCTTCATGCGACTTAGTTAACGACCCTTTTAATTCCAACAAAACCATCATCACATCTTGGATCTGCATATTCTCTTTTCCTTATCAATTTCATTTTCTCCCGATGTATCCCTGAATTCACAATAATCACCTCCGGCTCCACATATCCTCCAGCTTCATCCCTAGCATCCCCTGCTGCTACAGTCTTAACCACCGGTTGCCCTCTCACACCAGTCTCAACTCCATAAACTTTCCCTGACCTCGTGATTCTCTCCTCATCAGACATGTCCCTTTAATTTTCAAAATAAACTTCAATGATGTGCCCCACTAAGCTACACAACCTCTGCAAATCTGAATCAGCCCTATCGAGCCCCACCTTTAGGCGAACAAATATTTTGTTGCGAAGTTATTTACCTATTCGAACCCCACCTAATGTTTTACCGCCGCTAAAATTGACCAAAGTGTGAATATCAAATTACGTCTTAGCCTACTACCATAAATTCAAAACCTTCAACAACTGTCAAATAAATATATATGAAACGTCAATCAAATATTAATTTTCACTTTTCAATAGAATATATGCAACGTACAACTAACAAATCTACTCTGCCTCACGTTGTTAGCGCCATCTATTATATTTTGGTATATATTGAGTTATAGAGAACCCTTTTATAATCAATTACCACCTATTTTGTATTGTTTATTCATGATTACAGGATTGATCTTTCTTTTTTTTATCTTAGGACAATTATGACAATTGCAACCAAATACACAAGCATTCTTCAAATAATTGTAAATGCCAAAAGTATTCCCAAACACTAGTTCCACTTTTATAAATTTGATTAAAGCACTGCGTAGATATTAAATACTAATACCTGGAATCCAGATACAAGCGCCGCCTTCCAGCCGTCCTGAAGCCAAGTGACCAACTGCAGGCACCTCCTGTAAATAATAAGTAACTCGAGCAACTGGTAATCTCCAGACTATAAAACTACTAATATTTCTACAAATTTTAAGTTATACAAATACTCAGATAACTCCAATTCCACTATGCTTTCGTCTTCAAACAATAACGGTACAGACCAGCACTCCCTCTTTTAATTAACTTTTATTCGCCGTAAAACTGCTACTATTTGCTATCTCCAGGTACAACTTGACTTTCAAAACTTTCTCGTAACTTTTAAATGTAATAAAACTCATAACAGTACAAAAACACGTCTATTTTTCAGTAATATCAATTTGAAGTCCCTTATAAAATAAATTCCGTCTTCTTTTGTTTCCGTTGCCATAGCAACTATCTCTACGCACACTATGTAATTTATAATTATTAATAATTGATTAATAATACAGTTGTTTTCTCTAGATACATTCATTTTCTAGATGGTTTGTAATCCAGTGATTTATGTATATTGAACTTTTTACAATATTGAAAATAGCTAACAAACTTTGATGGTTCAGCTTTTAAATTGTACGCAACAGACATTTATGTCTTATTCGGTAAACGTCCTGTCATTACATAACCAATCTTTAATTGTTAAAACATATTCAAACTGAAATTGATTTACAAATTTTACGGGAGTATCACTTAACTCCTTAAAATTTTAAAAGCGTGCAGTATACCACACAATTTTGATATTTGTTTTACATTCAAAAGATTCTGAAAACGCTAACTCAAATTAAATTTCATATACGTGCAACCATAACAATTAAAATACGTATACAATGCAAACTTATAACTAGCTTAGCCTGGTCTATGGCCGGTATATGTTGTTGAATGCAATGCAGTTTCAAAAGCTTTATAAATTTATAAACGTGGAATAGTTGTTGTTAATTTATAAACCAAAAATACCTGAAAGAAAATACTCAAACAAAACCAAATATACCTCCATTCTAGCAAAGTCGTTTCGAAGCCCTATTTAAACATTTTATAAGCCCACCCCCTTCTTGACAGTATAATATATATATATTATTATGTAAGGGGGGGGGTACAAGGCTTCTAAGGGTAGATTTGTGGTAATAGGGGTGTATGCCAAACAACAGGGTTAATATATCAGATCTAATAATTTAAAAAACTATATTTTGCTGTACTTTACATATGCTAAAGTATGTACCATTTTAGTTTGAAACATATGTGCCAAAAGGTAGACAACATGACTTTATGACGTTGATACAATGCACGGTACTTAAGGTTTTATACTGAGTTGATATTTTATGAGCCAGTGAAAGTACATTTGCCGTCGGAAAGCCGAACGCATTTATGGATATCTGCAACCAACAAAGCGTCCAGGTCGTGTGTAAATTATTTTGGTTTTTCTTTTAATAGAATCAACTTTTGGACGAATTGTAAAATCAAAATTAAAAGTGAATAGAAATATAAAAGGTTATTGGAGAATTGTGAAGTGTTTTTGGACCAATAGTAGAAATTAAGAATATTATGAGGACTGTAGTGAAGGTATTTTGGACACGAAAGGAAAGACGAATTGTTATTGGATATTGTATGTTTTAGAATTGTAATTCAAGTAAGCTAAGGTTGTTGATCTTATCGCTAAGCGAAATAAATAAAAGATTCTAATTTCGATTATGTTCAGATAAAGACGTGTTTTACAAAACCTGCGTTAAAAGTTGTACAAATATTTATTGAAATAAATTTTTGAGAATTAAAGAGTATAATTTAGTCAAAGTGAAAGAAATAAGAAGCATCGAGAGTATAAAGGCAACGAGTATTAAAGAAGATTTAGAGTGGTTACTAGTGCGACGGGAAAAGCGACGATTATTTAGGTTTGAGCAAGATTGGTGTTGGATTTGGGAAGATTTGGTTTAACGGCAGTAGGAGATTTGAGTGGATATAGAAGGCAACGACGATATTGATAATTTTTGGAGTGATTTGAGCAGATTAACAGCAGTAAGGACATCGTGTGGATATTAAAGGAATAGCAGGACAAGGATTGGTTTAAAATAGGACGGCTGGATTGATTTGGATTGAGCAAGGAGAGGATTGATTGGAATACAGTAGAGAAACAGGAGAGCAGTATATTACGAGGAAGAATTAACGCAGGGGAAGTAGATACAACGGTTTTTTTTAAATTCTAAATTGGGGTAAAATTATTTCAGATTTGGGGTCAACGAAATTCGTTAAGAACACCTGGAGGCGATACGCAAGTGAACTACGATTGAGAATCCTTGTGAAGGTGCGTACGGTGAATACGATCTTGAGCTAGCAGTAAAAGAAGGCCTTCAGCGCGGTATAATTCAGGTAAGTACCGTGAATATCTTAAAACGTCAAAATTAAAGTCATAAATAGTATACATAAATTAATTTGGCACCAAGCAACATTGATCTGTTAAAATTTGGCATATATAGTAAATCAGTGCATAAAAAAAGTGGTAAAACAAACGAGTGTGCAGTTTGGTTGGGTAGTGCACATCTACTCACGATTGAACTCACGGTGAGTAAGGTGAACACCCTGAGATTAAGGTTTCATATAGTCGAGGCATAATATATAGTAAACAGTAATAGATAACCAACCAAACGTTGCTAAAGCACCTCGAATAGAAATCATTTATTGAATACTAAAATAGGGGCGACGACAAAAGTCGTGTGGCAAGATTTTGTTCAAATAAATAAAGTAGTAAAGTTTATAATCAGATATATTTATTATAAATAAAAATAAAAGGGTGGAGGGGTGGAGTAAACAAGCAAAAGTAAAAAGTTGTAGGCAGAAGAATATATATATATATATATATATATATATATATATATATATATATATATATATATTTTGCAAAACTTTTCTTGGAACTGGTCATTAATAATTAATTTGAATGTTTTCTACATGTAAAATAAACACTTTTTCTTGCTTTTAATTTTTAATATTCATATGACGCGTTTCGGTTAAACAACCATTTTCAAATATGAAACCTATAAACTATCTCTAATTAAATAATGATTTTTTAAAAATTAAATTGCATACATACCATTTAATGCAAAGTCAAACTACTAAAACTTACAAACTAAATAAATTATTTCTAACATTGTAGGATAAGCAACAATACATCCTAATAATACTCTTTTGGGTATGTTTTTAATTTAAAACTTGCTTTCCTTGTCAATTTACAACTAACATTTAGATTAATAAAACTTTACAAAACTAATACCTTATCAGTGATAATGCTATTGAATTAAACATATGAATTTTTAATAATCGATAATAAAGAATATCAATTTGCATCAATAAGAACAGGTTAGATAGAGACAGATAATATGCACAAGACCGAGACACATATAGTAAAAGGCGTGATTTAAGCAACGTCACGAGGGTCACAATTGGTTGAAAATAGGATGCAAATATCAGAGGTAGAAACAACGATTTCTGTATAAAAGTCAATTAGTTATTTCCAGACGTTGCTGCCGTGTTGAAATTTCTGAGATTTAACTGGGGCGAGTATAAAATTCGTAAAAACCGACGCGCGAGCGACGGAATGGGAACATAGCATGAGAAATTCTTAAGAATTGTCTGGTTTGAGGACAAAAGCGACGTGCCGGCTATCCGCTATATATACCGGTGGTAATATGAATTTCGCTCTCTTAGACTTTTGACTATTCGATGCGTTAAAAGCTCTCTTAGATCTTTGACTTGATTGAACGCGTTAAACAGTGCTTTTTAGTTTTCCGGTTTTAATATTAAATAATTTAAACAGTTTGCTCGAATATTATGTGATTTAAAACAGCTTGTTCTTTACGTGCTACAATGAATGTACGTTAGTGCACTTAGAAAAGAAGATACAAGGTAACAAAGTTTAGTATCACTGTACCAATTGGTAAAATTTACTATGACAAATAAATACACAAAAGTAGGCAGTTTTGGCGTATCTTGGTGAAAGAAGTATGAATTTCTTTGTTATTTTTCGGGGGTATTAATAATTAAATGGTGCATAAACGTGTCTGGATCCACAAGACTAGGGTCAGATATACACAGATTAGTTCCGGAAAAGCCCTAAAACAACTTTAAATAAATGGTGATGGAGAAAATTTTAAAGCGTTGAGAATCAGAAGCCGTAAATATAACCCAGTTGGAATGGTGTGATTAACAAAGGGACGATGTACATTGAAGCTACGAGTGCAAGTAACCTTCAGGTAAATTATACTATTTTGTTTGAACTTTGATATTGTTGTGTGTGTTGAATAACTTTATAATTGATTTACTCAAAATGGACAGTAGTGAAATGGTACTAACTATAATATTTTAATTTTAAGGTGAAATTTGCTTGTTTAAGTAGAAAGGGGTATTTAGTATTGATGTTCTGGATTATGATGAAAATTTGGGTATGTCTTTGAGCTCAATTAGACGAACCTGGTTAATTAACGTAAAGGGGTGGTAGATGCTCCCTTTGTACTCAGACTCAGGTCTGCATATATTGTTATAGTAATTAGTAGGCATCCTACAAGGACTTTAATTCTGGATGCACATTAAAATGATAATAAATTTAATTTTGAAATTTTCCGATATTAAAAGTTATGCTGAATATTAATTTTGAAATTTTAATGTATTGTGAATATTGATGTAAATAGAGTTGACGTTGATGTTTGTGGTAGGAATGTGTTTGTTTTTTTATGTATGAGGATGAAAGCTATCTAGAGGAGCAGCCGAGGCGATTAACAGAAGAAAGTCAATGGACCAACACAGTTAAGGTAATGAATAGCTTTTTTTAGGATTCACAGCGTTCTTGACGCCCAATTCGTGAGGCTCGATTCGAAAAGCGTAGTTCACGGATTTTGTAGGTTTCACAGCAATATATATATATATATATATATATATATAATGACAAAAATAACGACCTTTAATTTTTATTCAAATGAGTTAGATAACGGGTTTATAGGTCTATGTTTCTTTATAGATTAAAACTCTTTGTCTTTAACCAAGCTTTCGACTTTAATTAAAATCTTCATCAGGGTGCTGCAATATTATAACATCATTAAAATATTATAAATGAAATGACTTACAAAAACTGGAGTATTGGTGTAAGTACAAAAGCAGGAATGTAACAAAAAAAATTTAAATATAAGTCATAAAACACAAACGTAAACTAACATATTAAACCTAAAAGTATGTCGTCACAGTTTTTTGAATTTTATATGACTGAATGGTGACAGATGTTACTATAAGTTAAAATACAATGATAAGGTGATAAAAATATATAGTTTAATTTGATGTTCTTATTCTATAATTGTTTCTATGTATATTACCTAGTTTTAAAATATACGAATATATTGCACTTAAACTGTCTGTATCAGATTTATAATTTAAGGTATTATTGTTGTTTATGATATGTGTCATTTCAGAAAAGTCTCCCTTTGTTGTTAACTTCAGTATCTAAAATATTAACCTTATTAAAGTCAGGTTGGTGATTATATTTTTGAATGATAGGCTAAGGCACACGAATCTTTCCTATTTTACAGTCACTCCTATGGTGAACAATTCTGGACCGTAGCCATTGAGAAGACTGTCCAATATAGATCTTATCGCAGTCCCTACAAGGAATGGAATAAATAATATTGGAATTTAGCTTTTAATCATTTGATAAGGATATATGTTGAATGTGAATAATAATTCTGATATGATTGTTTCATGTAGGAAATAATTTAATAGTAATTTTGTTAACATAGAATTTTTGAAAATAAGATGATTTAATTCATGTAGATCTATCATTTTACTGAAAAAGTGTAACTTTTGATTGATGACTTGTTGAAAATATATAATTTCTGAATTGTTAAATTTTAGAATAAAATCATTATATGTCAGAATTTCTGATTAGTACAATCAATTTTTAAAATAAGACCTGGAGTAGAATTTTATATTCTATTTCTTAAACTAAATGTTAATCTTTGATTACACTATTGAATAGAAAAGTAAAATTAATATATTTCTGAAAGTCTATATGGTTTCTTTACAAATCTAAAAACATAATTTCTGTAATTCATAGATTGTGTATTTAATTGTACAAATTAAAACCTTTATGTAATATTATACTGGTCTATCATAGTAATCAATCATTAAATAACATATTGACAATAGATTCTAAAATCCATCCATTATCCATTTAATTAGATCTTAAGAACAGTCTAATGTACTCAATTGTTAATATCTTAAAATTAAAACTCTGTTTCAACACTATCACACATGGTTAAATATACTGTTAACGAATTTACTCTAAATGAAACTTATATAAACTAATTTTAAATTAATAAATTCTTACAATTATGTTAACATAATTCTAGATAACTTTCATCAACATTATTTATTGATTATTCACGTTATTGTTTAGATTATATATATATAAATTTTTTGTTAATCTTTTGCATACTAGTTTTGTAAGTCATTTCATCTATAATATTTAATATGTTCAATGGTTAAATCGGTTACAAAGAGTTTAATTTTCAAAAATATTGTGGGTTTTAGGTCGGCTGGATTATTTAAGAAAACTCTTTTTTATAAACCTGAGCTTTCGGATTTATTTTAATCCTTTTTCAAAGGTACTACAATTACAAAATTGATGAATAAACAGTTGTGTTTTTTTTTGTTTTTTTTTTGTTTGTAATATATTTAAGAGAAATTTATCTTATAGATCCATTGATAAATTTGTTGTTGTTTGGTTGTTTTTATTTTTGATATTTAGAAAATACGTGTAGATACAATTTAAGTCATTAACATCTGTTCTTTTGTTCATAGTATTTTTTTGTTGGTAGATGTGGCACATTTCTAGAAACTCTCTTTTTGATTTTTTGTCTTCCATCTGTAATATAATTGGATTGTTAAAATCTATTTTATGTTTTTTAGTATTTACGTGTACACATAGGGCACAAGCATTGGGTTTTATACGTATATCGCTTTTATGTTGGGTTATTCGTTGTTTAAGTGTTTGTTGGCTTTGCCCTACGTAACATTCATTGCAATCCAGACAATTGATTTTATATATGATATTTCTTTTATTTAAAATCGGAGTTTTGTCTTTAATTTTAGAGAAAAGATAATTTAAGGTTAAAGTATTTTTAGAAGTTATTTTTATGTTAAATTTATTAGATACGTTAGTTAGTTTTGGTGTAAGGTGTTCAATGTATGGAAGAGATTTAAATGTAACTGTAGTGTCTATTTGTTTATTATTATTATTTGAGTTGTTTTGTGTATTATTATCCATAATTTCTGCATTGTGGTTATATAAAAGACGTTTTATTAATTGTGGAGGATAGTTGTTTTTTATTAGGATATTAAAAAGTTTGTTTAAATTTTTTTGATAAAATGTATGGTGACTTATTGTTTTAATTCTGTTTTTTAGCGTTAAAATAAAATTTATTTTTATTTTGTAAGAGTGATATGAGAAGTAATTTAAGTACCTACCAGAGTGTGTACACGTAAATACTAAAAAACATAAAATAGATTTTAACAATCCAATTATATTACAGATGGAAGACAAAAAATCAAAAAGAGAGTTTCTAGAAATGTGCCACATCTACCAACAAAAAAATACTATGAACAAAAGAAAAGATGTTAATGACTTAAATTGTATCTACACGTATCTTCTAAATATCAAAAATAAAAACAACCATACAACAACAAATTTATCAATGGATCTATAAGATAAATTTTCTTAAATATATTACAAACAAAAAAAAAACAAAAAAAAACACAAACACACACTACACACACATACATACATACATACACACATACAGACTCATACATACACTCACAGTGTTACACGCAGGTACATACATAGTTATAATAAACATTTTTTAAGGTTGCCTTTTAATAACAATTTCTATCAAACTTTTGACTTTTATTTATTATCAATATTTTATATACATAATATTTTTACCTCTTGTTGTAATTTGGCGTTGTTATATACATTTTAAATAAAAAAATTTATAACGAAAATAACTTTTTATGTTAATTGCCAATTTTATTATATAACCTCACCTTAGTAAGTATAAAATATGATTTACTGTTTATTCATCAATTTTGTAATTGTAGTACCTTTGAAAAAGGATTAAAATAAATCCGAAAGATCAGGTTTATAAAAAAGAGTTTTGTTAAATAATCCAGCCGACCTAAAACCCACAATATGTTTGGAAAATTAGAATAAAGGAGATCGTTATTAATCATTCATATATATATATATATATATATATATATATATATATATATATATACATATATATTGCTGTGATTCTCAACCTGTTTTCGAATTGCCCACGTTCTGTACCAAGAATTGCTGTGATTCTCTTGTCCGTTGAATCTCTTCTGATAATCGCCTCTTGACTCTTTCCTTTCGCCTCGGCTGCTCACCTAGTTAAAACTTTCATCCTCATTCATAAAAAAAAACAACACATTTCTACCACAAACATCAACGTTAACTCTATTTACATTAATATTCACAATACATTAAAATTTCAAAATTAAATTTCAGCATAAATTTCAGCATCATAAAATTTCAAGTTCAAATTTGTCATCATTTTAATTTGCATCCAGAAGTAGAGTCCTTGTAGGATGCATTCTATTTAAGTAAACAATATTTGCAGACCTGAGTCTGAATAAAAGGGAGCATCTCCCACCCCTTTACGTTAATTTAACAGGTTAGTCTAATTGAGCTCAAAGACAGACCCAAATTTTCATCATAATCAAAAACATAAACTTGATAAATACTCCTTTCTACTTATACAAGAAAATTTTACCTTAAAATTAAAATTTTGTTGTTTATACAAATTTACTACTGTCCATCTTTATCAAACAAATTATAAAGATATTCAACACACACCAAAACATCTAAGATCGAACAACAATGCATAAGTTACCTGAAGGTTAATGCACTCGTGGCTCCAATGTACATCGTCCTTGCTAATCTCACCATTCCAGCTGGGTTATGTTTACGTCCTCGGATTTCTAGCCGCCTTTAAAATTTTTCTACACCACCATTCGTCTAAAAGGTTTCAGGGCTTCTCAGGAACTCATCTATGTATATCTAAATCTTGTTTTGTGGATCCAATCACGTTTACGAATAACACTTGATTACTAACACTCCCGAAAAATAGCAATGAAATTCATAATACTTTCGCGCTATACCAAAACTGTATACTTCTATTTATTTATTTATCATTACTAATTTGGATAATTGGTACAGTAATACCCGCAAACATAACAAGACTATATTACCTTTATCTATCTTCTCTAAGTGCACTAAGGCATAATAACTTTTATCGTAGCACGTAATCACCATGTATTCTGCTTGAAGTATCGAATAAAATCAAAAATAAAAGAGAGACCGCTTGTAGTATCAAATATAATCAAAAATAAAAGAGCTAAACTCCTATCAGCACGGGTTTATATAATGGCTCGCTTGCGAGTCGAATTTGTCCCGCGACGGACGATTTTCAGAAATTCGCATTCTATTTTCCCTTCCAATGGCTCGGCACAATGATTCTTCTGAAATTTGCACTCGTCCGAGTTAAAATCTAAGAAATTTCCACACGCCTCGCAACACGTCCGCGAACAACTAATTAATTTTACATAGAAATTGTTATGCTTCCACCTCTCATATTTGCATCTTATTTCAACCTTAATCGCCAATCTATTCTGTTCGTTCTATCTACAACCTGTGCTCTTGTTTTACATATTTCCCCTCATTTAACTACCAATGCATTCTCTCTCGCTTGTCTTTATACCACAAACTTGTTTTCTTACTTGCACTCGTATAGCTTAAAGCTTATCGACTATCATATACATCGTTATTTTTGCAGGTGTTCTGAGTTCTAATACGTTGAAGGCTTTTACGTGACTTCCCCACGTCGTTATAATTTCTCGATAGCTTTAGTACTTGGAAAGATTAAATTAAATACAAGTTGAACATTTTAACTCGACTTCTTTTTATAGAAAGCGTCCAGTGAATAATCTAAACCCCTTATTTTTAACGAAACAAATAAATTTTTATGCTCCATGGTTTTAATAATGCGTATTATCTAATGAAATTCTACAATACTTCCTTCTACACGTTGATTATGATTATATACAAAACCTACATTCTAATTGAATGATTTAAATCTACACAGTAGGCCTTTAATTAAGCGTACTATTTTCCACTGCTTTAATATACACGGTATTTAACATTATCTAAACAATATAAACCCTATGTTTAGAAGTAAATGACGAATTTATCCAATATGCCTTTAAATGAAGCGTATTATTACCCAAAGCGTCCTTATACACGGTGATTAAAATTATTTGATGTCGTTAATTAATTTTCTACCCTGATCTAAATTAGAGTAATATATATATATATATATATATATATATATATTGCTGTGAAACCTACAAAAATCCGGGAACTACGCTTTTCGAATCGAGCCTCACGAATTGGGCGTCAAGAATGCTGTGAATCCTACAAAAAGCTATTTATTACCTTAACTGTGTTGGTCCATTGACTTTCTTCTGTTAATCGCCTCGGCTGCTCCTCTAGATAACTTTCATCCTCATTCATAAAAAAAAACAAACACATTCCTACCACAAACATCAACGTTAACTCTATTTACATCAATATTCACAATACATTAAAATTTCAAAATTAAAATTCAGCATAAATTTCAGTATCAGAAAATTTCAAGATTAAATTTGTTATCATTTTAAAGTGCATCCAGAATTAAAGTCCTTGTAGGATGCCTACTAATTACTATAACAATATATGCAGACCGGAGTCTGAGTACAAAGGAGCATCTACCACCCCTTTACGTTAATTAACCAGGTTCGTCTAATTGAGCTCAAAGACATACCCATATTTTCATTATAATCCAGAACATCAATACTAAATACCCCTTTCTACTTAAACAAGCAAATTTCACCTTAAAATTAAAATATTATTGTTAGTACAATTTCACTACTGTACATTTTAAATAAACAAATTATAAAGTTATTCAACACACACCAAAATATCAAAGTTCGAACAAAATAGTATAATTTACCTGAAGGTTACTGCACTCGTAGCTTCAAGGTACATCGTCCCTTTGTTAATGACACCATTCCAACTGGGTTATATTTACGGCTTCTGATTCTCAACGCTTTTAAAATTTTCTCCATCACCATTTATTTAAAGTTGTTTCTGGGCTTTTCCGGAACTCATCTGTGTATATCTGAACCTTGTCTTGTGGATCCAGACACGTTTATGCACCATTTAATTATTAATACCCCCGAAAAATAACAAAGAAATTCATACTTCTTTCACCAATATACGCCAAAACTGCCTACTTTTGTGTATTCATTTGTTGTTGTAAATTGGTACAGTGATACTAAACTTTATTACCTTGTATCTTCTTTTCTTAGTGCACTAAAGTACATTCATTGTAGCACGTAAAGAACAAACTGTTTTTTATCACAAAAATATTCGAGCAAACTGTTTAAATTATTTAATCAAAACCGGAAAACTAAAAAGCACTGTTTAACGCGTTGAATCAAGTCGAAGATCTAGAGAGCTTGTTCATATTCCCCTGGGTATATATAGAGGTTAGCCTGTCTGTCGGTCGAGTCCTCAAAACGGACAATTCTAAAGAATTTCGCCTGCTATGTTCCCATTCCGCAGCCCGGCATGCGATTTTTACGAAATTTGCACTCGCCCCAGTTAAATCTCAGAAATTCCGACACGGCTTGCAACGTCTGGAAATAACTATCTGAGTTTTATACAGAAATGTCATTTTTACCTCTCAATTTTGCCTTTTACTTTCAACCAATAGCAACCCCGTGACGTTGCTCTACTCACGCCTTTTTACTATATGTGTCTCGGTCTTGCGCATATTATCTGTCTCTATCTACCCTGTTCTTATTAGTGCAAATTGATATTCTTTATTATCGATTATTTCAGTCCATGTGGACTGTTATCTGGGTTAAATAACCCCGTATTGCGCCTTTCGCATTTCTCGTTACTATTAAGCTACGGTTTCTCCAAGATTCTTTGTAACCATTAATTATCTGCAACATTTACGCAGAATGAGCTTTTTTAAAAATACGCAGGTGTTTAAACATACTATTAATTCTCAGAGCTTTATTTCATGGTATTTTATTGGGTTTTACAAGTTTTATAGATATTATCTCTTACTAACGGTTCAATTAACTCCAATTAAAATAATACCCTTTAATTTTTAGTGAATCCTAATTAAATATTCAATTATTATCAGTACATTTTGTTTAATACCGGTTACTTAAAATAGAGTTAATTAATATAAATTTTGCACGTAATTTTTATTTGTTTCTTTACTTGGGATAATTAAATTACACGTAAAGTTTTCTAATACTGCTTCCTTTTATATAAAGCGTCTTATAAATAATTTAAAACTCTTATTTTTAATGAACCGAATGAAATTTTTATGCTTCACGGTTTTTTTTAATAACGCGTACATTTTCCCAAAGCTTCTACACGGTGATTAAAATTTTTTGATATGATTATTTAATTATCTACCCTGGTCTAAATATGAGTAATATATTCTTATATCCGCCCTTCTTACTTTACTTTATATCACCCCTATTACTTTACTTTCACTTTGGGCTAATACCTTCTTTATTTATTACACTTTAACTTTAAACAAAATTTGTTACACGACTTTTGTCGTCGTCACAAATTTACTATTTAATGTATGACTTCAAATCGAGGTGCTTTAGCAAACGTTTGGTTGGTTCTTTTTTTACTAATTACTATATTTTATATGCCTCGACTATTTGAAACTTTAATCTCAGGGTTTTCTCACCTACTCACCGTGAGTTCAATCGTGAGTAGATGTACACTACCCAACCAAACTGCACCCTCGTTTGTTTTACCACTTTTTTAATGTACTGAATTTACTATGTATGCCAAAATTTTAATAGATCAAAGTTGCCTGATGCCAAATTAATTTATGTAACTGTTTATGACTTTAATTTTTGACGTTATGATATATTTACGGTACTTACCAGAAATATACCGCGCTGAAGGCCTTCCTTTAACTGCTGGCTCAAGTTCGAAATCGCCGTACGCACTTTCACAAAAGATTCTCCAATTTTGTCCGCTTGCGTACTGCCTCCAGGTGTTCTTAAACAATTTCGATGACCCAAACCTGAAATAAATTTACCCCAATTTAGAATTTAGCAAAAAAACCGTTGTCTACTTCCCCTGCGTTAATTCTTCCTCTTCGTATATCGATCTCCTGTTCCTCTGCTTCGTATCCCACTTAATCCTCTCTTCGCACAATCCAATTCAAACCCGCTGTCCTAATACAAATCACTCCTAGTCCTGCTATTCCAATTATCCATACGATGTCCTTACTGCCGTTTAATCTTCTCAATTCAATCCAAATTTACTTATGTCGTCGATGCCTTCTTTATCCACTCCTATCCCTTACTGCCGTTATACCAAATCTATCCCAAAACCAACACAAATCTTCTCAATCAAATAACCGTCGCTTTCCCCTTTGCACTAATAACCACTTCCAAAATCTTCTTTAAATACACGCTGACTTTCCCGTTGCACTTTTAAACACTTTTACCTTTTTTTATATATTCGTCGCCTTTATTTACTTTCACCCTTTATTAAATAATACTCGTTGATACACATATAAACTTTTATTTCAAAATATTTTACAACTTAACGCAGGTTTCATAAAATAGGTCTTTATCTGAACAAATTCGAAAAGTAAGTCCCTTATTTATTTTACTTAGTTATTAAATCAACAAACTTAGCTTACTAGAATAACATTTTTAAACATATAACATCCAATAACAAATCATCTTTCTTTCAGTGTCCAACATACCTTCGCTACAGTCTTTATAATAATTTTAAATTTCTACTATTGGTCCAAAACACTTCACTAAACTCCAATAACCTTTTACATTTTGATTCACTTTAAATTTTGATTTACAATTCGTCCAAAAGTTTGATTCTATAAAAAGGAAAAGCCAAATAATTTATACACGACCTGGACGCTTTGTTATATTGCAGATATCCATAAATGCGTTCGGCTTTCCGACGGCAAATGTACTCTCAACTGGCTCATGAAATATCAACTCAGTATAAAACCTCAAGTACCGTGCATTATATCAACGTCATAAAGTCATGTTATCTATCTTTTGGCATATAAGTTTCAATCTGAAATGGTACATACTTTAGCGTATGTAAAATATAGCAAAATTTATTTTTTTTAAATTATTAAATCTGAAATATTGATCCTATCGTTTGGCATACACCCCTATTAATACAAATATACCTTTAGAAACCTTATACCCCCCCCCCTTACATAATAATATATATATATATATTATATATATATTATATATATATTATATATATTGCTATGATAAGAGGGTTATTTAGGGGTATATTGAGTCATAGTGGTCACACAATACATGTAAATAGTACTAGAAGTTAGAAAACTACATTTATTTAGCATGAAAATACGTAATTGGAAAATTATGCAAAGAGCAAACATTTAACACCCTGTATAAGGATCGCAGTTGACTTTAATTAATGCCGGGAAGCATACCATTTAACAATAAACACACATTCAGCAAAAGAAATAACTCTACACGCAATCAGTTGTCTTAACCAAAAAGCATTTATAAATTGTAAATCGATTCGCGTTAAATGCAGTAAAAGCTATAAAATCATGATACAATTCACATTAATATTAGACATGCGATAGTGAAAGGAGGTAGCATAGCGTTCTGATAAGAAACGCATCTTTTGAAATAAATACATTTTGGAAACGCAAGATGTAAACAGAAATATGTTAATTTACGTCATTTCGTCTACGTGATTTTCTACATGGAGTTAATACAAATCCCAAAGTATTATCTAGACAAACAAAAGCCATAAGTTAAATTACGTGCCAAAGCAAATTAGAAATTCTTGTAATAACATCAAAACAGACGGTCTAAAATAAATACGGAATAGAAATCCACTGGTATCCTACGTGACCAAGAAATCGTTCTGGCGAGTTACTATCAGAAGTATACCTGTAAAAGTTCAAAATATCCAAATGAATATCCAATAAATTTTAGATGAGGCGTAGCTTATATAGCACAGGAATTTGATAAGCAGACAGTCTTGATTCAAACTACGCACAATCTGCATCACTTATGGTCAAGAATTTACGCAACGAGTGAATATAAAAATTAATTAAAATAATCAAATATTTGTGAAAATTGGTGTTAGCAAATTTTAAAACAAATAATAGTGAAAAATATGTGAGACAATTTTCGCCGTTTGCTGGAAAACGTGAGTAAAAGTTTATTAATTAATTAATGTTTAACATTTATAATTTAGGGCTCTAAGTAGGAGGGGGAAAATCTAAGAGGGACTACGTAAATCTAAGAGAGACTAGGAAAATTTAAGTAAGACGGGGCAAATCTAAGTGAGATTACGAAAATTTAAGGGAGATTACGGAAAAACTAAGAAAGTAGTTAATTATTGATTGAACGGGGTAAAGTTTGGATACCAAATAAATTGATAGCACTGGGAAGAAATCCATATAAAAATATTGCTTTAAAGCTTGGCAAAGGCGCACAAAACAGAGGATTGTTTTAAGTATTGAATGGAGCAACTCAACTGAAAGTAATATTGGAGTATTAAACCACAGCACGCAGTAGCAGATCCAGAAAGACGCACAAGGAAAACTACAGGTCAGATCATATCATTTGATTTTTATCCCACTTACGGCGTTTTTGTTTTGGAATATGAGTCATGCACAACTTTCCAAATACCTGTAGATGACTTACACCCACCTTTTTGCCTGACCATGCCTCTTCAGGCGTAATTCTTTTCAATCTGGCATTGGTTGATTAATTTAGTATACATGTGGCCATATTGACGGTTTCAGTTCAATATGATATATCCAAGCCTGCGTCAAATAACATACATATTGCCTTTTCAACCAGTTTTCGGTTAGCTTGTTCTCAGCAACGCCATTTTGTTCGGGAATATATGTCACTGTCATCTCGTGCCTAATTCCATCTTTTTTGAAATATGGTATAAATGATGAATTAATATACTCTTTTCCATTGTCTAAACGCAGAGTTTTATTCGCCTGCTCGTTTGGTTTTCCACTAATGTCTTAATTTCAAAAAACAATCAAACACTTCTGCTTTCTGTTGAAAAAAATAAATGAAAATTTTTCTAGAATGGTCGTTGAAGAACATAAGTATGTACCGTGTACCGCCGATTGATGAATTCTCCATAGGTCCATTCAAATCAGGATGAATAAAATCCAGTATATTATCGGCACGTGTTGTAATATTCGGAAAGGATTTTCGAGTTTACTTATCTTTCTTGCATATTTTGAAATTTTTAATTTCGTTTTCATTTCTTTCGTTGAAATTAATTCCGTTTGCACATCTTGCACATATCAGCAAAATTAATGTGACCTAGCTTGCGATGTCAATGTAAACCATCATTTTTACCGTTTGTAGCGGTACGGCAATGCATCGGTTTAGTCTGAAGACAGTAAACTCCATTTTCTGGTTCGATTTTCGGAATCACTTCCTATTTGTGTTTGTAGATGTGACATCTTTGTTTTTTGAAAATGATCTATCGTCATTTTCTACCACCGATAGCAAGTTTGCTGCTATATCGGGAACACAAAGTATTTCGTTAAAGTCTACTTCACCGTCGTTTACATTTACGGAGAAGTTACCCATTCCTTTTTCTAACATCTTGCTGGAACTCGCAAAGGTATTATGAGTATCTGGGGACGATTTTAGATTGTAGAATAACTTTTCAAAGGGTGGCATGTGCTATGACGCACCACTACCTGCATACTATTCGTCTTCTTTACATTGTTTTGCATGAAATGCTGCATTCAGCACTTCAGCTGTGGTAATAAATGCCCTCTTCGCAAATGGGTTTAGGTTTTTACTTTTGCGATCTTTATTTTGTGATTTTCCTGTTACACTATTTTTATTTTATTTATTTGCTTCAACGTTTCAGTAGTCTGCTATAGAAGTTGTGTTATGAAACTCGGGACTGTCATGCCCATTATTCATTCGTTTATTGGACTAAAAAAACAATTTTGTATGTGGGATAGATAGAGAATAGTGCAATTGTTGACAATTTGAGAAAAGCAAGCAACCAATGAGCCGCTCCTCTGTGTTTTTATACAAACGCCAACAAAAGTCTCGGAAAGTAATTTCGTATATTTCGTCTTTAAGAAATAACAACATCGGAATGTTTAGCTTTGCAAGCACGTGAATGTCTTTTATGAATTCTATCCACTGAAATGAAAGTTCACTAGTCAAATTTTTATACCAGTTTATCTTGGAGAGCCAAATTTTTTACATCAGAATCTTTGCTACGACTATGACAGGAGAAATTAATCCCAATGGATCGAACATATGCGCTATTTGTGACAATAAAGTCTATTAAGCTGTCTGTGCCAAATTATCAGAACACATTAAAATATATATAGGAATTATTTGCTAATTATTTGCTTTTTTTGCTGATAAAACCAATTTTTTTGCTATATCTGTAAAAACGTTACAAGTGGCTAGATAGCTTAATATTAAGCTATCTGGCCAACTAAAAAATACTACACAAAATAAAATAAAAAAATTAACAATATATAAACTATTTGCTATTTTTTTGCTACCATTGGCAAAAGCACAAAAAAAATAAAATTTTCAAATAATAAAATAAATATCAATATCTACAAAAGTAAAGTACATTAAAGAAATTAATTGCTGGCATGACTAAAGAATACCTACGTTTTATGAATTATTTACTCTTAAAATATGCAACTCCTGAATTTTTTGTTCGCGAAATTAATATAAAAAACGACAAAATATCATATACCCACTTATATACCCAACTTATATTATTGTTATTATTTGAACATTTCATTTGGAGAGCAATAAATTTGGGAGCTGCATATCTAAAGAGCAAATAGTTCATAAACAATGTAAGCGCTATAGTTGTGCCAGCAATTAATTTCTTTAATGTATTTTATTCTTGTAGATTCGAAGTGGCTGGATGGTCATACGTCGTTTTTTATATAAATTTCGCGAGCAAAAAATTCAGGATTTATATAATTTATGAGCAAATAAATCAAGCTACATGATGATGTAATTATGATAGAAACAATTAATTTTTTAAACTCTATTCTTGTAGTCTCAGACCAACTTATATTATTATTATCATTTGAACATTTAATTTGGCGAGCAAAAAATTCGAGATCTGCATATCTAAAGAGCAAATAATTCATAAACATTGTAAATGCTATAGTTGTGTTAGCAATTAATTTCTTTAATGTACTTTACTCTTGTGGATGTCGATATTTATTTCATTATTCAAGATAATTGATTTTTTTCATTTGCAAATGGTAGCAAAAAATAGCAAATTATGTATGAATTGTTAATTTCTATTTTATTTTGTGTAGGTATTTTTTTTAATTGGCTAAATAGTATATTATTAAGCTATCCAGCCAATCACAAAAAACACCTACACAAAATAAAATAAAAAATTAACAATTTATACATAATTTGCTATTTTTTGCTACTATTTGCAAACGAAAAAAATCAATTATCTCGAATAATGAAATAAATATCGACATCCACAAGAGTAAAGTACATTAAAGAAATTAATTGCTAACACAACTATACGTTTACATGTTTATGAATTATTTGCTCTTAGATATGCGCTCAATGCTCGCATTAAATGTTCAAATGATAATAATAAGTTGGTCTGAGACTACAAGAATAGAGTTTAAAAATTAATTGTTTCTATCATAATTACATCATCATGTAGCTTGATTTATTTGCTCATAAATTATATAAATCCTGAATTTTGCTCGCGAAATTTATATAAAAACGACGTATGATCATCCAGCCACTTCGAATCTACAAGAATAAAATACTTAAAGAAATTAATTGCTGGCACAACTATAGCGTTTACATTGTTTATGAACTATTTGCTCTTTAGATATGCAGCTCCCAAATTTATTGTCTCCAAATGAAATGTTCAAATAATAATATAAGTTGGTATATAGTGGTATATGATATTTTGTCGTTTTATATTAATTTCGAACAAAATTCAGGAGTTATATTTTAAGAGTAAATAATTCATAAACGTAGGTATTCTTTAATTCATGGAATAGCAATTACATGTTCTTAATGTACTTTATCTGAGAAATTATATTTATTTAAATATTATTTGCTTAAATATTCCTGAATTTTTGCTGCAAATTAATATAAATAAGACAAAAACATAGCACTTGAACTACAAGTAATTAAAAAATTAATTGCTCCATAAGTTTATATTGTTTATATTTTGCTCTTTGTATGAGTCCGAATTTTTGCTCGAAATTAATATAAATAAGATAATAATATTAGTTCTTGAACATCAATTAAGAGTAAAAATTATTGCTCTATCATAATTCATAACATTATGATTATTTGCCCTTAAATTATACAATCCTGAATTTTTGCTCACGAAATTAATATAAAAACGACAAAAGTTTTATCGTTTACATAATTTCCAGCAAAAATTCGAGTTGCATATCTCAAGAAGTAATAATACATATAAAGATATTAGTTATGCCAACAATTAATTTCTTTAATGTACTTTATTCTTGTAAATTCGAAGTGGGTATATGATATTTTGTCGTTTTTTATATTAATTTCGCGAGCAAAAAATTCAGGAGTTGCATATTTTAAGAGTAAATAATTCATAACACGTAGGTATACTTTAGTCATACCAGCAATTAATTTCTTTAATGTACTTTACTCTTGTAGGTATTGATATTTATTTTATTATTTGAAAATTCGATTTTTTTGCTTTTGCCAATGGTAGCAAAAAAATTGCAAATAATTTATATTTGTTAATTTTTTTATTTTATTTTGTGTAGGTATTTTTTTTAGTTGGCTAGATAGCTTAATATTAAGCTATCTAGCCACTTGTAACTTTTTTTACAGATATAGCAAAAAAATTGGTTTTATCAGAAAAAAAAGCAAATAGTTAGCAAATAATTCTTATATATATTTTGATGTGTTCTGATAATTTGGGTCAGACAGCTTAATGTACGCTTAGATATTAAGTATTCCCTTGAATTTTTTGGAAGTGAAACCGAAAATTGATCCGAATTGAAATCTCAATAAATACCTAAAACTTTATTAGAAGTGTGACTAGTGTTGATCTCGACATGGTCTTGGGAAGTATCTTGTATAACCTGTTTGAGAAATTGTAAATCGTTGGAGCACCATTCATGCATATGAAAATTGGTCGAATTCAGAAGTTCTTTCAATTGTTTGTACATTTCTAATAACTTTGTTATGAGATCAGTACCACATAAAACGTTATCAACAAACCACTACGAACGAAGTGCATCTGATGCCAGAGGATACTGTTCTTTATTTTAGAATGCTAGTTCATTTAAACTATGGGTCGCTAAATAAGGTGCAATATTTGCACAATTTGCTACCGTTCGAAGTTCTAAGTACTTTATTGGTTCTTGTAGAATGTTGTGCCAGAGAATATTTTGTAACAATGTTTGAGAAGGATTGACTCTGATAATTCTGTACATCTTTTGTATATCACAAACCAAATGTAAAAGTTTGGGAACGACATAATATGTCAAATAGTTCTGGTTGTACAGAAACCCTTTAAACATTTCATCATTTAACGAAACGCCTGTGAAAAATTTCATACATGCATCAAAAACAACCTGCAATTTTGTTGTGGAACTAACTATCTTCTCTTAATATGCAGTGGTAAGGAAGGAAATATTTATTTTCTTTAATTTAATTTTTTAAGAATAATGGAATATATCTCATGATTTTGTGAAACATACTCATCTATAAATGCTTAAACAAATCAGTATTCCTTTCAAAATGCCTTTCTAAAATTAAAAACTTCTTTTTTGCCTACGAATAAGAATCGTCTAATTTTAAATGTTCTCTAGGAATTTTAATGGTAAATCTACTTGAAGCGAGCCATCTAACAATATTTTAGTACCTTCAAGAAATATTTTTACCGTCAACTGTTCATCTGGAGTAAGAATTTTAGTTTGGTTGGTAACTTCTTTTATTTCCCAAAATTTTTGAGCATGTCATTATGAATGATATCTTGTATAAAAAAGCAATTAGTTATCATGGGATTTTGTTTTTTAGCCACATATGACATGGCTTCTTGAGGAATTGGATCACCTACAATATAGTTTAAATTAGGTTCGATTAAACTAAGAAAATTTCTTTAAAGTCAGATTATTCAGTCTGTAACTAGACTATAATAAGTGTCTGCTCCTAAAAGAAGAAGTCAATTTCAGAAAAAATATGAAAAGTCGGGTCCGCTGATTGGATGTTATGTGAAATAAAAATTTTTTCTTTATCCAACAACGAATGCGCTAAATCGTGTAAAATTCTTTTAAATACGGAACACGTAATATTGAAGCTTACATTTATTTTGACATTTGGGTAAATATTTATGTTTACTCTTTTGTTAGCTTTTGTAGCTGTACCGTTAATAGCGTTTATTTGAATGTCTCTTTCTTGGAGACTATATTTCAGTCTTTGTACTGCACCTTCAGTTATCAAAAATGTTGTACTGTAAGAATCTAGGGCAGCCCTTAGGAGAAAAGGACAACCATTTACATACAATACTGTCACCATAGCTGTCGCTAACAGTGCTTCGCCACTGGAGGAAAAAGTTGAAGGTACGTTCTCTTGCGCAAAATTTCCAGTAGTGCGATCGTTGGATGAAGTACCGGTACCGCCCGACTTTGAGGAATGGAAAATTTCAGTATCATTTTGTATTCGATAAGGAAGAATTGGAAAAATTAGCATTTTGATTTCTCAGATTTGCTTGCTCATTGTCAATTGAAGACCTTGTGTGAACACTGTTTAAACTCTTGTTATTGATATTCTATTCCGCCGCTCTTCATGTAGGAGAATGTGATTTTTACCTTGCCATTTAAAAAACCCATGAGAACTGCATTCATACCAAGCAAATTAAAGCAAAGTTTACTTGTCTTAAGAAAATTTCCATTTTCTTGGTAAGAGAGACCACCAAATTTTGTACATTTATAAGTAGTACGATTGTTGCAGAATAAGAATTTTTCCTTACCTACTACCTGTATACTTCGATTTATTAAAATCATTAGAATGAGAATTTGCATTCTCCTTTGGTAAATTTTGTGACATATAAACATAATGCGAAATTATTTGACTGTGGGGATTTCTTTGACATTGACCTACGTCAGGAATATTTTAACGTTCTAAAATCAAACACATATGTCCTAAAAAGTTAAAGAACTGATCTAATGTAGACCGCGCATTAGGAGTAACTACCTAATGTTTGAGAAAAAATGTAGAATAGTATCAAATCTCAATCTCGAACATTAACATGCAAATTTTTCAACCCTTCTTGGAAAAGTAGTAAAACTTCTAAGGGAACGTGCAATTGTTTTACTCACGGACTTTGCATCCAATAAGTTTTTTTTTATGAGCATATATTATGTTTAATTGATTTTCATATCCACTCTTTAATGAATCCAAAGCTACTTTGAAGTTATCGCTCAATTACAGATTAGCAATTAAGAGGATCGTCTACTAAATATGATTTGAAATAGATTAATTTTTCTACGTCAGTTAACATAGAATTCTTTATTACTAAATTTTCAAAAAGCTCAATAAATGAACTCCAACCTATTAGATTCCCAAAGAACTGTGGAATATTTAATTGCGGTTTATTCACATTTGAAATCACTGAAAGTCGTTTAGCTGAATTAGGACATTGGTTCACAATTGTTTGAAATGAATGAATTGAAGAAGCGTTAAAAGCAAACAATATTTGTTAGCAGATTGTGATTCATTCTTTGCTTCAATCTTATGTTGAATTAAATTGTATCTCTTAAAAGCTTTTGTTAAAATTTCTAGCCTTTTTTTAAAAGCAAGCACTTTCTCCTCTAATTCATGATTACTTGTTAACCAATTTTCAGTCATGGTAATTTTTATTTTCGAAAGACCTTTGTTTAATTAAAGCTTCCATTTTATAATAAATTATTAAAGCAATAAGCAACTTTTACGGTTTTAAATATGACCCAACTTACTTTAAATCCTAGTTTAGGCTTTTGAGCAACAATAAGCATCCACAATTTTCGTCAATTCAGTATTAGAAAGGATCAATAATCAGTTTATAATAATCAATGAATATGTATGTACTCTTGGCTTTAATCCCTGGAATACGCTTCTTATTCTTGAAGAAATAATGAACCTTTACTTGAACTAACACTTTCAAAATGTTTGAACACTATTAATACTAAACACTTGCACCTATACTGGAACGGGAAACTTTCTTCGCTTCTTATTAGTGCCATTGAACTGGAAACCTTTTGATTTTGGAAACTTTTCTTAGAATTCTTTACTTCTGATTCGTTTTAGAATTCGCTTCGAAGTAATCAATTTCAACTATGTAGCAAAAGAACATAGTGAAACCTCACTCCATAGGTCGTTTTTCGGTTAAGAATAAAATTCGTAAATTTGGTGTTACCTTTATTTATAATTATTAATTAATTAAATCTCAAAATACCAATTAAATACATATAACATTACATTTTTTAGGTATAGTCTATTCGCTTTAACTTCAGAATAACGTCACAACTGGATAAAATACTGCATTGCCAATATTAGTTTAAATTTTACTCTATTTAATGAAAGATATACGAAATTCCCGTTGGTAAGAAGAACTGGTGGCAACACCGTACAGAACTGCCAACCTTTATTCTGTTAAATAACAGTGTCACTCAATCGCAATTCTAGTTATACATTTGCATACACTTTCCAACACTTCTTTACTACATTTAACGTGATCCTAAAGTTAAAACGCATGGGCTATAACATGTATTTGATATATGTGTTACATGTCACTTGGTCGAGGCCTAGCCATGTTACAACATGCTTCGCACCTTATAAAATATTCCTGTTTTCCTTACTCTAAAAACACATTTTATTACTTCTTGGAATTAAGTTTGATTCTGAATACATATTCATATTTACTCTTGTACTAGAAAATAAACCTAGACACAAAGATTATTATGTTTATTAACATTTTTTTCCCTTTATTTATGTTATATAAATAAAAACTTATAAAAGTAGTTTTCTGATTGGTTGATGCTTTTAAGCATGTTTTTCAAAACACAACTAGTGTGGATCTGAACCCATGTCAAGAATGTCATTTATCCATTCCAATGTTAATCCTTTCTTTTAAATTGTTGGTTATCTGCAACAATTGTGTAACGTTCATCTTTTGATATCTGACAGTCTGCTGGCGCAGGAGTTGACAAACGTTAACATATCTATAAATCGCCATGAGGTCACCTATGGTACGTATCTTCTACCTAAAACCATAACGTTTTACTGAAAATAATTTTAAAGATGTCTTATCTGGGACGTAAGATGAGGCTTCACCTATTTGGACCTATCTTGTAAATTAAGAATGGTAAGATATTAACAGATAAATTTTGATTGTTTCGTAGAAACGTGTGTATTATAAGTTGGTAACACAATTGATTTTACAGGATCCAAAATCTTACTTCAAAATTGTACTTCAAGTATAATCTCCAATTTTGCTCCAATTTTTAGTCTGAATATATCTACAGTTATTCCTATATAATTTCTACCAGCGATGTCTTGAATTTAGTTTTGCGTTAAATATCGTCGATTTTTTTATACATTTTCTCTCAACATTTTATATAAAAAAAAACTATGATAAGCAACAGTTTTACTTACATTACATAACTGCAAATATTTGGCGGACCAGATGTTTATCTATTTGGAGGGCCGATGAATTAACTTTGTGAACGGTCGATTGACAATCACCAGATGTTTTTTATAAAATGCTATGTGGAATTTAAAGAAAACTAAAGTTCAAGTAACAATCTAAAATAGTTACGTATTCCAGGTATTGTTGAATACATTAAAAGGGTGGCAAAGCAACGCGCTCTAAAGCCTCAATATGGGCCTATAGTGCTACCTTCTTATACCTGGTCCTCAATCACTCAGCCATCCGAGCTTACAGACGAACCTGAGGATATCGGTCTAGGGCGTGTTACTGATTCTGGAGGTGTCTGGCCAGAAGTCACCTAACTTAGATGCTCGGAGATTGGCGAGTGCCCGGCAGGTCTACAGGATGTGCTCTGCCGTCTCCTCATCCCGTTGACAACTGCAACAGGTTGGGTACTTTGATAAACCCAATCTGTGGATGTGCTTTTTTACCTTGCAGTGCTCAGTCAAAACACCTACTAAAAGTCGTAGTTCTTGCCTCGGCAAGCCTATGCAAAGTTTCCCATTTTTTGTCGAAGGAGACTTAATGAACATTTTTGCCTGTTGGCAATATGTTTCCTTTGCCCACCTCTCGCAATGGCGATGGTAGGTTCTTTGTCTTATCATGGTAAATAGCACAGATGACGAATGAGAGACCGATGGCTTAGGTCCGACAAAACTCTGATTCGATCCTTGTCTCGTCAAAGCGTCAGCCTGCTCATTACTGTATTTACCTGAATGACCCTTGATCCAGGCCAGCTCGAGGATATTAGAGTAAGCAGCCCGTTCAAGAGTGAGGTGGCACTGAAGTACCACCTCTGAAAAGATCTTCCTATTTAGGGCCATTAAAGCTTCCCCGCTATCTGTGTATATGCATATAGTTTTATTTTGAATATCTCGTTCCAAAATAAAACTGGCACCTTGCGTGATCGTTATGCTTTCGTAAAGGTCTAGGTCATCTGAAACGATGCCTTCCTGTGTACTTTCCTTCGTTTTTGGTCCATCTGTGAAGATGAATGTATCTGCTGGAATCACGTCTTCAGAGTCCATACAGACCTGGTACTGCTTCCTGAATATTAGTTTGGGTGTAATTGAGTTGACCATGGCATCCAAGAGTGGCATTGTTAGCAACACCTTCTTTAAGATATCCTGGTGTCTCCCACCGTCTCCCTTATTGTTCCACAATCCCTTAACTTTTAGTCTTAGTGCCGCTCTTAGAGGCACCTCATGCAGGTCTAGCGGAGGGAGGCCCTCTGAGAGGGTTAGGGATGTTTGAAAAAGTGATGGTATTCTGGTTACCATTAATTTTCTTTTGCTGGTAAACAAGACTAGCGAGGTCTTGTTTGGATTTATGGTCAAGGAGTTTTCCACACACCATTGTTCAATTAGCTTTAATGCTGTTTGCATTAAGTTGCACAGCACTTGCTCATATTTTCAGGTATGTTTTACTGGATTTTCTTTTAGTGTAAAGGTAGTACATAAATGTTATAAATATTATAACCCAACTCTTTACACATATCTAAGTTAGCTATGTGAGTATTTACAACAGTATTTTGGCTTTTACTTTTCTTGCACTTAAATAAAACGTGCTCTTAAATATTTTTCGTTACTGCTTAAAATGTAACTATGTGAACATGCGAAATTTTATAAAATTTTGTATAGTAAAGAAGGTTTACAAGCAAATAAGTTAAAATTGAAACAGATCTACTTTATTATCTTTACAAAGAGCGTTGTGTAAATGTTTATAAAAACGTTGTTTTAAGACTGATTTTCTGATTATTAATCGCTTTTATAAAGATAATTGTTTACACGTCAATAAGCAAAATTTCAATATACAAGTATAGCATTTTTCTTGCTTCAACTTACGTTTTATTTTTAATTCTTTTATTGCCAGGTGAGAAAAGAAAAGGAAATAATCATTTCGAGAGCCTTAAGAGTTTTATCTATGAATAACTTCCATTCCCTGAGATTAGTCTTTTGCAAACTCCGCAGCCCTTTAAGCCGATGATAGCTCCGCTATAGTATATTTACTTTATACTTTATAGTACACTTACCTTTTATATCTTCTCAGAAAAGGGTAAAGTACATATCTATGTAGAAAAACGCGTCTTGTAGGCTCATCTTCAATCTCTGAGTATAAACACGAACTAACTCTTTCAATACACTAAGAAAAAGTATACCCTGATCATGACTTTTACTATGTTAGTCATACATTTGCGTGCTGAATAAATGAACCCTATTTTTAACTGAAACACATTATTTAGTGGTTCGATTTCTTGAACAATATGGTTTGCTTAGTCTTGTTCATAAACGGATTTTGTCTGATGTTCCTTACAAACTATTTAATAATTTTAATATCATACGCAATATAAATATTAAAATTATATAACACGCACTGAAGCACTGTTTAGGATCGGGACCACCAACACTTTTTCTCACATGAATTTACCTTTTAATAATAATGCTATAGCCACTGAAGTTGATCTTTTTTTTCTTCACCAAAAACTTTCTTTTAAAACCTCCGTATTAGTACTGCCGAATACCTAAGAATTAAATATACATCTTAATTAATGCTCGCTAACATATTAAATTGTATTATATGATGTTTGTTTAGTAGTTTATAAGTTTAATCAAATTTTAGTTTCTGTAGACTCTTGAGGTCACGATTGTTTTTCTATGCAATGTATTATTGTGACGTCCTATAATTGGGACTGTTTATGAGTGCTGTTATTTGTCCGGTTTCTGTAAAATAAAATAAAATAGAATACATAAAATAGTTTCAGAGATTTATAGTATGTAGTGGCGCAATAAAAAAACGCCTTGTATTACTGCTTCCCGATGGGCATGCAACGCATATCAAAAGTATATAGCTAATTATTCTGACTAGAGCACATGAAATTGAAATAATTTCGTTTCCACCCCATATAACCCATCGGCTGCACCCGCTGGCTGTGGTTATTATGAAACCTTTGAGCATGTATTATGACCAAGCCGTAACTTCTTGGTTAAGATCTAATCCAGGATTTGTAGTAACAACAAGACATATTGCTGAGTTGTTTGGAAAAGCTGTCATACAACCTGCAAGCATGAGTGAATCAATAAATAATAATTCCAACACAATATCGTAATCTTTGAATTTAAATAGTCTTAGTACTCAAGCTGATTGTTCACATTGGTCTGTAAGTATGAACGCTATTAAGTACCATGTACACCCTTGAAGGAAACCACATTTGCATTCGGTAGTTCAATGCAATACTCACAACAACGAAAGCTAAAAGAACGTCTAGAAGACGATGGAAAACTGAAATTATCACCTACTCGCCCAACAAAGCAGAATTAGAGGACGAAATAAAAAATAAACAAAAAGCAATCGAAGAAAAAGAAAATCGACAAAAAACGCAAAAGAAGAGAGATAAAAGAAATTAACCCAGAAGACGGAAAGAAAAAATGAGGCAGTTTAAAATGAAGCAAGAAAAGCAATATTTGGAAAGGAGAACTCTCGAGGAACGAAGCGTTGAATAATTGACTTGCTTGAAGAAAATAGTGATAAAGAGGATAATACCCTGTGTCTTTATTGCAGAGGGGTATATTCACAATCTCTAGAAGGTTTGATAGGTTGTTCAGTTTGTGGACGGTAGGCTCATTGTGACTGTTGGTGTTGAAGATGACGATGATGAAGCAACACACGTCTAGTTCATTGTCTGAACCTTTAAATTTTTTTTGTTAACTTTTACTTTTTTAATGTAGGTAAACTGTACCTCAAATTTTCATTTTATTAAATACACTAAGTATACATATCATGATGATCATTCTTAAATGTCACATTTCCCTTTAAGCTCATTCTGTGTTACTCCTCATATGGGGTGAAATGCTTTTTTAAGTTTAGTTACTATTCTTAACAAATTTAATTAAGAATGATATTTCTATTGGCAAACATTTGAAAGACCAATAACCAACAGTTATTTTGTTGGTACAAAAAATGTGCGTAACAGCGGAATTTCTAATTTTATTCTCAATCAAACGTTATGTATTCCGTCTTGCACCACTTCGCCCTAATTTTACCATGTCTTAATAGGTGGGTGTGAAAACAGTGTCATTTCTAAATATGTTCAAAGACGTGTGTTTCTAATAATTTGTGGCACTCGAGAAACAGTTTACCAAAAAATACCTGTTGATTACACATGGAGTTACTACCTATGAAGCGTTGAAATAAATTTCCTTCATCGTTGTTTCTAGGAAGTTTAAGAATCAAAATTCTATTATTAATATAAAATATAAACTATATAAAATATCGTTTTTAGTGATTTGAAGGTACTCATGATGGTGCTCCTAATGCATATCTTTTGCAAATTAATGGGATTTTATAATATTAAAATTTTTTATGGCGTCGTTAATGTCAACTTCAGACTAGCTTTTTTCATCGAACATGAGTTGGGATTTCTTACAAGTTCATTTTAAAAATCTCGTCATAGTAAAGCATGGAAGTGGTGCCCTAATAAAGAAACGGATTGTTTATATAGTTATAGTCTTGGATTATAGGAAATTGGTTGAATATTTCATAAGACAAGTATAATTGCAGATATGCCGAAGAATTTAAAGTACGTATAATTACCAACTATGCACTTTAATAGTTATATAAAAATAGAATATTCATAAACTGGGGAATAATAATGTTAGCGGTTGTCATCAACAATTGTTTAATTATACTATACTTGTCGTTTTTCTTTAGGAAAATCTTCGTGTCAGTAATATTAAACTGACTTGTTTCGTAAAAGATGTGGTAATTATAGGAGAAGAATAATATTAAATGAAACATGACAACTGACCGTACCAAATTACTTTGAGATAATTACAATATAAAATTTTTTCAATAGATACCGTTGATTTACATTTATACAATATTATTTCTACTAGTTAAACCAGATAACTGGTGTTTCATCTCGAGGAACTTGGAATATTATATATTTTTGGATTCAGCGGACAACCGACAGTGCATTAAACTAGGGACTAGAGTTTGAGCAATCTGAAATCCAATGTGCGACATTAATACTTATGCTGTCATGCAGAAGCAACGTTGCCGATATAAAAATATTAAAGTATAAATATTTATGGTTCCGGGTTGGAACTGTGTCATTTTATAAACTAACGTCGATGTTTCGCCCACTTTTGTAAGGGGCTTCATCAGGACAAGATAAGTATGATAATATTAAGTAGACAAGTTAAAGTGTAAAGAGTAGGGTTATTTCTGAACTAGCAGACTCACTAGCCCATTCAAAGCCAAAAGGTGTCTTGTGGCGAAGTAACTGAGTCTGCTAGGTCAGGAGTAACTCTAATCTTTACACTTTAACTTGTCTACTTAATATTATCATTCTTATCTTTATTGTTATTTTTCATTTTATTACTTATTTTCTTTTTCTTGTCCTGATGAAGCCCCTTACAAAAGTGGGTGAAACGTCGACCTTAGTTCATAAAATGACACGATCCCAACCCGGACCCTCTTACGCTTTAAACCCAAATTTTTACAGTTTAAAACGTGAATTCTTACATTTATAAACGTCGATAATCTACAGTTAAAAAGTCGATAAATACATCGCGCAAGCGCGATATAAGTGACGTCACGGGCGGATGGTAACGCTAATCTTATACAGATTTGGCGCGCCCATCTATCAATGACGTCACCAATGCACAAATTTAAGACGCAATAATCGGAAATATATATAAATCTAAGACAATAGATTATACAGCCAACAAATTAAACAAGGGACTACTTACATCAGAAATCCGAACGTCCTGCGGGGTTGAGCTAAAGTTGGCCTCTATTAAAATCTATCAGGGCTCCATCCCGGAGTGATTAAAGATGGTAACTGCTCCGGTGCTGTAGGCGGAGCATAGACATCCGGCTCGTCTAGGGTCGTGGGCTGCTCCGGCGTGGAAGCGGTTAGGCCAAGGCTACAAATTTATTCCTACCTATGTAGGGAATGGACAAGGAAAACCAGGTATAAGGGGCGACAAACAAAGACAATTAGGCAAAGGAATCTACATAGATAAAGCTAACGATACGTTACCGAAAAACGTCCACTCCACTCGAAGGTTCTGGCAAAAAAGCCACGTTACCTAAAGTCCTGGAAACACTTGTCCCCACTTTTTTCCTACTCCACTCGCGTCGCGCGATCTGGCGCAAACGCACTGTGACGTAACGGAAATACGCGCCTAGTCTTTTAAATTTATGGCGCGAAACTTCCGCACATCGAAATTAAACTAAAAACAATGTTTAAGTGCCAATTGGCACGTAATAATCGCGACAAAGCCACAAAAGAAAAAACTTAAAAAAAGAAAAAGTCTGTTAGCACAGTAACAGCTTAAAATCTATGTCCTAACTACCCTATATAAAACCTACTTAAAACCTACAAAATGTTTATATAAGGCGCCACCTGACCGATAACACGTCTACCGAATTACCAGGAAACGGAAAATGTAGCCCCATTGTTTTTGACTACACTAATGATCGACAGCACAAATTTGTCGGGGAGCATGACACACTACTTAAACTAAAACAGATGCGACAAGTCGCCTAACCTATCTAAACTAAAGCTAACATTAAAGTTCTTACGTGCAACACACATAAGCGTTGCATCAAAACTATTCTTCATTGGCAAGAAGTGCCCAAATTTAAAAATGTTCATCAGATTGAGTCACTATACACTCTAGCAAATTTTGTTACTAGTACTTTGGCTTACTAACGATACACATTAAAACTTGTCCATGACATAGTTGTGAATCAAAAAATTTACCAAAAGTATCACCTTACTAAATCCTTACATTGCTAACCTAACAAATTACATTTCTACATCAAGTTAGCTTTTTCACTTAAATTCAAGAAAAATAATTCCCACGTCTGGTCATAAATACCAAACGTTAGGAAGATAAAAAGATAAGACAAGATATCAAATTGTTGTTAAAGATAATAGATAAGATAACGATATTAAGCTTAAATTGTTATCATCAAAGGTAATGGATAAGATAACGATATTAAACTTTAGTTATTATTTGAGATACTGGGTAAGATAACGCGATAATAAGCTAAAGCTATTATTAGAGATAGTAGGTAAAGTAACGCGATATTAAACAAAAATTATTACTAAAGATAATAGGTAAGATAACGCGAATTTAACTAAAGTTATTACTAACGGTAGTCGGTAAGATAACGATACTAAAACTAAGGGTATTATCAAAGATAATAAGCAAGACAAAGGTATTGGCTTAGTTATTATCCAAGACAATAGATAAAGGTAAAGATAGAGTGACTCCATGGAGTCGTTAAATAGGGATTGTCTCGTACCCTCTAAAAAGAGAAACCTGTGAAGCAGGCCCGTTTACAATAAACGACATGAGGGACCAGCAAAGGCATTTGGGTGCATCCCTGCACCCGGCGTTGATCGATATCGGTGATATAATCACCCGATACCCACACGGTATATACGATATATAGATATATACACATTCACTCACACATTCACACACTCATACATACCTTCACTGCCAGAGCCCATGCGCTGACAGCGGCACCGCATGACCTCACGAAAGATTCCCAGAGACGGGGTCCAGGTGTCTGTGAAAACCTCCCGCGCAACCACACGGTGACTAACGGAAATGAAAAAGGCAGTAGAAATAGGAACGGTAGAAAGAAGGAGGTAGGTTATTTGGAATGCATAAGAGGAACTTTCAGGTAGAAGAAAGTAGAGGAAGGGCTCGCATTGAGCAAAAAAGACAGAGAAAGGTGGATAGCAAAGCGCTACTCAACCAGCCAATGTAGTCAGTAGCTCGGAGTGAGGGAACATCACTCTTATGTGGCAGACGGGTGTTCCGGGACAAGAACAGGTCCACCGAAAGAAGAATAAGGCATAAACGGAGACAGCGGGATAAGAAAAAGTAGAGTTTTTGGACAAGCGTCCGAGAGAAGGTAGAGAGTTGTCCCTATTGAAGCACAGATTGGTCTGAAAGACCACCTGCGATATTAATCCGACAAGATAAGGTAAATCATAAGTTGAAATTCACTAGGCTCTTAAGAGAACTAGTACGATCATTTTCCTAACGAGTGCATCCACTACGATAAGAAAATCAGACAAAAGTTGACACGACAACTTAAAATTATCATTACAGATACAAACACACGAAAACCAACTGTTTTAAGGTAGTTTTTCAAAACGGTAGCACCCTAAACACACAAAAATGCCCAATTATAAGCAGTTAAATACAGGTACACTGTCCCAATATGCTAAAACAACCGAGAATTTAATAAGATATCAATAAGAAGCAATAGCGTCTCACCACAAAGTTCAATAAAAAACAATGAAAAAAAAAAGTTTATAAGTTATGTAGATTTAGTAGAAAAAGAAACAAATAATTATGTAATATAATGTGGGCGACTGCAATAATTCAGAAGAAAAACACATGGAATAGACAATCTTAGTTTTTTGCAACTGCGAATATGAACTATTTCTTTCAATGGCATAGGCTGCGCATGTCCTATGTGAGCCCAAAGAAGAAAAACATCCACTTTAACATCAGCTAAAACCAATCATAAAAATTCAATGAGTTATTACAACCAAAGTTACGACAATTACCACACAAAATTAAATGACGTAAGATAAACACTAAAAACCAAATAATATGCAGTAGGAAAAGTTCGAGGGTTGATTAAATGAAACAACAGAGTTATATTGGGGGGTGTAGAGAATGAAGTGATATATAAGTAACGGTATGGTCAAGGAACAGTCAACCAAAAGAAAAAGATAGCTAATTTAAGGTAAGTAAAGTTAAACGTGTAAGAGATTATACACTATATGAGAGAGGGAATAAGTAATTAAGGTTAGTAATTGATGGTGAGAACAAAAAAATATTAGGCAAATCGTAAGGGGAATGGAACGTAAAAAACTTAACTAGCATTTGGGTCAGCAGAGAATGGCTTAAGGTCTTTAATATGCCACCTGCCTTGGCGTTTTCCTTCAGCATCCTGAAGTTCGTAGATAAGGGGACTAATGACACGAGTGACCTTACAAAGGATGAATTTAGGGGCTAATTTTGAAGAGAATTTCTTAGATGCATCCGATAAGACATAATTCTTTTTCCAAACTTGTTCGCCCAAGGCGAAGGAAATATTTCGTTTACGTAAGTTATAGTGGTCCTTACTCTTTTCGTAAGCTTTTAACAAATTTTTTCTAACGTCGTTAAAGATAGAAGGTAATGATTGTTGGTCTTTGTCCCAGCGTACTTTATCGTCAAATTCAATTACGTTAGTAACCATAGTAACTCCCATCGATTGGGGTATATCTTCCAAAAACAAGAAATGACGGTGTGAATTGGGTTGCTTCGTGTTTAGATGTACGCAAAGCTTGAGCAATTTTAAAAATATGTTCATCCCATGTAGTATGGTCTGAATCAATATAGGAAGAAATGGCGGTAAGTAAAACTCTATTTACTCTTTCGGTAGGGTTTACTTGGAGATGGTATTTTGCGTTAAACCAAATTTTTTGTACTTTGTAAGTTTTAACGAAATTCTGAAAATCTTTAGAGATAAATTGTGCCCCATTGTAGCAAAGAATAATCTGAGGGACACCAAAGATAAGAAATACATTTTGTTCTAGGAATTTAATTACAGCTGCAGATGTAGCTTTACGTAAGGGTTGCACCATAACAAATTTAGAAAACCAATCGGTGACAACTAAAAGATATTGGTTACCTCTTTTCGATCGGGGGAGAGGTCCTAATAAGTCAAGCGAAATTAATTGAAAGGGATAAGATACACGTTTAAAGTTACCCATTAAACCAGGACGAGCGTCTTGCGAACTCTTATATTCATTTTGAATTAATATTTGAGACAATATATATCAGGTATACAATACTGAGGTAAATCAGAAGGTAAAAAACGGTACAGCTACTTCAGGTCGGTACGATAAAGATATTTAAGGGTGGAAACTTTCTATAAACGCATTCGTAAGGAATAATATTCAAATTGGATCACGCTAAGTAACCAAAAAACTGAAGAAACACGTTTAAAACTATATGCGGGCAAGGTTAGTATTTAATAAAAGATATATCATTGATAAACTACAAAAAGACACTTCAAATTATAAAAACACGTAGGTAATGTGTTATTTAACAAATAAAACAAGAACTGTTAATCTAGCATTTTCTAAAGATATTCTAAAGAGGCAATTCACTACAATAAACGTTGGTAAACATAAGGTTTCTTTAAAAGCGAGTTTGAATATCTTAATCAAACAGATAAATGACTAAAGACACTTTTTTTTTAAACACACAAGATAATTTATGTACGGTTTTTCTTTAAAAAAAACAGGAAGGGTTATGTTTTAATCTGATATAAATAGATAATTTTCGTAATAAACGGTGTTTAAGGGATGCAAATTAGTTAAATGCTTATTTATTTATATACTTACGTGCATAAAAGTAGGGTTAAACAATCGATTCGTCCCGAAAGTTCATATATGAATCCAAAAATAAACCAATCACACAATACAACTGAAGTGAACAAACACATCCCACATTGAAAATTCAACTAACATTATATTAAAACACATTTTATAACACAACTAAATTTTTAATTACAAAATGGCGGTATTCACCTTTAATTACTATAGCAACTGATTTTGACATCTAAAAAAAATGTGGCGTGTTCCAAAACGCGAATATAAGTTTTCAAGGTTAACAGATATTAAATAATTGATTTTTTAGTGAAAAAGCTTGTTTTAAATAACATTAGTTAATACATTGTATGTTTATAAAGGAAATTATTATAACCTAAAAACAAAGGAAAATTCTTAAGTTCACCATTACCACGTTGAGGGCGCCATTTTCTTACGGTTTAAACCCAAATTCTTACAGTTTAAAAACGTCAATAATCTACAGTTAAAAAGTCGATAAATACATAGCGCTAGCGCGATATAAAAAAGCGAGCGACGCCGCTGGCGGATGGTAGCGCTAACCTTTTTACAGATTTGGCGCCCCTGTCTATCAATGACGTTATCATATCATTTCATAACATATATCAATATACATATATATATATATATATATATATATATATATTGTAGTGTCAGAGGGAGCTACCAAGGGTTCTAAGGGTTGTTTAGTAGAAGGTAGTGTATGCCAAGTAAAATGATCCATATATCTGATCCCATAATTTAAAAATGCAGGTTTGCCGTTACATATGCTAAAGTATTCAAAAGGGTAGTTGAAATGTAAGTGCCAAGAGGTAAATTAAAATGACTTGATGACGTGATAAAATACACAGTGCTCAAGGGTTTATACTGAGTTAGAATTTAATAGGCCATTGAACGTACATTTGCCATCCGAAAACCGGATGCGTCTATGGATGTCCACTATCAACCACGCCGATCCAGGGTCATGTGTGATTTATTTTGGTTTTTGTTTAATTAGAATCAACTTTTGGACAAATATGTAATCTCAAAATTATAAGTGATAACAATGTCAAATGTGATTGAAGGATTGTAAAATATTTAGAACCAATACTAGAATATTATGTGAAAACTATGAAAGTGTAAAAGGACATAATTTATGGTATGTGTGACACAAACTTAGTGTTTAAATATTATTGGACGATTTTAGTTTATGTAATTTGTAATGTAGTGGGAAAGTAATGTTGTAATTATCACCTTGGAAAGTAAACAAGGAGAGTTTATTTTGAATATTTTTGGTATAAAGACGTATTTTAAAGAACTGCGCTAATTTGTGTAAAGATTTTGGAAGATTAATAAACGTGTTTGATTTTGAAATAGTTTGATTATTAAAGAAGGGTAAAGAGCAGCATCGGTACATAAATAAGTAATAGCGACGACAAGGAAGAGTAAAGATTTGTATTAGTGCGACGGCGAAGCGACGAATAGTAAGATAGATTTGGAACGATATTGATAAAGGCAGAAGGCATCGGATTGGAATTGTAAGAAGGAAGAATATTTGGGATCGATTTGGATATAGATTTATAGGTAGCAGGGCATTGAGTGGTTATAAAAAGGGACGAAGATTGATTTTGATATGGATGTATATGTAGCGGGGCATTGAGTGATTTTGAACAGGACGACGATAGATTTGGATTGAGTGCGGATTAAAGGCGGACGTATTAATTTGGAACAAGAGGAGCGAAATTGGGAGAACACGAAAGAGCAGCAATTGGAAGTGGAAGAGTCAACGCAGAAACTACAACGGAAGAATTAGCGCAGGGGAAGTAAAATAAACGGGTATTCTAAATTCTAAAATTCGGGTCATTTATTTCAGATATTGGGAGCAACTAAAATTTAAGGAAAGATACCTGGAGGCGAGACGGAAATTCAAAAGGATAGTGCAACCGTGTAAAGGCGCATACGGCGACGAGGATTTTGAGCCAGCAGTAAGAGAGGCCGGAAAGAAAGTATAATCCAGGTGAGTGCTGTGAAATATCTTATAACGTCAAAAGTCATAAATTTGTGGTATTAAATTAATTTGGCACAAGGCAACGTTGATCATAAAAATTTGGCATATACAAAACTAGATTCAAAAATTAGTACTAAAACAAAAGAGAGTGCAGTTTGGTTGGGCATTGCACATCTACTTACCACTGAACCCACGGTAAGTTGGTGGACACCCTGAGAATAAAGAGTTCAAATAGTCGAGGCATCTTAATAACAATTTTGATTAAATAACCAACCAAACGTTGCAAAAGTACGGGGCGTGCAATAGGTTTTTTGCACATTATACAAAAAAGCATTGAAATTTATAAGAAGGGGCGCGCGACGACAAAAATAAAGTAAAAAAGAGGGTGGTGCACAAAATATATATATATATATATATATATATATATATATATATATTCAATATATATATATATATATATATATATATATATATATATTGACGTGATAAGGGGTCTCGTGCGGTCATAGAAACCCTAATTCTAAAACTAAACCCCACCAAAATATAATAGAATCCGCATAAAATTGAATTTTCCGTAAATTCATGATAGCGCCCTGTATAATACAGTGTATCTTTATTCGTTGATGTACAATGCAAAAACGCAAATTGCGCGTGTATAAATAATCACCCTGTATGATATAAGCATATTTTAAATAAACAGCAAGTAATGTAAGTTGTATATGTAAATTGTAAGATTCCGTAAAGCGCATTTAAATTCGAACGTAAAAATCGATAGTTTTAAGATAAATACAAAGCCATTTATTTTTTTTATTATCAATACATTTTCGATAAAAATGCATTTGATTTACTATAAATAGCATAAAAGAGTACAGCTTTACGCATTTAGTTTGAGAAACTACAATCAACGTGTATTTAAAAACCTCAAAATTAATAAATAATTTTGTGCACTGAAACGATGCAAATATTTCTGTAAAACAAAACCTCTTTTTGCATTAAAAACCAATTAAAGTATAAATTAATTACCCTGTAGATATTGCAATTTACAGCAGTAAAGAATGTCATCGACATACTTAGTTATGAATGGGAATTGGAAAGTTAAATTTGTAGTGACTTCTTTGATGAGATTGTCCATTTTGTGCTAATATTGGAGATATAGGAGAACCCATAGGAGTACCAAATTTTTGGATGTAGTAATGGTCTTCAAACGAGAAATATGTGTTTATAAAATTTAATGTGATAGTGGTCATGAACATACTTTGATCTAATTTGCAGAAGAGTTTTATTTTATTCCAATTTTTAGTTAAAACATCTTCAGTTAGTTTTAAGGGAATGTTAGTGAATAAGGATAATGCGTCAAGAGAAATGAATATGTGATTATCTGGAATTTGAAAATCTCTGAATTTATCCACAAATTCAAAAGTTTCTCTATGTTAAAACCATCTTCCATAGGGAAAGCTCTACTTAAAATATCTCCAATCCATTTTGCTAAGTTATATGTTGGTGTATTTATTGATGATATAATTGGTATTAATGTTATTGTAGGTTTATATTTTTTTGGGAGGTGCGCAACGATCGCTGATCGCCGCCCCTCTGTGCCTTTATAATAATAAAACTAACACAATCAAATTTATGCCTCGACTAGCTTAGTGATACTACGCACAGAGTGAAACGACGCTATGATAACAAATTTTAAGCTCACTTCTGAATACACAAATTATGTAAAATTACAAATGCAACATGCTGTAAATTGAATAAATAGTTTTCACCTTATAGTTCTCCTGTTTTTCTTTCTTGCTGGAGCTTCCTAGTCCAAATTCCCACTTGTTCTGAAACTTCCGACAATTTGGCTTAGAAATCACTCTTAATTGTTATCCAGTAGCTTAGAGTATTAACCAGTAATTTAGAGACGTTGCCAGTAACTTAGAGTATTAATCCAGTAAATCGGAGTCGTTGTCAGTAACTTAGAGTATTAATCAGTTACTTAGAGTATTAGAACATAACAGTTTATTTTGGTAAAACTTTATTTAATCCGATTGAAAAATTAATAAATAGGTATATCAAAACAATTGCTAATTTTACTCAATAAAAAAATTGGAGGTCTCGGGCAGTTGTGAAAAACAACTCATCTCAAAATATTAAAGTTAAAGGTTTTTAGTGCAGTTTGAATAAATTGACGTCTTTAATATATCACCGTTACAGTTATGATTAAGGATAGGATTTTTTTGTACAAAAAAATGTAAAATTTTGCAATAACATGGAATTATTTTGCAAAATTTTGCATTTAAAAACAGGCGGGTTAGGAAATAAACTTTATTATATTATTTTTGCTTCTGATATGTTAATGATAACACTTAAATTCCACCAGTTGTAAATATTTCGTACTGCATATTAAGTTATTCACCGATTTTTACAACAGCATATCCTTTAATACGACGATAGTGCTTTGTAGACAATGGCTAATTGATCTTCCGTAGTTGCTGCGCTTCTTTTACCTCATTTAAAATCATATTATAACAATCATTACTATGAAAAAAGCTTCTTTCGTTACTGGACTTGTAATTTTTGTTCGAAACTTATTTTTTCGCTAATAACGTGCTACGTACCTAGACGTAGCGGAAGAAAAGTAAATACCAGGCTAACTACATTCCAAGAAAACCAAAAAAAGAAGCACGTCGCCCACGATTATATATTAACAAATAAAAATAAATAAAGGATTCTGTACAAACAAGCAAAAGCAATAAACTAAGCGTTACTATTTCAAAGCAAACAATTAGGTGATATGTGAACAATTTAGTACTTAAGATACGAAGTGCGCATCTCGTATTTTATACAAAATAAAATTAATCAGTAGTAAATAAACATGTGAGAGCTTTTGTCAAGCGTTTTTTTTTTAAATTGCACCTAATACTTTTTGTAAAATAAACTAATCAGTAGGAAGGAATTAACGTGTGAGAGCTTTTGTCCAATATTCTTTTAAATTGTACATAATACCGTTTGTAAAATAAACCAATCAGTAGAAAAGAATAAACGTGTGCCGGTCAAACATTTTTAACAATGGATCATCACACCTGTAGAGCGATAATATCGATGCGCAGCAACAAACAATAATCCTACAGTGTTACGTTTCTTTCACGTAACTACACCAAACGCTGATACGGAATATGCCATTGATATACACAAAAGAAAACAAGTTGTATACCTGTATGTGTCTGGATACTTAGCTTGAAAGCCGTCGTGGCTGAGTCAGCACAGCAATGCCATGGTAGTCAGGATCGATTTGTCCTGCCACCGTAACTGCAGCAGCGGTCTACAGACAAAAGCAGTTGGTCTACATAAAGAAAGAACCCATTTGGCCTCCAGCTAAGAGCTTAAAAGAGAATCTGAGTAGAAAGGGATAAGCGCAGGAAAACTCACCAATACACGCAAAATGCCTCCTACTTGTCGAACAAAAACACGTGCATTGCTTTTGAAGTACTGTGACAAATAATGTAGAAAATATTTCAACGCACAAGCTGCAGAATCAAATTCAAAATGAGTTCAAATAACACAAGTTCGAACTGCAATCTTCGCGTTATTGAAGCACGATTAGCAAAAATGGAAACCACGCTATCAAATAATAGTAGGATCTACTATTTCGCCAAGTCTTTAAATGGGAAACACAAGAGAAAGCAATTATACGTTATCGGAAGGTTTAACAAATTAACATATAGCTAAAACAAGGTATTGACTATTTAATTTATCGAATAAATTTTCGTTTTAAAAGCAAAGTGGATTTGAGCTAAAATTATGTTAAGCGGGCTTAAGGTACACTATATAGGGTATTGTTGGAGAATTTAAGAATAGAAAGGGAATTTATGTAAATGAAATAACCAAATATCGGATACGGTTTTACTGCCGGAAATTAACGTAGCAAACGGTGCACATGACTGTTATTTTGATGTTCACTAGCAATTAACATCTAAAATATTAAATAACGAGCCAAGCAATTCGAACAACTTTATTTTGCAACTCCCTTTATACATGTACCATAACCTCTTACTTTACTAGCCGTGTCTCGGTTACCTATTGCCAATATATATTACATCCCTGCCCCTTCACATTATTCTATAAATTCTAGCTCACAATATATAGTCTTTGTACTTTTCTGGGCGCTTTATGGCACGACCATATCTTGTAGTGGATCCATTTTCAGTTTGTTTATTGTGTATATAAACTAAACTAGTCTTAGAACTATTCTTATATTCTACAATTGATGCTGGGTTATCAATTACTTCAATACTAAGATCACCATTTATGTTTTCAAAAATATCTCTTGGCTGATCATTTACAGAATAATTTTGTGGTGTTACATATGATGGTTTTATATCAATTTTATTTCTGCGCAACTCTCTCTTCCTATCATTTACAATATAAGACCTGGGCCCACTATGTCTACGAACAATTTTAGCGGGTTTCCACATATTATTCTTATCTGTAATAATAATTTTTGACCCATCTGGTAAATCCTTATTATGTTGATTGCAGTACATTTGATTATAATCCGTTCTTTTTTTAATAAACGTGTTACATCCGAATTTAACTTGTGTTGTGAAATATTTGTTAAACTCGGTATTTTGATTATACAAATTCTTCCAATAAGTAATTGGGCTGGTGATAAATTGATTATTTTAAGTGGAGAATTTCGATACTCTATTAACATTAAATAAAAATTGGATTCTGCTAGTTTAGACTTTCTTAACATTAGTTTTGCAATTCCGACACCTTTCTCTGCTAATCCGTTTGCTTGAGGGTAATTTGGACTGCGTGTTATTATTTCAAAATTCCAATCTAGAGCAAACTGATTCATATGTTCACTTACAAATGAAACATTATCACACACCAATTGTATTGGAATGCCTAATCGTGAAAATACCGATTTTAAATTACGAGCTACTTCTTGAGCCGATTTATCTTTCATCTTTATTATCTCAAACCAATTTGAATAAGCATCAAAAATGACTAAATAAATTTCTTCCGCATACATAAAAATATTCGCTGCTACCCGTTCCCAGGGATGTTTAGGTATAGGGAATGACATAAAACTTTCTATACAATTTCTCTTTGATAACTGTTCACAAGCTTGACATTGTTTAACTGAATTCTCTACATCACTAGCCAGTATAACAGTTGTCTAGCTCGTGCCTTACATTTTTCTATTCCAAAATGTTCCTCATGAATTATGTTAAACTTATTTTTTTTAGTGATCACGAAACTACTATTTTTTCACCAAAAAGCAGTATTGAATTAGACACCTTAATGAGTCTTTTAATTTATAGTAATGTTTAACTTTTGACGTTATTCTATTTTTATCATCCGGTCACCCTTCTTACACAATAATCTATAACTTGTCACAAAATTATATCCCCTTTAATCGCTTCTACAAATTTTTTAAGTTTCTCCTCTGACATCGCTAAATGACAAGTGAATGCACTGCAAAATCAAGCTCTAAAACATTTTAATCCGGTGTTTATTAAACTAGGCCTCGACAACGTATCTGCTATATACTGTTCTTCACCAGGCATATAATCAACTTTTAAACCATATGTACTTAATTTTAATAACATGCGCTGTAAACGCGCTATTACACTGCATAAATCTTTCTTCAAAATTCTCTCTAATGGTTTATGATCGGTTTTAATTGTTACTGATGGACTACCATAAATGTAATTGTGAAATTTTGAGCATGCAAATGTTATTGCAAGCATTTCTTTTTCAATTATTGTATATCTTTGCTCAGTTGCTGTCATACTTCTAGATAGATGAACATGCAACAGGATGTAATAAAGCTGCACCTAATCCATTTTGACTTGCATCACAATGTATTTCTATACTTTTTTTTATATCAAAATAAGATAAGATTAGTGCACTAGTAATGGCCTGTTTTAAATTAGTTAATGATTTTTTATGAACACTCGACCACTGCCAAGTTGTTGTATCTTTAGTTAAATCTCTCTGATAAAAATTTAGCCATACCTAGGATGCGTAATAATTCTGTCTTGTTTTTTGAACTTTGCATGTCACAGATTGCCTGAATATATTCATGGTCTGGCATTATGCTATTTCCTGAGAAAACTAGTAGGGTAAATACAGGGCTATCACTTACCCCTCTGACATCACAACTCAATGTTAATTCCCATAAGGAGGGACTCCCATAAGGAGTAATGTATCAGACAGAGACACATATCCCGTTGAGAGATAGACATACATACAATAGTTTTCTTCAACTAAGCATTTTATAGCCGCAGGCACGGGCTCGGCACCCCGATCTGGACAATCTAACCTTAATTGGCAAATGTTCGCACATCTGGTTGCAGTAATAAATAACATTGTCATCTTAAATTTGCACAACAGTTTTCTTCGACTAAGCAGTTTTAGCCTCAGGCGGGGGCTCGGATAGCCCGATCTGGCAACAGGTACGGATCTTGTTCTCGGCACCCCGATCTGGACCAGCCATCTAACCTTAATTGGCAAATATTCGCACATCCAGTAACAGTATTAAAAACATTATCATCTTAAATCTGCACAATAGTTTTCTTCGACTAAACATTTTAGCTCCAGGCACGGATCTTTCTCTCGGCACCCTGATCTGGACCGCCGCCACCACCACCCACCACCCACCACCACCACTACCACCACCACCACCACACATGCAAAAAAAAAAAAAAATCGCACATCTGGTAACATTATTAAATAACATTGTCATCTTAAATTTGCACAAAAGTTTTCTTCAACTAAGCATTTTTTAGCTCCAGGCATGGATCGTGCTCTCGGCACCCTGATTTGGACCGTCGGCGTCCCGGCATCCTTCCCCAGGACCACCGGATAGGCAAATTCTTCCGCTAATTTATTTAATCTTTTAAACTAATTTAATACATAACTAGATTAATCCCATTAAACCTAATGCAATCGTTTGCAAATTAAATTCTTATTTGTCACAATCTCAAATATTTGCACCGGATAGGCAAATTCGTCCACTAATTTATTTAATTTTTTAAACTAATTTAGTACATAACTAGATTAATCCATTAAACCTAATGCAATCGTTTGCAAATTAAATTCTTATTTGTCACAATCTCAAATATTTGCATAAATCTTGTATTAACATTGATTAAGTACTATATTGCAATGCGGAATATTTTGAGATAAATCTATCACCGACAATCCTAAGGTACTGCTATTGGCTCGGGATGCGGAGATGATTAAGAGTCAATTTAATTACATCAATTAATTAGTTATTTATTAAAGCATTACATAATAAAATACAGTGTCATCTTAAATTTGACTCCCATTTGAGCATATGCATGGCAATTTCTAAATTTGCCTTAATCATCTTAACACCCCAGATCTTCACCACTACCGCACAATCAAACCACACCAAAGTTTGCCAAAAAAGGTACCAATTTTGACTATGACATCACAGTAGTATCATCTACAGGAATGCATCATTAATCTAATACAGACATCAACATTTTTTGCAATAAGTGTAAACAATCGGTTACCATTCTTTGCCACACAGGTTAAACACTATACCATTTTTAGCATAATTTGTATTTTATATAATCCAAGTTTACAATAAGTATTTTTGCATGCATTTTGCACAAACATTTATGAAATGCAACTTTAAGTCTTCTCCTATCACCAGTCATCTAACATTAATTGGCAAATATTCGCACATCTGGTGACAGCATTGCCAGCCTAAATTTGCACAAGAGTTTTTCTTCAACTAAACATTCTTAGTCTCCGAGGGTATGGATCGAGCACTCGGCACCCCGAGCCGGCCCAACGGGCCTCGTCATCCTTCCCCGGGTTCACCGAATCTGCAAATTCTTCCTGCTAGCAACATTTACATAAAACCAATAAGCAAGCCAATAAACTAAAAAGACATGTATCCGTTTATTTGCAAATAGGCGTTTAAACACAAGCACATTATTTTTGATTCAACTAGTTCTTAGTGGAGTGGTGTGGGGAAAAAACTTACAGCTTATAAACTAAAACGTCAGGATGTATTATTAACAACTCATTGGAAAATAACAATAAGCGTTAATACAGTTTATTCGGTATACTAATCATTAATAGCACAAATTTGCATACAGTTAAGATACATAGATCGGCAAAAAATTCCGCAAATGCGAAAATGTTAATTTTAGTCTAATTCACAGTCTATGTTCACTGTTGCACCGACTTTACCCCGGTTAATCATATAAACATTATTCTTACCATCAATTAGCTCGCCGAAGGTTTTTATTCCATCAAGTTTTAAGTAGTTGAAATAGCGCTCTGATAAAAGCACAAAAAAATCATCGCTTTCAACAATAGCACAATCCCCATACTTTGTTGACACGGACCTGACTCCTAAGACATGATATTTTCTATCGGTAACAAGCTCGGAAGCGCTTATTGTAGTTTTACGCTTCATAACCGCATTTAATTTTGTAAAATCCATATTTATATGAGCTGGCAAATAAGAAAGTAAAGTGTTAACAATTAGGGCGGAATTTTAAATATTACAATTAAATCACTTATGAGATAAGACCGAAATATAATTTTTAAAAATGTAAAAAACATAATTCTGCGTCTTGATGCAAGAATAATAATTTTAAACTAAAAAGACTTACCTGCTTGTACGTCGTTCTTCGGAAGTTGAAACTTATATGAATCTACAGATCCTTTTCAATCAACATAAATCCTGTTATAAAGAACGACCATCGACTTTGATACCCTTTCACCAAACGCTCTACTTTCATATTGTTTATGGAAAATTTAAAAAATGTTTATTAACCTTAAGGTATGTGGTAAAACAACGTTACATCAAATCGCGATAATTACATAGCTATAAATAGAGGTATTGGCAAACTAAAAGCTGCTAAAATACATCAACGTGAATATAATATCGGTCTCAAACATTTTTGTGGAAACCAATATCACCGCAGGATCGTTCAGAAACAATTTTCTTACTCACAGCATATTCGAATAGGGTCTGTCTGTATCGCCTGGATATAATCTGGAAAAGGAACCTAACCACGTCATATATTATCCACTGAGCGTGACAGAAATTGATAATATTACAATCAGATTAGTAGATCATTTGGGTGAATTGGTAAACTTTTCACAGGAAACATACAACTGTGTGCTGGAAAAAAGTAGCTGAAAATGCCCATCGATTTTGTATATAAAACACGCTGCAACACCCCTAGACGATCAGAAGTGAATACGACGTTAAAACGTCAAGTTGTCGAGAAACTTACAGCAGAAGAAATACGTTTCTTAAAATCCTTAAAATTAAAAGTTATAAATGATGGGCGGCAGAAGTAAACGCAGCTTAGATCTCCAGACCCGATTAGAGCAGCAGAACCAGATCCTAAAGCTTACGAATTTACTAGAAATGCACCATATTTTCTGTTTGAGGAAATTCAATACAAATTGGGTAATAATCAAATAGATGTCTGCAGAATCCCTGGAATTACAAGAACTATTAAGTGTTTAGTATCCATGGAAGAATCAGAAACAAAATCTATTACACATACCGGGTGGAAGCCTAATACCATATTCCAAGATGGACGGTTTAGTTGCGCTATACCGCTAAAAACCATTTTTGGGTTTTTTGAAGATTACAAGAAAACTATCGTCAAAATGCCTCAAGAGCTGATTTTAATCAGATCCAAGTCGGACGTAAATTGCTACAAGTCGATTGGAAATACAGTAATGTTCAAAATACAACGTATTTCATGGGAGGTTCCGCATATAACATTAAGTGACTTCGCTAAGGCTTCGCAAAATCAATCATCTATAATGGTCGCATTCAGAAAATGGGAACTACACGAATTACCGTCTCTAACACAATCAAAGTCGCAAGTATGGAGAATTAAACTATCGAACGAAACAGAGAAGGCTCGGTGGATATTACTGGCGCTGCAAAATGGGAAGTACGACAGGAAAGAAGAAAATGCTGCGAACTTTACGAATGCCAATATAACCAATGTCAAAGTGTTTTTAAACTCTCAGGCATTCCCTCAAGGTCGATTAAATTTGGATTTCGAGCAGAACGACTACTTGACAGTGTACCTGTCTTATGCATCTTTTATGGAAAAATACTATCCGAACAAATCGTCAAATAAATGTTTAATGGATTATAGCAAGTTTAAGGACTCACCCGTCTTTGTAATCGACTGACATCATCAATTTGAAAGCATTAAGGACACAAAGGTTGATGTAAGAATGGAATTAGAAGCTTCAAGAGATTTTGAACCGTCGATGAAGGCTTATGCTTTAATTATACACGACTCTATATTTGAATATAATCCGTTTACGGAAATTGTTAATAGATTTATTCACAATTAAATATTTTGTATATATTTTTACTAAAATTGTATAAAAGCGATGAATTAATTTGTTACAACTAGTTTACTTTTATCTATTGTATGGTGTGCATCTCCCGCTCTGTAAATAAGTTCTAGTTATTTTAGAGCGAATTTATCTCCATCAGAATAGAGTGAAATTGCCCCATAGGGTGAAATTGCTCCATAGGTTGAAATTGCCCCATAGAGTGAAATTGCCACATAGGGTGAAATTACCCCATAGAGTGAAATTGCCTCCGCCAGTATTGGTTAGCATGGTTCGCAATTACATAAGAAAACAAAGTAGTGGATACAGTATAGAAGCGTTAGAAAAAGCTATAGAAGAAGTTCGACTGGATAAATCAACTATTTACTCTATCAGTAAAAAATATAAAATACCGAAAGAGATGTTAAGCTATCGCCGCAAACAGCAGCAAAAGCAAGTACACGCTCGAAGAAATATGGAGACTACGAAACAAAAATTACAATACCTATACAGAATTATGATAACTTTGCTATTGCTAGTGCAAAAGAGGATGGCAAACATGGACCTTTGTTTCCACCCAATATACGAGCTATATATATATTTATGGAGTAAAGTATAATGCCGAAACCGACTCATGGAGTTTGTCGAAAAGTGTATTGGTAATTAACCCGGAAACTGGCGATATAACATTAAATAAATGTAATATACCCGGGTACGAGAGGTTTATACAATCTGCTGGTTTATAAAGACATCAGCCCCGAAGATGGTGATTTCAATTTGCATGAAGATTTGCCGAATTACTTGGAAATGATCAAATCAGCATTGATTTTGAGAAGAAAGTTTAACCCATTTGCAGCACACAATTTAAGCGGATTCCCAACAAATAACAAAAAGTTTAACAAATATGTGCAAAAATACTTCACCGAATTTCAGAGGAATCTCGAAAGAAAACAGCCAAAAAGAAGAAAACAGTCTAAAGGGACGGGTTTAGGCTTTTCTAATCTAGTTTACAAAAGTTTAAATTCAAAGTCTGTGCAATATGTCTACTGGAATAGTGTACATGAACTTGTGGATCGGTTGAGGTTGTTGAACGCCTCCAACCGAGCTGGAAATACAAGCGAGGAAAATATTAATGAGATGGTGTCCATAATAGAAGAGTTGAGATAAGAAGGTATAATACAGTGAGCTCAGTAAATAATTACACAGTTTTAAAATGCCTATCAACCGCTTCGGACGTTCAGAGCGTAAAGATGCTGATATTCGGCGTGGTCCTCCAGGCCTAGGATTTGTGCTAACGTTGGATGGTGATGGATATGATATGCAGCAAAGAAGGTTAGTGAATTCATCAGACCCGAAAGAAGATTATGACTGTGTTAATCAGAGAAGCACTATAGTATTCAAGTCTGGAGAAGAAACAATTAGTTTTCGTAAAAGAAGGTTAGTTGATGTAATGGATCCTAAAGACGATAGTGATTGTGTTAATAAGGAATCTGTAATCAAGCTCGTGAATCAAGCCTTTTCATACTGTCTAAAAAGCTCTGATGATATACAGCGTAAAGATAAAGCCTTCAATGTTGGAATCAAAAACTGCTGTCGGTTAATAAACTTTTTAAATATTATGGATTCAAATAAAACCTTAAATCTTTATTCTTTTTTTCAACTATTATTAAATGATTGAGCCTTGCCGTTGGTTTATCAAAGTTTTGAATTACCTTTAGTTTTTCCAGCTCATCTAATTTTAGTTTTAGTCTGTCATGCAAATATATGGCACTCTACGTACTGATTGAACTTTTGGTATTGCTTTTTCCTCTAATTCTATATGATATGGGATTGATTGGGTACGACCCTAAAGCCTGTGAACACACTTTTATAATTATTAATTATATCATTCTTACATCTTAACATTATTGTTAATTCATCTATGCGTTTAACTTCTAACTTCAGATATGATTGTAATACTAAAAGCGGGATCTGGGTATCTACATTGACAATAAATTTAATCTTTACTGCTTTGCGTTCAATTTCACAAAGAGCCTCAAAGCTCCCTACAACATTTAATAAAAATTTTTTTATTGCCATAACACTGTAATCTTACATTTGCCTTTTCTATCAAGCCTATCATATTTAACTTTCTGGTTAATTCTAATGGCAAAACACTAACTACATCACCTGTATCTAATTTAAATTTTATTACCTCACCTGCAATAATTACTTCTTGATACAGTTTCCTGACTTGTATTTATGCTAGCCTTATTCCTCTCAAACAGAGCATTAATATAAAACTCATCAATGCTATCTTCTGTACAATGAGATTCTTGTTCTGTAATTTCTTGAATTTTGTTGGGTTTTCTTGGATTCTGGCTTCTACACATACGCGCAAAATGATTTTTGCCTTACCATTTGTCACATGTTTTCGTATACGTCGGATTCTTCCGAAGTAGCTGCGTTAAATTACAGTTATTACATACCTTATTTTTATCGTAAACTTTTGAATTACGACTTTATTCTTGGGGACCGCTCCCTTTTTACATATATACCATGTATTTCTGTTGATTGCAAAGTCCTGGATTGAACTCTACTAGTTTCTACCGCTCGACAAAAATTTAAAACTTTTTGCAAGCTTAAATCCGACTCACGTAACAGTCTTTCTTGTGTGGCTTTATCCCTTATTCCAAGCACGATTTCACGCAAGATTTCATTATTACTGTGATATTCACACGTTTTAATTGTCTTTTTTAGTTCAGTAATAAAGGAATCAAAACATTGACTTCTATCTTCAAGATACTATTCAATACAAATCTTTCGAATACAATGTTTTTCTTGGCCGACAGCAGCTTTCAAATTTGCTGATTATTGTTTGATATTTACTTTCGTCTTTTACGAAGTATAAGTAAACGTATTGAACAGATTTAAACCTTCATCACCTACGAAATTTAATAGCATTGCAATCTTCCTTTGATCAGAGACAGATTTCGGATTGCTTACTCCAAGAAATATATCTAGCTTCTGCTAAAAAGCATCCAATTGTGGCTAATATTTCCTTCTTACCTCAATTTTTCCGGCGGATTGAAACACATGGTTGGAATTAATCTTTTTATACTTGCAAATTCTTCTGTCATTCTCCTTTAGTTTCGTTTTTAAAACAATCTCCAATTTTATTACACCTGACACCATGTATTATTTTGATGTTCACTAGCAATTGACATCTAAAATATTAAATAACTAGCCAAGCAATTCGAGCAATTTTAGTTTTGCAACTCTATACATGTCCCATAACCTCATACTTTACTAGCCGTGTTTCCGTTACCTATTGCCAACATATATTACTATGACTTCAACCTTGCAACTATACGACGTGCATTCGCTAACTGGCTAATTGAACAAATCGCCTAATAAGTTGTTTCAGGGCAGACAAGAGCGAATTTGTCATTTATGCTGTTTGGGTATCTGGAGTAAGTACGCGAGTTACGTTTCGGGCCTTGGGAGCGGTCTTTTTAAAAGCTTCTTCCAAAAACTTCCTAACAAAATTTATTTATTAAACAGATATTAATATGGAATTTTTACAAACTTGATTTAAAATACTTCAAGTCGAAAATTAATTAATAATTGAACTAATATGAGTGAGTAGCCTAAGCAAACTGCAATGTTAAAACTGTAATACTCAAGACTGACTGACTGATGGTCTTGGGGCTCCCGGGGTATTTATGTTGTCCCTGCCTCTCACATGTCTGTGGAAACTTGCAGAGCCCATGTCTGCTTATTTCTTAACCTTATTCATTATACAATGTAACAATTTTAATTTCTAAATAATCTCGGTTTCTTAAACGTCTGTGACCTGCAGCTGCAGTATCACTTACTGTCTGGAATACAATGTATTGCATCCGTTCTCACAACTTGCTTGTGAACTTCCAATAACCTCTCTGAATTTATTCTTGAAATTACATTGTTGCATATACTTAAGTTTCTTTAACAATTTCAAATAATTCCTATTAAATTCTATTTTGTTATACATACATAGATTGAGGGATACATAACTCCTCCCAACGTAAATGAATAATTAAGGTTTTCTTTGCTTAATTTTTAAAAATTCATAAAATTCAATATTAAAAATTCATTGTCTCTAAGGGTATATTTGTTTCTTTATTTCCCTTCGTTTCCTTAAATCTAAAATTTTCTTCTTTATTCTTATACCTAAGATACATTTTGTAAAATACATATATAATTAGAAAAATTAGTAGAATGATTAATAAAAATGTCCACACGTTTATATTGTCGTAGTGTAACTTCGGCACTTTTAATTCACTTAAGTGTCCTTTATAGTTGTCCATTATTTTTATGGTGTGGTTGAGTTCGTCTAAGCCTAGGTGTTTTAGTTGCATGGGTTTCTTGATTATTTTTTCATCTTTGGTTTGTGTTGTCTTGAATTGTAGCTCTGGTAAATTTGCGAGTTTCTTAGTTGCTGAGGGATCTAGATAAGTTCTGATTACTTCGTTTTTCAGTTTTAAATAACAGTCTTCTTTAAGGGTGATTACTTTGCTTCCGGTTAATGCTAGATTATTTTTGTCTTAATTGCAGTGGACGGTTGCTATTACTTCTGTTGGAAATATGGCAATCCATTTGTTATCTGTAATCTTTTAAATTTTCATGTTGGTGATTTGTACGGGTTTTGCTTCACAGTCTTCGTAATGATTTGAAAATGTTAATAATTGTACTTCGCAAGGGCCGTCTTCTTGAATAGTTGTTGTTGTTGATGATTGACATAAATATTGATTTGGTGTTACTTCGTTTCGTTTTTCATTTGTATAACCATATCTTAGTTCATTTAAGCATAGGAACTTGGTTTTGGGTATGATAACTTGATATATGCTAGTAATTTTTATTGGAAAAGCAAATAAGTGATAATAATTATAATTGTTACTTTCTACTATTGGGATTTCCATTAAAAATGTTATTTCGTTATTCTTTACATAGCCTTTTACTATAGCTATTTTTTCAAATATGAGAATGTTTGATTCTATTATATCAAATGGTAATTTACTGTTGGTTATAAATGATCTAATTCTTAATAACACTTTTAATAAATCAGTTGGTTCTATGATACTAGAGTGTAATGTATTTAGCTTTGCAAATGTTACAGCGTTGTCTAAAGTGGTTAAAATTTGTTGGATTAAAGTAAGGGTTGATATTATTTGAGTGAATATTGAATTGAATCTAATTAAGTCTCGCATTCCTAGCATGGTAGTTTGCATGTTACTTTCAAGGGTTTGTATTCTATTGGCTATACTATCTTGATTTCTTACTAGCTTTCTTAACGTTTCGTTGAATTTTATTATAGTTGATTGGGTTAGAGATATTTGGTTGCTAATAATGGTTTTTATATCGTTTTGATTTTCAATTACGTTCTGCGTCTTGGTTATCTAAATTGCCTGTGATAGCTTTTATTATGTTACCTAATCCGGTAATTAGTCCTCTCTTTCGTCTCGTAATTTGTGGGTATTAGTCTGTTAAATTTATCTTCTATTCTTTAAAATGCTTTCTACTATGCTGTTGTAATTCATCATTTCTATTGCGTATTCTTTTCCGAATTTGACTGTGTCCATTGATTGTTTTAATCGATAATAGTTGTTTTTGATTGTTTGAGATTCTTGTTTTAGTTCCGTTAAATCAAATTTTTGTGCAAATGTCCAATAGTCTATTGTATTTTGCATACTTCCCAATTTTCTTGGTAGATACCGGGGTTGTTTTTTATGTCTTCAATTAATATTTCGTTGTCCGTTCTACCTGGGCGGAGGTTGACGGTAAGGGTGATGATTGTTCATCTGAAATTACAGGGTGTCTTAAGTTTTCAAATTTTATTATCTTGCCCTTGTCTACTACGGCTATATTTTTGTCCGATATTCGCTTAATTTTAAATGAGCCTAAACATCTGGGTGTCGTTTTGTGTCGTTTACTTTGAAAATTTTCTCGTTCACGGTTTGTCCTATTGAAAATTTATTTGCGTCGATATTCTTATTGCGGGTTGTGGTGATACGTTCTTTGTCGTTATCTAATTTATCTTTTACCATATCGTAAGTTATTTTAGTTTCTTTTTGTGATCTTTAGCATATTGCTGATATACTTCTTTATTATAATGTATGTCGTAAGGGTTGCGGGAATCTGAATATTCCTAATGTTAGTTCTAGGGGTCTAAAATTTGTTGATTAGTGGATTGTATTATTGTACGCGATCAGTGCGCATGATATTAAATTAGTGATGTGTTCCTTCTTGTAAATTAATCTTAGTAATCTGATTTGTTCTAACAGGGTTGAATGTAATCTTTCAATTAATCTGTTCGATTCAGGGTGGTTTTCAGTTATAAAATGAATTTTTATTTTGTGGAGTTCTAAAGTGTTTTGTATCGTTTCATTTTTAAATTCGTTGCCGTTATCTAAGATTATGGTTTCGGGTGTTCCATAAAATGTAAAGTATTGTAAAAATCCGTGTGTTACGTCAATGCTATTTTTGAAGTGATGAGTATTGCTTGGCCTATTTTGATGAATGCATCTACAATCGTTAAAAAGTTTTGTGCTTCTACTACTAGTGGCGGCATGTAATTTTTGGAATAGTTTGTCGGGTGTTTTGGCTAACATTAAGGGTATTTTTGGAGGTGTTCTGTCGTATTTTGGCTTGTCGCATAGTTCATATTGGTTGATAAAATCTGTGGTTAACTCTTTCATATCTTTAAAATAGTATCGTCTTATAAGTTGCTTTAATGTTTTACTAATTCCACGATGGTTGGTTTTGCCTTCGTGTTGATTTCTTATTACGTCGTTTATTTCTTCAGGGTCGTCTAGGGTTATTAATTTTCTTGTGCATCGAACAAGTTCAGGGCCAGAGTTATTGAATAATTTAACGTATAATTCTGAAAATCGTTTATATAAATGTTCAGTGTTGAAATAAAAGTAAAATCGTTTTTTTTCGGGGGTGTATTCTTCTAGAATTTTAATTATTTGTTCCTCGTTGTCGTCTATAGTTATTTGAATTTGGTATATTTTCTTATTGTCTATTTTCGTTTATTTTACAGGATTGGGGTTAGTTAAAACTTCGGTAATTATAAATTGATTTGGTTTTATGCCGATGGTTTTGTTTAAAATTTTAATCGCGGTTTTTGGCTCTTCATTTTGTGTTGAATGTATTGTGTCTATCTCTTCTGAGTCTTCTTTTACTTCCGTTTCGCCTTGTTTTCCTATAATTGATTTCGTTTCTAGTGCGTTGATCTGTATTCTACTTAGGGCGTCTGCGTTATTATTATAAATTCCTTTTTTGTATATAATTTCGTAATCGTATTCCTCTAGTCTGATTCTCCATCGTTGTAATTTTGAGTTTGGTTCTTTAAGTTTGCATAGCCATACTAATGGTCTATGGTCGGTGTATATATAGAATTTTCGTCTGTATAGGTATGGTCTAAAATATTTTGTTGCACAAGTTATGGCTAATAATTCTTTCTCTATTGTACTATATTTTTGTTCAGTCTCATTTAGCTGATTGGTTTATCGCTACCTAGTTTGCATTTGATGCGTCCGTTGTCAATATAAATGGTTTTGAAAAGTCTGGGTATTCTAATACGGGGTGATTCGTAAGTATACATTTAATTTTGTCTACGACTTTAATGAATTTTGGGGCGTGTTCAATTTTATTTCCTTTCTTTAAACAATTTGTCAGAAGCTTGGTTATCTGTGCGTAACCTTTAATGAATTTGCGGTAATAACCACTAAGTCCTAAAAATTCTTTAATTTTTTTTGTTCGTTTTTGGTAGGGGGTAATTTAGTACTGCGTTTGTCTTATCGGGATTTGGCATGAGTCCTTATTATATGTCCTAAAAATGATACTTCTTTCTGTAAAAATTCGCTCTTATCTAGTTGTACTTTAAAATGTGCTTTTCGTAGTCTTTCAAATACTTCTCTTAATCTTTCTGTTTTCTACTAATGATGTTGAATAAACTATGACATCGTCTAGGTACACAAGACATTTTTCGTTGTGTATTTCTCGTAAAATGTTGTCCATGACTCGTTGAAAAGTAGCGGGTGCGTTCTTTAGTCCAAATGGCATTCGTTTATATTCACAGTGTCCTCTAGGTGTGCTAAATGCGGTTTTCGATATGTCTTTCTCGTCCATTTCAACTTGGTGATATCCTGATGCGAGGTCTAATATTGAAAAATATTGACACTTCCCAAAATTTGTATCAAATTTCGGTGATATTGGGTAGTGGATATTTGTTATCTAGCGTTTTTTCGTTTAGGTTTCTGTAATCTATTACCATTCGATATTTTCTCTTGCCTGAGGCGTCTAATTTCTTAGGTACTATTAATACGGGGCTGCTCCATGGTGAGTTGGAGTGTTGTATGATATCTTGCTCTAATAAATCTGCTACTTGTCTGTCGGCTTTTTCCTGGCTTGCCTAAGGTAGTTTGTATGCTTTTGTAAAAATTGGCTTGTTATCTGTTAGTTCGATATTGTGTTTAACTGTATTGGTAAAAGTTATAGTATTCCTTCACAATGGAATATATTGTGGTATTCAAAATATAAGTTTTTAATTGCTCTCTGCTCTTCTTTGTTAATGTCGGTATTGAAGCGAATGTTACTTAAATTTACTTTTAACATCTTGTCGTGTTCTACGGGGTTATAATCGTTTTCTAAATTTTCGTTTCGGTAAAATTTAATTCTTCTATGTTAATTGGTTTAGTTAATGATAGTTTTACGGAGCAGTTATTCAAGTTTAGTATTGTTGTAGTGGCATAACTATCTTTTATTTGTACTAATGCGGTGGGGGTTTTTACTCCTTGTTGAAATGTTATGTGGTTTATAATTCCTACTTCGTTTTTTGAATTTACTGGGATTTTAAATTTTTTCTCTGTTCGGGGTTCTATCGTGTATATTTGCTCGGTTTGGGTATTTTGAAATTTAATGGGGATTTGTCCGTGTTTTGTTCTCAATAAATAGGGTTTTATATCAATGTTGGTTCCTAGTTTTCTTAGAAGGTCCATGCCTATTAGTCCGTCGTATTTATTGTTGAATTCAAAAATGCAAAATTTGTTTCATTTTTACATTGAATGTTTTTGGTAAGGGTATATTAGCTATAAATTGGCGTAGGGTCGTTTGATGGACTGTTTTAATTTTAAAGGCTTCTCTTTCTACAAAATCTAAAAATGCTTTTGTACGGTTCGTGGTCTAATTAGTGTTTTTGAGGATCCGGTATCGATTAGTAGTTTAAATTCTGCGTGGGGTATTTCTATGTGTGGTAATACTAGGTGATTAATATTATTTAAATTTATTAGATTTGGTCGTTTATACATCGGTCTATCTGAAAATTTGAGCACGCGTTTTCTTCGTCGTCCTCCTCGTAATTTTCGCATGGTTCGTCCCGTTCGTAATTTTCTAATTGGTTTCATTCATCGTTAGGTTCTTCTATTTCTTGGTGAAATAATTCTTCCGACGTAAAGTTTCGTTTTTGGTTATGGCTTGGTCGGATTTGCGTTATTTTTGTATTTTGTCTGGTGTTACCAGATGAAGTGTCCATAGGGGTTAGTTTGTAATAATTGTTAGGGTTATTATTATTGTTATTATTATGCATTGGTGTGTTTCTAATGGGGTTTGCGCTGAATGCTGGTCTTTGTTGGTTCATATTTTAGTTGAACCTTGGTGTGAATGTGGGCTTCGTAAATTTGAGTTGAACGTTAGTCTTGGAAATTGTTTGCATTGATTATTAAAATTTGTGTTATTAAAACTTGAGTTAATACTTTGCGGTTGGTTCATTTGTGCATTGAATGGTGTAAATTTTGGTTAAGTGATTGTTTGTCTTGCGGCTTGTATGGTTTTTATTGGTAAATAACCCTTATTCGCGTTGGGGTTATATAGTCTGTTTTACATTACGTTTTCTTCTTTTATGATCGTGTTCATTATTTCTTCTAAGTTTTGGGGATGTTGGAATCTTATTTTATCTGACAGTCGTTCTGGTAATGTATTTATTTAGGTGTCCAGTACCATTTCCTCGTACATTTTGGTTTTTAGTAGGCGGATATTTTGGTCGGGTTTTTCGATTTTTAATTTTGTGACTATTAAACTTCTTACGTTTTGGCATTTTATTCCGAATTGATACGGGGATTGGTTTCTTTCTATTCTTGGGTTTATCAGGTCGCGGATAAGATATTTTATGTTTCTTTGATCTACAAAACATTTAATATGCGTTTAAAGTCCTCCCACTGTTCTAAGCCATCTCGGCTGGCTATTAGCGTTAGTGCCCGTCCCGTCAGTTTATTTATTATCAGGCGCAAGAGTAATACATTGCTTTCGTTATCTCCTGGTTTGTAAAGGTTTTCAAAAATATTTCACACGAGGTAATAAAATTTACTAGAAGGGCCTGATCTCCGTTGAATTGAGAGATTCTTTCGAGATAAATTTTCATATATGAACTCATGATTGTTAAGGGTTGTTCTAATAATTAAATGTATTTTCGGTTTTAATGAATTTCAAAATTTTGTAAAATTGAGATTTATTTTGTGGTTTGTACTGTTTGTAGTGTAGTTTGGTTTGTTAATTTTTAGTTCGTATTGTGTTGGGTTATTTAAGAAATCGCTTTACTTATTTTTTATACGTAGTTATACGGTGTTATAATTAAATTGCGGAGTTTTGTGCTCGGTAATTACTTGTTAATTGCTGTAACCTTGAATTCGTTTATTTATACTTCGCAGATGTTAAGGTTGTCGCAGGTTTTAATTTTCTGAAAGGTTTCTATGGGATTAATAATTTCTTGCAGTAATTGCGTTATACTTGGTATATTTCTGCGTCAGTTACAATCTTATTTTATTCCTGCTGATTACTTAGTGTCTGTAATGGTTAGTTGCTATTTGCGTCTGCGTAGGTGTTATAATTGATAAGTGTATAAAATGTTTCCTTTCAAACGTATTGTCAAGTTACCTTAAATCTCTAAATATAAAGATGCTAGTTTTCAGTCACATGAGTTGTTACAATATTTGCATCAGTTTCCTTTATAATTTATACAATAAGATTGTCAAAATATAAAGTTTTAGTCTACTAAAAGATTTTGTTTTCAGTCTATGTAATAAATGATTTGCGTCTCTTACAATTAATTACCTTGTGCTGAAATATTTAATCATAAAATTTCACTTTTGAATGATAGCTTTTTAGTAATGTAGATATTTATAAAGTTGCGATGTGTGAATGGTTTCATTCACTGATGGTTGTCAGTAATAATTGGTATCAGAGTCGCGTTTTAGATTTGCACGCTCTGTTTCAATTTGTAATGATTGAATGATTTTATATTCAATGTTGAGAATTTGCGTTGTGGATTTGCACGCTTTGTTTTAACTTGTGATTTAATATTAATAATTACAAAATGCTTCTATAATTTATACACTAGGTGCTTAATTTATAGAAATGCTATGTAGGTTACGTTTGAATAAAACGTTTCTATAATTAATCGTTATTGCGTTTTGTACATTAAGCTTTCGGTGAAAAATTGGTAAAAATTAGTCGCGTTCTATTTTTGAATTTTAAAATCGTTTTCGTTTTGTATTAATAATTCGTGCGTCAGTTATGCTTTGGTTTATAATAATTCGTAACAATTGTACTACTAATTGTGTAAAAATTCTCTTGCTTTAAAAATAATTTTTTGTAGTTGAAAATAATTTCTCTTAATAAATTATTTTCATAAAATGGCATAATTGCAATATAATAATTAAAATCTGGACATACATAAAATAAAAAAAATAAATCTTATTACTAGCTAATATCAATAAATTTGTAAAAAGAATCAATTGGTTTAGGAAAATAAACTTACATAATTTTTATCGTCTATTCTTTTGTTTTCTGGCAGTGGGCTTGGTCGATTCTTGTACTTCGTCCACGTTTTGTATGGTTTGGATTCGGTTGATTCTTGTACCTCTTTCAAATTTGTTTGGTTGATTCGGTCGATGCTTGTACTTCTTCAAACTTTGTTTGGGTTTTTCAGAATTGGGAATTGAAATTCTTGGTCACCAGTTCTCCGATTTTTGGATTCGTAGTGCCTTTCTAGATCCAACCGACTGCGCCAGTTACGTTTCGGGCCTTGAGAGAGGTCTTTTTAAAAACTTCTTCCAAAAACTTTGTAACAAAATTTATTTATTAAACAGATATTAATATGGAATTTTGATAAACTTGATTTAAAATACTCTAAGTCGAAAATTAATTAATAATTGAACTAATATGAGTGAGTAGGCTAAGCAAACTGCAATGTTAAAACTGTAATACTCAAGACTGACTGACTGATGGTCTTGGGGCTCCCGGGGTATTTATGTTGTCTCTGCCTCTCACATGTCTGTGGAAACTTGCAGAGCCCATGTCTGCTTATTTCTTAACCTTATTCATTATACAATGTAACGATCATAATTTTTAAGTAATCGCGGTTTCTTAACCGTCTGTGACATGTAGCTGCAGTATCACTTACTGTCTAGAATACAATGTATTGCATCCGTTCTCACAACTTGCTTGTGAACGTCCAATAACCTCTCTGTATTTATCCTTGAAATTAAATTGTTGCATATACTTAAGTTTCTTTAACAATTTCTAATAATTCCTATTAAATTCTATTTTGTTATACATACATAGATTGGGGAATACATAACTTGCGTTGGGAAAAATATTAAATAACCAGAATACGTTCTGGACATTTCGAAAGGAGCCATAACGCGAATTTCGCATTATGGTTGTTTTTAAATTTGCAGAACGCGTTATGGGTGTTTTTAAACGGCCTCGACCTGAAATTTCGGTGTTGAGTCGTTTAGCATTGTAAAGAACGCGTCCAGTTCATTTTTCGCACATTGGCCGAATTTGAAGTTTGCTCCTATCACATATATTAAAAACATAAAAATATTCATTGTTGTTAATAAATCTATGGTATGAAGTTGGTGTTTTACTTAAGAGTTAAATATATGTGCAAAACAAACGCTGTTGAAAACAAAAACATTGCAACTTCTATTATGCGTTACCGCAAACTCTTTAGATTTCTACTACCAATATATTATCAAATAATCCAGAAGAGCTCATATATTTCATAAACGTTTTTACTGCAAACAGCATGATGCCACGGAATTCAATTCTGTATTGCTTATTGTAATACAGCGCATCTTGTACATATACCTTTTAGATGTTCAAAGTTTATCATCGAATAAATCATTGCTAATATAATTTATATCTTTATAAAGATTTTTTCGCCAACAACATGTAGCTCGAAAACGCAATTTATCAAAGTAATTAAAAATTTTATATTTATTAGTAATAATGCATAACTATCCAATAAATTATTACTCACGATGCTAGAAGTGCATGTCAACAAGATGTTCATATATCAACATGATGAAGTAATATATTTTAATGTTAAGCAGTTGTGATTTACTATTTATATACAGGCATAGGTCAATGCTATCTATTATTTTCAATAGAAAGAGCAAAACAGTAATCATAATAAGAAAATTCCTCTAAAAACTTATAACTAACCCAAATGGGATTAAAGTGCGTCTGTATCATACTTCTAACAAAAAATTAGAGCAAATTTGTCCAAAAATTTCAAGCATGTGTAATTTCGCACAGTTGGTTTATTACGTTTTTTTTCGTCGTGGCAGCCACGTTGGGCGCCAAATTTATGCTACGTAACACAAAGAAAGTCAAAAAAATGACCGGGCTCAATCGGGGAGTAGGGGGGGTCGTAGAAAGCAGACCACCATATAATGTACGCGGCTGTAAGGAGTCAGTAACAGTACCTGCAATAAAAGAAATTAGAATAGCAAACCTGCAATAAAAAAAGATTAGTCCTGCAAACCTGAAATAAAGAAAAAGCATAGCAGCAATGCATAGTCTAAGTTATTCAGTACTTGGTAGAATGTAAAAAAAAACTGTTTAGATAATCTATATAATATAACAACGGTAAAAGCAGTACAAAAATTTTTAGTACAAAGTGAGGTAATATTGGGGAGTAGCAGAAACGTTTCCTCACACACCAATTAAACATAAATCAGATAAAATGTTGACAAAAGATAAATAGATAAGACACAATTGGTATGAGTAATTCAGTAGTATTGATTTTTCTTTTTTTCTTTTTTTTCTATGTTTTAAAATAGCATGCAAGTCTATTGCAAAAGGCATCAGAACGACAAACATATGGCAAAGCAACGGACAGATATTTAAAGTAATAACCAGTAGGAAATAGTTCAACTTACAAAAGTCCTTCAGCAACGCTTCCTTGCAACGGAAGTGTGGGATTCAACGATGTCCTGCACTAACGAAGCACTTCACCCTTGACTGTGAGGGTGTTGATGGAACCTATCACACGTTACACTAATCACACCTACGTATTTCACTGGTGTTAGCAGCAGACATTATCACGCGTCGAAACTATGTAGCCTTGATAAATTTCTTGGTAATTCTATTTCCTAAGACAATAATTTCGAAATATTCTATAGCACTAGTTTAATTTCAACTGGGACCAAATGTATATTGTTTTCATAAACATCCCAAAAAGCAGTGAGAAACTTCAAACAATACCTTTGTAAGCCTGCAATCTGCCATATTTCGCAAATAACGAAACTTGCGCAAGCAATGATCTATTTTAGATTCTTTGTTGTTAGAAAATTCAGAAACTACAGTATCACTGTATTTAAATAATCCAAAGTATGCGCTACTCTGAGAAGAACAGGACCGCGAAACTAGATTGCACACACAGTTTTTAAATATCAAAAGACAAAACAACTAAAAAGAACCATAACGGGTAAAGCGCGTGTATCACTAAAGCAAGTCCGTCAAATGTTCCTTAAAACATTTATCTCACAAAAAAACAACTAAAAACAATTAGGAAAACACGCGTATCACTAAAATAATGTTCCGTAAAACAAGCACGTGCGGTCGAGTCAACAAGTTCTATCATTTTTTTTTCCAACAGAAAAGCAACAAAAAGAACAATTAGTAAAGCTACGCGTATCACTAAAACAATCCCACCCTTTTCAAAGCAAACAGCACACACTATTTTTAACGTAATTAATCTGTCGGATCGAAGAGCAAACTCCAACTAAAAACACAATTAGTAAAGCAACAAGGAAACAGTATTTTTCACGTAATATCAGAGCAAAACACAAACTACAACTCCTCTCCAATCTGTTTCTATTCAATCGTTGTTACCATAACCTCTTATCGACTATTATCTAAACTTGTATATCCACATAAGCAACAAAATTTATATGAATGCAACCATCATATCTACTAAATAATTACGAGCTGTTTTTCATATTCGATAAGTTGGAAAGTAATTTACTTTATACAAACAGCGATCCACTCATTATAAATAAAATATAGAAATAGTAATTGCAGAAAGGTATTTACTAGTTGAGAAAAAGCGTAAAATGTTAAACTATTAAAAATGCCCGTTACAAATTCCCCCCTAGCAAAATAAAGACGTCGGGGTGAGAAAAAAAAAGAAAAACGACAGACAAGGAACCAAACAAAAAAATTTATTTTTATCCGGTTCGAAGGACCAATACCAGTATAAGAAAAAGAACACCTTTTTTTCAAAAGAAGACAAAGTCATCCATCACAACCAACAACGCCAGAATAGGTAAAGAAAGCATTAAGTAAACACCCAATGAGGATTAAAGGTCTTAGCTACTTTCAAAATCGTCAAAAGACGGAGGTCCCCCAAAAGGGACATTTCTGTTTTCCACCTCAAAGAAAAGTTTTGGCTTCCCGCGGAGAAACCAAGAGAAAAGAAAAAAAACGAGGAAGAAAACTCGTAGCAAACCAACTAGACGACAAAACTGTCAACCTCAGGTGTGCAGTAAAGAAAGAACCAAGACAAAGTAAAGGACAAAGGCAAGCTAGTACACCATCTAGAATACTTTCAACTGAGGTAACACAGATTCGTATGAAACGATTGCTCAAGCAGAGTATGGCTAACAGACCTACAGAAGCGACCAAGTCGAAATCCCTAAAGGAAAAGAAAATAGATCTGAAGCCTACCTCAAGGAATGGATGTAGAAAGCGACTATAATAGTCAAATAGTGAACGAATGGTAGAACTAGCCAGAAGAAAAAGTCACGGGATGGGCTAGCTACAAAAATATGAATAGGTATACGAAATGGGCGCCAGTGTTTTCGGACACAAGCTTATCAGCGAAAACACAAGACCAATAAACCAAGAAAATTACAAGTCATAACAAAAAAAAATTTAAATAAAAAAAAATCAAGAGCAAACCAAAAAAAATCGAGCCCCACACGTTGGTATTACAGCCCCACGTTGAGCGCCAAAATTTCTGTTACGTTTTTTTTCGTCGTCGCAGCCACGTTGGGCGCCAAATTTATGCTACGTAACACAAAGAAAGTCAAAGAAATGACCGGGCTCAATCGGGGAGTAGGGGGTCTGAAAGCAGACCAACATATAATGTACGCGGCTGTAAGGAGTCAGTAACAGTACCTGCAATAAAAGAAATTAGAATAGAAAACCTGCAATAAAAAAAGATTAGTCCTGCAAACCTGAAATAAAGAAAAAGCATAGCAGCAATGCATAGTCTAAGTTATTCAGTACTTGGTAGAATGTAAAAAAACTGTTTAGATAATCTATATAATATAACAACGGTAAAAGCAGTACAAAATTTTAGTACAAAGTGAGGTAATATTGGGGAGTAGCAGAAACGTTTCCACACACCAATTAAACATAAATCAGATAAAATGTTGACAAAAGATAAATAGATAAGACACACTTGGTATGAGTAATTCAGTAGTATTGATTTTTCTTTCTTTCTTTTTTTTCTATGTTTTAGAATAGCATGCAAGTCTATTGCAAAAGGCATCAGAACGACAAAGATATGGCAAAGCAACGGACAGATATTTAAAGTAATAACCAGTAGGAAATAGTTCAACTTACAAAAGTCCTTCAGCAACGCTTCCTTGCAACGGAAGTGTGGGATTCAACGATGTCCTGCACTAACGAAGCACTTCACCCTTGACTGTGAGGGTGTTGATGGAACCTATCACACGTTACACTAATCACACCTACGTATTTCACTGGTGTTAACAGCAGACATTATCACGCGTCGGAACTATGTAGCCTTGATAAATTTCTTGGTAATTCTATTTCCTAAGACAATAATTTCGAAATATTTTGTAGCACTAGTTTAATTTCAACTGGGACCAAATGTATATTGTTTTCATAAACATCCCAAAAAGCAGTGAGAAACTTCAAACAATACCTTTGTAAGCCGGCAATCTGCCATATTTCGCAAATAACGAAACTTGCGCAAGCAATGATCTATTTTAGATTCTTTGTTGTTAGAAAATTCAGAAACTACAGTATCACTGTATTTAAATAATCCAAAGTATGCGCTACTCTGAGAAGAACAGGACCGCAAAACTAGATTGCACACACAGTTTTTAAATATTAAAAAACAAAACAACTAAAAAGAACCATAAGGGGTAAAGCGCGTGTATCACTAAAGCAAGTCCGTCAAATGTTCCTTAAAACATTTATCTCACAAGAAAAACAACTAAAAACAATTAGGAAGACACGCGTATCACTAAAATAATGTTCCGTAAATCAAGCACGTGCGGTCGAGTCAACAAGTTCTATCATTTTTTTCCAACAGAAAAGCAACAAAAGAACAATTAGTAAAGCTACGCGTATCACTAAAACAATCCCACCCTTTTCAAAGCAAACAGCACACACTATTTTAACGTAATTAATCTGTCGGATCGAAGAGCAAACTCAACTAAAAACACAATTAGTAAAGCAACTAGGAAACAGTATTTTTCACGTAATATCAGAGCAAAACACAAACTACAACTCCTCTCCAATCTGTTTCTATTCAATCGTTGTTACCATAACCTCTTATCGACTATTATCTAAACTTGTATATCCACATAAGCAACAAAATTTATATGAATGCAACCATCATATCTACTAAATAATTACGAGCTGTTTTCATATTCGATAAGTTGGAAAGTAATTTACTTTATACAAACAGCGATCCACTCATTGTAAATAAAATATAGAAATAGTAATTGCAGAAAGGTATTTACTAGTTGAGAAAAAGCGTAAAATGTTAAACTATTAAAAATGCCCGTTACAGGTTCGTTAAAAATGTTTCTAGCATATATTGAATTTTTTGTTTAAATTAATAAATTAATAAATTAATTATATAGACCAACTTTAAGGAAGGAATTTTATGTATAATATAATAATAATTTTAAAGCGTAAAGTTAAATGAATATTGGTCCTCTACAGATATTTTTCCGATACAGGTTCGAAAAACTGATAATAATCATTTTTGTTTCCTTAATAAATATAGCTTTGCATATTGTACTGGGTTTCATAAAATAAATTTTTTAAATAAATAAATTAAAAAGTTTGTTTTAACAAGCCCTTAATTTCCGAATTACTACCATTGAGATATCAAATCTTCTAATGCTAAATTTTGTACCATGCCAAAGATTGCAAAATACAAAGTGAGAATTTATAACCGTGTTTTGAGGAAGTAAAAAAATTATCCCTACTTTCTGTTTTGGAAAACAGTTGCACAAGCCCGAGTTGGGTTGGCGAGTTACCGAGCAAAACTTGGTGGACTGGTGCAAACAATCCTTCTTGGGACCGCGACCGCTGGTGCTACGTAATACTCGTTTTATAGAACAGCACACGAAAATCTATAACCATGTATTGTAATAGAACGAAGACTTATCTGCACAAACAACAGTTCTTTATTTTCAAACTGGTTATACAAGCGCTTTCAGCAACTCGTAGTTACACTACAATTTGCTAAAAGCTTTCCCAACGCTTCATTTTTAGCTAATTGCCAGTAGTATAAATATTAACTTCTAAAACGACGACAATATCTTCTTAATTAACTTAATATCAAAGCACTACGTTTAATTATCCAAGCACTAATTATTAATTTCTATAATCACTACAGCAATTCATATCACATAGAGTAATTTATATTGCACATCTTTTAAAGCTTTAAACTAGAACACATTGTAATCAAAGCTCCAATTAGAACTGACTTTGAAATCACTTAACGGTTATATGTACCTATTAAATTGCTCTAGTTATTTCGAGAACTTACCAGAAATTACGCAAATAACGTTCATGAGATTTTTATTGTAATCTAAATAACTGTTAAATACAAAACCCTTGTACCTGTCATTCAACTCTTTTTGAATATATCATACCGTTCATTTATATTTCCAATGCTCCACAAGAAGGTACTACATTGGCCAGGAGGCGAGTTTTTTGTTGCCTGGAAATTTAGAATTTTTCCGAACCCTTGCCGTTCCAGGCAAGGTAGGGATCTTTAACGTGCGTGACAACACTCACACACGGGACCTCCATTTAACCTCTCATCCGAACGAGGGCGTAATTTTTGTGAAAAATGCTCACCTGTCATTTTTCAAGCAGTCGGCCGTGTCGGGATTTGAACCCAGAACCTTGGAATCCGTAGTCTTACGCTTACTACATTGATCCACGGCGACGCCTTGAATATATCATACCACAGGATGGGCACCAATCATCTTCTGTGTACAGATGCTTCGTTTAAGTTCTAATGTAATTATTCTGGGCGGAGGCGGACCAATCAGCGCTACACTACTTAGCCAATAATAACGCCCAAATTTGATAGGATCGTTTTGTATTTTGTAACACCGCAGATGGCCGTTTTCAGGATATATCTTTTAGGCTATGCTGGATTCGCTTTTTCCGAGCAATAAAATGTGAGTGCATTTATATTTTCAGCTTCGATATCTACTAGACAACTGCTAGAACCGTCTTCCATAGTTTTCTTAACTACGTTTATGAAAGTTTGTAATTTTCATGTAGGGTAATTGGGTGTTTTTAACTTACGATTTTTTGTATGATTTTATTGCGTATGAATTAAATCAATTTATACAGTGGAATAACTTTGTTAAAGGGAATTTGTATAAAACAAAAATCTTTCAAAATTTCATACAAAAATATTTTCTTGGTGCACCCAAATATTATATTTATTATGATCCATCCCTTATTTTCTTACTGTAATTCACTTAACACTTCCTGAGAAACATTAATCTGCTGTGGTCATATTATCTATCTGGACGGGAGATTATTGTATTGTGCTTTATTTTGACTATTTTCTGTTGTTTACTTTCCTACATTTTAATTTGTTTTTTCGCCCTTGCCGACAAAGGTTAATGCAATCTTGAACTTTTATATACCTTATTCTTGCGCATGTCCTTAAATCGTTCCGTGGTGTGGTAGGTATTTAATTAATAAGTTATATTAACTATGTACTAAGTAGCACATTCTCCGTCCAGTCTTCTGTCTAGGTTTTGATACATTAATGGAGAGCCATATTAATGATACACTACAAAAGAGTATTAAATATTACAAATATTACAGCAGCTTTCACACGTTTCTTTTCAAAACCACTTACAGTTATATCATGGAAGTAATTGTTTTATTAATAAAAAAATATTGCAGGAGAAAAAACGAAAAATTCAGAAATATACTCAATTCAGATAGATACCTAAGATATTAATGTTCATGATCAGCTAACCATAATTGTTAGAAATGTTACGAATTTAGAAATAGAAGAACGTTTTCTGGCGGTTATGAGTTGTAGTTCTGTAACTGGTAAAAGTTTATCTGAAAATGTGAATTCAGGATTATTTAAAAACTTAATTCCTATAGAAAATTGTATTGGTAGCTGTACAGATGGTGGGTCCAATATGCAGGGCTAATATAATGGATTTTTAACCTGGGTGGAAGAAAAATTATCAACGCATATGCATATTTGGTGTTATGTCCATATACTGAATCTTATAATAAGCGACAAGTCTTCGTAGAGGTTAAATTAGGATAGGATAGCTCCAACCGCTCCCGGTTAGGTTAGGTTAACCCAAAATTATTCGAAGAAAAACTTTTAAAATTGGTAATATTTGTTATGTCAAAGGCGAACAGATGTTGACTTGAGGGCTACAATTACAGAACCATTCTGCAATAACATAATGTTAGTTAAAATTTGCGACCTTTCTGACGCCGAGCAAACATCTGTAAACAAAAGGATTTTTATCCTAAAAAGAGGAATTTGTGGCACATTTAATAGTTATCTACTGGGAAAGTTCTACAGATTTGTTTCCGCTAGACATGGTGTTAAAGCTAAACTTTCGCTTTAATGGATAGCACTAACAAGATGGGGTCGGAGTTAAGGAAGTTATCAGAAAAAAGACCTCAAAAAAATTAATGAAAAATTTAACAATCCAATGTATTCCGTACAAAGTGTAAGTAGCAGATGTTAAATTGGAAACGTTATTGGAATAACCTCCAGATGTATTAGACGGACTCAAAAAAGATGATAACTATCTTTTTGACCTGGATATGACCCAGGATTTTGCTGGTACTTTTTTTTATAGCAAAACTGAGAAATGTAATTACTTAACTACAAACCATAACCTTTGCTACAATGGCGAATACGAAGAGAACTGCGATATTGTAGTTGACAACGATAAAACGGCGGCAATCGATTGTTTAACATGCCTAACAGCTAATGCAACGCCGACCTAAGCTAAGAATTGTAGAAAGGTATCTATTTTAAACTGCGTTGACCAATACTAGATAGAGGAGATTCATCTTATGCACTTTTACTTCTAAAACATGCATAAAAGTAATGCTGCATATCCGTTAACGAGTATATTCATTAATATTCATATTAATAGCGTGCGTCAGGTATGTGTAGTAATTTTTATATATTGCTTTAGGCATTGTAGGTCGGGTTTTCTATGCTTGCTAACTCGTCGAAAATTTATCTATCTGTTTCAAATTCATCTTTATACTTTTCAAAGAATTTAGTAGAGTCATATGTTTCATAATTACATCATCTCTTTAAACAATTAATAAGATAATGTTTAAATATGGTTGACCTAGAATTGTTTGTATTTTATATATTTTACTTTAAGGGTTGTATCGCGAAAAAGCTGGTAAGCATGTAAAAATGAGATAATTTCATATACGATATAATAGTTAAGCATACGGTACCTTAAATTTTTTTTGGGAGATTTTTGATTTTATATGTAAAGTTGAGTACTAAAAGTTAAGGGATGCTGTATTTTATACGCATAGGGTGTCTTATGTCTTTTTTGAGAGATCCTTTTACATTTTGTATACCACATTGCATGTTTTTTTAAATATCGCGCAGTATAACTACATTACACTTTTAGCATATACATTTCTCTATTGTTTTGTCTTTATATTATAACATATATAAATTCTATGGTACTAACTTTTAAAATCGCTTCTACTCGTTACAGTTCTGTGGCAACTGATTTCATTATTTAGCTGTATTATATCAGAAGGAATAATTTCGTGATAAAAATAAACGTAATTATCTTTTAATTCGTTTTAAATTTATATTAAGAATATATTTAATTGTAACAAATACTATAGATTTGTTCCAAGAACTGAATGTCTCATAATAAGTTATAAACAAGTCACTGGTGTTGCCTAATTCATAGGCGGTCTGTATCCATTTTCAAGAATTACTAAATTAATATAGCGCTTGTGGAAAATGTCACAAGGTGACGCTTCAGACAGATCACGTGTTCGTTATATTGATAGTATCGAGGAGAACTCGGCCATATTTGTACTGGTACAACGGTAACAAGGCGTGTGAAGAAAAGATATTAGCACTTTTATGTGCCAGCTGGTGCTTAAGAATCGTCATCTAAGTCGACGGAAAGTTTACGGTAGCCATAGAGTGGGGGCGGGATGTTAAAGTTTCCCAGGGCTCTATTAATACGGCCTGAATATTCAATGGAGTAACAACGTGGTTACCTAACCTCGGTATCCATTAACGCGCATGGTTTGATTATGGAAGAATTTTTGTAACAGTAAGTATTTGAGTTTGCTCAGATGGTGTCGGTTTGGTAGAAAGGTATGACGTCATGATGTCATCCGTTATTTTCGGAAATCCCATAGGCGAGATTTTGCTGGCAAGATAAAGCTCTAAGCTTTTGGTTTGAAATTTTTTTAAAGCTGATATTCATTTAGTATGGTAGTTCCATGATGATTAATTCATGAATATTGTCGTTTTTTGTTGAAAGACGCAAACTGTGTCTTTTAATTAAATTTTATTGTGTGAAATTTTTTTCAGGATCATCGCAGCAGGAGTCAAAGTAGATACATATGAGAGGTTTCTAGAGGTATTATTTTTTATGTACGAAAACTAGGTATTTAAAACCTTCATTGGCGTAGGATTCGATTCCTGGTGAGTGTTTGAATCTTTTTGTGTCAGTTATGGTTGGAGCTTTATTATCACGATTATGAACTTTTGAAAATGCTCGTACAGTTATTAAAGATATTAAATTTTATGAGAGTATTAATATTGCATTTATGATTTAATATAAAAGGACGTAGAAATAACAATGCTCTAGTTAATCGTTTATCAGATTTTTTTGGTTAAATGTTGAAATTTAAAAAGAAAAGGAAACCTTGCTCTTTCGAATTAAATGAAACTATTTTGTGAAACATGTGATATATGCAGGTGGTCTTATAAATAGTTAGCAAAGTTCACTGTCACTTCAATATGTCCATTTATAGTATGCTTGATAGATAGTAAATTGATTGTGTTATTCCAGTACCATGTCAATTTGATAAATTTTGATTTATATAATCTTTATGCTATTTGAATACTTTTTTATAACAAATACTACGTGCGATGTTGATTTGAAACTTATGTGAACCAATCTAACAGATCTGTCAATTAGGGTTATTAAAAAATTTTGTTTTTGAAAATAGTTTTAAATGTCAGAATTTCACTATTTAAAGAAAAAATTTAACAATCTTCATCCTACTTATTGGAAAGAAAGAAAAGAATTACTTTCAATTATATTTTTGGTTCAAAGCAACAAGTCTTTTATTTATAAGTATTTAAAGTTAATGACATTACAATGTGAGAATATAATTTTTAGGTAATGAAACGCGAGGGACACACAAGCAGAGTAATGTTACAGAAGCGATGTAAGTGGCTTTATTCTGATATTCATTTAGTATGGTAGTTCTATGATGATTAACTCATAGATAATGTCGTTTTTTGTTGTAAGACGCAAACTGTGTCTTTTATTGTGCGACATTTTTTTTCAGGATCATCGCAGCAAGAGTCGAAGTAGATACATTTGAGAGGTTTCCAGAGGTATTACTTTGTATAACTTGTATGTTTTTGATAGTCACTATAATCTGTGAGTTTCTGCACCTTCTCATAGGATACTTTTGTTTTTTATTAGCCCATACAGATGCGGTGATGCTCAATTACCCGTCCTTTTTTCATTCCTGTGTATAGTTGAGTTTACCTTGCATTTACGTCCAATCTCATTGCTCACCTTTAGGGCAATTCACAGACTAAGCCGTGAATATTGTGAAGTTTGTGAGTCTATAGGAAGCGATAACATTAAGAATAAATTTTAGTCAGATAACATCAATAAAAATCACTCCATTGACGCCCTACGTCAGAACAGTTCCCCTAGTGTGCCTCACTCCCCAAAAGAAAAAAAATAGTTACAATATTAACTGATTAACCATCAACTATTTTAGCTTCACATTTACCACACACATTAAGGTAAATACGGATGCTATATTATGGGTAAGTAAGATTTTTAATAGTAAGAGATATAAAATGAATGTCAGAACTCTTTTTATACAATTGTGTGGGCTTGATAACTTGAGAACATCCGCCAGTTGGTTACTTATTTCGAAGGCAGAGCGAGCTGGCTGCTAACTACAAGGATATTTTTTTAGCCACCCCCACCCCCACCTTTTGGGTATCCAAGTGCCATCTCTTCTTGTAAAATGAATAATAGAAATTTCTGTAAATGGTTACAAGATAAATTATTACAACACCTTAAACCAAACTCTGCATGGCGATGGATAATCAATGTATCATAACGCACCGGTGGAACCAAATCCAACATCGCCTTGGAAAAAAGAAGACATATGGTGTAGGCTATTGAAAAAAACATACCTTTTGAGCGATACAACATCTATGCAAACATTAACCAACATAAACCCACATACAAACAATATGTTGTAGATAAAATGTTACCCGAATATGGCCATTCAATGTTATGATTACCTACATGTCATTCTGAAGTTAACCCTATCGAAAAATACGGGCAACGGTAAAAAAAAACCATGTTACTGCAACATTATAACACCACTTATAAATTGGAGAATGTATGGAGGTTATCTGAAAATATGTTTGATATTGTTGGCCAAAAGAAATGGGTAAATGTGTGTTCTCATGTAGAGAAAATTGAAGAGGATTACTATGCCAGGGAATATATAATTGACGATTTAGATGAACTAATAATAAACTTTAATTTTGATTATTCAGACTTTGATGACGATAGTGATGACGATCTTGCTTGTAAACCTTACAGTAACATGCAGTAATTTAAATAAGCCATCTTTTTTTATTATTTAATAATATTAATAACTATTACTTTGTTTAAGTGTCTGATCTAAATTACATGTATATGGTTTTATTAAATTCGCTTAAAACTATTTTAGTAGTATTTATTATTGAAGAAATTGTATGAGAATTCCTAATCATGTTGTCAAAACCAATGCAATGCTTAACAAATAGATACATAAAGTGGTGCATTCAGCTATTAATTTCACCTAATTGTTGTAATTTGACTGTTTGTTTTTAACTGAAACATTTAGAAAAAAATTACTTGTTTTGTATCGTAGTGAATTTTGTTGTCAAATCCTTCAAGTGTCTCCCTATCTCTAAATTTCTTCATCATTAAAACCCTACTCGATGTTTTTATGTTTCACTGAAAACACCCTGTTTACATCTTTTCTATAGATTTCTCATTTCCTCCATTGCGCAGCCCAGTGTTGTTGAGATTTTCAAAGACCTATATTCCATTGCGTGCTAGATGTGGTTTATTTGGTCGAATATTATCCAATAATGGTTATTGCGTTTCAAATTTTCTGACGGTACAGCGAATAGTGCACTCTGTAGACCGATCGCGGACCATAATAAGTTGCTCTAAGTGTACGTAAAATATTTATCGTTGGACGCTGATTTTCGTAATTCAGCTGAATAATTTGTACACGCTGTGCCGGGCCAAGTCTTTCTATGATGAAACGTTAAACTATACTGAACACAAATACCGTGAATGCTTGAACGTTTGATGTCAAAAAATCTCTGCTGGAAGCAATGAATCACCTACAAAATTATGGTTTTTATTATTTAAGATAAGAAACTTGAGTGTCAATTTGCAAACTTTTGTTTAGTATAGAAATTTGGTTACTATCAACTTTTTGGTTATTTGATTTAGTGTACCGCTTTGGTGCTTATGTGTAGTTGAAACTCTCTTTTAGGAGATGAGAGTATGAGAAACGTTTTAAAATTAGATTATTTAGGCGTTTAATTACAAACAACCATATTTCATTATGCAATCAATAAAATTATGCATACAGAAATTAAGTGAAATATTTTAAAATACTGATGTCCAGTACTAAATAGTTGGTAATTTTTGGGGCCTGCCATGGCAGATAATGACAAACGTGTTATTAACACCAGTTTTAACTCTTAGAAATGAAATTTTCTTTAAATTTTTTACAATACTCCACTCTTGATCCAGGTTCCCTTTCAAATAAATTTCAATTAAGTAGCCGTTGTCGCCAAAACCATTCATTTTTTTTATAACCTCGAATGTATGTGGTCGCAAACGTTACAAAATCCTTGAATAATACATACCCATGTTAGAAATAAGCACGAGGGGATGATGTGACAATATCAAACAGGCGTTGCCAAAGATAGATTATCATCATCAGTGGCTCTTCATTTAAACGCAGAGGGTGAAATAAACGCTTTTTATTATGTAATGCGAGGTGTCGTGAACACGTGACAATTCTCATGGGGACATTTTTGTTATTATGATCATAATGGAATACCGGATAGCAATCGCTTCGTGTTAACTTTCAACGCCTAATGTTTACGTGCACGGGTCTTGAATATTTTCTTGCGAGTTTGATTTGTGGCCACTTCAAAAGATTGAAATGGACATTTTTTACAGAAGTACGTGAGTTGTTAATATTTTCAAAGAGGAAATGTTATATTGATTAATGTTGAATATATTTGTTACTGAATTGAAAAGTAGTTCAAGAAAATAATTTAAGTGTCTAATTAATATGCAGTTTTGCTATAAAAAAATCAAGAAAAGCAAATCCAAAACCATATGTCGTTTTCTATTTTTATTAAAAATTTTAAATAATAGAAACCGAGCGATTTGAAACTTTTAGAGTACTTTTACCCGTAACTGGTGAGGTGGTGTCTATGTAACGTAACTGGTGACGTTGGGTTATAGATACCCAGTGTTTAATTTTGTCCTACTACACCAATAACAGTCCTGAATGAAAAACAATATCATTGTCACCATCATTAGATTTTCAATCCTAGAACTGGTTGAACACGTACCTCCATTGTTATCTATTTTGAGCTAACCTACACATTTCACTGAAACTCCCACAGTCCATATCTTTTACTATCTGTGTGCAATAGTTTAATCTACGTCTATCTTTGCCTTTCTTTTTCTTTTCTCTGCTTCTAATATATGCTGCGCTATTCCTTCATGTCTTAATATGTGTCCTATCCGTTTTCCACGTATTTCTTTCTTCCCATACTATTTCTTGCACCTCCTTGTTAACTTTGTTATCTTTGGCACTTTCCCGCTCTATTGTATGCTAAAAATATACTTTATTTCACCGCTATCCAATATTACACGAAGGAGGTTAAACAACTTGACGGCTACCAAGACCCTCCACCACTTGGACACTTGCCGAATCAATATTTTCCAATTACTCTTTTAGCAAAATCAATATTTGTTGAGCATATTGCAAAACCAACACCTGGAGTTGTATACGATAATAATTAGGTTTAAATAAAATTACATTTTTCATCATTGGGTTTCTGACCTGGAACTAGTTGGTCGCGTACTTTCCTTGATTTCTATTCTTAGCTAACCTACACATTTCCTGAATTTTTAAAACCTACATTTTTCACAATCTGTGTATAGTAGTCTAATCTAGGTCTACCTCTACCTATTTCTTTCCTTTCTGTGTTTCTAATATATTCCGCACTATCCTTTCATTTGTCAGATTATCCTGTGTTTCCTATTTTTTACTGTTTTCCACATATTTCTTTCTTATACTTTAATTTTTAGGATATCTTTGTTCTTCACTTTGTCTGTCCATGATATCTTTATCATATTTCTCTAGCATCATACTTCAAAAACATCATACTTCAAAATCATTTCCTGTCTACTTCTGCTACTGTCCATGTTTCACAGCAGTACAATGGTGTGCTCCAGATATGTGCTTTCAGCAATCCTTTGCTTGTTTCTATATTTGTTGTCTTTAAACATAGTGGTTGATTTTTCTAGTTAAACGCATCACGACCTCGTGCTAAGCTTTGTTTCTATCTTTCGCACTTTTCACTATTCATAGAATGGAAAATATTTTGTACAAGTAAGTTTTGATAACTTTATTTTTAATTTTAGCTCTTATATGTCGGCTATCGATTCAGAATGTAACTTATTACAATAGAAACAAAGATAAAGTACAAATTCTAGTTACTAGCGCTTGCTACAAGAGGGACTACGATATTGCAACGAATTATTTAAAACATATGGTCACTTACGTGTTGTATTTATTATTGTAAATCGCTTAATAAATCGCTTATCTATAACTACTGTACAATAGCAAACTGCATAACTACTGATTTAGTTTGTCTTACGTATACCAGGTGGTGGGTATAAATCCTCTTCTATGTCAGATTCGTTGTCGGAGTTTATTGTTTACCCACAAGATTAATCAGGGAACACAGGTAATATAAAATACGATATAGAACTGAGGCATGAAAATCGACAGGTAAACTCCACCACACTATTTATAAAATACTACACCAGTCTTCCAGGTAAGGTAGTGACGAACAGAATACTATCATGGCCGTAATTTTAATACTTCGTTCATACCATCCCTACTAAGTGCGGATTTTGGTTGGCGGGGACAACGACGTATATGTATTTGAAACTGTGTGAAACGTGTTAACCACAAAAAAACGAAATAATAACGGGCTATTTCAAGGAAGCATTGTCGTGGAACTAGAATACAATGATATACCTAAATGCCCTAGATTCTAAAACTATTTTACACAACTATGTGTAATGTGATCATATATCCCTTACCATTATTATTTACAAAAAAAACTTGTGAAGCAGTTTGTAGCGTAACAAACGTGTTATTAAATTACAAAAAGTTTTTGTTCAAGACCTCATAATTAAAAGGTATTAGAAGTGAAAGACCAAAACCTAACTTAAATACAATTACTTCACCAAAATATTCGTTCGACATTCTCACGATCAAATTTATGAAGATATAAAATGTCTTTATGGATACATCATCATCATCATTATTAGGTCTTCAATCTTGGAACTGGTTAGAGGCGTACTTTCATTATTTCCTATTCCGAGCTAACCTACACATTTCCCTGAAATTCTCACAGACTACATCTTTCACTATTCGCGTGAAATAGCTTGATCAAGGTCTACCTCTATCTCTCTTTTTTCCTACTTCTGCTTGTAATATTTCCCGCATTATTCCCCAAAAATGCTTTAGAATGTGTCCTGCCCTTATATTTCTGCTACCTTTTATTGTTTTTCCACAGATATCTTTCTTTCCCTACTATTTCTAGAACCTGTTTGTTAGTAACTTTGCTGTCCATGCTATCATCATCATATATCTGAAGCATAACATTTCCAAAAGTTTCTACCTTACACCTGTCTACTTCTCCTAGCGTCCCTGTTTCATAGCTGTATAGTGTTGTGCTCCACACATATGCTTTCAACAATTTTTTTTGTTGTTTTCCTATGTTTGTTGTCGAACATAGCCACTGTTAGAAAGACTTATTTCATTGTCTTGCATTTGTTGTATGAATTTGTAATGTTGATCGTGCACGCGTCTCCGTTGCCATTATTTTAGGTACAGTAGGTAAATGTACGATTTATGCCAAATTTGTTGTTAGTTACGAGAGAAAACTTTGACTTATAAAAATATTGGTATTGATTAAGAGTTCCTATTAAGAAGCCAAAAAACCCGTGTGAGAACACATTGTAAGACCTAGACAAATTGTTTTATAATATTTATTAAATGTTTCGTTGTAGGAACTTTATAATAAACGACAAAGGTTGCTGAAACTTCGACTCTTTATTATAAAAAGTGTGTATGTCCTACCTCGGGAACGTCTAGTAATTTCCAATAGCTTATAAAGTTCAATCGGCTGACTGGTTTCATCTTATACAAAATGATCCTGAAAAAGTCAAGGCGTTAGTTCAGGGGAAGTTATCTACTGTAAGTGGTTGATCAGTGATTAATATTGAGTTAATACGGTAACAGATCCTAAATTGATAGGAGAGAAAACTAAAATGATATCTACATCGAATTCACTGCAAAAGGGAAGATGTCCTCGATGCGAACAATGTGATAGTGACACCATGGTAGCGTGTTCATTATGCCCCATGCGATATCACATATCTTGTTTACAGTTGCGGTCAGAAACACCAACAAAAAATTGGATTTGTCGTAGTTGTCAACATAAACTTCCAGAAGTACAGGCGAACTCTGGATCTAATACGAACATAGTTTTGCTAACAGGTGAAAGTAATCAATTACCAAATATATTAAGTTCGTCTGAGGATGTTGGAAACGCACCAAACACCACCATCCATGTAAACAACTCATGTTCGAAAAGCGATGCCAGCAATGAAAGAAATTGTAAACCCGGATCACTATCGTCTCAAGCTACAAATAAACAGAAATTAGAATTATACTTACTCGAAGAAAAACCTTTGTTACAGTTAGAATATTTACGAAAGAAGCACGACATTTTAAAACGTGCGCACGAGGGTAGTCTCTGTGGAACGAATAGTGCTGACAAGGAGGTTGCACAACAAAGAACGTCAGAATGGGTAAACAGCACGCAGAAAGCTCGGGTGAGCTTTGATGAAAAACACGAAAGAAATACCTACATTCGTAATTCATGCAACGGTGCTCCATCACTTACAAATATGCAAAATTGCGACGACGCCGATGATAACAGTCAAAGCTCTACAAAAGTCCGGCAGTCGCCTGCTAAAATACAACTGTCCTCTGTAAAACGGTTGTCTAGCACAATCAAAAACGAGCACTTTCCTTACGCACCCGTTAAATCAGCCGCACCCATACCTTGGCTATCAGCACGAACGCAAAAGGACTTTGTAAATAGTACCAGTCTTCACGTGTCCTCTACTGATCCAGACGAAGAAATTAATCTCTCAATAAAACAAATTGTCATTCGTCAGTCAAATTCGCACGATCTTCCTAAGTTCGACGGCAATCCAAGACAATGGGCTATGTTTACTTCCAGCTATGTTCGATCAACAAAAATGTGTAATTTTTCAGATGAGGAAAATTTAGGAAGATTACAACGTTGCCTGACCGGTAGAGCCGCTCAGTTAGTAGAGGGAAAGTTGTTTCTTGCAGAATCAGTACCACATGTACTAGCAATTCTTGGGTCGCATTGTGGTCGCCCAGAGCAGTTCTCCGCATTATAATCGATCAACTTCGAGAAGAACCAGGTGTTAAGGAAGACCGAATGGACTCAATTGTCAATTTTTCTTTATCTGTACAGCACTTGTGTTCGCTTTTGAAAGCTGCTGATATGATTACGTACAGCGATAATCCCCAACTGCTCTTAGAGCTTGTAGAAAAACTAAGTGGCACATTAAAACTGCAGTGGGCCGAATACACGCTAAGCACTTCAGAAAGAATTAATCTATTCCTATTCAACGCATGGTTAGCCAATAAATCTGAAGCTGCCGGTCTAGTTGTTCCGCATAAGTCACCAAAACTCAACAGTCATATAACAGAAGATAAAGTTGACCGCCGATCCAGAAATAATTCAAAGCACTTTCACGCCGCGCATGCTTCTAACGCTATTCCAAACAATACTGGTCAAAGAACAGTTTTATGTCTGATTTGTACGGGCACATGTAGAACACCTTCTGAGTGTAATAAGTTTTTAGAAATGCCTTTAAAAATAGACTGGAGTTAAAAAGCAAATTTAGGTTGTGTAGAAAATGTTTAGGACGTCATGATGTAAGACGCTGTCGTGTATACAGGGATTGCGGTGAAAATGGTTGCACATATAGGCATCATCCGTTATTACACGATCCAAATATACATAAACCAGCTGTAATCACTACTCCTGCTTTAGGTGTTGTGGCTACTACCCTCAACACGGAGCTAGCATCTAGAAAATTACTTTTTCGGATTGTACCCGTAATTCTTCACGGACCCACAAAAAGTATCTGCTCTTACGCATTTCTTGATGAAGGGTCGTCGCTTACATTACTCGACCGAGAGAGTGCCAATGATATAAACCTCAATGGACCTGAAACTGATCTTTGTCTAAAATGGACGGGTAATACTACAAGAGTGGAGAAACTGAGTAAAGTAGTTTCCTTAGACATTTCAGGCGTAGGTTTTAATTGTCAAAAATTTCGAATCAGTGACGTAAATACCGTAGAAACACTCGATCTACCTATTCAATCTCTAACTATCGATAATGCGAATACTGCTTTTCACCATTTAAAGGGCATTCCGTTTCAGCAATATCACAACGCTAAGCCCAGGATCTTAATAGCTTTGAAACACTGGAAGCTTGGTGTCCCACTAGGAATACGTGAAGGTGGTTGGGGGGAGCCAGTAGCCGCACAGACTCGTTTGGGCTGGACAAGATTCGGTTCAGTGCACGTTGAATCAAACGGTCGGGAGACACTAAATCCTATTTTCCATATAGCCAGCAAACACAAAGACGATAAATTACATGTACAAGTGCTGCAGTTTTTCTTAACGGAAAATTTCGGTGTCAAGTGTCCCACAGAACCTATACAATCAAAGGAAGACCGTAGAGCCAAAGAAATTATGGAAAAATCTACTATCAAAAATGGGAATCGCTACGTCACCGGTTTATTGTGGCGATATGACAAGATTGAACTTCCAAACAGTTACCCACTTGCCATGCGTCGGCTTTTAAGTTTGGAGCGAAAAATGAATCGGGCCTTGGCGCAAAACCTACAATCACAAATTGAGAGCTACGTGCAGAAAGGATACGCTAGAAAACTTAGCTCCAAAGAAATTAAAACTGTCTGTCCACGAACATGGTACTTACCTATATTTGCAGTGACTAATCCTAATAAGCCCACAAAAATACGTTTGGTATGGGACGCAGCTGCGGAAGTCAATGGTGTCTCGGTCAATTCCGTCCTGCTGAAAGGTCCGGATTTATTGCAGCCTTTCTCAGATATTCTGCACCGATTCCGAGAACATCCAGTTGCTGTAGCCGCAGACATACAAGAAATGTTCCATCAAATTGGTATACGTAGCTCTGATCAAGCATCTCAAAGATTTTTATGGCGTTCAAACAAAGCAAAAACTCCGGAGGTGTTTGTTATGCAGGTAATGACCTTCGGAGCAACTTGCTCACCTAGCTGTGCTCAATTCGTGAAGAATAAAAATGCAGCACCTTATACAAACGAATATCCCAGAGCAGTCCGTGCTATTTGTGACAACCACTACGTAGATGATTGGTTAGATGGATTTCCGAATAGTGGTGAGGCAATAACTGTTGCCAACGACGTTATTCGTATTCATACTGCCGGCGGATTTGAAATTCGAAACTGGGTATCCAACTCACCAGCATTTTTAAAAGCAATGAGTTGTGAAAGCCCTAACCAGTCAAAGAATTTGAATTTAAGCAGTGATACTGATGGCGCCAAAGTTCTCGGTATGTGGTGGTCTACAAGTGATGATTGTTTTTATTTTCATGTTGATGTAGAAAGACTAGGTAAAGGAATTATAATTGACAGGGTCCGACCCACAAAACGACAAGTGTTAAGAATAGTCATGATGATATTTGATCCACATGGATTAGTTGCGTTCTACATCGCCTATGCTAAAATTCTACTTAGAGATATTTGGAAAGCAAATGTGTCTTGGGATGAAGTTATTCCTGACGATCTTTATAGGCGGTGGTTGAAGTGGACAAGTCTCTTACCAGACTTGCAACAAATACGGATCCCAAGCTGCTATTCGCTTGTGGGGTACGAATCTGTGGAACTGCATGTCTTTGTTGACGCTAGCAAAAATGCGTTTGCAGCCGCAGCGTACTTTCGAATTTCAACGAATAGTGGCGTTAGATGTCGACTAGTTGGCGCAAAAACTAGGGTTGCGCCACAAAGGTGCGTTACGATCCCGCGGCTTGAATTACAAGCAGCCGTTATTGGATCTCGCTTGGCTACTTCAATTGAACATGCCCATACTATTAACATTAATCGCCGGATATTCTGGAGTGATTCTACTGATGTGTTGCACTGGCTGTCATCAGATCACAAGCGTTATAAGCAGTTTGTTGCATTTTGCGTGAGCAAAATCCTAGAGACGACAGCTCTATCTGAATGGCGTTGGGTACCTTCAAGTTCGAACGTGGCCGATGAAGCGACTAAATGGAAAACGCAACCCAGAATTTCCACTGCAAGTAGATGGTTTGATGGTCCAGAATTCCTTTATCAGGCGGAGAGTAGCTGGCCAGTATCGCAAATTTCTACTACTTCTAACTGTACCGATGAGGAATTAACGCCAATGATGACCCATGATACATCATATGAAAGTTGTTTGAACTCAAAACTTGTGCTTGATTACAGAAGGTTTTCCAAATGGCGGAAATTGGTTCGTACAGTAGCTTATACGTTACGTTTCTTTGCTTGGATAAAACGAAATCCACGAATTAAAGGCGCCCTTACAGTGGTTGAGATCCGACGGTCCGAAGACGAATTGTATCGACAAGTACAGCATCAAGTGTACTGATCTGAAATTGCAAGTTTATCTAGAGATGCTGAACGACCGCTCGACAAAAATAGTAATTTGTACCGCCTTACGCCGTTTTTAGATGACAATAAGGTACTGAGAATGCGTGGGCGCGCAAACCGTATACTTGGCACTACTTATGATGCTGTAAATCCAATCATAATGCCTACAGATCACTACGTAACCCGCTTGATCGTGCAACATTACCACTGCAGATTTCATCACTATCATCATGAAACAACTGTCACCGAGATCAGACAAAAATTTGTCATATATCAACTTTGCGCTGTACTAAAAAAAGTTAGATCCTACTGTCAGAAGTGTAAAAATGAACGTGCCCGACCTCAAGCACCAAAAATGGGCGACCATCTTTATGCTAGAGTAGCGTCCTATCTTGCGCCGTTCTCATATGTTGGGCTGGATTACTTCGGCCCCTTAATGGTAGCGGTTGGTCGTCGCTCAGAAAAAAGGTGGGTAGCGTTTTTTACTTGCCTAACAGTCAGAGCCGTTCATTTGGAAATTGTATACAGTCTAGGCAAGAATTCGTGCATAATGGCTATAAGAAATTTTATTGCGAGATGGGGTATACCACTTCAGATTCGCAGTGATAATGGGAGTAATTTTCGAGGAGTGGACAATGAACTACGTCGACTTTACAAAACTGTCGATATAAATGATTATCAAAATGAATTTGATCGAATACATTGGGTATTTAATCCGCCCTTAGCTCCTCATACAGGAGGCTGTTGGGAACGGCTGGTAAGGTCCATTAAGAAGTGCTTATTTTTCTCCATGCCAACCAGGAATCCCAATGACGAAGTCTTGCGATGTTTTCTTATGGAAGCAGAATCAATTGTGAATTCACGTCCATTAACCTACATACCTACAGACCCCGAAGCAGAAGAGGCTATAACGCCAAATCATTTTTTACTTGGCAACTCGGGAGCTTCCAAGCCATTCAGACCCTTTGACGATAGTTCTGATACACTTATAAGGAGCTGGGAGTTTTCTCAAGCGTTGGCAGATCGATTTTGGGGCAGATGGATCAGGGAATATATGCCTGAAATGGATCGAACTACAAAATGGTTTGAAAATGTTAAAGCAGTTGAAAAGGGTGATATCGTCGTTATTATAGACGAAAAACAGAGACAATCGTGGAAAAAAGGACGCGTTGTAGAAGTTAAGAGTGATGGAACAGGCAAGCAGGTTCGACAAGTTATTGTTCAAACTGCAACCGGTATTTATACACGGGCAGCAGCTAAAGTGGCCGTCCTCGACGTGAAATCGTAAACAAGGTGGTAAGGTGCCCCTATTCGACGGTCTCCTTACCAGGGGGGAAAATGTTAGAAAGACTTATTTCATTGTCTTGCATTTGTTGTATAAATTTGTAATGTTGATCGTGCACGCGTCTCCGTTGCCATTATTTTAGGTAAAGTAGGTAAATGTACGATTTATGCCAAATTTGTTGTTAGTTACGAGAAAAAATTTTGACTTATAAAAATATTGGTATTGATTAAGAGTTCCTATTAAGAGGCCAAAAAACCCGTGTGAGAACACATTGTAAGACCTAGACAAATTGTTTTATGTAATATTTATTAAATGTTTCGTTGTAGGAACTTTATAATAAACGACAAAGGTTCCTGAAACTTCGACTCTTTATTATAAAAAGTGTGTATGTCCTACCTCGGGAACGTCTAGTAATTTCCAATAGCCATTGCTATTTCTTGTTAGATACAGCTCGGTTCCTTTTCTATTGTTTTATAAATATATACCCTATTTCACCGATATTCAGTGGTATGTGAAGGTGGTTAAGCAACCTACGGCTACCAAGAACCCTGAACACTTGAACATTTGCCAAATTAATAGTTTGCCAATAAATCCTTTCGCACAGTCAACATTAGTTGAAAATTTTGCAAAATTAACACCGGTAGTTGTTTATAGTAATCGTCAGGTTTAAGTGTAATTATTTTTATTGTCATTAAGTTTTCAGTCTTGGAACTGGTTGGAAGCGTACCACCACTAATTTCTATTTTGAGCTAGGCTACACAGTTCCCTAAAACTCCCACAGCTTAGATACAGCTTGGTTCCCCTTCTATCGTTTTCTAAATATGTACTCTATTTCACTGATATTCAGTGGTATGTGAAGGGGGTTAAACAGCCTGTGGCTATCAAGATCCCTCAACACTTAGACATTTGCCGAATGAATAGTTTTCCAGTAAATCCTTTCACACAATTAGCATTAGTTGAGAATATTGCAAAACTAACACCTGTAGTTGCTTGTAATAATCATAAGGTTTAAGTACACTAATGTTTTTTCCTCATCAATTCTTATCTTAAAACTGGTTGGACGCGTACCTCCTTTGATTTCTATTCTAAACTAGCCTACACATTTCCGTGAAATTCCAACAGCCGACATCTTTGTACAATAGTCTAACTAGATCTACTTCTACTTCTGTTTTTTCCTACCTCTGTTTCTAATATATTCTGCACTATTCCCTCATGCCTAGTATGTGATCAATCATCCTATCTCTCCTTTTTTTTACTGTTTTCCACATATTTCTTTCTTCCTTTGCCATTTCTAGAATCTCTTGGTTCTTGACTTTATCTGTATATAATATTTTCATCATACGTTTGCAGCGCCACATTTCAAAAGTTTCTATCTTTATCCTGCCCGCTTCTCCTACTGTTCAGGTTTCACAGCCGCACCGTGTTCTGCTACACCCATACGCTTTAAGCAATCTTTTCCTTGTTTCTATATTTGTTGTCTTTGAACGTAATAGTTGCTTTTTTAAATGCAGCACAAACTGCTGATATCCTTGTTTTACATCTTTTGCGCTTTTCCCTTCTAGCGTTATTTGGCTTCCTAGGTAGCAGAAATCCTAAAACTCTTATAAGTTCTCGTTTCCTATCTGTATTCTTGTTTAGGATTCATTTTCCCCTACTTTGCATACTAGTACTTTAGTTTATTTTTGTTAATTTCCATACCGTATTTTTCTGTTAGATCTATTTCCATTTCATTAAGATTTCTAACTCTTCATGGCTAGATGCTACTACCGCTATATCATCTGTAAATCTAAGCATATCAATCTTTTGTCCTTGCATAATAATTCCAAATGTCTTCCTGCATTTGACAGTATTCGTTGCTTCTTCGTTGTACAAGTTAATAATTAACAGCGATAGGGCACATCCTTGCCTCACCCCTTTCCTAATATTTACTTGTCTACGTTCTTGCTCTAATGTTGTTGCCGCTATTTGCTCTTTGTATAAGCTATGTACTATCCGTCTATCCCTAAAACGCATTCCAATCTTTCGAATATTTCGAGCATTTTTTTCCATTTTACATTATCGAATGCCTTTTCCAGATCTATAAACCCTAAATACGCGCTTTCTCCTTTTGCTATTGTTTTCTCCATTATCACCTTTAGAGCTAAAATAGCATCCCATGTTCCTATGTTTCGCCTTGTTTCCTAGTGTTTCTTCAGCCCGTGTTTGCATCCGTTTTTGTACAATTTTAGTTAATATTTTTGACACATGTGCTGTCACTCTTATTGTTCGAAAATTTTCATATCTATCTGCGCCTTTCTTTTTTGGTATAGTGACTATGATGTTACGATTGAAATCTTTGTGTATTTTGTCTGTCTCATACATATAGCTTACAAGTTGAAAGAGACGTTCTATTACTGCTTGTCCAGCGGCTTGCACCTTATCTGTACCCGGCGCCTAATCATCTTTCAGACCCTTTAATGCAAATTCAAACTAATCTCTAAGTATAGGATATCTTAAGTCACTTTTTTCAATATCAGATTCGTGTTATAATGCTGTTAGTTTTCCTCCTGCTTATAAATATTTTATATATTCTTGCCATCTAACCACATTCTCTACATTTTCTATAATAATGTTTCCTTCCGCGCCCCTTATGTTTTTGCAAATCGGTTTTATTTTTAAAATTCCTTCTAATTAGTTTGTGCCCTTCGTCTGTTTCTCCTATTTCCATTTTGGGTTGTACTTCTTTGCACTGTCATCCATCCACCACTTTTTAGGTTTCCTGAATTTGTGAATACGCACCTATTTTATAGCTTTGTATCCCTGTTTTCTGCTTCGTCTGGTCTGTTTTTGTATTTTCGTTTTTCTTCTATTAAATTCAGGATATCCTTTGTTATCCATGGTTTCTCATTTTCTTTTTGTGTATACCACAGAATATCCCTAGTCGCCATGTTTATGCTGGATTTATTGTGATTCCATTCTGTTTCTACTTCATTAGTATCAGAAATTTTTCGGATATCATTTAGCAATTCATTTGATTTTTTTCAGATCTTTGTGGATATCTTTATCTTTTAGTTTCTCAAAATCAATGTGCTATTTCCGTTCCTTTCCTTCAAGAGCGGCCTTCATAATTACAATGTTGTGGTCAGTGTCTATATGTGCTTCTGGGTAGCTTCTACAGTCGTATACTTGATTCCTGAACCGTTGTTTAACAAAAATGTAATCTATTTGATCTTCCTATAATACTTGGCATCTTCTACGTGCATAGTCTTCTAACATGATGTTGAAATAATGTGTTTGTGATGGTTAAATTGTTTTTGTCGCAAAATTCTACCAGCCTATTTTCCCTATTGTTTCTCGTGCCTAAACCAAATAAACTTACTACCGTTCTCTCCTTATTTTCACCTACCACTGTATTAAAATTCCTCATAATTATTAAATTTTCATATTCCTTTACGCATCTTAGCATGTTTTCGATTTGTAGATAACTTCTACCTATTCCTCACTGTAGCTAGAGGTGGGGATGTATACTTGTATTATTACTGTATTTACCGGTTTAAATTTTAATCTAACCACGAGTACTCTTTCGTTCTTTAAAGTAGTTTTCTACGCACTGTCCTATCTTTTATCGCATAGCTATCCTCACCCTCGAATTTCCTTCGTCTGATCCTGTATGAATTACCAGAAAGTTTCCGCTCAAAAAATCCGCCGCCTCTGGCCTCCGAATTTTGCTGATCTCTACTATGTCTAATGCTAACCTATCCATTTCAATTTTTAAGTACACTAGCTTACCTACTTGCTTTATACTTCTGACAATCCCCGCTCCGACTCCCATAATGTTTCTCGTCTCTTTTTCTAAACTGTCTGAGTACATCCTCCGAAGTAGTCCCCTCCCGGAGATCTTAATGGGGGACTATTGACTTCGAAATTCTTTACCTCAGAGGATTTCATCATCTTAAATAACAATTAAAGTATGCATACATAAAAATGCAAAAATTGTTTCGTTGACTTTGTCTACTATTTTTAAAGAAAATTAGTTTGTGCATATCAAAAGTAGTCATACAACGCACGTTTTATGAAATAATAGAAACATCGATACAAAATTGTGTTAGCAGATTCTCAGATAGAAAATGTATAAAATTTTTATTACTTTAAATGCTAAAGTTTTAAAAATTATGAAAAACAATTTTTCGAAGCGAGTTTTAATTCTTTAAGTAAATGTTATGGGGATTTGTTTTATTTATATGAATTACGTAGTGAATTACAATATTTATATTCACATCCAGAGTATATTGGCAAGTCGTTCTCTAGTGAGAAACGAGGAAATGATGACCACATTATCACCACATAGTAAAAGTTTTAAATTATGTTAAAAAGGAAACCTAGCCCACAGTTTTAGAAAAATAATATGTTGTACGTATGGAACATTCAGATTCACCGTGGGTGTTTTCGAATTTTAGAGACGAAGCTTTTGCTAACAATTTTACTGGAAATAAAATCGAGATCCTCACCTTTTGAGTAATTAATGTCCATGTTTGAGGAATATTCCCGACTTTCAGTTGAGGTGAAAAGTCGATTCCAGGGTAAAATTACACAAGAAATAAATCTTTTCCAAAAACCTACTCGACTGAATTTAAATCAAGGAAACAATAAAAATAATAAATGATATTTGATCGTTGGAGAATCCAAAACCAGGAATAGGAGAACACAGTATGCTATTTTATTGCCTACCACCGTTATATCATTTCCCATTCTATGAGATTGGTTGGTTGGTCCATGAGCGTCGTGTTCTTTAATGTGCTAACGTCGGAAGTCGCATATATTTGTGTAGTTCGTAAAGTTTTACTGATTAGTATTTTGCCGACTTGATAATACGATGGAATGTAGATTTTATTTTGAAAATTATATCTCAAGAGTTTTATTTTACTAAAGTATGGGATGTGTTGAAATATGGAATATGAAACATCAGTCTTCTTCTTCTATTGCTGCTTTAACTAATCACTTGAATATTGTTTATTTTTATTAAAGTCGAGATCGAAATTAACTTGCTTAAAATTGGTATTGCAAATATCTGAACTTGACGACTTAAATATGTTAATAAAATCATTATTTTCATTTTAAAAACACAAACTTATAGGTGATCACCACTTCAAGATGGAACCCGTTACAACAGCCGTCGTTAAAAGTTACACTTTTAATACACACTAAAAATATAAAAACAGTCCCCGATTTAGATTCTACCTTATTTCAGATGACGACCGCCCCTTAATTCTATATTACATCCTGTGCGTACACTCCATTTCACACATCAAATTTATTTTTAAATTGTGATATTACTATAGCAGCATCATTAGTTCTAAATTTTGTATGGGATTGTACATGGGCCAATTTAATGGCCGTGTAATTACTAGTAATGTTTAGAGCTATTCTGACATCAATATCAGAGGCAAGTCAAAATAAAGCAAGGAAATTATGACCCGCACCTGGCACAATAATGGTTCTATAATAAAGGAAAGTTAAAATGATAATTGGTTATTTTTGTGATGGGTTTTATTTCAGCTCGTGAATAATGCGTCGTTTTAAATTTGTGTTAGCTGATGGTTGATGAGATAGGATGACTAAAAGTAATATGCAGGTCAATATCATCAATATCGTTTTTCCATATGTCAGTTTTACCTTTTTATGGTGTATATAGTTGTTAAAGCAAGAAAATGGATCAGACATAAAATAAATTATTAACTTGTTTCTGTTTGAATTGCTCAGTTATGTACAGGATGATTGTTTATATTTTACTAAACACATCTCAGTCTTACAAAAAGGTTTAATTAAGTAAATATAAAGTATATTTGAAAATCATTAGCACTGGTTACTAAATAGAACTGAAAAGCTTCAATAACCTAAATTTTTAAATAAATTGCTATATATAACAATATACGGGGTGTTTTTTAAGTGGGAGGTCACCTGTATATGGAAGACCAATGTTAGAAGGAAGCTGAAAAATTGCACTAGGAGGTTATCGAATGTGCCCTACACGTCTAAAATAGTTTCAATACGTTAGCACTTCCGGTTATACCGGAAGTCGGTATTACTATCGTTATTTTAAATAGAACATCCTGTATATTTATGCATTTTCAAATTCCTTGTCGAATTTTATGTGAACTTTTATAATACAATCATACCTCTATCTAATGCCGTTTTCGAGATATTTTGACTTTTACTAGATTTTTGACATTTGCGCCTAGTCACTTAAATTGGAATATCTGGAAATTCAACGAACATACAGAATGAATTTTTTCCAATCACATTAATAATACTTGATACAATTTCTATGTGGAAAGAAATTCTGATTGCAATGTACAGGGTGCTAAAAAATTCATTTTATAATTTGACTAATAAAATGTCAAATATTCCGTTTTTTTAAATTGAACCTACCATATTTTGTTATATTAATCGATTCTATGGAAAAAATACCTTAGGTAGGTAATTACAACCATCCATATGTATTATGTTACTGAACTAGTGCATTTTCTCTTTTAATGCAAATAACTCAAAAACGGCTTACAATAAATGGATAGTTCTAATTACATACCTAAGATATTTTTTCCATAGAATCGATTACTATAACAAAATATGGTAGGTTCCATTTAAAAAAACGGAATATTTGACAATTTATTAGTCAAATTATAAAATGAATTTTCTAGCACCCTGTACATTGCAATCAGATTTTCTTTGCACGTAGCAATAATATCAAATATTATTAATGTGATTGGAAAAAAAGACAATTTTGTAAGTTCGTTCACTTTCTTGTTATTCCAATTTATGTGACTGCGTGCAAATGTCAAAAATCTACTAAAAGTCAAAAATCTCAAAACGGCATTAGATAGGGATATGGTTGTAAATAAAAGGTCACATAAAATTTGACAAGGAATTAAAAAATGCATAAATATACTGTAGCATGTTTAATTTGATCAGTATTTATTCGCATTGAATTACAAGTATAATGCGCCAAGCGTGCCTTATTCTTTATTAATGTTCCATATAGTACATAATGGAACGCTTTGTTTTAATAATCTTCTTGTAGTAAAATATCTGTGTGACATAAAGTTATTTCGTCGAGCATCTCTAGCAATCTTGTTGCTTTTGTACCTCCCCACCTCTAACCGCGAGTCTTTGAATAGTCGCTATCATTCGTTTCTAGTTTTGTTCGTTAGTCGCAGCCTAGCTATCAATTCATCAAAATGTTTTCCAGAGTAGAGGCTTGCGACCTTCGATTAAATTATTTGTGTGAGTGGTTCAAGTCATGGTAGACTTGAATAGATTTCAATAACTTCTACTAACGGTTTGTAATATATACATTTTACGAACTTAATTTAATTTTGTTTCATTTATTTAGCGCGCCTACGAAATACTATAGAGAAGTACAAGTGAGAATTTTGTTTTTGTAAGTTGTATGGTTCTGTACAAGGATTGGAGATTGCTGTTACCCCAAGCAATGGTTCATGGTTTTGTTTGCAGCTGATGAAATTTCTGATGGGATTTGTCTGGGAAAATCATATGCAGTTTGGTTCGTTATTAAATTTAAGAAATTTTACATGTGTTTAGAATGTCGTTAGTCTTTGATAAACAGACGGTCATATACGAAACACGAAATTTGCTATCATGTTTATGACCATATGACCTGTTTCACTTTCGATTATTGTTAAACTGGTTTTACAAACTGTAGAAAGAAATTTTTGTTAGGTTAGGTTCATATATTTGTAGACTTTGTTCACATTCGAACTTCAGATAAATTTCGAAGTATAGTTTCGACGTTATACTTTTTTGTGATGTAGTAACATTGTAAAGATATTTGCTGTGCAAGCAGACGCTTCGTGTAGCTTTCCTAAAATTCAAATTAAACATTCTTTAATCTTGAAGTTAGCTTTTATTCACATATAAATTATAAAAACTAAGTATAAAAATTTAAATTCGTTTAGTGACAATTGCAAAGTGTTTGCATTTGTGTTCATACAAAATTTTGAGGTTATGAAAATTTATATACTTAAGACAAAAAGTACTTGATAAGTAATAGCAGTGAACTTTTGTTTACTTTTAATTTGTTATGTACATGGAAGTTTATTTCACTTCATTGCAAAATTTAAATACACGCTGCGTAATAATTATGAAACTGTAATCTACCTGATAAGATCTGCCCAGGATAGAAATGATAGTTCAATGCATTGTGTTTACAAATTCTTTTTGATTAAATATTTAAAACATGCTTTTGTTTAGAGAGCAGTCTTTTGCTTTAAAAAGACAAAATTTTGATTTTGTTATAAACATTATTGTTGAGAATTTTTACATGTTAAAAAGTTATGAGTTTTTAAAAGAAAGTTTTTTTTTACTTCAGTAAACAATTAGTTAAACTTTTAGACTATTATCTTGGTCAAATGTGATCAAATCTGATAACATAAAGGTAGAATTTTTGAGTAATAATTTTGTGCCAATATCATATTGGATATACATTTTTTATTTTTGATACTTTTATAGGACACAAATGGTGTTCTACATTTTTTTTATTTAATCTTTGTATTTCTTACAGGAGTTGCGTCTTATTTTTATAAGACAGGTTTTTGTGAACGAAGGCGATCGTTTTATCTTTGGGTTTCCACGTCCGTCCTTAGAATTGTGCTTTGCTCTTATCGTGATTATCTCAGGACTTGGTGGCGCCTATTTAATTTTGTTTAGTTTTTGTTTGAAAACAAAATTCGACTTACCGCCCCCACTTCTTATTGCTCTACCCAGGAATAGACCCCTAGCTATGTCGGAAGATGGCCCTTTCTTCGATTCTCTGTGAAGGAAACGGAAGATTTTTGTGCACTGGCGCCCATTTATAAAATTACGTTTCGCTGGCGCCCAACAATAAAAATAAGTTTCACTGGCGCCCATCCAACAACAAAAATTCGGGTCAATACAGGATGTTCCATTTAAAATAACGACAGGAATGCCGACTTCCGTTATAACCGGAAGTGCTAACGTATCGAAACTATTTTAGACGTATAGAGCACCTTTGATAACCCCTTAGTGCAAATTTTCAGATTCCTCCTAACATTGGTCTTCCATATACAAGTGACCTCCCACTTAAAAAAACACCCTGTATATTGTTGTGGTCTGATATGCCCGACGTTGGGCGTCAATAAACGATACTGTGGATTGTAGATTATTATAGTAAAAGTGTTGCCTTCATTATTTTGTTAGCCCTATTTAAAATAAAACCACTAAATCAGACATTAAACTTATTATGATTCGAAATACTCTTACAAAACAATCTTTCAAATAATACATTGCTGCCAGAGTACAAGGGGATAAATCGTCATTTTGGACAAACAGTTATTCTTTTTAATCTTTCTTGGGAATAAAACCACTTATATTTGTTCAAATGATCTTTATTTACGTTTCGATCCATGACCTAGGATCGTTGTTAAAATGATAAAAAATTTTAAGTTTGATATTTATGACACAAATTGAAGGTAACTTTGATTTATTAATTTTTGATTTGAATACATTAGGTGAAAATTTTAAAGTTTAGAAGACTACTTTCAATTTGTGTTGCGTCTTGGGAACGACGTTTTAAGGTAGTCAATACGCTTAGTGAAATCAACTGATTAATTTTTATATAGTCAAATTTCATATAAATTCCATCACTTGATATTGGAACATTTTTTAACATCTTTCTACTTATACGGTTGAGGTGGTGATTATTAATGAAGTGTGTGATTACGTTACCGTAAGGCGTAAGCAGCCGGAGGCTGCTAATATGCCTATTGTTATGTAATTAGTTGTTGTATGTATAAATAGAAATCATGTATGTAGGCTGTATTTCATGTTAATATCGCAAGAAAACTCCAGGAAAAACTTGCAATGCTACCTAGATATTGGGGCATTTGATTTTCATTTGTAATTTTTTTTGTTATTTCTTTTAGCAATGGAATCTATTGTTTACTAAAAGTTTGTAACGAGTATATTTTCTAGCAATATTTTTACAAATATCTAATTTAATTAATTCATTGAAAAGTCAATTTAAATATAATAACGCTACACAATCTACGTGATAAATATTATATATTGTTGAAAACAATATAAGCTTTCGATTTGAGAGTATAAAATTTTAAATTAAGCGGTGACAGAAAATGCCATTTGTTAGTGTCACTATAAGAGCTCCTTCCTTTTGATGATTGTAAAATCATAACTGTTGTCAGACGGCAGCATACGTCAATAGAACACTTCCACCTGAGCTGTTGTTAGAGAAAGTCAATTGTTCTTTAAATACAAGAACATGACGTTGCAGACCATGTGTTGGAAGCACCAAAAGATTAAAGTCGTTTTCAAGATGAAATCGTCTCGGCGAAGCTCATTTTATGTCCACGCTTGGCTGGTATTAGTTCGCATAAGACGGGACGTTAAATTGTTTTAAATGGCTTTAGGATAACAGTAAGTATTACTGAGTTTAAAGCCTTATTAATTTAATACTTGCAGTGCAGCTTACTATAATTTAAGAAAATTATAGAATTTATTTAGTAATCAATGGAAAATTTATTCGCAATTATTTGAAATTTTACTTTACATGGTAGTCAATCTGGCGTGGTTCAGTTGTTTGATGTGGACGCACGTGATGTTTTGTTAGATATTCAGTATCCAGCTAATTGGATTGTGTGGTAATGGAAATTCCTAATTTGTAAATGCTGAAACAAGAAGATTACAATTTATTAATTATCATTCCGGGTATGGTCCTAATACCTTGCAAGTATTTTTCTGATGGATTAACATCTGGTATGTAATTTGCGTTTTTTAAATACGTCAGCTGTAACTTTTGGCATAAAAGACAAATAAGTTTTGTTTGTTCACGTGGAAATTTTCTAGTTCATTATGTGAATGACAAACAAGCTATTTTTAAACTTTGGTGAAAGGAATCTATAAAGCTTCATTTTTAATCTTTGCATTAGTACTAACAAAAAATGGTAGATGTCGATATAAATATAGAAAAGGTTAACTTTCAGATTTAACGAAAATTAAAGCGATTATTTGAATTACAAATTATTTTATCTTAGAGAACTAAAATGTTACATTTTGCATTTCATTAAATATTAATTGGAACATGTAGTACTACCCAGACCAAATAAAGTTGTAATATAAATTTAATTTATTCAAAAACTCAAATTTAATCATTTTCAAGTATAAATTTTGCAAGACTTTACTAATGTAAAAACTACTATATTCTATTTGTGAGAGATGCAGATTATTACCAAGTACATATTTCTCATTATTATTATTTAATTAAATTTTTAAAGAAGATGTTTTGTCAATGGTTTAACTACAATTTGAAGGAATAGATTTTCATTTTGGTTAAGACCATTATTATTAGTTGGAATGAATGATTATAAATTAATTATAAATTTTTGAAATGAGTGCACAAACTGTGCTAGACTTGTCTTTATCTGTTTACAGGTGAAGCAGTGCATCTTTAAAGGTCAATATCGAGCCATAAGGTAAGAAAACTTTAGGGATTGCGTTCCTGTAATATTTTGTATAGCGGTATTTGAGTATAGGTTTCCGCATTCGCCTTATACAAAAGACTCAAGTAAGATCTTCTTGGTATACAAAAATTCGGTGGCGCCATCTATATTCTCTATATTTTTGGTCGCAGTCCAACCCCGACCCAAAGCTCATGTTCTACCCAGAGCAAACAGCTCGACTAGCCGCTTAGCCTTTGGAGGTTTCCTCATCTACGAGCCATTTTCCACCGAAACTTACCGTGGGCTCTTTACGTCTACAGGAAATCCTCGTCATCTATTCTTGTGCCTTTCAGCTGGTCACATAGGAGTAATATATTGCCCCTTGCTAAGGCAAAACCTAATAAGTTACAGATTCGTTTGCTACGTTATTTTTATGTAGGGTTGTATAAGCAGCTTCTTTGATTTTTCATTTTTGGTGGTTTTCTTCTTTGTCAATAATTTTTGCGTCTTCCCATTTTATTTAATGACTGAAGTCCCATGCATGTTGGCAAATCATGGATTTTTCAAATTTTTATTTTTATATATGATTTATGTTCTTTAATCTAACTTCAAATGATCTGGAACTTTCCCTATGTAAAACTTGTTACATTCTGCACGGTATTTTGTAGATGCAGTTTTTGAACTTTGTATTGCGTTTTTGGGTTTTGTCTTTGTTAGTTGTGTTCTTATTCTGTTGTTGGTTTTAAATACTGTTTCGGTTTTAAATTTGTTTCCTATTCTTTGGATTCTTTCTGGGAATCCTTTTATGTATGGTATTAAGAGCATTTTTTGATGCGTATCGTTTTTCTTCTTTTTTTATTTTTTAGGACTTTATTCATTTCTTTTTCTATGATTCTTCTATAATACTTGTTTTTTATTAGTGTACATTTGATTAGATCTTTCTCTTTCTTTAAAATTTCTTCGTTTGAAGATATTAATTTTGCTCTCATACATGGTTTTGATAATTCCTCTTTTGAGGCGGTGTGGGTGATTTGAATCGAAGTTTAAGTATCTGTTTGTGTGTGTTGGTGTTCTGTATACTGATATATTAATTGTTGCACCGTTTTTGCTAACTAGAATATCTAAAAATGGAAGTTCTCCTTGTTGATCTAATTCATAAGTGAATTTAATAGTTGGTTCTATTTTGTTAATTGAATCTACAAAGTTTTTAATCAGTTCAGTATTACGAAGCCAAATAGCATAGACATCATCTACGTATCTCCACCAGATTAGTGGTTTCAATTCTTGTGTGAATATTACATCTTTTTCGAATTCCTCCATGAATATATTACTAAAAATTGACGATAGTGGACTTTCCATTGCCACTTCAAAGCTCTGTTTGTAGAATTGGTCATTTATTTGAAAATATGTGGTATGGACGCTTAAACCAAGTAATTCCATAATTGATGATATACTTAGTTTTGTTCTTTCTTTAAGGTTGTCATCTTTTTCTAGTTTGTTTTTTATAATATTAAGTGTTTTGTTTACAGGGACATTTGTAAAGAGATTTACTATATCAAAACTTACTATTGTGTGTGTATTTTCAATTTTTAGGTTTTTATGAAAGAGGCCGTTTTGCCTGCTAATGGATTTATAATTTTTAGGAGAAACTTTGCTAAATTATGGCATGGTGAATCTATGGAGCTTACGATAGGTCTTAAAGGAACGTCTCTTTTATGAATTTTTGGTAGACCGTAAAAGTGGGGTGGTTTACTGTAATGTGGGACCATTTTGCTTGCTTCTTTCTTTGTCTTCGAACTCATTTTTAAATTTGTATAGAGTTTTGTATATTTTATTTTCAATTGATTTTGTTGGGTCCGTTTCTAAACTGGTGTAATTCTCAGTGTTCAACAGTTCGTTGACTTTTGTGTTCTAATCGTTTTTATTCATTATTGCTGTTGCATTGCTTTTGTCAGCAAGTAGAATTATAATTGAATTATCGGTTTTTAGATTGCGAATTGCTTTTATTTCGTTACTGCTTACATTTGGTTTTATTTTGTGGTTCTTTTCTATTTCAATTTTGCATCGTACTCTAAATTTGTTTGCTTGATCTTTTCGAGTTGGTTTGCTGTTTTTCAATACAGCTGATTATTTCAAAGGTTGGTATTGATTTTGGCGTTACTGCAAAGTTCAGGACTTTTCACGTTAAGCGTATTGGCTACCTTAAAAGCCGTTCCCAGGACGCAACACAAATTGAAAGTACTCATTCTTCTAAACTTTAAAATTTTTACCTAATGTATTCAAATCAAAAATTAATAGATTAAAGTCACCTTCAATTTGTGTCATAAATGTCAAACTTAAATTTTTTTATTATTTTGACAACGATCCTAGGTCATGGATCGAAACGTAAATAAAGATCATTTTAACAAATATAAGTGGTTTTATTACCAAGAAAGATTAAAAAGAATAGATAACAAACCACAACAAACATACAGAAACTGAGTTCTTAGTGCAGTCTTGTACTCCATATAAAAAGCTATATTTTGGTATATTGGGATATCTTATAAACAAATGAATCTTCAAGTTAAAATGAAAACTGAATAGGTCAGTTTGGGTAAAAGCGAGTAAGATATATTGTACCTTTTTACTCAAAGCTTTTTTTATATGTGTTCGAGTAAATGAGGATAATTGCAGATGTCCCTTTTTATCCAAACTATATTAGCTGAACTGCTGACCAAACCTGTTGTTGTATCTGTACTTATATTACATTTACAGTAAGTGAATCATCTTAAGTTGGTGTTTTTGTTTGTTAATATAGTAAAATCATGTTTAAATGTAGAACATTAGAAATAGTTTCTCGATTTATGGAAATATCAAAACTTCTGACATCCCAAACACGTTTAAAGGTATGTAAAATAAAATAAAGAGTCAGAAATACAAACCGTTTTATAACTTACACTTTTTGGTTAATCCAAACTTCAAACAAAACACTAGCTATGATCGTTCACTTCTTTTATATGTATACTATCGTAGTGTACGTCAGTGTAGGCTATTACAATAAATTATTATTTATTTATTGTTTGTTGCAGGTCTGTTTGTGGAAACCTGCGACAGTAATGTGGAACCTGAGACTAAGAAACAAGCAATAAATTCGAGAGAAGAGGTATATGCAAAAATAGTTCACTAATAATTAAGATCGGAAAGTGTAGATAGATAGAAGAAGTACAGACAGAAAATGCCTTTATAGCAATCGAGGATGAAAGGCCTACATCGATAGAAGTACATACCTTAGATGATGTTGTAATAACTGAGAATGAAATATTTGCATTGCTAGAATTATAAACGGTAAACGATATTATAATGATTGATAATAAAGATCCTGACTTGATACAAGAAGAACAGCTCGAGAAAGATGTACTGATAACTAGAAATGAAGTGTCTGTGTTGGTACAAAAGGAACAGACTTCAAAAGTGAGAAACAAGACAGGTATGCTATTGGGCTATAAGTTACATTCTTCAAAAATTTTTCAATATCCGTACCAGTACTCTAATGCATAAAAGTGTACGTGCTTTAGGATTTAAAAAACAACCATGAACACCATGGTAAAGCAGATCGTTCTATTCTTAGTCCTATACTGCAGAGCCACGAAGGTTATGCTTAGATTTTTAACACCAAAAACTACAGCGTATACAAAAATTTAGTATCACATATCTGTACGAAAACGTACTTGTTCAGGTTTACTTCCGGATTCAGAAACCTGGTTAGATTCTAATGACGACCCCCCTTACGAACCTGAAAGTAGTGCTTCCGATGACTCAGATCAGGAGGAAACTAGACTTTCGTTAGTTCAAACCAGATAAAAGAAACTTTAAAATGTTATAACAAAAGCAGATATCAACCAAAAAGGTGTGGGTGTTGAGAAATTTAAAGATCATACGGGTACCGCTAGATTAAAGAAAAAACAAAAAAAGAAAGTCAGTGAAGGGAAAATCTAGAGAAATACGAAGCGGGAGAAAAACAAAAAAAAACAAGAAAAGAGTACACAATTGAAAGTGGTAAGTTGGTAAAAGCAAAACAATGGAATCCAATAAAGAACTGCAAAAGAATGCGTAAGGAGCGTGTAGTGGAAGAAGACCTCAAGAAGCTATTTTATGAACTTTGGAGTATTGGAGATTACTCAAAAAGAGTATTATATTTATCATGCCTTATAACAAATCATAAAAAGATTTCACATTCAAAAAAGATCAAAGAACCTAAAAAACCTAAAATAGGTTGTCAACAAATGAGTATCACTTAAAAGTCAATGCTAATTTGGTACAAGTTTGCAAGAGATGTCTTCAAAAAACTTTTGATGTTAACAAATTAGGCACTAGAAAATATATGCAACAAGTAAAAAGTTAACGTGTTAGGTATAATTGTAGGTGATGAAAGGAATAGAAATGAACCACCTAATAAAATACGACATCACATTCTATCTATCCAATCATATGAAAGCCATTACTCTAGACGGCATACAAATGAAAGATACCTTGCTATCTCACTACACATTGGCGGAGTTGTATAAAGAATATGAAAAACTTGCGCTTCAACCAAACCAATAAGCCGTTCATTGTACTCACAAAATTTTCACAATTTGGATCTGAAAATAAAATTTCCTAAAAATGATACGTTTACACATGTGACAAACTTACAATGGAAATATGCTTAAGTGAAGGGAAAAGATCTGTATTACCACAACTTTTGGTTAATCATCATGAATTGGCAGAGAAAGCATACCAAACAAAGGATTTAGACAAAAAATCAGCTTCACCTGATGAATCTATGAAAACTTTGACTTTTGATTTGCAGTCATGTCTCCACCCAACTCTTCTTGAAAGCTCAGTTGTTTTTTGCAAAAGACAGTTGTGAACTTTTAATTTAACCATACATAATAGTATACACAATTAGTTTTTGCTATGTGGTGTGAGCAGATGCAGGTAGAGTATCTAACCGAATCGCATCTTGTGTCACTAAAGTTTTCATATACTCGGACATGTGTGGTGGCCAGAATCTGGTGGCCAGTTGTCAAAAATTATAAATTTATCAACCAAATTGATCATAAGTTTTTGAGCTGCCTTAGTACAGTCACAAATTTTATCTTGTCTGTTAAAATCGAGTAATTTTCGTGGAATTCAGCCCCTCCAGTTGTAAAACCTACATATAACCATTTTCTAGTTAGCGCTTGAAGTAAGCGGTGGTGTTTTACGGAGCTCCCTCTTCAGCAGCAAACAAGTAAGTTTTTATGTAGAGTTATTTAATATATTTTTATATTTAAAACTTTATTATTTATTGTATTTAATTTTGTTATTGTGTAGCATTAATTTTAATACAAAAGGTAGTGTAATAAAACCAAAAACAATTTTAATGGATTAAATAACAAATAAATCGCATTTTTCATTAATTTTTAAAGTAAAATCCGCGTTTAAAACAAGGTAAATTAAATTTCGGGTTAATAAACCAAACAACTAATAAACTAGCACCTCAAAATAATTTCAAAATAATTCAATAGGCGTTTTTACTAAATTTACAGAAAAACCCCATAAATCGTGAAAAAACAGCGTAAAATTATCAAATAAATTCGAGAAAATTTTGTAGTGTGCGTGTAATAAAATAACAAATTAAAAACCAAAATTTAGGGCCTTTCTGAATAAAACAAATAGCTTAAAAATTGTAAATTTGAAATAATTTAAATATAAATATTCCGTATTTTAAGTCAACGCGTACTTAAACATTCTTAAAGTCGAGCTTTTAGTTAGTGTAATTAGTGGTGTAGCACTTGAAACTCGTACCAGGCACCGAGTACATACGAGATAAGTGCCTTTCCGGTATCGCATTCTGATAGTGCGTGTTATATTTGTTTATTTCTATGTTTAAATTTAAAGTGCAGTATTTTATAATTTTGATATTTTAAAATAATTAGTTTATTTAAATTTGATTTGGAGGTTTAAAAAATTTAAAATAAATAAATAAATAGCCTTGTTTACGGTTCATTTTTAGTAGAATTATTTTTATGAGCCAACGATTTTATTTGGTCGTATTTGTTATTTTCACGTTTAGTGTTTATGGTATTTTTGTTAAATTTGAAATTTAATTTGGCAGTTTGAAGTTTAATTAAATAAATAAATACAGGGTTGTTTACGGTTTATCTTTAATCAAAGTACTTTTACTGGACTAACGTTTTACCTTTGTAACGGTCAGGTCTTTTTTTTTGAGTTGCGTTTTCTGTTGGTTATTGTTTTGTCGTTAGCTTTGTTAGCATAGTGGTCCATCGAGACGAAAAGCTGTTAGCGAGGAAGAAGAGGGGAGATCGATCGGAGCCAGCTAGGTCGGAGCATGAGGGCACTATTGGGAAGGAAAAGACTTAAGGTTGTGCTGAAGGATGTAATGCTATAGACTCAAGAGGAGATGGAGGGCTCAGAGAAGGAAACTGTATCTGTGGCGGTTGTGTCGGAAAAGTCGGGGCCTCCGGCGGTGGTTGCGGCGTCTAAATTGCCCTCTACTTCAATAATGATAATATAGAGAAAAATGAAAATTAGTATAGTTTAAATCACATAAAAACAAAACAAAATTACGAAAGTTTCATCTTAAACCCAGGATAAGCCTATGTTGAATGTACCATGTCAAGTACTCTCACTAAGTTAATCCAACCTCTTATCTCAGGAGCATTGAATTAATTCCAAACACAACAGTTCATTAATGCTTTGCATTTTGAACATAAACTTCTCTCACAAGAATTGAGTTTTGAATAAATTATGTAAGACCTTAACCAGGCCTAAGTCAAAAAAGGTTAATTTTCAATGAATTCGATCTCCGTAGACATAGCTCCAATAGATTTTAATTTACGTTGCTTAAATCTGAGCAAGATACGAACAGCAATTAAAGTAGTATTTAAAATTGAATCGAGAATTGGGATACTTTTTGATGCAATATTTAAAGTACTATCCCAAGCCCTAAAACAACCCCATTACACACTTAATTTAAAATATCCTGGTAAACATACGATTAGTCAAAATCAAAGAAAAACAAACTAATTGCAAACACTTTCACTAACAACATGTGTACTTGTACTAAATTATATTGGGTCAGTATTTTAAATTGCAACACTAGTTTCCAGAACAACAGGAATCCTTCTCCAGAAACGTTGGGTCGTCTGTGCTTTTTTCAAAATTGTCGGCAGTAGTTGGCTGCTGAGTTTGCATTTGATGCGGGTTCAGCAGCCGCGTAACAAACTTTCTACTGGCACGTTCCATCTTTAAATCATCTGACAGGATTGCGTGAATGGATCCATGACACATCCCCACTTTTTGTGTCAACTAATCGATGATCATTTTTCGGTCTGATTTAATTATCCGTTTCAATCTCATGTTTCTGGGGGTTGACGATTTCCCACTGCGGCTCACGTCTTCCAACGATTCATGTACCCCACAAAATCTTATAAACTACTCGTAAACGGCTGCTTTATTTAAAGAATGTTTATAAAAGAATACGCAACTAATCTATAATTAGTCACGTAATTGTATAGAAATTGCTTATAATTAATTTAGCTAATTTAAACTTTCAGAGTCTATTATAATTTACTGCTCATGAATTGTATTGAAAGACGAAATAATCTTGTAGGAAGTTTTTGCTTCGCGCAGAAAAAAGGTGTGTAGGGTAAATTAGCAATTTATACCAGTTATACTGAAAGATTATTGAGCACATTTCATTTGCAATACAGTATACCACAAAGCTACTTATGTAATAGTTAAAATTGGTCAGCGTTTTATAGTTATGACATTTACCTTCTTCAGGTGTTACATGCCGAAAATCGGCTATATATCATATTTAGTTTAAGTTTAAATTTGTGAGTAAATTCCCGCCATTATTTCAAATAGACTTGTGCATTTCCGTCATTTCGGACAGTTGCGTTTGCGCAAAAGGAATGCGCAGACGCGGAGTGATGGCGCAAGTGCGCGGTGTGTGACACGACATTATTAGCCAACGAGACGTCGAACAGTGACGTTTACCTGTGTCGTTCTTTTGTCTTTTCTGTTTCAGGAGGTAGGTTTCCTCTTTATCTTGCTTTATCGTTCCTTACCTGGTTTTTCCTTCGTCCTACCTACGATCAAAAAAGAGGGAATACATTAAATCTGGATTCAACGAGGGCATGACGTAACCCACACCCCAAACAACGCCCAAACGAGATCCATAAAAATCAGCATGGCCCCTGCGCAAGGATGACCGCAAAATCGTGAAAAGTTCCACATATTTGGGTGAGTGCCTTTTATCTTTTTTAGGGTGCATCTTGTATCACTGTAAACATATTTGGTATGTGATACAATTTGATACGAAATTATGTCATAATCTCTTTGTTGTGCAATAATGTGAACGTGGATAGTATCCGTGCTGCCAACTGTGGAAGTGGCTCTGAACACGCGGACGCGGGGTTATAACAGTTGCGCCGGGAATATAACACAGGGTCATATAATAAGTAAAATGTAGAACTGAAGAGGACAAGAGAATAATAGTACCGTAATGAATCAAATTAAGCATGTGAGACGCTAAGCGTCCTTGTGTTAATTATTATCAATAAATGAATAATAAGTGTTGCTCATTTGATTATTTATCTTGGGTCAAAGGTCAGAAGGCGATCAAATAAAATAGGAAGGATGACATTACAGTAAAACGCAAAACACGAGAAGCTAACGAAACATTATTGTCGTTATCGGTGATGGGTTTTTCCGCGATATTATTATCGGCGATGAAAAATGGATTTATCATTATGACCTTAAAGAAGAAAAAGTATGGATTATCGTCATTAAGAATGACCGAGCTAAAGGAACTTAAAACAATTATATAAGCTGTCAAAATTGTTTTGACCTTTTTTGGGACGCTTAATGTGTTTTCATGACTGAATATTTGCAAACACTACATTTGATTTTTCCAATGCTCCACCTGAAGATACAGCATTGGTCAGGAAGCGAGTTTTTTCTTGGAAATTTTGAATCTTGCCAAACCATTGCTGTTCCAAGCAAGGTGAGGATTTTTAACGTGCGCGACAATACACACACACACACACACACACACACACACACACACACACACAGATGCGTACGTGCGCGCGCGGGAACTACATTTTACCTCACATCCGAGGGAGTATTTTTGTAAAAAATGCTCGCCTAACATTTAAAGGGTCATGTCTGGAATCGAAACAAGGACATTGGAGTTAGTAGTCACACACAAACCACCTAAGCTACGGAGCTGTCTCGAATTGAAGACCGCAGCAGCCAATTGAATTTGAAGTAACTTGCCAGAATGGTCTATTAACGGGGGGACGTTACCGAAAATGGGTGCAACCTAGGGATCGACATATTGAAAACGAAGGTAAATAATGTTGTAAAATAAATATGCGATGTTGTCTCTAAAGAATCGGGTCTTTATCTGTTTTAACTATATTGAACTATACCACTTAATGAGTATACATTACTTTTCAGTCGGGTCGTTTCTCATCGTAATAAAAATGTTTCAATCTCTGTTTAGCTCTTCCATAAACTACATGCGTTTAGAATATTCTACCCTTTTCTGTCAACGAAAAAATGTTAAGTCGTTCGATGACGCACAAAAAATTACTAATTTCGATGACATTATTATAAATTAGTCCTGAAAGTGAATTGGGAGTTACCTGAGGCACGGATAACTACAATTTTTTGTAATCCCAAAATTTCTGTATAAATTTTTAATACCATTCATTCATTTACAGAATAATTATAGGATACCTTTCCAATGTGAGTGAAATCGATTGTAAATTATACCATTAGAAAATTAATTAGAAAACAACCTCTCACAACAATGTCAACTTTTGACATGAGAAACTTGACAGGTAACAAAACATTCTTGCAATTTTACCGACAAACGATGCCGCACTGTCCATTCTGGTCAAAAAGTCAAAATATATCAGCTCATCCGTATGGGTGGTATCATATTACCAAGTTTTACCAGCAAAAGCTTTCAGTAAAAACTTTTATGTTCCGTGTAAATCGAAATAATAGCTGTAGATATTTCAAATAAAGGTACAAAGTTAAGCGGCGCCTTTTTAACGAACGAGAATGCTAAGAAGATTAGTTCGCTTTGACAGTTTGTGGTAAACAAGGTTAAGTAATTGTAAGGTTTGAGATGTAAACATATATCATTGTATTGTTACCTACGTTACGGCGTCAGGTATAAAATCAGTACAAAAGGAAAGAAAGCATGATGAAGAAAAAGAACACGCGGCGTTATTTACAAAGGTTGGATCTCTTTCAGAAGGTAGCTGAAGCTGTATCATGTGTCCGTTTATAAATCTGTTACACAACATGCACCCATTTAATGGAATTAATAAATTCAATGGAATAAAATTGGCAGTGCCAATGGCGATTCACTTTTGTCAACGGATTAAATATCAGTGATTTTTATTCGGAGAATATTTTATATACGTTTTGATTTTTGTTTCCGCACATAATTTGCTCATAAATAAATAACAAAGTATGTATTTCTATTTTAAGTTGTTTCAAAGCTTCGACTAAATTAAATGATATGAATTTGACTGCACGGCATGGAGGCATGCGTCGTAGAAGATAGAGAACGATACTGTGCTTAAAATGAGCCTTATTGTTCTTTAAAAATAGGTCATAAAAAGTAAGCAAGAAAAAGGTACAAACTAAAACCGGAGCGCGAAAATTTAGCTGCCATAATTAAGTTGCCTATAATACGGAATTGTCCGATCGTACACTGGCGTAGCTCTTTTGCGGCATAATGTTATAGGAAATTTAAACAACGGTCTGTTATTTTCAAAATCAGTATGAAAAATAGATAATGCAAAAGCGCCTTTGACAGTACAAACGAATTTTTCTAACGGCCGTCTGTGGAGGCGGAAATTACATTTATAGAGGAAAAAATGCTTCTTGGTTTAATGCGGACCTTTTATTTTCAAAACTAGTGAAAAGATGGATAATTTTTAGCGCATTTGGCGGTGCATTTGAATTTTTCTTAGCGCCCGTCCGTGTGGACGGCAATCGGATTTATATAGAAAAAAAAACCTTTTCCCTTTTCGTGATTTTATGTAACGACTTATTTTCAAAACTAGTGAGAAAGCTACATAATTTAAAAACGTTTTTTACAACCCAAATAAACTTTTCTCAGCGGCCGTCCTTCAGGGCGGAATTTGCATTGAAGAAAAGGAATCGTTTTCCTGGTTTTATTCCGTGTGGTTACTCATCGGTGCGTCCCAGGTGGCGGATAGGGGGCCAGTGTTGCGGAACGAGAAATCGTTTGCTGCCATCGGGCTTTATAACAGACTAAGCCTAGCACACACGGTGATCCAGAAAGTTGAATGGCTCAAACCCAACAATACACAGGGAACCGAGTGTACGCCTGCTTGGTCCCACAACATGAAGATTAGGCAAATCCCATATCGCAGACCACACCACCAAAACCCCTGCCGCTATTGGGCTGGTACACAGGTACACAGTGATGATGGTGGTTGAGTCTCGCTTGAGGCGGGCCAGTTCCTCAGGTTCTGATAACACACCACTTTGGCTTCGATTTCATCTAGGCTGGAGGTCGAGACTAACTCATTTTGATCGATCGACTGTGTCGTCGGGTCAAAACACCGACTGTGGTGTCGAGGTTCGGCAATCTAGTTTGGGCTCCGTGGTGGGCCGGGAGCTAAGAAGACGAATATTTTTCGTCATAACATGGATTCTATTAGTGATACCGTTGACTCAGAGGGTGCGTCATCGAACACTCAAACACCCTCAACCTATATCGCAGGTTTCACCAAACCAGCAAGGTAGACTTCAACAGACTCAAACGAGGCAGTACAATCATCCAGAGTAGTGGCAACAACAGCGCCCACAGAGGAAGCGTCTGGCGATTCTGGCTGTATCTGTGTCTAAACAACCAACAGCGCAACCTATGGATCTGCAAACGCTCTCGACCTCGAAAGCTCTCTCCTCCCAAAGGGCCACAACGGTTAAGACGGGTGAGAGTAATAGGAGAGCGAGATCCGATGACAACCCTCCTCAAGCTAGACCCCTGAAAAGGGAGTGCAGAAGCGTTACTATTCGCGTTGCCGGCGGCGACTATAGAGAGGCACTCTCTAGGACGAACATTTCTTAAAATGATTGTCAGAAGCGGTACCTTCCTAAATTGTGGGAAGCTGCACACCTAGACGTTGTCCAGGTTGCTTCCCAGACTGTTGAAAGCAACCCTATGGATTTTGGGTCTCCCGGAAAATATAGGGGTTGTACTGAAGCGTTTGTGGGTGCAAAAGTCCTGGGCAGAAATTCTAAGATTGTGCATCTTCCACACTGGCACTAGAGACCAACCTCAAGGAAGTCTGGTGGTCTTTCGCATTACGGAGGATGCTAAGGCCGTTATAGTTAGTATGGGAGGGAAGCTACACTACAAGTTTACCTCCCTTAGTATTCGTTTTCAGAATCCCACAACTGAGCAGCAGCAACTACAGCCTGAGTCTGTGGGACATCATCAACCTGAGTCTCTCCAACAGCAAGCGCCGGCTGGAGAAGCAGGACCGTATAATTTGAGTAAGGAGCGCTACATTTGCGATCACGTCCTCATTGCTCCACTCGAAGGCGCTACATTGGGTTTAGACACGAATAATTACGTGCTCCATTTAAATCCGACTTCAAAATTAATTAATCTTTAAATATAATTTATAAACTAAAACTAAAGCCGCCGGCTATGCCTACCGGTACGACCTGAATGGTCGACTTAATCCAAATCTAGCTAAATTAGTATTTACTAAAGGATTCGAATTTTTAAGCATACGTCAAATTTATTAATAACCAAACCAGCTCTTTGTTTGTACTTTATACATTTTACAATATCGTCTCCTGTGGTCTAAATAATCTATTCTTTCTACAGGTTAAATTCGTCCCTAACGTGGGACCATTGTTCCCTAACTGACTTATTCTAATTTCAATCTTCACTTCTATAGGTTATACGACCAAAAACTGGAAAAACGCCAAATAAAACAAATCTAACGACAGAACAATAAAATATGTAATGTACCAAACAGGTATGGGAGGGGCGGGCCAACAACCACCGGCTGTCTCAAACAGCCAAATGGACATCACCAACTCTGTCTCCAACCTAGTTGAGTGGTTGGTCAAGGAGTGTAGGAGGACGTCACTGGATAGGTATACCTGTGATGTTCCAAAGTAATTGCCAGTAGTTTTTAGTACTGATGGCGTGACTCATTATACAACTAAACCTGCGACACCGTCAAGCGGCTGCAGGTACCCTATACAGACCACTGAGTGTAAAGCAGGACATTTTCCTAATCCAGGAAACTTGGTGGTAAACTCGAGGATCTCGGGTTTGGGCTACCTAAATGGCACCATCTTTTCTGCTGGTGATCAAAACAAGCCCAGGGTATGTCCTTATACACCCAGGCACATTAACGCTCTATTATTGCCGCAATTGAGTGCCGGCGATGTTGCGACCATTCAGATAAGCTGCAACATCGGGGCGAATATTGACGTAATTCTGCTTTCAGCTTGCTTTTCAATAGAAGCGGACCCCCTTCCTGCTGTGCTGATGGAGATCTTCGACTATTGTGAAAGGTACAATAAACGTCTCATTATTGGATGCGATTTTAATGCTCACTATTCGACTTGGGACAGTGCCAAAATCAACCTACGTAGCAGGGCACTACTTGAATTCATCAACAGCAAAAACTTGGAGATTCTATACTGCGTGTGTGAGTCGATGTTTGATACAGCACGTAGGCAAACGATTATTGATCTCGCTCTGGCTTCGGTAAGTATCTCAATACACATTGTGAACTGGCGAGTGATGCCTTGGGAAACCCTACCTGACTACAGAATGCAATTTTTTAAGATTAGAGAAGCTTATGTGGCCCGCAAAGAATACAAGAATCTAAAGTGTACCGACAGGGAAGTCTATGCAGACTATGTGTATGTCGGGTCCAGATCCCACCCCAAACAGGAAACCCTACTTCGACAGAGGAGGTGCAAGAAATATCTGATTTTCTTTAAACGTCGATAATAGAATTCTTGTCCGGTTAAAACTGCATCTACTCGTGACAACACCCCATGGTGGTATAACGAGCTTCAGATGCTGCGAGAAACCTTGAGCAGACTGTTGAACAAGGCTAAAAACTGTTAAAGTATGGCCGACTGGGAAGCTTATAAAAGCCAACAGGGACTGTACAAATCGGAACAAAAAAGACGTCAGAGAGACTTGTGGAACACCTTCTGCAGCTCTGTAGAATCTACCAAGGTGTCTTCTCGTATAAATAGAATCCTGTTTAAAGATCCCCGACAGCAATCATGTTACCTTAAGCGTAAGGATGGGTGGTTTACCAACCATGAGAAAGAGACGACTAAGCTACACTTAGATACACATTTTCCCGGCAGTGTATCTCTGTCCGTTGCTGGGATGGACGCCCACTCATACATCCCTGTGGCGTTCGAATGAACAGTTTCTACCCGAGTAGTGGATGCTGAGAAATTAAGTGGGCTATCTCAACTCTCAAGTTCCCAGGATTGGACGGCGTTTTTCCTGCCCCACTACGGTGGGGTCTGGAGGGGCTGCTTTATTTATTGGTGAGGATATACAGGGGTGTATCGCTTTTAAGTATATCCCCTAAACATGTACTGCTACGAAAGATTTCAGACCCAGGTATAGCTGCTAATAGACTTACGATAATATCACCAGCGACTGGAGAGAAGTGAGAGTGGTGTTTATCCCCAAACCTGGCCGTAAAGATTATTCTTAGGCCAAATCCTACCGTCCGATCAGTTTAAGGTGATTTTTACTAAAGACGCTGGAAAGATTGTGCGAGAGGAAATTACGTCATATATCTTCCACCCAAATCAGTATGCTTACATACCTGGGAGATCCACTGAGTTTGCGCTACATGCTGTTGTGGGGCGGTTTGAGAAATCCCCTGGTAATAGCATGTCAGCATTAGGTGTTTTTATTGACATTGAGTGTGCGTTTAATACAACCACCTTTGAAAGCATAGACGCAGTCCTGAGGAAACATAGAGTAGACGGTACCCTTCGACATTATAATTTTAATAAGGGCCGCTATGCTTGCGACCACGTCCCCAATGCTCCACGTGAAGGAACTACATTGGGTTTAAACGCGAAGTAAACGTTCTTCAAATTAAATATAACTTCAAATTAATCGACCCAAATAAAAATCTACAAACTGAAACTAACACTAAAAATAGGATTTAAATAATGGTATCCCTAGCCTTGATTTTAGAGTGTGTCCGGTCAACAAGACACAAGCAAAAATGAAAAGGAGGAGGGATCCGTAATACCGAATAGCATCTGCCAGCTATGCTCACCGGAGCGACTTGAAGGGTCGTCATGAAACTATCCAATCCTAGCTAACTAATTAAAAAAAAGGATTCAAATTTCTAAGCATGTACCCTTCGACAGCTGATTCAACAGCTGCTGCGATGTCGATGGTTACACGCGTGCGTGGGTAACTCCACTATAAGAAGATTGGTTGGCAAGGGCTGCCCTCAAGACAGCGTTTTGTCATCACTACCATGCAACGTAGCCGACAATGGACTTCGTCAGAGACTTAATGATGCAGGCTATTACACGGTGGGTTATGCGGACGACACTGCCATTGTAGTGGTTGGCAAATTTGAGCAAGTGCTGTGTGACCTTATGAAATCAGCACTTAAAAATACCGAAGGCTGGTATGCCGAGAACTTTTTGTTCATCAACTCCAGCAAAACAGAATGGGTTTAGTTCACAAACATAAAGAAGATAAGGGCATCTCAGCTCCCACTGCTTTTCCAAACTACTGTTGTTGTCCGACCCATGCTATGCTATGGTGCTGTTGTCTTGTGACCCAGAGCCAGACAGATTACAACTGCTAAAGAACTCATTCAATCCAGAGGCTGGTTTGTCTAAACATCAATAAGACTCACAATTACTGCAGCCTTGGAAGTCACCTTAAGCTTCCTTCCGTTGGATTTGCACATGGTGGAGGTGGTGCTTAGGCGGTACTAAAACTGCGGTTTAAAGGATTGTGGAATGACAAAGGGAAAAGACACCAGCACATCTTGAGGGAGGCGGTGCTTGCAGTACCTCTCTTAGGTGGATTGGTTTACTACATGGCACCCAAAATGATCTTCGAGAAGCAGTTCGAGATCTGTATCGACCCAACCGACGCTTCCCCAGCAGATATACTCATCTACACTGATATTTCTAAAACAAACGAAGGTACTGGGGCGGACATCGTTTCAATCGATCTAAACGTTCAGGAAAACATTTTACTAGGCACACAGGCTACTGCTTTCCAGGTAGAAGTTATTGTTATCTAGATACCAAAGCCGTTTTGGAACTTAGGGTCCAAAATAAAATTATTCGCATTTCTAACGACAGTCCTTTCCTGGCGTGGTTTACCAGTGACATCGTACCCTGGAAAAAGTTGCCAACGACAATATCTTAGAGCTGGTCTGGATCAAAAGACGTTCAGGTCACCATGGAAATGAGCGCGCTGACAAATTGGCTATGTGGAGGTCGGCACAGACGTTTGTCGGGCCAAACCATCCATCTCCAGTCGTTATTTGTGTTACTTTCCATGATGTCACAGAATCAATCATCGCTATTGCGACAAGTGGGTGGGTATGGTAAATTGCAGTCAGGCAAAATGCTTATTAAGTCTTCATCACCAGGCACTGCAAAGTAAAGAAAATCTGCACAGGTTAGACCTGTCAGAGGACTCAAAAGTTGAAGCTGCCAGTGGGAGGACGATGCCGTTGAGCAAATTATGTGTACTTGCCCGGTTCTTGCCAAACTTTGCGGATCCAGGCTGGAAGAATACTGGCCGGACACCGCCATTATAAGAGATATGCCTTGGTCTGACATTCTGAAGTTCATCCACAGAGTTGGGTGATTGAGCGAATGAAGGGCAGGCTAAGAATAAGAAGGTAGCACAATGGGCCCGCACTGTGGACTAAGTGCGCGTCGCTTTTCCACCCGTCTGCTGTAGTCCAAATGCGAATCTATAAATCTTGGTTTTATGCAAGGACTTATTTTCAAAACTAGACAGATAATAGAAATTCACTTTTGGCAGTGCAACCGCATTCTCCTTAGCGGCAATTTCTGTAAGCAGAAATTGCATTAGTAGACGCGATAATAACTAAGTAAATAATGTTTGGGGTAGAACATAATTTTGATTTAATATTTTTATGCTGTCTTCTTTCAGATATTCAAAATACCTCTGCGGTAAAATACATTTAAAGTCAATTACAATCACTTGCACGTATTCGTCATATCTCGTTTTTAATGCATTTACCCTCAGAATTTATAATTAATCTGAAGATCTTTTTTTTACATTTTTAATGGTTTGCGATAATTGCCTCATTAAATTCGTTTAAATCCATTTTTGTTACAGTTTCTGCAAACGAAAGCAAATTTAAAAATGTATTCAAAATTTAATCTGTTTTAGTTTTACTTACGATTCTAAACGGACCTGCACCTTGAAGAAATTCTAAAATACTAGAACGGGTAGAATGGCTTGGGTCTCTCAGTGAGCTAAACAGCTTAACTATAGATTTAACCAAATTAGTGGGGTCCTTAGTGAGGAACCAGATTAAAAAAGGTCGTCGAAAGAGGGAAGCAGCTTTTTCGACATTTAAGAGTAGCAGAGACCATCCTTAGACACACTAATGCGATGTGGAAGGCTACAGGAAAGCACCACATTACATCCCAAGTACAAAGCGTACATAGATTGTTATTAATGATGACGGCATCCTCTGAGGTAAAAAATGTCGGAGTCAAAATAGTTCCCGTTCGGATCTCCGAGAGGGGACTACTTCGGGGGATGTGATCCGAAAATATAAAAAAAGTGTCGTGAACATTCTGCAAGTTGGAGCGTGGAATGTCAGAAGTATGATGCAAGTAGGTAAGCTAAATAACTTAAAAATTGAAATAGATAAGTTAGCACTAGAAATAGTAGGGATCAGCGAAGTTCAGTGGCCAGAGACGGGGGATTTTTGGAGTGGAGAATTTAGGGTAATTCACACAGGATCAGAGGAAGGTAATTCGGGTGTGGGGACAACGTGTAGAAAACTACTTACAAAAGAACAAATGAGTATTTATGGTTAGATTAGGATCTAAACAGGTAAATACAATAATAATACAAATATACATGCCCACCTCCAGCTACAGTGAGGAAGAGGTAGAGGCGATGTATAAAGATTTCGAAGACATACTAATATACGTAAAAGGACATGAAAATTTAATAATTACGGGGTATTTTAATGCAGTGGTAGGTGAGGGTTGACAAGGCGTGGCAGTAGGTTTATTTGGTTTAGGCACGAGAAATGACAGGGGAAATAGGCTGGTAGAATTTTGTGACAAGAACAATTTAACTATCACAAACACATTATTTCAACATCATGCTAGATGATACACGTGGAAGCTGCTAGCAGATATAGGAAGATAACAAATAGATTACGTTCTTGTTAGACAATGGTTTAGGAATCAAGTAGAAGACTGTAGAAGCTACCCAGAAACAGATATTGACCCTGATCCCAACTTCGTAATTATGAAGGCTGTTCTTAAATTTAAAAATCTGAAAAAGAGGAATGGAAAAAGGCACTATGACTTAGAGAAACTAAAAGATAAAGATATCCACGAAAGATTTGAAAAAAAAGTCAACTGAATTACTGAAAGATTTCAGAAAAATTTGTCATACTAAGGAAGTAGAAACAGAATGGAATTACATTAAATCCAGCTTAGACATGGCAGCCAGAGATATTCTGGGGTATACACAAAAAGAAAAAAAGAAACAGTGGATAACAAAGGATATCCTGAATCTAACAGAAGAAAGACGAAAATACAAAAATAGATCAGATGAAACAGGAAAACAAACAAGAACAACAAAATTAATTCTCTAGATATGACTATACACACCAAAAAGAAACAGGTACTAAAAACGGAATGGTATAATAAGAAAACGTGGTCGGTAAGGTATATCAGCTACCACTCGCAACATCATATTGCCTACAAAAAGGCTGTGGTAATAGGTTTGGCAGACAGAATCATAAAATTGTCAAATCCTGAATACAGACATATAGCAATTATAAATGCTAAACATGCTCTTGTGGAAAACAATTACCCTAAACACTTTATAGATGCAATCTTTAAAAAACAAATAAATAAATACTACAACATAACAGTAAATAAAGGTAAAAATTTTAAAATGACAAAACGTATATAGCTTTACCATATATTTATGGGTTATCTGAGAATATTCAAAAACTAGTTAAAAAATACGATATATACACAACTCATAAAAGTATTAACCTAAATAAAAATTTATTTACTAAAATAAAAGATAAATTACCTAAAAATAAAAAAAGCACTTATTGTATATAAGATCCCATGCCAAGATGGATGTGACAGTGTAATACATTGGCCAGAGCATGCAGCATCTTGAGAAACTTCTTAATCTTCTTTGGGAATGAAACCACTCATAGTTTTTAAAATCTATTTTATTTACGTTTCGATCCATGACCTAGGATCGTTGTCAAAATAATAAAAACTTCAAGTTTGACGTTTATGACATAAATTGAAGGTTACTTTGATTTATTGATGTTTGTAATATTTGGTTTGAGTACACTAAGCAAAAATTTTTAAAGTTTAAAAGAATGATTGCCTTCAATTTGTGTTGCGACCTGGGATCGACTTTCCTATGGTAGCCAATACGCTTAACGTGAAATCAGGGAGTATCTTGAGAAACGTTTGAATGGACCCAAATGTGATAAAAACAATGCGACCGTCCTAACTAAACATGAAACACAAAATAAACATTAAATTTATTTATGAGAAAACAACAATATTCAAAATTGAACCAAACCAAAGAGAAAGAGAGTTATATGAGATGATTTTTATAACATTAAATTCCACAGCGATTAATGACAAAATAGATATAAAAAATTTGAGTAAAATCTATCATAATTTAATTAAATAAATAACAATTGTAATAAAATAAAACTAAAATACATAAAATTGAGAAATATCGGATATAAATATATACATAAAGGGTATCTCAGAATGTTTTTCGTTTTTGAATTGACCAATACGCGCCAACCGCAGGTAACAGGGGGAGGGGAGTGGACTCAAATGCTTGGCCGGCTTGTTAAGTTTAGTAGCCATGAATCGTTTCACGGGACCACAGCGCGCGTTGTGCGTGCGAGCGTTTTATAAAAATAACAATTCCTACACTATTGTTCGTCGTCTCTGCAGGACAGATTTTAATTTAACAAGCTTAACACATGTGCCAAGTGCCAATTTAATTAAGCATTGGGCGTGCAAGTTTGAAGAGACTGGGAATACAATGCCGGACAAATCGTCTGGGCGCAAAAGGACATCAAGAACGACCTTGAACGTCGACCGCGTTCGCCAGTCTGTTATGGACAACCCACGACAGTCGTTGAGATTGCGCGCAGCTTCTCTTAATTTGAACAAATCTACGGTTCATCGCATTATTTCGAAAAATTTACATTTTCGCCCCTATAAAATTGTAATTGTTCAAGAAATGAAGCCTGATGATCCTGATAAACGAGTCCAATTCTGCAGGACAATGAAAAATCGTTTTAGGAGTTTCAATAACATCTGGTTCTCCGACGAATCGAATTTTCACATCAACGGTCATGTAAATAAATAAAATTGCAAATACTGAGCTCCCGAGAATCTGTCAGAACTGCATCAGAAGTCCCTGCACTCGCCAAAACTTGTTGTTTAGGCTGCCATATCAAGTCAAGGACTTATCGGCCCTTATATTTTTGAGGATGGCCGAGGTCGAACTCAGACCGTTAATTCTGATCGATATTGCCATATGATCCGGACTTTTTTGGCTACAGAAAAGCAAAACTAGAACTGCTACAACCGCAACACCTTTATCCAGCAAGATGGAGCCACTTCTCATGTTACAAATGACTCATTAGCTACTCTTCACAATTTATTCCCTGGAAGAGTGATAAGTCGCCGAGGAGACATCAACTGGCCACCGAGGAGCCATGATTTAACGCCTACTGATTTCTTCCTATGGGGCTACCTAAAAAGTAAAGTTTATAATCCATTGCCACCCAACCTGAATGTTTTGAAGCAAAGAATCACTGTAGAAATCAACCCTATTCCAAGAGCGATGCTCCAGCGAGTGATTGAAAATTTTAGCTCCAGGTTAAATAAGTGTGAACAAGTGAATAGTGCGCATTTGCAAACGATTGTTTTTCATAAATAAACTTCAAGAATTGCTCTTTAAATAACCATAAATAAAACGAGTTTTAATTGATATTGTTGTTTTTTATTTAACATCTAAAAATGAAAAACATTCTGACACCCTTTATATTTAAAATAGATGATCAGGTTAACTGGAGTGATAGCAATATATTAATAGATAATAGATATACTAGATAGTTTAGTATAACATATTGTATTAATGTAATACATGCGGTCATATATACACATTCAACAATAAGATAGGTTAAGAATTTTGTAACATACTTTTAAATGACATACAAATATGCTTAGTTTATTTAGTTGTTAAGTGTATAACGGATAGAATAGTTTAAAGTAAGTGACAAAATTACATAAGGGTAAGTTAATATATTAGTAAATTAATTTATAGGAGTGACTGAACCATTGAAAAAGGCTCAAATAACCGAAACGTACGTATAGTCGAGTGAGGTTATGGCACAATAAAATGTAAAACTTTATATTCTCTCGTATATAAAAATTAATTACTACCCAAAAGCCAAAAGGAACTGTGCCCATTGTTGTGGAGGTTTTCTACCACTTGACGTACATTAGAATTATTCCAGAAATGGGAATCGTGAGTGCTTCCTGGGAATCGAGCATTTACATTTAATATTGTTGTATTTGCATCACATATCTGTAAATATAATACATTTACTCTAATAAATTAATTGTGCACTACTTACTAATTGTACATTAATTGAATGGTAACCCTTTCTGTTGATATATAAATGTTCAGGATACAATTGATCGTTAACTTTTGGGGGATATATAGCCACGTGAGTACAATCCAGGCAACCAATTACTCGTATAAAATTATGCTTTATATACAATCTGCAACACAGAATGTAAAGAAGGCTAATATATCAAATTTTCTATTACTTACTCATTGCAGACGTTTTGAAGTTCTTGAATGTTTCTTGGAAAACAAATATAACGTCTAAATATTTCTGGCCTGTTTAATGCATCCACAACTTCATGGATAGCTCGACTAACAGAAGATTGGCTTATAACTGCATAAATTTTTTGTCCAATGCCTAACTGCTAACTGCCATATGCAAGAAAATTTAATGTTGTTAGAACCTATAAACTTCCAATTATGAAGTGCTCGAATTACAAGTAGTAACATCAACTGCAGAACCTCTTGTTTATTATCGTAAAAAGGGTTCTACTAAATCTATAAGTTGAACAACCATGCCTTTACTAAAACATTTGAATCTATTAACCTATTTTGATGATTAATAAAATTGTGCTGCACATACCCGCTTTTAATTAAAAATTTACTAATAATAATATTATTAGATATAAACAACTAATACACAATTTAAATCGAAATACATTTATACGTTCATCGAGATTCTACTACTACAGACCAGTGGTAACTTTTTGCTCAGAAACATTCGTATACGAATGACATTCATCGTTTGATATATTAAACAAGAAAAAACAGCTTCCATGTTCGAAGACTTGTATGTCTGTTAAACGTGGACAGTAGGAGACGCAGACAGGAAAAAGATAGAAATATTTGAAGTGTGGTGCTACAGACACGTATGATGAAGATATCATGGACACACAAAGTTAATACAAAGGGGTACTAGAAATCGTAAGGGAGGAAAGAAATATATGGAAAATAGTAACAAAGTAGGAGTGATAAAACGATAGTACACATACTAAGGCATGAAGGAATAGCGCAGCTATGTTAAAAGCAGAAAAATGAAAAAGAGAGGTAGTGGTTGATCTAGATTCGACTATTGCACACAGATAGTGAAATATGTGGGCTGTGGGAATTTCAGGGAAATGTGTAGGTTAGCTCAGAATAGAAACAATGCAGGTACGCGTCCAACCAGTTCTAGGACTGAAGACCTAATGATGATGATGATGAATTAGTAAACTAATAGTGCTCGATTGTTAATTATATGTGCATAAAATGTTAATTAAGAGATAGTATTTTTGCTAAGAAAATTAGTACTGTTAATGATAGCTGGAAATAATTGTCCTTAGTACGTTAGAATTTCACTGTATTTACGAGTAGAAAGACTTGTGTAATCGCTTAATAATAAAGAACTGTTGTTGCAATAGAAGTTTTGTCACACACTAATCGATGCGGGGCTTTCACCTGTGCGAATTTGTACAAGTACAATTATTCAAACATTCTTTAATAGTTATGGATTTTGATCCACAAAAGTTCAACCATTTGAAAGTTTTTAATAGCTAAGAGATTTTGATTTAAAAATTATTTACTTATACAGTGGTTAAAGCAATACATTCACCTTATGAACCACTAATAATAAATGTAAACGTTGCACGAGTAGTTGACATTAAGTAGTCTAATTCTAGAGCAATGGCGATATAATATACTGCCTTTATTTTAATACGCTATCCTCAATTAAAATCACATTTGTTAGTTTGATTACGCTATTCTGTAGTAAATTAACAATGAATCCCCAACCGTCATCACAAGTTTATTTTATAACAAATACAGGGTGCTGAAATTTTACATTTGTAAATTATGGTAATTAAATGTATTCAAATTAAGTAAATTAAAATTAATCTCAAGAGCATTTAGAATATCATCTGTAATCATACATGTATACATATAGACATTAATAACACCGAATAGATATGATTTATATGTTGGTAGTTATAGAATAATCAATAATATTTATGAAGCGGTTTGGTATTAGCATATTCTCTAAAAATAATTGAGTTATAGATTATAGTTGAACTGTTTGGAAATAGAATACCATCAGAAGTAATAATTGGGCTATAACCGAAGTTGTATTTATAACAGCTTAATAAATTAATCTTAAGGTTTGTTTTAAGATACTTGTTTAATAAACAAAAGACTGTTAGAGACTGGGTTTAGTATACGTGCGTTTTGTGTGTATAGGGGGGGGGGGCGTGTGCGTACGTGAGTGCGTGTTTGTGATGTGTGCGTGCGTACGTCGTGCGTGTGCCTGCGCGTGTGAGAGCTTGCGTGCGTGTATATATGAATGCATGCGTATGCGCATGTGCGCGTCTACGTGTGCGTATATGTCTGTGTTCGCAGCGTGCATGCCAGGGTGTGCACGTGTACTTACTTGTATGCAAGCAAACGTGAGTAGAAGGAGAACAGGCTAACCAGCTCAATTTTTGTGCATTGCATTCATATCTAACTTAGGCTTTACATGTAAATTCCCAAAGGAGGATTCTGCTGGAAGGGATTTCTTCTTTGCTCCTTCCTTGCTACCCTCCTTGCTCGGACACACCAACATCAACCAGTTTGATTACATCACACCCGCCTTCTTTGATTACGTTACAGCGCCGCCGACTCAAATTACTTCACATCTCCACCATCTTGTTTTCAATTCTAAAGATATTTCCACCGTTCGAAATAAATGTAGCGAATCAAATATTCCGAAAGTGGAAGCTGTAAAACAAAAAGTTAAAATACCTATACAAAACTTTGATGCATATGCCACTTCTAGTGCAAAGGAAGTTGATAAATATGGATCTTTGTTTCTAATATAAGGTTAATAGAGATGTTTGTTCCGTATTTAAGCCTTTAGTTAATACGACAAGTTACATGGTATACAATTAGTGGTGGTCATGCAACCGGGTGGTCATGTGGCCGAGTGGTTATGCAGCCATGTGGTTGTGTGTTCGGGTGATTATGTGAGCAGGCTGTAATTGATAGCAAATGGTTGTAATTGACCGCTATTCGTCACGATTGACCAGATTGGCACATGTACTACATGCGTTCTATCATTGATCGAGAAGGTAATGTGCTGGTGGTAATAGTGTAGGGAATTGTATATAATGTTTTAATAAAGTTATATATGAGCATTTTAAATGGATTGTTTGGTTTATATGCAGTCCGGTAGAGGACGGTAGTCTGTGGATGAGTTGCGCTGTTAGTTTAATTTAAGCTCTGTGTGTCATGGCTGATTTGATGGGCAATACAATGTGAGGGTGTGCCGTCATCATATGAATTTGATGATGATATTCTATACGCTACCTTGCAAGTATATACGAAGAAAATGCATGGGTTCAAAGTACGAGTAAGTTAATCTATGCATGTGCCTGCATGAAAACCGGTTCAAGGTCCTAGTTGATTATCCTCTGATCTTATTTGGTAAACATTCTAGAAGTCACTAGAGAAGTAATGACTGATCCAAAGTCTGAGTTTACAATTATTTTATCTCTAGATTTTCCCTGCCCCCGGATTGTTCACAAACATTTATATTGTAAAACAGGGAATGCTACTCGATAATCTCCAAGGGAAAAATTACTAGTATGGAAATGGCGTTTGGTGTACTTTGATAAAAAATCTAGCAACTATTAATGAGACGACAGAGTTGTTATGGAGTTAAAGTAAATGAATGTCAAAAAATGGTGGAAGGCTATGGTAATACGAGAAGAATATAAAGGACCAAGAATTATTTTATAATATGAATGCAATTCTTTAGCTTTTAATGCAGAGATTTGTGTCGGCAAGGGGCTTTTGAAATGTGGTTACGTTTATGGTTACTAAGACTTGCAAAAATTAAAAGAAGTTTAATGCACGTAGTTCTACCTAGTATTGCAGATGTTTAAAAATTCTAATATCATTAGTTTTTGAGAAGTGATAGATGCTCGGAACTTCTCGGACCGAGAGATTTAAAAGTTAAGATCTTTTTTAAAGTTGTCATGTACGTAGCATCTGCCATTTGGAAATGGTAACAAAGTTAAAATCTATAAAGGCGATTATTAATAGTGGTTTAGAAAAATAGTAGTTTCCTTAGACTAAATAAAATAGCTTAGACTGATTAATGTATATGGTTACATATTCCCGTACACATTCACAAACATCTGCTTACGCCCATATACGGACATGGCAATGCCTGTAGTTTTTGTTTAACAAGTAGTAGGAAAGATACGTTTGGTGTTAGTGTGTGGAAGCAAATTGGATCGTTGGATTCAAAAAGAACGGTGCGGTGGAATGTATGGCGGTTCACGTTAGAATAATGAAAAGTGGTTAATCGATCGTATAAGATGATTAAATATGTGAAGAGTAAAAAGCCTACATGCGCAAAATTTAATTATTAGACAAAAAAAGTACGCAATGTGCTATACTTATAAAGAAAGTATAGAATGGTGCTTTGCAGCGGTCCTAGCAGTAAAAAAAAGGCAACTGACTTTTTCAAGCAACTATAAAAATAGCAGTAGCGCAGAGAAGGGGTACGCATGTATTACACAGCGCACTGTTACTATAAAATATGTTAGTTTACGGGTAGTTCGAACGTGTAATTGATCACGACCATTGTCGTTTGAAAAATGTTTGGATATAACCAGAATGGAAGCGGGTCGAAGTATAAGTTAGACGGATGATTGACCAAGTTTTTCCTACCTTTTACGAGGGAAACGGAAGTTAACAGTCACCAAGCATCTAATTCTCTATTTGGGTGGTATCGAGTACTTGCCGGCTCTAGAAATAATTACGTGCTACCCACCGCTATGCGGGAGATTTGGTTCTAGAAAATGAGCAAACTACAAAAGTACGGAATACTCGGTATTAATGCTAATTGGTTTAGTGACCGCGTTTGTGCACTCTTCGGGTGTTTTCGGCAAGCTTTAGTTGTTTCCAAAATGTATATAAACCATGGCGCTACATGTAAAGCTTTAGTTATAATTCATACTCCATGGAAGCTGGTCGAAGAAGAATGCCATTTAAAAATATTTTTAATTGCAACTTCTGTGGTGCTTCCTATACCTGGAAAAATGCTCTCAAACGACACCAGAACAATGTCGTGATATAACATCGTCCAGAGTTAAGCTTATTCATCCGTCAGTAGCAACGTACTTAAGCTGTGGGTCTTGCGGTACTGCTTTTACAAGAATGGACAACTTACTGTGACACAAGAAAAAAACAGCACGGTATGTCATTAAGCTGTAAGCGTTCAGCTCCGCCAGCTGTTGAAGGGTTTTGTACGTAACAACCACGAATTCTGTGTAATGTATGCGATTTGGAAGTGGAAAAGACTACGCATGCCGCACACTCAAGGAGCAACAGACATAAAAATGCAACAGTTACCGCTACTGGCGAAGATTGTGCAGAAATGGTTAGCACATCGTTTAATAACCGTATGACTAGCTATCGCATAAAGAACGCCAGTGTCGAAGATGGAGTGTCCGAGTTTCTTGGAAGCAGAAAGAGCGGCTTATTCGATTAATTAATGAAAAAAGAACACATACAGCAATACATACAGCAATAAAAGTTAATTGCGAACTCTACGGTGTCTACACAAAAATGGGAGAAGAAACTACCGATGTGAAATCCTTTAACAGAAAAAATATGGTTATAACATTTTCTAGTAATCTGGAAAATATGTACGCGTTCTTAAGCGAAACCATGAAAACAAAATCAGAGGAATTAGAAACATGTGGCTTCGGTTGGTCTTTGGATAAACTGCTTTATTTAGTAATAAATATTAATAAGTATAAACCGATGTGACGAGTTCTAGGTTGAGAATAAAAATTGTGAATATGTATTTAGAAATGTGGTTTACAAAATTCAAACTGTATTAGTAAAAAATTGTATGTAATAAAAAGTTTTAAGAATGGTTTTTGGATTTTCTTTTACGTATGAGCTGAAGGAAAGTTATAATTTAGCGTGAAACTAGATATAAGACAGGTGAATAGAAAAGAAAATATATGAAGCGTGGAAAAAGTTATGTTAAAAAGTTTTGGAAATCTTAAGGCACTAAGGAAAAGTTTGAAGTTGTAATACATGGTGTAGTTAGTATTCGCGTTGCTGCAGTTTAGTTTTAAAGGAATTTTGGTTTAGGGTGCGCTTAGGTAAACATTCTGTCGGATCTGTAATTCTCACAGAGGACCTTTCCAGCGAGCCCCAAACGCGGTGGAAATATCATTAGAATTATAAAGAAGATGGTGGATGAGAAGTAATTGAGTCGGCGGCGCTGTTACGTAATCAAAAGAAGGCAGGTGTAACGTAATCAAAATGGTTGATGTGAGGGTGTAAGAGCAAGGAGGGGAGCAAGGAGGGAGCAAGAAGGAAATCCTTCTCAGCAGAATCCTCCTTATGGGAATTTACATGTAAAACCTAGGTTAGATATGAATACAATGCGCAAAAATTGAGCGGGTTAGCCTTTTCTCCTTCTACTAATGTGAATGCGTGTAAATGTACTGCGGACATCTGATTAGTTTAAATACTGTGTAGTTTTAACGTTAATAGCATTTGAATGAAAATGTAGTTAAATCGTAGCGCCTTCGGGTACTGATTTTGTATTATTTTTAACTGAAAAAGCGAATAGGAGTGCATCGATGCGTTAAAAATTACTTTCAATGATGAGACACTATCAAAAATAACTATGGTTTGGTGTAATCGAGCATTTAAATTTTGTCGTGGTGGCCTTAGAAATGCATTTTGTGAAGTTGACTAAGAATATTCAAAACAGTGGAAATCATTGATGCTGTTGGACAAATTATAATAGAAGTGGGCATGCATGATATAGGAAAATTTAGTTACGGTTAGACATAGATATGATACAAATTATTCAAATTTTATCCACTTAGGTGTTAAAAATTACGTTCACATTGGATTCCTCCTCCAAAAGCTCGTATCAAATTGCATTAAAAGTGTTTAAAACATAAAATTTGGAAAACATCAAATGTGGTGTGCGACATCGTTAACGGTGATTAAAACTAATTATATGCGTATGAACCTGAAACGATACATTTAGGTATTCAAAAATATAATAAAGCGTACACCAGTTACTCATTGCAGCAGTGCTTCCAAGAAAACGTATTACGGGTGAACGAATCGTTAGCTATTAAATTTTGAACTGCCCTATAGGGGGTGGGAATTCCGTAATAAATTAAGGGTGCACCGGTTACCTTGCAATCTACCATTTTTTGGTGTTATAAAAAGGATAGGTGCAAGACAGGGCATACGTGAGAGTAACCCCTAGCACAGCTAGCATCGACCTTTGGAGTTGCGGAGGCTACAAAAGACCTAGAATTTCAGGGTAGGGAATAATAAGTATAAGAAAACAATATAGAAACTTTGGTAAACTAACCAAAATTTGTAATCTATTTAGAAATTAACATTTAAGAACAAAGATTAAACAAAATTTTATTTAGTTCATTATGAGGTTGTCTTAGAGAAAATAGATCAACTAGATAATTTTATGTAGTTATAAATTATTAGTTTTTTAATAAAGTTGCTTTAAACTTGTAAACATATATTCAGATTGATAAGATACTGGTTTATCATACCATTTAGGTACAGATAAATGCGGAACTTAATTTATGTATTACCTAATTAAAAAATTACCATCTGTTTTATGAAACACTTGGCTTACATTTGTGACATAAAAAATCACACGTAAGACTACATATGAATTTAAGGTTTTTAATATTTAAATATATAGAAATTTTTAATATAAGAACTGTATAGTCATTTATTCATACTTCTATACTGTAGAAAAATTTGAATCATGCTTTTAATAACAAATTTGAGTTAAAAATAATTAAAAACGCATACTTGGCGTGATGTAATTAATAAAAGTAGGTTACCCCAAAGTCTCTTGAAGAACTGATGAGTATATCCAACTTCAGCCAAACATAAAATTCATGAAACTTCCAACAGGTAAACTTGAACCAAACCAAACAGCATTAATATGTAGATTTCAAGTAGATTTTGGAACATAAATGTCAGGTATACTTTTATAATTTTTTTGTAGGAAAGTGATTGCATCGAGACCTCAGAAAACTTCATAATTTAGAAAACGAAAAGTTGCTTATGACTAATAATTATTACGTAACCTTAAAATGCATTGTCCCGAACTGACGACCCTAAAATAGAATCCGAAAGTTAGCGACAAGACAAACGAATGATGGAATGCCATTATGCATCTTTAAATATCTTATGGGATCCAAGTGCAAATCAGCTTTGTAGCATACAAGAAAATAATTATTAATCTGCCTCATGTTTGAATTTTCCAAACCAGTCCAGGTATGACCTTTTCGGTTTGCTATCAATACATAAAGTGAAGTTTGTCAAGGAGTTTTGACAAATATCCTGCTGACAGAAGTACCAACCTATGTTTGCAATCTTAGGAGTGCAAAAACCATGGAGATCTTTATTGAAGAAGCAAATGAGGAAAATTTACTACAACTGTTTGTTTGTGAAATGAGAGTGTATTGTGTAATTATTTATATAATAAATAAATGAGAGTAGAAATATTCATTATTGAACCACGTAGGTAAATAAACATTTTGTGAAGGAAAACAAGTTTGCATTTAAGGTAGAATTGTTTATGTGCAAATAAAGAACATAAGTATAAATGGAAGATGGCAACTTTACTAACAGATAATAAGATGGGAAAGTAAATCATATGACAATTGGTTTATGAGAAAAACCAAGGATAGGGTACAAATATTTAACAAATGAGGTTGGAATAAGGATATTGCCATAGGCAAAATGGCATGATATAAACTACAGTGGTGCGAGAGTGGGTTTCTATACAAACAAATAAAGTAATAGAAAAGAAATTGCTAAATGTAAAGATGCAGTTACAAGCTAAGTTACCAATAACACTTATCTTGAAAGCCTTTTTCTTGCACTAAATTAATGGGTTCCAACCCGTCTGGTTTATAGAAGACGAATTTTCTAAAGAATTTCCAATTTGATTGACTTCCAGGCAGAATGGACTTCTTTTTACAGTTAATCTATCTCATAATAAAACAAAAATACGTTCTTTTCACTGCGCCACCTAAATCTATTCGAATACAAGCATCATCGCATTATTGTGGACGCGTTATAATTTCACGAATGTCAAATTAAAAAGCTCCATGCATAAATACTACTAACAAAACAATAACCAAATAAATGAACAACTAACTACTACAACTTAACAGTGGGATCTGCGTGTGGATAAAGATTTCTATTGAGAGAGGATTTGATTTCCTTTGGGTAACTTATTTTCACCTTTAGATAGGTCTGGAACCAGTCTGTCTAAATTTTGTTCTTTGTTGTTGGGTTGTTGTCGTATAGTCTGCGGATATCATCACGTGTAACCCTTGTTGGCTACTTTTAACTTCAGGGATTTTCGCGACTACCCTATCCACGTTCTACATATGTTCGCGTCAGTGACTTGCGACTAAGTAATTAATTGTTTCCGTCCGCTGCCTAGCTCTCGTCCTTTTTTCCATCATCCTTTATGCCTTCAAAATGTATGTCGTTGTATTAAGGTCTCCTTTTTGAGTTCACTCGTGACTCTTTAGGATTTTATACATGATTAAGGCTATCGTATGTATTGAGCAATTTTGCAAACGAGAACATTGTAACCTTTAACATCCTCTTTATCCATGTAATCAAACTACATTGTAATAACATTACTTTTATCTTGCCTGGGGGATAATTTGTATTATAACTACATATGTATCACTGTAAGGTTAATTTTACTCAATTCTACTAAAAATTGTAAAAATCTCTCTTATTTTTAGGGTAATTATTGTATGAAACATGAATATTAAATAATCTTGCTGGTGTTTACTAATTTAATTATTCCAACAGTTTTTAAAGTAATTTACAATTGTAATTAGTCTGTATACACAAACTAACTATAGTAATTACTCATGCTTGCACTTTTGTAGTCGAAATTGTAACGCTTAATATTAAAAACTTTTTTTGCGGTTTTGAAATATTTGATTGACCTGAGTTACGTTTAACTATGTATTACATTAAAACTGTAACTAGGGTTTTGTAGTTCAAGTTTGTTGCCTGAATTTGCTTTATAGAACTAAAAAAACTATTGAAATGCCATGCTTAATGAATGCTGCTATTCGTGAACTCCAATTATAGAAATGCTGGAATTTTAAAACTTCTATGAATCATTTGCCTCGCGAATAACAAAGATCTTTAAAAGTCAGTGTAAATTACCAGACTGAACAACTATACCAGTGTTCCAAAAGTATGGCAACGGTAAGATATTTCGCTTTTCGCCTTTTCAAAAAAAAATGTCTCGAACAAAAGTTGTAGGACTTTTGACGCTAGATTAAATGGTGACCTTGATTTCAACCTTGACCTTGAAGGACAAGATCATTTAAAAGTCAACTATGTTTTTTTAAATAGGAATCCCTACTTTTTATTGCAGTAAATTTTACATTTAATTATGACCTTGACCATGGCCTTCAACGTCATCCCAAGGTCAAATTTGTTTTTGCAACGGAAACACTGAATAACTTTGAGGGAAGCAAATATTTTGAAAAATGATAAGAATAAATGTTTTAAGAATTTTCCCTGGCTATTCAATGGTGAATCTTGACCTTGTCCTTAAGGTCATTTCAAGGTCAACTTTTTTTCTTCAAATAAAACCCTAAGCCTAAAGCAAAAATCCTGGCGAATAAAAGCAAGGAGATATCACAGCTATTTAAGGAAAAGCGAAAGATCCTGGCCAGTCAAGGCGAGATGAAGGTTCCCGGCCAGTTAAGACAAGGAGAGGAAACCCGGCCAGTTAAAGCAAGGCTAACAATCTTGGTTCAAAATGTTCTCCATCAAAATCCTAGCAGACGGTCATCAAAATTTTCAATCGCGCTCCTAAAGCATCAGGTATAATATTAGGGCAACCATTGTCTTTTTGTTGTCTCAGATACTCCACATCTTTTAGTTTAGTAACGTGTACGATTATTTTTAAGCAGCCGTAAAAGAAAAAATTAAGCAGAGTTAAATGAGGGATCTTAGCTAGCTGCTGAATAGTTACTCTCCGTTCTATCCAATAATTATTGATTTGAAATTTTAACAGCTATTTCATGAATCATTGAGACTATTTCTTTCTGCAGCGATTGACTTGAAATGTCGATTTGTTTGAATAAATAGTAACTCAAAATTAAAATACTGAACAATCCTTTCCATCATGTTTTGACAAAATTCAATTTTCGCGTCATGATCATCTTCATTAATTTGTTGATGTAAGTATGTTCTGTATCGATCTTCAAAATTATACTATTTTTCATTTGATTTACTTGAACGCGTTAAGATATCTCGTCTGCTATCTTGGATCCGCCATCTTAGACTCTGATTTTACAAAAACTGAGTGCAGATCTCAATCGGCAACCGAATTTGGCGTAAATTGGTTGAGTTTTTGAAAATCTCGGCCACCCCGTTTACTGTCCTCTTAATTTCACTGCATTTGCACCTCTAATATTTAGTTGTGTATATTGAGCTGGCGGGTTTGCTGTTTTTAGTATTTCTATTTTTGATAATTGAAACGGTTCCTTTCGCTGCATTCGCTTCTCTAACAGTCCTACTCAGGATAGTTAGTGGAGTTTATTGCTTTTGTTGCCGTTTCTGGTTTCAATTGTAATTTTAATTCGACCCTCTAACAGTGCCGATTCTATTTTTCAATTGTCATTTTATAACCTTTGAATAACAATTACTTTCGGTGAATTTACTTCTCTAACAGGATAGTTAGTAAGGTTAATTATTAATTCCTTCTTTTCAGGATAGTTAGTATGATTAATTTTTTTTAGCGCTCTTACTATTTTTTCAAAGTTCTTTCTTGTTATTCTTTCTTTTTCTTTTGCCAGGGCAACTCTAACAGAACGATAGAGTTACTTTATTACTGATGAGAGGTTAGGGTGATAGATGTAGATCGAATGACAAAGTAATGGTGTTGTTTAATGAAATATTTCGAGTAGGCTTAACAGGTATTAATAAGACCACTGTCTCAAAAACGATCAGGTGATATGAAGAAACTGGGACTAATAAGAATCGTCCGGAATCTTGAAGACCGAAAATTGAAACCTCAGATGAGCGACATATAAAAATGACCCAATCATTCATCGAAAACCCGCATTTATCTATTAGAAAGGCCTCTCAACAGCTTCAAATTAGTCAGACGTCGTTTTTTAGAAATTTATAGTTCATTAAATTTTACCCTACAAAATGAATCTTCATCAAGAATTAAATGAAGATGATTCAGACCGACGATTGGAATTTTGTTAGAACATGATGGGAAGGATTGTTCAGAATCCCAATTTTCAATCGCTTATTGTTTTTTCACACAAATCAACCTTTCAACTTAATGATAAAGTGAATAGTCACAATTGCAGATTATGGAGCAATGAAAATACTCATTTGTTGCGCGAACATTACTCGCAGTACCCTCAAAAATTAAATGTTTAGGCAGGTATTTTTAGGGACCGAATAGTTGGACCTTTCTTCATACTAGATGGGATTACAGACGGTTCTTGCCTTATCTGGTTGGGCTTTATCCTTGCTGTAACTGTCCGGACTTTATCCTTTCCTTAACTGAACGGAATCTATCCATGCCTTAACTGACCGTGCTCTATCCTTGCCTTAACTGGTCGGACTCTATCCTTGTCTTAACTGACCGGGCTCTATCCTTGCCTTAACCGACCGGGCTCTATCCTTGCCTTAACTGGCCGGGCTGTATCCTTGCCTTAACTGGCCGGGCTCTATACTTGCCTTAACTGGCCGGGTTTCTTCTCCAAACCTTACCTGGCCGGGACTCTTCACCTTGCCTCGACTGGCCAGGATCCTTCGTTTTTCCTTAAATCGCTGTGATATCTCCTTGCTTTTATTCGCCAGGATTTTTGCTTTAGGCTTGGGGGTTCCATTTGATAAAACATAGTTCATCTTGAAATAACTTTAAAGGACAAGGTCAAAGTCAAATATAAGGTCACCATTGAGTAGCCAGAGAAAAATTCTAAAGCAGTTGTCTTTATCATTTTAAAAAAAAAATAATTGCTTCGAAGTTATTCGGTGTTTTCGTTGCAAAAACAATTTTCACCTTGGGATGACGTTGGAGGTCATGGCCAAGGTAATGATCAAGGTCATTTTTAAATGTAAAATTTCCTGCTCTTTCCAAATCCACAATAAAAAGTAAAACATAGTTGACCTTGAAATGAGCTTGGAGAACAATGTCAAGGTCAAATCCAAATTCACCATTGAATAGCCAAAGCAAAATCCTGAAACATTTGTTCTTATCATTTTTCAAAAAATGTAATTGCCTTAAATTTATTCAGTGTTCCCGTTGTAAAAACAAATTTTATATTGGAATGACGTTGAAGGTCATGGTTATGGTCATATTTGCATGTAAAATTTCCCGTTCTTTCCAAATCCGCAATAAAAAGTAGGGGTTCCTATTTGAAAAAACATAGTTGACCTTCAAATGATCTTGTACTTCAAGGTCAAGATCAAATTCAAGGTCACCGTTTAATCGAGCGTAAAAAATTCTATAACCTTTGTTCAATACATTTTTTCCGAAGAGACCATCCAAGCGAAATATCTTACCGTTTCGATACTTTTGGAACACCCGGTATATGTATTTTTGTTCTTATCTGTATATAATTAGAATAGCTTCGTGTAACAACTGTTTTGAATTAGGTAATTAATAATTAAAGTGTTATACTGTACGATTTATAAATCATTGTGCATTATCCCTACTTATGGTGTGCCTCTATAATAAGATGTAAATAATTATTCACACGTAAAGGCGTATATGCAAATTTCATTGTTTAAAAAAATACATAATATAATAACAGGAATCACATTAGTGGTAAGTACATAACTTAATAGTTGTAATACCAAAATATGAAACAAGTCTTAATAAATAGAAGATGCACCATCTTTAAAGTCATACCTAGTTCAGCTTTTACCTCTTCCGTATAATGTATAAAATTCTAACAAGGGCGACAATATGTTCTTAATAATTTAGTTCATAAGGTTTTTAGGGATGAGTCATAAGCAAGTATATTTGGTCCCAACTACATATAAAGTGTAAAATTGATGGAAATGTGAATGGTTTCTTCAAACTTTAATATTCTTGAAACATTAACTGCTTTACAACCATCAAATTCCACACTGGCAAAAAAAATTTAGGTTATAGTCCGCAATACGAAGTGGGTTTAATATCCACCGTTTAACATAAATAAACAAGCTAATAATTGCTTGTATATTCCACCTACCATCATTATTTAAACCGCATTATGACCCAATAATATAACTGTCTCGTTAAAGGCAGCCTTTACGTCTATTAGCTCTAAATACCCTTTCATAAAATCAATTTTATACTTATTAATCTCGGTACAAAATGAGATTATAATTGTTAGGTCAACTTGATTTCATACAGTTTCATTTATAAGTAAACTATTTTATAACATTGTCTAAACAGCATTTGTTATCATTAAAGTTAATACACTGGCTTTTATATAAATAATGTTACTAAAACACGCAAAATTTGCATTTATAATATCTATTCAAGAAAATTGTTGTGATGTTACTTTACTTAACGTACAAATTCTCTTTCAAAATGGGCAATTAAAGAGTCAAGTTACTGTAAAATGTTTGCGCTGAGAAAATTGCTTGAAATGTAGAAATTAAATCGTAATTTTAAAGCATACTTTAATAGCGGATAATTTTTAACAAAATTATAATGCGGAAGATATACTTTATTATGCTCTTAAATGTACATGTACCAGCACCGTTAATCTCGTGAATAGAACGTCATTTCTTTTCTCTCTTTTTAAATTCAATAATAAAGTAATATTCCACTATCCCAGGGATCATTTAGCAAAGTTATTTCCTAGCAAAACATTTATATTTGGCAACGGTCATACGGTCTTCGCTATTTATTCAAAAACTTGCTTAAGGTGGCTTTACATTATGCAATTTTGATGCAATGCAAGGTATTGCATTGTATGTCACTTGCATGTCATTTCCTTTTTACACTTGTGTAAGTTGTATGCAATTTTAGTTTGATGAGAAATGTTACCAACAAATGAAAATAACATTTTATCGAAACTATATACGTATAGCTTTCATCATTAACATCATAAGCTATTTATATAATAATTATTTGGTATGCATTTTGATTGTTTATGGTGTTCAACAATCGATCAGTTATTTATTAAAATATAAATCATGTTATACTTATTACAATTTTATTTCTAATTTGGTATCTCACTTATCACTAAAAGAAATTACCAGAATTGCATAGAAAGTGTCAAAAAATAGAACATATTCTATTTATTTAAAGTTGTAACAGCCGACCGAAAACTTGCTCGAAGGCATGCGCAGTCATCTTTACTAACTGCATCCTATATGAATGTTCAACTTTATCTCGTTGAATGAAATCACCTAAAAAGATATATACAACATGGAAGAATTTCTATTTCAATATATTCAATTATCTTACCATACAATATGGTACTCTTTTCCCCACAACCAACCATCTTCCTTACAGCTTAACACAAAATATCGCATCTGAATATTTTGTGATTTTCCCTTATGCAATATATGAGGATTGTCAATAATTTTGACAGCTTAATATAAGATAGTGTACAAAAGAGGGGTTTTTATCGAAGATAAATAAGTGCTAGACAAATTTTATAACATTACAGTCAACAAGATTAAGGAATCTTGGGTTATGGGATGGCCACGGGCCCGGGCTTTGGCCCGGCCCGGCCCGAAGCCCGGCCCGAATATCAAGCCGGGCTTCGGGCCGGGCCGACAAAATTTTTTTCGGGCCCAAGCCGGGCCAAGCACGTGTCGGGCCCGGGCCGGGCCGGGCCAGACTGCTCAAGCTTTTGGGCTATTTCGGGCCGGCCCGAAGTTTATGTAAAGTTTCTGTAAGTTTATGTAAAGTTTATATAAAATTTATTGATTTAGTAAAAGGCTCAATTTAATGATTTCTTTAGTTGCCTGTTAAGCAAAATTATAATTAACGCTCCTTCTAATACATCGCCCAGGTACAGTTACACACATATTGGTAAGTGTGTGATAATGGAAGTAAATCGAAAACAAAAATGATTTGATTTAAACCGATTTGTGAATTTCGATTATTTATTTTTCGATAAGTAATATTCACTTCTTTTCACTTTTCAAGAAATTTGAAATAGAAATTGTCCGTGTTATATTTAATTAATTTGAAGGAGTATTTATTGCAACGTATGTTAATTGAGCTGGTTTATTTTATTATACTTATTAATTAACTGAATATTGTGGCCCCGCACTGAAGATTATTTATGAATAAATCGAAACCACTCTGTATATGAAAAATATTAAAAACTCACGATTACAAAAAACTAGCTCAATCATATTTAATTATTTGAATGTATCTTTTGTTCAAAAACATACCGAATACAATGCGATTAGGTTTTTATAGCTTTAAATAACATGGATATAGAAAATTAAAATGTAAATACTAAATAATATTCTATGTTGCGGCTCCTAAAAATATATAAAGAAAAATCGTGATATTATAAAGGGTATATACAAATATAACGGAATAGAGTAAATATTATTTTAACAGAGGCGTCTCTAGCTGATGCTATCTGCAGAGCTTAGGCTAATAATGGATACCCATAAAATTTATAACTTGCATTTTAGGTCGCATATTTTAAACAGCTGTAGTAGTTGGTACATGCGGTAGTAGTTCAATTTTAGAGGTTTTTGCTCCATCGAACTCAATCCCATTACGCGTTATTTTCATCAAAAAATGTACCTGATTTCAGCGTGCTTCAACAAAAGCCGTGTAAATTTGGATGTATCATTTCAAACGGTTTTATTAACCCTTTTACGCATTAGGCGGCATGCGCATGTGTTTCATGCTGGAATTTATTCTTATTTTGGTAGTGTTTTGCAATTTTTTCACTTCCTTTGCACTTAGAGTTGCTTGACCCATGAGACAACAATTTATTGCAGGTGCGACTATTTTGGATTTTTTCCTGATAAATATAAATAAGCTGAATTTCGTTTATGCACTCTGATTTAAATCATAAAGATTTCTTTATTTAGTGCGCTGTTTTAAAAATATTATAACCAAGATTCTAAATCTTGAGCTATCCGTTTTCAATCACAATATCGGATTTCAATAATGAGGATAGTGTGGAGGATCCAGATTATCAACCTCGACGAAGTAAATCGGTAACTGACAACACACAATTAGTGTCAGACAATTCTAAAACGCGGAGCAAATTTAGTAAGTCTTTGAGTTTCCCCAATTTCAAAAAATGTAAAAACTGCAAAATGTAAGATATGCCAAAAGAAAAAGTACGATCAAGAACTTAAAGTGAAAAATTCAAGTACATCCAATCGTAAAGGGCATTTAAAAATACAACATTTAAAAGAATATCGAGATCTCTATCCGCAGACTGAGGACCGAGCTGAAAATGAAGTTGCAGGTAGATCTAGTACAGTGTCTCACCAAAGAACCATTTCGGAAATGTTGCAGTGCAAGGTAAGTGTAAAACCTCCTTTTCCATTTTTTAAGAGTTAAGAAATTTCGATATAATTAACCTTAAAACCGTAACAATTAATACAATGTTATTCAGTAATGCCTGTTTTATCTCTAAAATGTACCACACATGTGTGTAGTAAGTAGCACTGCTAAGGTGTCAGGTCAAAGAACCTCATTTTTAAATTGGTTTTATGTTTGTTATTATTTTATTAATAGCTTTAATTGAACATCTTCTACTTCCGTTTTATTGCAATCGCCAGCATAGTAAAAGCTTTTAAGTGAACCTAAATAAAAAACCATCAACAAAACCTGTAAAAACAGCCGCAGAAAACCAACGGATAAAAAAGCTGTAAAACTGAAAAAAGTAGCTGAAAAGAGAAATTAATTATTATCCTTTAAACTGTTTAGAATTCTTATAAATTGCATTCGAATTGTCTAAATTATAGTGAAAGTAAGTAGATGTAAAGTGATAACTAATTAATTTTTTCATATGTATTGTAGTTTCGAACTCTCGGCAGACAAAGCACGTTGCCAGTTATTTCATTAATCCAATATGAAAAAATTACTATAAAACACATAATAATAATACCACATAAAATATTCAAACTTTATTTACAAATTACTGTGCATACATAAATAAAGTACATGCGCAAATAAATGCAATTTTCTTATCCTATGCATTATCTCGCGGCTGGTTTACGTACAGCCTATACTTTCAGTCATCTTTTTCTTTCCTCAATTTTCATCCGTCGAATTTTTTCTTATTATATGCGGCTTATTTTGGGTTTTTCCAGTTTTAAATAAGTAATGTTATATAGCTTGCTTATATACATAATTTCAGGAAATAAAAATTGGGTTTTAATATATAAAATGTAGAATCTCACAGGACTACGTTTTTTTATAACAAGTTTCGGGATATCGAGTGAGAATTGTGAAAAAGGGGCGTGAATGTAAAAATCAATATAATATAGTGATGGACACGAACTAGGTACGGTTCGGTTATAGGTTCGGTTCGATTTTTTTAACCGTACCAGACTTTTTTTCTAACTGAACATTCGCACTGGTAGGTAAACTATTCAAACCGAACCACATGCTCAAGGTTTGATTTCTATTCAGGTTCGATTTTTAAATACAAATTTAGTTTAAAAGTTTTCACTTTCTGCGTCTCAATCTTAATATCCCCACAAATGCACTTTTTAAAAATCACTATAGTCGGAAGCATAATTCTTCAAGCATTTAAAAAATATAACTATTTTTAAATGTACATTGGTAATCGAGTTTTATAAGTCAATAGATACCAAATGTATAAGGTATTAAGGTTACACATCTAGTGCTACAAAATAAATTTACCCATCCAAGCGGCAAGCAGCACGCTGGTGGGTCAAAAAGTTTTGTTTTTTTTAAACATGTGGAAAACTTATTTTTATTTGACACTCTGCAGGATGTATAATTAATTGAATACTTTCCTTTAATAATGTCACTATATACTAGTAGTAGTACATGAGTTCTAAAATGCATTTTGTTACGTAAGGTTGAAGTTTGACGCAAACCACCTTCTATTTTGGATTGCCTGTGCAAGTGTGCATCATCTCTAAATACCTTTGGGATTCTTCGAGGTTAAAATGATACTATAAACTATAATTTATTAAAGTTGATATATTCAACTTTTGTAGAAAAGCATAATAATATTAAAGAAGTATTTTTATACAACTGAAAATACATATATTAACAAATGATACTTTCCATTTGGATGTTAAAAAATCTATACATCACTTAAGGTTTTAGTTACATTCCGGCCCGAATCGGCCCGGCCCGGCTCGAAGCCCGGCTCGAAATTCAAGCCGGGCCTCAAGCCGGGCCAATGCGTTTTGGTTCGGGCCGGGCCACCTGGCCGGGCCGGAGCAAATTATTTCGGGCCGAGCCGGGCCGCATCTAAAAGCCCGGCCCGGCCCGGCCCGAATCCATCCTTATTCCACATTATTAAACGTAAAATGCCACGTAAAAGAGCGACGAAGCGGATAAAGAATTTGGGTATTTGTTACTTGCCAATTAGACAAGTAAAATATACTACAGTTTATCGCGTGTCTGTACAGAGGGAGTAATAATCTTACACAAATTTTACTATCGGTATTATTTAAATCATTTACAAAATGAGCATGAGGTAGGTAAATAATTCTAAATAATTCAATTGCACTAAAGCCAATCAATGAATCATTAATAACGGCATTTGCCACACTGAAAATCGAATGTTGTTCCTCTTTTTCTTGGTTCTATAAACTTAGGTAAAATTGACGTCTATCTAGTCCAGATTGGCAGTGGAGTTTGTTGTTTATCTACAACATAAAGGGACAAGACAAATATAAAAATACGACGCCGTTAGGTATAGGTATTCGACGGATACACTCTACCACTACATTATTAAGCACATTTCTCACTCCTCTTTAGATACAGCAAATACGTGTAAAATAGCGTTATGACCACCGCTGTGTCTCTGAACTGTCCTCTACGTCTTGTACGTATCGCGTTCTCATTGGTTAAAACAATGACGTGTTTTTATTTCGAAGCGTGGGAAAACGTTTACACCGCAAAATACATAATAATAATTAATTCCCCTAAAACATTGCTGGGAACTCAAAATCGCATAATACTTAATAATAAAAGCTAATTCAGAAAAATTTTGAGGATAATTACGCGACCTATTTTCTAGCTGAATGACAATATGCAATACCCCTAGATGCTTAAACTGTTTTGTACAACTATCTGTAATATACTTTAAATTAGTAATTAGAACACCCAGATGACTAATTATTAAAACAAAGTAGTTGCAAAGCCAAATGAGCCCCAACAATCGAGACAAAGCTTCAAAAAGAAAATAAAAAAGTTTAGTTGTACGAAAGTTCATATTTACAGAAAACTTATACTTTAAATAATGTTTTTAGACGCCACCTAGTTTTTAAACCTTCGCAATCTTTGCAATATCAACAAATGGAAATAAGCAACCACCCGATTATCATGGTATATCAACTGAACGCGCAAGTCTTGTGTGCCATCACCCTGACTGTACAAAATTAGTAGGAAAGTATGAGACTTGAATACTTAAAACTAACACGTAAATTCGCCATAAAACTAAATACAAGATTAATTTTCTTCCTAGCGTATACATATACATGCACATAAATTTTCAAAAACAAAAAGTTTGCTACCAAAAAGACTATACGCTAACAAATTAACAAGTAATACTGCATTAACGAAAAGAAAATTTCTTAGTGCTACTCTACCAATATACAAAGCTAAAACGCAGGTTAACTCTTTTCATTAACACGATAAATCTTACTTTTGACCATAAATGCCAAAGGTTCGAAGTGTCAAATAGATAAAATGAATTTTCAAAGATGTTTTGAGAAAGAAAGATACGTAGGTAATTTTTGCTTTGCAGCAATAGTTAGATAAGGTAGAATCTCAAAGAGAATCTCAAAGAGAATCTCAAAGAGAATCTCAAAGAAAATCTCAAAGAGAAAGATAGATACATGTCTATTTATGGTTTAAAAATATTAATTAATTAAGGCAGCATCCGAAAGATAATTTCAGAGAGAGAAAGATAAATAACGAACTGTCTATATAGTCTCCAACATAATTTCGAAGAGAAAAATAAATAACAAACCATTTAATTAAATAAGATAGGGTCTCAAAGAAAAGATAACAAATAAAATTATTTTGGTTCGGAAATAGAAATATATATATATATATATATATATATATAAATATATTTATATACTGTGATCCTACCCTATGAGTAATAGACCTAGTATATCTATCTCTCACTCCTTGTCTTATTTTAGAGCCTTGTTGAGTTATGCCACCAAATTTATCTCTAAATATTTAACACGGCTGCTGCACTTATAATTTTACAGGGCCGTCAACCACGTAGCGGAATCGACCTAGGGTGAGTTCGTCTTAGGTAAACCCCTCTCAACTAGACATCCAAACACATATCCAAGGAGTTTTTAAAATAATTTTAAAAGCCAAAAGTATCCCCAAACACTAGTTCGTTCCACTTTTATAAATTTGATTAAAGCACTGCGTAGATATTAAGTACTAATACCTGGAATCCAGATACAGGCTCCTTAAAATATATTCAAACTGAAAGTGATTTACAAATTTTTCAGTAGTATCCCTTAACTCCTCAAAATTTTTAAAACGCGTAGTGTACCACACAATTTTGATATTTGTTTTTACATCCAAAAGGTTCTGAATACTCCAAATTAAATTTTATATACATGCAACTTTAATAACAACTAACCTAGCCAGGTATCTGGCCGTTGTGAAATGTAATGCAGTTTTAAAAGCTTTACAAATTTATAAACGTGGAAAAGTTGTTGTTATTTTATAAACCAAAATACCTCAAACAAAATACCTTAACAAAACCGAATATACCCCCATTCTAGCAAGTCGTTTCAAAGCCCTATTTAAACATTTTATAAGCCCACCCTCTTCTTGACAGTATATAAGGCCCCACTGATTTTCAATGAAAATTAATTTTCGCATGACTTCACTGTGAATGTGTATTTTGATAGGTTAATATATAATTTTACTTAAAAATCACTCTTCTATGTGCGCTTTATCTACTTCTACTATGAACTTTTATTCACGGTTCCCCCGCTTGTCTGTCTTCTAAATCCCTTTCTAATCCATTACTAACCTTAGTATCCATACCTAAGCCCGTATGACGGGTAATATCCACACCTAAGTCTATTTGATTAAGAGAGTATCAACCCTACATTTGATTTATGAGTACTCCACCCCAAGGTACTACATTGGTCAAGAAGTAAGTTTTTTTATAACTGGAACTTTTGAATTTTGCCGAACCCTTGCTGTTCTAAGCAAGGTATGGATCTTAAACGTGTGTGACAACACTCACTACGTTTTACCTGTCACCCGAACGACGGCGAATTTTTTGTAAAAAATGTTCACCTAACATATTTCAAGCGGTCATGGTCCGAACTCGAACTCGGAATCTTGAGCTTAGTAGTCACACGCAAATCAACTAAGCCACGGAGAAGCCAAAAGAATTAGCACGCAGGCCAAATTGATAAGAAATTGTACTGTCAATGAGTTTAGCGTAAACCTTAACAGATGACAGCGGTGATACGAAGCTAGACGGAGATCTCTACGCCCACGGCCCAATGCCGTGAGGGAACAATCTTCTGAACTATGCAGTGATTTAGAAGGTAAATGAAATATAGAAAAACAGAAAAGATAAAAAAGGCAGATGTGATGTTTGTAGCTTCATAGCAACCAGGTAGAAGAGATTAGAAGAAAGGTTCGCATTGAGCAAAAGATCAACTCTTATGTGAAAAACGGTTGCCTCGGGACAAAAACAGGTCTAACGAAGGAACAATAAGACTGAAACGAAGATAAAGCGTTAGTAAAAAATAAAGTTTTAGCAAAAGCATTCTAGAGAATGGGTAGAGTTAATAGAACAAATCGGTCTGAGAGACCACTTGCTATGTTAGCTATCACTGTACTAACCCGTCGATAATTAAAAATCACTAGGCTCCAGATGAGACCTGGACAAATCATCTCCCTACCGAGCGCATCCACTGCTATAAGAAAACCAGATAAAGGGTAAAACGACTAATTCAAACATACTACACAGTAATATCGCAAACAGCAGCTACCACAGACATACAAAAATCATTAACCGATAAGGAGTTATTCCAGGATGGAGGTAGAAACATTTACAGTATACAAAAACAATAAGGGGTTAACACTGAAACGACAAAAGATGATAGATACTCACTATCACGTTAAGGAAAAACAGAAAAATATACAAACATCTCTGATATAGAAAAACAGTTGATAATAACAAATTATGATTAGATATTTACGAAAGACAACGCATCGAATAAAAATTCTTCATAGTCGCAACTGTGGAAATCAAGTTTTTACTACAGAGGCATAGGTTACTATCCTACGGGTATCCAAAGAGTAAAGCATTTATTTGACATCAGCTACTACAAGTTCAAAACATTCCTTGGGTTGTTCAAACGAAAAATATGTCAACTACGACAAAATAGTGTGGTGATTTGTGTAATAAAAACAATAATTGGAAAATGATATTGAAAATTTGAAAAAAATGACGTTATTTAAGTATAGTGACAAATGAATTTTTAAAAAGTAAGGACAAGACTACTATGAAATTTTGAGATGAGTAAGGTATCTGAAAAACGAAAAAGTTAGAAATGAATCATATACTAGAGGATAAAGTCAAAAGATAGGAATTAAATTCAAGTAACAGTAAAGAAGACAAAATATAATTAAATAAGGATACGGGCACAGGTATCACTGTTTATTGATGCTTAGGGATAAAAGAAAAGACCTTACATTTTTAATATGCCATGGTTGTGGAAATTTACCCTGAAAGTCTTGTTATTCATAAATTATTGCAAGAGCTATATTATATACTATACATAAGGTATATTTAGAAGCTGGTTTAAGAGAGAAATTTGTAATTATTTTAGATAAGAAATAATTTGGTCTCAATTTTAATTGTAGGTGCTAAAAGATAATTTTATTTGATTTTATATGTGGGCAATTCATGTTAGTTAATATAGTATGGAAGATAACATCAGGCACCACGAAAGAATGTAGGAAAGTAAGTATTTACTTTCTTAAAAAAAATTTAAAGTATTTTCTCATACAAAACAACTATCACACACTTTACATGTAAGTAATTCATAATGGTATGGTTGAGGTGAAATGAAACACAAAGAGTTCAGATAATAATTACTAGAAATATTTAGATATATTTATTTACTATATATAACGAAATTAAAACGGTTTTGTATCATGCAACACAAGGTTTAAATGCCTGTCAAATCAGTATTTAGAGAAATTTTATGAATGCAGTACAATAGTACAAATTATATGTCTGAAAGCACATGTAATGTTTTTCATAAAAAGCACCGTCAGACTTTCTTAAAGATAAATAATTATAAAATTTTTTATAAAGGCAAAAACAAACCTGAAAGTTTATTAAATAAAAGGATTTCCGAAAATTTATAGTTAGGTTAGAATGTAATTTCGTTGAGTTTTAATTAAATTCTTCTTTTGAAGAGTCAGCTATTAGCTTTTAGACAACACCTATAGGAATACAACGCTTGCCTTAATATAAAAAATAGGATTACTTACTAATTTCTATAAACAAGATAACATCCAGAGCCTAGTTTTTAAACAATAAATTTCACTTTAATAAGTGGGTTTCCCAAAACACAAAAACAATCACTGATTTATCATCTTACCAACAGAGTTTTCTTTTGTTCATACGGTAAGTAATTTAATTCGCAAACAATTTAATATAAGGAAAAAAAATTATGACTGTTTTAAAAGCATCATGACGATCGCCATACTTAAAGTTAGCATAGAAACAAACTGATGACGTTATTAATTCAAATATACTAAAATGATCAATTTTTTTTAATTCTTCTAACGTTGAAAAGAGCTGGCCATGAGAAATGTAATTAGGTATATAATTAGTGCATTATAAATACAGCGACGTACTTTAGACGCCAAATTGTTACTTTCCAATTAGACAAATAAAATGCACTATAGTTCAGCGCGTACTCATTAGAGAAGGTAAGAATAATGCACAAATTTTACCAACGGTATTATTGAATTAATTTACAAAATAAGCTTGAGTTAAGTACACTAAGATTGAGCTTACACTTAGTTCTTCTACATAATTAAATTACGGTAAGCACGTTAATGAATTGTTGATTACGGCGTTTGCCATGCTGAAATACCAACGATGTTGTAATTCTTTACTTATTTTTACAGGCCGTAGGTGAGATTGATGCACATCTAGTCCAGATTGGCAGTGGAGTTCGTTTATTACCTTCAACATAACTGACAAGACAGAGATAAAGATATAACACTAGGAAGATATAGAGTCAACGAGTATGCTCCACCACTACATTATTAAGCACTATTTCTAACTCGTGAAGAAATTTAAGTTTTTGAAGGAAAATATATTTGTATTTTTATTAAAATTATTTAATTTTAATAGAGGTTAAATATAGTTTAATTTTTTTGCATTTATCTACGAATTAGGAATAAAAGTCATAGTAGAAGCATATCAATCACTCCTGTGATGGACTTTTATTCGGAAGAGGCATTTTATTTTAAAAATTTCTCTAATTATGACAAAAATTAATGAGCGGTTTTATGATATTGTAGAGAAGAGTAACGAATTAGGTGATAGCATTTAGGAAACCGAATCAAGGGCTATACGAAATATCCGTCTTCCTGTTGGAATAATATCCAAGGGATTGCTGGGAGAAACGGTTTGACGCGACTCAATATGACAAGAGAAAAGCTTTTCAGGGTTTGTAGTTAGTGTAATGTAGATTGTTTTTATTTGTATCATTTTGTTTATCACTTTATTATTTTTTATTTCTAATTCTATCATTATTTTTATCATTAACTCACTGTAGTCAGCCAGAGCTCTATTCCCCTTTGGGGAAGATTAAAATTCGTAACGTAGGAACGCAACCGCTCATTTTACGCGAGTTACGTTTCGGGCTTTGGGAGCGGTCTTTTTAAAAACTTCTTCCAAAACTTCTTGTAACAAATTTTGTTTCTTAAACAAATATTAAATATGACATTTTGACAAATTGATATAATTATTCTCGAAATAAAATAATAACTAAATTAATATTAGGGCGAGTAGCCTAAGTAAACGGCAATGTTAAAACTGAAATACTCAAGACTGACTGACTGATCTGGGGCTCCCGGGGTATTTATGTTGTCCCTGGCCCTAACATGTCTGTGGGAACTTGCAGAGTTCGTGTCTGCTTATTTCTTAATTCTATTCATTATACAATGTAACAATCTTAATTTCTAAGTAACGGCGGTTTCTTAACCGTCTGTGACCTGCACTTGTAGTATCACTTACGTCTGGAATACAATGTATTACATCCGTTCTCACAACTTGCTTGTAAACTTTTAATAACCTTTATTTATCTATTCTTGAGATACAATGTTGCATCTAACTTAGGTTTCTTAGTGATTTTCTAATAATTTCTATTTATTTGTACATATATGGATTGGGGGATACATAAATCGCGTAACAACTGACAGTTTTACAAATTTTCGGATCGAAAAGGAAGGTACTTGCCTTGACCAGTCATTGCCAGTTGCAATTCAGTGAAAACGATTTAACAAGTTTTAGGCGAATAACAGACGCAACGTGTGAAAAGAAGACGAACATTTTATCAACTTTGAATGAATATGGATTACATCCGTACTACTATCAGAAAGTGTATAATCTATCTCTAGCCGACTGCATTCCACGAATTCGCTTCTGTGAATGGCTGAACGCAAATCTAAACAAGATATTAGTGATTTGTTTCAGCGATGAAGGTACTTTTCCCGTTATGGTGTCAACAATTCACGCACGAACACGTATGGAATGACGAAAACGCGCATGTAGTGACAGAAATATATTCTCAATATTGTTTTTCTTTCACATTTTTGACAGAAATTTGAATAGTGAAAACCACAGGGCATTTTTAGAGACGACCTGCCAACTTTATGAGATGATGTGCCAGTTCGTTTTCGCTAATGTATCATTTTTGTGCACGACTATGCCCGACTTATTTTGAACATACCGCTACAAATTTTTTAAATTGAAACTACCACGACCGCTGGATTGGAAAGAACGAACAGATTTATTGATTACTTGTTCGCCGGATTTGACACCAATGTAGTCTTTTGTTTTGGGTTACCTTAAATCCATTGCGTATGGGTCAGATAACCCAATCATAAGAGACAGAATCCACCAACGTTTCAACTTCTTCGCGATAATGTGCAGAATTACGTTTAGGAACGAGAGTTACAAAGGCGGCTAACAAGTTGCATTAAGGACGAATTTCAGGAACAACGTCAGCTACAACTCTGTATACAAGACAGAATTTTGATTTATCATTTTTTGCGTCTGCCTAAGGTAGGAATAATAGAAAATTGGTAAAAATCAGGAAACAATTAGTATTTTAATTTTAATACGCTTTCTATACCGTATTTAGCTAAACAGAAAATTTAAAACTTATGATGTACCACTTACCAATACTTGCTAAGATGGCCTTTGTGAAAATATATTATTCTATTTAAAACGTGTTTTCAAAATAAATCACAAATCTAATCTGGGTGATAGATTTACTAGACAACATATGAATCGAGATCTCTAAGTCCGAACCTGTTTAGTAATGTTGTGTAGGTTGTACTTCGGGATTTGTACTAAATAAACCGACCCAAGGAAGAAATACGGACCGAAAGTTTTCGCCTATTTTCTCCACCATAACTAGAAATTAAAATCTCCCCTACCAAAAATTAATTATTCAAAGAACACAACTAACTATGCGCTGTAAATAAGAATCTTAGAAGAATTGTATTATATGTAAGTAGGTAAGGTACATTCGTTCTAGGACAAAAAGTGCAATTTTCTCATGTTAAATCCCATAAGGAAGCTAAAGGTCCGTTCTGGTCATTTTTGTACCATACATTGAATTCCCCATAAGGAGGAATTGGGGGTCAATAGTAGGTAGTTTTTGGGGCTGCTGTCACCACATTTGCTCCAGCATCCACATTTGCTCCCTCATGTGGACCAAATAGTTTTCTTCGACTAACCATTTTTCACGTTTCGAGATAAATCTATCTTGTTTGGTATCAATTAATATTAGTTTTTTCTCAGCTACTTTAGGAGTTTTTTAGATAGCATCATCCCCCAGGGAGCTACCCTCATTTTTGAGATTTCTTGCTTGTATCGATTTTTTGGCCGCCCGCATAAAGTTTTAGACATGCGACACATCATATTAGTCTAGAATCTTACGCAGAATTCGAATCTGTAAACAGATTTAAAATCCGACCACCCCTTACAAAGTTACACTTTTAAAGGTTCTAAACCTCTAAATTTTCGCTACCCAAAAGATATGCTTTAACCAACCATCTCCGAAAATCTAAAACCCCCGCGGTTGAGCCTTTTATAAGCCATAAGTGTTTAATATTTAAAACCATTTTCAAACGGTAATGTACTGTTTTTAGAATATTCAAAACCATGACTTTTAAAATTTTAAACAGTTATGGCTTATAAAGGGCTCATTTCTAAAAACCCCGCGTTTTTAGATTTTCGGAGATGGTTGGTTAAAGCATATGTCTTGGGTAGCGAAAATTTAGAGGTTTGGAACCTTTAAAAGTGTAACTTTGTAAGGGGTGGTCGGATTTTAAATCTGTTGGCAGATTAGAATTTTGCGTAAAATTCTAGACTAATTTGATGTGTCGCATGTCTAACACTTTATGCGGACGGCCAAAAAATCGCTACCAGCAAAATATCTTAAAAATGAGAGTAGCTCCCTGGGGGATTGTGCTATCTAAAAAATTCTTAGAGATTCGGGTAGCTGAGAAAAATCTAATAGTAACTGATACCAAACAAAATAGATTGATCTCGAAAGATGAAAAATGGTTAGTCGAAGAAAACTATTTGGTCCAGATGAGGGAGCAAATGTGGATGCTGGAGCAAATGTAGTGGCAGCAGCCCCAAAAACTACCTACTATTGACCCTCAATTCTTCTTTATGGGGAATTCAATGTATGGTACAAAAATGACCAGAACGGACCTTGAGCCTCCTTATGGAATTTAACATGAGAAAATTGCACCTTATGTCCTAGAACGAAGGTACCTTACCTACTTATGTATTCAGATTCGAAGGGAGTTGTTTCCGTCAAATCAAAAAATCAGGAAATTTTCCAACAAATCTAACTATTGCATTTGAGAATAAGAGGTTACTTATAGATTAAAACTTACGCAAAAACATACGGTAATTAAAATTCTTATTCTTTCCATCTTTTGTTAGTACCAAAGAGCTCTCCGTGCGTCATAATGCTGCGCAACTTGTTTATCCGATGGTAGTTTCCCAGAGTTGTTAACCTACTCAAAATAGAACCTCATAGGGGTCATCTCAGATTAAGAACACAATAACTTCCTGTAAGGTTCTGATTTTCGGGCAGTTGAAGGGTTATTGTCAGGCTAAACCCACCAGCAAAGGCTGAATCTTCAAAAATTTCTTCATAAAGGTTTAATTGCAGCTGGTTTCTTACGTACTAGGCAAAATTGAACCTTTCGAAATACAAATCCCGGGTAAATGTGCATGAATTAATCCTGGATAATAGTGGAGTGTGGAAAGATTGTGGTGGCGTTCATAACCCTACAGGCCAACTCAACTTTCACTTGAAGATGCATGTAAGAAAGGCATAATCTGCTACCAATTTAAAATTCTTAGAACTAATAAGCTAATCTTAGAATTATTCTTGAATTGAGAGGCGCTCTGTTATGTTACATACAGTTGTCCAATTTTGGACAAAATAGTATCCGTAATTATATCCTCCTTTTATCAAGAAGCAATGCATCATACATAAAGATGCATGTACGGTACTATTTTCCATTAAACCGTGTATGTCGGCACTCGACGCTTATCAGATACTAATCTGATACAGTTGGTATAGTTTTAATGAACGTCACGATACAAATATATTGCTTTGGATTATATAAAATTGCACTACTAGAGATATTTATGACCATTTTTACAATAAAACGCTTATTTTAAATATTCCAATGTAATAAAGAGTTCTAAACAGGTCAAGATGTTGAAATGTACACTGCATATAAAAAATTTCCTAACAGGAACTTCAACTACGTTTGGTTAATGTAAGGTTGCGTACATCCTTTAGATTTGCACATCTTTCCAATTGTAATCATCTGTCCGGATAGCGCAAATGTTAACGCATCGACTGTCAAAGTCTAAGGTTACAGTTTCTAAACCTGTCTGAGGCCTTATATTTCCACCTTTTAATTACTAGCTAAATTTGAAATCATCATTTAAGCATTGCATAAAAAGTTTGAGTTATTATTTCATTAACTAATATAACATTCAAAATCAGTTTGCCCTGTGCCATAAATTTCCAGTAGAGTACAAACTACTTTTTGGGGACTTTAAAATAAGAAAAGGGAGCTTTAATTTTTGGAGATAAACAATTTAAAATTTATTGTTATTTGATTAAGGGGCTAATTTTATCATACAGTCAAACAGATTAAGCTGTGAAGTGTAAATCATTTTTCTTTTCTCATTATACGAATATTAATCGGACTTCGTTTTATCATTCAAAGCAGATAAAGTTTTAGAGAAAAAAGGTAAACTATTTGATTATCGTAACGTTGTGCACTTTGTGTGAATTACACTTGGCTAGCCAAGGCAGATTAAAAATTTCAGGAAATTAAAATACACAGAGCGGTGGTGATCAGAAGAAGACTATTTGAATAATAGCATTGACGTGCAGCGTTATCATATCAATATATGCATATATATATATATATATATATATATATATATATATTATATATATATATATTGATATTATAATATGGATATGTAGGGGTATATAAGGTCACAGTGGAGGTACACTTCATGTGAACATCATATAAATAAAAAGAATCAAACATTCAAACCTTAAAAAAATACATAATTCGGTCATTATGCAAAAAGTAAATTCCAATCATATATATATATATATATATATATATATATTGTTATGGATTCAAAAGGTTAACTTGGGGTAAACAATAAAATTTCAACCACCCTGTATAGAGAAACGAACAAATTATTAACGCGCAAAATTTATTTAATTTATTTAATTTAAACGGACAAGTATTGACGTATTTTTATAATTACTGATTGAAAGGTTAAAGGTACATTAAGAAAACCAGTTTTAAAATTTAATTTAATTTAATTTATTTTAATTCAACATGTAAAAACATTAGGAAACACACCAGGGTAAAGAAAATCAATAATCCCAAGGCAAAAGGTTTCTTGGTAACAAACAGACGTCAGTTTGATCTAATACGGCGAGATATAAACTCCAAGAATTGTTGTTTTAAATAGTCTATAATTAAAAACACCTGTATTTTTAAAAGGTTACATTTTTCGAAATTATCAGCATAATGAAGCAGGGCTTCATAGAGAATAGTTTTCAACCGTCAGTTGATTCGAATAACAAGCTAACAAAGTTCTTAAAGAGCAGAGGAAATGCACGATCGGTAATATGCTACAGATAGAGACGGATATAAAAGCATTGGTATTCGAAACGCACGTACTAATCCACGTGGAGTGATGAGAAGCTGTCAGGAATATCGATTTTCTATAACTCAAGTGGGGTTTTGAACGCGACATCAAATATGCATAAGACAGAGATAAAAATAGTACAGGCGGGGTTTCATGACGACACAGAATAGTATCATTAGTTGGGGACGGATAGTTTTACAAACGTACGAACATGCGACAGATGGGAGCGATTTTGGATCATACGGCGCGTTCACGAGGTTAATTTCAGGAATCTTTAAGTTTGCAGAATTGTTATTTGAAAATAAGTTTTTCGCGTGAAGTGTGTCCTGGGGGGAGCATTTTGAAAAATATAAATACTCTAGAAGAATTAGGAGCTCTCTCTTTGTATTCTCATCGTTTATACTACGTTACAACGATAGACCGACGTTATAGTAGAGTTCTTGTGAGTATTAAAAATATTCATAATACAGTAAATGTAGTGCTAGTACTTGTACTTGGTTGTTATGGCCTGATAGTTATTAACGTGAGATACGTGTAGTGAATTTGATTAACCAAGGTCCAACTACTACCATACTAAGCTAGTAAATCAATAAATAGAAGTATAATACACGTGAGTTTGTATGCTGTTATGGAATGGTAATTTGAATCAAGGCGCTTGGCAAATTTATTGGAGTTATCATATATGAATATGTAGAGTATTAGAGCGCATAGTCACGAAACCAAGGGGTTCTGGTGAGCATCGTCGAAGAGATGGAGGTCTAAAGCATTCTGCAGGTAACTTATTTGAAATTTCTGTTATCTGATAAACTTTTGGTATTATTTGGTGATGTGTTAGTGAATATTGGGGTTATTTGTGGTTATATAACGTATCGGAAAATATACGTGTGCTGGGCAATTATTGGGGTTATTTAAAATTTTGAAAAAGGGCTGTATTTCATGTTAATATCGCAAGGAAAACCCAGGAAAAAACTTGCAATGCTACCTAGATATTGTGGGCATTTGATCTTCATTTGTTATTTCTTTTGTTATTTCTTTTAGTAATGGAATCCATTGTTTACTGAAAGTCACGGATTCGTTTGCAACGCAGTTATTTTTATGTAGGGTTATATAGGCAGCTTCTTTGATTTTGCGTTTTTGGTGGTTTTCTTCTTCTTCTTCTTCTTATCGCATTCCAAAAATTCACTCACATTCCTAATAAAATGCAGAAACAACGAAATAATACCAAAAGGATTTAGAATCAAATTTGGAAAGACAAGCAATAAACTATCAAGAATTCTCGAAAGAGCAAGTTACAGTATGATGAGGGAAAGACTACAAAACCACCGACACATTATTTATAAGTTAAAACAAGATATTGAGGGCATTATAAATTTCATACGAATAAAAGTAACAAAATATGATTTTGATAAAATTCTCGTTAGTGCAAAAACCTACTACGAATCAGTATTTTCTAAACAAAAAGAAATTCACATAAAGAAATTTAATAACCTATTTATAGAGAAAAATAACACACAAACTAAAACGTTAGAAAACAGGAACACTATGCTAAACACCGTGATAAATTTATCAAACAGAACTATTAACGACACAGAAAAATAATTCTTTCAAAAGGCCTTAACTTTGCAGTAACACCAAAATCAATACCAACCTTTGAATAATTAGCTGTATTGAGAAAACAGCAAACCAACTCGAAGAAGTTCAAGCAACCGAATTTAGAATACGATGTAAAATCGAAATAGAAAAGAATCACAAAATAAAGCCAAATGTAAGTAGTAACGAAATAAAAGCAATTCGCAATCTAAAAAACGATAACTCAATTATAATTCTACCTGCTGACAAAGGCAATGCAACAGTAATAATGAATAAAAACGATTACAACACAAAAGTCAACGAACTATTGAACACTGAGAATTACACCAGTTTAGAAACGGACCCAACAAAATCAATTGAAAATAAAATATACAAAACTCTATTTAAATTTAAAATGAATTCGAAGACAAAGAAAGAAGTAAACTAGTCCCACATTACAGTAAACCACCCTCTTTTACGGTCTACCAAAATTCATAAAAAGACATTCCTCTAAGACCTATCGTAAGCTCAATAGATTCAACATGCCATAATTTAGCAAAATTTCTACTAAAAATTCTAAATCCATTAGCAGGCAAAACGGATTCTTTCATTAAAAACAACCAACACTTTTTAGAAAAACTATCAAACATAAAAATTGAAAATACACACACAATGGTAAGCTTTGATGTAGTAAATCTCTTCACAAATGTCCCTATAAACAAAACGCTTAATAGTATAAAAACAAATTAGAAAAAGATGACAATCTTAAAGAAAGAACAAAACTAAGTATATCATCGATTATGGAATTACTTGGTTTATGCGTAAATACCACATATTTTCAAATAAATGATCAATTTTACAAACAAAGCTTCGGAATGGCAATGGGAAGTCCACTATCGCCAATCTTTAGTAATATATTCATGGAGGAATTCGAAAAAGATGTGATATTCACACAAGCATTGAAACCACTGATCTGGTGGAGATACGTTGATGATGTTTATGCTATTTGGCCTCATAATATAGAATTAATTAAAAACTTTGTACAGTCAATTAACGAAATAGAACCAACTATTAAATTCACATATGAATTAGAACAACATGGAAAACTTCCGTTTTTAGATATTCTAGTTAGCAAAAACGATACAACAATTAATACATCGGTATATAGAAAACAAACGCACACAAACAGATACTTAAACTTCAAACCACCCACAATGTGTCAAACGAGGAATTATCAAAACCATGTATGATAGAGCAAAATTAATATCATCAAACGAAGAAATTTTAAAGAAAGAGAAAGACCTAATCAGATGTACACTAATAGAAAACAAGTATCCTAAAAGAATAATAGAGAAAGAAATGAATAAAAACCCTAAAAATAAAGAAAAGAAAACAAAACAACGATACACACCACAAAATGCTCTCAATACCATACATAAAAGAATTCTCCGAAAAAATTCAAAGAATAGGAAACAAATTTAAAATTAAAACAGTATTTAGAACCTACAATACACTAAGAGCACAATTAACAAAAACAAAACCCAAAAACGCAATACAAAGTTCAAAAAACTGTATCTACAAAATACCGTGCGAATGTAATAAGTTTTATATAGGGGAAAGTTCCAGACCATTTGAAGTTCGACTAAGAGAACATAAATCATATATAAAAATAGAAAATTTGAAAATCCATGATTTGCCAACATGCATGGGACTCAGTCATAAAATAAAATGGGAAGATGCAAAATTATCGACAAAGAGGAAAACCACCAAAACGCAAAATCAAAGAAGCTGCCTATATAACCCTACATAAAAATAACTGCGTTGCAAACGAATCCGTGACTTTCAGTAAACAATGGATTCCATTACTAAAAGAAATTACAAAAGAAATAACAAATGAAGATCAAATGCCCACAATATCTAGGTAGCATTGCAAGTTTTTTCCTGGGTTTTCCTTGCGATATTAACATGAAATACAGCCTACATACATGATTTCTATTTATACATACAATAACTAATTACATAACAATAAGCATATTAACTAGAAAACCATTATTTCGGCAAATTATAAATGTCGGGGGATCTTGGTAGCCACAGGTTGCTTAACCCCCTTCACTGAATCTCGGTAAAATAAGACATAAAATTAGAAATCTCTCAATTGTATAAATAGAAACATGTTAAAAAATGTTTCCCAAATTATTGAATTTATATAAAATTCACCAATAAAAATTAATCAGCTGATTTCACGTTAAGCGTATTGGCTACCTTAGGAAAGTCGATCCCAGGTCGCAACACAAATTGAAGGCAATCATTCTTTTAAACTTTAAAAATTTTTGCTTAATGTACTCAAATCAAATATTTCAAACATCAATAACTCAAAGTAACCTTCAATTTATGTCATAAACGTCAAACTTGAAGTTTTTATTATTTTGACAACGATCCTAGGTCATGGATCGAAACGTAAATAAAAATCATTTTAAAAACTATGAGTGGTTTAATTCCCAAAGAAGCTTAAGAAGAATGCTAAACAAACCACAACAAACATACAGGGAGTCTTTAAAACTCCACGCGTTGCGTAAGGAATTGAAAGCAATAAAACGCATAAAAGAAACTTTTGAAAAACGAGCATATTTCATAACGTAATAAGATATAGATATTGCGACAAACCGCGTACGTGACATTAGAAATGTAGAAATAGTCACATTTTTGTAAAACCCGACATGGGTAAACAAAATCCCCATAGGCAAATCATAATAATAACAAGACAAGTTATTTGCAGTCCGCAACAAGGAATTTTGCTCAAACATTCCGCAAATCTAAATGGCCAAACTTACTTGTATAGCCATCTATAGAACCACGATGTAGTGTCGGATCATTTTTTGTACTTCCACGCTTAGTAGTGTTGGTGTTTTACCACCTGATGGCGATATTATTTACTTTTGTTATTGTACAAAGACTTCTTCGAAATTATATCAGTATAATAGCTTCGATTACTTCATAGGGTTGTTGGAAACTAATTTACTCTGACGAAGCCTAAAGAAGCAGAAACCGGTAAGTGGATGTTTCTTCCCCTTGTGAAATAATAAAGCTATTGTTTTGTTAATGGTTATACAACTAATAGCTCGATTTGTATTTGTCAATAAGCTCTTATTATTTTCATAAGAGTTTATTTACAGATACATCTTATTTTTTTTTGTGTTCTACACAAATTCCTTGTTGCGGACTGCAAATAACTTGTCTTGTTATTATTATGATTTCCCCATGGGGCAAGAAACGGGCGTAACCACGAGAAGATTTGTTATTGTTGCAAATAAATTTTGCTCTAACATTCCGCAAACCTTAATGGCCAAACTTACTTGTATAGCCATCTATAAAACCACGATGTAGTGTCGGATCAATTTTGGTACTTCCACGCTTAGTAGTGTTGGTGTTTTACCACCTGATGGCGATATTATTTACTTTTGACATAGTACAAAGATTCCTTCGAAATTATATCAGTATAATAGCTTAGATTACTTCATAGGGTTGTTGGAAACTAATCTACTCTGACGAAGCTTAAAGAAGCTAAAATCGGTAAGTGGATGTTTCCTCCCCTTGTGAAATAATAAAGCTATTGTTTTGTTAATGGCTATACAACTAATAGCTCGATTTGTATTTGTCAATAAGCTCTTATTATTTTCATAAGAGTTTATTTACAGATACATCTTATTTTTTATTATAAATATATATATATATATATATATATATATATATCGATGTGATTAGGGGTTATCAAAAAAATCAAATAAAACCATTTCGTAAACATACAATACTGCGAACTTGAGCAAAATAAGACAATTTTCTATAAATCTCAAATTATGTAAAATTTCATTTTCATAGTAACGTACTGATAAAAAACACTCCGTATTTTAGAGACATAGACCAGTGATTGAAGAAGCGTCGTTCTCATTACATTCTCGTTTGTGTTTTTAGATAAGAATTATAATATTCCGCGAGTAAAATACTATTATACAAGAGCTTCATACAAAAAGTTTGATTGGGTTCAAATACTCTATAAAGAATTTGATCTTATAGTATGAAAGTGCGTCCATTTTGCGGAAAGAGGTGAGTGTACAATATTTAATTTCATACGGTCGCATTTTGTTGAAAGCACGAATTCAATTGCGTTTTTCTCTTGATAACAAAATACAAACGTATTTTCGAAATCCAGTAAAGGTAAATGAACGTTCAAATTAAAAGTTATAATGTAAGGTAAAACGAAAGACAAATCTCAAAAACGTAAAAGAAAAGAACTTTCAAAGTTCATTTAACTAAAGCGAATTACAGCAATAAATTTTGAAGATAAGATAACGCGTAGATAAAAGGAACTAACTAGTAGCCTCAGACTGTAAAACGCCACATTCTGTGAAGGTTATATTATTCAGGGTGATTCTAGACTCTACGTAGAGGACGGTTCCTAAATTTTAACCATTGATATCGTAGGAGTAGCTTCTGGACGTATGACGATTCTATAAAACACAATGGAAATCAAATACAGAGATTAATTGTTCAATACTTATTTTAAAACCCACCATGCTTGTCTAATAGTAAATTTTAAACGATTTGGATAATCTTGGTATATGAATTTGGAATGCAATTTTGATATTTAAAGAATTTAATTGAAAAATTTTAACGACATGGAAAAAGACGACCAGCATAATTTACACGATAAAATAAAAATCACATAGTTTTACAATTTTGAAAAGGACGTTTAATCAGTAAAGTTACATAAGATTGTGTGTGCAAGTCCTTGTGTAAGAGTTGTATAAGTGGATAATTTGATTTCAGGGTGACTGACCTTCGGTAGATTTGATTATTGTATAATCAAAGCTATTAAACATAACTGATCAGATACGTTTAAATCCTATTTTAAGGGAGATTGTTAAAATTATCCGACTTATTTTATAGAATTCTATACATAATAAGATTTAAATAGGAGTTTATTTAGAAATGGAAATTCTAACTAGATAAGAGATTTTGGACTCTATTTTAGCGTAAGCGAGTGATTACCCAGTAGTTATAATCTTTTATGGTAGATTTAAGATTTTGTTCGTAAGGCAAACTGCTGTGGTGGTTTTAGACATTATCTTTAAGGTTTGTGCTAAAAGAAAATTGTTCATCCTAGATGTAAAATTGATTTAAAAAAAAATCGGTTGTGGATGTAATAATTGTTATCTGAAAGATTGTCTGTTAAAGAATATTTCGTGTCATTATGGGTTTAGTGTCCGATTCTAGTGGTTTGATTTCAACTGAGCTAGCAAAAACAATTAGGGCGATACACTTACTAGAACCATCAACAGATCACAACAATGTTTAATACCCAAAAAGTCGCGCTTTATTTTGGAGAATTTGAATAATATTTTATAAACCATTTCATTCATCAGTATCAAAAGTTATTATTGGAATAAACGTATTAATTTAAACTGGAACATTCCATTTACCTTGAAACATCATGCAAAACTAATAACATAGAAAAAGTCAGGAATATGTTAAATTGAGAACTTCAAATTCTTATTATGCGTACTACATTCTATCGTTCAGTAGCCTAACAAATTTTGTGTTGTACTAACAAACTTTGGCGGACGTCATAAACTTCAGGTGGTGACTCAGTGCTAGTGCTACTAGTACGGCCATCTATCAATAGAATCCAAGGAGGGGGTACGGTGGTTTGGTACCTGTGCTGAGATCGGGCACAAATTCAAGAATTGCCGAAAGGCAGTTTTTGCTGTGTGATGTGCGCTAGGGCAAACGATAAAACGAGCGGTGGTGCGGAGATTGACACACGCCACGACGACAAGTCGAGTAGATGCTCAACAATGTTGAGATTGAAGAACGCCATTACGCATAACATCTATTATGGTTGTAAAGCACAAACAGATATTGAAAGAAGAAAGAATATTAAATGTGCCCAGTTAAGCTTAGGGAAAGTCAAAGGGGCGACTAGCAGTTTTGTTAAACTATTTGAGAAAAATAAGATGGACATCGGGCTTATAAAAAAACCGTACCTATGTAACCATAAAATAACAAGTTGTGTGTGTGGCGGGGTGGGAGGGGAGCACTGCTTTATAAACAAACAGTTAGCGGCCGTGTAGCGGTATAAAAATTAACACTGGAACAAGCGCGCGAATAATTTTAAATAATTTATCCAATAATTTTTTAACGGCGCCGAAATAATAATTGGAAATAACATCTTTAACGTTATAAGCGCGTAACTTACACCGGTTGACTCGCGGCGCGAAAACCCACAAACCAAAGAATTAATAGGTCAAATGGAGAATGTGTTCCGGTAAATATTAGAGATAGAGTACAAACTGCCACAACGGCTTTGCCTTAGGAACAATATCGTAAATATAAAAAATATAAGTTCTGAATAATCACACGCCTATACCTGAAATAGAGTTTAATGTCTCTTTTATAATTGGAATGAGCACACACTAGTCTTAATCTGTTATGATGTACAAAATTTGTCAAGATAAGTCTGATGAGTCAATATCCACCCCTTTAAAATTGGGCATAAACATATCTGAACAGTTAGGTTTAATTGATCTTTATATAGTGGCAAAGTCTCATCAAGGGCTGTCATCCTTCAAATCAAATTATCGACTTGTACATACAACTGTCTCACAAAGACGCACACAAAATAAAACATTTTAACATATAGGTAACTTAATTAATTAATATATATGTCTTTTTTAAAATGTTAAACAATATAATTTTTATTTACCGTGAAAATCTGGTTGCTGATGTCCTTTTCCAGATCGTAATTAACAATGACAGCTTCAAAATCGCTCAAATTGTTATAGCATGTACGATTTTCCATACAGATTGCTGCATAAAATGTATAACCAACCATTCTCATTCCATATGCTTCTATCCGAATTAGAAAACCTGCAACAGTTTAATTATTGTTTAACATTTGTTTCCATTTTGAAATCACTTCTAAGCTTTCAAAAACCTTTTTGTCACTATTTCAATAAAATCGTCTCTTAAACCATAATAAATTTTACTTGTAACGCTAGTATTTTACTACGTGGCGATATATCATTAATTTTACTGCATCGTGACGTTCGAATGACTGACCTCGTGCTTAACTTCAACTGGGTTTATAAGGACGGTCCTCTGTGTGACGTCGGCATCGAGAATTTTCTAGTTCAATCCAGTAGGTGTATGATGGAACATTCCAAAATTGCTGTTTTACGGCCTCGAGCTGTTAGTAATTAATACCGTTTACCTATGCGTTATCTTATCTTTACGCCTTATTACTTTAAATCGCTTTAATTTTTTTATGTGGCCGTATAGAAAAACTACGTGTACCAAGAAACTCCAACAACTCCAGATGATATGAAAAATAGAATTAAAAAGCTATTAACAGTATTGACCTGGAAACGTTAAGAAATGTAGTCCAGGCGTTTGAAGATCACTTGAAAGCCTGCATAGAGGTTCTATGGATGTTCTGTACATTTATGTTAAAATTATTTTATACTATTACAGTTATATTTAAGTGTTTATTGAATAATGATCATTCTTTTGTATTATTCTCCAATAGTAAGTTATTTTTAGTTACACAAATTAAAAATATTCCTGAAATTTGAAGAAAATTAAAAATACCTTTAAAAATAATGAATTTAGGTTTAGGAAATGCTTAACAAAATAAAATAGCACTTAATGGACCATCCAGGGTCGCCATAAGATTGGTGGGGTACCATTTAAAAAAATAAAAAAATAAAAAAAGTAATTTGAGAAAAATGATACATCCACTATATTGTGCGGAAATTTAAAAAGAGTAATTTTGCAATAATACTGTACCATATAGTATAATTTTCTGCATCTTTAAAATTAATTTAAGTTGTGTATAAGTCCAGTGGCTAAACATTCAATATGGCATTTTTTTCTAAAAACGATTGAATATCTCGAAAACTAAAAAGATTGGACCCATACTGATTGGCATTAAATTAAAGCTCTCTTTATGTGCTTTTCAAAAATATAATAATATATAGGGTGTTCCGTTAAAAAAATATAACTTTGATTTGTACTGAAATTAAGAAAAACCCTGTATAGCGCCAAATATTTTCGAAATGTGCACTTTCGGTGTCCCTATTATGCTTCCAAATTTTGTTACATAGTTTCTGTAATAACGGAGTTATCAATCGTTGCCACACTAAAAACTCACCCTGTATACAGGATGTCCCACGAGAAACCCGACAAACTTCTTAGGTGGTTTTCTCTCATCAAAATAATGAAAAAAGTTAATATAAACATATGTCCGGAAATGCTTTATTAGCGAGTTACGGCTAGCCAAATATTTCGCTCGATTTTCTGGAAAAGGACGGAAATAAAGCCAAACTGATTTTTTTATGGCGTAAAGTTAGGTGTTAAATTTATTGGATTTATCAACTGCCAGTTCTGCTTGAAGATGTACCACTTAAAAGAAGACATCAAATGATATTCCACCATGATGGCGCACCGGCACATTATTTACAAAATGTTAGAGAGCACTTACAGATAAGTTTTCCGGGCAGATGGATTGGTCGAGATGGACCAACTAATTGGCCTCCTAGGTCCACCGATTTAAATCCCTTGGATTATTACCTGTGGGGTCATTTAAAGCAACTTGTATCCGCAGAACCAGTTAATTCCAAAGAAGAATTATTGAACCGAATTTTAAACGCTTGTGAACTACTTAAGAACGACCGAGATATTATCGCACGGGCTACGCGTGGTTTCATTAAACGCACTAGATTGTGCATAAATTATCAGGGAAATCATTTCGAACACCATTTGTAAGGTATGGAAATTGGAATAAAAAAATCGGCAATTAAAATGTTTTGTTTTTACGTAGAACGTTTATTTAATAAACAGATATTGCATTTTCTGTCTTATTTTTCGTATGTGTTGATTTAATTAAACATTAATTTTTTAAACTTTGTGTTTGTTTATTATTGGCCTATTTTACATCATTGTCTTCAGAATTAAATTCACTACACGTTTTGTTTAAAACGTTTGTGTGTTTATTACCCATTTAACGAAGTTAATGTAGTTTAAATCTAAACGAAGCATGGTTTTCGAGACCGAATTTTGTGTATTCCGTTTGATATCTCAGATATGGGTGATCCTAGAGGTCTGGGACATGTTTTATTCAATTTTTCAGTTCATTTTACATAAATTTAACACCTAACTTAACGCCATAAAAAATCAGTTTGGTTTTATCTCCGTCCTTTCCCAGAAAATCGGGCGAAATATTTTGCTACACGTAACTCACTAACAAAGCATTTCCAGACATATGTTTATATGAACTTTTTTCATTATTTTGATGAGAGGAAACCACCTTAGAAGTTGATCGGATTCCTCGTGGGACACCCTGTATAGAATGAACGTATTTTAAAGAAAATGTTTACTAATGGCTTTATACAGGGTGTCCACATTTTAATTGCACACTATAGGAATTAGGAATATCCTAAACTATAAGAGATACAGTGGTGGTTAAATTAGACAAAAGTTACCTACCTTTGAGGGTATTTTATAGCTGATCTTGAACTACAAATGTTATCCATAGATTGCTAGATATTGGCTAAAATACAAATTTTGCGATTTTCAACTTTTCTTAATAACTTCGTTGTTATTATAGTTAGAAGAATGAAATCTGGCAACATAAGACATAATTTTGCATTTAATGACGATTTACAAAATGTTCTAGATCTATTAAATTTTTTGTCGCGATAGTCGATTTGTTTTTTATTATGGCCGCCATATTGGATTTTTACATCAACGTATAGAAAAAAATGTACAATTTCAACAATGTAAAACACTTATCATTAATTTTTTAAAATAACATTATTAAGACATAAAAACGGTTTTTCCAAAAAATATCCAGTGCGTTGCTGTCAAATACAATTAATTTTAAACTGTTCCATTGTTTGCAATAATCAGTTTTGTTGTTAATAGTTTTAAATTAAAATTTGGTTAAAATATGGTGCGGTACTCGATAAACAAAAAAAAGACATATACGACTTGTATATTAAAAGCTGCAGAAATTCTACAGAAGCTGCCCGCAAGTATCATAATCTGTACCCTGAACGAAGCCAACCAAATCGTACATTGTTTTATAGAATATGTAAAAACATGTTCGACTGCGGTTCTATCAACAAATCAAGAGGAAAATATCTTAAAAAGGTAGAAACGAATGCCGACATTAATGTTTTAGCACATTTACATGTTAACCCTTGTAAAATGCGGTAACAAAACTACGATAGCTAATTAGAAGAAAAAAGTGGACTGTATATAAAAGTTAAGTGATAATTGAACAAACAACATATAATTAATGTTATTAATCAGATCACGCGTTTACTAAAAGCACTCACCTGGTGTTTATGAAGCCGAAGTAACGAAACAAACGATGTAACAGCTACTCTGCCTTTTGCGGGTATAGCGAAGCACATTTATATCAATAGCGGATCTGAAGAAAAGCAGTTCGTCAAATTAATTTGTTGTACGTAGAACGTGTAAAACAGCGATGCGGACTGTTCGAAGGACAAATCGATTCTCTTTTGCTTCGTGGATTTTCCAGTCACTACACTGTTTGTACATGCGGAATAACACAGAGTTTTATCATTCGCGGCATTTGTTGGGGTGTACTTGTAGTAAACATGGAAATTTACTCTAACAAATTTAAATATACTGAGGCGAACGTAAAATAATCAACAAACTCACTGTAAAATGAATGTAGTTTTAATTATTTGCACTATAAACGGAACAACCCTACTGGATCGTGCAGATCTTTTGCACGTGACTGCAATGTCTCCAAAAGTACAGTAAATAATATTATTAAGAGGCATAAATACCATGACTATAAATACTTGCCAGTACAAAAACTCCATATAGGAGATTCGGAAAGAAGATTAATATTTTGTGAGTGGTTTATTACTCAATTAGACAATGATTCACAGTTTGCGAATAAAATTCTGTGCACCGACGAATTTACATTTTCAAATTGTGGAATGTTTAATCGTAGAAATAAGCACTACTATTTTACAGAAAATCCACACTTGTTGCAGGAAGTAAAGAATCACGTTCGTTTTTCTGTGAATGTTTGGTGTGGAATCTTCGATGGCCGAATAATAGGCCCTTATTTCATACAAGGGAATTTAGACGGAGAGAAGTCTTTAGATTTTTTAGTTAATGCTCTTGAAGGATTTTTAAATACACTACCGTTAGAAGCAATTAGAAACTTACGCTGATTTCAACATGATGGCGCACCACCTCATAATTTCAGGTTGGTAACGCAGTATTTAAACGAGCGATTTCCTCAAAGTTGGATCGGAAAGAATGGTGCTATTTTGTGGACTCCCCATTCTCCTGATATGAACCCACTGGATTTTTTTCTATGGGGAGATGTAAAAAATAAAGTTCATGATACTCCGTCTAATAGTGTCGAACACTTGCATCAAAAAATAAGAAGTGCGTTAGAATCGGCTAATCAAGCATATCAAATGCTATTGCGCAGATGAATAAAAGGGTTCGCTTGTGTCTGGAACAGCATGGTAAACATTTTGAACATTTACTGTAACTTCAAGTTGTTGTAGTTAACTTTCCATTATTATTTATAGGTTACATCTTTTACAAAAACTGTTTTTGTGTCTTAATAATGTTATTTTAAAAAATTAATGATGTGTTTTACATTGTTGAAATTGTAAATTTTATTTCTATACGTTGATGTAAAAATCCAATATGGCGGCCATAACAAAAAACATGTCGACTATCGCGACAAAAAATGTAATAGATCTAGACCATTTTGTAAATCGTCATTAAATGCAAAATTATGTCTTATGTTCCCATACCAAATTTCATTCTTCTAACTATAATAACAACGAAGTTATTAAGAAAAGTTGAAAATCGCAAAATTTGTATTTTAGCCAATATCTAGCAATCTATGGATAACATTTGTAGTTCAAGATCAGCTATAAAATACCCTCATAGGTAGGTAACTTTTGTCTAATTTAACCACCACTGTATCTCTTATAGTTCAGGATATTCCTATAGTGTGCAATTAAAATCTGGACACCCTGTATAGTTCTAATTTCAGTTATTTTTGTATACATTTTAATTACTGATGGCGTATACTCGAATTCTTCCATAAAGAGACATCACGGGTATTTTTAAATTCAAACATACATAATACTAGATATTAAATAGTTTTCCTTATGAATGAAAACCAAAGGCGTATTTGATTTTAAAAATCTCAACTGAAACGTTTCAAGAAATACGATTGATTGGCTTTTATATATTTTGAACCCCAAAACAGACACATGAACGCTTTTTAACCTTTCGTTGACAAGCTTTCAACTGCATTTGTGTTTTACGTATTCACCGCTGACCATAAAAGTCTAAGATTAAAAATTTTATATTGTCGAAAGCTTTATGTCAGAGCAAAATAAAGCTCTGCTGAATTAATAAACTTAACGAGTTGTAGAATGCGCAACCATTTACTGAACAAACCCGTGTACTTCCAATAACGTCACCATTGCGGTAAAGAAATCTCAGCACGTTCTTTTATGGATCGTTAAAACCATTTGCTGTTTTAATAAAAATCCAGCGTGTTCGGAGTTCTTGCATATTTCTCCAAAACTCATATGCCACACATGTTGCACCCTGTGGGGTTCTTGGTGGGTTCAAGAGAGGGAAAGGCGTGGTTTAAATTGTAACCGCCAAAAGGTTGTGAAGCTTAGCTGTGATGATGACGCTGTTTGACCACTCACTAAAACTGAACATATTTTTTCGACAGCTGGTTAATCATTTTGTCTGGTGAAGCGCGGCGGGCTATTAAATTTTTGGAACAGTGTTATTAAAAGCTGCGGAGTAGTAGAACAGTTCTAACCACATATATTTTTTTGTAGAAGTTATTTCATATTATAATATAGAGTGATTTCATGGACACAAAATATAAAATATTTATTTTTCATTACAAGAATTCACATGTATAGAATTGCCTCGTCAAAATATCTTGAATTTTATAATTACTAACAGCAGAAATACATTGAAACAAAACATTAAACTACTTATCAAATTAATGAGTAAAAACACTATAAAACTATGGTTATTTAAATGTGGGTGACAGTACTAAATTCCGTATTTATGTGTGATGACAGACTGTATTCTGACAGGCATTGCATCCATGTTTCTTGCATCGCAAAGGGCTTCAGGCTCCGGTTTACCGTTACAGACCACAAGCAGAAACTTCTACATTACTTTAAACAGAGGACTGTTGTGTATAAATCATCAATCAAAACAAATTTTTGCGGGTTTTCAATGATTTTAGCAGAAAATTGCAATTTTATACATGCCTAAATATCAATATAGTTGTAAAACCAAATATGGTTGGTAATAGTAGGTGCCTATGCAAAACTATGTTGAAATCCATTTATCAGGAGCACCAATGTGGAATAATTAGAAACCAACACTTTTAATGATAACAAATTTGACAGTACTACATAACCTCATACAATGATTTGAAATGTTCAGTTTTGAAAGAAATAACCACACCTGATGATTTCCCGGATATTTAAGTTTGGTGCAAGAAAAAGACAAATATTGAGTTTTTTTTTGGAAAAAGAAAAATATACTCTAGAAATAAGCATACTGTGCACTTACAATAACAGAATCTTTATTTGGATTTTCGGCGGTTTCACCAGGTTAGGTTGCTGTTAATAACAGTTTTACTATTTAAAATCATGTCTATTAAAGAGCATCTACTACAGATTTTGATCGGTTTAGATCTCCAGGTTAGGTTAGTAGTTAGTAGCAGGTTATTTATTTAAAGTAACGTTTTTTAAAGAGCACCCGCTACAGATCCTCATCGGCTTAGATCTCCAGGTTAGGTTAGTAGTTAGTAGCAGGCTATTTATTTAAAGTAATGTCTATTAAAGAGCACCTGCTACAAATCCTCATCGGCTTAGATCTCCAGGTTAGGTTAGTAGTTAGTAGCAGGTTATTTATTTAAAGTAATGTCTATTAAAGAGCACCCGCTACAGATCCTCATCGGCTTAGATCTCCAGGTTAGGTTAGTAGTTAGTAGCAGGGTATTTATTTAAAGTAATGTCTATTAAAGAGCACCTGCTACAGATCCTCATCGGCTTACATCTCCAGGTTAGGTTAGTAGTTAGTAGCAGGTTATTTATTTAAAGTAATGTCTATTAAAGAGCACCCGCTACAGATCCTCATCGGCTTAGATCTCCAGGTTAGGTTAGTAGTTAGTAGCAGGGTATTTATTTAAAGTAATGTCTATTAAAGAGCACCTGCTACAGATCCTCATCGGCTTACATCTCCAGGTTAGGTTAGTAGTTAGTAGCAGGTTATTTATTTAAAATAATGTCTATTAAAGAGCACCCGCTACAGATACTCATCGGCTTAGATCTCCAGGTTAGGTTAGTAGTTAGTAGCAGGCTATTTATTTAAAGTAATGTCTATTAAGGAGCACCTGCTACAGATCCTCATCGGCTTAGATCTCCAGGTAAGGTTAGTAGTTAGTAGCAGGCTATTTATTTAAAGTAATGTCTATTAAGGAGCACCTGCTACAGATCCTCATCGGCTTACATCTCCAGGTTAGGTTAGTAGTTAGTAGCAGGGTATTTATTTAAAGTAATGTCTATTAAAGAGCACCTGCTACAGATCCTCATCGGCTTACATCTCCAGGTTAGGTTAGTAGTTAGTAGCAGGTTATTTATTTAAAATAATGTCTATTAAAGAGCACCCGCTACAGATACTCATCGACTTAGATCACCAGGTTAGGTTGCAGTTGAAAGCTTAGTACTAACAAGTTTATGTAAGTGCACCCACGCAGATTCACATGAGCTTACATCTCCTTGTTAGGTTAATACTACTTGCACTAATCATGACCACACCAATACTTAAATTTTTGAGGATGCTTACGAAATTTTAATCACTGTACCTATATAAATAACTATAGAAACAGCATTTATTTGCAGGCATTGTTATTTAAGATATAACAAAATAAGTGCAATATGTTTTACTACAGTATGAAATATTAAGTGCAATATATTTTAATTGTAAAATATTAAGTACAATACTAAGTTTTAAGTGCAATATAAATCCTCTATGCATTTAGGACTTGTGGTTGAGCAATTTAGGTATTTATATTTACAAGCATTTCCTTTTACAGTATGTACAAACATCAATACTTAACAGTGGTGATAAAATAATTTACTCGGTGTTTTAGTAGAATTACACGCTGGCTAAAAACACTGCACGAGAAATATCGCTGCACATTTTTTTATAGGGTTCTGCTATAGTTAAGCCGGGTGTTGTAGACTATGAACTTGTTGAAAACACTTCACACGTAGAAATGCACTTGGCACATTATTGAACTGATATTAAGTTATAGTTGTCGATGCTGCAGCAATACACTTGTTTAAAGCACTATGGTTAATTTTAACAATGTTATTTACATGGGGTAGCGTTCCTGAACATGGCTTATAAAATTATTGAAGGTATCCTTAGCCGAACCATTGCCAAAGTGTTGCCTCCACATGAATTCATCTATGTAGTCGTCCAGCATAGGGGAACTTAATACAGATAATCTACGGCAAAATCCTTTTAATCTGCTCCAATAACCTTCAATTTCATTTGTACACACTCCTGTTTGGGGATCTACAAAGTTTCTATGATGATTGACGGTTTCGTGGTTATAACCCATTCTATTTAGACGTCTGTACGCCCGCCACTCATCAGTCCAAATTGTCGAGCCTGGCAAGACATGAGCTAGGATGATGGGTATTAAAGTGGTCGCTGTACGGTTTGGTACATGAACGATATAACCAGACTTAGTTACGGTATCATATATGCCTAATATCCAACGCTGCTGCAAAACACGACCTCTGTTGTACTTCCGTCTAGTAATTAAGCTTTCATCGATTTGTACAATGTGGCCTGGCCCCCCCAACTGAAACAAGTCTGGACGTTGTAACAACTTCCAACTACAAATGTCCCGAAAGTAACGATTATGCTGGACCACACTTTTCTTCGTTACTCCTATTAAATTCAATGTAACACCTACGGGTGACTTTATACACCAACACCACATCACTTGGAACAGTGTAATCAAAGAAAGTTGGCATTTTTCAAAAAAAGGATTTTGAATAAGCTTGTGGTAGTATGGCGTCTCGGGCAGCGGTAAAATTGACCAAGTGGGCGGTTTGGATCCATCACTATTACCATCTGGGCTCGGCATCTTCTATTCTTACAACGTGGATTGCATTGAACCAAACGGAGGGCACGTAGGTCTGCTACTAGCAGGGCATTGTCTCTATCGAAATATCGTATAACACTAGCGATATTAGCGAAGTCCATTTTTAAAAATATAATTAACTCGATTAATTAGTCTTTAAAAAGACTGTTGACAAAATATAAACACACAAATAAAGAGAACAAAACAACTCAAAAATAAGGTAAAACCAATGTAGAAGGGGCGAACGATAACAATAATATGGCTGCCGGCTCGATGTAAAATTGCACCATTGATGACGGGAACATCTAATGCGCACGCTCTGTATTATATTCCTCCGCGAAATAGTAGTGAAAATGTTTTACTGAGATTTCATGGGCACGGTAAGTAGTACCGAATTTTTTTTCTTTTTTCGGAATTACTCAAAAATTTAGCAAAAACCCGCAAAATTTTCTAAGTTTTTATTAAAAACTTCAGTTGTAGGGCATATTTTTCAGTTTTTCGTTTTATTTGGAGTGGTCTGTAACGGTAAACCGGCACCGGGCTTCAATTTTATTAGATAGGGTGAACACGCCTGTTAGCGCCGTTCGCCAGTTAGTTGTTAACAAATTACAAGTGAGAAGGTAATCCTATTAACAAATTTGTTGGTAAATACGTTTCGGTTTTCGACTACAATTTGACATATATAAACTAATCTGTGAGTTCACCCAAGGGTCGTCCTAGCGAGGGAAAAATGCTGGCTGAACACGCAGACGACCAAATTTTGGGGTGGCTAAATACTTTTGATTTATAGGAATTATTTTTTTTCGTGGGTCCTGGACAAACAAGTTACTGAGCCCTGTGGTCAGAGTTTTAGCGGCTCCGTGGCATAGTGGTATGTGTGTGACTACTCCGCCCAAGGTACCGGATTCGAATCCCGACACGGTCCGCTTGAAAAATGTTAGGCGAGCATTGTTCACAAAAATACACCCTCGTTCGGATGAGAGGTAAAATGAAGGTCCCGTGTGTGAGTATTGTCACGCACGTTAAAAATCCCTACCTTGCTTGGAACAATAAGGGTTCGGCAAAATTCCAAATTTTCCAGGTAAAAAAACTCGCTTCCTGGCCAATGTAGTACCTTCTGGTGGAACATTGGAAAATCACATTTAAGGTCAGACTTTGGAGTTGGTAAAATTTTATAAAAATACTGTAGAATTCAGTCTGTACAAAAACTATAGTAATGTGACAAGGAAATGAAATTTTCTGTACAACATTCAGCAATAATTAAATATAACTAATCAGATTGCAGCAAATGAAAGTTCTCCTTTCTGCATTTGAGGCGCACAAAATCATGATTGTCCTCATTCCTCAAAAGGCAAAGATTGTAATACATTCTTTTCAATAGATATCAACTTCAGATAACTGTAGTCTTCCTGTTCCGTAGTAGTACGGAGTTCGTTTTTAATCAACTTCATTTTGGAAACTGACACATACATGTAAGGTCAAGTAAACATGGAGAGCTATTTCAAGGTTTGGGAAAGCTGAATCTGCACATTTTTCCGCAATAATTTCAAAACGTTATCATCATCACGGTCATGGTCGTCAAAATGTTCCGCTTTTGGCACTAACAAGCTTCTGAATCTTACAACCTCTTTCTTAAACCAAAATGCCAGATCGTGGAAATAGATTCCTTTAGTATATCACATCTTTCTTATAGAAACTTGTCACTTACGCTCTCTGCCAAATGCAGTTCCTCAAAAAATTCAAATCGGCGATATAATGGATTGCAATTATTTTTTAGATATTTTAGTCACGTCATCTATGATAACATTGAGGGAATCCATTCGAATTTTTACTCGTCTTTCCAGCGAAATTTGGTTGTTTGCAGTTTGATCAAATAATATAATTGCCTTAAGTTTCCTACCGAATTTGTAGTACCTTTCGGGAAAAATTCGTTTGGCAAGGGATTCAAATTCTTCAATTCGATTTCGCAAAGTAGCAAGAAATTTTCCAAGACCTTCTAATAAAGAAACGGCTGTACCAAACCTAATGCACTGTGATTCCAAATACGCACTAACTTTATTAGCTTCTTTTAAATTTTACTCCGCGCCTTGCATAGAATCGTATTTTCTCATGAATTTTTTATAGAGAAATTTAGTTTGTTAGCTAGTATCCGCAGTTTATTCAGAATTAGATGATTTAATCCCTTACAACTCGGTGATATTCGTGTAATTTTGATCTAATGCTTATATGGTATCTACATAACTGGGCTACCTAGTATTACCCAATTTTTTCACAACCAAGGTTCTTCCCTTTGCATCGGCTCTAAATAATCAAACATTAACTGCCAACGATGCGTTGAAGAAGAAAAACGTTGTTACGGTATTCCTTGCGGACAAGAACGAAGAAGTAAAGTAAGCAAAGAAATTAGCCCGCATCGAGTACCGCAACAAAAAAAGAGAGTGAAGTAGGTCACACAAAAAGAAAAAGATACCTCAAGAAAGAAAATTTATTTACAAGCCCTTAAGAAATCAACATGCTTTAAAAGAAAACCAATTCCCGACGAAAACAATAGTTTGTTACAAAATATCCAAAAGGATTTACACAGTACCAAAAAAACCAAGCAAAAATAATTAATACTTTCCTCATCGTTTGGCTTAATGCTTAATAATGAAAAATTCAGAGTAGCCATATCATTAACGTTAGCCTGTCCATTATATGCACCACACAAAAGCAGAAGTTGCAACGTAGAAGTATCTTCCAAAAGCACCCATCGTCTTTCATGCCGATTTAGCACCGGACGCCTCTCTCGACACGGCGAAGTAAATGAAATAATAACAGTTCATTACGCAAAGTACAAGTCCCATGCCAATGAGAACCAATCGGACTCGAACGTTCAGACGGGAAAGACCAGCTGGAATGACCTTAGTCCCATGGAAAAAGGCAAATGTTTAGTATGAGACTTTACTTGCATCGACACACTCGCCAAATCAAACACTCTTTACAGCTCAACATCCACATCTCGGCTGATCGCGCCGAAACAGAAAAAACAAAAAAATACGCAAATCTCTGCCCTTCTTATAGCTTCAACCCAATACCTATAGAAACCTTTGGTCGAACATGCTCAATATGTCTCCATTTCCTGGGAGACTTGGGCAAACGTCTAGTTAACATAAGTGGAGATACAAGACGCTCAGATTTTCTAATGCAACAAACAGGGATTGCCATCCAACGCGGAAGTGCGATGAGTCTCCTTGGAAGTCTTCCAGACAGCGAGAATCAAAATATAGAACCGAGTAGAAAAAAATAAAATAAACAAAATGTTAAATTTCCAAAACAACGTAGTTTAAACAAAATAACATCGATAACAAGCAAAAAAGATGAACAAAATGATAATCTTACCAAAATCCGCGGCTTAAAAATTTAGGAAATACGTGCTATTTCAATTCCATCATACCAATGTCTTGGACAAACACCATATTTATTCGAATCTCTCTTCGAAAACCAAAAACAAGAAACGGAATGTCTTAACAAAGAAAAACAGCAACCTTTCACACTTTTCTTTAGACAAATTTTAAAAGAACTACAAAATAGTAGCCCTAAAGTATATAACCCTATTACTCTATTTTCAGCCCTTACACAAAAGATGCCACAATTAATAGAAACAATACATAACGAATACCTAAATAGATATCAAATAACAACTCTATCGAAATTGAATCCTACCCCCCAAAACGAAAAACAATTCTTTGAGGAAACACCAATTGAACAAATCTTTCAAGGTAATTTAGTTAGCACAACACAATGTCAGGAGTGTAATCAGAGCTCACATCGAATCGAACCCTTCCCCGATTTGAGTTTACCAATACCCGAAAAAGAAACTGCTCCCAATATAGAAGGCAAGTTCAAACAGCCGGAACCACAACTTACTCCCATTCTCAAGAAAGATATCACCAAAACAACAGAGTATTAATATGAAAAAGATTATTTGTCCGTAGAATATTGTTTAAATCAATTCACATCACATGAGCTGCTTACTGGAGATAACATAGTTTGTGATTTATGCAGAAAAAAACGATGGACCCAACAAAATAACCGTCCATACAAGTGGAATCAAACAACTTTTAATTTACAGTCCACCTAAGGTACTGACCTTACATCTAAAGCGATTTCATAACTCAAGAAATCTATCTACAAAGGTGAATCTCCATGTATCCTTTCCTATAATACTATATTTAACCCCATACTATTCAAAACCTGTTACATTCCAAATTTGGACATGTACACTTTTAAATTTGTGAGTGAATTCCCGCCATTATTTTTAAAATAGACTTGTGCATTTCCGATATTTCGGACAGTTGCGTCGGCGCAAATTAATGCGCCGGCGTGGAGTGGGTTAGTGCGCGGTTTGGACAGGACATGAAATGATTAGCCAACGAGACGTCAAACGGTGACGTTTGCCTAGTCTTTTCTCTTTCAGAATGTAGGTTTCCTTTTATCTCTACCTGCTATCGTTGCCTTCACCTTATTCCTTCGTTTTGCCTACAAACCGAAGAAAAGGGAAGACGTTAAATTTAGTTTCAACGATGGCATAACGTAACCCACGCCCAAACGAGATACATGGAAATCAACATGGCCCCTGCGCAAGGATGACCGTGAAATCGTGAAGGGTTCCAGATTTTTGTGTGAGTGCTTTTTAACTTTTTTAGGGTGCATCTAGTATCATTGTAAACATATTTGGCATGTGATACAATTTGACACGTAGTTATGTCATAATATCTTTGTTGTGCAATAATGTGAACGTGGATAGGATCCGTGTTGCCAACTGTAGAAGTGGCTCTGAACACGCGACGCCGGGGTTATAACACCCGCGGCGGCAGTATAACAAACCACGCCAAAAGGTACAAACGTCTACAATCAACCAAACCAAAACATTATATTCATTATATAGCGTCATACAACACAATGGTTCAATTGAAAAAGGTAATTACGTAACCTACATAAAAATAAGAATTACCCCAGAAGAAGACAATCATTACTGCCAATTATCACCCAGGGTAAAAAAATATTTCTCACTATCATAAAGTAATGATTCAGAAACCAATATCAAAACACGATTAGGAAAGTTCCGGAAACAAAAATTCTAGAGTCGGATGCATATTTGTTATTCTATGAACGAATTTTATAACCTTATTTATTTTAGTCACACATTGTATTTAATTTAAGAAAATTTATTATAAAATACAAGAAAATATGCTTTAATCAATATCCTTCTTTAATTACCTTCACCTAATTTTCTACTTCAATCCTAGTATTTACATAAAAAAATTAAATAAGCACATGTACAATAGACTGTTTTCAGCCCCGGGGTTATTGGATATTGAATCTTTGATATCAAAATAGTCATAACAACACATACTTATGTATTGTCCATAAGTAACTCTTGATAAGTAAATACAAAGAAAAAATTGTAATGGTAGATTACAGCATTAAACAAAGAAATCATCTACGAATCGAAATGCATTTTGCAGTAGCTGTAAAAAGATTATTAGGAAAAAACGTTACACTTAAATAGTAGTGTAATTTAAATTTTTATATAGAAAATTTTTATAGTCTGACACTGAATCTCTAAATAAATACTCAAATAGTAACAGTCATGGTCATACGCTGACTATAAGTAATATAAAAACTTAAAAGGAAATTCTGATCAAATCTTCCGTGACGAAAATCATCAAAACTATGTAGAGAAGAAACAGCAATTTTACAGTATGGCATGACGTTCTGCACCGGTATTGCGCGTAGAGAGAAAAGTTGTGCGTCATACGAGTCTCTATAATTTTCTACACCAAAGAAAAACGTTCCAGTTGAAATAAGTACTTCGTGTATCCAATATTTGTCATTACACATCCTTGCACGTCCACAGTAGTGGTTCTATTATGAATGGAATCATTCCTAAAGTCGAAAGAATTACATGTCACAAAAACAGTACTGTATAAGGAGGAACAATCCGCATCCATAAGGAAAAACTAAAAACTACGCCAACGTACTGATAAAGAAACATGTTTAAATACCATTTTATTCCAAATGGATAGATCTCATTTATTTCAACAAATATAAATGTACAGTCTTAATTACTATCCAATGATTCCAAGAAGAATTTATTCTGTCTAATTTGCTCATACTGTATAACTGTATCGTTTTCTGCATTTGTGTGCCAGAGGGACAAGTTGCTTAGCTCCTAAGCTAGTAAGGCAATTCGTATCACACACAATTCTGTATTTCATTTTATAGTATAAAAAAGTCGCTACAAAATTGTGTGGGTTCCTTTTGCCAGTGGGCCGTAGACAAATGTTCATTTGGTCGTATGAATGAGGCAGCGCTGTGTGGTTGTATTATTAATAGTGTTACAGAAGTCCTTTGCTAAATTGCGCAAGAGCGCATTTTAAACGTTAATGTTATTTACATTTTAAACACCTTTATGGTTGTAAGACTATCGTTGATTATTTGCAAAAAACCAACTCGTCAAACTTATGAACTGCAAATGCAGCGAAACTATAGTCATCGGCTGTTTTTTCTTTGCTAATATTCATTTAATGTTTATAAATATTAAAGTCTCTTCTCCAACAGAAGTATGTCTAGTTTTTGAACAAACTTCCTCGAGATTCCCAACTCTCTTAAAGATAACACGTACAGCAAATCGCTAAATAATCAAATTGAACTCTTTTATACAAGTGTAGAATTTTTGTCATATTTCCACGATAAAGGGATTCTCAATGGCCAGTAGTCATCGGTGGCAATGCAGTGTTCCAATAAACTTGACTAAATTTGCGCATTTAGTATAAAATATATGGTCCTGCTTCTAAGTGGCAAAAATTGGCATCACATATGAAAACGTTTTGTCGTTGAACAAGTTCATTTTTAACAATTATGTATATTGGTGATATTTTGCGGGTCTGATTGGTTGTTTTGTATTGCCTTCACCCCCTTAAATTAAGCAATCTTGTGTAACAGGTATGCACTAAATTTCCCCGAAGCTATGCAAGGATGTAAAATTTAGACTCTTAGAAGGACAAAGATAACTTACCCAAATTATTTGCAGTGGGTTCAGAGACGATTGTCAAAAAATGATAGAGATAAGTTGGGCAACAAAGGTTTAGAACGGCGGTCTCTTTCAAACAGCAAGAGATGATATAGACCACAATAACGAATATAACAAAAACTATCGGACAGTGAGGAATTGCAGAAATTGAAAATGTAATAAAAGGTATTGCAACTGGAAAAAAAATTAACAGAAAAAGAGAACAAATTTTAGATAAATTAGACATCGCGCACTCAAGGAAGGTGTGTCAAGTTGGTGACAAGTACTTTTCAAATTGGCAATTAGTAACAACCATGATTAATAAAAGACTCAAAAAATTCTTCTACACAGTCCCAAAACCAACAGATAGTAAAAGTACGATTTCTCATACGGAGAATACACAACGAAGCAGCAAAGATCATTACGCAAGATAAACCGTGTTAGCTAACCATTGGACAGTTAACAAAATCTAAACATTACGTTTAGTAGTATAGTATAATATAATATAAAAGAACCTTGTGTATTGATTGGGATTGGAGGCAATCTTAAACCTTTCTGCATATAAACATGTAGTTAAATAATGTAGGACAAAAATAGCGTAGGTGAAAGACCATGCACTGTAGAAGAAAGATGGTGTCAGATTCGTTTCTGTAATTTGATAGTTTTGGGATACTCCGAAATAACAATTACGTTACTTTTATTTTTCGTTGACTCCGTATTTAAGAAATGCGAGTTAGTTTACCTACTTTACCTTGCCCGAATGTAGAATGATTTACAATATCTAAGCAGCTTCTCGCTAACTGTATTTGTCAAGTTGTTATTTTAAAAAAGATACGACGTTGAATTTTTGTTTTCAGTGTTTTGATTCATCTAGGGCTACACAATTTCCTGTGCGAGGTCAGTAAAACTTAAATGAGTGGTTGCAAATCACTCTCCTTAACATTCTTTCGGCTCCTGTAACTACAATAAAGATTGTTTAACCCCTTTTCTTTCTATTACCTATCTGTTAAAATAATGTAAATGAAAATGAAGCAATCCAAAAATATACAATATAATAATCGATAATATGTACACTTTTATATCAATAACTTATTAATTTGTTTAATATTCAAAAATTAGCCCCTGAATAAAATATTGATATTTATCTAATTCCACCAAAATTTATGTTCAATGAAAGCCAACAAAAATACCACTTCAATTACTTTGAAGCACCTTTTGAACGTTCAAAACAATCCTCTCCCTATTTTTCAAATTCTCAAATGATTATTGATGACCCTTATAAAAATTTGATGTAGCAAATATTAAATGTTAAAAATTGAAAAGCAGTCTTATACTAAAATCTCTGACGTGCGTTTTCCGTGCTTGGTTCTAGAAACTGCCTCTGAATATCGATGGTCAGCACCCCTGGATTGTTACAGCTTGACTTGTTAGCGTAGCTTCTTGACTTGTTGACCAGAATGATTAATTAATTGTTGCTTGAATATTTCCTTCAGATTTTGGAATGACTTGGAGTTTACTTGTAGTTTAATTTGAGTATTTTGACGTTTATTTTATGCCTCCTTGTAAGCTTCTTTAGAAGTATTTTTACAATATTTTCGAAGTTTGTTTAGACATTTATTTAGACGTATATTTAGAACTGGAGGTTTGTTTAGACGTTCATTTAGAAGTATATCTGGAGGTTTATTTAGAAGTATGTTTGGAAATACCTTTAGAGTCCTAAATTCTTAAATATTATAATAAAATTTAATTAATAGTTTACCTTTCTTTTTAAAAGTAGAACGGCTACTTCTTGTTGTATAAATTGGCACTTTCAATTTTCACTTAGTTAAATAAATTATTAATTTTCACTAAGTTCATTTTTACGTAATATTTTTCTATAAATTTACGTGGTTAGTGCTTTGGTCGAAGAGATACTAATTGTTTACGAAGTCCACATAGTATTTATAGACTCCTATCAATATTTCCTATTGGTGTTCATCGTGTGTTTGTTGATGAAGGCGTTCTACCATGCGCTTATCTCTGAAAAACTCGGTGTTTTTAAAAATTCCCTGTTTCGATTCTTGGTCAGACATTCCATTTCACACGTAGACGTTCAATTTTGTGTGGTATATTTCGTACAAAATCCAAATTTTATTGCATTTTGGACACGTCTTTATATTTCTGTCGACTATAGTTTAAACTTTATCATGTCGCGAACCGCTTGTTATGTATTGTTTGTTACTCCAAATATGTTGGATTTTATTGAAATACAATGTCTTTGGTCACGTAATCATGTTTTTAAAATGACGTATTTGAACGAGTTTCTTATTTATGCGTTGATATATTTACTGATATTATTAAATAGCTAGTATGTCAGGTTGTTTATCTTTACCGATTACGTGTTTATTCTGATAAAACTCGATGCGTTTAAAACCTTATTTTTGCTCGTCTCTTTCTAATTCTGCACCTGTATATTTAACTTAAAACGTGTTATGAGACGTACACATTATTATTTTTGCTAAATGATAACTGATTATTGAATAATGAACTTCTGTCTTATGAATTATATTGGTTATGATTTATGTACAGTGTGCTCGCTTTTGACTTTATGTAAAATAGTCGATTTACTCATATTTAATGGTGGAATTGTTTGGTTTTCTTAACGTTAATAATATTTACATTTATCTTACGACCCCTATGACTTAATATACCCTTAAATTACCTTCTTATCACAGCATTATGTATATATATATATATATATATATATATATATATTGCTATGTAGTTTTCGCCCCTCGCTGTTGCGTCACAAATTTGCTGTAGTATCTCCCTTACTTGTGTAGCCGGATGTAATAAACGTCCAGCTGATCGCCACCGCTTTGTGTTTTCCTCTAATCTTCTACTTTTATTATGCTACGGCTAGCCCTTTTTAATTTACACAGAGTGCACAACGTTACGATGATCAATTTTCATTTACTCCTTTATGATTACCTGTTTGAATTGATAAAAAGAAGTCAATTGACATTCATATAATGAAAGGAAATAATATTTACACTTCCCAATTTTTGCAATTCTTTAAATACACCCTTCAATCAATTAATATTATATGGATTATTTATCCTTTTTTAACTTAATTTAATATAAAGTTACCAAAAACAACACCTTTTACAAAAAATCTGGAACGTTCGAGACCTATTATGATTTTTACGTAAGTTTCAACGTATTCACGGTCCTTGTTGACTCCTTACAAATTAATGAAAAAATTAACATATTCAGTGTTAAAATTTAAGTTAGAAAAGATTCCTTAAAACTAGGTTTGACCTGTGATCTCCTGATATGTAGTTTCGTGTTGTGGATCAACACCTCCTCATTATCTTCAATCGAAATCAATGCTCTGCTTTGTACTCCTTAACATACGTTGAACCAATATTTCAGTACGGTTACCCCTTGTTTCCAAAATCACCTTATGCTTTATTCTATATTTCTCTATATATGCCTTAAATACCAATTTGAATTTGTGTGTTTCTTAGCATTATAAGTTTTTGAACACCAGACTTCGGATCATAAATTAGCAGTGTATTTGAAATAGACCAGAAGTCTACTAGAATTGGTTCAGAATTGTTTTCGATGCGGATTAGAATTAGAATTGTCCCAGAATTAAAATTATCTCAGAATTAAAATTGTTCCAGAATTAGAATTAGAAGCTATTTTCTGAAAACGGCAAAAACTCTTCATGTATTCTTAACGCAGCACTATTTTCACTATAATATAAATTTTATTTATCTGACGCGTAAATATCAAATTAAAAGTGTTGTGGATTCGACGTGCTTCAAGTTGAGACTGACTTGCCTTATCACCTGGAGGCGTTATATAGCTTTTTCCCACTACATTTGGATTGGTTTTCCAAGCAGTCTTACAGATTGTTGCGACCAACCACGTTTGTTTTTAATATTCCCAGTATTTTCAAGCTGATTTCTGATGAAACTATTTTGGATTTTCATATCATGCTGTTATTTGCTATTGTTATCGTGACCGCACTTTTAACTTATGTTTGTTGTTTTGTATAGATAAAGCTTTTGGAAAATTGTACAAAAATAAATGATGTCACACGAATGCTACTCAATACACCCCTAAACAAACCCTTATTACAGCAATATATATATATATATATATATACATATATATATATATATATATATATATATATTGCTGTGTATCCTACAAAAAGCCTCACCAGAGTAAAAAAAAATATTCCAGCCTTTCAAACTGGGCACCAAGATTTGCTGTGATTCTCGCCCTGTTGAATCTCTTCTGATAATCGCCTCTGTACTCTTTCCGCCTCGGCTGCTCCCCTAGATAACTTTCATCCTCATTCATAAAAAAAAAAACACATTCCTACCACAAACATCAACGTTAACTCTATTTACATCAATATTCATAATACATTAAAGTTTCAAAATTAAATTTCAGCATAAATTTCAGTATAATAAAATTTCAAGTTTAAATTTGTCATCAGTTTTAATTTGCATCCAGAATTAAAGTCCTGGTAGGATGCCTACTAATTAATTTAACAATATTTGCAGACCTGAGTCTAAATACAAGGAAGCATCTCCCACCCCTTTACGTTAATCAAACAGGTTAGTCTAATTGAGCTCAAAGACAGACCCAAATTTTCATCATAATCAAGAACATAAACTGCTAAATACTCCTTTCTACTTAAACAAGAAAATTTCACATTAAAATTAAAAATTTGTTGTTTGTACAAATTCACTACTGTCCATTTTTTAGCAACAAATTATAAAGATATTCAACACACACCAAAACATCAAAAATCGAACAACAAAGCATAAGTTACCTGAAGGTTAATGCACTCGTGGCTCCAATGTACATCGTCCTTTGTTAATCACACCATTCCAACTGGGTTATGTTTACGGCTTCTGATACTGAACGCTTTTAAAATTTTCTACACCACCATTCATCTAAAGTTGTTTCAGGGCTTCTCAGGAACTCATCTAAGTATATCAAAATCTTGTTTTGTGGATCCAATCACGATTACGAATAACATTTAATTATTAATACCCCCGAAAAATAGCAAAGAAATTCATACTTCTTTCACGTTATACCCCAAAACTGCCTACTTTTGTTTATTCATTTATCGTTACTAATTTCGATAATTGGTACAGTAATACTCGCAAATATAACTAGACTTTATTACCTTGTATCTTCTTTTCTAAGTGCACTAATGCATAATAACTTGTATCGTAGCCCGTAAAGAGCAAACTGTTTTAAAGTATTCAATAATCACCAAAATATAAGAGCAAACTGTTTAAAGTATTGAATCAAAATCGAAAATCTAAGAGAGCCCCACTCCTATAAACACGGGTTTATATAATAGCTCGCCTGCATGTCGGTTTTGTCCCGCGACGGCCAGTTTTCAGAATTTCGCATACTATGTTCCCTTTTCGACAGTCCGGCACGCGGTTCTATTAAATTTGCACACGCGCCAGTTGAAAATCTAAGAAATTTTCACACGGCTCGTAAACACGTCCGAGAATAGCTAATTAACTTTGTATAGAAATCGTTACGTTTACACCTCCCATATCTGCATCCTATTACCACCAATCGTAGCCCTCGTGACGCTACACAAATCACGCCTTTAATTATTAGTGTCTCTGCTTGAAGCATTTTATCCTTCCTTTTCTACCTTGGCCTGAGTGGTACAAATAAATACTCTGTATTATGGGCTATTTCAATCCACGTGGATTCGTATTTGAGTTAAATAACCCCACATCTAACCTTCCCGTTAATATAAGCTACGGTTTATCCAAACAAATTAAACTGAAATTGACTTTTAAAAATACGCAGGTGTGTGAGAGAAGGTGCGATACGGGGTTATTTAACCCAGATAGTCCACATGGACTGAAATAATCGATAATAAGGAATATCATTTTGCACTAATAAGAACAGGGTAGATAGAGACAGATAATATGCACAAGACCGAGACACATATAGTAAAAGGCGTGATTTAAGCAACGTCACGAGGGTCACAATTGGTTGAAAATAGGATGCAAATATCAGAGGTAGAAACAACGATTTCTGTATAAAATTTAATTAGTTATTCTCGGACATGTTTGCGTGCCGTGTGGAAATTTTCTGAGATTTAACTGGGGCGAGTACAAAATTCGTAAAAACCGACGCGCAGGCTACGGAATGGGAACAGAGCATGCGAAATTCTAGAAACTGGCCGTTTTGAGGACTCGACCGACAGACAGGCTAACTTCTATATATACCCAGGTGAATATAAACAAGCTCTCTTACATCCGCGACTTGATTCAAGATGTTAAACAGTGCATTTTAGTTTGATAAAATAATTTAAAGTTTGCTCGTATATTTTGGTGATTTAAAACAGTTTGTTATTTACGTGCTAACATGAATGTACTTGAGTGCACTTAGATACAAGGTAATAAAATTTAGTATCACTGTACCAATTAGAAAAATTTACAACGACAAATGTATACACAAAAGTAGGCAGTTTTGGCGTATATTGGTGAAAGAAGTATGAATTTCTTTGCTATTTTTCGGGGGTATTAATAATTAAATGGTGCATAAACGTGTCTGGATCCACGAAACAAGGGTCAGATATACACAGAGGAGTTCCGGAAAAGCCCTGAAACAACTTTAAATAAATGGTAATGGAGAAAATTTTTAAAGCGTTGAGAATCAGAAGCCGTAAATATAACCCAGTTGGAATGGTGTGATTAACAAAAGGGACGATGTACATTGAAGCTACGAGTGCAAGTAACCTTCAGGTAAATTATACTATTTTGTTTGAACTTTGATATTTTTGTGTGTGTTGAATAACTTTATAATTGATTTACTCAAAATGGACAGTAGTGAAATTGTACTAACAATAAAATTTTAATCTTAAGGTGAAATTTGCTTGTTTAAGTAGAAAGGGGTATTTAGTATTGATGTTCTGGATTATGATGAAAATTTAGGGTATGTCTTTGAGCTCAATTAGACGAACCTGGTTAATTAACGTAAAGGGGTGGTAGATGCTCCCTTTGTACTCAGACTCCGGTCTGCATATATTGTTATAGTAATTAGTAGGCATCCTACAAGGACTTTAATTCTGGATGCACATTAAAATGATAATGAATTTAATTTTGAAATTTTCTGATATTAAAATTTATGCTAAATTTTAATTTTGAAATTTTAATGTATTGTGAATATTGATGTAAATAGAGTTAACGTTGATGTTTGAGGTAGGAATGTGTTTGTTTTTTTATGTATGAGGATGAAAGCTATCTAGAGGAGCAGCCGAGGCGATTAACAGAAGAAAGTCAATGGACCAACACCGTTAAGGTAATGAATAGCTTTTTGTAGGATTCACAGCATTCTTTGGCATCCAATTCGTAGGGGCTCGATTCGAAAAGCGGAGTACCCGGAGTTTGGTGGTTTCACAGCAAATTTGGCGACCCAAAAGTGAGGCTCGAGTATCAAATAAAATTTTTGTGATTTTATTCCAGGAAACTGGCGATCTGAGAGAGAGAGTTTTTGTGTGTGTATAAATTTAAGAGTATTTTAGAGTGTGTGTGAGTGATTAGAACGTATGCAGAGAAAAGAGTGGTTAAGGAGTCAAGGAGTGGAAATTGGAAGTGACGATAGTGCATTGTGTGAGAAAAATTCTAAAATGGAAGAAGCTGGAGGCAGTAGAGATCAGTCGAGGACGGAATCAGGGGATCAAGGAAACGAGATGATATTGAGAATGTTAGAGAGGATGAGTGAAGAATCCAATAGAAAATTAGAACAGCTAAGCGATGAATCTAATAGAGCTAGGGAAGAATCGAATAAGAAATTTGACCAATTAAATCAGGAATTAGGGAATAAAATAGAAAAATCGACGAAGGAATTTACTTAATTTAAAAATAGTCTTACCGTGAAAATGGGGGAAGTTGAAAATAAGGTAGATGAAAATGAGCGGGATATTACAGGTCTTCGACAGGAAATGGGACATTTAAGGTCCGAAGTACGCATTTTTTGTGAAGAAGAGATTAATGTAAAAATGACTGAAGTGACGGACTCATGTAGGGATCAGTTAGGCAGGGTAGAACGCGAAGTTAGTAGTATCAAATACAACATGTCAAATGTAACGGGGGAAGGTCCCAGATTTTATACAGGTGGCGTATCATTGGACCAACACATGAAGTTTTATGGCGATAACAGGGTAAATCCACAAATTTTTATTAATAGTGTAAGAAATCTAGTGGGAAATTTATTTGACGAACAGACTAAACTGAATACGTTAAAGGCTTTATTAAAGGACAATGCGGAAGCATGGTACAATTTAGTTGGACAGGACATAGACACCTACACGGACTTTGAAAACAAATTTTAAAGCACTACTGGAGTGACCACAGACAAGACCAGGTACGAGACGACTTAATCACAGGAAATTTAAGGAGAATTTTCAGGAAGTAGGAGCAATATGCTATACGCAAGTATAGCATAGCAAAGCAACTGAACCCACCACTGACGGACCGACAAATTATTAAGTATTTATCACGACACTTCGAGGTAGACATAAGACAGCACGTAGCACTACAGAACATAGTGGACAGAGAAATGTTTCTAGAATACTTGCAGAGGTACGACGACGTAAGTAGTGGACGACCTCGGGATAATAGGGAAAGACAGATCAACACAGTTAGGTTTGACAATAGACGGGACAACTACGCTAAACGGGGAATAGTTACGGATACCAGCGACAGAATTGGGAACAGAGACGACCATACGTTAGGAGTAATAGTTTAGGAAGGGGACCTGCACCGAAACCGGGACCTACCAGAAGGAATAGTTCACCGGACATGAGGGGGACTGCTAACACAGACACGGAACGAGTGGAAACGCCTAGGACATACGCTGAGGTGACGGCTAGACCAGGACCGAGTAGGGAAAACAGACCTGGACAGGATTTTTAGAACGCGACAGACCACTAGATTTCAGTGTAAATGTATATGAACATCCACGTGAATTTTTCAAAATTGAGGAGGAAGTAGAGCCAGAAACTAAGGAAAATTTATGTTTGCCAATTATTAATTTAGAAATTTTTGAGAATAATGTAGAAGTATTACTTGATACAGGGGCAGAGGCGAGTTTAATATCGGAGGAATTCGTCAGCAAAATTAGGGATAAGGTTTGTGATAGAATTATGCCTATAAAGCGTAGCTATTTAGTAGCTCCAAATAAAAAGAAGTTTGCTGTAGTAAATAGTGTTGTGGTGCTTAGGATAGATATAGGAGGTTTAAGCTGTGAACAGGAGTTTGTAATTGTACCTGGACTGAAGTTTCAGAGCATTTTAGGTGTTGACTGTATGATGAAGTTAGGGGTTTTGGTAGATATGGAAAGGAAGGTAGTAAGGATTAAAGATAGGGTAGTGCCATGGAAGGGCAGTTATGAAGTCACAGAGGATGACACGGGGTTTAGTATTAATGTAGTAGAGGTAGAGGATGATGAAGGTAAACAGATCAACACGATAAGATGTCCAGAGGATAGGATAGTAGAGGTTCAAGCTTTAGTACAAAAACATGCAGAATTAGTGGGAGTAGAAGCAACAGCAGCATATCGGGAGCAGGTGAAGGCAGAATTATTTTTGACGAGGTTAAGTGGCAAGTTTGTTTTTAATAAAGTAGATTTAAGGGATTCATTCTGGCGGATTCCATTACATAAGAATTCTAGAAGGTACAGAGGATTTTCCGTAGAGGGAAAATTTGATAATTTTAAAGTAGTATCGTTTGGTTTGTCGGCAGAAAGGAAAAAAATAGTAAATGAGAAACAGACATGTGTAGAGACTGAAGAAGAAGCAATATTTAAGAGTGAGGATAATAGGGATAAGTTTATGGTATGTGAGATAATAGGGATGTTAAGTATAGATATAAAAGGGGGAGAAATAGGGATGAAGAGTATTAGGATGGTGAGAAGAAAGACTTGGAGGGTCAAGAAGAGAGTTAGATTTAAATAACTTAATGAACAAAGGATAGAGATAGGTGAATTTTAGTATAGATATAGAAAATAAAGCTAAGTATAGGATAAATATGGGAGATAATTAGAAATAGGTTTAGGATGAGAACAAAGATTAAATGTAGGAAGAAAATAAGATAGGTTAAGTGTAGATATTTCTTATAAGATTAGTGGAGAGTTAGGAATAGAACAAGAATAGGATAGGTATATAAGATTAGGTAGGGGGAAGTAAAGTATAGTGAAGATTAGTTAAAAAGTTAGGAATAGGATAGGTATATAGGATGTATATAGGATAAGATGGATAAGTAGGATGAAGTTAGGGATAACTTCAGTTTATAAGATTAAGTGAGAGTTAGGAATAGGATAGGGATATACGATAGGTGTAAATATTTTTTGAATTGGAGATAAAGTAGGTAAGTTAGATAGATAAGGATAGAGAGAGATAGGCATTTTTTTTTGTAAATTTTGTGTGCGGTTTAAATATTTTATAATTGAATTCAAATAAGTGGGATTATTTGTATTCAAATAGGGGGAAAATACTCATATTTAGACCAGGGTAGAAAATTAAATAATCACATCAAATAATTTTAATCACTGTGTAGAAGCTTTTATAAAAGGTACGCGTTATTAAATAACAGCGTGAAGAATAAAAATTCATTCGTTTCATTAAAAATAAGAGATTTAAATTATGTACAAGACGCTTTATATAAAAAAAGAAGCAGTATTAGAAAACTTTACGTGTAATTTAAGTATTCCTAGGAAAGAAACAAATGGAAATTACGTGCAAAATTTATATTAATTAACCCTATTTTAAGTAACCGGTATTAAACAAAACGTACACATAATATTTAATATTTAATTTGTATTCGCTAAAAATGAAAGGATAGAAGTCAATTTTAATTGGAGTTAATTAAACCATTATTAATAATAAGCATAAAAGCCTGTGAAAATCCAAGATTAAAATACCACGAAATAAGGCTCTGAGAATTAATAGTATGTTTGAACACCTGCGTAGTTTAAAAAGCTCATTCTGCGTAAATGTTGCAGATAATTAATAGTTACAAAGAATCTTGGAGAAACCGTGGCTTAATATTCACGAGAAGGTGCGATACGTGGTTATTTAACCCAGATAGTCCACATGGACTGAAATAATCGATAATAAGGAATATCAATTTGCACTAATAAGAACAGGGTAGATAGAGACAGATAATATGCACAAGACCGAGACACATATAGTAAAAGGCGTGATTTAAGCAACGTCACGAGGGTCACAATTGGTTGAAAATAGGATGCAAATATCAGAGGTAGAAACAACGATTTCTGTATAAAATTTAATTAGTTATTCTCGGACATGTTTGCGTGCCGTGTGGAAATTTTCTGGGATTTAACTGGGGCGAGTACAAAATTCGTAAAAACCGACGCGCAGGCTACGGAATGGGAACAGAGCATGCGAAATTCTAGAAACTGGCCGTTTTGAGGACTCGACCGACAGACAGGCTAACTTCTATATATACCCAGGTGAATATAAACAAGCTCTCTTACATCCGCGACTTGATTCAAGATGTTAAACAGTGCATTTTAGTTTGATAAAATAATTTAAAGTTTGCTCGTATATTTTGGTGATTTAAAACAGTTTGTTATTTACGTGCTAACATGAATGTACTTGAGTGCACTTAGATACAAGGTAATAAAATTTAGTATCACTGTACCAATTAGAAAAATTTACAACGACAAATGTATACACAAAAGTAGGCAGTTTTGGCGTATATTGGTGTCTGGATCCACAAGACTAGGGTCAGATATACACAGATTAGTTCCGGAAAAGCCCTGAAACAACTTTAAATAAATGTTGATGGAGAAAATTTTTAAAGCGTTGAGAATCAGAAGCCGTAAATATAACCCAGTTGGAATGGTGTGATTAACAAAAGGGACGATGTACATTGAAGCTACGAGTGCAAGTAACCTTCAGGTAAATTATACTATTTTGTTTGAACTTTGATATTTTTGTGTGTGTTGAATAACTTTATAATTGATTTACTCAAAATGGACAGTAGTGAAATTGTACTAACAATAAAATTTTAATCTTAAGGTAAAATTTGCTTGTTTAAGTAGAAAGGGGTATTTAGTATTGATGTTCTGGATTATGATGAAAATTTAGGGTATGTCTTTGAGCTCAATTAGACGAACCTGGTTAATTAACGTAAAGGGGTGGTAGATGCTCCCTTTGTACTCAGACTCCGGTCTGCATATATTGTTATAGTAATTAGTAGGCATCCTACAAGGACTTTAATTCTGGATGCACATTAAAATGATAATGAATTTAATTTTGAAATTTTCTGATATTAAAATTTATGCTGAATTTTAATTTTGAAATTTTAATGTATTGTGAATATTGATGTAAATAGAGTTAACGTTGATGTTTGAGGTAGGAATGTGTTTGTTTTTTTATGTATGAGGATGAAAGCTATCTAGAGGAGCAGCCGAGGCGATTAACAGAAGAAAGTCAATGGACCAACACCGTTAAGGTAATGAATAGCTTTTTGTAGGATTCACAGCATTCTTTGGCATCCAATTCGTAGGGGCTCGATTCGAAAAGCGGAGTACCCGGAGTTTGGTGGTTTCACATATATATATATATATATATATATATATATATAAAACAAGTCGCTATATATATATATATATATATATATATATCGACTTGTTTTTAGTCACTTTTATACAAGTCTAGAGATTTGATATCACAATTAGTCATACAAAAATTTCTATACATCTATAATACTTACTTAATATAATTTTTAAACATTTGCTAGCAAAAGTAGGCAAACAAAAGCAAAAATACCTACATAGTGGCCACAAGTAACAAAGAAAAATATTTTCCGATCGAAATGCATTCCGCAACCGCTATAAAAGAAATATGTAAAATGAATTAATAGTGTGTTCTAAATATAGAATTTTATACGTAGAAACTGAGTAGGTGAACTTTCAAACACAATAGAATCAAATACGAACCAAAAATATTGTCGTGGAATTCCCTTTAAAACAGCTAGCATAATGGTAGAATTGTAGATAGATTTTTATATCAAAGTCTCAACTTGCAGGTGAAAATCCCTCGGCAACTTGTGATAACGTTGAAACGCATTTGCATAGCGTTTCCACTGCTGAATGCTATCTTTCACACTTCCGCCCAGAATAAGAATACAGTCCTTCAAGAATGGTTGTAATTGTTTGATAGTAGAATGCACCAACATAATGCCCTAAAAGAAAAATTTTGTGGAAGCTCAAGCCGAATTTCCTCCGATTCTTCAATAATCTCTATCTATTGTTCCCATACGTTCCACCAAAATAGTAAAAAAAAAGTACGGTAAATAATAATCATTACTAGTTATCTTTACTAACAACAGGAAATTTATAAACGTAATGACTTGACTTCGTACTTCTTCTGTCTCATTATCAAATACACTTTCAGTATATAACTAAATTTCAGCAAGAATATTTCGTAATTAGGACCATGACAAATAGTAAGATAGATGTAAAATAATCGTTTGACCACGAATCAATTCAAAATCGCCACATTCCAAAATCCAAGCCAACAACAACTGATGACGGAAAACACATTTGATAAAACACGTCCCTAAATTAATGTAATTTCCGAAACAAATGCTTTAACAATCAAAAACCATGCTTTTAAACGTATTATAATCTTTAAGGAAAATATCAGATTTAATATTACATTGAAAGAGTAAATTTGCTATTTTTAAATAATAATTGCATGCGCTAACAAAACATACAGTGTGCTAAATAAACAATTATTTCCAGATAGAGGGAAGTCAGAACGCTTAAAGACTTAGCACATGACCGTAGCTTTAGTAGTGACTATAAAATTTAATCACATAATCGAAAATTTTTACCTACAGGATGTTGGACAATTAATTGTTTAAATTGCGATGGAGTCGGACTTACTAATATACACAAAATAGCCGCGGAAACAGTACTGGATATGCAATTTTAAATTAACTATGTGCCCAAATTATTCAATTACAGGGACGGAACGTAACAATATATGAACGTGTTCATATTAAAGTTGTGTGTATTCCAGAGTTCGCAATGAGGAGCGTCTTTATTCACAAGTTCAAGGTCAAAGTATCCTTTTTACAGGTTTTCTTGACTCAGGGGCTAATCATACCAACCTTGATGGTACTGGTTGACGCAGTATACGCTCTCTTAACTCAATTCTCCTCACTTTCTCTTCTTTTTTCTGCAGTCTTGCATATAATTCTAAATGTACCATCCTCGGTTGCGTTTCTCTCCCCTTAACTCTAAAGAATTCTATCGTTACTCTTGATGCTCCGGTTATCTCTAAAATTGCTTATTCACTTATTGGGTATTGATTTTAAGAAGTCAGTACGGTGTGTCTTTATCTTTCGAGATTAAATTTAGATTTTCTTTTCGCCTTTCGCCATAGCCATAATTTCGTTAGCTCTTAATAAATGTTGTTCTGAACTCACTTTTGATCAACGTCTTCTAGAATTCCTAATTTCTACCACTTCTTCCGACACAGATTGTTGGTTTCGGCTGTACTATTCTTGTGCAACACCATATCCGTACGTCAGTCGAACTAACCAAACAACGGTACTACCCACTTTCCCCTGCATTTCTTAAGATTGCTCAGGTAGAGCTAAAAGAGATGCTTTGGCTTGAAGTCATTGAACCTTTAAGCAATCGGTGGCCTTGTTCTATTGTCTTGGTTAAGAGAAAATATAACTGCTATCGGTTTTGTATTGATTTCCAACGAGCTTACTCAAAAGCGTGCCCATCCGTTCCCGTACATTTGTACGATCCGAGACAGACTTCGTGACAAACGTTTCCTCATCTCTCTCAGTATTCGTTCTGCTTATTGGCATATTACTTTGGATCTTGAATGCACACCCATTATCGGTTTCATTGCACCCTATACGGGCTTGTATAGATTTCGGCGAATGAGTTTTGGCTTACACAATTTGAAGCTACGTCTCAACCACTTATAGATCAGGTTATCGCTTCTGACCTTGAACCGTTCTGTTTTTTGCATCTTGATGATATCATAATGGTGACTCATTCTTTTGAGGATCATCTTTGCGTTCGCAGCCTAGTTCTTTCTCCTCTCTTCCGCGCTGACCTTAATCTTCGACGGGATAAGTGTAATTTTTGCCTTCGTGAGGTCTACTATCTTGGTTACGTGGTTAACCGCGATAGTCTACTTGTAGACTTGCTACTTTATTTAATGTTAGTACCCCTTCCTCTGTTATAGAAATCCGTCCACTGATTGGTATGGCTAGTTGGTAGCGGCGTTTCATTCCAAATTTCGCCTCGTTCACTTTGTCACTTTCTAACCTTGCTATGATAAAACATCCTTTTGTCTGGACTCCCGACTGTCAGTCTGTTCCTCTCCCTTAAACAAGATTTAGTTTTTACCCCAATTATTTCTTGTCCCGACTTTACACTACCCTTACCATTCAAACAGATGCTTCTCATTTTGCCTTAGGTGCCATTCTTAGCCAGAATTCCCCAGAAGGTGAGAAGGTCATAGGCTACATCAGCTGTTCACTTTTTAAGGCTGAGCGCAATTACACCGATACAGAGAAGGAGTGCCTAACAGTTCTGTGGACAATTGAGAAATTTCGTCCATATGTTGAAAGTATCCATTTCATGTTTATCACCAACCATCACTCTCTCCTACGGTTTAATAAATTTCAAGGTCCGTCTGGTCGTTTAGCTCGCTGTTCTCTACGTCTTTAGCAATACAACTTCTTTATTCTCCATCAGAAATGCAAAGATCATATCACTCCGGACACTCTCTTTTTCTCTCGTTCTGTACCCGTTCTTGAGCTTGTTTCTATTTCGACATTTATATTCCGGGAAGTTATTCTTCCTACTCCTGATCCGTGGTACAATAATATATTGCAGGGGCTATCCCTCCTGGTACGCGGCGAACAATATCCTTTTTCCACAAAATAAAACGTCAATTGCTGTCAATTCCCATAAAGATTAGAAAATCGTTGTAGTATTTGTAGTATCTTTATTTTCTTAGTTCTCTATTTACACTTTGGTTGTACGGACTAATGTTCTGCAATTGGTTGTGTAGAGCTATATATATATATATATATATATATATATATATATATATATAGATATGATAACGCCGTACTCGGTGTCAATGGACGTTTTCTACTTAACTCCACCTCTCTGTGTTTTCTAATCAAATTTAGTTTTACTAATTTTTATTATTATGCCACGGCTAGCTTTTATTAATCTACACAGAGTGCACAACGTTACGATGATCTATTTTTTTTTCTCCACCCCTTTATGATTACCTCTTTGTTTGACTTATAAAACGACTTCAATTAATTCCATATAATGAAAAGAAATATTATGTACAAGTTTTGAAATTATTAAAATACACCCTTCAATCAATCAATGTCATAAGTCTTATTTATCCCAAAATTTATATGCTTTGCAATCAATCTAAAGTCATCAAAAACTACCCTTTTTATCAAAGAAACCTAGAACGTTCTAAACCCCTTTATAATGTTACGTACTTTTAACGTATGCAATGTTTGTGCTCACTTCGTTACACTTTTATGTAAATTACGTAATTTCCAATTTAAATAGAAAAAATATCTTAAAACTAATTAGATCTTACCTGTTACATTCAACCCCTTGGTTTCCATAAATCGCTTCTTGCTTCTTGGTTTTATTTGCATTGAATCTCGCAACTCAAAATTGTACCAAAATCGTCGACGGTGATTTGAAATATTATTTTAATTCATTAAAATATCCCCACATTCGAATTATCCATACACTTGAAATATTATACCATGAATTAGAATTTTCCATGCAATTAAATTATTATACCATCCATTATCAACCAACTAGGATTTGAATTATTCTATCTATTCTCGAAATATCCATCCATTCAGATTTATTACATTTGGAATTATTATCACCCAATTAGGATTATCCATACACTCAGAATTATTATCATGCAATTAGGATTTGAATTATTAGCATCACATTAAAAGCCGTTAAACGGCAACAGAAATTTTCATATTTGTAGCACTTATTTGTCACTATCTATTTTGTTAAACATTACGAGTGACTTTTTGATTCAGAGTAGCGCAGCTTTGCCCTCTTGAGTTAAAACTGACCCTCTCATCATTCCTCGCTTGTTAAATATAGACTGATCCCACTTGCATGTGGGTTGGGTTTTCAACAAGTCTGTAGCTATCTTAACCAATAAGGTCTTTGTATGTCCTGCATCTTCAAGTAGTTTTCTGATGTAATATTTTCGGTTTTCCGGGTAATGGTTATTTGCTTATAGATACGTCGTTATCAGACCATACGTTGTTTTGTGTAAATATTGCCTTTTGCATAACTAAACAAAAATACATTATGTAATTTTAATTTTACTTTCGTCTATTTTATGTGTTTTTGAACTGCATTTTCTTATCCAAAATGTTGATTGTTTCTACGCACCTACACAAAGCTTCGTTAAGTTTTATCTCTTATTTCCGTATTATATTATAACTAATTAAAAACCTTTTCAATGCGTGTTTAATTGCATGTGCTATCCTTTCCTCTAAATACGCGTTCTTTTACTGAAAGATATTGTTACTTGCATTGCTTAAAATTAATAAAGCTCTATATACCGAGTGTTCAATACTTGTTATTTACCTAATGAATGAATTACCTATTTCTCTGCTAAATATGCGTCCTATTGTTGTAAGATATGTTTATTTGCGTCGCTTAAAACTAATTATTCTCTATATACAGGGTGTGAATTGCTTACTATTTACATAATATCTAAATTACTTAATTTTCTGCTAAATAAATACAGTTTTCTGCTTCCTATTGTAATTTATGGTTACTATACGATCCTTGCCATACAATAGATCCCTAAACAACCCCTTATTACAGCATTATATATATACATATATATATATAATATTTATATATATATATATATATATATATATTGCAATGAAAGTCGGGACAGTCTCTAGATTCTCTATTTAAATTCGTGCCCCACCAGGGTCAACATATAATTTTCAAAAAAATGCAAAGATTTCAAAAAAAATTCTTTACCTTTCATTTCGCCTTCACACTCCGTCAGCTTCCCTGTCTAGCTCAGCTGTGCCTCTTCTCGAATACCTAAATTTACAACCATACCTCTTTCACACTCGCACACCATTCAATAAAATCACCAAATAATACAACAATCATACAACCTTTTATTTACAGCTATTAACAGATAAATTATATTCACATGTGTTAAAAACAGTTTGATGCACTAATTATAAAACTCAAAATATGGTATGTTTTTAAAGTCCTTGATTTTTCTAATTATTTTCGAACAAATTCAATGAGATATGAGGAGATGGGCCTCACATGTTACCCTAAATTGACTGCACACTGGAGTGTGGTGAGCTCATAATAACCCAGTTTAATTTGTATATGCCTTTTACACCTTGCATAAATTAAAACAAAATTAACAGACCCGTTTACCCTTTACACTTCAATTTATATCCTGAATAAAATTTTGAATGTTTTAAATACACCCCTTTTCAATATTTAACCTCAATAAATTGTCCAGCACATGTATCTTTTTCAATAATTTTCTACAACCATAAACATGCCCCAAAAAGTCAACCACACAGCACAAAATTTCACAAATGTTTATCAAACAACAAAAATTTCAAATAAATTACCTGGAGAATTCTTCAGGCTTTCTTTCCTTTGAAGATGATTGCCAGAACACCTCGGCTTCGTTTCCATTCACCGTGCTACTCAGCGGATCTACAGACCATAACACCATCTACCACCTCTGAGAACTATGCCTCGTCTCACAGTACCATTCCATATATCATGCATACAAACTTGATTATTTGTGATGCTTACCCCACATATATCATGCTTCCATTTATTGATTTTCGTGCTTTATATTGTAGTAGCCGGACCTTGGTTAATTTAATATGCACTACTCGTACTTCACGTCAATAATTAGAGGTCGGCTACTACGGTTTTGCACTTGCAACCGCTATATTTACGGTAATATAATCACATAAAATACTCACAAAAAGCTTTACTGTTATGGTGGCCGGCATTCAGTACTTTATCGAAGTAAAGTATCATAGAAGCGAAGAGAAGAGAAGAGGACCTCAATAACCTAGGTTGAGTATTTATATGCTTTCAAAACCCCCTTTAGTGGACGCACTTCCAGCGAAAACCTTATTTTCAAATCTAATTCTAAAATTTTTGAATATAACCGTCTCGAAATTCGTAAACTTTTGTAGCGTGCTACGTGCTGTATCACCCCGATTCGCTTTCACCTTCGCGTGTATTTACGTTCGGAACCCTGTCCACTTTCAACCAATAACAAAATTCTCTGCCGTCATAAACTCCACCTAAGTTCTGTTTATCCTTGTTTAATACATGTTTGCTGTCTCGTTCAAAACTCCACTTGCGTTACGGAAAATCGACATTGATGACATCCACGTGTATATGGTACGTGCATTTTCAATTCCAACGCTTTTATATCTGTCTCTATCTGTTGTATATAACCGATTGTGCATTTCCCTCGCTCCTTAAGATGTTTGTTAGCCTTGTTGTTCATACCAAACTGACGGTTGAAAATATTTCTATGAAATCTTATCGTAACATGCTCTCGACTTCGTCGAGCGTAACCTTTTAAAACGCAGGTGTTTCTGTTAATTATCGACCGTTTAACATAACAATTCCTAGATTATATATTTCTCCGTATCTGATAAAACTGACGTTTGCTTTTACAACGACTACAATTGCCTTGGGATTATTGATTTTGTTACGCAAGCACGTTTCCTTATGCTTATACGTGTTGGATTAAAATAAATTAAAATTAATTATGCGTATCCTTGAACTTCTAGTTGCTTTAAACTGTTTTTTCTTTATGTAATTTTAACATTCCAATTACTATTTATAAAAATACGTCAATACTTGTCCGTTTTCCCTAAATGACTTAAATTAATTTTGCGCGTAAATAATTTGTTCTTTTCTATATACAGGGTTGTTTAAATTTTATTGTTTCCCACTGATTTAACCCTTTGAATTCACAACAATATATACTAATCTTTTTATTTCAACGGGACGAATCATTGTCATTGTCGGTTTTCCTTACTGTTACCCTCCTAATCCCCGCAAAAAGCTAGTCCAATATTCTTTTATTGTATTACGAGGTTTCATGTAACAATGGGGACATGGATTCGACTAGGTGAAGAATGAATTTGGATGAAATTAAAAAATGGAAAACCCTCGACCAGGTAAGTAACGGCAAAACTGGATTTATATAAAGCAGGACGTATAAAAGGTGAGAAGAAACATAAAGTAACAAGAAATCGATCTTGCATATAAGTGGTAGATAACCATAAAAGAAGAAAGAAGATACTAATACACTTTTTTAGTTTCCATTCAAACTACTTATTTAATATTAAATAATTTGCTTATGCAAAACGACTAGCCACCATGAAAATACTGAATACATATGTAAACGTTAATTGAACTTGTTTCTGTGTTAGTGAAAAACCATTTATATGCAAATCTTGTTTTTTTTTATTAATATCTGCATTTTAATTTCGTGGAATAATATAGCGGTCTTAAAATGTTCGTTTTAATTGGTCAATCAATTACGTATATTTTTAAAGATGTTATTTGAATTTAAAAGGTTTCGGAATGCCAAATGGACATGGTAATTTGGAATAAATACATTATCTCTAGACGCATTCTCTGCAACAGCTAATGCTTTTATTGTATATATTTAAATTATGCCCATGAGCAGACAACTTGACGCATTTATTAGAATAAGTGCTTGAACCATAATAAAAATAAACATTTCTAAAATTGACTTCTAATTATCCCAAACTGTCACAAACGCATTTATAAATTATTCATTATTTTAATATTCAAATCTTGCGTTAAAGTTGATGTCCAATTTGCATTTAAATATTGAACGGCTGAGCTATAACGCTGCTGTATTTTACAGCCATATCATACTCCATCTTGAAGGTGTCAAGAAGTCAAAATATTGTAGAGTTTATGAGCTAGTAATACGCCACTTTCTTAATAATTACAGACTTTAAGATCAACGCTGTTGATCTAGACATTACATTTATAACGCCTAGTTGGCTCGATTAATATCGTTAACACAATAAGCTACAGAAAGGTATGTGTTGCTGATTTAATCAAAAAAGCTCAGCTGTTGCAGACGGTATATTTTCGGTAATTCATGTTTCATATTAATTACTTTTTTAATTTATATGCGCGGAAAAGTTTGAAAAACTAACACTTATAAATTATGTAATACATCATCAACCTAGAACTTGGGTAAAATAATCCTAGAGATTTCTTTGCCTTTGCGCAACTCTCCTTTTTTCTATCCTAATATCCCTTGAAATATCCTTTTACTCATTACGGAGCAAGGCAACGGAAAACCACTACTGATTTATTTTTTCAGAAAATACAGTTGTATAAGCACTAGAAAAATAAAAATATGATGGTGAGTTAATATGTAGATATACACCCTATACGGATAGAGGTCTAGTCTTATAATCCCACCGTACTTCGACTCAACGTCCCCATTTGAATTATAGGGAAAACAAAACTCCAGAGATGATAGAAAATAAAGAAAAGGGAGGATGTCCTAAGGAAGAAGCACGCTTCACGAATCGGAGTGTGGAATGTTTGGAGTTTTCCGTGAATTGACTGTTAGCTCCATTGCATACCAATCGATAAAATCGGAGTCTGAATTGGATCCCGGCATACCATATGTGTTAAGTCCAAACATTAATTTGTAAGTTCGCGCACATCTTCCGATCCGAATAAAAAATCGGTCCGATATGTGATCCGACAGTCGGATATCAGAGGAGCTGCAGGATGTAATGTAAACTGATGCGCGCATGCACATCTTTCGATAAATTGAGTCTGATCGTGTCTGGCCGTTCATTTACATTCCCAATGCTCCACCCCCAAAGGTACTACATTGGCCAGGAGGCGAGTTTTTTGTTGCCTGGAAAATTAGAATTTTGCCGAACCCTTGCCGTTCCAGGTAAGGTAGGGATCTTTAACATGCCTGACAACACTCACGCACGGGACCTCCATTTAACCACTCATCCGAACGAGGGCGTAATTTTTGTGAAAAATGCTCATCTGCCATTTTTCAAGCAGTCGGGCGTGTCGGGATTTGAACCCAAGACCTTGGGATCTGTAGCCTTACGCTTACAACATTGATCCACGGCGACGCCAATCGTGTCTGGCCACATTGTCGGTGTAGTTGTTTAGTATATGTCCAAGAGAGTAGTGCTACCGATATAACCTCAACATACGATTCACTTACGTTAATTGAGCTGATCAAAGATGCTCATTCCTATGGGATGTGACGCTAGACAGCTATAAAGACAAAATAAAGAAACAAAGGATGTGGAACGAAATACATACATATATATATATATATATATATATATATATATATATATATATATATATTGTTATATATACTGTGATCCTACCTTATTAGTGATAGGCGTAATATATCTATCTGTCACTCCTTGTCTTATTTTAGAGCCTTGTTGAGTTATGCCACACAATTTATCTTTAAATATTTTACACGGCTGCTGCACTTAAATATTTTACAGGGCCGTCAAACACGTGGCGGAATCTACCTAGGGTGGGTCCGTCCTAAGCAAACACCTCTCAACTAGACACCCAAACAAATATTCAAGGATTTTTCAAATAATTTTAAAAGCCAAAAGTATTCCCAAACACTAGTTCCACTTTTATAAATTTGATTAAAGCACTGCGTAGATATTAAATACTAATACCTGGAATCCAGATACAAGCGCCGCCTTCCAGCCGTCCTGAAGCCAAGTGACCAACTGCAGGCACCTCCTGTAAATAATAAGTAACTCGAGCAACTGGTAATCTCCAGACTATAAAACTACTAAAATTTCTACAAATTTTATGTTATACAAATACTCAGATAACTCCAATTCCACTATGCTTTCGTCTTCAAACAATAACGGTACAGACCAGCACTCCTCTTTTAATTAACTTTTATTCGCCGTAAAACTGCTACTATTTGCTATCTCCAGGTACAACTTGACTTTCAAAACTTTCTCGTAACTTTTAAATGTAATAAAACTCATAACAGTACAAAAACACGTCTATTTTTCAGTAATATAAATTTGAAGTCCCTTATAAAATAAAAACCGTCTTCTTTTGTTTCCGTTGCCATAGCAACTGTCTCTACGCACACTATGTAATTTATAATTATTAATAATTGATTAATAATACAGTTGTTTTCTATAGATACATTCATTTTCTAGATGGTTTGTAATCCAGTGATTTATGTATATTGAACTTTTTACAATATTGAAAATAGCTAACAAACTTTGATGGTTCAGCTTTTAAATTGTACGCAACAGACATTTATGTCTTATTCGGTAAACGTCCTGTCATTACATAACCACTCTTTAATTGTTAAAACATATTCAAACTGAAATTGATTTACAAATTTTACGGGAGTATCACTTAACTCCTTAAAATTTTAAAAGCGTGCAGTATACCAAGCAATTTTGATATTTGTTTTTACATTCAAATGGTTCTGAAAACGCTAACTCCAAATTAAATTGCATATACGTGCAACCATAACAATTAAAATACGTATACAATGCAAACTTATAACTAGCTTAGCCTGGTCTATGGCCGGTATATGTTGTTGAATGCAATGCAGTTTCAAAAGCTTTATAAATTTATAAACGTGGAATAGTTGTTGTTAATTTATAAACCAAAAATACCTGAAAGAAAATACTCAAACAAAACCAAATATACCCCCATTCTAGCAAAGTCGTTTCGAAGCCCTATTTAAACATTTTATAAGCCCACCCCCTTCTTGACAGTATAATATATATATATATATATATATATATATATATATATATATATATTGCTGCGAATTTAGAGCCCCACTTCTTGATTGCTATAATTGCTGCGAATCTCTTCTGTACTTAAACTCAATTATTCGAGACCCACTTTTTGGGTTGACATTAATTCTACGCAATTACCTCTACTAAATTCACCCCCTCCACTGTTGGGTCAACATAAATTCTCTGAAATCTCCACCGCTAAAATATGCCACGGCTGCTCTTCTGCAGTCTGAAAAATAAAGCTAACTACTCTACTAAAAAGATATAAATGTTGTTACGGTATCTCACTTAGATTTATTTACAAGTTCATAAAACATCAAACATCATCAACAACTCTTTATTCGCATATTAATTATCTTACATACATTTTCCTTCTCAAAAATAAAACATTTCTAGCTCATGAAATTCTCAGATCAATAATTATCCAAATAAAGTAACAGGGCTTTACCATCAACCTTACGTTACTCATGGATTAATACGAGCTCATAGTTATCATAACCACTCGTGTAAATTTCTGTACAAAAAATGCCAAAAAGTCCCTCTTACCTTGTACATAAACAAGTATGTTAAAATCAAAATTTCATACACACAATTTCCCACATATATAAAATAATAAATTAATATATCAAGAGAGTTCAATTAATAATTCATAAAAAAATATTGTCCGTTTAGTTCATAGTAAAATACCAAGAAATCATCAAAAGTCATTACACCAGTTATGCACAAAACAATTTAAAACAACATCAGTTACCTGGATTTCATCATAACCCATGCATCTGCTATCTCCATCAACAACTGCTACCTTTCATCAATGACTGCGCCTTCAGGAACGTCCCAAATCTGGATTGCACCAGTAACTGCACACCGCTATTGTGTTCTCCCATCAACCAGTATGACGGTACATCCCAACTCCCTCAATGCTGCTACTGATCCGTTTATCTTTGGTACGCCACCAAATCACTCAACCACAGACTTCTACTTCATTTTAAAGCAAGCTTCGCACTCTTCATACAACTACATAATATCATGCAGTCTGTACTTACTTCTTCACTAGTATCTTACTTTAAAACATTTATAAATTACTTTACTGAAAGCTTGTTGCAACTCAATACCAACTTGTAGTGGTTGTATATTACAAAGTTGACTTCTAGCTGTAAGCTAATTCACTACGAAGGACGTATAATGTTAGAGAGCCCCACTATTAACTCCCGGTGCTTATATACACTTTTCAGACCCCCTAAACCTTGTCAATTCTTAAAATTTTGTAAAATACACACACAAACACTCTCAACCGTTTTCAATTTTCTCAAAAATTTGTACACAAACATCAACTGCCATCGAAATCTAAGAAATTCTCCTTATTTGTCCTAACCGTCTCGATATTCTTTGAAAACTAATCCCTGCTACCAAAAGTTATCATTAAACATGCCTCTACTGTTCCATCTATCTGCCTCTAACATAAGCACTCAAACTTCTATCCCTTACTTGGTCTAATCACCAGGTTTTCTTTCCACTAGTCTTGCCTGAACCCCAACCTTAAGGAACCCCACAATTCATCATTCTTTCTTTCACTCATACTACCTAAAATAATCCTTCTTTATTTTTCTTTAATAACTTGTATTTCTAACCAACCAAAAATGCCCCACTCAACTATGTCTATGTGAATACGTGGTATTTATATCTTTCACTCTCCATCTCCTGTCTTATTCTTGCTTTCCCTCATGTTAAACAAACACTTAATACACGATACCTCTATCCTCTTTCTATTTATACTATAAATCCAAAAATCCCTCTTTCTTCTGTGTTGACACCTGCTTAAACATTACCCATACCACACAAGCAATAGATCCCTGTTAATTGACACTACCTGCCACCCTTCAGAGAATTGGCTTGTTATTTGTGTTCTATCTTTAACGCTCCTTATTGAAATTGTTAGAAAATTTTCAACGGTCCTATTCGTTTTATTAGGAAACGATTTCTTTCCACAACATGTTTAACAAACAATGTAACTGCCATTTAGAATGAAGCTAAAAGCTTTTGACTATCTACACTTTAATGCTACAATTTAACCAATAATATACTGATGATGGTACACTATTCTTCCTTGCTATAACTCCCTCCTAAAGCTAGTTATAAAATCGATAATGTTAAAGCTTTTTACAGATTATCTCCACACTTATAAACTACGATTTTATTTCATATCCTATTTACACTCTGTCCTTTGAAATGCTATATTACCCATGCTATACTTTTCGAACGTTTACATTAAAACGAATTATGCGAAACTAACTTTTGTTTTACTGAAACTTTCAGAAAACTATTAAATTTTACTCTAAAAATAACTTGCAAAGCGTTTCTATTTACATATGCTTGTTTCTACATACTGAATTACTATCTAAATATATCAAATGAGTTAATAAAGCTGTTTAAATACCACAGAAATATATATATATATATATATATATATATATATATATATATATATATATATATATATATTTGGAAGAATCGTTTAAAAGTTTAACAGAAAAAGATCAGAAAAAAGGCAGATATTTAAATTAAATTACCGAGAAGTAAAACATGAATTTTTATATTTTTATAAATATAAGAAAAATGATATATAAGGTTGGCGATATACTGACCTCATCCGTGGACACATGGTATGTGTAATACGCAATACCTTCCCACAGTATAAAATTTAAATTTTGTTGAGTTGCCATGGCAAGCTACCAACATCACTGGGAAAATATTGTGAAAATTTTTTATAACATCGTTTCCTCGCCGTTGTTTGTTTTGATTTGATGTTGGCACTGATCTCAAGGCGGTGGATGGAGTACTGTGAATATCATCATTGTCGACCCGACATCCATCTTTAGATCTCACTAAGATGTAAAGAGCTACACTGGCTTTGACAATGTCCCTACAAATGTCTTTGAAAGTATTCAGAGGCCGTTGGAAAATCATTCACTGTTTGCGATAATGCCAAAAGCACACTCGACGAATCTACGAATGCGTGTCAAGCGGTAAATAAAAACAATTTTCTCAATGCTCAAAGAAAATTCTTCGTGCGGTCGCAGCAAATTTGTGTTTAAAGCCTAGGTTGCGTATCCTACCAAGATACATGGTACATCTGCAGGCAGTGTATGATTCCGGAATACCCAGCTCACTTCTGTAACAACTTCCAAAGGTTGGTTTCTTGAAAAACAGAGGAATCGCAGTATTTATAATAGGCTCCAAGGTCGAGAAATGTAAAACGGTAATCTGAAGCAACTACTGTCATTAGAATTATTGAAAAGTATCCTTTGTAATTCAAATTCATTGATTCACTATTTGAAAACTTATTCACGCGTACATGTTTTCCATCTACTGCACCCATTCAATTTACGGAACTGTGCTGTCTTTATAACCTCATCAGCTATTTGTAGCCATTTTTCTTGACTTGGTAGGGGAAGATATTCTTCATGAAATGATGCCAATATACTGCGACATACCAATTGTACAATATTTTGGATTGTAGAGTTTCCCAATCTGTATGTGTAATGCAAATCTCGAAATGTGTTTTCACTACCTAGGTACCTGAAAAACAACAGTTTTGTACAACCGTGTAAAATATGGCAAATTCACCAGGGAGTAATTTAGTGTACCCCCGCAACAGTAAATTGACGTGCTTGATGTACACTTTTTAATGCTAATATATATACTTGGCATCCAATACACTATTGCAAAAAGTTTGCGCCAAAAGGACATGTTTAGCAGTGTAATATTTTCTACTCCATCCCTAGTAGTAGGTGTACGAATAAGGTGAAGTATGAACGTATGCCAAACACTAGCACTCACATGCTGCAGAGTATCTGATCCATGACTTTATTTTAACAAATTTACATGAGATACACTAGTATTTAGACGCTTTATTCCAAACTGTACTACTCACAGGTAAATTTGCTATTGAGTATTTACAAGAGTATTTATTTCGTGTTTAGTTTTAAGAGCTTTGATTACCTCAAAATGCAACAATCTTCGCGACTCTTTTGTTAGAACATTCAAACAAAAGACTATACAAGGCTTGAATAAAAATACTTCTATCACGAAAATCTTCAATTTCTCATAAAAATTGTTGAAAACGACACATTTGAATCTAGTATTCGTGCAACCGAACGTTAACAAATTGAAGGCAGTTATGATGATGAGACAGGTACACAAATTCAGTTTCAAAATCAACCAAACCTAACAAACTGGAAACGTGTATAATAAGTACACTGCCAGAAAGACCCGACCAAGATGCATCTTTATTTCTTCGCTCCTGCTTACTGTGAGAACTTTCTCAGAGGATGAAAAGTTTGATTTTCGTATTAGTATCATGAGAAAGATTCAAGAAATTAGACAACTTTTAAAATAGACAAATAATGTGGGCTCCAGTTTTCCCTCAGTCATCCCAAAACCGCATTCACCACAATCATACGCCCAACGACTTCATCAAACAAAGTTTGTCAGTAGTCATCCGAGTCAAATGAAATAGAAACTTCGGCACTTTAATAATGCGTATTCACAGTACATTTCTCGAGAGCGATAAAAATTCCCGCGAGTAAATTAACGTATTTTTATATTTTAAAATTTTTATAACCCTACAATGTAACTAACAATTTATAAAAAAACAGAACCGGATTCAGGAAACAAAGGGAACTACTTAACTTTATACAAAAAATAGATTTATTAAATATAAGAAATGGAAACCGGTCAACCAATAAGTGAAAAAGGCACGATACATGTAAATTCACTTAAGACGTAAATTTGTAAATTTAATTATTCCGGTCAGAAACTATTCCACCAAAGGATGCATAGTTAGTTTATATTCTAAATTATTGCAGTTTTATGATTCATTTGTTTCGATTAATAATGTTTAATACTGGCGCTTTTGGCATCATCGTCTTGGAATGAAGAAAATTCACATGCGACATTATGCTGATTCACGATATGGATATGTCACTTTGTCAATACAAGTTAATGCTACAGTAATATAATTTTATATATGTTAGATAGAGAAAAACGACAAAAGTAATTTCAAATAGTCGTTTTAATTCATTTGCCCAAATTCTGCCGAAGATAATTTCGTCGTTTATGGAGGGAAAATAGTTTCCTTTGTTATCATTACCATTGAAAGTATTAACATGCAAACTTGAGTAGGTACAGTTAACCTTCGAATAAATAGGTATCGAACTCATTAATGTGATTAGCCAATGACGCTCGGAATAATACCCTACCAGGTTGGTGACTTACTTTTAAGAACAACTGATTCCCATAGATAGACAATCACACGTTGTAAAAGGGGTTGCTAATTAAGAATATCAAACTTTTTAATGAAGTCCCAGAAGTTGTGTAGGATTTGGTTAGAACAAATTGAGTAGAATATTATTGATTTTAGTTGTTTCCAAAAATACTTACGATCAAATTACTCCAGGTATTAATGATAGAACTTTTGAAAATATAATCTACAGCAGCAACTGTAAAGTAATAAATATTTTTTAGCTGTATGAATTTGTAAACGTACCCTCATTGTAATTTAAGAACTTATAAAGTAACTGAAAACGACGAAAACGTTTTTCATTAAGATAAGTAATTTTTGATATACTTGTTTTTTTTTTTTACTTAAGAATATTTGTATATACTTGAGATGAATGCATAATTGTGTAATAGAGTAAAGATTTTCTTATATTGATCTTTGTTACAATTAATATAAAGGTAATAGTTCCAGCCTTGATGTAATAAAATATATTCCAATTACCTATAGGCATGATTAAGATACAAATAATTTAGAATTTGACTTTGAAAACCTTTTCAGCAAGCAGTGTTTAATTAGGTGTAATAGTGTCCTTATTATTAACGTTTATTTTAAGTTGGTTTTAGCATTAGTCTACTGCACTATTTCTCGTGTGAATTTTTAGTGAGAATCACTTGCCTGATCTCGGGTTTTGGTACTCTCTTGTTATTTTTTCTGGAGTTTTTCTCCAGAAATCAATGTACTTTGAGATTAGCTAGCGTCCAAAATAATTCCCGATTAAGACTGGTATTTTCCACACGACAGTGTTCCGGGACACTCTTCAAACCTTGCACCATCCACACCCATCCCACTGAGTTATTCGGCAACCATCTTGTTCATACAATCGAGGTTTTCGGTGCTTTATCGAGACACCGAATTTTTAGCGAAGTACTTCACCGAGTTTTCGATGTGAGTTACGAGTTACATTTTCTGGGTTCAAAACCGTACGTAACACATTTCTTGACATATCAAAATTCAGAACTCGTATTAAAAACTATGATTATAATCAACCCAGAAAATGAAGCTTTGGACAGGCTGAGTTGCTGATGTGTATGATTTACTTAGAATACGAATAAACATGTTGATTTAAACAAACGTACTAACTTTGTTTGATGTGAAGGACCGTTAGTTAATTCTTAATAAATGCTATTTGCAGTCGTTTTCCTTCTTTTTTGGAATATAGAGGTACGGAAATATTTCATCGTGGGTCGCGTCATAATAAATGGAAGGGACATAAACTGAGAAAATACATCAGTCTGAGTGCGATTGTAATCGCCAATTATGAACTAGTATATGCGAACAATTATTATACAGTGCTTCCCAAAAGTAACGGATAAATTCGATTAAATGATTATTGGCAATTTCTGAGTAAAAAGCTCTGACACGTCGATTTTTATTTTTAAATTGTCATTTAATTATGTAATTTTTAACCCCCCACCCTTCAACCCCTAAGCGCTAGCATCCCCTACTTAAAAATTTTAAATAGTAATGTACCCCTTGTCATACCTCAATTAATAGCATTTTTCATGTAGAAATAAAATTTTACAAAGAGTTCTAAATCCGTTGATAAATAACTGTTTTATTCAATAAAAACTTATTCGCTTAAAGTGCCAATTATCGGGTATGCCTTGACAAACAAAATGTTTGTAAAGTGTCAAATAAGTTTAGTGAAAGTACGTTAGTTAAATGCGTGTTGTTTGTTTAATAATAAGTCAGTTTTATTCAATAAACAAAACTTGAATAAAAAACAAAAACAAACCCAATTTAAATTAAATGTTCAAACTGCTGTCCGTTAGTCGCTAGGCAGTATCCTAATCTAGAGACAAACTCTTGTTGAACTTTGTTTACTGTCTGAGGGGAAATTAAGCGAATTTCATTCCGGATTCTCTGCTTTAACTCGTTTATGTTTTGAGGCCTATTCAGATAGACTTTAGTTTTTAAATAACCCCAGAAGAAATAATCCAAACGGGTTAAGTCGGGAGACCTAGCGGTCTATTTAATTTGTCCTCGTCTACCTATCCACCTCATAGGAAATACCTGGTCAAAATATTCCCGTACTGGACGTGCATAGTGGGGAGGCGCACCATCTTGCTGCAGACAAATACTGGGATGAGGTAAATCAGGATCTTCTACATTGGGATGTAGTATCACTAAAGCCCGAATTAATTCAAATTGGAGAAAATTTAGATACTGTTCTCCATTGAGTGTTCTCTCAAAAAAGTACGGTCCAATAACTTTATTACCCACTATTCCCGCCCAAACATCAATCTTTTGTGGAAATTGTGTATTTGCTTCCATCATCCAATACGAATTTTCATTAGCTCAATAACGGCAATTCTGCTTATTAACGGTGCCATTTAAATAAAATGTTGCTTCACCAGAAAACGTATTTCCTTCAAATCCAGGATTATCATTGCAAAGTTCCATCATTGTCTCACAAAATTGCGCTCGCCTATCAAAATCATCATCTGATAACTCTTGCGGTGAAACTTTTGCTTACAGAGAAAACTGTGACTGCACTTTTTGATGCATTTAACTGTGAAGCGACTCCCGCAACGCTTGAATGTGGATTTTTCTGCACAAATAGCAAGTCATCCAATTCTGAATCTTCATCTAAAGCTGATGTACGTCCATTTTTAGATTTATCTCGTACGCGTCCAATATTCCGAAATTTATTTTCAATTAGGCTTATTGTTGATTGCGAGATTGGGGAGGTCGGATGAATTACATTGAATAAAATTCGAACTTTTGTGCGTTCGAATTCTATCTCCAAAGCCAATCATCATTAAAATTTCAATCCTTTCGGCTTCGTTAAGTCTCATTTTTGCTGACTTATTATTAAACAAGCAACACGCACTTAACTAACGTACTTTCACTAAACATATTTGACACTTTACAAACATTTTGTTTGTCAAAGCCTACCCGATAATTGGCACTTTAAGTGAATAAGTTTTTATTGAATAAAGCAGTTGTTTATCAACGGATTTCGAATTTTTTGTAAAATTCTATTTCTGCATGAAAAATGCTATTAATTGAGGTATCACAAGGGGTACATTGCTATTTAAAATTTTTTAATAGAGGATGCTAGCGCTTAGGGGTTGAAGGGTGGTGGGTTAAAAACTACATAATTAAATGACAATTTAAAAATAAAAATTGACGTGTCAGAGCTTTTTACTCAGAAATTGTCAATAATCATTTAATCGAATATATCCGTTACTTTTGGGACGCACTGTAAGTACGGAACAATAGATAATTACAATGGTCATTGATATTAATAAAGCCTTAAAGATTACCAAAAGAGCAGTATAGTATAACCAATCGAGATGTTTATCGAGATTATCAATGCCTTGCTGATGCTTTGTCATTGTCTAACATTATAGAAACTATGTAATGTTATTGGAAAACCAATGGTTACTCTATGCTCAGTAAACTTCAGAAGATGATTAACAAACATTTCTATGGTTTATCAGATTCATCACGATATGAATTATATTGGAGAGGTTTAACTGGAAGTAGTCAACGGATGCAGCATTTCTGGTCGTAAAAGACTATCCATAAAGAATAGCACTCTAGTATGCCATATGGGATGCAGTAATAAAAGAAACAACGTTTTTGCATTTACTTCTCAGAATCCTACCATCGTTACCGATGTCTACGTATGTAGTAGAACGAAGTGCGGTCGACGGAGTTTTACAAGGTCTCTTTTCTCGTCGGTGCTCTTTAGCAATTTAGTCCCCAGATGGTATTGAACTCTGACGGCACTGTTGTTTTAACCAGAAGTCGTATTCAAAGTCACTCAAAAGCGTCAGACGACAACCGACAGAAATGGCCTAAAGAAAGTCAATGTTACTCCAGACAGTATCACAGCAGCTTTCTTCTCAGAATGAAGTCTGCAACTCGGAGGCAATGTTCGATTATTTAACAAATCGATATCTAGAAGCATATAGTATTTAGAAGTAACTTTGGATTAAAAATTCACTCGGAGACTCACGGCAATAATCGAGGCAATAGTATTTATAGTTCAATTATATCCCTTAGCAAATTGGCGTAGTAATATCGACGCTTTAAAAAAAGCTTAAGTTCTACAAGACAATATTTTGTCATCGTTTGCGTACGCAACAGTGGTTAGGGGTAGCACAATGGAATCGCATGTTAACACCGAGACATTAAAGTAGTCAAAAACGTCGAGCTACATGCAAAACGAAGTTGCTTCTATTATGAAACGGTATCAATCTGATACATCTTAACTAATTAGCAAGGACATTTTACACAAGCCTTGCGCCTTTATGAAAATGTTTTGTGACACTTAACACCCGATTACAATCTTCTACCAGCATTTTTATTTGCAGCAAAATCAGATATCTTTAAGGAAAAATTTTCCCATCATTTCCGTCGGTTTAGAATCAAGTAAAAGACTGTAAAAGCTACCCAGAAGCAGACATATACACTGATCACAACATCGTAATTATGAAGGCTGCACTTAAATTTAAAAATTTGAAGAAAAAAACGGAAAAAGGCACTTTGACTTTGAAAAACTAAAGGATAAAGATATTCAAGAAAGATTAAAAAAGGGTCAAATGAATTGTTGAAAGATACCGGAAAAATATCTGATACTAAGGAAGTAGAAACCGAATGGAATAACATTAAATCCAGTTTAGACATGGCAGTCAGAGATATTCTGGGGTATACACAAAAGGAAAATAAGAAACCATGGATAACAAAGGATATCCTGAATTTAATAGAAGAAAGACGAAAATACAAAAATAAATCAGACGAAACAGGAAAACAGAGATACAAAACCATAAAATGGGAAATTATTCGCAAATGCAGGAAAGCTAAAGAACAATGGATTGATGAAAAGTGCAAAAGGGTACAAACTAAGATGGAAATAGGAAAGACAGATGAAGCATGCAAACTAATTAGAATCAATTTTAGGGATATAAAAGCGTATAGCAAAAATATAAAGGACCCGGGAGGAAACGTCATTATAGAAAATGTAAAGAAAGTTGATAGATGGCAAGAAAATATAGTGAATTTATATGCAGGAGAGGAATTTAGAGCAGTAGAACAAGATTCAGACATTGAACAGGATGATTTGGGATATCCTATACTTAGAGATGAGTTTGAATTAGCATTAAAGGGTCTAAAAAACGGTAAGGCGCCGGGTACAGATAAGGTGCAAGCAGAAACTCTAAAAGTCGCTGGACAAGCAGCAACAGAACGTCTCTTCCAACTTGTAAGCTATATGTATGAGACTGGCAAGATACCCAAAGATTTTAAACGTAACATCATAGTAACACTACCAAAAAAGAAAAGCGCGGATAGATGTGAAAATTTTGGAACAATAAGTTTGACAGCACACGTGTCAAAAATATTAACTAAAATTGTACAAAGACGAATGGAAAAACAAGTTGAAGAAATACTAGGCGAAGGTCAATTTGGGTTTAGGCGAAACAGGGGAACACGGGAGGCTATTTTAGCTCTAAGAGTGATAATGGAAAAACAATAGAAAAAGGGGAAAGTGTCTATATAGAGTTTGTAGATCTGGAAAAAGCATTCGACAACGTAAAATGGAGAAAAATGTTCGAAATACTCAAAAAGATTGGAATGAGTTATAGGGATAGACGAATAGTGCATAGCTTATACAAAGAGCAAGCAGCAGTAATGGAATTAGAGCAGGAACGTAGAGAAGTAAACATTAGGAAAAGGGTGACACAGGGATGTGCCCTATCCCCCATGATACAATAATACAGAAGATATGATATTCCCGTTGCCTGTTTTCGAACAGTCGTGCGCATGACGTCATATGGAGAGTTGTAATGCCGCCTGTGTTATAGATTAGATATACTTATGGTATTATTTTTGAGTGTTATAACTTATAATTATAATAAATTAGTAATAATAAGATAGGGAGAAATAGGTTAAAAATAGCAAAAACACGTTAGTGAGAAATAAATGTCTTTATTCTAAAAAAGGTAATAAAACGAATTATAATCTTATAAGTACCTAAGTAATTGCATTTATTTTACACAAGAAAACTCATTGTCTCGGAACAGAACGGTAAATTATAAGCATAATAATATTAGCAGTTTGAAAATATGTTGTAACCAACGAATTAGAAATATATGGAAAGGGCATAGTATATATCATACAATACAAAAGGCTGTGACGGAAACCGCGATCAAGTTGGCCTTTTTGATTGATTGATTGATTCATTAAATTATATGTAATTGCAAAAATTAGAAGACGCCGAAGACAATAATGAAAAAGGTTAAAATTATGTAAACAAACAGATTGACATGAACGACTACTGACGTATATCACGGAAATGAATGGACGCTATTCCTTACAAGATACTACAAGGTGCCATTTTAGTAGGCCTTTTTCATTTGGACATCAGAAAGTCATGTTATGCTCCTTCCATATATTTCTAATTCGTTGGTTATGACAATAGTTCCAAAACTATTTATTGTAGAAATAGTACCTATACTCAAATAAAAAGCATCTGAAATCAATGAATAATTTTTTTATTTTTCTTTTTTTTAAAAGAGTTGATTCTAGGAGATCTTTGTTCAATTTTTTTATTCTAAAATACATTCTAGATCTAAAAAAGAGTTTTTTTACATTGTCGGTCAGTTTACTGTGTTGCCTCAAGTAGACTTTTCAAACAATATTTTGAAATTCTAATTTTATTGCCATTGAAACCATTTAAAATTGTTTCCAGTTTTTCGAAGTGGTTCATATAGTAATTTAAGAGAAGTATTTGAGATTACAACTCCTATAATAAAAGAGAAGAAATTTGTATTATGGAATTTTTCATAATCGAATTACATACCTTTCTGGAATGGATAAAGGGTTTTGTTGCCTTTTACTCGCAGTTACTGTATTCTTTCAGTCATTCTATCAATTATTTCAATTTGAGTTGGTAGCGATAGTCCATAAGCCTTTTTTCGATCTCGACTATCATGTTCCGGTACTCGAGAATTAAAGCAATCAAACTAGTCATTTACCTAAAACATATTTATCAAGAAAAGATAAGAATTTTGTATAAAAAGCAGTATTACTAACTAGTTTAAAAAACTCAGCGCATTCAGTCCAGTTCTTATTCAATAAATTTCCAAGCATCGAGTTATATCTTTAAATAGTGTGAGAAAACAATTTGGCAGCGACTTTTACTTTCTGCCTCTGTGGTCCATGGACAGTGGTATTTTGCTCCAAAATTCTGTGTGCAATATTTAAGTCCGACACATTTGTAATTTTCAAAAGTTCTTCAACAATTGATTTGTTTATTTCCTGTCCATCTATTATAAATCCATGATCAAGAAAGTTATTTCTAATCAATTTAAGGAGATGTGGGGCATCAGCAAAAACGTAAATTTTTTCTTGCGTATTAGCTGGGTTCTGGAACCATGCCATATGGCAAGTAATGCCCAGTTCCTTACGCAACCCAACATTTCCACTTCCAAAATCACTCACCATTGTCACCACCTGAAAATTTGTAACATAATAACTCTTTCTATGCTTGAAATCTAAAACAATATTTTAAGCTTACCACAACTTTCGACAAAATTTATTATTTCAAGTAGTGTGTCCTTAGTTAATTTACAATCATAATTAAAGAATACAGGTTGCTTCCAGTTACCAAAAAGGCCTCTCAGCATCACCACTTGGGCATATGAATATGGTTTCATAGTTTCGTCATTGAATTTGTCATAAAGGTATGCTTTTCTGATTTTTATTTCATCGAAAGATAGAACGGAAACCTTTTCAGGTATGCTTAAATTCATAAGCTTAACAATGTTAAAAACCTGTTTTAAAATGCCTGGTGCAATCTTTATCTTCTTTAGCCACGATCGTAGAGTGGATGCAGGTGGAAAAGGATAACCCTTTTTCAGCAGCAACCAGTAGACTCCTAGTCTCGCAGAATAATGCACAATTGCTTTTGACGTATCTTCAATGGACCATCGGTGGTGTCTATTAGGGTCCTTGAGTTTTTTAATTTGAACTGGAGAGAAAAATTTTTGTAAAGCTTTCTGATCTTCCGGCAATAAATTATTTTGCTTTTTTAACTCAGTAATAATCTTATAAGGATTTTCTTCATCAGTGTTAACTCTACAAAACTATGTTTAGTACACTATTATTTACATTTACATAATATAATGAATATCATACCCACACTCTCTTGTACTGGACGAAGCTTTACCGTGCATATTGTTATTACCTTCCAACCCGTTAACAATTATTTCATGAACATTTCCAGTTGAAACAGTAATTCAATGCATAAGAAATTATGAAATTAAAAAATTTACCTTATACTGAACATGCAGATTACTATGAGATGTGTGTACTTACTTAGTATGCTGAAAGTTCTTATATGTTCTAAGAACTTCATTATCTAGTTTTACAGAATTTTTTTCACAAAACGTTCTTCTTTATGTGCATTAAGGACAGTACTAGGCTTCGAATGAGACAAATTTTGAGACGGAATAGCTTCAAGTTTAAGTTGCCGGCGATTTTTGTTAGAATAACCCAATAACTTTTCCTTCAATTTTCTTTCATCATCTTCCCTAGTGAAATGCTTTGAACAAATTCGAGCAGTGTTAATATTAAAACAATCCGCCCGCTTGCATGCATTTTTCCAAATTTCTGCTATTTCTGCATCATTAGGAAAGCGAAAAACATTACATCTTTAGCAAAGTGCGTCGACTATTTGTCAGAATTACATCCTGTAACAGCACAATGCATGCCTATTATTCTATAATAAGCGAATATTACATACAGGCGTATGTGCCACACTACGTTTAAGTGATGTTAACTCTTCGTTTGACGTATTTGGAAGCTGAGCTTGGTGGGGGTGCATGCGCATTATCATAGTTTATTCTATCATGCCTATCCCCATTAATTTTTAATTTGTACATTGAATAGGCAATGAATACTGTCAAATGCAGGAAAGCATTTGAAATTACTATGCAAGGACAAAAAATTGATATGATTAGATTTGCAGATGATATAACGGTATTAGCGTCTAGCAAGGAAGAGTTAGAAGCTGCTCTTAATGAAATGGAAACGGTACTAACAGAGAGATACGGTATTAAAATTAACAAAAATAAAACTAAAGTACTAGTATACAAAGGAGGGGAAAATAAATAAAAAAAAAGAATACAAATAGGTAGCAAAAACTTACAAGAGGTTAAGGATTTCTGCTACTTAGGAAGCCAAATAGCGTAAGATGGGAAAAGCGCAAAAGACATAAAACAAAGATTAGCACAAGGTCGTGCTACATTTAACAAGAAAAAGCAACAACTGTGTTCAAAGACAACAAACATAGAAACAAGGAAAAGATTGCTTAAAACATATGTGTGGAGCATATCACTGGACGGCTGTGGAGCCTGGATAGTAGGAGAAGCGGAAAAGAAAAAAGTAGAAACCTTTGAAATGTGGTGCTACAGACGAATCATGAAGATATCATGAACAGACAAAGTTAAGAACAAAGAGGTACTAAAAATGGTAGGGGAAGAAAGAAATATGTGGAAAACAGTAAAAAATAGGAGGGTCAGGATGATAGGCCACATACTACGGCACGAGAGAATAGTGCGGAATATATTAGAAGCAGAGATAGAAAAAAACAGAGGTCGAGGTAGACCTATGTTAGACTAATACACACAGATAGTGAAAGTTGTAAATTGTTGGAATTTCAGGGAAATGTGTAAGCTAGCTCAGAATAGAAATCAATGGAGGTACATAACCAACCAGTCCCAAGGTGGATAAACTAATGACGAAAAAATAACTGTACTTAAACAAGATGATTATTATAAGAAACTACAGATATTGGTTGTGCAATATTATCGAATAATATTAATTGTGTGAAAGTATTTACTGGAAAACTACTAATTCGGCAATTGTCTAAGTGGTGGGAGAACTCGGCAGCCCTGCATATACCAATGAATCTTGGTGAAATAGGGCATATCATTAGAAAACAATAGAAGGGAAACCGAGCTGTATATAGGCTGTGTGGGAATTTCAGGGAACTGTGTAAGCTAGCTCAAAATATAAAGAAGTGGAGGTACATGTCCAACCAGTTTTGAGACAGAAAACCTACGGACAAAAAATAAGCGGTAAGCGCAGACAAATCTGATGATTATTATTAACAACTACAGGTGTTGGTTGTGAAATATCTGCGACTAATGTTGACTGTGCGGAAAGATATCTTGGAAAAAATACTAAATCGGCAATAAGAAGCTACAGGAATTGGTTGTGCAATATTCTCGAAAAATACTAATTGTGTGAAAGGATTTATTGGAAAACTATTAATTCGGCAATTGTCTAAGTGTTGGGAGAACTTGGCAGTCACAGGCTGCTTAACCCCTGCATATACCAATGAATCTTGGTGAAATAGGGCATATCATTAGAAAACAATAGAAGGGGAACCGAGCTGTATATAGGCTGTAGGCGGCTCCGTGGCGTAGTGGTATGTGTGTGACTACTACGCCCAAGGTCCCGGGTTCGAATCCCGACACGGTCCGCTTGAAAAATGTTAGGCGAGCATTTTTCGCAAAAATACACCCTCGTTCGGATGAGAGGTAAAATGGAGGTCCCGTGTGTGAGTGTTGTCACGCACGTTAAAGATCCCTACCTTGCTTGGAACAGCAAGGATTCGGCAAAATTCCAAATTTTCCAGGTAAAAAAAAAAAACTCGCTGCCTGGCCAATGTAGTACCTTTGGGTGGAGCATTGGAAAATCACATGTAATGTATATAGGCTGTGTGGGAATTTTAGAGAACTGTGTAAGCTAGCTCAGAATATAAATAAGTGTACGTACGTGTCCAACCAGTTTTGAGACGGAAAACCTAAAGACAAAAAATAAGCGGTAAGCGCAAACAAATCTGATGATTATTATTAACAACTACAGGTGTTGGTTGTGAAATATCTGCGACTAATGTTGACAGTGCGGAAAGATATCTTGGAAAAATATTAAATCGGCAATAAGAAGCTACAGGTATTGGTTGTGCAATATTCTCGAATAATACTAATTGTGTGAAAGGATTTATTGAAAACTATATTTCGGCAAACGTCTAAGTGTTGGGGGAACTTGGTAGCCACAGGCTGCTTACCCCCCTTCACAACCACTGAATGTCGGAGAAATAAGGTATATAATTATAAAACAATAGAAGGGGTCCGAACTGTACCTAACAATAAAGAACAGCACCTACGCTCAAAGACAACAAACATAGAAACAAAAACAAAATTGTTGAAAGCAAAGCACAGCATGCCTATGAAATACCGTCAATAGGAAAAGCAAACAGAAAAACGATAGCAGACTTTTGAAATATTGTGCTTCAGACGTATGAGGATGATGGCATGGACAGACAAAGTTGATAACAAATAGGTTATCGAAATAGTAGGAGAAAAAGGTATTTGTGGGAAAAAAATAGGAGAAATAAACGGGCAGAATACGTTCTAAGGGGGGAATAGTATGGGATATATTACAAGCCGAGAGAGGAAAAAGGAGGTAGATGAAGACCTAGATCAGGTAGTGATTGATGCAGACTGTGCAAATTTTAAGGAAATGTGTAGGTTAGTTGAGAATAGGAAACAATGAGGGTACGCGTCTAACCATTTTCAGGATTGAAGACCTCATGATGATGATGATTGCGTCGGTAGTGAAGGACCAAGCTCAAGGCGTTAGTCAGGGGGGTCTTATAACCTGCTTTATGGTACGGGGTTTCAAACACAACACCAAAGTGGAATTTTAAACAGCAAATATTTCTTACAAGAAAGTTCAAACAGTGAGTATATAATCTCGTATCAAAAAAAGACGCAGAAAAAGGTGAAATTATAGACTGGAAAACAAAATTGTTAATTAGTGTTCAGCGATTGTACGTATGTATCTTCTATCAATACCTAACACGGACAAGTCGCTTTTGAGCAAATTCTATAAACTCTATTAGCGTAAATAGTTTTAACCCAATCGCTTACAAACAAACATTTTCTTGATGAATCTGGATTTCACACACTACTACGATATATAACATGCGTATATGTCATGAACTATCGAATATAGTATGTAAAAAGCTTTACGGAATTATTAAATTTTATTAACTTTCGCGGTTTAATTAAATAACTCAATCGTTTTGGTACTGCAGGCAACCTTCTTCTTACAACAAGAATAAATACCCAAGCGTATAATGCTTGTACACATGCGATACGAAAACAAAGTAATTTTCTCGTAAATTGGTACTTATCTGAATGTAAATATACCTTGTTGAAAACAAATGGCTTCATTTCAATAATCCTTTCACTGAGAGACGTCTCAATGACTCAAAAAGATCCGTCAACATCAAAGCGTAATGGACATGTGAAATATTCGAAGTTAATAGTGAACACACCTTGTATTATATTATTCCGACGATGTTGTCTTTGTAATACACAAGCAATAATTTATGTTAATACAGGTCTGCACAAAGGAAAAGCACCGTCGAGAGGCTATCAAGCAGCTTATGGTAGACAGCTCGTAAAGATATGAAGCAAAAATAAAAGGAATGTTTTAAAATAGTTGGTTGGTAGGTATCAGCCGCCGTTGGATGTTGGAAGGAACTGTTTTCGTATAAAGGCGAATAGAATATTTTGGTATAAATATGGTCTAGTATGGATTGTGCTTCTTTTTAACTACATAAAAGAGTTATTTTATTTTTAAACATGCGAATAGACATTTTGAATTCCAATTTTTTTTATCTTCATTTTTAACGTATTTTACGCCAAATTTGAAAACTTTAAAGCTTTTCCCATTTACCATGTTCTGCATGCAATATTTTCAGGAAAAATCAACTTAAGCTTTTTGTGTTTACTGCATAAAATCTCATTTGATTACTAGAAATACCAAGTTGGCTTTGACTAGCCAACAAGCAGATATTTGTAAAGGGTCAAAATATTTTGATCCAAACAATTATTGTTACTAGTTTTGTGTTGGAAAAGTTAAATAAGTGTAATTTTTATAAAAAGGGATTCATTTTACTAGTGAAAAATACGCTGATATGCATTTAGTCTATAGCGAACTATAATGTTAAGCTCGTTCTGCGGAACGAAGATATCCCGAAGAGTATCCTAACTAAAGACATAGCAGCCGTGTAACATCTACAGCCCTACACCCAACATTGAAAGAAACGGGGTCAGTGCTTCCTAACTGAAACTAGTAGATGCCCAAATGTTAGAGAATAGTACTACGAAGATATTTTGTTGGAAATTAAAAATAATCTTGAAACTAGCGTCAGAAGACTCTCTGCTTGATGTTTCCAAATCATGCATGTGGAATATCGTTCATAAAGAAAATCCTTATACTTGTAATGTATCCTGGTCACGGCACCAAGTATGTAGTGTAATCGACCTGAAAGCTGACCCGCACGCTCTCTAAAAACAGCCACCGGGCTCCATAATCTAACATCTAGTGGCAGTGGCTCGACGATACCTACGTTGTATTGTTATCATATAACCCAAACTCACACAGGGAAGATGACATTAAGGCGGGAAGCTTTGAGATGAAACTACAGAATTACCTAGCTCTACTTTTAATCAAAACAATAACCACAAAATAGATCAATCGCATGAAAGCTTTGAAAAATGACATTCAAAGCAAACAGTGCCGTACTCAACCTGGGCGATTAGGGAAAGAGCACGACAGAGAAAAACCCAAACTGCCTTCACACTTCCAACTGCATTTGTCACATTTCGACAAGGACAGGTGACGTACAAGTACCTAGCTCACCATTGACAGGATGTAAACTGTTACCCAAACATACCACACATGACAACTGAAGACACGTTAGTGTAGGCCAGCTAGTCTTTTTCTGGCAGGTGCTGAGGTCGGCTATGCCAATACTACTCAGCTAAAGTTAAAGAGGGAGAACATCACAATGTTAGTAATATTCAACAAGACTCGATCACACGCCCCCACATACACGCATTAACAGCTTCCAGCCCGTGTTTCAAAATATTTTACAAAAGCTAGCCGACTTCCTATTATTTACAAAAAGGTACACTACAAGTACCTTAACAAGACTACATAAATCGCTGAAATGAACTTATGGTATGATTGCGCATAGTTAAAAAGGCGCTTATTATTGGATAGACTATCTCCAACATAGTCATAAATGCACACGCGAAGGCACGAGATGGTCGGTCATACCAGAGGTTCGATTTAATTGCATCACAACAATTATCATAAACGTTAAAAACTAGTTAATTCTATAGAAACATCGACTAGATAATAGGATTAACACACAACAAACATATAATTAAGTTTAAACCAAGATGTGAGCGATGCAGTTGTAAATGTGGTTAATATGCTAAAGCAAAACAATTACACATAAGAAAAATGTCAAAGTGGTCACAAATATCAAACAAATATAACAGAAATATAATACCGTTCATATTCAAACTTGCCTAATAATTTGATTTAATTCGAAGGAATGAATGATGTTGGTACTTTTTACTAATTGTCGTAAAATCACAGTAATGGTACATTTACTATTGATTCTGCAATTGGAGTTCCAACTCTGTACTAGATACTAAATAAACAATACAAATAAATAAATATTAATTGTCGGGTGGTAAACTAAACAACACTTTTTTACACATAAAACGCTTCATAAAATCGTAAATCTACATGAAAATTACATATTACACATCATAAGTAAAGCAACCGGCAAGGTTGCATTGTATACATCAAATTCTACCACAAAAACAACAGGTATCATAGAAATATTCCTTCAATGTTTACATAAAGGACGGTTTTACAATAAGTACCAACATCACATTCAAAACAAAGCTGAAATTACAAGATGTAATCAGATAACTCTAAATAGCAACTACATTAACAACTTATAATACATTACCTTTAATAAAACCGCCAAGTAAACCTCTTCAACCTTCCATTTTTAAAATTTCAAAATCAAGTCCTTTAACCTTGTCGACTAGATCAATCCTCCCTACACATGCGCCCCTTATAACGTTAATTCTGACGTCACCGAATGCGTTCAGAAACCTGAAAGTGGTTACTGAGCTATTCTAACAAATACCTTCAAATATCGTAATGTACACTATAATATTTGCAATAATTATCAACCAATGAGAATTGACTTAAAAAAACACTACGGAACACTACATACTTTTTATTTAAAGTAACTACATGCGACATCAGATGGTCATTTCACTGCTCGGGCTAATTTTTCAAACTGGTTGTGGAACAAAAGAATTCAAGATCCTAATTTTTTTTATAAAATTTTAGTTAGCAATAAAGCTACATTGACCACAGAGGGGGTTTTTAATTTACATAATGCATATCAGTATTCGTATGTAGGTGAAAATCTTCAGATAATAAAACAGACTAAGCATCAGCAAAAGGTTTGGTATAAATGTCTAGGTAGGTGTTATTGGTGACTAGTTGCTGGGACCTTTAGAGTTACCTGGCCGTTTAACGGGATAGAATTATTATAATTTTTTTTCTGAAAATGTTTCACTCGACTTTGAAGATGTTCCATTTATGATCAGACAGAATTTATGGTTTTGATATGATGTTTGTTCAGTTCATTATAATAGAGACATTCGTCAATTTCTTGACAACAATTGCGGTAACTAATGCATTGGAAGAGATGGTTCAATCAGTTGACTTCCAAGAACACCAGATCTAAACTTATGTGATGTTTGTATTTGGAACTACTTGACGTCATTCGTTTATGCCATTGAAACAGAAACTCGTATTTAGCTGTGGCAAGGAATTGAATACACTTGCAATGAAATAAGAAATAATCATGTAATTTTTGCAAGAATTAGAGTATATTTATAGAGAAGAATAGATTTATGTATTAAAACAGATGATCGTCATGTAGAGCACTTGTTGTAAAATTCGTTTCGTTGTACTATGAGATGTTGGTTTTTTTTTTTTTATTAAATTCCTTCAAACAAGACTTGTGATTTCAGTAATGAAATCGTATTTACGGTGGTACAATTGTCAATAGGGGATGGATCATCTTGCAAGTTTGAACAATTTGTATAACGGCATTTTAAAGATATTTTTACAAAAATGACTTAAAGGCGCCTTCTTCAAAGAGCTCTGCTCCCTTGGGAACCATTTTTGTAATTAAGGTTAAATCTATATAAAATCATATTTAAGTATATGTGGCTTCCGTGTGGCAAAAAAAAGTTTCTAGACCCTCTGTGTGTGTGTGTGTGTGCGCGTGTGTATGTGTTTATATATATATATATATTATAGTGGTTTTAAAGGGTTAAAAGTAGATATAAACAAAGTAATTTTAAACACCCTGTATAAAGGAAACAACCAAAATTTACGTGCAAAATTTACTCCAGTTAGTTCATTTTAAGTATCAGGTATTAACAACATTTTACAAATAATGAATAAAATTTAGTGAGGTTAGGAAAGAAAATAGATGGTAAAAGCCAATGCAATTAATTTATTAATTTAATTGAGTTTAATTAAACGGTTATTTACGTATAATATGCATAAAAGCGTGTAAAAATCCAATAATACTAAGGTGAAACGCGTTGCTAACGAACAAATATATCGGTGGGGTTGAAATACGTGGAAAATTCAACTCGTAGAAGTGTTATTTAAAACGCTCGTTAAGATGAAACACCTGCAGAATTTTAAATGTCAAGTTCCATTTATTTTGTAGATAGTAAACAAGTTCAACGAATATCGGATACAACGGTCGGATGTTTTCCCATTAAACACTACTGAGCGGTTATTTAAAGCACGTAAGTTTGGAGTCCACATGGAGTTGTAGAACGCGTCAGGAATATCGATTTTCTACCACTCAAGCAAGGTGAGAAAGAAACGTAAAATATGCATAAGCAAGGGACAACGTTAGATAGGCGGGATTTGTGAAACGTCAATGCACAGTCTATTGGTCGATATTGTTAGTTGGACATGAGACAGATACGAGCATAGTGTATATTAATTTTCAGGAAAGATCGGAACGGTGCACTGAAATTCGCGGACTTAGAAATCGGTTGAGCTCAGAATTTTAAGAACATGTTGTTGTAGATGAAGGATTTCGGATGAAATGCGGCCAGGAGGTGGCAGCCTAAACTGTATAAATAATCTTCGAAAACCTAATGAAAGCCCTTAATGTTTCGACCGCTTCAGACGACGTATGAAAGTTATCACGAGTTTGTAAGTATAATAAAATTATTTTAAATTATATTGCACGGTGTTAGACTCATAATTTGTACGCGACTTGTGCCGAGTTTAGAATTTATTAAGCTACCACCTATATTTTTTTAACAAATTCGTATGGTGACGTTATGTAAAACGGATTAAATTAAATAATCATGAAAGACGTATAATTAATTTGGAGTTGGAAATTGGATACACAGTGAAGGCAGCGCTAGCAGCTCAACTACATGGGGTTCTTCTACTAATAGCTAGAAGCGGCCCGCAGACCCGAAAGAAGCAAATACATGGCATCGTCAACATGCAGAGATCTTCTAGAAATTCCAGGTAACGCTTTGAAATTGTGTTGTTATAAACTATGAATATTGGGTGACGTATGAGAGTGATTTTGAAGGTATTGTGCATTATTTGGCGTAGTGAACATAATACATGTAACTAACTTTATTATGGTATTTAAATAGAAATCTGAAGGTGTATATAAAGCTTATTAACGTTCCATTTTGTGAAGAGTACATGGGTTGTTTTTTTAGTTTGTTGTAAGAGTATGCAAAGTATAAGGGCATACATTATTCAGAATTAACTGGGTTATCATGAGCTCACCATACTCCAGAGTTTACATAGATTTAAAATAAATTATAAAGAAGGAATGAGAAAATAAGGTATTTTTCAGGGCCCATTTACTCCGGGTACATTCTATGTGTTTGATAATTTAAATTAAAATACAGGACATTACAAAATAGAATTTATTGGTGTGTAACTTGATCACTGAAATGTGTATAATACTGAATTTTGTTTGTAAATAGTGAAAAATAAAAGATTGTATGTTTGTTGTATTTTGTGGTTTTTTTGGGAGTGTGCGTGAACGATAGAATATGAGAGTAAATCTAGATATCCAAGAGGAGGTGCAACTGAGCTAGCCGGAAGCAGTTGAAGACGGCAATTCAACCAAGGAAGAGAAGAAGGAACGGGTAAGAAATTATAATTTTTTTTGAGTATTTAATTTCTATTATATGCAATTTTCGAGTTTTGAAAATTTAATAAAATTTTCGAATATATCTTTTGTTGGTGAGGCTTTTACCCGAGTTCCACGGCAAATTATGACGGCCCAACGTTGGGGCTCGAATGTTTTTTGAGAAAGTACTAAGTTAGAGCGAGAACCACGGCAAATTTATGGCGACCCAAAAGTGAGGCTCGAGTTCTAAGTAGAATTTTAGTAATTTTACTCCAGGAAACTGGCGATCTGAGAGAGTTTCTGTTTTGTATAAATTTAGGAGTATTTTAGTGTGTGTGAGAGTGATTTGAACGTATGCAGAGAAAGGAGTGGTTAAGAAGTCAAGGAGCGGAAATTGGAAGTGACGATAGTGCCCGTGTGATAAAAATTTGAAAATGGAGGAAGCTGGAGGACGGAATCAGGAGAAGCTGGAAATGAATTAATTTTGAGAATGCTAGAGAGGATGAATGACGAATCGAACAAAAAGTTTGAGCAAATTAGTCTGAAAATCGTTAATTCGACGAAAGCATTTTCTGAATTTAAAAATAGCTTGACGGTAAAAATGGAGGAAGTTGAAAATTGGGTAGATAAAAATGAGCGTGATATTCGAGATTTAAATCTGGAAATGGGACAATTAAGGACTAATGTAAGGTATTTCTGTGAGGACGAGATTAATGCTAAAATGACTGAAGTAACGGACTCGTGTAAGGATCAGTTAGGTCGGGTTGAGAGAGAAGTAACCGGGATTAAGTACAATGTAGCGACTTTAATGGGGGATGGTCCAAGGTTTGTAACAGGTAATGTGTCTTTAGAGCAGCAGATGAAATTTTATGGGGATAGTAGAGTTAACCCGCAAATATTTATTAATAACGTTAGAGGTTTAATAAATAACTTATACGATGAACAGGCAAAGTTAAATGTTGTAAAAGCTTTACTAAAAGACCATGCTGAAGCTTGGTATTATTTAATAGGACAAGAAATTGACACCTACACGGACTTTGAGGACAGATTTTTAAAGCATTATTGGAGTGACCACAGACAAGACCAGGTACGAGACGACTTAATCACGGGTAAACTTAAGGGAGAATGTTTAGGAAGTAGGGAGCTATATGCTATACGATATACGAAAGTATAGCATAGCGAAGCAACTAAACCCACCACTGACGGACCGACAAATTATAAAATATTTGTCGCGACATTTCGAGGTTGAGGTAAGACAACACGTAGCACTACAAAACGTAGTGGACAGAGAAATGTTTCTGGAGTACCTGCAGAGGTACGATGACGTAAGCAGTGGACGACCTCGGGAACATAGGGAAAGACAGATAAACACGGTTAGGTTCGACAACTACGCTAGAAGAGGGAATAGTTATGGATACCAGCGACAAAATTGGGAACCGCGAAGGCCATTTTATCGAAGCAACAGTTTAGGAGGGGACCTGCACCGAGACCGGGACCTACAAGACAGAACAGTTAACAGACATACGGGGGACTGCAAATACAAACACGGAACGAGTGGAAACGCCCCGGACATACGCTGAAGTGACAGCTAGACCAGGACCGAGTAGGGAAAACAGACCTGGACAGGATTTTTAAGGAAGGACAAACCACTAGACATCACTGTGTACAAATATGAACATCCCAGAGAATTTTTAAAAATTGAAGAAGAAATTGAGCCAGAAAGAGTAGAAAAATAATTGAAATTAAAATTTTTGAGAAAAATTTAGGAGCATTATTAGATTCAGGAGCTGATGCGAGTTTGGTATCAGAGGAATTCGTCAATGAAATTAAAAATAAAGTGTGTGATAGGATAATGCTCATGACAAGAAGTCACCTGGTTGCGCCGAATAAAAAACGATTTGCTGTTGTGAATAGCGTGGTTATTTTGAAAGTAGAGTTAGGTTCAGTAAGCTGTGAACAAGAATTTATAATTGTACCTGGGTTGAAGTTTAAAGGGATATTAGGGGTCGATTGCATGATGAAGTTAGGGGTTATAATACATATGGAGAGGAAAATAGTTAGGATTGGGGATAGGATATTGCCCTGGAAGACAAGTTATGATGTCACGGAAGATGACATGGGGCTATGTATAAATAGTATAGAGGGAGATGATGAAGAAAGGAGAGAGATCGACTCAGGCGAATATAGTGAGGAAAAAGTAGATGAGGTACAAGTAATAGTGAAAGAAGAGGCTGAACAAGTAGAGGTAGAGTCAGGCGCAGAATTAATATTGGATAACGAGTCAGAATTAAAAGGGTTAGAAGTAAAGACATCATTATGTGACACACAAGTAGTAAAAATAGGCATATGTGAGTTAAGGGGCAAAGATAATTTTGATAATTTGGATTTGAATTTAAAAGATTTTTGTGAATTGAATATTGTACATGAAGGGTCTAGACGAGATGAAAGGTTTTGTATAGAGGGGAAAGATAAAGATGTTGAAGTAGTATCGTTTGGTTTGTCCACAGAAAAAGAAAGTATAATAAATGAGAAACAGACAAGTATAGGGAATGAAGAAGAAATATTTAAGAGTCAGGATAATAGGGATAAGTTTATTTTATGTGAAGTAACAAAGATGATAAGTATAGAAATAGAAGGAGGAGAAATAGGGATAAAGAGTATTAGGATAGTTATAAGAAAAACTTGGAGGGTCAAGAAAAGAGTTAGATTTAAATAAGAAGATGAAGATTCATGACAAAAGGATAGAGATAGATGAATTTTAGTGTAGAAGTTGAATAGTTAGAGATAGAAATAGGTATATAGAAAAGTAGAAGTAGAAATAGGATAAATATGGATAGGTGTATATAGAAAGTAGAGATAGGTGTATAATAGAGTAAAATTTAAATAGATAGGGATAGAAATAGGTGTACATAGAAGATTAGAAGTAAGGGTTTATAGAAAATAAGATTAGGTATATGATAAATATAGGAGATAGTTAGATATGGGTGTAGAATTAGGTAGGTATAGTTAGGATAAGGATAGATAGGAATAATAGGTGAGGTTAAAAGTTACGAAGACTGAAAATAAAGACAAAAGTACAAAAAGATATACGTAAAGAGTCAATAAAGGACTAAAGGGGGAAATAAAAGAAGAAAAGACAATGAAATAAGAGGGTGAAGAGTTAATAATAGATACAAATAGTTAGGTAAAAGATAATGATAGGTGTGAATAGGTAATGATAAATAAAGATAGATGTAGATAGATAGAAATAAGTAGAGATAGATGTAGAAATAGATAGAAATAGGTAGATAAGTAGTGATAGGTTGGATAAATAGGAATAGGTAGTGTTAGGTGAGTAGATAGGTGTATAGAAATAGCAGATAAAATTAAATTAGAATGTAGGTATTTAAATTCAGAAAAACAGGAACATTTTTTCTTAAAATTGAAATAGGGGGATTATATAGTGGTTTTAAAAGACCAAAAATAAATATAAAAGAAACAATTTCAAAACACCCTGTATAAAGGAACAACCAGGAATTACGTGCACAAGTTATATCAGTTAATTCATTTTTAAGTAACGGGTATTAATCAAATTGTACAAATAATGATAAATATTTAGTAGGTTTGCAAAGAAATTGAATGGTAGAAGCCAATGCCATTAATTTATTAATTTAATTGAATTTAATTGAACGATTATTGATGTATAATATACATAAAAGCGTGTAAAAACCCAATAATACCAAGGTGAGACACATTGCTAAAAATCAAATATATCAGTAGGTTTGAAATACGGGGAAAATCCAACTCGTAGAAGTGTTATTTAATGCGCGTTAAGATTAAACACCTGCAGAATTTTAAATGTCATGTTCTAATAATTTTGTATAAACAAACATGAAGATTCGACGTATATTGTAAACCGTCGCATGCGCTCTCTGGAAATACTAATGAGGGGTTAGTTAAATCACGTAGTAAGTCCACGTAGGTTTAGATAGCAAATAAACAGAAATATCGATTTTGTACCACTCAAACCAGGTTAGAAAGAGACGTAGAAAACGCATAAGCATGGGACAATGGTTGTATAGGCGGGATTTGTAAAGCGTCAGTAGGTCTACGATTGGTCGATATGATTAGTTTGACTTGAAACAAACACGAGGATAGTGTAGCGCAGTTTTCTGAAAATATTATAACGACGTGCTAAATTTCGCGGGATTAAATATTGGTGCAGTGCAAAATTGTAAGAATTATTATTTTAAATAAAGGATTTCGCGTTAGGTAGGTATGAAGAAGTTACATTCGAGGTGTATAAATGTTTTTGGACAACGTGGTAAAAGCCCTTAATATTTCGAACGTCCCAAACGACGTATGAAAGTCAACACGAGTTGTAAGTATTATAAAATCATTTAAATTATATTGCATAGTAGTAGCCTCTTAATTAGTACGCGGTTAGTGTGCCGAGATTACATTTTTTTAATTGAAATATCACATATAAATTTTAACCAACTCGTGTCGGGACATTAAGTAACGTAGATTACAGTAAATATTTGTGAAAGATGTATAATTGAAATGGAATTTGGAATTTGGTTACACCGTGAAGGCAGCGTTAGCAGTTCAACTTAAATAGAGTTCGTCTAGTAACAGCTAGAAACGGCCTGCAGACCAGATAGAAGAAATACCTACCATCATCTACAGAACGAAGATTTTCTAGAAATTTCTAGGTAACGATTTGAAATTGTGATTCCTATAAACTGTAAATATTGGGTGACGTATGAGAGTGTTTTTTAAGGTAGTGTGGATTATTTACGTATTGAACATAATACGTGTAAAAAAATTTATTATGGTATTTAACTAGAAATTTGAAGGTGTCTATAAAGCTTTTTAACGTTCCATCAGAACGTGAAATTTTTGTGAAGAATACATGGCTTTGTTTTTTTAATGCAAAGTAGAAGGGCATACATTATGCATAATTAGCTGGGTTATCATGAGTTCACCATACCCCATAGTTTATTTAGATTAAAATAATAAATAAATAAATTATAAAGAAGCAACTTTAGAGAAGGTATTATTCAAGGCCCATTTACTCCGGGTACATTTTATGTGTTTGATGATTTTAAAATAAGATACAGGATATTACAAAATAAGATTTACTGAAGTGTAACGTGATCAATGAAATATGGACAATATTGAATTTTATTTGTAAATTGTAATAAATAAAAGATTGTATGTTGGTTGTATTTTGTGGTTTTATTGCGAGTGTGTGTGTACAATTGAGAATATGCGAGTGAATCTAGATACCCAAGAGGAGGTCCAAATGAGCTAGCCGGAAGCAGTTGAAGAGGCCATTCAATCGAGGAAGAGAGGAAACGGGTAAGAAATATTTAATTTTGAATTTTCGAGTTTTGAAAATGTTATAAAATTTTCGAAAATATTTTGTTGGTGAAAATTTTACCCGAGTTCATATATATATATATATATATATATATATATATATTAATATTTTAGGTGGTTAATTACACAAGGTAAGTTGATAAATACTATCGTATTACAGTGAATAACAGAGGTCATTGAAACCCAAATTCCATAAATAAAACTCACCCAAATAGAAAAAAACCGAAAAAATTGAAATTTCCGGACATTTAACGTCGTTCCCTGTATAATACAATCGTACTTTTTGCCATTAAAAGACGAAGCTTGTATTAATTATGTGATTAGTTTCCCGATATAAAAGCAAAGTGCGATATATTTCCCTGTAGACTAAATAGAAGTCGCATGTTCTTTTAAATCATATTTCCGTGTGTATAAATAAAAATCTACTTAATAACAACGAGTTTTCATTGCTAAGAAATAAAACACGTTTTCATTGGATCAACATACTAAATTAATTTTCTGTGCTAAAGAAGCATTAGAACAAATTTCATTTTTCGTGCATAAAATAATTATCCTGTGTGTAAAATATCTACGTAAGAACAATATCTAGTTACATTTTCAAAGTACAAACAAACCTTTATTAAATATGCGTGTAGATGTAACATTTTAATTCATTTTAAGAGTTACAAACCAAAACATTTATGTAGACTATTCTTTACTCAGAAACGAGTAGGTTAAATCTTAGAAATTGTTTAACGTCATTAAATAAATAAACGTTCATTCAAGAAACTCGTGTGACAATTAAAAAACCATAAAATCGATTTCATAGTTTTTTGCATTATTATAAGATGGATGAGACGCAATGATCAACTCCGTATGTTAGACAAGGATAAATGGTACGTTTTACTGCATACATAAATTATGTAGCTTGATATTAATTGATCCTTAAATGCCGGCATTCTTGTAAAATCTTACATAAGTGGTGACTAATTTTAAAAATTAAATCTGGAATTGTATGAAAAAATTACGTAATTAAAATTTAGTATATAAGACTGAAACTTTATTAGAAGGATTTGTTCAAGATTTAGTTCGCGTTTTGCCAAGTAGCATGTAAGAATTGAGATTTAGTAGTCGGCGATTCATTCATAAAGTCGCGATTCATTTTAAGACGTCGAGAAAAGTTGTTTATTAAGTATGCGGCATGCATACAGTATTTAATATTTAAGATGTAACTTTGCATAAAAAAGTAATTCTTAAAATATAACTCAACATAAATAAGGAACGTAATTATTTTTAAAACATTACGACAATTGAACAATCTTTGACATAGATAATTCTGATGCAGAAGAATACGCTGAGGTAGTTAATTGAAAAACGGACCATGCACTTAGAAAATTAAAATTCTAAATGGAAATTTAAAATTATATAAACATACGGAAAACTGGGATTTTAACGTCGATTTTAAAATGGAAATAGAAGGTATTTAACATCGTTAATTACGAGTTGGATAACCGCTATTTGATTGTGTAAGTGTTGATTTTAGATTTCTTTTTTTGTAACTGATATTTAAGTATCTTGTCATTTTGTCATTTAAGGTAGAATAAGTTCCCATTTCAATTTCGTTTTGTGAACAGATTTTTACCAGAAAGTTTTGAGGTGAGAGTTTGAAACATTTGGACTTTAGTAAATTATCTGCGGAGTATTATTGCCCAATTATGCTCTTTCTTCGAGGTAGTAAAAGATAGGTAAATTATCCACAAGAAAAAAGATTGGAGTTCTGTAAATTTGAGCAAATATTAGATAAGGAATATTTTAATAATTAAGTAACTCATAGAAATTATTGTATGAACCGAAACGGTAAATTGTTTTCTAAACTATTATGTATAAAATAAAATTGTTTTTGAATGTATATACGCTTTTTGAGATTGTTTTGTGTTTTATTTCATTTGGTAACTTCCACAGTAAAAATTTCCTTTGAGCTAGTCAGGCAAAGAAAAGAAAAGGAACGTAAGATAACAATTTCAAATTTATAGTAATAAATGTGTGTGTGTATATATATATATATATATATATATATATATATATATGCTATGATAATAAGGTTATTTAGAGGTACATAAGGTCACAGGGGTGGATGTGAACATCATAAAAACAAAGAAAACCAAACATTTAAATCATAAAAATACATAATCCGGTCGCTATGCAAAAAAGTAAATTCCAGTCACCTTGTATAAAATCAACAACCAGCCACAATTAATAAAAGGAAGCTCATTCTGTAATAACTAAATCAAAATAAATATCTTTGGAAGTTTTTTAATGCATTTCTAAACATTTAAAAACACACTCAAGCGCCAAAGCAAATACACGTCACCATGTATAATATAAGGAAGCAATAAAACGCATAAAACCAATTTTTGAAAAACGAGCATATTTCATGACGCAATAAGATATAGATATTGGGGCGACACGGGTACGTGATATTAAAAATGTAGAAATCGCTACATTTTTGTAAAGCCCGACATGGGCAAACAAAATATGGAACCATAAGTTTTAGTATTTGTGCAGAATTATGCGAAAAATTCAATACATTCGTGTATAAAATTACAACTGCGTGATGTAAAAAGGTACAAAGTACCATTTGCTAACGAAGTACATAATATAGAGCTTATTATATCTACGTAATTTTTGAAGCGCCTTAGCAATGCATAACGTAAGCAACTCGAAGTAAAACCCAACCGGCTGCATGATAGCGCAGTGCAACGCTTATGCCCTGGCCGAATAACAAGATAGCGGACGGTCAAGGAATAACAGCATGTGAGACGACTTGTCTCTATAATGCATGAAAATTGACAACAAACATTCATTCCATAAACGAAGCACAAATTGTGCCAGTCGTAACATAAGTATTACGTAGATTTCAACTTAGTGAAGTTAAATTAAAGTGCACGTTTAAACATACGTGTATAAAAATCTGCTGTTGACTTAAAACGTAAGTCTAAAATTAATTAGTAATAAACGAAATCTTTACAATTTATTATTTAGGGCTCCAAGTAAGTACGGAAGTAAAACTCAAAACAATACTTTAATGCTCCAATCAAGTACGGAAGTAAAACTCAAAACAATACTTCAATACTAATACTTCAATACCTCTAAGTACTAAATACGGTAAATGAGAAAACTCTAAATTAAGACGTTGAGATTACAAGTAAAGCTCTAAGCAACACGTTCGTTCGAAGCCACTTGTTAAGTTGCAGAAAAACAGTTCGAAGCATTAAGGTACACGCAGAGCTGCGGGTCAACAACCACTAAACTAGCGACTGATTTAAAACAGGAAACTCCCGTGGGAATCAATCGAAAGAATACCAGGTTAAAATTAAATTTTCAAATAATAGAATAAGTTTTATTTTGAATACTTGAAACTTACATGTACTTGGATATTTTGTAAAGGGTCATCAAAAATTTAGTGATACGTAGAAAATACGTTAAAAGGAAGGGAAAGGTTTATTGAACGTTCAACGAAACATTCAATATAATACATAATTATTTTTGCTGACTTTAATTGCTTGAAAGAGGTAATAAATTATGATAATGAACAAATTCAATATTTATTTTAATTTTGATTCAAAAGTTCTTAAATAGCATATGGCAGTACGAAGATCGTAGAGTTGGAAATTGAACATATTTCTTAGCTTGTTATACAAATTTTGACGAATTTCGTTTATCTTATTCATGTACATGAAGTGTTAGAAGCAAGGGGGTAAATATTCTTTGTTATCATATCGCCGTTCACTCTGTGCAGGGCATAACTGAGCTAGTCGGGGCATAAATTTTATTGTGTTGCTTTTAAAAATATTTCAGATATTTAACAATTAACTTTTCCACATCGCTTTTGGTTTTTTTAAACAAAATCTTACTTGAGGATTAGTAATTGTTCGCGTTTTCAATGAAAACGCACATTTTCCAACATTTCTGGGCCTATGTTTCCAAAAGATTTTCTTATGCGCTCCTTCATATCATCTGGTGTTGTTGCAGGTATATTATAAACGATTCTTTTTACAAATCCCCATAAAAAGAAATCCGGTGAAGTCAATTCGGTTGATTTTGGAGGCCAATTCTGAAAATCAGTTCTTCCAATTCACCGATTTTGGGACCGAACATTTACATATTCTCGAACATCACGATGGAAATGTGCGGTAGCTCCATCCATTTGAAGCCATATCCTTGCTCTTATGTCTAACGGAATGTCTTGTAATAAGATTGGAAGCTGATTTATCAAAAAAAATCTTAAGTATTCTTCAAAAACATAAGAACCAATTACATCTGAGCCCATTGTTCCGCTCCACACGTTCACTGACCATCTGTGCTGATTATTAATTATTCTAAATTGTTGCGGGTTGGAATCAGAATAATAATGAAAATCCGTATATTAATAGATCCATTGCTGTGAAACGTACATTCGTTACTAAATAAACCAAAAATTGAAAAGTTTTCATTTTCTGCCACTTCGTCTAACGCTAACATACAAAGTCTACTCGTTTCTCAAAGTTCTTTTCAGAAAGTCCTTGGTGAAGTTGGATTTTATAATCACAGAAGGAATGTTTATTAAGACTTTTTGAGACGCGTTTGGCTAATGTGGTTTTTTGATATTTGATTTTGATCTATATGAGGATTTTATATTACAGTGGCAATAACCACGAATTCGGTGTCTTCCTTTTCTGTCACAAGTTTTTTTTGTTGGGTTTTTCATACTAGACACTCCCTGTTTGTTTAAATTGGGACAGTCTTATAAAAAAACACGCTTATTTGGATGATTTCTTTTAGTGAATTTTTCAGCATAAACTCGTAATGCCAGTAAACAGTTTTGCTGACATTCTCCAAGAATAAAAATCAGGTCAATCCGTTCTTCTTTTCGAAAAACCTTCATTTTGAATGATAAAAAGATCAGATACTACAAACTATCACTATAGGGCGATTTTCAAAAAATCACTGTTGTAAATGAATAATTATAATTATTCTGACTTGTCAAAATAACATAATTCCATAGGTAACTACGGAATTTTTGATAAATAAATTTATTAAATCAGTTTGCATTCCGAAAATATGCATTTTCAATGGAAAGGTGAACAGTTAGATATAGGAAAATATAACAGCATTCGATAGAGAATTCAATTTTACATCTGCCGTTTGCATAAAATACAGGGTGTTCTGTTTAAATTAAACAAGTTGTTACCGTTCAAAGTTTGCGATTAATTACTAATGATTTTTGTCGCCCCGTATACATTAGTCAATGTTTCACAAGTGATAGGTAAAACTTGATCAATTACTAAACCCCAAGTCAAATTTGATTTTAAAAAACCAAAAGTGATGTTGAAAATTTAATTATTAAAATTGTTGCTACATTTTCACAAAATACAAAATATTTCCAAAAAATTGTAAAGTTTATGCTTTGGAAACCTAATCAAACTCGCGTTTGTTTTGATAGTAGAAACTGAAAATAAAATAATATACAGGATGTTCCATTTAAAAAAATACAACTTTGATACATTTTGTGTTTCTTGGACGAAAATTTCTAAAAATTCCTGTGCTTTAGCGCTCCATACCAAACAAACTGGTCACATACTTAAATTTGGAGAAGTAACTATTTTAGACAAAAAAGTCAGGTACAAAGGCATACTATTCCTAGAATTGACTCACATTAATACATCTAAAGATGACCTTAATTTTAAGTCTGATACAAATAATTTAAACTCTATATATTTGTATTTGTTAAATTTTAGAATCCTCAACAACAGTAACAAAAATTCGATTTGATCAACGCGAGTGACTGGGTAGTATATTAATCGTTATAGTTTTTCCTTTGTTGGTTTTCATTAATTGTTTAAAGAGCATGTCGGATCTAATGAATTTATAATTTAAATTATTTATTTCCCAAATATACAGTAGGCCTGGTTCATGTTGAACTGTTCCGTGATAAATTATTCTGTGACAAATGTGTCTAACATACACTTGTTTTACTTTAACGATGGCCGTTAAATGTTTGTTTAAAAAAATTTTAAATGTAGGAATTATAGTGTTGCATTATAAATGTGTCAGCTAAACCCTAAATCTGCTAAATGTATATTTATTTATTTATAAACTATTTAGTACTCATGTTTTATAAGTATTTGTAATTTCTTAGTATAGTCGATGTTCGTAACTTCTCTTACATAGGACCCTGATGAAGATTTAAAAAATAAATCGAAAGCTCGGCGAAACAACAAAGAGTTTGATTTAAAAAATTGGACCAATAAACCCGTTATTGCATTTATTATAATTAAATCCTTGGTCGTTATCTACACGTATATATATATATATATTTATAAATATTATAAGTAGTTTTTTACACAAGGTAAGTTGATAAATACTAACGTATTGTAATTAATAAGATGAAATAATAACCTAGACTTTTTAAGTAAAGCCCAAATGATCATTTCAAATCGAGCTAGTAATTGAAAGAAGGAAAATATAAGGCCTTGGACAGGATTTGAACCTGCATCTCAGTTTTGCCGGAACTGTGCGTTAACCAATTACGCTACCGAGGCCGATGGCTATAATTATATATATATATATATATATATATATATATATATATATATATACAATCAATATATAAGTAGCTAATTTGCAATATTTACTACATCCATAAACTTTCTTCATTTAAAATTTCTTTGACAATCAACGGGGAATCTTTCAATTATACTAAAAACACTTGGGCTTTTATAATTTATTACGCATATATGTTTATTGGTTGTTGAGGCACGTAAAGTATACATTAATTAAAATGTAGGACAACCCACTGGTTGACGTTTTTTATATGTAAATAAAAACATTACTGTAAAAGAAACAAAAATGGGGCCCACACAGCAAGTTCACAGTCAGATTAATATAATATTTCGAAGGATTTATGAACCAGTTTAGTGTGGAATGTGTTATGGTGAAGCAAGAAAATATACGGAATAATATCCATAAATATACGTAGCTTAAAGCTATCGACTAGTTAATTGGCAGATTAAATTGTTTATGAATACAGTTGTATATTGGTAACCCAATCGCGTGCCGTTATATCCAGTTTTCATACATAATTAACACCGTCAGAAGTCAAGTTCACAGGTTTGAAAATTTTAATTCCTTATTGGTATAAATTCAATGGGAAATATGTTGTTTTTCTAATTATTATATCAAAATATTGTTTAATTATCAGGAATTTATGGTTCAATTAGAATTTAAGACTGTAGTAGTCATTTGATAATGCTAAATTTTAAGTTACTTTATCTATATGGCATAATTAAGATAAAGAAGAATTTCAAAACATTTTATATTTATATGATTTAAATTCCAACACATTCTCAAAACCAGATAAAATAGTTTTCCTTTTTTATACTTATACAATAAGTATGGTGCGTCCGCTGGACATTCTACCAGCAGGTTACAACAAAGACATTGTACAAATATACAATTCTAACTCAGTTTACCATCGTTATTAGTATAGCAGGGTAAAAGATACAACACCCCAAAGGACTTATCAACGCGAATTTTTTCTTCTAACACATTTCAGAAAGCCACGGATAGATGAGAGGATTAACAGTGGGTGCATAACATGTATGAATAATACACTAATCTAAATTTATTTATACAATAATAGAATAATAATAAATGACTAGTGCTAACCCGTCGATAAATCGACGAAATAAAAGATGTTTAAAGTATTTATTGAACTTTAGCGAAAGTTTTAGTTTGAGCAGCGAGTATAAAAAAAAACGCGCGTGCAGCGTCTTAAAATTTATAATGTTATTTCTATGGCGTTTTTTTTGCATGTTTGACATATCATAACTCCGTAGTGGTACAATATTTTCCAATTTTAATAGTTTTTGGCAAATCTACGCTTCAAGCTGAATTTTTTGTTGTATAATATGTGTATATTGCCCTTATAATATTGAAGCTAAAATTGGAACGAACTAACCGCTTACGCTATTTATATATAGATTATATTTGAATACTGTATCTTCGAATAAATGAATATATATCGAAGTTAACTTGAGTGTTATTAAATGATAGAACCATGTTCAGTTGAGAAGGTTGATTGGAAGAGGTGATTTTAGATATTTCCGACCAGAATCTCACGCGTAAAAACAGGAATTTTACATTCAAATAAAGTGTGATTAACAGTACATAATTCACCACACTCACGGAGAGGATCTTCCTTTTTCCTAATTTATGTAAATATTCCGGACATAGCCCATGTCTGATTCTGAATCGGGACATAACGCGCATAAAGTCTATGTCTGAATACTTAAGAACTGTCTTATTAGTAATTGTAACTGAACTGAACCTTACGTGTTTTGGAGGAATAGGTTCGGAGGAGTTTTCCAAGTATTTCCTTCTTAAGAAGTGGGTAAATATCGGTATAAACGCATAATGATGGGTCATTTTCCGGTGGACTTGTGGCTGATTTTACGAGTCTGTCGACATTTTCATTTCTGGCAATGCTACAATGAGCTTTAACTCATAAGAATTTAATTACAAATCCCATTTGCCCTATCATACTTGTTCATCATCATCATTAGGTTTTCAGTCCTGGAACTGGATAGAGCGTACCCTCATTGTTTTCTATTCTGAACCAACCAACACATTGCCCTAAAATTTGCACATTCTGCATCTATCACTATCTGATCTAGGTATGCATATATCTCCTTTTTCCTATCTCTGCTTGTAATATATCCCGTACTATTCCCCAAAAATGCCTTAGAACGTATTCTGCCCTTCTATTTATCCTATTTTTTTCCCACAGATATCTTTATTCTCCTACTATTTCTATAACCTATTTGTTATTAACTTTGTCTGTCCATGTTATCATCTTCATACATTTGAAGCACAACATTCAAAAAGGCCGCTACCGTTTCTCTGTGCTGTGCTCCACACATATGCTTTCAACAGTTTTCTTCTTGTTTCTATGTTTGTTGTCTTTGATCATACGCGCTGTTCTTTCTTGTTAGATGCAGTTCGGTCCCCTTCTATTGTTTTACAATTATATACCCTATTTCTCCGACATTCAATGGTTGTCAAGGGTGATAAGCAACCTGTGACTGCCAAGTTACCTCAGCACTGGAACATTTGCCGATTTAATATTTTTTCCAATATCTTTTCGCACAGTCAACATTAATTGCAGATATTTCACAACCAACACCTGTAGATGCTTGTAATAAATCATCAGATTTATCTGCGCTTATTTTTTCGTCATTTGGTTTTCCGTCTCAAAACTGATTGGACACGTACCTCCACTTATTTATATTCTGAGCTAGCCTACACAGTTCGCTGAAATTCCCACATAGCATATATACATTACATGTGATTTTCCAATGCTCCACCCGAAGGTACTACAATGGCCAGGAAGCGAGTTTTTTTACCTGGAAAATTTGGAATTTTGCCGAACCCTTGCTGTTCCAAGCAAGGTAGGGATCTTTAACGTGCGTGACAACACTCACACACGGGACCTCCATTTTACCTCTCATCCGAACGAGGGTGTATTTTTGTGAAAAATGCTCGCCTAACATTTTTCAAGCGGACCGTGTCGGGATATAGCATTTATACAGCCCAGTTCCCCTTCTATTGTTTCCTAATTATAGTCCTATTTCACCGAGGTTCAGTGGTATGTAAAGGGGGTTAAGCAGCTTGTGACTGCCAAGATCACCAAACACTTAGACATTTACCAAATTAATAGTTTTCCAGTAAATCTTTTCACACAGTTAACATTATTCGAGAATATTGCACAACCAATAGCTGAAGTTGCTTATAATAATCATCATGTTTAAGTACAGTTATTTTTTTCGTCATTGATTTCTATTCTGAGCTAGCCTACACATTTTCCTGACATTCCTACAGCCTACATCTTTCACTATCTGTGTGTAATAGTCTAACCTAGGTCTACCTCTACTTCTCTTTTTCCTATCTCTGCTTCTAACATATTCCGCACTATTCCCTCATGCCGTAGTATGTGGTCTATCATCCTATCTCCCCTATTTTTTTTTACCGTTTTCCACATAGCTCTCTCTTCCCCTACCATTTTTAATACCTCTTTGTTATTAACTTTGTCTGTTCATGATATCTTTATCATACGTCTGTAGCGCCACATTTCTAGGCTTCTACCTTTTTCTTGTCCGCTGCTCCTACTGTTCAGACTTCACAGCCTTCAGTGCTGTGCTTCACACATGTGTTTTAAGCAATCGTTTCCTTGTTTCTATGTTTGTTGTCTTTAAACACAGTAGTTGCTTCTCTTGTTAAATGTAGCACGACCTTGTGCTAATCTTTGTCTTATATCTTTTGCGCTTTTCCCATTTTGCGTTATTTCTCTTTTTAGGTAACAGAAATCCTTAACCTCTTGTAAGTTCTTGTTGCCTACTTTTTTTTTGTTTTTGATTTATTTTCCCCTCCTTTGCATACTAGTGTTTTAGTGTTATTTTTGTTGATTTTCATACGGTATCTATCTGTTAGAACTGTTTCCACTTCATTAAGAGCAGCTTCTAACTTTTCCTTGCTAGATGCTACTACCGCTATATCATCTGCAAATTTAAGCATATCAATCTTTTGTTCCTGCATTATAATTCCAAATGTCTTCTTGCATTTGACAGTATTTGTTAATCAAAAATGTTAATTTGCATTTACAATCACACAAAGGAAATGATAATTTAAAGGAATATATCACCTACCTTTCACTGGTTGTAGTGGTTGATTGTACTTGCACTGCTATCAGATAATTATGGACTGCATGTATAATGTTCACTAATTGTTGCTAATTACTGATGCTCGATGCACCGAACTAAATCACGAACCAAAGCCAAGCGAGAACGAAGTTGAATAGTCGTCCACTCGTAAATTACCAACCCTTTTATGTCGTTGCACTAAAGGTAGGGATAATGGAGGGGTTCTAGCTGGGAAATAGTTTAAGGACTTAAATTAATTGTGATTGGCATACTACAACTACAACCAAATTACTTATAAAGCCTTAACATACCGAACACCAAAATAAGTATTAGGAACTTATTTTCTAAGTGTGTCTAAACGAACAAAAAAAATATATATAACCGTAAATTTAAAAGTTAACTTACCCTAATATACTAACTATAATACTAAGTTGCCTCTGGAATGGGGAGAGGGCACAATTTTACCACGGGCCTTTTAAATAGTCCCTGGGATGTTGCCACGGTAGCCACACGACAAACATTGTCCTTTCCATAATGCAACGTATGTATACGTCCCATTTTCCACTGTAATGGAGACACTTGAGTATCTTTAATCAACACCAACGTTCCCACCAATAATGAATAATTAGCGGAAAACCATTTGGTTTTCTGTTGAAGTGTGTGCAGGTACTCCAAATGCCACCGTTTCCAAAATGATTGCTGAATACGTTGAACCAGTTGCCAACGATTTAAGGAAGATAGTTTCAGATTTAAGACATTAGGGTCGGGAATGACAGACACTGGTTCTACGTTCAGAAAATGACCAGGACTTAAGAATGAAAAATCAGTGGGATCGTTACTCAATGGACATAAAGGTCTGGAGTTTAAGATGGCTTCAATTTGAACTAGAATGGTGTTAAATTCTTCGTACGAGAGAATTTGTTCGCCTACCACCTTCTTGAGATGGGACTTTACAGATTTTATCCCAGCTTCCCACATTCCCCAAAGTGAGGAGCCGACGGAGGATTAAAACAAAGTGAATACCTTCCGTTTCAGATGACTGCTTCATATATTCGATTAGTTCCCGAGATGCTCCGATAAAATTTGTTCCACAGTCACTATGAATTTGCAAGCATTTACCTCTGCGTGCTACAAACTGCCGTAAAGCTGCAATAAAGGCTTCTTTAGATAGGTTTGATGCCAACTCCAGATGTATCGCTTTTGTACTAAGACAAACAAATAAACAAACATAAGCTTTCAATGATTTGGCACCTCTAATACGATTCATGGTGATAGAAAAGGGTCCACCGTAGTCTACCCCAGTATGTAGAAACGCTTTACCGGCAGTAAGTCTAGCGGGGGCAAGTCGCCCATAGGAGGGCATAGCGAAATAGGTTTTGACGAAAACATCGAATACAAGAGTTTAGGCACTGTTGAATAGCCCTTTTGCAGACAGAATCCAAAAATTTTGTACTAACAAAAATGAGTAGTTCTAAGTCCAGTGTGTAAATATTTCGTATGGCAATCTCGAATAATGAGCTCTGTCACTCGGTGTGACCGAGGAAGTAGCAAAGGAAATTTTGTATCATAAGGTACGTCTGCATTTCGCAACCGGCCGCCCACCCTTAACAACCCATCACTGTCAAGGAAAGGACTGAGAGGTCGAAGTTGTTTATTACTAAGTTTTCCCTTTCGAATGATTTCAATGTCCTGACTGAAAACTTGTTCTTGAACCCGTTTTATTAATAAATGAAGTGCATACTGTTCGGGGGAGACCAATAATTGTTCTAAGTTTCCAATATCCAAATTTGCACGAACTTTCAAGTTACGAATGAACTGACAAATATATACCAGAATCCTGCATATTTTTCGCAAATCTGAAAATTGATTTACCATCGAGTCTATGAAGTGATCTGAAACGTGTATATTAAGGGATAAAGTTCTTTTTTCAATGTGCATCTGAGTGTGATCTGTAAGAGTTGGTTCCATATGAGGAGGCCAATTCTCTTTAGGTAATAGTAACCATGATGGAGCCGTCTACCACAAAGGATGATTAACAAGCTCAGCAGCTAATAATCCTCTTGATGCACAGTCAGCAGGATTATCCTGTGAGTTAATATGATGCCACGATGATGGAGCCACTCGTTCTTGGATATGCGAGACACGATTGCTAATAAAGGTCTTCCAATTATACGACGAAGATCGAATCCATGCTAATGCTACTGTGGAATCTGACCACGCAAATGTATCGTCCAATACTAAATTATTTCTATACGTATTTTGCACATACTCGACCAAGTTCGACAACAACACTGCACCACACAATTCTAATCGAGGTAATGATATACGATTGGTTGGTGCGACCTTAGATTTGGCACAGACCAATGATACTTGGATGTTCCCTTTCTCATCGACACAGCGGAGATAAACTGCTGCTGCATATCCAGCTTCCAATGCATCACAAAATGCATGAATTTGTACAGTTTGATAGTTATCGCAAAGAATCCGTCGAGGAATTTCAATTTTCAATAACTGGGGTAATTGTTGAAGATACAGATTCCATTTTAAAACAATTTGTTGGGGAGGAAGTTCATCCCAACCAATTCCTAATATCCATACAGATTGAATCAAATGTTTTGCGAAGAAGACCAATGGTGATAGTAACCCCAGAGGATCAAAGAGCCTTGCAATTTCCGAAACCATATTCCTTTTGGTACAAGGCCGATCAACGATATTAAGATTGTAAAACAACATATCACTCAATGGTTGCCAATGCAGTCCTAAAATTTTTTGAGACGTATTGTTTACCTCTTCAAACAAAAATGTTTGCTGATACCGAACGGAATCAGGTAAATGGCCAATGACACTTGGCACATTGCTATTCCACTTTCGCAACATAAAACCACCTGATTGGCAAATTTGGTTTAATTCATACACAAGTCGTTTGCCATCCTCTATCGAATCACACCCTGTAATCAAATCATCCACGTACGTATCCGACGCTAAAATCTGGGAAGCAATAGGAAAACGTAACGATTGACCTTTTGCAAGTTCTTGAATTACACGCATGGCTAGAAATGGTGATGATGTGATGCCGTATGTAACAGTGTTTAGCTGATAATCGATAACAGACTCCGAGGACTTAAATCTCCAAACTATACGTTGATAGTAGAAATAAGAATCTGTCTATACATTTGCTTAATGTCCGCAGTTAAAACTACAGAATGTAAACGAAAGTGTAATAACAACTCCATGATATCTTTTTGATGAGGGGGCCCTGCGAGTAAATGATCATTTAAAGACCCTCCACTGAGCGCTGGCTGAAGCATCAAATACGACACGAAGTTTTGTAGTTGTACTGTCTGGTTTGAACACGGCGTGATGTGGTATGTAATATACCGGCGATAATGTAGACGATCGAGTTGAATCCGATACAATACGAGACATGTGACCACTATCGATATAATCCTGCATAAATTCTCTGTACGAATTATACAGTTGAGGATTTATTTCCAAACGGCGTTCTAGTGAAAGAAATCTTCGAAGTGCTATTTCCCGAGAGCCAGCAAATAGCGGTTCAGGACCATTGAAAGGTAACAAAACAATAAAACGACCGGTGTCATCCTGCTAATGAGTGTCCACAAAATGCCTTTCACAAATTTCCGCATGACGAGATAACTTGTTAGAATCTGGAATATTTTCCAGTTCCCAAAATCGAGTAATGTTAGCATCTTCTACAAGTGCAGCTAATGATATACGAGATGTAACAGAAGAAAGAACCTTCCTGTTAATATCCACCCAAAGGTAGTGTGAATTGCCACGGGTTCTTCTGGTGACCCAATGCGAGTTGCGTTTAATAAAACACGCGCGAACAAATCTGCACCTAACAATAAATCGATATGACTAGGTTTGTCGAAGTCCGAATCTGCTAAATCTAATCCAACTATGTGAGGCCAACTATTTGGTGAGATCCTTGATGAAGGAAGGGCTCCACAAATGTCTGGTAAAACAAAACAATCAATGCTGTACTCTGGAACAGTTTTACCTTGAGGACTAATTTTACACGATACTTGACCATACGCATGGGAAGCAGATAGACCTAAGCCTTCAACCTTCATTGAAATATTCGATTTTCTTAAACCTAAGCGTCGACAACACTTATCAGTCATGAAATTTTCCATTGATGCACTATCTACAAGTGCTCTTACTGTCTGAACTTTACCAAACCCATCTGTAATTGAAATTCTTGCGGTGCCTAATAACGTCATTGTGTTGGACGATCTAGATGATAACAACGTACTTGTAGTAGTGTTGCATGTGGGTTCGGGAGGTTGATCTGTTGCCTGAGTGACTGCAGGTTTCTGTGCAACTGTAGGGTTTTCAAAGTGCAATAAAGTATGATGACCCCTTGCACACTTTTTACAAACAAGTTTGGAAGAGCAGCGTGTAACCATATGAGAGTTGCGAAGACAATTAATGCATAAGTGTTTGTCTTTAACAAAGTTATAACGGTCTTGTGGCGATTTATTCAGAAACATTTCACATTGGTATAAGTTATGAGTACCACTGCAAACACTGCATTTCTGAGCGAATGAAGTTGTTACGAATGACTTTCGAACTTGGGGTTTTGAATATTCAAAGGAACGTTTAGAAGGTACACTAGATGATATGGCTTGTTTACTGGACGTATTAACTTTGAACGGTGTATCGGAAACAACCATATTGCTAATTTCTAATGCCTTGCAATGTTTTTCTAGAAATAATTTTAATTGATCATAAGATGGAATGTCTGATGTATTTTCTAACTCAAATGTTTTCAAAAGATTTGTATCTACCTTTTTTGATAACAAATTAAACAATACGAAGTCGAGCAAATCAATCTTAGTTTGACGTAAGCTTGATATATTTTCCGTAAAGCAATTAAGCAATTCTCTTAAATCTGTATGTGAATTAAATTTTGCTTTTGGTGACGATTCTAAAGCATTCCAATGCGTGTTTGCAATTAAACGTTTTGAATTAAACCTCTCCACAATAATTGAATAAGCTAGCATATAATTATTATTCGAAATTTGCAAATGTCTAATGAGTTCTCTAGACTTAAAATCCAACGCATCAATTAAAAATAGAACTTTTCGATCGGTAGCAATTGATTATTTTCATGAACTAAATTATTAAAAAATTGAATAAACTCTTGGAAATGTTCTATTTTTCCAGAAAATTTTTTCATTTCTATCCGAGGGAGACGAATATTACTACATGAGCCAATGCCAGTAATATTTTCAGTCACGCATTTTTCAGCAGTGGATATATTATCAAATTGTGCTTTAATAATTTTAATGTTTAACAAAGACCTATCTATTTCAATTCTTAGTGTTGTAATTTCATTTAATAATTCCGAGTTGTCCTCATCCAATATGCACGTTTTATAAGCAGTATCTACATCGTTTTTGATATCAAAGGCGCTTTCAGCCATAATATTAGCAGAAATACAATTGCCTTTAATATGCTCCAATTTATCTATCGCACCAGATATATCAGATAATCTATCGAGTGCGGCCTTTAAATCCACTATCAACCTATCCGATGAAATATGTGCCATCCTAACGAACAAGGTTACTAATATCGATTTTATATTGATTTCAGCTACAAAACGAAGGGTTTGTTCACCTAATAATAGGATATACCAAGGGTAATGTTGAACTACCTGTTAAAGAATTTTTACTACAACAGCCTAACGGCAGCTTGCAAGTTTCAATATGACAATGATCAAAGGGTTATGCTACCCGGTTTTACAAATACCTGAATTCTCTAGCGAACTTGAATTACAAGTTTAAAATAACTGTACTGCTTAAACCCTTTTCTGACTACAAATTCTTACGTTAACTATCCCTAAAATTTACAAAGATTTGTCATTTTAAGGCTTTATAAGATTCTGTATCAGTACAAAATTTCAAATTTAATGCGAGATTGCATCTACTATAAGTTAGTTTACACAATTGACTATGATACTGGTGGTGTGACTACACTTTTATTCTAAATGCGGTCAACCCCTAATTTAAGCGAAGAGCAATTAACAATGTAGTTAAAATGAATGCCAAAGATGCCAATAATAAACCAATTAATAAGCAAAATATTTGCTCAAAGGACCAAAATGTTAATCAAAATGTTAATTTGCATTTACAATCACACAAAGGAAATGATAATTTAAAGGAATATATCACCTACCTTTCACTGGTTGAAGTGGTTGATTGTACTTGCACTGCTATCAGATAATTACGGACTGTATGTATAATGTTCACTAATTGTTGCTAATTACTGATGCTCGATGCACCGAACTAAATCACGAACCAAAGCCAAGCGAGAACGAAGTTGAATAGTCGTCCACTCGTAAATTACCAACCCTTTTATGTCGTTGCACTAAAGGTAGGGATAATAGAGGGGTTCTAGCTGGGAAATAGTTTAAGGACTTAAATTAATTGTGATTGGCATACTACAACTACAACCAAAATACTTATAAAGCCTTAACAGTATTCATTGTCTCTTTGATGTACAAGTTTAAAATTAATGGGGATAAGGTACATCTCTGTCTCACCCCTTTCCTAATATTTACTTCTCTAGGTTCCAGCTCTAATTCTACTACCGCCGTTTGTTCTTTGTATAAAGTATGTACTATCTGTCTATCCCTAAAACTCATTCCAATTTTTTTTAGTATTTCGAACATTTCTTTCCCCTTTTTCTATTGTTTCCTCCATTATCACCCTCAAAGTTAAAATAGCCTCCCGTGTTTTCTTGTTTCGCGTAAACCGAAATTGATCTTCTCCTAAGTCTTATGATGTATTATTCTGTACGACTATTAAGTCACATTACATGTGATTTTCCAATGCTAAACCCGAAGGTACTAAATTGGCCAGGAAGCGAGTTTTTTTTACCTGGAAAATTTTGAATTTTGCCGAATCCTTGCTGTTCCAAGCAAGGTAGGGATCTTTAAAGTGCGTGACAACACTCACACACGGGACCTCCATTTTACCTCTCATCCGAACGAGGGTGTATTTTTACGAAAAATGCTCGCCTAACATTTTTCAAGCGGACCGTGGCGGGATTCGAACCCGGGACTAATAAGTCACAAATAATATTTGTTATACAAGAAGACACCAGTAAATCACTTAGTGGATTTTCCTTGCGTAGAATTACTAGAATTTGTCGAAAACTTGAGACTTACTAGATGCGAATGTGACAAAATTTCTGCAGGAAGATAAAGATCTTTTTAAAATATCTGATATCAATTCGGTGTGTGAATTGTGCAAGTGCATACAAAATGAAGCGTATTGATAAAATAGTGGAATTTGTATAACAAAACAATATTACTGATAATGGTAAGTAGTAAATAATTATGTACGTTATTATGCTTGCAAGTTTTAAGTAATAACGGTTTGAACCCTATAACTTTTATGTCTGGTTTGTTTTTTATATCATTTTTGTAATCAGTACTGGAAATTGAGTCTGCTCTTTACTTGTTCACTATGTGTTTATAATTATATTTTTTATGTAATTATAATACCTTCATAATACCAACCAATATAGTTTTTGATTCAGAAACTATTAGAATTTTTACGGCTATAGCTCAAACAGCCATTGAAGATACAGATACCAAGCAGACTACATGGTTAGCAAGTACGAAAGATCAACCAATAAAACGTATGGCGCATTGACACCAATTACCATATCAAACAAGAGCAAGGTGTAAGCCTTGCCTGCTATTATTAAAAAAGCTTTCGTTATACTATTTGCTTGTGCAGGACACCATTCTAAATTGTAAACTGTTATTTTTCGATATTCCTGAACTGCAGTATTCAGTAATAGATGTGTTATTAACAAACCTCAAGTGCGTAAACCGCAGGCTTGCAAAAATCTGATATGCATCTTAATTTGGTTAGCGATGATTTTGGTGACGCAGTTGATATCGAAACTAGTCGAAGTGACGACCATGACTCTGATGATTCGTCAAAAGATAGAAATTGGATTCTGTTACAAAATGAAAATACTGGTTCAGCAACACATAGAACAGAGCACTTGAACCTGAAAACATGACAAACAACAGCGAGAAAGAATCAAATCAAAAGCAGAACAGACGAAAGCGGAATTATTCAACACCTCACACTTGGAATAGAAATATTGAACGACGAAAAATCGAAGACCAAACTTATAAAAGTGTTACAGATAAACTACAGCCCCCTAAAGATCCTAAAGTAGTTCTATATATTGGTTAAAGTGCAATAACGATTTCTGTGAAGAAGGTAGGAAATTATTGTGGCCGACTTATTGGAATTTGTTATTTCAAGGGCAGGGACGCCTCATATTAACGAATGTTAACCGTAGAGAAGTGAAAATTCTCAGGCCTAGAACGAGAGAGAAGAGCAGACAACGAAGTAATGCAAAACAATATCATTTTTTTAACATGGGGCTAAACATCGAGTTTGTCAAAAATTCTTCTACAACACCTTATGCATTTCTAAGTTACCAATAATTAACGCATTTGAATATAAAGAAAAAAGTGAAAAATACAATGGTAGCGACATGAGAGGGCATAATGCTCTTGGTAACAAATCACCTCAAAACAAAGTTTTGCGTCAACTGGCATATCGAGAACTTTCCTCTAACGAAAAGCCACTACATTAGATAATCCACTAGAAAACTTTGTTTAGACGGCAATTTATACATTGAAAAAATGCGCTCTTTATTTTTAGAGGATTGCAACAATTGCTGTAGACCAGAAGTAGGCGCATCGACGCATTTTTTGTAATGACTAGAATTTGTCATTCTGCAAACCAAATAAAGATCAATGTGTTACATGCAGCGCAGGCTAGAAATTGATAACAATTAAAAAATGGATTTGGTGTCCAGTTATCAACTGTATTTAAGACGAAAAAGACATCTTTCCAAGAAAAAAAATACGAAGAAGAAAAGAGCAGCTAGTGATAAAACTTTCATGTCTGTATCTTGTGATATCCAAAGTGTACTCAGAAGTCTTGCGTCTCAAGTTAGTTTGTTGTATTATCTTCGAACCTTAGCTGGAACAATTTTATTATATACGAGTCTTCTACCACTAATTGAATTGAATTGAATTAAAATGCATTCATTGTTAATATGAATATACATAATGTAACATAACCACGTAATACATATTGCATCAAGCGCAATTAGGCCATTAAGCCCAGTCTTACACCTAACTTACATGCAATAGTACCCTTAAATAAATATAATAACAATCATAAATTAAATGAAATACAATATAAATTAACTAATTTAATTTCCATTAATCAAAATCACACTAAATTCACACGTACCGTTCTAAACTACCAGCACAAACACGCACACACATACACACACACATACACCCACCCACACATTACACACACGCGCGCACACACACACACGCACACACACACACAAACACATCGAGCATCGGTCTAGGGAAGTGCACCGTTCCGGCAGTCTGCCTTCATACCTGAGGATTTAGTAGATGTTCCTGTAAGAGTTTACGGAAACATTTTGCAGTTGGAGGTTGCCTAATATCTTTAGAAAAACGATTCCACAAAAGCGAACTGGACACTAGAAAGGATCACTAAGCCCTGTCTTACAACTAACTTACATGCAGTACTACCCTTAAATAAATATAATATCAATCATAAATTAAATGAAATACAATACAAATTAACTAATTTAATTTCCATTAATCAAAAGCACACTCCATTCACACGTACCGTTCCAAACTACCACCACAAACACACACACACACACACACGCACACCCACGCACACACACGCGCACGCACACACACACAAACACACACACACACACACATCGAGCATCGGTCTAGGGAAGTGCACCGTTCCGGCAATCTGCCTTCATACCTGAGGATTTAGTAGATGTTCCTGTAAGAGTTTACGGAATCATTTTGCAGTTGGAGGTTGCCTAATATCTTTAGAAAAACGATTCCACAAAAGCGAACTGGACACTAGAAAGGATGAGTGAAATGTATGAGTATGATGTATATGTATAGAGAGCAAATTATCCAGCCTAGTGTTATAGCGTCGGTTTGAAAGAAAGGAAACATGCTGCCTTAGATAAAACGGGTGTCGGTTAGAAATAAGTTTGTAAACAAACACCGCTAAGTGGAGTTTTCGCCTATTGTCTAGTTTAAGCCACATCATACTTGTGTTGAATGGAGTGATTCTCTCCCAATATTTTAGTTCAAAAATAAATCGCACACAACTATTTTGCAGGCGTTGCAGGCGTGAACTTAAATCAGATGAAAGATGGTTTTTATTACTTCTGGTCGAAAATTAATGAGAAACCCTGTAGTTGTGAAGTTGGAACCTGTTTAACAATGTACTTAAATTCATTGTCCAATGATGTGATACACTAACTATTTTCTCCGATACTTGTGGAGTGCAAAATGGAAATGTTCAAATAACTTCTTTACTACTACATCTAGTAAATAAACATCCTAGCCTTAAAATAATCTAACAAATGTTAAAGTGCAGGTCATTCGTGCATGGAGCCGGCCTCTATGCACACCGCTATAAAGAAAGCATAGCAGTCTAGATATTTTTAGTGTTCATGAATTTGAGAATGTTCTTAAAATGGCTAGAACAAACAGAAAACACAATAAATCAGCTTACCAAACAAGGGAATTTCAATTTTTAGACTTAAAGAAACTTGTTCGAATGATGATAACTAATAAAAACGACGATGAAAAAGGAATTTGTGTGAATTGGTTGCAGGCAAAATGTTGCAAGAACTTATCAGAAGGCGTTTCCTAACATTATAGGATACAAGTATGAATTTAAGAACGAATATGAAGTACTTGATATTGGATTCATAAAATGCGCTCAATAGAAAGTAACTTTGACACTGGACAGCATATGTATATTACTCAACTCTATACAAAACAATTACCAATCTCAGTCGCAAAAAAGAATGATCTTATAAAACCTTGTAGGGAAAACATAATTCCTAATTCTCTTCATGATTGGTATAAAAATTTACCAACTTCATGAACTGTACGCGATAAAACAAGCGAGCCAGGTGTAAGTAATACTGATGACGGAAACCATAGAAAAAGCCTGCAATTTTTTTATAATTGTCTATTTATAAGTTACTTTGCTATAGTTTATGATTACTGTTGTAATTTTGTGGAATATTGACCTTTAAATCATGTCCATAAAACGTGACAAAAAATTCGAGCGTACTATTTATAAAGAGTGGTATTTTGATAATTATAGACGTAGCTCAAAACAGTTATTTGGAATTTTTTTAAAATTATGACTGTATTTTTAATTCATATGCATAAATTTTTAGATTTTTTCCAGATGTAAGATAGGTACTAAGTCAAATTACAAATAACCATCATTACAGGTAAAACGTATTGAGAAATCCAGTAAATGAAAAATCCATTAAGTCGTTGCATCTAAAACTAAAAACTATCAAAATCTGACTCACTGAAAAGTAAACAGTAAAGTTTTGATCAAGCAAATGATGAACATGCTAACAATTGAGACTAGTCCAGTTTCAACAAACAAAATGAATTTTTTTATTCAAAATCTAACTAAATTAGGGATGGACTCGGGCCAGGCCGGACCAGGCTTTTAATAAGTCCGGCTCGGCCCGACGCAGAAAAGTGACCGGCCCGGCCCCAGGCCTGACTCGAATTAAAAACTGACGGCCGGGCCCAGCGGGCCGGACCGGCCCGACTATAATACAGTGAATGAGAATATATTTTTTTCAGTAGTGTTCAACAAGTATTTCGCAATGAATTTTAGTGGCAGCCAACATAAAAACTGTAACTCTAATGATGTTTATTTAATTTAATATAAACCAACGACTATATAGCAGATATATTTAAGGCATTGTTGCTATCGGTGATGCATCTCTACAAACTCACATTTTGAATCAGTTTTAAGTGGGAGTTTTTTAGGTTTTAGATTTAATGGTATACAAATTCATCTTAATCATTCTGTATAATTGTGCAAAAAGTTTCGAATAATTCCAAGATATAATTTTGAGAGGTCTGAAATTTTATTTGAGGATTGACAGGGAAAACCCTAATAAAACTTAATCATAATAAATATAAAAGTTTTTGGTTTTGTTAATACGAGTTCTCTAAAACAAACTGGAAACTGCTCAAGCAAGTAAATTAGAATAAGTAGTAAATCACTTTTTGACGGTTGAATAGCGTGAGCGATAGGAACAAATCTGCGGGTACAAATTGGTGTAGGCAAGGTACCTATTTGGCATTTTAGTGAGGTAAACTTTTACTTTCATTTAAATACAATTGAGAAAGTTCAATGAACAAACATAGTACCACCACCTGCATCATAATCCCAGTGATGTTATATGGAAGAAATACTATTATCTACCTGAAACCTGAAGGGTTGGACACCTCGGAGAAGCTATAAAAGCTGTTGCTTTTATTCTAAATTTGTGTCATTGAATAGGTGTGAGCACATATATTATTTTTGGCATATACGCCAACAAAAACTACTTTCCTAAATTTTTCAAGCAATAAAAAGTATATGCCTACGGTTAATTCGCAAAGAATAAAATATGTAATTAATCCAAAAACAGATTATGATAATACAATTTTTGTTCTTCATTGATGTCGAGGTAAAGTTTAGTTTAGATGCCATTTGAAAACATCTTAACGTTTGTAGGTAATTTATATCTATAGTTCGCCTATACACAAACACCTTATTTTGAAATTTTAAATTCTTAATTATAAGAATCAATAAATGTTACGCTTACCTTTGACTGGTACATCTCCTTTAGAGTCTTCTGCTTATAAAAAGGGTCCTTACTGGGTCCGGTCTAGTCAGCATTTGCAAAAAAACTTTATATTCACTTTCATGAACTGATTTTAAATGACGATTTAAATTGGTGGTGCGTGAATATTTAATCTTGAATTCCACCCTGATTTTTTCTTTCTACACAACAAACAAGACGCAGTTTTTGTATCATTTGAAATAGCACCAAACTCAAAAAATTGTTTAAATTTGCTGCGGGATGTCGACCCGGTTGTCATATCAAAACGTAGGTTTGTTTGACTATCATAGTAGCACTATTACTACTTTCATTGGGGTTATAATTAGGGTCTTTTACGCTACCGTCGGTATCGAGGTCTTACATGATAGTTATTATAACAACAACATTATCATATATGAAGTAGATAAATATTATTTTATTTGTCATATATTTGTTATAATCGGTGTCTATATACTATACTAGAAATAAGTGTTATTATTAAATTCAAATAAACACGGCCTTGAGTATAAAGTTGTCATCGACGAACTGAGACTAAGAAACTTGAGCAAAATTTTTAGAAATCTAAGGAACTACGATAAACAATTGCTAGGAAGTACAATTACCATAAAAACCAACTGTTTTTTACACGGACTTGCATCTGCACTGAAAATATTATGTATACAATGTACGAGGGATTATAAGGAATGGGTACATCCAGTTTTTCGGCAAACTACTAATTTAGTGAAGATACGCGATGTTTTTAAACAACCTTACCACATTTTTAACTTGTAGCTATAAAACTATAAATTTAAACTACGAAAGCTATTAAAGACAACATGTGGCTCAAAATTTGCGCATATAAAAATATAAAACAGGCGTATGATTTTATGGGGTGAGTAAATCAACAGGTAATTTTTGAAAAAAGAGCCGATAGTAAATCCTACAATAAATTGAAAATAGAAATTTTTGCAAGAACGCATTGACATCGATTGGACTTTTATGTAAATTGATCGTACGCTTAATGTACCTTATAACCTTATCATTGGAAATAACACCAAACTCAAAAAATTGTTTAAATTTGCTGTGGAATGTCGACCCGGTTGTCATATCAAAATGCAGGTTTGTTTGACTATCAGCAGCACTATTACCACTTTCAGTGGGATTATAATTAGAGTCTTTCTCGCTATCGTCGCTATCAAAGTCTGACATGATAGTTTTTATATCAAGCAACACTATCATATATGAAGTAGATAAATAAGTGTTGTTATTTAATTCAAATAGAAGCGGCCTTGAGTATAAAGTTGTCATCGACGAACTGAGACTGGGAGACTTAGCAAAATTTGTAAAAATCTAAGGAACTACAATAAACAATTCCTAGGAAGTACAAGGTTAAGGATTTCTGCTACCTAGGAAGCCAAATAACGCAAGATGGGAAAAGCACAAAAGATATAAAACAAAGATTAGCACAAAGTCGTGCTACATTTAACAAGAAAAAGCAACTACTGTGCTCAAAGACCACAAACATAGAAACAAGGAAAAGATTGCTCAAAACATATGCGTGGAGAACAGCACTGTATGGCTGTGAAGCCTGGACAGTGGGAGAAACGGACAAGAAAAAGGTAGAAGCCTTTGAAATGTGGTGCTACAGACGTATGATGAAGATATCATGGACAGACAAAGTTAAAAACGAAGAGGTACTAAAAATGGCAAGGGAAGAAAGAAATATGTGGAAAACGGTAAAAAATAGGAGAGATAGGATGATAGGCCACATACTACGGCATGAAGAAATAGTGCGGAATATACTAGAAGCAGAGATAGGAAAAAAGAGAAGAAGAGGTAGACCTAGGTTAGACTACTGCACACAGATAGTGAAAGATGTAGGCTGTAGGAGTTTCAGGGAAATGTGTAGACTAGCTCAGAAGAAAAATCAATGGAGGTACGCATCCAACCAGTCCCAAGATGGATAAATTAATGACGAAGAAAGTAGCTGCACTTAAACATGATATTTATTATAAGCAACTACAAGCATTGGATGGGCAATATTCTCGAATTATGGTAATTGCGTGAAAGCATTTACTGGAAAACTATTATTTCGGCAAATGTCTAGGTGTTGGGGATCTTGGCAGCCACAGGTTGCTTAACCCCCTTCAATAAATAACTGTGAAATAGGGCATAATATTAGAAAACAATATAAGGGGAACCGAGCTGTATTGCTGTGTGAGAATTTCAGGGAACCATGTAGGTTAGTTTAGAAAAGAAATAAGTGCAGGTACATGTACAACCAGTTTTGAGACGGGAAACCCAATGACAAAAAAATAAGCACAGACAAATCTGATGATTATTATAAACAACTAGTTGTTTGTTGTGAAATATCTGCAACTAATGTTGACTGTGCGAAAAGACATACTGGAAAAAATATTAAATCAGTAAATGTTCAAGTGTTGGGGGAACTTGGCAGCCACAGGCTGCTTACCCCTCTTCGCAACCACTGAATGTCGGAGAAATAGGGTATATAATTGTAAAACAATAGAAGGTGACCGAACTGCATTTAACAAGAAAGAACGGCGCCTATGATGAAAGACAACAAACATAGAACAAAAAGTTGTTAAAAGCGTATGTGTGGAGCACAGCACAGACAATATGCCTACGAAATACGAGCAGCCTGAAAAGCAGACAGAAGAACAGTAGCGGCCTTTGAAATGCCGTGCTTCAGATGTTTGAGGATGGACAGACAAAGGTAATAACAAATAGGCTATAGAAACAGTAAGGGAACAAGGATATCTTTAGGAAAAATATGAGAAATAAAAGGGCAGAATACGTTCTAGGCATTTTTGGGGAATAGTATGGGATATATGACAAGCAGAGATAGGAAAAAAGAGGTGGATGTAGACCTAGATCAGATAGTGATAGATGCAGACTGTGCAAATTTCGGGGAAATCTGTAGGTTAGTTCAGAATAGGAAACAATGATGGTACGCGTCTAACCAGTTTCAGGACTGAAGACCCAATGATGATGAGGAAGTACAATTACCATAAAAACCAACTGTTTTCTGCACGGACTTGCATCTACAGGGAAAATATTTTGTACAGAATGTACAAGAGATTATAAGCAATGGGTACATTCAGCTTTTCGGCAAACTACCAATTTAGTGAAAATACGCGATATTTTTAAACAACCTTACCACATTTTTAACTTGTAGCTATAAAACTATACATTTAAACTACGAGGCTATTAAGGGCAACATGTGGCAGCAAAATTTGCGCATATCAAATTTATAACCGGCGTATGGTTTTATGGGGTGAGCAAATCAACAGGCAATTTTTGAAAAAAGGGTCGACAGTAAATCCTACAATAAATTGAAAATAGAAATTTGTTGTAAGAATGCATTGGCATCGATTGGACATTTATGTAAATTGAGTGTACGCTTAATGTACCTTATAACCTTATCATAAATTTGCGTCCGCTTTATCTTCTCGTTCCTACTTCAAAATTTTTTACTAAAATTACCTACTTGATACTAGAGAGTTATTGCAAACTCATTCCCAAGTAGACTTTATTAAAAGAATTTTCATATAAAGTATCCTTTATTAAAAGTTTGCATCCAATTTAAAGGAATGTTATTGCAAGTGTTTTTCCTATACTCTTTATTTTGACATATATATGTTCAGTATTCTATAAGTATCTGTAGGTTATGATTTAAAAATAAATAAAGAATTAATCTCTTTTGTAATAAGGTGACCTATAATACATGTTTAACTATATTGGAAAAATCCAAATAATTGTATTCACACAAAGATGATCCTTTTTTTATTATTTGAGCCTTTCAATTCCCACTGATTCGATAACATTTGTATGTGTTGTCAAAATGTTTTCACTGTTTTTTACTTCTTCCCAGGCATATAGCATATCTGTTTTTAAAAGGATTTTTACACCTTATTTCGAGGAAAAGCGTTACAAAACAGCATCCTCGTATTTAGAGCGTTGACGTTTTATATCCTTTCCGTGTTATAACCTTGCACATTATATCTCTAAATTTAATTACGGAAACAACACTTCAGAAATCCTTTTAGTTTCACAATATTTATACAGAAAGCAGACAATTAAATGTAAGTTTGCACGTTAGGCATTTGGTATATGTCAAAATTAAGGCGCCTTAAATAAAAAGCACCCCTTGTCTGTATTTAAATTAAATAAAGGTGTCCTGCATTTTAATAAAGTACAAACACTAAAGGTGTGTTAATTGCGCATGTGTAAATGTCAAATAATGGAAACTTTATTAAAAAATTGATAAAATGAACATTGCAATAACTCTCTAGTTCGACGCATGATTGAAATTTGAAGTAAATACATATACATAATATAAATCGTGCAAACTTTTGAATTATGGAGAAATCACCCAGTTTAATGTTCCTGGGCATTTTTAACTTGCCTAAAGCCAACATGAGAAACATTAAATAGATCTCGAAAAAAATATTCGAGATAAGAAGTTAGTTATAATATCACGCCTCCTTTACACTAAACAAGACGAAAAACTGATTATTAATGGGTTCATAAGGATACTTCGTAAAAATATAATTAAGAACGTTTACTTACTCAATGTGAGATAGAAGTGAAACGACGATGGAATATCTACTCGTGGGTTTTTCGGCCCGAAAAGTACGGGCCGGCTCGAATCGTTTGGCCCAGCCCGAGCCGAAAAAAAATAGGCCCGGCCCAAATAAAGTAGTCAACGGCCCGGCCCGGATACAAGACCGAGCCCGAGTCCTTCCCTAAACAAAATTTTTGTTAGCTATACTTTGAAGTCAATTTTCTCAAAACCCCGTTAATGTGCCTTAACATGTTTTGCTTGTAACTCGACGATATAAAATGATAACAATTTTGTTCCGTTACTTTAAATAAAGATATATTTTGTAAACAATATTTGTTCAGTATGAATCAAAGGCTGTTTAATGGTTCTTGTAAAACTTGATTATTTGTCATTTTTGCATCTCCAAATAATGTAAAATTAAGAGAAACCAAGAGTCGCAAATTGATATAATTAGATTTTATAGAAATTGTTGCTTATGATTTCTCAACACCTAGAAGTTCGATTCAAATTATTGTTTACTTTGCGAATTCCAAGAGGAATCTACTACGACAATATGGTTGATCAGTTTGGGACTGTATAATAATTCAAACTAACATGGAATTTGTTATGTAAAAGAAATTTCCACAACAACTAAGTGAAAAATGTATATATTGAATGCAGTTTAATACAAATTACGAGCAAACAGTTCAATTTCTTGTCACGAAACTAATTTTGTACGTATGGCTCTTAATTAATAAACGTCATTTGTCTTCTTCAATGGTACAATTTGGTAGAGTAGCTGTCCTATTACAGCACATAATTTACACTGCAATATTGAATGTCGTACTAGTTCATATTTATATCATTTGTCAAGCGTAAAGCTAAAAGCATGTAGGTGTTTTGGGTGACAAAATAATAATAACTTACAGTACTACTCTTGTAGTAATAAAAGGGTTTCAAGTATAGAAATATAGAAATTGCCGCTTAACCAAGCGATGTGTTTGTGCATCACGACATGCTATAATTATAACCCCATTTTTGTACTTTTTATAATCTCCATGTACTTATAAGGTAGTTACGCATTTGATTAGGGAAGTGTGCAACGCCCTGCTTGAACTAGATGCAAAAGATTCAATAATAAATCTATCAAACGCTTTAATTCAAAACGAGAAAAATAAGAGTCATGGTGTGAGTATTGCAACGTAATTTCAATCTCATTTACTGAACAAAGCCATCTAAGATAATTATAATCTTTTAAGGTATCACGTCGTGATGGTGTGTGTTGGGAACACACCAATCAAATTCCTTTAAGTATCTCTATATACCTGATCCGGTACATAATTTTGTATACCTTGGACAACAAGGGTCCCCTATAATTATATATAGGAAACCGAAAACCTCTTTTTTTTGTGCCTCACTCAACGAATGCGATCAAGAGTGTGTTATTAATAACATAGCTATTATGGGTTTTAATGACTTGATAAAAGGCTTGTAAAAATTCTTCTTTTATAATAATAAAATCATGAGGTATATGAACAAAGACTTCCCTATTTCTTAACTTATACGGTGTATTTGTAAGTTGCCCTTGTTACAAAAGGTTGCTTATGCTTATATTCTATTTGTTAAGTAAAAGATAGATCCTTATACTTGCAAAGGCATATATATATATATATATATATATATATATATATATATATATATATATATATTACTCATATTTAGACCAGGGTAGAAAATTAAATAATCACATCAAATAATTTTAATCACCGTGTAGAAGCTTTGGGAAAAGGTACGCGTTATTAAAAAACCGTGGAGAATAAAAATTCATTCGTTTCATTAAAAATAAGAGATTTAAATTATTTACAAGACGCTTTATATAAAAAGAAGCAGTATTAAAAATGCTCAACGTGTAATTTAATTATTCTGAGTAAAGAAACAAATGGAAATTACCTGCAAAAATTTATATTAATTAATTCAAGTTTAAGTAAGGAGTATTAAACGAAATGTACAAATAATAATTGAATATTTAATTAGGATTCACTAAAAATTAAAGGGTATTATTTTAATTGGAGTTAATGGACCCATTATTAATAATATAATAAGCATAAAAGCTTGTGAAAACCCAATAATAGTCAAATCGTAGAAGGGTTATTTAAAATGTTACGTTTGAACACACCTGCGTATTTTTAAAAGGCAATTTCAGTTTAATTTGTTTAGATAAACATGTCGATTCTACGGATATTGGAAACGGTCGGATGCTTTAGCACGAAATACAAAACAGGGTTTATTTAAAAGGCTCGTTCTGCGTAAATTTTGCAGATAACGAATGGTTACAGAGAATCTTGGAGAAACCGTCGTTTAATATTCACGGGAAGGCTGGATACGGGGTTATTTAACCCAGATAAGAACACACGTGGACTGAAATAATCGATAATAAAGAATATCAATTTGCACCAATAAGAACAGGTTAGAAAAGGAAAGAGAAAATGCGTCAAGCAAAGACACTAATAATTAAAGGCGGGATTTGAGCAACGTCACGAGGGTTGCGATTGGTTGAAAATAAAAGGCAAACTTGAGAAGGAAAAATAACATTTCCGTATAAAAATTAATTAGTTGTTTCCAGACGTTGCGAACCGTGTCGAAATTTCTGAGATTTAACTGGTGCGAGTGCAAATTTCGTAAAAATCGCATGCCGGGCTGCGGAATGGGAACCTAGCATGCGAAATTCTGAAGAATTGTCCGTTTTGGGGACAAGACCGACAGACGGGCTAACCGCTATATATACCCAGGTTAATATGAAGAAGCTCTCTTAGATTTTCGACTTGATTCAATGCGTTAAACAGTGCTTTTTAGTTTTCCGAGTTTGATAGAATAATTTAAACAGTTTGCTCGTATATTTTGGTGATTTGAAACAGTTTGTTCTTTACGTGCTACAATGAGTGTACTTTAGTGCACTTAGACAAGAAGATACAAGGTAATAAAGTTAGTATCACTGTACTAATTAGTCAAAATTTGCAACGAAAAATGAATACACAAAAGTAGGCAGTTTTGGCGTATATTGGTGAAAGAAGCATGAATTTCTTTGCTATTTTTCGGGGGTGTTAATAATTAAATGGTTCATAAACGTGTCTGGATCCACAAAACAAGGGTCAGATATACACAGATGAGTTCCGGAAAAGCACTGATACAACTTTAGATGAATGGTGGTGGAGAAATTTTAAAAGCCTTGAGAATCAGAAGCCTTAAATATAACCCAGTTGGAATGGTGTGATTAACAAAAGGGACGAGGTACATTGAAGCTACGAGTGCAGTAACCTTCAGGTAAATTATACTATTTTGTTTGAACTTTGATGTTTTCGTGTGTGTTGAATAACTTTATAATTTATTTACTTAAAATGGACAGTAATGAAGTCGTACTAACAACAAATTTTTAATTTTAAGGTGAAATTTTCTTGTTTAAGTCGAAAGGAGTATTTAGTATTTATGTTCTTGATGAAAATTTGGGTATGTCTTTGAGCTCAATTAGACGAACCTGGTTAATTAACGTAAAGGGTGGTAGATGCTCCTTTGTACTCAGACTCAGGTCTGCATATATTGTTATATTAATTAGTAGGCATCCTACAAGGACTTTAATTTTGGGATGCACATTAAAATGATAATAAATTTAATCTTGAAATTTTCTGATACTGAAATTTATGCTGAATTTTAATTTTGAAATTTTAATGTATTGTGAATATTGATGTAAATAGAGTTAACGTTGGTGTTTGTGATAGGAATGTGTTTGTTTTTTTTATGATTGAGGATGAAAGTCATCTAGAGGAGCAGCCGAGGCGATGAACAGAAGAAAGTCAACGGAACAGTTGAGTTAATGAATAGCTTTTTGTAGGTTTCACAGCATTCTTTGACGCCCAATCTGTGGGGCTCGATTCTAATAGGTGGATCACAGCATTCTATATATATGTATATATATATATATATATATATAATATATTCCTGTGAAATGTAAATGTTAAAATTGATTAGATAATTCATTGGACGATTTATTTCAACTTTCAGCATGTAAATAGCAAAAAGCAACAATTTTTAACTCACTGTGATTCATTAGGAAAGAATTTAATTCTATTAAAGAACTTTAAGGATGTTTAGATGCAAGGTCACAAAAACCTTTCTAATCAAATGCAGACGTAAATATTTGTTAACGTGCAGTGGAAAAGCGAGCATCTTAAATTATAGCAGATTGGATGTATAGTAGTCAAAAGCTTGTCAGATTCTTTTAGTGTAAAAATCAATAACTTTAAGGTCATAATCAAGGAACTTGAAATATTAATTTTCATGAATTAACAGATGTAATAAATGTAAATATTCTTAGCGGGCATATTTAATCATAATTTATTAAGTCTAAACATAATTGGTAAAACGATAGCATTTGCATAACTTTAAAAAGCTTAATTATAGCAAAAGAGGACAAGTGGCCGTTACAATGTTTGTTAACTAGTGTGTAGAAAGAGATATTTTCCTAGTATTATTTATATAAGGTGTGAAACTGTTTTGAGAGAAACAAGTTTAACGGATACTAGTTCTAGTAAATTCCAATAAACAGGGGCAGACAAACAACACGTTCTTAGTATTTGTTTACGAGTTTGAAAATTGTTTTGGTCAAAGATTTCTTAATGTTGTAAATAAGTTCTACCCTAGCTAGACTCTAAGGATTTAAGCAGAAAATGTGCACAAATATCCGTTGGAAAGAGGGAGTGTTCATAGCAGGCATAGAAACAGGACAGATATATCATGTGCTAGGTGTTGAGTTGGCTTGGGGAGAAACCAGCAAGACAAAGAAAAAATAGATTTAATATGTACGAGTGAGATGAACAGGAGCAAGTTGAAAATAAAGTAAGGTATAGAAGATTGTGTGTGTTGGATAAATGGAGACAGATAGTTCCGTAGAAGGGGTGTTTATTATATACGTTTGGGAGTAGTGGTTAAGATTCGAGAAAGTGGATATCCGTTGCGACGCGAAACTGGTGCTTTCGTAGAAAAGATTTTGTTTGTATCGTCAAAATTCTGATATTTCGGTGGCAGTTGATATTAGGATAGAAATTTACAGAGAATCGGTGAAGGTTAAACTGGTGTTTTCGGAATTAAAGTGGCAGTCGAGCGTTTGTATGTGAGGGATTTTTAAGAAATGTGTTAACCGTTTAAAATTCTACTAAGAAGGCCGTTTTGTTTGAATCAACGTAGTTGCGAGTATTTTGAAGCTTGAGACGGACAGAAATAGCTATATAAACAGCAGGAGGTGGTATTAGAGCTCCTTTTTGATTTTCACCGACGCGTCCGCTAATAGTGGTGAACAAGTAATTATATAGTACTTGAAATAAAACTTATACACAAGTTGGTATAGAGTTTGTATTAGCAGTATAGCAATTAATGAGAAAGATAGTTTAAAGATACGAAGCATACTTGATGAAAGTAAGTACAAAATGCTTTATATATGGTGGTTGGTGCAAGGCATGCACAAAATGCAGTAAAGATTGTTGATGGATTGATTTGGGTGTTTACCCATGGTAAATTGGGCCAGTAGCAGAACTGGTGAAGTCTGGCTGTATCGTCAAGTGGTGATTGAGAAAATAGAGTTCCAACTTGCAGTCTAAAATGGTATCATACAACTTGGGGAAGTTCCTATACAAGCAGTCATGGATAAGGGCGCCAGTCATCGATGGTATGATTGTGAATGCATGTGTGGTGGTAACAGATCTTTGTATATAATTGCGTTTGTGGATTTATTTGGTGTGTAATGACATTTTATGCTTTATGGGTATATTTGCATAACTTTAATGGACTAAAGAGGTACCGAATGAACTTTTATGATTTGTTATTTGACCATATTTTTATGTGGGAATTCATATGAGTAAAATAATTTGTGTAATATTTGTTTATGTACAAGGTAAACGGGACTTATGGTATTTTGCTGTGCAAAAATTAACACGAGTGTTTATAGGTTTTACTATGAGCTCTTATTAAACCTGGGGTAACGTAAGGTTTATGAAAAGAAAGGCCCTATTACTTTTAAACTAAAGTTTTATTTTTACTTAATGGATAAAAATTAATCAGGAAATATTTGAAGGAAAGATGTATTATTTCAAAGGAGAATGTTTGTAAATTAACCAATGTGTGAAATAAGAATTGATGAGGATTTTTGGTGCAGAATTTTTCTATGAATAAATTGTTATTGTAGCCGCGTTTGCTTTTGTAGAATAGTATGGTAGTATATTTCAGATAGCAGCTGCGCAGCCGTGGAGAACTTCGCTGATGAATTTAGAGTTTTGAGGTATAAGCAGCAAAAAACTCAAATTGGCTTTAGTAACCAGACTTCAGTGACATAGATAGACTTCGCAGCAAAATGACGACCCAATTTTAGGGGCTTAAACTCAGAGAATTAATGGCGACCCAATTGTGAGTTTGTTAACATCAGAGAAATATATATATATATATATATATATATATTAAGTAGTTAATTACATAAGTCACAATGGTACCGGAAATATCAAGATACAGGTTCAAGTCCTGTCCATATTATTCTTCTTTTAATTACTAGCTCGATTTGAAATGATCATTTGGGCTTTGCATAAAAGTCTAAGTTATTATTTCATCCTATTCACTGTAATATATATATATATATATATATATATATATATATATATATATATATATAAATATATATATTACTCATATTTAGACCAGGGTAGAAAATTAATGAATTACATAAAATAATTTTAATCACTGTGTAGAAGCTTTGGGAAAAGGTACACGTTATTTAAAAAACCGTAAAGCATAAAAATTCATTCGTTTTATTAAAATTAAGAGATTTAAATTATTTATAAGACGCTTTATATAAAAGGAATCAGTATTAGAAAACGTTACGGGTAATTTAATTATCCCTAGTAAAGAAACAAAAAAAAATTACGTGCAAAATTTATATTAATTAACTCTATTTTAAGTAACCGGTATTAAACAAAGTGTACACATAATAATTAATATTTAATTTGTATTCGCTAAAAATGAAAGGATAGAAGTCAATTTTAATTGGAGTTAATTAAACCATTATTAATAATAAGCATAAAAACCTGTGAAAATCCAAGATTAAAATACCACGAAATAAGGCTCTGAGAATTAATAGTATGTTTGAACACCTGCGTAGTTTAAAAAGCTCATTCGGCGTAAATTTTGCAGATAATTAATGGTTCAGAGAATCTTGGAGAAACCGTCGCATAACAGTTACGAGAAATGCTAAAGGTGGGTTATTTCACACTCCACATGGACTAAAATAATCGATAATAAGGAATATCAATTTGCACTAATAAGAACAGGTTAGATAGAGACAGATAATATGCACAAGACCGAGACACATATAGTAAAAGGCGTGATTTAAGCAACGTCACGAGGGTCACAATTGGTTGAAAGTAGGATGCAAATATCAGAGGTAGAAACAACGATTTCTGTATAAAATTTAATTAGGTATTCTCAGACGTTGCGTGCCGTGTGGAAATTTTCTGAGATTTAACTGGGGCGAGAGCAAAATTCGTAAAAACCGACGCGCGGGCTACGGACTGGGAACAGAGCATGCGAAATTCTAGAAACTGGCCGTTTTGGGGAACAGACCGACAGACAGGCTAACCGCTATATATACCGAGGTGAATATAAACAAGCTCTCTTAGCTCTTCGACTTGATTGAACGCGTTAAACAGTGGTTTTTAGTTTTCCGGTTTTAATATTAAATAATTTAAACAGTTTGCTTGAATATTATGTGATTTAAAACAGCTTGTTCTTTACGTGCTACAATGAATGTACGTTAGTGCACTTAGAAAAGAAGATACAAGGTAAAGAAAGTTTAGTATCACTGTACCAATTGGTAAAATTTACTACGACAAATAAATACACAAAAGTAGGCAGTTTTGGCGTATATTGGTGAAAGAAGTATGAATTTCTTTGTTATTTTCGGGGTGTTAATAATTAAATAGTTCGTAAACATGACTGGATCCACTAAACAAGGTTCAGATATACAGATGAGTTCCGGAAAAGCCTTGAAACAACTTTAAATAAATGGTGATGGAGCAAATTTTTAAAACGTTGAGAATCAGAAGCCGTAAATATAACCCAGTTGGAATGGTGTGATTAACGAAAAGGACGATGTACATTGAAGCTACGAGTGCAAGTAACCTTCAGGTAAATTATACTATTTTGTTTGAACTTTGATATTTTTGTGTGTGTTGAATAACTTTATAATTGATTTACTCAAAATGGACAGTAGTGAAATTGTACTAGCGATAAAATTTTAATTTTAAGGTGAAATTTGCTTGTTTAAGAGAAAGGGTATTTAGTATTGATGTTCTGGATTATGATGAAAATTTGGGTATGTCTTTGAGCTCAATTAGACAAACCTGGTTAATTAACGGGTAGATGCCTTGTATGCATATTGATAGTAATAGTAGGCATTACAGGACTTTATTCTGATGCAATTATATGATAAATTAATTTGAAATTTTCGAATTAATTAGCTGAATATTAATTTGAAAGTTATCATGTATTGTGAGAGTCGAGGATTAACAGAAGAAAGTCAATGGACCAACACAGTTAAGGTAATGAATAGCTTTTGAGATTTCACAGCATTCTTTGGCATCCAATTCGTAGGGCTCGATTCGAAAAGCGGAGTACCCGGATATAAGAAGGATTCACAGCAATATATATATATATATATATATATATATATATATATATTGCTGTGAAACCACCAAACCCGGGTACTCCGCTTTAAGAATCGAGCCCCTAAGAATTGGCTGTCCAGAATGCTGTGAATCCTACGAAAAGCTATTCATTACTTTAACTGTGTTGGTCCATTGACTTTCTTCTGTTAATCGCCTCGGCTGCTCCTCTAGATAGCTTTCATCCTCATACATAAAAAAAACAAACACATTCCTACCACAAACATCAACGTCAACTCTATTTACATCAATATTCACAATACATTAAAATTTCAAAATTAATATTCAGCATAAATTTTAATATCGGAAAATTTCAAAATTAAATTTATTATCATTTTAATGTGCATCCAGAATTAAAGTCCTTGTAGGATGCCTACTAATTACTATAACAATATATGCAGACCTGAGTCTGAGTACAAAGGAGCATCTACCACCCTTTACGTTAATTAACCAGGTTCGTCTAATTGAGCTCAAAGACATACCCAAATTTTCATCATAATCCTGAACATCAATACTAAATACCCTTTCTACTTAAACAAGCAAATTTCACCTTAAAATTAAAATTTTATGGTTAGTACAATTTCACTAATGTCCATTTAAAGTAAATCAATTATAAAGTTATTCAACACACAAAAATATCAAAGTTCAAACAAGATAGTATAAATTACCTGAAGTTTACTGCACTCGTAGCTTCAATGTACATCGTTCCTTTTGTTAATCACACCATTCCAACTGGATTATATTTACAGCTTCTGATTCTCAACGCTTTTAAAATTTTCTCCATCACCATTTATTTAAATTTGTCTCAGGGCTTTTCCGGAACTAATCTGTGTATATCTGACCCTTGTTTTGTGGATCCAGACACGTTTATGAACCATTTAATTATTCACACCCCCGCAAAATAGCAAAGAAATTCATACTTCTTTCACCAATATACGCCAAAACTGCATACGTTTGTGTATTTATTTGTCATAGTAAATTTTACCAATTGGTACAGTGATACTAAACTTTATTACCTTGTATCTTCTTTTCTAAGTGCACTAACGTACATTCATTGTAGCACGTAAAGTACAAGCTGTTTTAAATCACATAATATTCGAGCAAACTGTTTAAATTATTTAATATTAAAACCGGAAAACTAAAAAGCACTGTTTAACGCGTTCAATCAAGTCGCGGATGTCAGAGCTTGTTTATATTCACCTGGGTATATATAGAAGTTAGCCTGTCTGTCGGTCGAGTCCTCAAAACGTCCAGTTTCTAGAATTTCGCATGCTCTGTTCCCAGTCCGTAGCCCGCGCGTCGGTTTTTACGAATTTTGTACTCGCCCCAGTTAAATCTCAGAAAATTTCCACACGGCACGCAAACATGTCCGAGAATAACTAATTAAATTTTATACAGAAATCGTTGTTTCTACCTCTGATATTTGCATCCTATTTTCAACCAATTGTGACCCTCGTGACGTTGCTTAAATCACGCCTTTACTATATGTGTCTCGGTCTTGCATATTATCTGTCTCTATCTAACCTGTTCTTATTGATGCAAATTGATATTCTTTATTATCGATTATTTTAGTCCATGTGAGTGTGAAATAACCCACCTTTAGCATTTCTCGTAACTGTTATGCGACGGTTTCTCCAAGATTCTCTGAACCATTAATTATCTGCAAAATTTACGCCGAATGAGCTTTTTAAACTACGCAGGTGTTCAAACATACTATTAATTCTCAGAGCCTTATTTCGTGGTATTTTAATCTTGGATTTTCACAGGTTTTTATGCTTATTATTAATAATGGTTTAATTAACTCCAATTAAAATTGACTTCTATCCTTTCATTTTTAGCGAATACAAATTAAATATTAATTATTATGTGTACACTTTGTTTAATACCGGTTACTTAAAATAAGGTTAATTAATATAAATTTTGCACGTAATTTCCATTTGTTTCTTTCCTCGGAATAAATACATTACACGTAGAGCTTGTTAATACTGTTTCTTTTGATATAAAGCGTCTTGTACATGATTTAAATCTCTTATTTTTACTGAAACGAATGAATTTTTATTCTCCACGGAGTTTTAATAAAGCGTATTATCTAATAAAATTCCTTATACACGGTGATTAAAATTATTTTATGTAATTCATTAATTTTCTACCCTGGTCTAAATATGAGTATTTTCCCCCTATTTGAATACAAATAATCCCACTTATTTAAATGCAAATATAAAGCATTTAGACAAAAAAAAACAAACTTACAACAAAAATTGCCTATCTCTCTCTATCCTTATCTATCTAACTTACCTACTTTGTCTCCAATCCAAAAAAAAATATTTACACCTACCCTATATCCCTATCCTATTCCTAACTCTCACCTATTTCTATATGCCTATCCTAGTCTTACTCTATTCCTAACTCTCCACTAATCTTATATGAAATACCTATACTTAACCTATCTTATTTTCTTCCTACATTTAATCTTTCTTTCTCATCCTAAACCTATTTCTAATTATCTCCCATATTTATCCTATACCTAGCTTTATTTTCTATACACACCTACTTCTACTCTTCTATATACACCTATTCTATCCCTATCCTATTTAAATCTAACTCTCTTCTTGACCCTCCAAGTCTTTCTTCTCACCATCCTAATACTCTTCATCCCTATTTCTCCCCCTTCTATATCTATACTTATCATCCCTGTTATCTCACATACAATAAACTTATTATCCTTACTCTTAAATATTACTTCTTCTTCAGTCCCTAAACTTGTCTGTTTCTTATTTATTATTATTTCCTTTTCTGCCGACAAACCAAACGATACTACTTTAAAATTATCGATTTTTCCCTCTACAGAAACTCCTATGTACCTTCTAGAATTCTTATGTAATGGAATCCGCCAGAATAAATTCCTTAAATCTACTTTATTAAAAACAAACTTGTCACTTAACCTCATCACAAATAATTCTGCTTTCACCTGCTCCCGATCTGCTGCTGTTGCTTCTACCCCCACTAATTCTGCATGTTTTTGTACTAAAGCTTGAACCTCTACTATCCTATCCTCTGGACATCTTATTGTGTTGATCTGTTTACCTTCATCATCCTCTACCTCTACTACATTAATACTCAACCCCGTGTCATCCTCTGTGACTTCATAACTGCCCTTCCATGGCACTACCCTATCATTAATCCTTATTACCTTCCGTTCCATATCTATCAAAACCCCTAACTTCATCATACAGTCAACACCTAAAATGCTCTGAAACTTCAGTCCAGGTACAATTACAAACTCCTGTTCACAGCTTAAACCTCCTATATCTATCCTAAGCACCACAACACTATTTACTACAGCAAACTTCTTTTATTTGAGCTACTAAATGGCTACGCTTTATAGGCATAATTCTATCACAAACCTTATCCCTAATTTTGCTGACGAATTCCTCCGATATTAAACTCGCCTCTGCCCCTGTATCAAGTAATACTTCTACATTATTCTCAAAAATTTCTAAATTAATAATTGGCAAACATAAATTTTCCTTAGTTTCTGGCTCTACTTCCTCCTCAATTTTGAAAAATTCCCGTGGATGTTCATATACATTTACACTAAAATCTAGTGGTCTGTCGCGTTCTAAAAATCCTGTCCAGGTCTGTTTTCCCTACTCGGTCCTGGTCTAGCCGTCACCTCAGCGTATGTCCTAGGCGTTTCCACTCGTTCCGTGTCTGTAATAGCAGTCCCGCTCATGTCTGGTGAACTATTCATTCTGGTAGGTCCCGGTCTCGGTGCAGGTCCCTTTCCTAAACTATTACTCCTAACATATGGTCGTCTCTGTTCCCAATTCTGTCGCTGGTATCCGTAACTATTCCCCCGTCTAGCGTAGTTGTCCCGTCTATTGTCAAACCTAACTGTGTTGATCTGTCTTTCCCTGTTATCCCGAGGTCGTCCACTACTTACGTCGTCGTACCTCTGCAAGTATTCTAGAAACATTTCTCTGTCCACTATGTTCTGTAGTGCTACGTGCTGTCTTATGTCTACCTCAAAGTGTCGTGATAAATACTTAATAATTTGTCGGTCCGTCAGTGGTGGGTTCAGTTGCTTTGCTATGCTATACTTGCGTATAGCATATTGCTCCTACTTCCTGAAAATTCTCCCTTAAATTTCCCTGTGATTAAGTCGTCTCGTACCTGGTCTTGTCTGTGGTCACTCCAGTAGTGCTTTAAAAATTTGTTTTCAAAGTCCTGATACGTGTCTATGTCCTGTCCTACTAAATTGTACCACGCTTCCGCATTGTCCTTTAATAAAGCCTTTATCGTATTTAGTTTAGTCTGTTCGTCAAATAAATTTCCCACTAGATTTCTTACGCTATTAATAAAAATTTGTGGATTTACCCTGTTATCGCCATAAAACTTCATGTGTTGGTCCAATGATACTCCACCTGTAGAAAATCTGGGACCATCCCCCCGTTAAATTTGACATGTTGTATTTGATACTACTAACTTCGCGTTCTACCCTGCCTAACTGATCCCTACATGAGTCCGTTACTTCAGTCATTTTTACATTAATTTCTTCTTCACAAAAAATGCGTACTTCGGACCTTAAATGTCCCATTTCCTGTCGAAGACCTGTAATATCCCGCTCATTTTTATCTACCTTATTTTCAACTTCCCCCATTTTCACGGTAAGACTATTTTTAAATTCTGTAAATTCTCTCGTCGATTTTTCTATTTTATTCCCTAATTCCTGATTTAATTGGTCAAATTTCTTATTCGATTCTTCCCTAGCTCTATTAGATTCATCGCTTAGCTGTTCTAATTTTCTATTGGATTCTTCACTCATCCTCTCTAACATTCTCAATATCATCTCGTTTCCTTGATCCCCTGATTCCGTCCTCGACAGATCTCTACTGCCTCCAGCTTCTTCCATTTTAGAATTTTTCTCACACAATACACTATCGTCACTTCCAATTTCCACTCCTTGACTCCTTAACCACTCTTTTCTCTGCATACGTTCTAATCACTCACACACACTCTAAAATACTCTTAAATTTATACACACACAAAAACTCTCTCTCTCTCAGATCGCCAGTTTCCTGGAATAAAATCACAAAAATTTTATTTGGAACTCGAGCCTCACTTTTGGGTCGCCAAATTTGCTGTGAAACCACCAAACTCCGGGTACTCCGCTTTAAGAATCGAGCCCCTACGAATTGGATGTCCAGAATGCTGTGAATCCTACGAAAAGCTATTCATTACTTTAACTGTGTTGGTCCATTGACTTTCTTCTGTTAATCGCCTCGGCTGCTCCTCTAGATAGCTTTCATCCTCATACATAAAAAAAACAAACACATTCCTACCACAAACATCAACGTCAACTCTATTTACATCAATATTCACAATACATTAAAATTTCAAAATTAATATTCAGCATAAATTTTAATATCGGAAAATTTCAAAATTAAATTTATTATCATTTTAATGTGCATCCAGAATTAAAGTCCTTGTAGGATGCCTACTAATTACTATAACAATATATGCAGACCTGAGTCTGAGTACAAAGGGAGCATCTACCACCCTTTACGTTAATTAACCAGGTTCGTCTAATTGAGCTCAAAGACATACCCAAATTTTCATCATAATCCCGAACATCAATACTAAATACCCCTTTCTACTTAAACAACCAAATTTCACCTTAAAATTAAAATTTTATGGTTAGTACAATTTCACTAATGTCCATTTAAAGTAAATCAATTATAAAGTTATTCAACACACACAAAAATATCAAAGTTCAAACAAGATAGTATAAATTACCTGAAGTTTACTGCACTCGTAGCTTCAATGTACATCGTCCCTTTTGTTAATCACACCATTCCAACTGGATTATATTTACAGCTTCTGATTCTCAACGCTTTTAAAATTTTCTCCATCACCATTTATTTAAATTTGTCTCAGGGCTTTTCCGGAACTAATCTGTGTATATCTGACCCTTGTTTTGTGGATCCAGACACGTTTATGAACCATTTAATTATTCACACCCCCGCAAAATAGCAAAGAAATTCATACTTCTTTCACCAATATACGCCAAAACTGCCTACTTTTGTGTATTTATTTGCCATAGTAAATTTTACCAATTGGTACAGTGATACTAAACTTTATTACCTTGTATCTTCTTTTCTAAGTGCACTAACGTACATTCATTGTAGCACGTAAAGTACAAGCTGTTTTAAATCACATAATATTCGAGCAAACTGTTTAAATTATTTAATATTAAAACCGGAAAACTAAAAAGCACTGTTTAACGCGTTCAATCAAGTCGCGGATGTCAGAGCTTGTTTATATTCACCTGGGTATATATAGAAGTTAGCCTGTCTGTCGGTCGAGTCCTCAAAACGGCCAGTTTCTAGAATTTCGCATGCTCTGTTCCCAGTCCGTAGCCCGCGCGTCGGTTTTTACGAATTTTGTACTCGCCCCAGTTAAATCTTAGAAAATTTCCACACGGCACGCAAACATGTCCGAGAATAACTAATTAAATTTTATACAGAAATCGTTGTTTCTACCTCTGATATTTGCATCCTATTTTCAACCAATTGTGACCCTCGTGACGTTGCTTAAATCACGCCTTTTACTATATGTGTCTCGGTCTTGCGCATATTATCTGTCTCTATCTAAACTGTTCTTATTGATGCAAATTGATATTCTTTATTATCGATTATTTTAGTCCATGTGGAGTGTGAAATAACCCACCTTTAGCATTTCTCGTAACTGTTATGCGACGGTTTCTCCAAGATTCTCTGAACCATTAATTATCTGCAAAATTTACGCCGAATGAGCTTTTTAAACTACGCAGGTGTTCAAACATACTATTAATTCTCAGAGCCTTATTTCGTGGTATTTTAATCTTGGATTTTCACAGGCTTTTATGCTTATTATTAATAATGGTTTAATTAACTCCAATTAAAATTGACTTCTATCCTTTCATTTTAGCGAATACAAATTAAATATTAATTATTATGTGTACACTTTGTTTAATACCGGTTACTTAAAATAAGGTTAATTAATATAAATTTTGCACGTAATTTCCATTTGTTTCTTTCCTCGGAATAAATACATTACACGTAGAGCTTGTTAATACTGTTTCTTTTGATATAAAGCGTCTTGTACATGATTTAAATCTCTTATTTTTACTGAAACGAATGAATTTTTATTCTCCACGGTGTTTTAATAAAGCGTATTATCTAATAAAATTCCTTATACACGGTGATTAAAATTATTTTATGTAATTCATTAATTTTCTACCCTGGTCTAAATATGAGTAATATATATATATAACTTTGGAATATGTTGTTATTGGGGATTCAGTCTATATTTATTAGGAATTATAACTTCTTTTTCTCTATTCGAGCTTTCGAAAATTTATAATTTTCTTCGTCAGGAAAACTAAAGGTACATTATATGAATGTTAACAATTAATATTAAGGTTACTTACGAATAATGAAGCTTTAACAATTTAGAATAGGTTGTAGCATCTAAAAGTTTTATGTGAGATTATGTATAAAATAAACTAGATAACAATTAATAGATTAAAAATTAATTTGACAGGATTTTGAAATATAACATGTGTGTAAGTGTATCCTAGATTATACTAAAATTAATTGTATACAGTTCAAGTAAGGTATATGAGTACAAGCATCAAAAGAGTTTATAAATTATGTTAAGTTGATGTTAAATGTTAAATCGATTTTTATGTTTTTTAGATTTTTGAATGACGGTTAGTAGATGTGAATAAATGTTGTTGAGATTTTGTGTATCAGTTTTTTTGTTTAAAACTGTGTTTGTTAAGGAAATGGCAATCATTTCTAAGAATATTCTTTTTTTATAATTATTTTCATTGAAGATTATTTTAGTGTCATTATAATTGATTTTGTGACCAGTTTCAATAGCATGGGAAGCTAGTGCGCATGTTTTGTTATTATTTCTACAATTATTTTTATGAGCGGTTAGTCTTGTAGAGAGCCAAGTAGATGTGTGACCTATATATTTGCCATCACATTCTTGACACGGTATGCAATAAACTATTCCCGATATTTGTAATTTGGACTACTTCCCATGATAATATGTACATGTATATTATACTATAAGACTGACCAGTCCATTAATGCTTAATATATATATATATATATATATATATATATATATATATATATATTACTCATATTTAGACCAGGGTAGAAAATTAAATAATCACATCAAATAATTTTAATCACCGTGTATAAGGAATATTATTAGATAATACGCGTTATTAAAACAGTGAAGCATAAAAATTTATTAGTTTCAGTAAAAATAAGAGATTTAAACCATGTACAAGACGCTTTATATCAAAAGAAGCAGTATTAAAAAGCTCTGCGTGTAATGTAATTATTCCTAAACAAATGGAAATTACGTGCAAAATTTATCTTAATTAACTCTATTTCAAGTAACCGGTATTGAACAAAACGTACAGATAATATCTACAGAAACTTGTAAAAACCCAATGAAATGCAAATCCTAGAAGTGTTAGTTAGAAGTAGGATGTTTGAACACACCTGCGTATTTTAAAAGGCAATTTCAGTTTAATTTGTTTAGATAAACATGTCGATTCTAAGGATATTGAAACGGTCAGATGCTTTAGCACGAAATACAAAACAGGGTTTATTTAAAAGCTCATTCGGCGAAAATTTTGCAGATAATTAATGTTTACAAAGAATCTTGGAGAAACCGGGGCTGAATATTCACGAGAAGGTGCGATACGGGGTTATTAAACCCAGATAGTCCACATGGACTAAAACATAATCGATAATAAAGAATATCAATTTGCACCAATACGAACAGGTTAGAAAAGGAAAGAGAAAATGCGTCAAGCAAAGACACATATAGTAAAAGGCGTGATTTAAGCAACGTCACGAGGGTCACAATTGGTTGAAAATAGGATGCAAATATCAGAGGTAGAAACAACAATTTCTGTACAAAATTAATTAGTTTTCTCGGACATGTTTGCGTGCCGTGTGGAATTTCTGATATTTAAATGGGGCGAGTGAAAATTCGTAAAACCGACGCGCGAGCGACGGACTGGGAACATAGAATGAGAAATTCTTAAGAATTGTCTGTTTTGAGTACAAAAGCGACGTGCCGGCTATTCGCTATATATACCGGTGGTAATATGAATTTCGGCCTCTTAGACTTTTGACTATTCGATGCGTTAAAAGCTCTTACATCCGCGACTTGATTCAAGATGTTAAACAGTGCATTTTAGTTTGATAAAATAATTTAAAATTTTGCTCGTATATTTTAGTGATTCAAAATAGTTTGTTATTTACGTGCTAACATGAATGTACTTCAGTGCACTTAGATACAAGGTAATAAAATTTAGTATCACTGTACCAATTAGCAAAATTTACGACGACAAATGTATACACAAAAGTAGGCAGTTTTGGCGTATATTGGTGAAAGACGCATGAATTTCTCTGCTATTTTTCGGGGGTGTTAATAATTAAATGGTTCAAATACGTGTCTGGATCCACGAAACAAGGGTCAGATATACACAGATGAGTTCCGGAAAAGCCCAGAAACAACTTTAAATAAATGGTGATGGAGAAAATTTTAAAAGCGTTGAGAATTAGAAGCCGTAAAAATAATCCTGTTGGAATGGTGTGATTAACTAAAGGGACGATGTACATTGAAGCTAGGAGGACAGTAACCTTCAGGTAAATTATACTATTTTGTTTGACATTTTTGTGTGGGTTGAATAACTTTATAATTGATTTACTTTAAATGGACATTAGTGAAATTGTACTAACCATAAAATTTTAATTTTAAGATGAAATTTGCTTGTTTAAGTAGAAAGGGGTATTTAGTATTGATGTTCTGAATTATGATGAAACTTTGGGTATGTCTTTGAGCTCAATTAGACGAACCTGGTTAATTAACGTAAAGGGGTGGTAGATGCTCCCTTTATACTCAGACTCCGGTCTGCTTATATTGTTATAGTAATTAGTAGGCATCCTACAAGGACTTTAATTCTGGATGCACGTTAAAATGATAAAAAATTTTTAATCTTGAAAATTTTTGATACTAAAATTTATGCTGAATTTTAATTTTGAAATTTTAATGTATTGTGAATATTGATGTAAATAGAGGTAACGTTGATGTTTGTGGTAGGAATGTATTTGTTTTTTTATAATTGAGGATGAAAGCTATCTAGAGGAGCAGCCGAGGCGATTAACAGAAGAAAATCAACAGACCAGGTAATTCAAGAGGTTTCACAGCATTCTATATATATATATATATATATATATATATATATATATATATATATATTGATATGATAACGCCACACGCCAATGTAATAAACGTCTAGTTTCCTGCTGTCCGCCACCGCTCTGTGTTTTTCTAATATTCTAATTTTAATTATGCCACGGCTAGCTCAGTTTAATTCACACAGAGTGCACAACGTTACGATGACCAAATAATTTACCCCTTTTCCTTAAATTTTACCTGCTTAAAATGATAAAACGAAGTCGATCAATATTTGTATAATGAAAAGAAATAATATCTACACTTCACAGTTTTGTAATCTGACAAATAAACCCTTAAACCAATTAATATTATTTAGATTATTTACCCCTAAAATTGTATCTCCGTATCTTTAAATTAAAGTGACGCTTTTACTGGAAAATCTAGAACGTTCAAGACCTTTGCCCCTTTTTAGGTAAATTTCTACGTATTAAAAATATTTTTGTTGACTCCTTATAAAATAGAAAAATATAGTCAGTGTTTAAATTAAAATTTGAAATAATGTCTTATACTAGTTAGTCCTGACTTGTGGTTTTCCTGGTGTGTCCTCCTTTGTTTCCCTCTTGGTCTGCTGCTACGTGTTGTGGACCAACACCCCTTTATTATTTTCAATCGAGTTGCTTCGTTAAAACAATGCTCTGCTTTGTGCTCCTTCCCTTGAGTTTGAACCAATAATTTTATTCAGTATTGTAAATCTTTGTTTCCAAAATTGACCTCGTGCTTTACTTGAATTTCCATGGCGCTACTCAGATTTCCCTGGATGCAACTTAGAGTTCTCGGGTGTAATTTAGATCTCTCGAGTGCAACTTAGATTTCTGGATGCTACTTAGAGCCCTATATTATAAATATTTAACCTAAATTAATTAACAAATTTCTACTCACGTTTTCAGCAAACGGCGAAAGCTTTTTCATATATCTTTACTATAATTTGTTCTCAAATATTATATAACACCATTTTTCACAAATTTTAATAATTTAATTTAAAATTTATTTCAACGCGTAAATTTTTGAGTACAGTGATGCAGCTTCGACGTAGTTCAAATTGAGACTGAGCCTCTTATCAAACTCTGGGCGTTATATAGCTTACGCTATCTAAATTTCATTGGTTTATCTGAACTGTCGTTCAAAGTCTTGTAGCCAACCATGGGTTGTTTTGGATATTCCTAGGAGTTTTACAAGTTTAATTCTGATGAAACTATTCTGTGATTACGTATTCTGCTCGTATTTCTATTATTTAACGATCTTCGACCGCTTGTTTTGTTATCATTAATGGAAATTTTAATTTACCTGTTTTTAATTTAGCTTATGGCTTTTGTTTGTATAGATAAAGCTTTTGGGGAATTGAACTAATAAACTGATGTAACATGAATAATGTAAATCAACATGTTTCTGTTTATGTCTTGTATTTAAAACTTATTTTGAAATGTGCGTTTCTTATAAAAGCGCTTTATTATATTCTTTCTTTATCGCATGCTTAATTGCGTGATGACTTACTAGGTTTTATCTTATTCCATGCGTATGTATTTGTTTATAAATTTATGAACGCTTCTTGAAGTAGTTTAATTGCTTGTATAATTATCTCTCTGCTGAATATGTGTTCTATTATTGAAAGACATGCTTACTGATTGATTAAAGTTACTTGCGGTCCTTATACAGGGTGAACAATGGTTGCTCTTTGCATAATATGCAAAATATTTATTTTTCATGCTAAATAAATGCAGTTTTCTAATTCCTATCGCTATCTACATTTACTGCGCGACCCTTACGACTCAATACACCCCTAAATAACCCCCTTATGATAGCAATATATATATATATATATATATATATATATAAGTATGTATATATATATATACAAGGTGGGAAAAATTTCAATGTACAGTATGGGGATCTCGGAAACTATAAGAGCTAGAAAGTTGGTTAAGTGGAAAAAAACTTATGCAATTATAAGCTCAATTTAAAACTAAAAAGAAAATAAATGTATCTTTGGTCCGTTCTAAAAATATGGCGTAGAAACCAAAAGTTACCAAATTCGAAAATGCTTAATAACTCCTATACCATTATCGCCATAAATGCGAAGCTTGGCTCATTTACATAAGTCATTAGCAGGAATTCAACGAAGTGATCAGAATTTTTCTAAGCCTTATGTATTCAGAGATGCGACTGTCAACTTTGTTATTTTTTATAGACGCCATATTGGATTTTTGCAGAGTTAAATAAAGGGAAAAATTACAAATTTATTCATATACCACATTGTATACTTTTCTTTTAAAATGGCCGAAATATTGTAAATTGTTTAGTTTATATGAAAATTATAGTCGTTAGTAGATTAAAACAATTTAAGAATAAAGTGCTGTCATCAGCGAAAAGTAAGAATTTTCAGTTGTAATCTTTAGCATTTTAATAAAAAACTTAACTGAAAATTTGGTTTTAGGTTTTGTGATTTGTTATTTTTAAACAAACACTGTGCTCATATCAAACGTTATCAATAAAATAAAATTGCAAATTTTTCACTTTTTATTGAGATCTAGTCACTATAGTTAGAAAACAATTGAAGAATGAAGTTATGTCATTAGTGAACAGTAACTAATTTGTTATCAACGAACTTCGTTCGTTTATGAAATCGATTTGTCGTCCGTCTGTCTGTCCGTCCGAGGCCTTTCTAATGGTCGGACATCAATGTGTGATACATCAATCGATTCAGCTCAGTGTCCTGAGCTTAAGTTTTGATGTCAGTTGAAATCGGGCCACGGGGACGCCGTGCCCCCGCGATATTCCGTCGGGAAAATTAAAATTTCAAATAGGTCCAAAATTAATGTGCGATACATATTTGGACTCCCCTAACATAGCTGAGTCGAAATATGGTACCCGCCACAAAATCTGACCACGGATACCCGACCCCCCCTGGGAATTAATTTTTATTTTTTATCTGAATACTTATAATTATTACAACATAATAATTTTAATTTCTTTAAATTGTTTTAAAGTAAGTCTACATTTGGAAGTTCGTTGCGACAATGCCTTGCATTTTCAACTTGTCATTAAATGTTTTGCTGTTTTGGTAATTTACAATTTTTAATATTGTGGTAGAAGTAGAAAAGTCTTAAATGAAATTTATTTAATATTCATAGTACTATCCATAATGGTAAGATATTCTGTGGAACAGAAAGTTGATATGTACAATGTTTACTTGGAATGCCATCGAAATTCTATTACATCTGAGCGTAGATATTCGGAACTATACCCAGAACGACCACAGCTTTCCAGAATGGCTTTTGTAAGAGTCCACGACACCTTAAAAACTTATGGATCCTCTAATAAGCAGCGAGGAAGATATAGTAAATCAATGATACTAATGTATTATCACCGTTACATCTGAACCCACCAACATCTAGTCGAAATATCTCTCGTGAATGTGGGATTACTGATCGAGGTGTTCGTGCTATAATAAAACGTAACAAGCATCACGATTACAAATTTATTCCAGTACAAAAAATGCACCCTGGAGACGATGAACGATGACTTGCTTTTTCTCAATGGATGCAAACGAAATTAAGTTTTGACCCAAGTTTTAGCAGAAATATATTGTGGTGTGACGAAACAAGTTTCACTAACTGTGGCATTTTTAATAGAAAAAAATGTGCGCTACTACGCTCAAGAAAATCCCTACTTAATTTAAGAGAGAAAACCTCAAATTAGATATCCAGTAAACGTTTGGTGTGGAATTTTAGACAACAAGATTTGAGGACCATACTACATTCCAAATAAATTATCGTCGGCCATTTATTTAAATCTTTTACAAAATGGTTTTGAAGAGATGCTCGATAATCTACCACTTTAATATTTGCAGAATTTTGAATATTATCAACAAGACTGTTATGCTTCCCACGATGCCAGGGTGGTGACCGAGTATCTAAATGAACGCTTTCCTAATCAATGGATAGGCACGAGCGGTCCAGTAAGATGGCCACCGCGGTGTTCGTGTTTCAATCCACTTGATTACAATTTATGGGGAGGCATTAAAGACCACGTGTACAGTGAAATGCCAGAAGACAGAGATGAAATGGTTGACATAATAAATAGATACATACAATCAATAGATTCAAACACAGTTTGACGTGCGGTACAAGATATAGGTAGAAGAATAGAATTGTGCATTCGCACTGGAGAAAACCAATTCGAACAATTTAATTAAATGTTTTGATCAAAATTTTTGTTTGTTTTCCTATTCTAAAGACTATAGACTAAACAATTTACAATATTTCGGCCATTTTAAAAGAATAGTATACAATGTGGTATATCAATAAATTTGCAATTTTGTCTTTATTTAACATTGCAAAAATCCAATATGGCGTCCATAAAAAATAATAAACTTGACAGTCGCATCTCTGAATACAGAAGGCTTAGAAAAATTTTGATCACTTCGTTGAATTCCTGCTAATGACATATGTAAATGAGCCAAGTTTCGCATTTATGGCTATAATGGTATAGGAGTTATTAGGCATTTTCGAATTTGGTAACAATTGGTTTTTACGCCATATTTTTAGAACGGACAGAGATACAATTATTTTCTTTTTAGTTTTAAATTGAGCTTATAATTGCACAAGTTTTTTCCTACTTAACCAACTTTCTAGCTCTTATAGTTTCCGAGATCCCCATACTGCACATTGAAATTTTTCCCACCCTGTATATATATATATATATATATATATATATATATATATATAAATAGTTATTAAGATGAAATGAAAACCCAACTTTGTATTTTAAAGTTGAATTACCATTTCAAATCGAACTAGTAATTGAAAACCACTAAAAGAACGGCTACTTAATATATATTAAGCATTCATTTGCATTCCAAATGTGGATTATTCTTCCTATTAATAATATATATATATATATATATATATATATATATATATATATAAGAATAAGAAAATTTAACGAGTCTTAAAATACTATCAAAGAATGAAATTTAATGGCAGGTGACTCAATATTAGCCACAAGAGCATCCTGTCGACGCGCGTGGCTAATATTGAGTCACTTGCCATTAAATTTCATTCTTTGATAGTATTTTAAGACTCATTAATTTTTCTTATTCTTTATAATTATAATCTTTGACTATGGAAAAAGGGAGTTGATCTGGATCTCCTCCGTGCCGACTGTTGATAAAACCTGCAAAGTCAGGTGAAACAGCACGAAGGCACAAATTGTGGACTAGGTGATGCTGTACTTCCCATAATGTGTTCGTGTTAAATATTACATCTTTGCTACTCCTGTCCTGATGAGCCCCAATTAGGGCGAAACGCGTCGACAGGATGCCCTTGTGGCTAATATTGAGTCACTTGCCAATAAATTTCATTATTTAATATTATTTTAAGACTCATTAAATTTACATATTCTTTATAATTATAATCTTTTGGCTATGGAAAAAGGCAATTGAACCGGATCTCCTCCGTGCCGACTGTTGATAAAACCTGCAAAGTCAGGTGAAACAGCACGAAGGCACAAATTGTGGACTAGGTGATGCTGTACTTCCCATAATGTGTTCGTGTTAAATATTACATCTTTGCTACTCCTGTCCTGATGAGCCCCAATTAGGGCGAAACGCGTCGACAGGATGCCCTTGTGGCTAATATTGAGTCACTTACCATTAAATTTCATTGTTTGATATATATATATATATACTTTACAACCTCCTGGTTTAATAACTGTGCAGTATTTTTAGGTTGTAGATCTATAATAAAAGTGTACTCTTTATATTGGGTGTTCCAATAGTCAAAAAACGGTAAGATATTTTGCTTGGAACGCCTTTTCGGAAAAATGTCTCGAACAAAAGTAGTAGGATTTTTGATGGTCGATTGAATGGTGACCTTGAAATCGACCTTGACCTTATGCTTTAAGGCCTTTTGTAGGTTAACTATGTTTTTTCAAATAGGAACCTCTACTTTTTATTGCGGATTTTGAAAGAGCAGGAAATTTTTCATTCAAATATGACCTTAACCATGATTTTGACCATAACTTCAACGTAATTCTAAGGTCAAATTTGTTTTTGTAACGGGAACACTGAATAACTTTGAGGCAATTAAATTTTTTGAAAAATGATAAAAACAAATGTTTTAGGATTTTTCCCAAGCTATTTAATGGTGATCTTGCATTTTACCTTGGCCTTGTCCTTCAAAGTCATTTCAAGATCAACTTTATTTTTTCAAACAAAACCCCTAAGCCTAAAGCGAAAATTCGGCGAATAAAAGCAAGGAGATATCACGCTATTTAAGGAAAAGCCAGTCAAGGCGAGGCGACGGTTTTCGGCCAGTTAAGGCAAAGAGAGAAAACCCGGCCAGTTAAGGCAAGGCTAACAATCTTGGTTCAAAATGTGCTCCATCAAAATCCGTGCAGACGGACATCAAAATTTTCAGTTGCGCTCCTAAGCGCGACCATTGTATTTCCTTTGTTTCAGATACTCCATATCTTTTGGTTTAATAACGTGCACGATAATTTTTAAGTAGCCCTAAAAGAAAAAATTAAGTAGAGTTGAATGAGGGATCTTAGTTAGCTGCTAAATAATTACTCTCCGTTCTATCCAATAATTATTAATTTGAAATGTGAACAGTTATTTCATGAATCATTAAGACTATTTCTTTCTGCAGCGATTGATTTGTAATGTCGATTTGTTTGAATAAATAGTAACTCAAAATTAAAATACTTTCCATCATGTTTTGACAAAATTCAATTTCCCCGTCTTGATCATCTTCATTAATTTGTTGATTTAAGTATGTTCTGTATTGATCTTCAAAGTTATACCATTTTTTATTTGATTCACTTGATCCTGTTAAGAAATCTCGTCCACCATCTTGAATCTGCCATCTTACACGGTGATTTTCCAAAAACTGAGTGCAGAATCTCAATCGGCAACTGGCAAAACCCCCCTAGTACCGAATTTAGCGTAAATTGGTTGAATTTTTGAAAATCTCGTCCGCCATCTTGGACTCTGAATTTCCAAAAACTGAGTGCAGAATCTCAATCAGAAACCGAAAAAAAAACCTTTACCGAATTTGGCGTACATTGGCTGAGTTACTGAAAATCTCGTCCGCCATCTTGGATCCGCCGTCTTAGACTCTGAATTTCTAAAAACTGAGTGCAGAATCTCAATCGGCAACCGGAACCCACCCGGTACCGAATTTGGCGTAAATTGGTTGAGTTTTTGAAAATCTCGGCCACTCCCCGTTCACTGTCCTCTTAATTTCGCTGTATTTGCACCTCTAATATTTAGTTGTGTATATTGAGCTGGCGGGTTTGCCGTTTTTAGTATTTCTATTTTTGATAATTGAAACAGTTACTTTCGCTGCATTCGGTTCTCTAACAGTCTTTCGCAGAATAGTTAGTGGAGTTTATTGCTTTTGGTGCCGTTTCTGGTTATCAATTTTAATTCTAATTCGACCCTCTAACAGTACCGATTCTGTTTTTCAATTGTCATTTTATAACTTTTGAATAACAATTACTTTCGCTAAATTTGCTTCTCTAACGGGATAGTTAGTAAGGTTAATTATTAATTCCTTTTTTTCAGTATAGTTAGTAAGGTTAATTTTTTTGCCGCTATTGCTGTTTCTTTAAAGTTCTTTCTTGTTATTCTTTCCTTATCCATTGCCATGGCTACTCTAACAGAACGAGAGAGAGTTACTTTATTAATGATGAGAGGTTGGGGAGATAGATATAAGTCGAATGACGGTGTTGTGTAATGAAACATTTCGAGTAGGCTCAACAGTCATTAGAAAGTCTACTGTCTCAAATACAATCAGGCGATTTGAAGAAACTGGGACTAATAAGAATCGTCCGAAATCTGGAAGGCCCAGAATTGAAACCTCAGATGAGCGGCAAATGGAAGTGGCCCAATCATTCATGAAAGACCCGCATTCTTTTATTAGAAAGGCCTCTCAACAGCTTCAAATTAGTCAGACGTCCATTTTTAAAAATTTTAAGATCATTAAATTTCACCCCCACAAAATAAATCTTCATCAAGAATTAAATAAAGATGATTCAGACCGGCGATTAGAATTTTATGAGAACATGATGGGAAGGATTGTTTAGAATCCCAATTTTTAATCGCTCATTTTTTTCAGATGCATCAATCTTTCAACTCAATGGTGAAGTGAATTGTCACAATTGCAGATTATGGAGCAATGAAAAATCCTCGTTGGTTGTGCGAACATCACACGCAGTACCCGCAAAAATTAAATGTTTCAGCAGGTATTTTTAGGGACCGAATAGTTGGACCTTTTTTCATAGATGGGACTTTAGATGGATTTGGAATTTGGAATTATTGCAGACGGAAATAGTACCAGCGATACAGGAGATAGCTGGTGAAGAATACGATGAGGTTTGATTTCACCAAGATGGCGCGCGTGCTCATTTTCGGACAATCGTACGGGACTATCTAAATGAAGAATTCAATAATCGTTGGATAGGTAGTAGAGGAACGATTGAGTGGCCAGCCAGATCACCTGATCTGAATCCACTGGAATTTTTCCTTTGGGGCTACATAAAAAATAAAGTTTATGTAACACAACCACGGGATCTGAAAGATCTGAGACAAGGAATAATGAATGTTTGCACTGATATAACACCTGAAATTATAAGAAGTGGCATTGAAAATTTTTATGTCCGTCTAGGAATCTGCCAGGATGTTGATGGAGACCATTTTGAACACAGGTTGTAAGCTGTACCGCAACGGGCTCAGTTATCTAATTGCGTTAACTGGTCGGGCTCTATCCTTGCTCTACTGGCCGGGATATATCCTTGTCTTAACTGGCCAGGCTCTATCCTTGCCGTAACTGGCCGAGCTCTATCCTTGCTTTAACTGGCCGGGCTCTATCCTTGCTTTAACTGGCCGTGCTCTATCCTAGCCTAAAATGACCTTGCTCTATCCTTGCTTTAACTGGCCGGGCACTACTCTTGCTTTAACTAGCCGGGATCTATCCTTGCCTTAACTGACCAGGCTCTATCCTTGCCTTAACTGGCCAGGCTCTATTCTTGCCTTAATTTCCGGGCTCTATCCTTACCTTAACTGGCCGGGCTCTATCCTTGCCTTAACTGGTCGGGCTCTATCCTTGCATTAACTGGCCGGGTTTCTTCTCCAAGCCTTAACTGGCCGGGATCCTTCGCCTTGCCTTGACTGGCCAGGGTCCTTCGCTTTTCCTTAAATAATTGTGATATCTTCTGCCTTTTATTCGCCAGGATTTTCGCTTTAGGCTTAGAGATTCCATTTGATAAAACATAGTTCACTTTGAAATTAGCTTGAGGACAAGGTCAAAGTCAAATATAAGGGCACCATTGAATAGGTAGAGAAACTCCTAAAACATTTGTTCTTATCATTTTTCAAAAAATTTAATTGCCTCAAAGTTATTCAGTGTTCCTGTTGCAAAAACAACATTGACTTTAGAGTGATGTTGAAGGTCATAGTCAAGGTCATATTTGAATGTATAATTTCTTGCTCTTTCCAAATCCGCAATAAAAAGTAGAGGTTCGTATTTGAAAAAACATAATTCATCTTTACATGACCTTTAAGGACAAGGTCAAGGTCAAATTCAGGGTTCGCATTCAATCGAGCGTCAAAAATCCTACAACTTTTGTTCGCGAAATATCATACTGTTTCCATACTTTTGGAACACCCGGAATATCACATCTGAATATTCGAGTTTATTTTAACTCTAGATCACTGATTTCTACAAGTTTTTATGATGTACAAACATATATTTTAAACTAAATATGTACTTACAATATTTGAGGTTAATAGTCACTGGCATGTGCACCACAAAACATATTAAAAGTTCACACGAACATTTTATTTTTTAATGATTTAATTAGATTTAGAATTATGTTTTGAATGTTAGTTGTGGGAATTTCATCTAATTGACGATATGTATTGGAATCACTCAGTAATGTATTTATTTTACTTATAAATTCGGTTATTGTCTTGGCTACTGTCATATTTCTTTTGTCGAATTTAATTATAATTATGTTTCATTTTCCTTTAGGAATTTTTTACATTGAACTTACTCGTGCCATAGTTTCGATTTGCCTTTTGAATTTTGATGTACAAAATTAGTTAAAATATTAGTTACCTGTGTTCTATATAGATCTCTTTTCTGTGCGTTAATATTTAAAATTTTTGATTTAATACCGAATATACCGCGCGTTTTAGGTAAGACAGTGATTAATTTAGTGTGGGGTTTCGTTGCGCATATTTAGCTATATGGGTATTTCATTTGTTCTAATTTTTCCTTTTTTCTATAATTTTAAGTTGTATCATGCTCAGATATCATGTCAACTCAAACTACCTCCTACTAAAATTTTCCAAACTTCTCCCCCACCCCCTCCCAACCGATTTACGCGCGGTTATCGCCATCCAATCTCTCAACTTTCCCGCAAATTCTTTAAGAGCTGCCCAGAACTCTCTCTGGTTAGCCACTTCTTCTAGATTTTTTGACCATGTTAGTCCTTCAACAGCTAGTTTTCTATTTCCTAACCCTCTGTTTTCGATCTCGAGTGGGCAGTCAAATAGCACGTACTGGGCGCTTTCTGCACACTCACTGCATTCAAAGCTATTGTTCTCGGTCAACCCAAATCTGCACAGGTAAGTTTCAGTGCTCAGTGCCCTGTTATTAGCGGCACCATCTTATGAACGAGCTTCACCTCCATCTTATCTCTGGCTTCTATGTTCGGCATTAATTTGTGGGTCAACCTGTCCGTGGCAGCGGTGCTTCACTTCTCTTTCCACTGTCGAATTTACCTTTCTTGTAGCTTTCTTATACTCAGAGACCTCGGTATCGACGAGTGTGGTATCCGGAAGTCGCCTGTTGCGGCCTTTTTTGCCAGTTTATCTGCTCTATTGTTTCTTTTGTTGCCATAATGTCCCCTAACCCAACAGAACTTCAAATGTCGAATTTCGAGTGCCGTATGTGCTATCTCCAAACATTCGTTTGAAGGTATATCGAGGTGTTTATATTTGTTAGAGCTGTCAGTGCCGATTTACTGTCGCTGATAATGTAATACTCGTTTATGCTCATGTGGTATATTACATAATCGATTGCCTCTCGTATGGCAACCAATTTGCACGAGAAGATAGTGCTCCAGTTCGCGAGTTTGGTCTGAAACCTAAACACATCCCTTTCCCCCTTATATACTACAAACGCCGCTCCTGTTGGCCCATCTTCTATACGTGTACTGCCCTTGTAAATCCTGATTCCTGCCGCGTCTTATCAGCTCTAGCATCGGCCGGGTGCCCTAACTCTGACACAACGATTTTCCTTGCTACACCATATTTTTAAAATTAATATTTTCGACAATACCTGCCCTTTCCCTGTATCTGCTAGTCTCCTATCCCTAATTTCCCTGAAACATATTCAATAGGGAGAGTCCTACTGAAGGCCGCCTCCATACAGGTAGTGCTGTACGTCATCGCTGCCTTGACTGCGGTTATGCGTGGTACACTTGTCAGTTGTCGAATTTCCTGACTTTACAACCCTCCGCCCATAAAGAAAGATTCTATATACACAATTTCATTTGCATCATCATTAGGACTTCAGTCCTAGAACTGCTTAGACGCGTACCTTCATTGTTTCCTATTCTGTGTTAACTTATACATTTCCTAGAAATTTCCACAGTCTGCATTTTTCACTATCTGTGTGCAATAGTCTGATCTAGGTCTACCTCTACCTCATTTTTTCTATTCGCGCTTGTAATATATCCTGCACTATTCCCCAAAAATGCCTTAGAACGTATCCTGCCCTTCTATTTCTCTTATTGGTTTTTCACAGATATCTTTATTACTCTACTATTTCTGTAACCTCTTTGTTATTAACTTTGCCTGTCCATGCTATCATTCTTATACATCTAAAGCACAACGTTCCAAAAGGCTTCTACCATTTTCCTGTCTGCGTCTCCTACTGCCGCTATTTCGTAGATATACTGTGACGTACTCCACACATATGCTTTCAACATTTCTTTCCTGTTAAATGAAGTTCGGTTCCTCTTCTATTTTTTATAAATATATACCCTATTTCCCCGATATTCAGTAGTACGTGAAGCGGGTTAAGCAGTTTGCGGCTACCAAGATCCCCCAACACTTAAATATTAGCGGAACTAGTAGTTTTCCAATATATCCTTTCGCACAATCAACATTAGTTGAAATCATTTCAAAACCAACAACTGTAGTTGTTTATAATAATCATTAGATTTAAGTGCAATTACTTTTTCGTCATAAGATTTTCGTCTTGAAATTGGTTGTGAGCATAGTTTCACTCATTCCTATTCTGAGCTAGCCTATACCGTTCCCTGAAATTCCCACAGCCTAGATACAGCTTGTTTCCCCTTCTGTTGTTTCCTAATTATATGCCCTATTTCACCAAGATTTAGTGGTATGTGAAGGGGATTAAGCAGCCTGTGACTTGCCTAGGAAATCCAGTAAATCCTTTCGCACAATTAACATTAGTTGAGAATATTGTAAAACCAATATCTATAGTTGCTTATAATAAGGCGGCTCCGTGGCGTAGTGGTATGTGTGTGACTACTACGCCCAAGGTCCCGGGTTTGAATCCCGACACGGTTCGCTTGAAAAATGTTAGGCAAGCATTTTTCAGAAAAATACACCCTCGTTCGGATAAGAGGTAAAATGGAGGTCCCGTGTGTGAGTGTTGTCACGCACGTTAAAGATCCCTACCTTGCTTGGAACAGCAAGGGTTCGGCAAAATTCCAAATTTTCCAGGTAAAAAAAAAACTCGCTTCATGGCCAATGAAGTACCTTCGGGTGGAGCATTGGAAAAATCACATGTAAAGTTGCTTATAATAATCATCAGGTTTAATTACAGTTATATTTTTTCGTCATCTTCGAATTGGTTGGATGTGTACCTTCATAGATTTCTATTCTGAGCTAGCCTCCTATTTTTACTATTTTCCACGTACTTCTTTCTTCCCCGATCATTTTTAGTACCTCTTTGTTGTTAACTTTGTCTGTCCATGATATCTTCATCATAAGTGTGTAGCACCACATTTCAAAGGTTTCTATGTTTTTCCTCTCAAGGTTTCACAACCGTACAGTGCTGTGTCCTACACATATGTTTTAAGCAATCTCTTCCTTGTTTCTATGCTTGTTGTCTTTGAACACAGTAATTCCTTTTTCTTGTTAAATGTACCACGACCTTGTGCTAATCTTTGTTTTATATCTTTTGCGCTCTTCCTATTTTGTATTATTTGGCTTCCTAGGTAGCAGAAATCTTTCATCTCTTGTAAGTTCTTGTTACCTATTTGTATTCTAGTTATTAATTGATTTTTCCCTCCTTTGCATACTAGTACTTTAGTTTTCTTTTTGTTAATTTTCATACCGTATCTCTCTGTTAGAATAGTTTCCATTTCATTAAGAGCAGCTTTTAACTCTTCCTTGATAGATACTAATACCGCTATATCATCTGTAAATCTAAGCATATCAATCTTTTGCTGTCTTCCTGCATTTAACAGTAATCATTGCCTCTTCAATGTACAAGTTAAAAATTAATGGTGGTAGGGCACATTCATGTCTCGCCCCTTTCCTAATATTTACTTTTCTACGTTCTTGCTCTAATTCTATTACCGCTGTTTGCTGCTTGTTTAAGCTATGTACTATCCGTCTAACTCTAAAACTCATTCCAATCTTTTTGAGTGTTTCGAACTTTTCTTTTTCATTTTACATTTTCGAATGCTTTTTTCAGATCTACAAACCGTATATACACGCTTTCCCCTTTTTCTATTGTTTTTCTCTATTATCACCCTCAGAGTTAAAATAGCCTCCCGTGTTCCTCTGTTTCACCTAAACCCAAATTGTACTTTTCCTAGTACTTCTTCAGCTCGTTTTTCCATTCGTCTTTGTACAATTCTAGTTAATATTTTTGCCACAGCTGTCAAACTTATTGTTAGAAACTTTTCACATCTATCCAAGCCTCTCTTTTATGGTATAATGACTATGATGTTACGTTTGAAATAGTTGGGTATCTCGCCTGTCTCATACATATAGCTTACAAGTTGGAAGAGACGTTCTGTTACTACTTGTCCAGTGGCTTTTAGAGTTTCTGCTTGCATCTTATCTGTAGCCGGTGTCTTACAAATTTTCAGACCTTTTAATGCTAATTCAAACTCATCTCTAAGTATAGGATATCAATGTCTGACTCTTGTTCTAATGCTGTTTAGTTCCTCTCCCGCATATAAACTATCTATATATTTTTGGCATCTATACACTTTCCTTATATTTTCTATAATGACGTTTCCTCCCGCGTCCCTTATATTTTTGCTATACGATTTTATATCCGTAAAGTTGATTCTAATTAGTTTGTATGCTTCGTCTGTCTTTACTATATCCATTTTAGTTTGTACCTCTTTGCACTTTTCATCAATCCATTGTTTTTTAGCTTTCTTGCATTTGCGAATAATTTCCTATTTTATGGCTTTGTATCTTTGTTTTCCTGTTTCATCTATTTTTGTATTTTTGGTTTTCTTCTATGAGATTCATGTTATCCGTTATTATCCATGGTTTCTTATTTTGTCTTTGTGTATACACCAGAATGTCTCTGGCCGCCATGTTTAAGCAGGATTTAATGTTATACCATTCCGTTTCTACTTTCTTAGTAAAAGAAATTTTCCCGATATCTTTCAGTAATTCATTTGACTTTTTTTAAATCTTTCGTGAATATCTTTATCTGTTAGTTTATCAAAGTCAAAGTGCCTTTTCCGTTCGTCTTTTTCAGATTTTTAAATTTAAGAGCGGCCTTCATAATTACGATGTTGTGGTCAGTGTCTATATCGGCTTTTGCGTAGCTTCTACTTCTACTTTTTTGATAGTTATTCAAATATGGTGGAGTGATAAACCTTTATAGTCAAAGTGTGACACTCTCCTTGCGGAATACCCACTAAAACCACTCCCCCTGGCGAGTGCGTTTTTCAAACGGCTCCGCCGCACTGCAGCCTAAAAGGCTTGATCTATCAGTGGATCTATTATATACAAGTGTCCCACCGATTGATCTGAGTCCTGGCACATTTCCCTCGCAAATCCAAGGTTCCTGGATAAGGGCTATATCGCAGTCCCCCATCAGCTAACATGGTGGACGGGTGTGACTCCGTCCAAGTCACAGATTCGATTTTCTTGGCTTTCTTCATCTACCAACGCTGAGTTCCCGAAAGCCCCTTTTCTTGTAGTGCCTTCAAGTTTCTTTATAGTATTCTCCATGTCTGGTGTTTCAGACAATCCCGGGTCTGCTTTACCTCCATGGATACATTTTGGTTACCTGAGGAGTCACCCATTGCTGGTTCCTCCTCTTCAGGTTCAATTTTACTATTTTACTATTATTCATGATTGTTTCCACGAGTATGGGGGGATGTAAATGGTCGCCATGCCAGGTGCCCCCTGTTGGCATGGAAGGCGTGAATAAAACGGGGTGCCGCCCTGTTTCCCGAGTTTTGGACCGAATGAGACTGGTCAACTATCCAGCCACGCATCCCCTGGGCTCGGTCCTACACCACGGGATTTAGGAATTTGTAACCAAGTTGTCTCCTCTTGGCCCGGGCGGCTAAGCCAAGATCCTCACACTCTTTTGCCCGTGGGACATGACCACGAGGGCAGGGAGGACGCTGTATGACGGTGTTCCAAAATTGCCCTACCGGCTTCGTTTACCTCAGTGCAAGCCTATTAGCCACGAAACTACAGCTTGGGTTGAGGGGTTTGGTCCGCGGGATCGTTTTCACTTGGCTAGGGAGAGAATTTTATCTCAAATCAGCACGGTATCTTGCTCTCCACCATGTTGTGGGTTTCATGCCACTCAGGTCACTAAGTTACTGAAAGAGATAAGCTTATCACGATCCTTCCTAGAGTAGATAGCCAACCCCTTGGCCATATATCCTGGGATTTCTTTGTTTTCCGCCACCTGGAGACGCGTTCAATGGGTAACGAACCACATTTTTGATTTCTAAACCATTGTCTAACAAGAATGTAATCTATTGAATATCTTCTTATTTCTCCCGCCATCTTCCACGTGTATCATCTCTAGCATGATGTTGAAATAATGTGTTTGTGGTGATTAAATTATTTTTGTCGCAAAATTCTACCAGCCTAGTTTCCCTGTCATTTCCCGTGTCTAAGCCAAGTAAACCTACTACCGCTCCTTCCCTAGCCGCACCTATCACTGCATTAAGATCCCCCGTAATTATTAAATTTTTGTCCTTTTACGTATCTTAGTATGTCCTCGATATCTTTGTAGATCGTCTCTATCTCATTTTCACTGTAGTTAGAGGCGTGGAGCTTGATTTGTTTTGTCTGACGTTCTGCCGCCATTTTTGGTGGCAGCATTTTTATAGGAACGAAGATTGTAATTGTGAAGAATGTAATTGTAATATAAATCAGTAAGGGAATGGTAGGGAAAGCTAGGGATGGATTTAGGCTAGAGATAGAATAAATTACTTAGACCAGGGAGAACGAATTTGCAAATTTATAGAGCAGGCAAAATAACTAGATTCACTATTAAAATATTTTGCGAATGCTTAGAAATTTGAATCCATTTTTAATATTAGTTAGCTAGTTTTAAGACGACCCTTCAAGTCGCACCGGTAACCAGAGCTGGCGACTGCTATCCGGTATTACGGGTCCTTCCCCTTTTACTTTCGCGTGTGTCTTGTTGAACGGACACACTCCAACGCTTGGGATTCCATTATTCAAACCCTATTTTTAGCTTTTGTTTTAGTTTGTTAGATTTTTATTTAGGATCGATTAATTTTCAAGTCAGACTAGATCTGAAGCACGTTTATATTTTTGTGTTTAAACCCAATGTAGTACCTTCGGATGGACGTGGCCGCAAGAATAGCGGCGCTTATTCAAATTATAATGTAGTTAAAGGTGGGCATGTAAACTTGTATTATTACTGTATTTATCGGTTTAGATTCTAATCTAACCATGAGTAAGTACTCTTTCGTTCTTTTGTTAAGTAGTTTTCTACACGTCTTTTTTCGCATAACTATCCCCACACCCGATTTCCTTCCTCTGACCCTGTATGAATTACTCCGCCTCTGGTCACCGAACTTCGCTGATCCCTCCTATTTCTAATGCAAACCTATCCATCTCAATTTTCAAGTTTTCTAGCTTACTTACTTGCTGAATACTTGTGACATTCCACGAGATCGGATTAGCAGAATGTTCACGACTCTTTCTTTATACTTTCGGACCACATCTCCCGAAGTAGTCCCCTGCCGGAGATCCGAATGAGGAGTTATTTTAACTCCGGAATTTTTTACCCTAGAAGGTGCCATCATCTTTAATAAGAATTTATGCACGCTGTGTACTTGGGTGGTGCTTTCTCGCTGCCTTTCACATCGCACTAGTGTCTTAGAATGTCATACCGACACCTATGCTCTCTGCCACTCTAAATACCGAAAACGCTGCTGCCCTCTTTCGGGGATGTCTTAGTCTGGTTCCTCACTAAAGACCCCACTAATTTGGTTAAACCTATAGTTCGGCTGTTTAGCTCACTGAAACGCGCAAGCCATTCTACCCGTTCTAGTAATTTAGAATTTCTGCGAGCCCGTTCAGAATGGTTCATCATTTGCATAGAACTTCAAAAATAACCGTTACAAGAAAATTTAGTTTGCGGATATTGGTTAGTAGTACATGACGTATAATGGATGGACACTACTTTTGAAACACCCAGTATAAATTAACCAAACCTACCTATAATATATGCATTTCCGATACTTCAAACAAATTAGTTGTACTGTTCAGTACAAAATAACTAATTAATTAGTTCCACATTTAATCATAATTAAATATGTCAGCAAACTCCGTTATGTCGAATTGAGCAATCTAAATAAAATGGACGCCCGGAAGTTCTTTTATTACCTCTAGATAAAATGTAGTTAAAATTACTTGAAGTTTTAGAAACATTTGGACACTTCATCAAAAATTCCAATCTAATGACGTTCCTCAAAGCGGCTATTTCAATTTTGTGGAAGCCTGAACTAATAAGTAATCAGATATAGATATATAATTTATAATCAACGTTGAAACACCTGACACCATGCCATAAAACCCTTAGAGCCAACCACACATCGCAACAAAGCGCAATCATAAAAGATCAAAGATGGTTTCTTGGTTCGTCCTAATGATATGTGGTAATGATGAGGTAATTAATTTTGATGAAGACAGCTTAAAGTGGATAGAATAATACTTACTGGGACGCAATTTACTCTTAAGAATCTCTCCACCAATAAGGGAATAGTTTTAAGTCACATTCGCGTTTTCAACTTGGGTGGCCTCCGTTTTGTTTTACTTGTTTCAATGCCGCCTTTTATAAATCGTATACAAGCCGAATTAGCCGGTTCTGTAGAAGCTGACTATCTCCTACTTATCATCTCGCTTCCATAGGTATAATTATGCGATCGTACATTCCTAACCGAAAACATACTAAAACTATTTTATGATAGGATTATTTTATGCTGGAATTTAAATAGTGGTATAAAGAAACGGTTAATGCGTTAAATTAGGCATTATAATTGGCAAAAGTTGTAGGCAATTTATGGGTATTTTTTAAATGAAGTTGTACCGTGTTGTTTGTAAAAATTAAGATTGAGATCTTGATCATTAGTGTTTAATTACAGCCCACGAAAATTTAATTCAATTAAGAAAGAAAGAATCCGAACGCACACTTGAATTTTTCTGGAATCTAAATTAGATTTTAATAGCACCAAGTTGGTTTAATTATGCCTAACGTAATAATAAGGTGCAATTAAACTAAGATGGAATACCTTGCATTTCCTTTTTTAAAACGAGATCTGCCTATTAGCAAAGTCGTAAAATACTTTAGAAGAAGTGGTTTGTTTTCCTTTTTCTAAGAATTAGGAAATTTAATGTTTTCCAGTCGCAGTTTTGGAACTGCTTCCTTTATTGAAAGCACAATTTTGGATGTAACGATAAAGCTAGAAAGAGAAGACCTTCAGTTTACATTATGCATGCTACTGTATTTGTCCATTTTGGATTTGGTTATCAGGCTGATCTTTTTAGGTAGAGAATCGTTTACACGTTTGTTACGTGCAGTTTTCTTAACCAAATTTATTGTTTCCTGCGCTTGTTGAGTTTGTTATCAAAACTAATTTCCACTCCGCTTTAATTCATTGTCTATGTAGGCTTCATAATGGATCGCTATCTCACCTGGCAGGTGTAGCGAATCCATGTTTAGAACGGCATTCCGTTTGTAGTTATCAAACGAGGAATGCGAGTGCTCTGTTTATGCTATATAATCTTTGTGCGTGTGGTGTTTTGGATTTTTAGCAACTTCTTGGGAGGATCTATGGTTATACAAGAGTAGTTAGAGGTGCTTGTCTACTTCCGTTTGCAAAACTTTTCTGCACGACTCTGATCTACTGCGATAAGGCCATACAACCGGCATGCTCCTTCTCCTTTATTCTTTTTTCCGGCTTACCTGCCTTGATTTACCTATTCTTTATACTTGGCCTCCCATCCGTCATTCTCTGGAAAAAGTAATAGTCGCCTGGCTGTTTATAGAACCGAGTATTGTGTGGCTGCGATAAAAAGTGCATAATACATTTGGATCCTGCTACCAGGCAAAATCTCAGAGAAATGTAAAGTCGTTATCTCCTACAACTGTCTATCGAAACATTATTTCTTTTGTTCTGTTTTCTGCACGTGTAAAAGTGGCTCAAGCTTTACTCTGTTTTAGTCATCCAAGATAGACACGCTCCCCTAAATAAATGGAAAATACGTGCAAGCGGCTCCGAATCGACCAGAAAGTTAGTCCTCGTAATTGATGTGCGAAGACAAGTACCAAATAGTCACTTGCAGCTCCAAAAGTCATCTAGTACATGCTACGTACAAGCTTACGCTAATTAAATCATACACTCCACACAATCAGTGATTATTATCATGGTTCAACACACATTTATTCATCGCATCACATCGCCGGTGATTGTTCTCCCGACTTGAAAATTACACCGTCGGTGGTTGTTATACCGGCGGCACAACATTGTTCCATCACTATACAGTCACTGAATGATACCCTGGTGGCAACCCAATTATTCTATTCTTCTGCACGGTTAGTAATTACATTACATACTCGCTTTCACCTGAAAAACAGAGCACCACCACAACGACGTCGTCACAAAGCCAGGGTTCGTCAGCGGATCTACATCGTTCAGACGTACTGTAATCTAACTTTATATTTATTTTGTTTAGTTGTTTCAATTTCTATAGATGATATAGGGTGGAGTAACTTATATAAAGATGTTGATTAGGGTGTTACGAGATAAGTACAGAACCACCTTAATTTCTCTCTGAAATTAACCATAGATGTAGCTTATCCGTATTAACAATAAATACTTCTGGAGACTTCTGGACCAACTCTAACTTCAGCGGAATAACAGGGGGTCTTTATAAATACAGAAATGTCAGGCGCCACTAGACTCAAAGATTTAACATGAGCAAAACAGCGTGACTAAAGAGAGTGTAGAAACTTTAGCAACGATTATACGCACGTAAAACACACAGGCTAAGATTGTTAAGTTATGCAATATTATCTCAGGTAGAAAAAGTAGTTATACTTTAAATATCAAATAGATCATAGGTTGCATCTGAATACGAAATATGCATTTATATCAAATTTAATCATAAGGTTACTTTTTTAATAAATTGTTACGTTATTAATTTAATAAAAGGTCTGAAGAGGAAATATATTATATCTATTAAATTAAGGATTATTCTCTTGTTGTTACAGGTATTTACAGTTTTAATTTAAATTTTTTTTAAGTAATGTTAACTAAAGATGGAATTTATGTTAAGCTACATTAAAAATGTCAATTAATGTAATCAATAAAAGTTTTTTTATCACATCATATTCAGATCCTAGTACGATGAACAAATAGTCATTTGTGGATTTTAAATGATGTTAATTATTCCTTATAGCATAAAATTTTCAAATAGACACATGAGATCTTAAAATAGATTTCAAATAAATTATACTACTTTTACTTTTTAAATCAAGTGGGAAACTGATCGTCGCTTACATTTCTTGTAGAAAATAAACATTGACTTAATTCTGAGTAATAAAGCGTACATGATTGTTTTTGTAATTGAAAAAGTTCTAACTATGGTGGAGGTTTTAATTACATTATTTTGCGGAATACAATATTTTATATAAATAATTAAAAGGTATGACTTACTGAGGACGACTGCCTTAATTCATAATAACAACAAAAAAATATGTTGTTAAGCTATACAATTTATCTTGATCAACAACGTCTTCTTGTGATTGGAATATTTCAACAAGGCATCTACTTGTACAGCGGTAGTGTGGGCAACAATTGAAATGGAATTTACATCGAACCATCAATATCCGAGTGTTTTTTTAATTAAAGACGGTTGAATCCATTATATTGTGGTATCTAACAGTTTCACAGTAGTCGCTTCGACACAATTTTTAAGCTTGCATTAAAGGTAATCCATAAATTAAATAAACGCGAAGATGGTATCATGATAGTTGTGTAATAATAATTAAGATCAATTAAATATATATTAGACTGATAGATTTCACAAACAATATCGTCCTATTTTCAATATCGTAGACAGGATTCCGAAAAAACTATTTTTAAAGACTATGCGGAGGTCGCATTTCAACATGTTAATCAAGGTAGACATGTTTCTCACATGATAGTTGCAATACGACTGGCTGTTTACAGGAAAAGCCATCTATACTACAGCGAGCGTTCAAAAATTGGTTTTACAAATCTAAGGAAAAGAACTAACGAATGTTAATTTAAACATTTGGATATGCAGACAAAATTTGTTTTTAATAATTAAAACCTAACACTTGCCATATATATGGTGATTTACTAACAATCATCAAATTTAATGTTTTTTAAACTGCTTAATTACATTAATAAAATGTAAATGCTTCAGTACCACAGTGAGCCGTAGAAGTGCCAGCTTCGCCACCGTCGCCGACAGTCACTTCTCGAGTGCCTTGATCTTCTTTTGATTAATAATAATTATTTATTAGTGCACAACAATATTTTCTCAGGTTAGGTTTGTATGACTATATTTATTTTAAAAAGACTCCACGTCTATTTCCTGATTATTATTGTTATGCTCATTAACACGTCCTCATGTTAATCCAGTATTCACATTAACGCTAGTTCTAGTTTATGCTTATTAACAGGCATTCGTGTCAATCCTGTATTCATATTGTATTTGCCTTAACTAACTTAAGGTTAGTTCTCGTTTGTGCTTATTGAAAAGTGTTAATCCTATATTCATATTATACATGACTTTGTTAACGTAGTGTTTGTTCTGGTTTATTCATATTGCATTTGTCCTCAACTAACTTAATGCGTTGATATCTTTCTGTTTATAAGGATAAACGACAGTTTGTTCTTGTTTGTGCTCATTAACACACCCTTGTGTTAACACTGTAAATATTCATATTTGCATTCATCATCATTAGGTGTTCAGTCCTGGAAATGGTTAGACGCGTACCTCCGTTGTTTCCTATTCTGAGTTAACCTACATGGTTCCCTGAAATTCCACGGTCTACATCTTTCACTATCTGTGTGCAATAGTCTGATCTAGGTCTACCTTTATCACTTCTTTTCTTATCTCTGCTTGTAATATGTTCCGCACTATTTTCCATTTGCCTTTTTTTGTTTTCCACAGATATCTTTCTTCCCCTACTATTTCTAAAACTTTTTTGTTATTAACTTTGTCTTTCCATGCTATCATCATCATCCATTTCAAGCACCACATTTTAAAAGGCTTTAACCTTTTCCGGTCTGCTTCTCCTACTGTTCGTTTCTATTTGATAGCCACACAGTACTGCGCTTTCAACAATTCTTTCCTTGTTTCTATGCTTGTTGTTTTCCAAGATAGCTGCTGCTTGTTAGATATAGCTCGGTTCCCCTTTTATTGTTTTCTAAATATATATATATTTATATATTAATACTTGGCTTATAGCCGTGATTTTGAGCGTTGCTTCCTGTCTATATCTGACATAAGTCAAAAACTTGACAATTTCAGATATGATTGACAAAAATGCTAAACGTAATTGAAAGTTAGGTTTATATATGGTACTGTACACGATTTAGATTTGTAAATTTCCCAATTATAGCCATCGGCCTCGGTAGCGTAATTGGTAAACGCACAGTTCCGGCAAAACTGAGATGCAGGTTCAAATCCTGTCCAAGGCCTTATATTTTCCTTCTTTCAATTACTAGCTCGATTTGAAATGATCATTTGGGCTTTACTTAAAAAGTCTAAGTTATTATTTCATCTTATTAATTTCAATGCGTGAGTATTTATCAACTTACCTTGTGTAAAAAACTACTTATAATATTTATATATTAATACTTGGCTTATAGCCGTGATTTTGAGTGTTGCTTCCTGTCTATATCTGACATAAGTCAAAAACTTGACAATTTCAGATATGATTGACAAAAATGCTAAACGTAATTGAAAGTTAGGTTTATATATGGTACTGTACACGATTTAGATTTGTAAATTTCCCAATTATAGCCATCGGCCTCGGTAGCGTAATTGGATAACGCACAGTTCCGGCAAAACTGAGATGCAGGTTCAAATCCTGTCCAAGGCCTTATATTTTCCTTCTTTCAATTACTAGCTCGATTTGAAATGATCATTTGGGCTTTACTTAAAAAGTCTAAGTTATTATTTCATCTTATTAATTTCAATACGTGAGTATTTATCAACTTACCTTGTGTAAAAAACTACTTATAATATATACATATATATATATACATATATATATATATACATATATATATATATATATATATATATATATATATATATATATATATATATATATTATATATATACCCTATTTTACCGATATTCAGTGATATGTGAACGAGGTTAAGCAACTTGCGGCTACCAAGATCCCCCATTACGTAACCGTTCGCCGAATTAATAGGTTTTTTTTATAAATCCTCTTGCAGAATCTACCTTAAATGGGAATATTGCAAAACCAACGCGTATAGTTGTTTATAATAATCATCGGGTTTAAGAGCAATTATTTTTTGTTATTAGGTTTTCCGTTTTGGAACTGGTTGGACACGAACCTCCATTGTTTTCTATTCTGAGCCAACTTACAAATTTCCCTGAAATTCCCATAGCCTAGATACGGCTCGGTTCCCCTTATATTGTTTTCTATTTATACACCCTATTCACCGATGCTCAGTGAAATGCAAAGGGGAGCGACTCCGCGGTGTAGTTGGTATGCGTATGACTACTATGCCCAAGGTCCCGGGTTCAAATCCCGACACGGTCCGATTGAAAAATGTTAGGTGAGCATTTTTCATAAAAATACGCCCTCGTTCAAATGAATGATAAAATGGAGGTTCCGTGTGTGAGTGTTGTCACGCACGTTAAAGATCCCTACCTTGTTTGCAACAGCAAGGGTTCGACAAAATTCCAAAATTTACAGGTAAAAAAATTCGCTTCCTGACCAATGTAGTACCTTCGGATGGAGCATTGGAGAAACAAATGTAGGGTATGTAAATGGGGTTAAGCAACCCGCGGCTACCAAAATCTCCCAATACTTAGGCATTTGCCGAATTAGTAGTTTTCCAGTAGATCCTTTCGCACATTCAACATTAGTTGAGAATATTGCAAAACCAACACCTGCAGTTGAGTAATCCTCAGGTTCAAGAACAATTATTGTTTTCGTTATTAGGTTTTTCGCCTTGGAACTGGTCGGTCGCATTCCGAGCTAGCCTACACATTTCCCTGAAATTTCCAGGGCCTACATTTTTGACAACTGTTCCTTCATGTCTTAGTATGTAACCTATGATCCTATTCCTCCTGTTTTTACTGTTTTCCACATATGTCTTTCTTCCCTACCATTTCTAGAACTTTGTACTTAACTTTGTCTTTTCATGATATCTTCATCATACGTCTGTAGCATCACATTTCAAAGGTTTCTATCTTTTTCCTGTTTGATTCTCCTACAGTCTAAGTTTCACAGCCGTACAATGCCGTGGTCCGCACATATACTTTCAGCAATCTTTTCCTTGTTTCAATGTTTGTCGTCTTTGAACATAGTAGTTGCTTTCTCATGTTAAATGCAGTGCAAACTTGTGCTAATCTTTGTTTTATATCTTTTGCACTTTTTCCTTCCTACGTAGCAGAAATCCTTAACCTCTTGTAAGTTCCCATTTTCTATCTGTATTCTTGTTTTTGACTTATTTTCGCATTCTTTACCTACTACTAGTACTTTAGTTTTATTTTTGTTAATTTTCATGCCATACGTCTCTGTTGGAACTGTTTTCATTCCCTGAAAAGCTGCTTTTAACTCTTCCTTGCTAGATTCTAGTACCGCTATATCATCTGCAAATCTATGCAATCTTATGTTCTTGCATAATATTCTAAATGTCTTCCTGCATTTGAGAGTTTTCATTGCCTTTTCGATGTTCAATTTAAAAATTACCGTTGATAGAGCACTCCCTGTCCCACCCCTTTCCTAATATTTACTTTTCAACGTTTCTGCTCTAATTTTATTACCGCTGCTTGTTCTTTGTATAAGCTTTGAACTATCCGTCTATCCCTAAAGTTTATTCCAATCTTTTAGAGTATTTCGAACGTTTTTTCCATTTTACATTGTCGAATGGTTTTTCCAGATCTACAAACCTTATATACATGCCCTCTTCTATTTCTATTGTCTTCCCCATTATCATCTTCAGAGTTAAAATAGCCTCACGTGTGCCCCTGTTTTGCCTAAACCCAAATTGATCTTCTGCTAGTATTTTCCAGTTTGCGTTTCTATTTATCTTTGTACAATTCTAGTTAATATTTTTGACACATGCGCTGTCAAACTTATTGTTCAAGAGTTTTCACATTTACCTGCACCTTTCTTTTTCGGTAGTGATACGTTTGAAATCTTTGGGTATATTGCCTGACCCATACATATAGCTTTCGAGTTAGAAGCGGCGTTCTGTTCTTGCTTGTCCGGCGAATTTTAACGTTTCTGCTTGCACCATATCTATACCCGGTGCTTTACCATTATGTGCCTTACCAGCATGTTTCTTTCAAACATAAAATTATTTCTAACAAATACTTACGTGCTTAATTATAAAACAAATGTTCCTTACCTTATTTAAATTTACAGAACTAAATTTATTCCTTTGTGGATGGTTTACCTGGTTATGGTTTTCACGCTTGTATGGTTTGTTTTGGCCAAAAAATCCTCGATAGATAATCTATTAAAAAGGTGAGAGTGTTTCGAACACTGAACACCAACTTTCGTGGTAAAGATCCTCACAGAAACGCGAAATTATGACTGAATTATTACATTGTCGATCGCGTAAATCGACATGAATCAAATTACTAAATGAATTTAATCATTAAATGAATGGAATAGCGATTGCTCCTGCTTATATACCTTTATCTAATTACGTCATGGTTCTCTTGAGTTTTCTAGATTTTACGAGATTCCATTTCAAGGATCACACACCTACCTGGAAATTCCTCATTAGCGTCGTATCGCATGATTGATTTATAATAGTGCCGGGCGCCGTTCGTCTTTGTCCAACACTACCAGGTTAATGGTCGTCTCGCACTCTTTTACTAATACGTATGGCTATTTATTGAACTGTGTTCTTATCGATTTTATGGATATTTAATGTTCTTGTGGTTTCTTAGAATAAACGTTTGTTTATTTAATTAGTTTATAGGACAGCGCTTATTAATTTACACATTCTTTCTTGATCCGGAAACTTCAAAAACACGTTTTATTTAAAACGTTATACTGAGGCCAAATTATTTGATTAATTAATAACTGAAATTAATTGGCTTTGTATCTATAATACACTTGAAGCGATCGATTTGCACAAGAGTAATTATTTTTACATGTACGGCTTAACTTTTGTACACACGGCTGTATTATCGATTTAAAATTAGGGCTTTTAAATACACGGGAAGTGTGTTTTGATTGTACGGTAACTTAAAACGTGTTTGTTTATACAAACAATTTTTTATTTTAAGCACGGAAAGTGCATTTTTATAACAAACAAATGGCTTTGTATTTTCCTTAGAGTGATTATTTACAAGCACGGAATTGTGTTTTCGCTTTGCACATTAATGGCTATGTATTTACAATACGCTTATATTTTACAGGGTGGAATAATGAATCTTCAGAAATTTCTTTCTCGGGTTTCGTTTGTTTTTGGTGGGTTTTATTTGTAGGCTTTGAGTTTCAATTACCTCTTGTAAACCCTTTTTACGTCAATATATATATATATATATATATATATATTGCTATGATAATAGGGTCATTTAGGAGTATATAGGATCACTAGGATAATAAGCTTTATATAGACATCGTGAGAGTTTAGAAAACTAGACATTTTACCAAAAAAAAGCGCGAAATTCGACGAAAAAGGCAAATACCACCGCCCTGTATATAAACTATAATTATATTTATATACAAAGAAAGGAACAGTATTCGTAAAGATTCAACTAAATAAACAAACTTGCAAGTCATAAAACCACAAAGACCGAAGCTATAAAACAATACGCGTGAGTAGTTCATCATTATTATACAAAGAATTCTATTTAAACTAGCAGGTTTCTTAATGGGTAAAACAGATAAACGCATATAATTTCGTACATCAATAAATATAAAGCTACGTAACCAAAAAGTATAAAAATCCAACACCTTGGTAATTTAGAAATAATAACAGCTGAGGATAAAGCAAAGTTCAATAAATTTGCTGTACAAACAAAGCGTATGTGATTTAAAAGACTACGGAAGATTTTAAAATTCAAGGAATTTATGCAAATAACCAGAAATTCTACGTGCAATGAAAGCGTCTAGACTTCGTTATACATGGAAAATTCATAGAAATACCCAAACCTGCATGTGAAAATCAAAGTACAAGGCGGTAATCAACGAATTATGCGCTTGACTGACCAATATCAAACAGATAGGCGTTTTCTTTAAATACCACAGGATTTCGTAAACAAGTCAGTTTCACTCAAAAGAAGGCATGATCTACATCACCTGATATAAAATATTTACGCGAAATAATTGCAAGTGATTTTATAACTAATAATTTAAATGTGGTGATAGTGAATGATTAAACATGGTTCGTTGTTTAATCCTCAAAAACGTAAGTTCAAAAAGATTGTTTTAAATAGATTTTAAGATTTATATTAACAAAAGACTCCTTGGAATTTCTGGAGAATCGAACAAGTACATCCAAGTAATTTCTGGATCCAATCCGGAGAAGTTAAATAACTATATCCAAGTAATTTCTTGATCCGACCTGGAGAAGTAGAACAAAGGAATCTAATATCCGGCCTGGAGACGTTCAATAAATATATCCAAATGATTTCTGGATACAACCGAGAGTATGTAAATAAATAAACTGAAGCTGAACTAGTGAATAATTGGAGCAGAAACTGGTCTAAATTAGAGGAACAAGACACTCAAAAAAAGGACAACAGGTTAGCCATTATAAATATTTTGTTGCATTGATGATTTTATTTATGAATATTTAAAAATATTGCATTCACGAAAATTTATGTGAGGGTCAACAAAAATCGTTTTGGCATGCATGATAGTTTACGTAAAAATTTAAGGAAGACTGATGAACGTTTATAGGGCTTCAAGTAATAATAAGGCTGTCTTTTGCTGACTTTTTTGATCAATTAAAGGGAATTCTAATTTTTGGGAAAAATTAATTCAATTATATAAAAGAGGTTCTATTCAATAACATTATAGACGTTTTGTACATTGTATATATTGAGAACATTATATAAATTGTGGTTAATTGTGTTTAGCTCAAAATACATAGGAAGTAGAGATAAAAAGGGAGATTAATAATTCTTTGTTGTCGTATGGTCGCAAGCTACGTGCGTGGTTAAAACTGAACTAGACGAGGCATTACAATTAAAATTGATTTTTTTTGAGATAAAAAGGGGACACCGGGTCATTGTAGCGATATCATAGCTATATATATATATATATATATATATATATATATATATATAAATATACACAGTAAATGATATTAGTAATTATAGACCTATTTCTATTCTCTCTGCACCAGCAAAAATTTTTGAACATATTCTGTATACAAAAATCTTCAGTAATATCCATTTAGCATTAAATACTAATCAGCACGGTTTTATTCCTAAAAGATCAATACAAACGAACTTAACTGTTTTTGTTGACTATGTGAGTGAGGTTCTGGACAAAAGGGGACAGGTTGATGTTATATACACGGACTTTGCCAAAGCATTTGATAGGGTTAGTCATGACGTACTATTAAAAAAACTTGCAGCATTTGGTTTTTCGAAACCTATGCTTGAATTTTTTAAGTCTTATTTGAAGAATAGAAAATCATACGTCTGTTATAAAAATTATATATCAACTGCATTTCGCATGATAACGGGGGTTCCTCAAGGGAGTAACTTAGGGCCATTAATGTTCTTGATCTTCATCAATGATCTTCTAGATGTATTACAAAATTGCCAGTGTTTGTTGTTTGCGGATGACTTAAAGTTATTTATGGAAATAAAGAATATACACAATTGTCAATCATTGCAGTCAGAACTTAGTAAGGTACAAGACTGGTGCAAAGATAATAAATTGCAACTAAACATTAATAAATGTATTAAGATGAGTTATTCACTGAAGTTGAATAAAATTCAGTATACTTACAAATTGATAAATGATAACTTAAGAGAAGTCGATAACATCAAAGATTTAGGAGTTGTATTTACTAGTAACTTGGGTTTTGAAACGCACATTAAAATGCTGTGTGCATCTTCATATAGAATGTTGGGATTTGTAATCCGCAATACGCGTCAATTTCAAGATATAAAATGCATCAGAGTATTATATGATACACTGGTAAGATCAAAATTAGAGTTTGCAACTACAGTCAGGGATCCTGGCACACGTAAGCATTCGCAAATGATAGAGACTGTACAGAATAAGTTTATCTCGTATATCTACTACAAAAAATATGGGAAGTTTATTGGGTTCCAATCATATGTGGAAGCTAGATTATTGTTAAATATTATGAAATTAGAGCGGCGTAGGATAGCGATCGCACTCACGTTTTTGTTCAAAATAATTTATAATTATATTGACTGTCGAGTTGCAGTATGTAAAATTGGTTTTTATGCACCTCTCCACTTTGGTGGAAGAAGAGATCTCTTATATATTCCATACTATCGTACCCAACTAAGGCAGAACTCACCATTTATAAAAACATTGTCGATTTATAATAACATTTCTAAACAAGCCAATATACCATTGTTTGGAAATACCTTACAGAGCTTTAAAAGAAACTTGTGTAAAATTATTATATAAAATGTAATACCCGCATATTTACGCATAAACAACACACCCTCATCCATCCACACACCAACACATACACCCACACACAACACAGAATTATAGCATAAAATGAATTTACTGTCTAGTTATATCAAACATGTTCATTTAAAATTTGTAATGCATTCTCATCAATATGTGAGGAAGAAAATGTCTTACTTTAACATTTTTCTTTTTTGTTACTTTATTTTTAGTGGAAATATGTAATTAGGTTTAGACCTGTATATTTCCAACATACAATAAATAAATAAATAAATAAATAAATATTGACGTGTTGAGGGGTTACGAGAAGTCATTGAAACCCAACTACAAATAAATCCCACCAAAATATAAAAGAATCCTGAAAAACAGAAATTTCAGTAAATTCAAGATTCGCCCTTTATAATACAAGCGTACTTTTATTCATTGATGTACAAGCAAAAATTCAGTTGCGCGTGTATAAATAGTCACCCTGTATGATATAAGCGTATAGTAAATACATAGCAGATAATGTAAGCGGCATAGTAATAATAAATCGTTGAGATAACTTTAAACGCATTCAATGCAAACACAAATAAATCATTTTAAGATAAATACAAAGCCATTTATTTTCACTTATTAATTATGAATACATTTTTGTTAAAAATGCTCTTCATTTGCTGTAAATAGCATAGAATAGTAAACTTTACGCATTTAGCATAAAAACTACAATCAATGTTGCATTTGAAACCCTAATTTTAATCTTAAAACACGTTTCACCGTGAAAGCAAATATTTGGTATAAAAAAATGCAACCATTTGCATTAAAAAGCAATTAAAGTTTAAATAAATTAGCTTGTGTATTACATAAATTCAATTTAAATATAACATGTTTACGTTTTTTATAGAACAATTGAGAGGAATTACGTCAAATTTGTATGAACTACGTAATAAAGAAACGTTTATTCCAAAAAGCGACCGGAACACTAAATACCCAGAAGATGTAATAGAAATTGAATAAGAAATATAAATTACCTTTCGCATTCACTGTTGGAGTGTAGCGATGCTACACAATAACCTTGGCTGTTAGACAAAGACAAAACAGCGCGCGTCACTAATAAGTGGAAGAGATTGCGAGGTAATAAAAAGCCGCGATTTTAGACGCTGACGGGTTTTTCTGGGAACCTATATCGTGATCTTCCAAACTGTAGTAGTACATTTGAGACATGGATAGTTTTGTATATATAAGGAAGCGTTTATTAATAATTTCATTCATAAATTCAATTGCAAAATATTCATTTAAGTCGCGAGCTGTTGGTTTGGGCGGATGATATTTGAAATATGATAACTTGATAATTGCGATGCTGCAATGAATGGAGGGGTGATGTTTTAAACGTAACCTACAGAAATATAAAAATAGATAAATGCAATTATTTGATCTTGTAATGTCCAATTAAGATGGGAAATGCTATTTAAAATTCTATTGATTAATCAAACCGAAGATGCACATTGGTTTCTAAATGGAGATGTAAATGATAAGAAAATCTGGTAAGCTGATTTCGACATCAATTTAAAACGGCAAGATATTTAATTACGAGCTGGATAAAAACGCTTTGTGGATTTTTGCAAGTATAATTTTTTTGTGACTGATATTTGAATTTTGTCATTTAGTTTAGGATAGTTTAAGATAGTCCAAATAATTTTTTGTAAGGGGGCTTTTCTAGGAAAGTTTGTGTTCGGAGTTTGAAACACTATGACCCTTTTAGTAGATTATCTATTAAGGTTTTTTAGGCCAAAACAGGCCTTACAAGCGTAGAAATAATCATAAGCAGATATACCATCCATAAGAGAGGAGGTTTTGTAAATTTAAAATAAGGTAAAGAACATTTTTTTGTAATTAAGTAAATAAATGCTTGTTGGAAATGGTTTGGTGCTTGAAGGAAACATGCTGTCAATGTTCTATCTGCTTTTCTATGAGAGAAAATATTTGATGTATAAATGCTTTGTGATATTGCTGTGTTTGATTTCGTTTTTGGAAATTCTCACATTTCCGTTTTCTATTGCTTTAGTATTCCGTAATACTTTTGCGAATGTACTTATTATATTTTATTACATTTATAGGTATTCTATTGTGCTACTATCCCCGCCCCCCATTCTACAGTTATCTCGTAAAGAACCCCTTCCTTCACCAACGAACGTTTTGTAAATAAATTACGGCGTGCCCCTGGTCGCGTTTTAGTAATTATGACAAAAAAAAAATTTTTTTATATTCATTCACGACAAAAATATAACATTAAGTTCACACAGCACGAGTTTACCTTCACCAAATCAGATGTACGAGACTGCCGGACCTCCCATATTTGCTCTTCTTACTTTAATACATAAGGTTATAGCATTTGTATATAATAACGAACTCTTAGTCTACCAAGCTGATCAATCAATTCATACACATTATCAGCAAATTTCTTATGAATTATAAATGGACCATCATAAAGAAAAGATAACTTCGCGCAAATTTGTTTCCGTGCGTCTGTAACTCTCAATCGTTTTGCCACTACTAAATCTTCCTTTTAATCTTGTTGTTCTCTCCATAAATGTATTTCGCCAGTCTGTCATTCATTCTTTGTTTAGTTTTTTTGTAACAGTAGCGTTATAGCCACCTCTTCACTTTCTTGTTTCCGCAGTCTTCCTGCATGATACGTTGCATTAGTGTGATAGGAGCAACTTCTGTAACAGTGTTTTATCCGCGTAATTTGAATATTTCAGTCACAATTCATTAAATAACACTCTTTTCAATTTCTGAAATGCCGCCTCACGCTTTCTGTCCACTTCCACTTTTCTTTTTTTCCCTAGTCGCTCTGTCAAAGAAACACACAACTCTGAGTGCTTTGGAATAAATCTATTGTAATCATTTAGCAACCCTAAAAAACCAATTTTTCGGTTGCCAAACTAGGAAGGTGTGTTTTTGCAGTTCTTTTGAAAACTCGTAATTCAGAGCTTGAACAGACCTCATACTTGACTAGTGTTAATTTCTTAGATTCTCCACTTGTTCTCAAGTAAGTTTTGTACGTGATGTATTCTTGAAAGAGTTTAAAGAACTATATTCCATTGTGGCAAAGACAAGATCAGCTTTTTAACACTCGAGAAAAATTACAAGTGTATATTTAAATTTTCTGAACGGTAAATCTCCTCACTTTTTAGCAAAGGTTTACCCCGGATCCGATTTAAGAAGGTAGAACTCTTGGTTCATATCTGTCATTTATTTAAACGAATACATTGTTGCTTTCTTCGAGGAGAGCGATAACTTCAATATTTAGCTTTATAAAGGAAATCTTTCAAGATGAAATTCGCGTTCGAAAATAAGAGTTCAAATTATATACGTTTCCGAATCTTATCCGAAGGTCTTGCAGTTGATCGAACACTTAGAAAGGTCAAAATATCCACTCGTACATCTATTGTGAAGTAAATTAGAAGATTTAAAATCGTCGTTAGAGTGGCAAAGTCAGGGATTTCCCTTTGGAAGACTGAACGCATTCTATCGAGCGATAATGGCGAGATTAATCTCGAGTTGAAAAGTATGCTAATGAGTGATGCAGAGAAGAGCTTGAATAAATTAGTCTTTCTAATGAAACGAACTAAGTCTACCAACACATTGGTACACTATTTTGTCTCTTTATAGATATTGCGACGCCGTCGCTCAAAAAAGATTTCTTAGTCGTAAGCTTATCTAAAATTCAGTTCTTTAAGAATTTCCCGCAAGATGAGCTTATTGATGGATATTTACTTTTATCAACAACTCTTAGCTGCAGCAATAAATGGACATTCCTGATGTTCTTAAGGATTTATTCGCAACTAAATACATTCATCTAAATTTTGCAAAAGTGGCAATTCAAAGTTTAGAGTCCCGTTAATAGTGTTGATGCGGAGCGTCTTTTCAGCACTTACAACATTGCCATCACGGACAGAAGAACCGGGCTGTTGGAAGGAAATGTAGAAAGGACAACAATGCTGACCTTCGACTAACAGGCTATCTTGTACATATATTATACTTGGGTTAAATGTATAAATGTTGCGTCAATATTTTTTATAAAGTGAGAATTTCTTTTATTTTACAATTTTATTATTTTGTTGCTGACTTGAAAATTTGTTTCTGGTCTTAGCGAATAAATGCGAAATTTTGGAATTTTCCTTTTACAAAATTTGATTGTGTTTTTTGTTGAGAAAATTACGTATTTCTACTCATCATTAATAATATAACCTAATATATAACTTTACTCTTAAAGAATTCATTTTCAAACATTCAATTTTAATTCTTTTTCATCTAAGTTTGGTATCACCCTTTTTAGGTGTTCAAGATGTTCCGCCTCCGTTCTAGAAAAGATTAATACGTGCGCGCGTATGCACTCATGCTTGTGTATCTAGTTTACGTATTGCGTGCGTGCGTGTTTGAATGTCCGAGTGCATCCGCGCATGTCTGCGTGTGGGCGTTTATGCGTGCATGCGGGCGTGCGTTCTCGCGTGAATACGTGTGCGTTTGCGTAGATAGATGACTGCGTGCGTGCGTGTGGTATAGACTAAGACATTTCTCTAAACAATCGATGAATTCTGACTAAAACGAGTTAAGATGTTAAATATATCATGAAATTTGTAGCCTACTGATTTATGAAACAAGCTATAATTTGAAAACTTTTTATGTATAGTTTTTGGCTTTTGGGATATCTAGCAGGTAATCCACAGAAAATTCAGTGAATCACTCCGTTAAAAATCCTGTACCAGTAAAATAACGAAAACCTCGACTGTACGAACAAAAAGTTCTTCTGCTGACTAACTCAGTCGGGCTGGTGGTGTAAGTGTTTGGCGATGGTTCCAAATGATTACCGGGTTTAAAATGTGGTCTTGATTGGGAAATACCTTGGGCACCACCTAATCTTGCAGGTATGCTGGGGAAAAAGTCAGAGAATGACTAACAAGACGGTGCCAAAATATTGTGCTCAGGAGAGTGACTATGGCTTAAAATATCCCTGAAAATTCATTAAAACCACAATTTTTTAAATCTAAAACAAACCTAAACACATATATTTATTTATGACAGCTATCTGCAAGATAAATTTCTGATAGTAAAGGTTAAATAAGACCTGAGATATTCCATCAGGCTTTTTAAAAATCACAACACAATTTATTAGTGCAAAAACGGTGACTATACCGTTTACAACAATGGAAAACCAAAGATACACAGTATTTATGCAATTGGATAAAACATTTTTAAATCTATAGTATACACATTTTTATCACAGTTACACAGTTATACAAAATATTAAAAGTCCAGTAAGTCGTATATCTACTAACTAAAAACTTAGTCTATACACAGACGCACTAGTAAGTATGTTTAATTCATATATTCAAAGATACATTCAAGTACAAACCTCCATTCCAGTATAGTTTCACCATCTGATTATTTAAATTTTATACCTGCAATCGTGTGAGTGATTATTGCTCCATTTAAGCTTTGGACTTCCGGTTATCTCAATCTAACTCCAATTCACGGGTTGAATGTTTTGGAACTCGTAAACCCGTAATAAAATTATCTGAGCCGCTTGGTAGAGAATTATTCAAACATATGGCTTAGCTCGCGACCCTCTGATCAGGGTACTTGCTCTACCGAAGCGGCCTGTTGAGCATTTGGATGTTAGAAACGGAATCTTGCTTTGCAGAATAAAACTACTCTTTTAAAACCACGCGAGGCATTCTCGGCAAACTTCGGACGGGTGAATGAAGCTTGGACCTCCTTCATGTCGCTTTCCCTATCTAACCTTTCGCTCTTTAAGTTTTACGTATTGCGGATGTAAAATCAAATTTTCTGGTTTTTGATTAATCTGAGTTAGCACAAAACTGTATGTGACCTGTCTTTGTTCTCAGATGATGAGATCATCTTGACGCCACATTCTACTTAATAGACAAAACAAAATCTGGTTGTATGATGACATCAACTCTAACCTTTTTAAAAACTGACATGAAATTTATAGCCTTTGATTATGGGTCAAATATGATGCAAAATAATTTTCTCTTAGATTAGAATTTATAGGAGCCTGAAACGTATGTTTCCTAAAAGGAATAATCTAATGCTATTGGTGGATTTTCCTTATACAGAAACTATTAACGGAATGTCACAAATTCCTTCTGGTTTTTTTGACAGTGAAGTTGTAGTAGTTTTGTTTTCTATGGCAACTTTAAAGTGAATTGAAAGCAATCGGAAATACTTCTTTGAGATATACCCAGATATGGATATAATTTATTATGTACGTGGATTCGATTACTGGATATTATTCTTAAGTGACTGAGTTTGAATACTTAATTTTTGAAGAAACCAAAATTTTTGAATCGGCAAGAGATATATGTATGGGTGTTTATTATAAATTTATATAAAATGTAACGGGGTTTTTATACATTCAATACTATACATGATGTTCTATTTAAAAAAAAAGCGAAGACGATGGAGACTTCCGTTTGAAGTGGCAATAGTATAATCTTAAAGATTAATTTATTAAAGTACCGTTGGTTAGTCCTACATGTAAATTATCAAATCTCTCTGCAGAAGTGAATACTAATTAAAAAATATTTGTTACTGTTCTCTTGCTTATACCAAACGCACGCTTGAAGTTCTTGCGCTTCCAGCCTTGATGGTTATATTTTCTGTTCAATGATTAATTGACTCTACTGCATAAAAAATTTGACTTTAAATTTTAGCTTAAATTTAAATATTCTCATTAATGTAATAACATTCTAATTGGTTTGACTTCGGGCTCTAAGTTATTATACTCGAGATATTTAAATAAGTCGGTATGTTGAAAGCATAAATTAATAATTATGCGCGGAAGCAAACAATATACAGTATGCAAAACAACTTAATTATAGCTAATAAAGCAATTAAGTAATTAATTGAATTTACATAATTAATTCAGGTAAGCATATTCTTATTAAGCAATTGTAATGGTTAATAAACTATATAGGTATTAAACTACATCGTTTTTGTATTACTAATAGCTTATCAAATTAATAGTGAGTTTTCGCAAAGGTATTTTTTAATTGTTACAGTAAATTTATACCGTATAAAATAATATAAATGTTAGGAAAAAACGCTGATTGCACTAGTTCTAACCTTATATTTGCCAGCTAAAAATTTGACATACATAATGTGGTTATATAGCAAAGTCATTCATAACTATCGCGTTATATTTACAAGAAAATTGAGATAATTTTACCTGGTCCAAATCATTGAAGTGTTCTATTTACCACTTAGAAATTTAAAGAAACTTAGACTTTTTGCTTTCCTTTTGTCTTTAATAAGGAACCCCTAGAGCTATCTAAATTACTAAAATGGGTTGCTGATTGCGAATGGTACTGAGGAAGATCCCAAGGCATCAGAAACAGTAAATTAAGATCCTGGTCCACCGTTATCATTCTCTAATAAGAGGACAAACATAAAAGTAGAAACTAAATAAAGGAAAGTATTAAAATTGTTAATTTCGCTTAAGGGATATACTGTTACCTTATATTAAAATAGATAACAGAACAAAAATCACGAAGATGCCCAAAACCCGTACGAATGCGCCGTGCAGCATACAAAAAAAATCACTGCAAGTAGAATGTCGATAGTTGAATGAGCATAAGGAAGGGTGGAAGGGAGGGATTTCCTCCTTGCTCCTTTCTTTGCTCAGACACCAGCACACCAGCCATTTTGATTACGTCACACCCGCCTTCTTTGATTACGTTACAGGGTCGCCGACTCAAATTACTTCACGTTTGTGGGAAGTCTGGCACAGATCCACCTTATGGGATCCACCCATTGGATCCACCCGATTTACCGGACCCACCACTTGGAGCGTTCTTTCTTAGGGTATGAAACATAAGTTTCCCCAACTCGAAATTTTTTAATACTAAACTGCAGTAACACGAATACTAACTACACCATGCGCGACAACTCCAAACTTCTCGTTAGCACCTTTCGATTTCCAAGAATTTTTAACATAATCTTTTCCACATGCTACGTACCTAGACGTAGCCGGAAGAAAAGTAAATACCAGGCTAACTACCAAACGCGGAGAGTGGGGGGATTTGCCTGCATACCAAAAATAAACAAAAAAAAACACATCGCCCGCGATTATCTATTTACACATCAAAATATATAAAGGATTCTCTACAAACAAGCAAAACGAAAATAAATTAAGTGTTATTATTTCACAACAAACAATTATATTGTATGGACAATTTAGGAATTTAGATACGAAGCGCGCATCTCGTATTTCAGACAAAATAAAATTAATCAGTAGTAAAAAAACTGTGAGAGCTTTTGTCAAGCGTTTTTAAAATTTCACCTAGTACTTTTTATAAAATAAATAATTAGTAGGAAAGAATTAACGTGCGAGAGCTTTTGTCAGACATCTTTTAAATCGTACATAGTACCGTTTGTAAAATAAACCGATTAGTATAAAAGAGTAAGCGTATGTCTGTCCAACGTTTTTAACAAAAGTATCTCACACCTGTAGAGCGATAATATCGCTTAGCAGCAACGAACAATAGTTCTACAATGTCACGTAACTACACCAAACGTTGATACGGAATATACCATTGGCACACACAAAAGAAAACGAGTTGCATACCTGTCGGTGTTCGGATACTTAGCTCGTAAGCCGTCCAGGGTGAGTCAGCACAGCAACGCCATGGTCGTTAGGATCTATTTACCCAGCCACCATAACTGCAGCAGCGGTCTACGGACAAAAGCAGTTGGTCCACAAACAAAAGCAGTTGGTCTACAAAAAGAAAGAACCCATTTGGTCTCCAGTTAAAGAGAGAATCTGATTAGAATGGGTACGCGCATGGAGAATCACCAATACACGCAAGACACCTCCTCAAACAGAAAAAAAAATCGTGCATTGCTTTTGAAATACGGTGACGAATACTGTAGAAAATATTTCGACATACAAGCTATAAAGTCAAATTCAACAATGGTTCAAATACTCTTTGTATGTTTGTTGTAGTTTGTTTAGCATTCTTCTTAATCTTCTTTGGGAATTAAACCACTCATAGTTTTTAAAATCATCTTAAGAAGAATGGTTCAAATAACACGAATTTGAACTGAAAACCCTCGCTTATCGAAGCGCGATTGAAACTGGAAAACCCGGATTTTATCGGATAGTGCGCGACCATATTTCAACAAGGCTTTACAGTGGAACGATAGAGAAAACCATTATACGCGGTTGTAATGTATACCAGGATAACGGGTACCTAAACAGGGTATAAACTATTTAATTGTAGCATAAACTTGTCGTTTCGAAATAAATAAGTTCAAAATGAAAATTTGTAGCAAGCGTACTTATTGTAGACAGGATGTTGTTAAAGAATTTGAGAGATTACCGCACACCTAAAACAAGGCATAAGCTATTTAATTTATCGAATAAATTTGTGTATTAAAAGCAAAAGGGATTTGAGTTAACCAGGGAACTTTTTAAAAGCAAATTGGAACGTAACAAATCTCCCCCCCCCCTCAGTAAAACTAACAGATCGGGGTAGGCAAACAAAAGTAATGGGAGTGGCAGGACCAAACAAATAACAGAAACAAAAAAAAACCGAAACAAAAAAAAATCGCTTAAAACTAAAGGAAAATTCGTTACGATATTACAACCCCGCCGTCGAGGTACGCGAGCCACTCTGTCAGTTGGTAGCCATGTTAGATAATTGTAAAAATGACGCGCAATTTATAGATGACGTCACACAATATGCCAATCATTGCAACACATAAAAAAAGGACGAAAATACTACTCACACGAATTGCCGGGTTTCGTGCGGAATTACTCCATGATGGGTACAGTGGGGCTCCATTGTCGATCCTTCTCGGGCGTCCGCTGCTTTGCTGCTCTTTCTCGGGCGTCCGCTGCTTCGCTGCTCTTTCTCGGGCGTGGGAATTCTTGAGCCCGGTTGAATGAAAATTCAAATTTGTGTTCTTTCTATATGTAGGGACAAAAATAAGGTAAGGAAGACAGGGTAAAGCACGATAATTGGGATCACAGGAAACCTACATATCAAAAAAGGACACGATACGATACCAGCCAACTACCCTTGTTCACGTCTCGGAGGCTAGTTCTGTCACCTATCCGGAAATCCCCTTCTACCCTCTTGGCATACCCGTTCGCGCAATCTGGCGCAAACGCACTGTCTGAAGTGACGGAAATACGCGCACGTCTTTTTAAATTTATGGTGCGAAATTCTTAACAAATTAAAACTTAATTGGGATGTTTAGTGCCGAATTTTTTGGCACGTAACAACGAAAACCAAACACAAAGAAAAGGAGAAACGCCCCAAAATAAAAACAAAAACTCTCATCCGGCTCGAAGCCCCAATAATAGAAAAGATAAAAAAGGGAAAGAAGGGATGACGAGTAATACGCAATCAAGGAGGACTAAGGTGGTACGGCCTTGGCACTGCGGAGTCTTCAACAGACGGTTGTTTCTCAAAACAAACAGTACGGTTATCAACCTCAAAAGAAGAAAAGGAACGAGGAAGAAAATCAACAGTGCCAACCAAAACGGGACCCAAAGGTCAAGCCTCGAATAAATACCTACACAACAAGGGAGAACGAGAGGAAGAGAGGAAGAACACTGGTAAACGGAAACGGTGTACTACAAACTGTGGTAATAAAAAATCGTAACCGAAGAACCAAAGAAAAGAAATGCTGACTAGTCCTAAAGTCGACTAAGTCGTGGTTCCCGCAGAAAGAAACGGACTAGAAAGCGGATGGACGAAACACAATCAGTATAGGGACCGACAGCAAAGAAGACCAGCAAAAGGATATGGAAAGGAAAGTGGAACAAAAGGAACGAGAAAAAAAAGAAAAACAAAAAAAATCCAAAAAGAATAACACCAACACCAAGTACAAAACCTAAAAAAAAAAACTAAGAATCGTACAAAAGAAAATAAAACAGAATCACAGTGTAGTTATGTATGAGTAGGTGTGGACGTGTGCGCGTGTGTGTGTGCGCGTGGGGTGTAAGAAGGTGTGTGTATGTGTTATGCGTGTATAAAGTGTGCGTGTGTGTATGTGTCGGACCGCTGTAGTCGCCTCTTACGGCAGGCAGATCGTACCATGAGACTATTCTATTCCCGGACCTACACGGGGTAAGAAAAGCAAGAAAACGAAAGAAAACTCAGCAAAACAGGGAAGTAAAACGAAATCTTAACGTCCAAAAATCAAGTCCGAAGGAGAGCAAGATCGACATAGAATCTGGGGCGCAAGGACTAGATATTGAGCTTAAGGCGTTTACGCTGCCAAAAGGAGAATGAAACAAGATCAAGGAGATTATGACTTCGTCAACCAACATTTTCAGGTTCTGAATCCGTATGGACAAATTTCTGCCTTATGGGCAGTTTTCCGCAAAACAGGGACAGCAGGGGGTTAGTAGTTGTAGCACAAGGTTTAGGAGGTGGTAAGGGTAGTTTAAGAAACTCGAAACGAGTTAAGGATGAAAGTTGTTTGTTGTTAGGACAGGAGGTAAGAAAGTGAACGGTAGAAAAGGAAAAAGAATGAGCTGTACGAGAATCAACCTTACAAAAAGAAACACAAGCAGAGCACACTTCAGTTACGTTAGAGAAAGGGACAGAAGCAGATAAAATTTCAACCACGTTAGATAGAGTACTAGAAGTATTACCGTTAGGAAAGAAAACAGCATTGGCTGTAGGAATATCAACCCCAGGATAAGGAGCAGAATCCGATAACACTTCGGTAACATTACATAAAGGAACAGAACCAGGTAGAGTTTCGTCAACCTTATTGGTTTCTCTGTTGTTTTGTGAATAGTCTTTCGAGATTGTATGTTGACAATATAGTTTTACTGAGGTTTCCCATGTGTTCTTTTTGTTTCACCCACGCCACTGTACTATATTTTGAGCTAGCCCAAATTCTAATTCAATTCTACCATTCTGTCCCTGTTTTGTTGCGGTATTCGGCGAATTTTTTTCTTTACTGATTTTTGCTGTTTTCTTTCGTTTTTGCGAAGAATACCGTAACATGCATTTTTCGGGCTCACGTTGGACGCCAAAATTTATGTTACGGTACTCCGCGCAAACACAAAAGAAAACAATGAAAGTCAGTAAAGAAATCGTTTACGCCAAATACCGCAGCAAAACAGGGACTGAATGGTAGAATTGAATTAGAATTCGGGCTAGCTCAAAAACGTCGTAGAGTGTCGTGGGTGAAACAAAAAGAACACATCGGAAACCTCAGTAAAACTACATTGTCAACATAATTCTGATTGACTAATTTTTAATTTAGAGAATGCATTGTGAACGTGAATTTTGTAACGTGGTGTTGGCAATTTACTGTATAATGATGAGTAATAACATTATGAACAGCAAATGAAATGTCTATTCCTCACAGCAGCATCAAAAAATAACAAAAACAGAAAACTGTACCTTGAGCTATTGACTTCTTGCTGGTATCATCTTATGGGTGGGAAAATGTGGCTGCATTTCTCTATGGGCTGGATGCTGGAACCATCAACTTAACTCATACTAGCACAGAAAGCGTTTCTAATAGCGCGACTTTACTGGACTCTTTTACGAAAACAAGGTCTCGGTGTGGAATGATCAGCTCTCAAAGCACGGTCTCTATTTATAAGAGAAGAAACATGTATGGGGGTAGATACCTGACTTTCAAAAATATCGTCGAAGGATCAGGAATTCTCAGAGGACAGTCGCAAAAATAGACGCTGTAACAGCTAACAAAGAATTTTCAAACAAAGGAACAATCTTATTACTTTGAAACATCTGTACAGCTGCAGGATAACAGTATAAACCTATAGATAACAAACTCATTGCAAGTGTTGATTTACTAGGCAGATAGTTAAGTGACCTTATCTTTTAGAAGAAAGCTGTGTATTTATGTACAACTGTAATTAAAATGTAGTCACTGCAGGTGGTGGAAAATATTGCAATTACTTTGTAACGTAACGTTTCCTAATCAGCTGTTTGATTTTATAAGGCAAAATTTTATAGAGTAATTACTTGAGAATTTTATAAAATAACACTAATTCAAATGGCAGGAAATCAAGCTTGTTGATCGATGGCTTTTATGAATTTGATATATAAATTTTAGGACGTTTTAAATAGAAATAGAATGAATAAACATTCATGTAGAAAAAATTACTTGCAGGGTTTTGAACGTACCAACATATCTTTATATTGTGCCTCTAAACCGAAACATTAATCAATTCTATAGTCTTTCACGTTCTGGACAATAATAATTCAAAAAAATAGCATTACATCACTTGAAAACCAAGTATTGAAAAATGGTGTAATTTCTTAATGTAACTGGTTTCAACATATAAATTGTGTTTATTCGTATAATTTTGATACCATTATTTGATGTCCATAATCGTGCTCACCCTTATTGTACATTATAGTAAATATATCTAAATTCGTCTTGGTAGTTTCTTTGTTGATGTAATGTAAAGTACATTAACAAACACAAGATTGTTTACTTAATATAGGTGGTGCAATATTGCTCCGCCACTGGGTTCAGATATAAATTTGAACTATTTTATAAATTAATATTTCATAATGTGACTAATGTCTTTTATGTTGAAGAAAAATGTTACATAAAACGTTACCGCGTATCGTAACAAAAATTTTTATTAATTTACATTTTAATGAAAATAGTTTAGAAAGTTTTACGCGTAGTAACGCGTTACTTTAAGCACTAGGTAGCAGAAAAAAATTCAGGAAATTTAGTCAGTTGAAAGAATTTTTAGCAAAGAAGCACCCTGAAAAATCTTAAGAAGTTTTGGTAATTTACATTAATAACTTGATTATTACTATGTAACATTAAATTAGGGTCCAGAAATAAACAGAAAAGCACCTAATATATCTAATACAAACATTAATGACTATCAGTATTTTGCCTTTTCCATATTAAATTTAGAAATATGCAGTTAGACACTCGGTAAATCACCTGGCATAGAAAAGTTTATTTGTACATATTCACACAAGTTCAAAAACAAACCACCGAATCATTGAATTGTAGCGACACACCCAACAATTACAGTAATAAAAACCAGCCATAAAAATTAATGCTCTGCGTCTAACCGCGAGAGGAAATAAGAGTTCACACGGATACGACATCGACCTGGCAAATTGGACACTACATTTAATTTTCCAATGCTTTACCCAAAGATACGATATTGGCCAGGAAGCAAGTTTTTTTTACATGGAAATTTTAAATTTTACCGAACCCTTTGTATTCCAAGCAAGATAGGAATCTTTAACGCGCATGACAGCACTCACACACGATATCTCCATTTTACCTTTCTTCCAAACGAGGGCATATTTTTGTGGAAAATGCTCGCCTCACATTTTACAAGCGGACCGTGTTGGAATTCGAACTCGGGACTTTGGGCATAGATGTAGTCACACGCATACCAACTACGCCATAGAGCCCCTTGGCCTTGGAGCATTAAAACTTATAAAATCGATGAATCATAAAATAGGGGGAAATCATTTTCAGATATACGAGACCAGACAAACGAGCAGAACTTCAATTTCAATTCACACGCATCCTTTGACGTGCGGAATAAGGATACTAATTGGGTAGTTAAAGCGACGATATTAAAAACCCAAAAACTTGGTACACAGATGTCCGAACGCGAGTCAAAACGGATGTAAAAAATACAGTTAATTGTAAAAGCTGAAGCTTTCACTCAGTCGAAGTGGAATAATTAATCTACCTGCAGTCATTCCCGCATTTGGAAGATCGACGGAGCAAGTTGAGAACAAACAAAGGTTACAAGTCTATCGAATTTCTGTTTTCCATCTTATAAACATTATATGATATTTTGTATCACATAATTGTAATTGGTGGTAATAATGAGAATGTACAAAACTTAATATTAAGAAAGACGATTAGGTTGGTGCAAGCTTATTTAAAGCGGATTGCATGCACATAAATTGGCATCTGGAAAAGTTCATTATTTTAGAGGAAAAGAAGAATGTAGAAATTAAATTGGTTAAACGTTTATCATGGATAAATTTAAGTTGTTCTTTTTTTAGCAACACTCACACTTTGGTCAATTAGGAGTTTTTCTTAATATTTTTCTCTGTTGTTATTTACTGTAATAATCATGTTTGATAATATTGATTAGGAAAACAAAACGTGGAGTTTTTTGTTTGTGTTTATAGTAGTAAAAGGAGGTAGAAAAGGTGTAAGCAAGACTCTATCAACCTTTAATTGAGTGAAAACCGCTAAACTGTCTTTTGGAACAGCCACACCTTCCCGGCAGGCATTTGGAAATAACCAAATGAGTTGACGCCTAAAGACTTTATTAAACAAAGAGAGTTTAAAGACCTTTCAAGGTAGGTGAATAAATACTAATGATAAGTGTTGGAATCTGTAAACCCTAAAAAGCTATTTGTTTTATAGAACTCACCTTGTGCCACTGAACGCTAGCCGGTTCACTATTTTATTGCTACTTCACTTCGTCCCCAGTGAGTAAAATTAATTCAGAAGCTTTACGCCACTTCAGCACGTAGTAGCATTATATAGACATATCTGCAGAATCTCCAAAAGAACCTCAATTAAGATAAACCATCAGGACGAAACAGATATAAATTGTAAACGAAGCAACCCTAAGAATCATATTCCAAGATCTATTTTTCAAAATTAATAATGTTTTTGAATCGCCTGTTCAATTGTATTGCAATAGTACAAGCCCCGCTGTTTCGTACAGTTGACCCTGGATACGAGCCCTTAATGTACTGCGGTCAAACTACCCTCACCTCAATTTACATTATTCAAAATCCAAATTCCATTGTACCTAAATTGTCTTTAACGAACGATTCTCGTATACTTGTGTACAACATTATTTCAATAAACTATTAATAAACTAACTCGCCGGACTCAATATTTTATTGACGTAAACATTTTTTCTATAGGAAAGTATTTTTTCATTGCTCAATAAATTGCCATTTAACCTCTATAATAACCACAATCTGTAAGCCAATCCCATACAATAAAGAGTATCATTGCTGTGAATTGAATTACAGCTGGTTTTGATTGACTGCATGATGAAGCAGTATTAAATCTACACATCTCATTGTTAAAAGGTCGCCATGTTAATAACACATTCCATTTGCTACAATACTAGTAAGTAATTATCACATCGCCAATAAATCAATCAATTCAACTAGGCAATTAATATTTATGTTATATCCTCATTAGTACAGACGTATCAATGGTAATTGCACAATAACAACACATGAGAAAATAGCTGGAATAAAATATAAGAACTATTGTCATTCTTACATATTTTAGAATTACAATGTGGATCAAAAACATTATTAAATTCGAACAAAACAAGCGTGATCAATAATAAGCGTTAGTCGTACTATTTTCAATGCTGTATAGCAGGTAATATAAAAATATAGGGTGTCCTTCTGGACTCTGGAGGAAATTCATCAGACAGAAACTCTGCGTAGCAGTAGCTGGTTTTCGTAAATCGTCAGAATGCTTGGGATACCTTGATTATATCTAATAATTAAAACGGCATTAACCACACATTGCCGCTAACTTTTTCTTGTCCTTGTTATAAGGCGTCAGTGGAACAAAAGTTCCTGGTACTGTTGCACTTAAAGAAATTAAAAGAAACAGCTCACCTAGGGATGGTGCAGGAACCCTAGAATCACGTATCGTAATGACTATCAATAATCACGAGCATGGAGTTTATACCTAAAACCCAAATTTAAGTGAAATACAAACACGGGGCAACTTGTGTCTCAAAAACTAACAGTAAAAGATACCCAAGCCACGTTACATAAACTTTTACTCGAATTACACCATAAGTTGGGACTACTTCATCAAATATTTGGTGCCTCTTTGCAAATACTTCTGACTACACTTATATTTATCTTAAATCACTAAACGTATGGTCTGCAAATAGTGTTGGCCCCGAGGTCGAGCATATCTCGGCTCGGCTCGAAATCGAGCCAAGCCTCGAGTCGAGCTTTATTATAGAAGTACGAACCGCGCATCGAACCGAGCTTTATTGTAGTCGAGCCGAGCCGAGCTCGACATGTGGTTGAGTCGAGCTTTCCGAACCTGCACCACGAACCGTAAAAATTTTTACTTTCTGACACCATATGTAGTATTGCTTAAGAGAAAGTCTTATAATCAGGCAAAATTTTGATGTAGAGATTTTAAGATTATGAACCTTTGGATTCCGAAAATATTTATTCTTAAAAATGACGCTGTATGTGTTTCGGAGAAAAATCGACTGCTATGATTTTAATAAAATTTAGTTCGAGGGACTACAACAAAATTGTTTGCTAATTTTAATTGAGATCGTTTCCGTGACGGGAAAATAATATGAATGGTTATTTTGGGAGCAGTTTTCAAAACTTATTAGAACCACGAAGTTTAGTATATGGCACCAATCAAGAGGTGTATTTAAAATTTGAAAAGAATTAATTTAATATGGCGACTGCTAGAGCACACTTTACATTTTTTAAAGAATAATGCAAATCTCCAAAATTTCAAATCGATTTGAAAGAGGCAGTATAAAGAATATTTTTTTTTAAACATTCATGTCATCCACTTTCAAATTTTGACTTTTGAGTCATGTAAAGATATCCTAGCTGTAAATGGCCACAGTTTCGTCAAAATCGGACAACCGTAACTCGGAAGTGTCACTTTCTTTTGTATTTCGTTAGGTCTTGAGGTCTAGAATGTTTTGCGATGCCTCTCGGAATAAAATTATCTTTTACTATATCTGGTGCAAGCAAAAGATATAGGCAAATATCGGATTTCTAGTGTCCCAATTGAATTATTTGTTCCTAATCCCGTGCGTCTTTCATTCATTGTTTATTTAAAAGACACTCCTTGGTGGCTATAAGACCCTTAATATATTTCCGCGCAATTCGAATTCGATTTGTTATGGCACAGTAATAAAATGCCATCATCATTAGGTCTTCAGTCCTAGAACTGGTTAAACGCGTACCCTTATTGTTTTCAATTCTGAACTGATCTTCTTGAAATTTGCACAGTCTGCATCTATCACTATTTGATCTAGGTCTACATCTACCTCCTTTTTCCTATCTCTGCTTGTAATATATTCCGTACTATTCCCTAAAAATGCCTTAAAACGTATTCTACCCTTCTATTTCTCCTATTTTTTTCCCACAGATATTGTTATTACCCTACTATTTCTATAACCTATTTCTTATTAATTTAGTTTGCCAATGCTATCATCCTCATAAATCTGAAGCACAACATTCCAAAAGGCTGCTACCGTTTTCCTGTTTGCTTTCCCATTGCCCGTATTTAATAAGCATACCGCGCTGTGCTCCACACATATGCTGTCAATAATTTTCTTCTTGTTTCTATGTTTGTTGTCTTTGATCATAGACGCCGTTCTTTCTTGTTAGATGCAGTTCGAACCCCTTTTATTGGTTTACATACCCTATTTTTCCGACATTCAGTGGTTGTGAAGAGAAGTAAGCAGCCTGTGGCTGCCAAGTTCCCCCAACAGTTGAACATATGCCGATTTAATATGTTTTCCAATATATCTTTTCGCACAGTCAACATTAGTTGCAGATACTTCACAACCAACACCCGTAGTTGTTTATAATAATCATCAGATTTATTTGCGCTTATTTCTTCGTCATTAGGTTTTCCCTCTCAAAGTTGGTTGAACAAGGACTTCCACTTATTTATATTCTGACTACATAGTTCTCTGAAATTCCCACACAGCCTATATACAACTCGGTTCCCCTTCTATTGTTTTCTAATTATACGCCCTATTTCACCGAGATTCAGTGTTATGTAAGGGGTGGGGGGCGTCGCCGTGGATCAATTTAGTAAGCGTAAGACTACGGATCCCAAGGTCCTGGGTTCAAATCCCGACACGGCGGACTGCTTGAAAAATGACAGGTGAGCATTTTTCACAAAAATTACGCCCTCGTTCGGATGAGAGGTTAAATGGAGGTCCCGTGTGTGAGTGTTGTCACGCACGTTAAAGATCCCTACCTTGCCTGGAATGGCAAGGGATCGGCAAAATTCTAAATTTCCAGGCAACAAAAAACTCGCCTCCTGGCCAATGTAGTACCTTCTGGTGGAGCATTGGAAATATAAATGCACGGTAGGTAAAGGGGGTATGCTCAAGGTTTCGGGTTCAAATCTCGACACGGTTCGCATGAAAAATGTTAGGCGGGTATTTTTTATAAAAATACGCCCTCGTTCGGATGAGAGGTAAAATGGAAGTCCCGTGTGTGGATGTTGCCATGCACGTTAAAGATCCCTTCCTTGCTTGGAATAGCAAGGGTTCAGCAAAATTTCAAATTCTCCAGATAAAAAACACTCGCTTCCTGGCCAATGTAGTACTTTCGGGTAGGGCATTGGAAGACTAAATGTAAGGTATGTGAAGGGGGTTATGCAGCCTGTGGCTGCCAAGATCCCCCAACACTTAGACATTTGCCGAATTAATGCTTTTTCAGTAAATCCTTTCACACAATTAACGTTATTCGAGAATATTGCACACAAATACCTGTAGTTGCTTATAATAATCATCATGTTTAACTACAGTTATATTTTTTGTCATTAGTTTATCCATCTTGGGGCTGGTTGGATGCGTACCTCCATTGATTTCTCTTCTGAGCTAGCCTACACATTTCCCTGAAACTCCTACAGCCTACATTTCTCACTATCTGTGCAATAGTCTAACCTAGGTCTACCTCTACTTCTCTATTTTCCTATCTCTGCCTCTAATATTTTCCGCACTATTCCCTCATGCCTATCATCCTATCTCTCCTATTTTTTACCGTTTTCCACATATTTCTTTCTTCCTCTATTATTTTTCGTACCTCTTCGTTCTTAACTTTGTCTGTCCATGATAACTGCATCATACGCCTGTAGCAGCACACTTCAAAGGTTTCTACCTTTTTCTTGTCCGCTTTTCCTACTGTTCATGCTTCACAGCCGTACAGTGCTGTGCTCCACCATATGTTTTAAGCAATCTTTTCCTTGTTTCTGTTTGTTGTCTTTGAACACATTAGTTGCTTTTCCTTGTTAAATGTAGCACGACCTTGTGCTAATCTCTGTTTTATATCTTTTGGGATTTTTCGATCTTGCATTATTTGGCTTGCTAGGTAGCAGAAATCCTTAACCTCTTGTAAGTTCTTGTTACCTATCTGAATCCTTGATTTTGATTTATTTTCCCCTCCTTTGCATACTAGTACTTTAGTTTTATTTTTGTTAATTTTCATATCGTATCTCTCTGTTAGAATGGTTTCCATTTCATTAAGAGCAGCTTCCTTGCTAGATGCTAATACCGCTATATCATCTGCGAATCAATTTTTTGTCCCTGCATATTAATTGCAAATGTCTTTCTGCATTAGACAGTGTTCATTGCCTCTTCTATGTACAAGTTAAAAATCAATGGGGATAGGGCACATCCCTGTCTCACCCCTTTCCTAATGTTTACTTCTCTACGTTTCTGCTCTAATTCTATTACTGCTGTTTGCTCTTTGTGTAAGCTATGTACTATTCACCTATCCCTATAACTCATTCCAATCTTTTTGAGTATTTGGAACATTTTTTTCCATTTTACATTGTCGAATGCTTTATCCAGATCTACAAACTCTATATACATGCTTTTCCCTTTATCTATTGTTTTCTCCATTATCACTCTCAGAGCTAAAGTAGCCTCCCGTGTTCCCATGTTTCGCCTAAATCCAAATTGATCTTCTCCTAGTATTTGTTCAGCTCGTTTTAAAATGCCAATTATGAAAATATCACGCGAATTTATACGCATATGGCTGGTCGTGCTGGTTGTGTATAAGCTCCACGAAGACAAAAACTTTATAGCATAACAAGGCAATGTGGATTTACGGCCAGCCATGTCTAAAATGCGTTCCTCCCACTAAAAGTCAAGTGACGATTCTACGATCTAAACATGCTGTAATATGGAAACGCTGATTTGGTTTGCTTTGTGCAGGTTCTGCGACTCAATACAACTGTCATAATACAGTACAAAGAAGCTATATAATTTGATTTTTATTCATATTTTTAGAAAATAACATAACATCTGGAATCAACCCGAATTCTTCCTTGTCGTCTTATATAAAGCTAAAGGCTAAAATACGATTTCCACTATCATTTTAAGAAATTCAATTCGCCTGTTTGCTTATTTTCTATAATATAAATTTTATTTATCTGACGCGTAAATATTTGATTAAGAGTATTGTGGATTCGACGTGCTTCAAATTGAGACTGACTGTTTCTAATCACCTCTGGGCGTTATATAGCTTTTGCTCCCTACACTTGGATTGGTTTTCCAAGCAGCTTTGTAACCAACCATATTTGTTATGGACCTTCCTAGTATATTTTCAAGCTTATTTCTGATGAAACTATTTTGGAGTTTCGTATCATGCTGTTATTTACTATTGTTATCGTTGCTGGACTTTCAGCTTATGTCTGTTGTTTTGTGTAGATAAGGCTCTTGGAGAATTCTACAAAAATAAATGATGTAACAGGAGTGCTGTTTTTGTTTATGTATTTATTTAAACTCATCTTTGAAAGTGTGTTTTCTTATCAAAGCGCTTATTGTTCCTTCTTTTTTACAAGCGTAATTGCATGAAGATTTACTAGGTTCTATCTTATCTTCTGCGAATCTGTTTTATAACTTAGTGAATGCTTCTTTACGTATCTTAATTACATGTATGATTATTTCTCAGCTGAATATGCGTTCTATTATTGAAAGATGTGCTTACTGGCATTGATTAAAGTTAATTACGGTCCATATACAGGGTGTTAAATGCTTGCTATTTACATAATGTGCAAATTATTTATTTTCCTGCTAAATAAATGCAGTTTGCTAATTCCCATTGCTATTTACAGTTACTATGCGACCCTTATTACTCAATACACCCGTAAACAGCCCCTTATCACAGCAATATAAATATATATATATATATATATATATATATATATATATCAATTAAAGAAACAGCAAAATACCTAACTGAAACTTTTATTTAGAATAAAACGTCTCTTTAATTATAAAATAGCAACCTCCTGATTTTTGGTAAGTTCTTGGGATTTTCTGTGTTATTACCTAATTTAGTTTGATACATTCAAAAACTTTATTATCTAATCAGTAAGCATTGCAATTATTTAACAATGTAAACGATTTCCAAATTAATTATTAGTTAAATAAAATGATTTGAAATACAAATTTTAAAATTTAAGCGCTTATTGTATGCGCCATCTTGCGTAAAATTACTGAAGGAACGCCGAGACCGCCATGTTTATTTTCAAATCCAGCATTCGAAGATCAAAGGAGCCGATGCTCCGTGTCGCTACTGTATTCTTTATTATACTGTGCCTCAGTCACTTCAATATCAACAACGACAAACTGAATTTTCTCGTCAACTTGGACATCTCCATACTGGAGCACTTCAACAAACTACAAACCATACTCGAAACAGGATCAGCCGTCCTAACACACCACCAAGCGTCACTTGCTTCTGACTCAGCCTTGGCGGAATATGCATAACCATTTTTTCAGGTGAAAATGCCTAAGGCTACTACTTTTTTGTTATGATAATGTCAGGAAATATTTGTCTTACTATTATACCATCATCTAAGTAGTTTTCTTTGTTGATAAAAATGTATCATTTTAACCAAAAATTTAATTTACTTGTAATTAATTTTGTATGTTTGCAATTTGTTATTAAAAAATTAAAGTTAATACTTCTAAAGAATAAAATATTCAGTATTTACTAACCTTTAAGTAATCCTTTTTTAAAACCTGGTAGATTGCATTACATGTTTCAGGAATTATTTTGCTCAAACTTGATTTAGATACAATGGTCGTGAACTCCAAGTCTTTATAGCTTCTCCTTGTAGCGAGGAACCTTAAAGTTGCCGAAAGCCTTTCGTGCGGTGGAATAGCTTTTCTCATACGTCTTCTTTCTTTATGTATGTATGGCGTTACCGGTTCCAACAATCGATTATAAGTCGTAACGTCCATACGCAAATAATTGCGCCAGTCATAATTATCATTAATAATAGATTCAATACTCAATTCTTTCAGTAAATTGATATGGGAGTACTGACTTCTTTTTAACAACCTTTTCCTTGACCACTTTTTTCCTTTTTTCCTCATAAGCTGATGCACCCGTACTAGGGATATTATGGTAAAAAACGACAACAGTGCTTTTTCCATATCGTCAAAAATCACTAAAAAAACTGAACAGAAGAGAAATACAGTTGAAACTGAGATGAAGAACTGAGTAATAAACGGAACCTGTAGACACTCTATAAAATGTATGTTATTTTGTCAGTTTTTAATGTCCGATAAACCGTGCAATAAGTCCTTGCGTGTAAAGCGGCCTTTAGGTTAGCCAAGTCTTGATGCCAATAAGTATTGTCGCTACACTAGATTTAAAACCTAACGTTAAAGTTTAAGTCGATTAATACTATTCTTTTATAGTTTACTTTAAGGGAATTGAAACTTAAATGACATTTTTATGCTTTATTCGAGAGCATCAATATTCTACTATACAACATCAACAAACATTATATCTCCAAAGCTATCCCATCAAAAGGCAATAAAGTAAAATGCTTTTATATTACCGCGCCTCTAACTCACACTTATAAACAGTTTATCTTCCCATTATCTGTGAGGATGTTATGTAATAGCGCCGACAACTTCGCGCGGCAAAGCTCTAAACTACTACCAGTCATCTTCGTAATGGCTGAATCGTGCCTTATCTCTTGCCATACTTACACTCGCTATAAAGAGATACTGCAAGGTTTTAAAAGCTAAAAGAGAAACACAAATTATAGAAGAATAGTTGCATGCATTTGTCATACGTCAGCTTATTACCTTCATCGTATCGCGTTGCTCGTTGCGTCGCGACGCGATGCGTCAGAAATGACTCCTTTAATTTTAAACAATACAGTTGTAATTACAGTTGTGTTTTAATCAATAAAAACCTGTCAAATAAAACAAGATACTTGTTAACAGGCTGCGTAAACATATACACAGAACAGCATACCAATTCCCAAACTGAAAGTTCCAGTTCGCAAAAAAACATTCAATATTGCAAAGTTAATATAGCGAGCATTATTATTCGCGGTCTTCAACAATCTCATTATCGGTTGGTGGTTAGAGGAAGATAAAGGTTGTCGGCAAAATATAGAGACGAAGTTTGTAACGTAAGCTCGCGGACCACACACGTTGAAAATTATCTTACCCCTTCTAGCCATTATAACAAGATTGAAGTTCAAGGTGTTGTTACTAGATGGCAATAGCTTGCTGGATCAGCTTGAGAATTCAATTTAAGGTTTATTTATGGTAAATATAAAGTAAGGCTTCATAATTTATTATAAAACTATGTCTGTTTTTTATTTAAATCGTTATGCACGATACTCCTTTACGCCCGTCTTAGTCTAGCGGCGCTTTCAACTACACAGTACGTTAACTTAAATTAGATGACTAATTAGTTATCAGCCGCTGGCTTCGCATTCCTACGTTATTAATAATAACACCCTCACACAATCATGCAAGGTAAACGACTCGACGTTTTGATTCTAAACATCTTAAGGAATTCCACATTAAAATATTCAAGAAATTAGTTCGTTATTTAGGAGTTGTCATTTCCGTTAAATTAGCGTTTATGGTTATTTTTTTATACAGAATTCTTTTGATTAGTTTTATATGGTGACATCTGAATTTTCTTATTCTTCTTGGGAGCTTGGTATTCATACGGTGCTCATTTGTTGTGTTTAAGAAAATAAAGGCCATAGCGCGGAAAATAAAAAAAGAACTATAAAAATCATGTTTATAACATTTATTACAAAAAAAGTAACATATAACAATGCATACATCAAAATTTTAAACAATCATTATTATTACACATACACACACATTGTATAAATTTAAATAAGATTTGTTTTGATACTTTTCAGTCATCATCATCATTGGGTCTTCAGTCCTGAAACTGGTTAGACGCGTACCATCATTGTTTCCTATTCTGAACTAACCTACAGATTTCCCCGAAATTTGCACAGTCTGCATCTATCGCTATCTGATCTAGGTCTACATCTAGCTCCTTTTCCTAACTCTGCTTGTAATATATCCCATACTATTCCCCAAAAATGCCTTAGAACGTATTCTGCCCTTCTATTTCTCATATTTTTTCCCAAAGATATCCTTGTTCCCTTACTGTTTCTATAACCTATTTGTTATTACCTTTGTCTGTCCATCCTCATACATCTGAAGCACGGTATTTCAAAGGCTGCTACTGTTTTTCTGTTTGCTTTTCAGACTGCTCGTATTTCGTAGGCATACTGTCTGTGCTGTGCTTCACACATACGCTTTTAACAACTTTTTGTTCTATGTTTGTTGTCTTTCATCATAGGCGCCGTTCTTTTATGTTAGATGCAGTTCGGTCCCCTTCTATTGTTTTACAATTATATACCCTATTTCTCCAACATTCAGTGGTTGCGAAGGGGGGTAAGCAGCCTGTGGCTGCCAAGTTCCACCAGCACTTGAACATTTACTGATTTAATATTTTTTCCAATATATCTTTTCGCACAGTCAACATTAGTTGCAGATATTGGTTGGACATGTACCTGCAATTATTTATTTTCTAAACTAACCTACATAGTTCCCTGAATTCTCACACAGCAATACAGCTCGTTTCCCCTTATATTGTTTTCTAATATTATGCCCTATTTCACTGAGATTTATTGAAGGGGGTTAAGCAACCTGTGGCTGCCAAGATCTCCCAACACTTAGACATTTGCCGAAATAATAGTTTTCCAGTAAATGCTTTCACGCAATTACCATAATACTTTTCAGTAGAAGTACTTTTTTTAATAGCGCCAGCTCACGCTTTAAAAATTCATAAGAATTTCATACTGTTCATTTGAAAGTTGTATTTGATGGAAATACATGGGTTTTTCATTCGTCCAAATATTATTCATCAATGAAAATATTCGTTCGACGGGAACATTAGAAAATTCTATAATTTTACAATTATTTTGAAAGCGATTTCTTTTGCTGTAAAATGTTTTATAATTTTAACCCACCTTTGAAGGCAAGGCTTGTTCTGTCGCTATTCGTCGATCTTTTAGTTTGTGACGTACTTATTGACACACGAAACAACATGAAATAATTCACCGTCGAGTATATTTACGAACCCGGTGGCGTATCCAGGGAGGGGACAACGAGGTAAAACAAACACCCCCCGCCCCGCTCAAAAAACAATAACAAACGAATGTATTAATCATAATTTGAAAAATAAAACCAATTGTAAATCAAAACTGTAGGTACGTGAGATGGGGCCAATTTACTATGCTAACGATCTACAACTGCTTCCTAGCAAATGCATGAAGCGACCGAGACGAAACCGAGGGACGCCCAAGGCCGCGCCGTCCATAAGGACAACAAGGGCAAAAACCCACGGCGCCAAGAGTCCAAAGGCGCCGTGAGGCGCCTCACGGTAATATTTAAAACTTACCAAAATTCGTATTTTTGTTTGAGACACGAGACTTCCCAAAGGTCCCCTGTACGTTTACGCGCGCATTCGCTATGAATAACTAATTAAATTCCAATAATTATCGGAACATCGATATTTTGTATCAGATGTTCTCAACCGTTGATGATCTACAATATTAGGGCAACGCTCCAATATCGCGACGTTGCGCTAGTTGCACAATTTTATTTTTATTATGTTTATGTATTCCATAATTATCGGTTATCGTTATCGATGTTTTGCCTTAACAGCGCTCGCGCTCATCTCCATATGTTGACTAGAACGCAGAAAGCGAGTTTATTCTTGTTTCTGCAAGTTTTCCCGTTCATTCCTTCCTGTTGAATCTTGAGTCTTGAATCTTTATAAATACCGCCGCGCTTTTAAAAACAATTCATTTAACATTGGGTATCGAAGTGTCGTAAAGACTGTAAATTGTGCACCTGAATTAAAAAAGTTAAGTGTTCTTCGATATTTTACATTATTAGAGGATTCAAGGTAAAAGGTAAGTTTCTAACTTTACTCTTTACTTTACAATTAGATAGAGAGGGCACGTTTTAAATGGAAAATAAATACCCTTCGGTCAGAATTTGACGAAATTTTGATATGTTGCAGAATTTGACCTATTAATGAATTAATGTGTCCATTGCGACAAAGCTATAAGTTTAACAGTTAGTTTTTGAGATACAGGGTGTCCAAAATCGCTACTTCATAATTTCAAAATTTCGTAAATTGTACATAGTTGCCGATATGAATACAAAATAATAAATAAATTTTAAGATTGGCGTATCTAGCGGAATTTCAATTCTGTAATAGTCTATTTTAATTTATTATAGATATTTAATAAAGAAAAAAAAAGCCTTCAGGATATCAAAATTTGATGAAAAAAAGAAAGCGGGAAAAAGAACTGGAGAAGACGAATTCCAAAACTACGGTATTTTTTCCTTCACCTTCAAGCACAAATATACAAACAGATGCAGATCTTCCATCGACTTCGAGAGAGGACCGGGAAGAGTCTAAACTACAAGAGATTCCATCAACATCTACAGACGAAGTTGAGGAAGACAAAGACGTAGTTTCTGCGAAAGTGGACGATACGCAACTTCCTCTAGATCCAGGTTTGTGGACAAAAATATTGTCTTCTAGAGATGTACAAATATTAATTGAAAACGGCCCTACTCATTATCGAAGTAAAAATTGTATAAATTATCCCAATGATAAAATATCTGGCCGAAGGTTTTCGGATAAATATTATTCACGAATTTTGTCTAATAATGAAAAAGTCGATCAGGAGTGGCTTTTATGTGCAACAGAAAAAAATTCAGTGTTTTGTTTTTGTTGTACAATATTTTCAAATACTTTAAAAACAATTAAATTAAGTGATGAAAATGGATATAATGACTGGCACCACATTGGTGAACATTTAAGTATCCATGAAAAAAGTAAATTTCATTTTGAGAACTTAAAAAAATGGTCAGAATATTTCACTCGCTTAAAAAAAAATGGCAACTATTGATTCTGCGGCTCAAAATTTAATTAATATAGAAACAAAATATTGGCATGGAGTTATCGATTTTTTATATTATTCAATTTCTTGCTGAGCAAAACTTGGCTTTACGTGGTACCAATAGCAAACTGTTTGAAAAAAATAATGGCAGTTTTCTAAAATGCATTGAAATGTTAGCAAAATTTGATCCTATAATATCTGAGTACACGAGAAGGATCCAAATGCAGGAAAAGATAAAAATGCCTCATTATCTTGGGGGCAAAATTCAAAACGAAATAATTAATTTAATAGGAGAAAATCTTAAATTAAAAATTTTAGGCATGATTAAAACAGCTAAATATTTTTCAATTGTACTTGATTGTACCCCGGATGCTAGTCATCAAGAACAAATATCAGTATGTGTTAGATTCGTTAATTCAGAAAAAAATAAAATTGTCGTTGAAGAGCATTTCTTAACTTTTGCCCTATAAATGATTGTACAGGTGAAGGTTTGAAAAATTTCTTAATAGAAACATTGGAAAAAAATGGCTTAGATATTTATTATTTACGCGGCCAAGGATATGACAATGGTGCAAACATGCACGGTAAACATATTGGATTACAAAAAAAATTCTTAATATAAATCCAAGAGCATTCTTTGTGCCTTGTTGCAACCATAGTTTAAACTTTGTCGTGAATGATGCCGCAAAATCAAATATTTCAAGTGTAAATTTTTTTTTTATAGGACAGGAATTTTATATCTTTTTTTCCGCTTTAACTAACCGTTGGTCAGTCTTAAAAACAAATATATCAAATTTAACCTTAAAACCCTTATCTGATACAAGATGGTCTAGTAGAGTTGATGATTTAACTCCTTTAAGATATCAGCTTGGAGAAATATACGGTGCTCTATTTGAAATCTCTAGTGAAGGAAATAAAGCTTTTGACAATAATTAAAAAAATACTGCATCATCGCTTGCCAAAAAAATAAAAAATGTTGAGTTTATATGTATGTTGATTTTATGGTATAATATTTTTAATAAAGTCAATATTGTAAGTAAACTTTTACAAACTGAGGATTTTAATATAGCAGAGGTCTGTGCTAATTTAAAAACTTTAGTTAATTGGTTAACAGAATACAGATCAGATAAAGGATTCAACGACTTGTTAGTCGATGCTCGTGAAATAGCTGATTCATTAGACGTTGATTTTGAATTTAAAAAAAAAGATTGCTTGAGGGTGAGAAAAGTTAAGAAACAATTCAGTTACGAACACGATGATGAACCCACTGAAGATGAAAAATTAAAGTTTAAAGTAAATTCTTTTTTTAATATGTTAGATATAACTATAGTATCTGTAAATGAAAGATTTCAATTATTATCAGCTTATTCAATTTAACTTTTTGTGGGACATTTCCAATTTTTCCAAATATTCTAAACAGGATCAGTTAAAGTTATGTACAGACCTTGAAATAGTATTAACTGATCTAAATCTCAATGAACGTGACATAAGTGGTGTAGAACTCCTAAACGAATTACAGTTTATTAATTTAGGTGAAGTGAACACTTCCACTCCTACAGAAACTTTAAATTACATTATTAATAATAATTTGAAACAATCCTTTCCAAACACTTATGTGGCTTTACGAATTTTCTTAACTGTGCCAGTATCAGTCGCCACAGCAGAACGTTCGTTTTCAAAATTAAAAATGATAAAAAACTATCTAAGATCCAGTATGGCCCAGGAAAGACTGGCAAATCTTGCTATTATTTCAATTGAATCTGAACTACTAAAAGATTTAGAAACTGAAGAATTGATAAATAAATTTGCAAAAAATAAAGCACGCAAAGTCAAGTTCGTTTAGTTTAGTGCAATGCTACTACTACTATGCTATTATATATATACTCTAGCTATGTATAATTTAAAAAATATTGTAAAAATGTAAGATATATTTTTGATTAAAATGTTTATAAGTTTATATTTTGTTTTTTTTAATATATCGTATCGTTACTTTTTTGGTGGTACTACTTAAAAAATATTTTTTGTGATAATACACTTTTAGCGCTTATCTCATTATAAAGTTTATGTATAGTATAAAACGATATACGACTTTTATTTCAAATTATGAAAAATTTTAGTTCTAGGTACTTATTTATATTTGTCCCTAGCCTGGAAATTTTATAAATTTTTGAAAATAATGTACAGAGTAAAGAACAAAGCCTTTGCTACAAAGGCACAATTTTTTGAAAAAATTAAATAATGTAAGAGAAGGTAAGATGCAAGCAAGACGTTCCTACTCTACTCCATTAAAAAAATTCTCCTACAATAAAAAGGCGCCTTAATGTTTTTGCCCCAGGGCGCTATATAGCTTTGGCGCGGCCCTGGGGACGCCAATACACCCATTACAACTATGTGAGAGTGCACAGGCAACCTTCAAGAGACGAGCAGCGAGCTACAATTGGGCTACTAGAATCTTTCTTATCCATCGATTCACACGATTCAATTTATCGATTCGTTACTCTGAACGAGACGAAAAAAAAAGTAAACTGAAACCGTTCCTTGTTTATTTCAGCCACGCTTCTTCAATACTAATAAAAAGATTCTTTATTGTTGCAGGTATCAGATAAAAGGTGTGTCTAACCACTTCGCCGACGGGCAATTCGCCGTCGTGCGACTTGCCGCCGTGCAATTGGCCGCCGTGCGGTTCGCCGTCGAGCGATTCGCCGACGAGCAATTCGCCGACAAGCTTCTTTTATGCTAAAATGAATGAAGTATCAAAATTCAAAGGCCTAGATTTCATATCTGAAATAATTTTTAATTTAGGAACACTCTTTCAACCCCTAAACAACCCCCCCCCCTTAAATGACTTTTATGCACGTGAGGTGGCAATTCTTAAAATTCAACAGCCTAAATTTCATTTCTAGAATAATTTTTCATTTAGGACCACTTTTTCAACCCCTAATTAAGATCAACCTTTGTTGGAAATCTTGTTTTATTTCATCATATTTCTTAAAAGGGCTTCCCCTTAAAACTAAGATATAGGGATGGCCACGGGCCCGGGCTTTGGCCCGGCCCGGCCCGAAGCCCGGCTTGATATTCGGGCCGGGCTTCGGGCCGGGCCGACAAATTTTTTCGCCTGCCGGGCCAAGCACGTCTCGTACCCGGGCCGGGCCGGGCCAGATTCCTCAAGCTTTTCGGGCTTTTCGGGCTATTTCGGGCCGGCCCGAAGTTTATGTATAACATTTATTGATTTAGTAAAAGATTCCATTTAATGATTTCTTTAGTTGCCTCTTAAGCAAAATTCACCCAGGTACAGTTACACACATATTGGTAAGTGTGTGATAATGGAAGTAAATCGAAAACGAAAATGATTTGATTTAAACCAATTTGTGAATTTCGATTTTTTTTTCGATAAGTAATATTCACTTCTTTCCACTTTTCAAGAAATTTGAAATAGAAATTGTCCGTGTTATATTTAATTATTTGAAGGAGTATTGCAACGTATTGTTAATTGAGCTGGTTTATTTAATTATACTTATTAATTAACTTAATATTGTGGCCCCGCACTGAAGATTATTTATGAATAAATCGAAACCACTCTGTATATGAAAAATATTAAAAACTCACGATTGCAAAAAACCAGCTCAATTATATTTAATTATTTGAATATATCTTTAGTTGAAAAACATACCGAATACAATGCGATTAAGTTTTTATAGCATTAAATAACATGGATATAGAAAATTAAAATGTAAATACTAAATAATATTCTATATTGCGGCTCTTAAAAAGGTATAAAGAAAAATCGTGATATTATAAATGGTATATACAAAAATAACGGAATAGAGTAAATATTATTTTAACAGAGGCGTCTCTAGCTGCTGCTATCTGCAGAACTTAGGCCAATAATGGATATCCAGAAAATTTATAATTTGCATTTTAGGTCGCATATTTTAAACAGCTGTAGTAGTTGGTACATGCGGTAGTAGTTGAATTTTAGAGGTTTTTGCTCCATCGAACTTAATTCTGTTGGGACTTATTTTCATCAAATTTTGCGAACTAGCAAGGAATGTACCTGATTCCAGTGTGCCTCAAAAAAAGCCGTGTAAATTTGGATTTATTATTTCACTTAAGGTTTTAGTTACATTCTGGCCCGAATCGGCCCGGCCCGGCCCGAAGCCCGGCCCGAAATTCAAGCCGGGCCTCAAGCCGGGCCGATGTGTTTTGGTTCGGGCCGGGCCACCGGGCCGGGCCGGAGCAAATTATTTCGGGCCGAGCCGAGCCGCGTCTAAAAGCCCGGCCCGAATCCATCCCTACTAAGATACACGAAGTTTCTCTAATTTGAAGTTTGATGATTATCCTACTTTGGTGGACAATGCACACTAACTTTCTTTCTTTGGATTTTCTGGCGTACTCTGCTGCAGGTAAATTGGTCTTAAGATTCCAGCAAAAGTCAGCTAGCATTCTGGGGCTCCACTTTACGTGGGTAACGTGTTTCCATGGTAAATATTTCCTGACGGAAGCGTTCACCATGTTTGTCACTCATAGTTCCAAAATTGTTTGGAAAAAAGTCCAGATGTGAATCTAAGAAATGTATCTTTAGTGACATGTTACAGCCAAGTGTTTTATAGTTTTCCAGAAGCTCGGTTATCAGTTCTTTGTAGTTATCTGCCTTGTAAGTTCTAAGGAAGTTATTAACAACATTTTTAAAAGATTTCCAAGCAGCAAGTTCACAGTCATTCAAACTGCCTTCGAAACCAATATCATTCATTAGTTTTCTTATATCCGGACCAACAAATATCTTTTCTTTTATTTTCGCATCACTTAAATTGAGGAACTTCTTTTTAGGAACTAAAATCCACTTCCCTTCCGATCCATTGCTTTAACAAAAAATTTTATAAGACCTAGCTTAATGTGTAGGGGGGAAAGTAAACTTTTTCAGGTTTTACTAGTGCTGGACTCACAACGTTCTTCTCTCTCCAACAGTCAATGCTTCTCTTTTTGGCCACTGTTTCTTAAGCTAATGATTCTTTCTATCTCTGTTGTTCCACTCGCACAAAAAGCAACAAAATTTTGTATAACCAAGTTGTAAACCAAGTAACACAGTGCTATAACTTTAAGATCTCCACAAACATGCCATGAATGTTTCTCGTAGTGAATCATATCCAACATAAGTTTTATACTTTCATGTCTCCTTCATGTTAGCTGCATGGACCAAAGGGATCGACGGGTATTTATTCCCAACATGAAGAAGAACCGCTTTCAAATTACGTTTTAAAGAGTCTATAAGAAGACGCCATTTATCAGGATTGTGGGTATGTTAAAACGCTTCCGGTAAAGATTCCACATCATTGCAGTAAACTTAGTCCGCACACTGTGAGAAAAAAACATTCGAAGTCACACTGCCTGTCACGGAAACCACTTATTTTTGTGTTGCGTTGTAAAAGATTCCATCCTTCCAGTCGTGATGCTAGTATTTCAGCTCGATTCTTGGATAAATGTGGATCACGAACGAGATTATTTAGTTCAGACTGATTTATTAAGTGCGGTTCAGTATTTGTATTTTCTAAAAAGTCTGTGTCCCTCCTTTCTTCATCATCCTATAAATCTGTACAACCTTCAACAACATTGTCGTCTAATTCCCATGTTTTGGTGCTACTGGAATTGGAAGCTGTGGACTGTGAAGCACTGGTCTTAAAGCAGAGGAAATATTAGGATATTTAACAGTGTGTCTAGTTTTAGCTGTTATCCCTGATATTTTCGTTAAACAAAAATAACAGTTTGTGGAATGATCCTTAGGTTCTCTCCAAACCATCAGAACTGCAAATGTCATGTGACGGAATCCATTCAATCAACCAGTTAACATCGTCACACGCGAATTACAACAACTATGAGGGGCTCAAGACATCCTGATCACCCAATTTACATCCAAAATATAATTCATACAATTTTTTTATTAATGGAGTCATATTTCTCCTCTGAAACTTTAGTGTTACCTCACCATAAATATAGCTGAAACAGTCTGGGTGGTTAATGCAACTACGTGGTTTTTTATTGAAAATATCACTGTAATACACTCACAAACACTTAACACAGATCATTTAAACAGTACAATACGGAAAATTAAATCACAAACTGATAGGAAAAGAATCGGTACCCGACGAATGAGCTGCAATACCCGAGAGCTCACATTAGACTTACCGGAGATATTTGTTAGTTGCGTTTGTTTTATTTATTTCATTACAGACTGAGTCATCTAAGTCGTAAAAATTGGACAAAACTAAACACGCATAAAGTACGCGCACTTCAGTGTGATTAATCACGCAGGACATAATTGCTAGTAATGTAATTTGGATGAATCATAGTAGTGTGTCATTTGTAAATGATTTCATTAATGTGTTGAAATTATAAAATTATATTATTATTTATCCTGGACATTAAAAACAAAAATAAAATATTTAGATTGAATAGCAAAATACATATTGAAAAAAATCAACTTATTATTATTAAACAAGCATAGTTAGTGCCCATGATACGTTTGCGGGAAAATGTATAATAATGCCATTATCGAACTCATGCCATAAAAAAAAGATAAAGTAAATAAAATTTATTTGGTATACAAAAGGATCTATGTACTGATTTATACCTTTTTATAATTATTTTTTAAAAAACTTTTCAACCTTAAACAATTACTTCATTTTACTACTATTTTATCAGATAATATGTATTTCTAAAGAATAAGGTATCCTCTACATACCACAATTTGAAAATCCAACTTTTTTTAAGCAATCTTTGGTATATTATTTGACTTTCAAGTTCCTTAAGCTCTAATAACATTAGGTACCAATTTTCAATCGCTTGAGACATTAACCGATGAAGTTTGGTGCCGTTTATGCTATGACCTATAAACAATTTATTTAATTTCTAGCATTCAGTAATTCACCAAAAGTGTTAAATTTTGAACTTTGGCACGATTTGTTAGTCGGTCGAATAAAAATTAAAAAAACTAGAACAAAGACAGTTAAATTATAGATCAAAGTTCAATTCCAAAAGTTTCAATTTCTCAAAGTAAAAAAAGGCTATAGAAATCCGTCTGTAACAATTTCATAAACATTGAAAATTGCTAAACATTTTGTACTTTTGTTACATATTTCTAAGATTTTTCAAAAATTTTTCAAATGATATACTACGGTATGTTCCACAGGTATCTTGATTGTAGCTCAAAATCATTATACTCTTAAATCAAACAAGAGTGATAGTTACTTGTTGAACACAACTGAAAAAAATATCTTATTCACTGTATGAAAGTCAGGCCGGCCCGACCCGCCGGGCCGGGCCGTCAGTTTTCATTTCAGGTCGGGCCTCGGGCCGGGTCGGGGTTATTAAAAGCCCGACCCGGCCCGGCCCGAGTCCATCCCTACCGAAAAAAATCCAACCAAATACAATTTGGAAAATAATAACACAAAAAAGGTTACATATGCAACACAAATCAAAATAATTTACGAAGATAGAAAAAATACAATATACAAGTAGGAGGATGTAAAGAGGAATAAATAATGAACGCAGAAATAACACATCAAGCAAAAGTCAAAATTGTGCTCCAAACTACTTATATATATTACCAAAGGCGTTATATATTTTAAATTTAAAGTTTCTTATTTTCTTCAATTAGAACATTAATTATTGTTTATAAACTGTAATAGCTGTTGAATATGGATACATCTACAGATCTCTAAGCATGGAAAGAAGGACATTATTTTCTTCTTATTAGTAGTAATTATGAGATAAATTAGAAACGCAACAAAGAGAACTCAAATTATTTATGTTAACAAACCCTAGCCTAATTATTAAACTACTAATTAAAAGGTAAGACAATGTTAATGTACGTATCATATAATCTTGCCTAAGTGTACATTTTGTAAATTATTGTTTCTATTAAGTTACAAATTGCGCTTTATTCGATGATGTTACGCATTTATTTATTTATTTATGAGAATATATATAAAAGTATTACAAAATAGTTTCTAAAGCGCCAACGCAGTGAGATGCTGTATAAATAAATATCTCGAGTATAATAAATTTGTATGCTCCTTAGATTTGCTTGCATACCAGATATACGAAACTTAATACGTTTTAGCACGTCAGGAGGTACATTTAGTATCACTAAATATATTAACATAAAATGTACTTCCTATAATTAAGCTGCTTATTTGAATTGAGCTTGCAGAAGAATGCATATTGGCCGGGAACCACTTTAGGGACGCGAAAGATACAGATTTAATTATATGTGTGCTTTATACACGCAGACAAATATTATTGATAGATCGATTAATTATCACTTGTGTCGCATTTCCGTTCTGAAGAAACAGAATTGTAGTTTCAGTATTCATCCATTACTAACGGTTTCTCATTAGGGTCATTTTGGCCAATGGCTTATTTTCAATAATCTGCATTATGCTAATTAGGCATGTAGGAACCACACGCAACACCGAGGCAAATAACCCTTTGAAATTCAGATGTAATTATTACATCATATAGCAAATACAGATCACGAATCGTAATTATTTTGCACATTCTCACCCCTAGGGAAACTATATGTTCATTTTTTAGGGTTATATATCCTTAACGGTTGGCCCGATTAAAAAAGTTCCAACCAAGAATAAACCCACAAGAAAAAAAGTATTAAAGAAAAACCAAAACGTGATCAGTTTAATTAGAGAAGTTGTCACAGAAGAAGGAGTCTGGAATCTCCTCCATTTTTCTCCTCCATGTTTATTTTCATAAGGAGGTGGTGGCTCGAGAGATTAGCTCTACTGTTTTTAAATAATTTTTTTACCTACCACTCCTAAAAAATCTGTAACCCACCACTAAAATTTTCAAAATACCTCTCAGCGCCTATCGACTTTGAACGACTTCTATATTCTCAACTTTCTAATTTCAACCTTGGATCAAGCCCTTATCGAATTACAATCCCCAAACCCAATTTTCTAACTATTTTTTTTATAAACCTTTTCTTAGCGTTTAGAGCATTAGGTCGTATCAAGTTCTTCGGGAAGTAAGAATCCGATATTAGTTTTAATCTAGAACCAACCTTTATATCTTCTTAATTGGGAATGAAACCATATAGTTTTAAAATCTATTTATTTAGGATCCATGACCCAGGATCGTTGTCAAAATAATTATTTTGACAACGATCGTTGTCAAAATAATTATTTTGACAACGATCCTAGGTCATGGATCGAAACGTAAATAAAATAGATTTTAAAACTATGAGTGGTTTCATTCCCAAAGAAGATTAAGAAGAATGCTAAACAAACCACAACAAACATACAGGGAGTATTTACAACCCTTTATAGTTTTACAATCCGTAAACACCAATTTTATATCCAAGCATTTTGTTGGTGTCTCGAGCTTAAAATGTTCTACAAAATATGGATCCCTACTATTAATTTAAGCTGATAAGTAGTATGATTTTTCTAAAAACGTTTAATTAATTATAAATAAATAGTTTACTGTACTAGCTATTTACACTTAATATCTATTGAAATACATATACAAATTTATAGAGACGATTTTTCTAACTTAATTTATGTATAAAATTTTAAATCTTAATTTTCGTAATCAAGAGTTCTTCGTTGTTAACGGGTAATACACGAGAATCATCCCATCCGACTACACTTATGAATGTTAATTTCTAAGGAAAACACTTTCTTCAAAGACACCCCATTTCAGGTACTTCAAATTCCGGTGAATCTGCCTACATTACTTGGCATAACGTCTCGTATACATTTTCTAGGTTGCTGGAGGATGATACATTCAGGTTTTTATTGTTGAACGATGTAGAATCGGTAAGTTTCCTGGTTCAGCCCCATTTTAGTATAAATAGCATAAGGTTCACAATTTACCTTTATAAACCGCTCTTATGCTTGCGAAGAAACTAAGACATTCTACTGTCAGTGACATTATTCTTTATGCGGTAGCCAACCATGCGACTTTTAAACGATCACTAATCAATAGGCGGCCTCGTGGTTTAGTTAGTATGCGTGTCAACACAAACTCTAAGGCCGGGTTTCGAATCCCGAAATGGTCTGCTTGCAAAATGTTAGGTGAGCATTGTTCACAAAAATACGCACGCCTTCGTGCGAACGAGAGATAAAATGGTGTCCGTCAATACCACTCTTCTCCCCTCTGTTGATCGACGACAAGCGAGAAAGCTAGCACCTCAAAAACAAGATAACGGCAAATTTGTAAAGATTTTTATCCAGCTGCCCTCACCAGTTGTCCGATTTGATTCAAAACCTAGCACCTGATTGCTTCGTGCGAGCAGCAGCTAGCACCACTAATTTTAGAGCTAGCACCTAAGCTGTTTTGGAAGTATGGTCAATTATATTTGGTGGGGTCATCTTGAAGGTAGCTCCTCTTCCCCGTGCTCTGTTTCGCTCCAAAACCTAGCACTATATTAGACCTAGTACCAGCTAGCACCACAAGGGCAAAAATTAGCAGCTCCCCTTGTGCGTTTTGATTCAAAACGTAGCACCTCTTTGTTTATAGCTAGCACCAGCTAGAACCACCGATTTTAGATCTAACGCCAACGCTGTTTCGGAAATATGGCTTATTATATGCGGAGATGGCCAACATAGCGCCAGCTCTTTTCAGTACTCGAATTTGCTTCAAAACTTAGCACTTAGTAGCCTAGACCTAGCACTAGCTAGCACCGCAAGCGAGAAAGCTAGCACCTTAAAAACAAGAAGGCAGCGAATTTTAAAGATTTTTAGCTTTCCCCCTCCCACCCCCGTTGTTCGATTTGATTCAAAACCTAGCACCTCTTTGGTTATAGATGGCATCAACGCGTTTCAGAAATTTGACCAATTATATTCGGGGACGTGTAACATGATGCCCCGCTCCGATTGGCTCCAAATCCTAGCTCTAAGTAGCTTAGACTTACAATTGGATTTAAAAGTAGATTACTAATTATTTAAATATTTATAAACTATTTATTAATATTTATAAATGTTAAGAACTAAAAGTGAGCAAGGCATTTTTGATTGGAACAATATCCATAGTTTGTTACCTTCAAAATCCTGCCAGTAATTTTTTCTGCATTCATTTTTAGAACATCCTAAAATTCTTCAACAAGCTCTATCACCCGCCATTTGAATTAGTGTTATTATATAAAATCTCTCAAGTAATTACTCTATATAAAAATTTACCTTATAAAATCAAACAGCTACGCAGAAAATTTTACGTTACAAAATAGTTGCAATAAATTCTACCACCTGCTATGACTACATTTTAATTACAGTTGCAAATAAATGCACAGCTTTCTTCTAAAAAATAAGGCCACTTAACCATCTGCCTAGTAAACGAACCTTTCGAACCCTTGCAATAAGCTTGTTATCTGTTATCCTGAAACTGTTAAAATGTTTCAAAGTAATAAGATTGCTTTCCTTTGTCTAAAAATATTTTATTAATTGCGTTATCTCCTTATTGGCAAGCTGTTACAGTTTGTATTTCTGCAGCTATTGTCTGGGAATTCTGCACACTTGATTCTTCGGCGATATCTTTGAAAGCCAAATACCTACCCCCATACATGGTTCTGTCTTTATAAAATAGAGACCGTGCTTTGAAAGGGAGATTGAATACAATATCTTCTCTCCGAAGACACATGTTGTAAAGTCGCGCTTTTACAATGCTTTCTGTGTTAGTATGAGTTAAGTTGATGGTTCCAGCATCCAGCCAATAGAAAAATACAGCCCCATTTTTCCATCCACAAGATGATACCAGCACAAAGCCAATAGCTCAAGGTACTATTTTCTGTTTTCCTAATTTTTTTATGCGATGTGAAGAATATACATTTCATTTGCTGTTCATAATGTTATTACTCATGATTATCCAGTAAATTACCAACGTCACCTTACAAAACTCACAATCACAATGCACGAGCGACTATGTAATCATTCTTCGAGTTAAAAATTAGTCAAATAAAGTTTGTCCGTTTTATGGTTTCTTTTGTCCTTTTGGTATAGACATTAACGTAAAGAACTTCATCAATTTAAAAGTAGTTAATAATTTGATTAATTTAGGTTAGGGGTATAGTTTTAATGTTACACTATTTCTTAAGGAGGTGCACTTCACTATGCAGAGTGTATAAATTATGTATATTCCTTTTTCTAGAATTACTGTAAAGTTTATGTTTAATTTTCTTTTGTATATATTTAACGTGAACCATTAAGTAAGTATCTAGATTCTAAGATGTTATATTTGCTTACCAATTTTATATTCCTATGTTATGACGCTTTGTTTACCATCGCCCTGTAACAAACGATTACGCAAATTATTGGATTCTTTGTTGTTTTGTATAGTTTCAAGCGTAAGCAGTTATTCTTAATCTCTTGTAGATAAAAGGCGTAAATTATATACGCATAGCAGTTTTTGAAAATTGTTCATGTGGTATGTGTTTCGAATTTGTTTAAGTGGTATCAAAAATCGTATTCTATCCAAAATTGAATAAGCATAAACAAATCTAACTACCAGCTACTTGGGCGTTGTTGAATATGAAAGAAGCGTCAGTGGTAAAGCAATTGTTTATTATATAACCTATTATTTGACGCATATTGGCAAATGGGAAATCTACATTGACTTGGAGGAAAAGAAGCAATACTGCAGTCGTCCCTCTAAAATAGTTAATAAAATATTTATTGTTAAATGTTTTATTTCATATTTTACGATAAATAGAGCACATATAGTAATTATAAATAAAATCTCTTTTCCACACCCTTCTCCCAAAACCTTTTCAACCCCTCCTTCCCAAATCATTCCATATACCCTCCTTTCTCCCAGCTAACAAAAGTATGTGTTGGCCTTCTCGTAGTGTTCGCTGAAAAACAAAATATTTTGTTGATAGCGTGTCAACACCTTGACGCAAAATGTTTGTTGGTCTACACCACACTTCCTCCAACTACTATAGTTTTTGTGAATAAATTTATATTTATCATTGTTTATATATTTTTTTGTATCAAATTTCGTTGGGGTTGCTACTAAAATAAACAATCTTCAGGTTTAAGAATGACATGTATTGTGGATAATTTGTTTCCACATTAGGTTTTTCAACGCATTAGTTGACCCAAAGGAAGAAATTCTTTCAGAACTGAAACTTAAGCTTTCGATTTTTGGATTAATGACATGCAGTGAAATTTTTTGGGGTGGGTGTCAGTGATAGATATAATAGACGTTGCAATAGAATTTCTACGTTTGAATAAATTCGCGTAGGGAGCGAGTTACATATCCCCCAAATTAATATATATGTATATTCAAATGGAACTATTAACTCTTAAGAAATAGTTTGTTACATTGTATAATTGAAGGACAAATTATAAAAGTTCATAAACCAGACATAAGAGGTGCAGGTCACAGTAGGTTATAAGACAGCAATTATTAGAATTAAGATTACTAAAATGTAATACTTTGTATTGTATCAAGAAATAGCAGACATGAGATCTGTATTTCCTACAAGTTATGTAAGAGAGCAGGGATAGTATAAAACCCTCAGGAGCTCAAGATGGTCAGTCAGTCTCGAGCTTCACAACTTTAACATTGTTGGTTGATCAAGCTACTCATCCTAGTCTTAATTAATTTAATTAGTGAATAATCACTTTGATTATTTTTTATTTTAATACGTTAATGAACATAACGTACCTGTTGTTTGAAACCAGTTGCAATTTCTGTTTAAATAAAATTTGATAGAAGAGTTTTTTGGAAGAAAGCCTTTTTTAAAAAGAAGCTCCAAGAGGCCCAAAACCGATCTATCGTAATGAAATAATACGTAAATGATTAAGATGTTTAAGAAACTGTAACCGCAAAACAAGTTGATGTTGTTTGAGTTGATTTGCTGCTCAATGGTGTGACGTAAAAAGGGAGTGGTCTACGGTTGCAGATACATTTTTGCTTATCTACGGGATATCTTCAGCAATCTAGCATTCCCTTTTATAAGATCTACAAGGAAGCATTTTTCTTATCCAATTTAGTATTCGCTCTCTCTACAACAGTGCAATCTACACAGTCTCCAAGAGCTATGCATCCAGATATTACCTTTTATAAGGTTTCCGCTTTTCCATCTATATGATCCTCCACTCTGGATTACAACTAACCACTTTTTATATCTCCTGTGCTATATATTGATCGAAATTTTTCCTATATTATCCTTTATCAATATCAAAACCGTTCACAATAGTTATAAAATTATGTTTCGAGTTATTCCCATTCCAGCATTGCAAGCACATTTCTTTAAATGTTGGATATGGCATATCGCTGCTGATATGATCGTAAAAATATGTTGAAGATTGGTATCATCTTGTTTCTATAATGCAATCACATTTGCGTTACCTCTGAGCCGATGTTTTAAGGCGCTGATATAAGTTTGACATAGTTAGAATGAGTCTATTGCCTTATGCCTACCAAATGAAAAAAACTGTGTGATTTTGTTTTGCTCGTTGACAGGTATATTGTCAAACATCATAATCGAATCTTCCTTAGCATACTCCGGTCCAATTTCATCCGTCGACTCCGTGGCGTAGTTGGTATGTGTGTGACTACTACGCCCAAGGTCCCGAGATTGAATCCCGACACGGTCCGCTTGAAAAATGTTAAGCCAGCATTTTTCACAAAAATACACCCTCATTCGGAAGAGAGGTAAAATGGAGGTCCCGTGTGTGAGCGTTGTCACGCACGTTAAAGATCCCTACCTTGCTTGGAACAGCAAAGGTTCTGCAAAATTTCAAATTTTCCAGGTAAAAAAAATTCGCTTCCTGGTCAATGTAGTACCTTTGGGTGGAGCATTGGAAAATCACATGTTAGGTCCAATTACATCATTGCAATTTCTAAATTCGTGATAAACAATTTATTCTTTTAAAGGTACAAACACATTTCTTAGTAGTTCATATTTGGGGTGATAAAGGCTTTTAGAACAGATGTACACATTTTGAAATCGTAGCACATTCTCGTGTAGAATCAAAATTTTGTATCGTTATATTAATTTCATGTGTTACATGTACAGGAACATCAACTATTCCAGGAACAGTATAGGTAATCTGTAATTTCTTCTCGTTTTGCATTCTTTTGGTACACTCGCGTAATATTGTTCTTGGTATGTTATACTTCTTACTAGCGGCAAAAAATCGTAACACCATGCAAAATTTCATTTACAGCTCTTTCTAGAGAGTCCTTAGTGTATGGTTTATTATTTGCATACAACATTTTTCTAAGAAGACTGAGATACGACTAAACTCAATGTGTACAGTCTACTACTTATATATACTGGCAGATTGGCGAGACCTGACCATTTTACAAACCATATTCGTTTGAATATCCAATATGGCGATTGCTATGGCGGCCCAGGCTCCAATATGGCCGCCGCCGTTGCGGCCCCCGGTTCCAACATGGAGGCCGCCATGCCGGTCCAGGGTCCAATATGGAGACCGCCATGGCGGCCCCGGTTCTAACATGGCGGTCACCATGACGGCGCAGGTTCCAATAGGGTGGCCGCTATGGCGGATCCGGTTCTAACATAGTGGCCGTCATGGCGATCCAGACTCCAATAAGGAGGCCGCCATGACGGCCCCTGTTCTAACATGGATGCCGTTATGACGATCAGGGTCTAATATGGTGGCCGCCATGACGGTCTCGGTTCTAACATGGTGGCGGCCATGACTCCAACATAGTGGCGTCAGAACAACACAATCAAATTGTTGCAATTTGTTTTTAATATCTCCGGTTTGGGACGTTTGTTTTTTAATTAATCACAATTAAGTCTATTTAATGACTTGCATTTATAAAATGATCTTGTATTTAATATTTGGGTTGGGGGGCATCGTATAAATTTGGTAACGCGCTACAGTCTCGATCAATCTTTTGTAGAACGTCGAACGAGCAATCTCTCTCTTTAGTGATTTGGTAAAGCATATTGCTGTTGTTCTCGGATTTATAAGGACCTCGCGTGATAAGTGTGTGATTATGGAAGGTCTGCGTGAGTGCAAGATCGGTATTCGACGTATCAACAAGGAGATTGGAAATGCGAAATCTGTTGGTGAGAAGCAGAAGCTGTTGGTTTTATTGGGAAATATCAAGACCATGCGATCACAATTTAAAGTAGCGCATAAAAAAGGAGCAGGACATATAACTAAAAAGAAAACGGCTAAAACGCAAGTGCATTGGGAGGACTCTGCGTCAGCTTTTAAAGGACGTACAGGGTATTCAATGCTCATGTCAACACCCATACTCAGAGCCCACTGTGTACCTCTCATATGAAGGAAGGCATATCATTCTTCCAAATACTTTTTAAACTTTCCCATTGGTCAAAACGAGAATAGGGCGGAAGTAATGTAGGTTTTAACTTGAAAAGTGAAAGGCTGTCTATGATGACGTCACGTGAACTTCGAATGAATGACCTTGAAGGGTACAAAAATGAATAGAATGGATCTTAGAATTTCCCATGTTAAATCCCATAAGAAAACCTTTTTGTGCCAAACTATCATAGCTTATCTACTATCAACCAAGTGATGGTTAGTGTTATGTTCATTTAGGAGCAACGAGCGTCAAATATGCCAACTACTAATTTAGGATAGATAATTTTTGTACAATTTACACAACATACGCTTTTAATTTACATTAACGTTTCCAAGTGTACACCGCCGTTGCAGATGAATTACATTTCTTACTATTTTTTGTATTGCAGCTGCTGCATCAGACTCTTCTAATCAGGAAGATAGTGACAAACAATTACAATATGATTTATTTTTACCTACACAGCAGGATTCAAATTTTAATAATGCATATGAAATCATTAATCAGTCATTTCAATCAGAAATATCATAATATCTTATACCAGTTTCCATGGAACTACCTGTTATTGAAGAAAATATAACACCAAATACTTACACTGATTACACACTCTAGATGCACCTACACCATCTACAACCGAATTATCTTCTACCGATGAAAATACATTACCAAAAATTCACAGTAAATTACACAATCCAGATGCATCGGCAACTGAAGCTTATACATGTACTGATGATGCAAGCACATTGTCAGAAACTTCTGTAAAGAAAAAAAATATCCAAAAAAAGAAAATGATGGACGGAAGTGGAAAAGGGATCGTAGTATTTGGAAAACGAATGTTTTGAAGAGATTAAGGAATTTGGGTCAAGAATATACTAGCAAAGTCCGGAAATTAATCAAAACGTAAAAATTGGGACCTGGATGTAATGATAAGTGTAAAAGATAATGTAAATTAAAAGTGTATGAGAGTGATATACTGAATTTATTTAATAATTTTTGGTTGATAGCTGATCATGATAAACAGGAAGAATATTTATGTAGAAATTTTATCAGAAAAGAGCTTAAGTTTGTAAAGTTACATAGACAGTCTAGAAGAAACTGGACATATGTATTGTAGCGGGCTACTATTAACGCGTTTCACCAATTTAAAACAAGTCTAATTAACAGTATATGCCTTATTTACAGATGTTCTCAGTCCAATTAACAATGAAGCACTATCATACCAATGCTATTTACAAGCACTAATATCTTCTTAATCTAAATTTTTAACCATAGGTCTATTAACAACACTAACACTACTATAATTTATTTATTACACTTTTGTCTATTTATGTACAAGCTGTCGGTACAATATATACGTATAGATAACACAAATTTATATTTACTATTGGACTTTCGAAAGCGTAACTAATTAACGTTACACGATATAATTTATATTCGATATTTGGATATAGACTAACTCTGTACTTCATCAGCGGTCTTATTTATAACCTGAATTAAATAGATGATTCATAACTCTGGTATGTGCTCGAACATTCTCGATTCCTGGAGAATGTACTTGGGTTATGAAGCTTGTGTGTTTGACGGGTTGCCTGATAGTAGTTTGTGACAGTATATGATCTTCAGTTACAGGAAAACAGAGTCCGAGTTTGTAAAAAAAATACTTTTGGACACTTTTAATAGTACAGATATGTGATTGACCACGTTATTCAAAAAAAATGTACAATTACGAGGGTGGAGGATGTATACCTGTGGATTTACGAGATCGACATAGAAATAGAGCAATTGCTGTTGATGAAAAAATTTAAATTTCTATTCGTGAACATATAAATTCCATTCCAGCAAAAGAATCTCACTACGTAAGGAAAAGAACTTTGAAGGTGTATTTTGATGAATCTTTTAACATTTCCTAAATTGTATTTACTATATAATGAGTGGATAGCGGAAACCAGCTGACAAGATAGCTACTAGAGACTAGTATAGACACATCTTTAATGCTGAATTCAATATTGGTTTCTTTGCGCCCAAAAAAGATCATTGTCTTACTTGTGAAGTTCAGAAAACAGCAACTGAAGAAGAGAAAACCGAAACGGAAGGGAATATGCTATACATATTGCATAGAAATTTGTTGTATGTGAAGTCAAAAATCATGATAAGGAGGTTTCCCAAAAGGCAAAAAGGATTGTAACTGAGTGCTTTGATTTGCAAAAAATATTAAATTTGCCGCAATCGGAGATATTACTATTTTACTATAGAAGAAAGCTTGAAGTGTACAATTTATTATAGTTGATATTAGATCTACAGAAGGTTACAGTTATGCATGGAACGAAACTACAGGTAAAAAGGGCCTAATGAAAGTAGCGCTTTATTTGATTCTTTAAAAAAAAAAAATTGCTGACGGGGCACTAGAGTTAGAGTTTATTCAGATTGTTGTGGGGACAAAATCGAAATCGAATATTGTTTGTAATTTATGTTTATGCTTCTGAGTTAATAAATATTAATATTATATAATATTATATTATATAATATTATATTTTTCGAGGTAGGTCACCCTGAATCTGAAGGTGATTCGATGCATACCCTTATCGAACGAAGGAAAAAGTCAAGTCATTTACTTTTCACGACAGTAGTATACACTGATAAGGTTGTACTAAAGTTACAAGAAAATCATATGATTGAAAAGAACCAAGTTAAAATGATATTCTGGACCTTAAATCATTTTTAAAAAATACCAAATTGGGAGTTAAACACAAACAAACGCAACGTTTCCTTGTTTAAAAAACAATACATAAAAATATGCAAAGAGCAACCCCAAGTTCTCATTCTTCAATATGATCTGTGTTGTGTTGAAATGCTTTCTATAGACCTACAATGTAAACCCAAAATATCATGGATTATTTCCCATAACAACTTCAAAATATATAGATTTATCTAATTTGTGCTTTAGTAAACCTATTCCAGAGCAATATTGGAACATCTATTTAAATATTCCTCATTCCCATAAAATTTCAGAATTGACTGATGAGAGTGATTAAAAGTATGGGTTGTTTTTCAGAATATATTAAGTTTGTTTTGTAAATTCTTTTATTCATTTTGTATTGAAGGAATTTAACATTTGTTAATATGAAGCTTAGTAGAATGTTATTGGTTGAATCAGCCCCTTTATTGCACCAGCATCCTCATTTCCACACACATTCTGAACCAAATAGTTTTCTTCGACCAGTCATTTCATCTTTTGCGATAGATATATCTCGTTTGATATCAGTTAATATTAGATTTTTCTTGGCTATTCGAATTTCTAGGAATTTTTTAGATAGCATAACCCCCTAGTCTACAATTTTACGCAGAATCTGAATTTGCAAATAGATTTAATATCCGACCACCCCTTACCGTTTTACACACATACCCTCTAGAGAAAATAAAAAAGATGCTTTTTGTTCCTGTCGTGATAAATATATCTTGTTTGGTACCAATTAATATCCAAATCTGTAAATAGATTTTAAATAGGGTCACACCTTACAAAGTTACACTTTTAAGGGCCCCAAGTTTCTAAATTTTTGCTCATCTATATTTAACCCCATGTTTAAAACCTTTTTTCGCAACCCAACACATATGCTTTAACCAGCCATTGCCCGAAAATCTAAAACCGCTGAATCGTAAAACTAATATATACAATAGATTAACAAAATTTATACAAATATAAACAACTATCTTAGACCTATATCTTTATGCCTCCATGCATAGGTTAATATCCATCCAGGGATGACGTAACGCTTGTCATGTTCGCTCGATAAACTAATTCTATTAATAAGCTTGCGTGTACAAATCGTGTTTTTTACTCCGTATACATACGCCGGTAAGTACTCGATACCACCCAAATAAGAATTAGATACTTGGTGACTGTTAACTTCCGCTTTCCTCGTGTATGCCCAGACATATCCCTACCCCATGCAAACTCCTACCCATGAGCACCCCTGCCCTTGCCCACTCCTCTCTGTGTGAGTGCTATTTCGTGGTAACGTCATAGCCGATTATAAATAAAGAGCAATGTAATACTGTTTTAAATTTTTCATCTGACATTATACATAACAAAATTTAAAAATATTCAATGCCAAGAATGGAGCCATTTAAACTTAATCTTAATACAAAGTTATACACAGAAAACAGTCCTTTCTTTATGTACGTTGGGAGTAGTTTTAATTTTATCTAATTTTATTAGCAGCTTAAACTTTAAATCGACACCCAAGTCCTCTATCTGATTTTCTAGCCAATAGTTTGATACGTAGAGACCGTCTAGGTTTTCGAATTGTAAAATGTACCGGAGTTTGTCTCTATATATAAAATCTTTCATTCCACTGACGACCAGATCCATTACTTCGTGTAATTTTTGAAGCTTGTGACAATCTTTTAATCGCGGCTCTCCCACTATATCCTGCATACGTAACTTGTTAGTTTGATTGACTTCTTCTTGTCGGTATTGGAGGGAATCCTTATTCTCGTACTCACTGTTGCGTAGTTGCATATCCACCACTATGGTTGTTATATGTTGTACGACCCTTGGTTTTAAATGATCCGAAAAGTTATTTACTAGGCATATATACAATGTTTAGCGGAACCTCTTTGCGTGTGGTGTACGCCAAGGTTACGAAACCCGCAATCCTTAGTTCGTCTTTGTTATTTGCCATTTTGATAATTACGTTTTTAGAATAACCTTTTAAAAAATATATGGATTTAGTACTATCCTTTTCCGCAAGGACTCCTACATAACTAAAAGAGTCCTTCTTACTAACACAAATGCATACAGCTTGTAGAACCCGCATATATTTAAGTCAATCCATCGGCATATAAAATAATCTTATAATTCTTCCTCATTTTCTCTAATAAGATGGTCTTTGTCTACCACATCTTTGTATTGTTCGCGCATTGTCGCAGTGTTTTCCATGTAGTCCGACTTTCGCCTTTTTGCGTACATTTCCTCTAACTCTAGCTGTCTTTTTCTTCCACCTACAGCGTATGGAATGCATAATGGAGCAATTTCCTTTAGCGCTAGCGGATAGAATTTACTACCAACATTCACGCGTTGTCGTACAACCTCTGGGCGAATGTTTATCAACCCCAATTCCGAAATGATTATTTCTTTTGGAATTGTAGAATATTCTGTTGCAGATTGTGTAAAATATGTACTACCTGCTTTAATGTAGTACTTGTGTAAGATTTTTATTTTATTTTGGCTGTATTCCTCCTCTACTATCTCCAAATAATTTACAGGTAAATAGTTAAAACTAAAAGCCGAAAGCACATACTTCATCAATTTTCCACTTTCTGGTTTTTCGGACAACTTAATTTGCAAGCCAGTCAGTTTCTTTGTATTGCTATCCCCCAATACACGTACTGTAGTAGGTTATTATACACTAAACAGCAGCTATTTTGTAGCTTGTCCAATAGCTTACTCCACATTTTTGCAAGTGGTACCGAGTACATTGGCGCCTTTAGGAAGTATATCTTTTTATCTTCCAATAAGGTTAAATAGTCTTTTAAGGGATTATACACCTGTTCCACACTAGCATAGTTTCCAATTGTCGCTTCCAATCGCGTTATACTTCCTAAAGGCGCCAATGTACTCGGTACCACTTGCCAAAATGCGGAGTAAGCTATCGAACAAGCTACAGAATAGCTTTTGTTTTGTGTACAATAACCTACTACACGTGTATTGGGGGAATTGCAATACAAAGAAATTGACTGGCTTGCAAATTAAGTTGAGCGAAAAACCAGAGGAAAGTGAAAAATTGATAAAGTATGTGGTTTTGGCTTTTAGTTTTACCTATTTACCTGTAAATTATTTGGAGATTGTAGAGGAGGAAGACAGCCAAGATAAAATAAAAATCTTACATAAGTGCTAAATTAAAACAGGAAGTACATATTTTACGCAAACTGCAACACCATATACAATTCCAAAAGAAATAGTCATATGGAAATTGAGGTTGATAAATACGCCTAACATTCCCCAAAGGTTGTACGACAACGCGTAAATATTGGCAGTAAATTCTATCCGTTTACGCTAAAAGAAATTTCCCCTTATGCACGCCATACGCTGTAGGTGGAAGAAAAAGACAACAAATGTGATTTTCCAATGCTCCACCCGAAAGTACTACATTGGTCAGGAAGCGCGATTTTTTACCTGTAAAATTTGGAATTTTGCTGAACCCTTGCTATTCCAAGCAAGGTAGGGATATTTAACGTGCGTGACAATACTCACACACAGGACCTCTATTTTACCTCTCATCCGAACAAGGGTATCTTTTTGTGAAAAATGCTCGCCTAACATTTTTCAAGAGGACCGGGTCGGGATTCGAACCCGGGACCTGGAAGAAAAAGACAGCTGGAATTAGAGGAAATAGATGCAAAAAGGCAAAAGTCGGACTACATGGAAAACACTGCGACAATACGCGAACAATACAAAGATGTGTTAGACAAAGAACATCCGGATTCTACAAGCTGTATGCATTTGTGGTTAGTAAGAAAAACTCTTTTAGTTATGTAGGGGTCCCTGAGGAAAAGGATGGTACTAAATCCGAATACTTTTTAAAAGGTTATTCTAAAAACGTATTTATCAAAATGGCAGATAACAAAGATGAACTAAGGAATGAGGGTTTCGTAACCTTGGCGTACACCACACTCGAAGGGGTTCCGCTAAACATTGTATATTCGCCTAGTAAAGAACTTTTCGGATCGTTTAAAACCGAGGGTCTTAACATCTATAACGACCATATATTCCCAAAAGTGGTGGACATGCAACTACGCAACAGTGAGTGGGAGAATGAGGATTCCCTCCAATACCGACAAGAAGAAGTCGAGCAAGCTAACAAGATACGTATGCATTATATAGTGGGAGAGCCGCGAATAAAAGATTGTTACAAGCTGCAAAAATTACACGAAGAAATGGATCTGGTTGTCGGTGGCATCAAAGATTTTATATATGGAGACAAACTCCGATACATTTTACAATTCGAAAACCTAGACGGTCTCTATGTATCAAACTATTGGCTAGAAAAGGAGATAGAAGACTTGGGTGTCGATTTAAATTTTAAGGTGCTAATAATATTAGATAAAATAAAACCACTCCCAACAAACATAAAGAAAGGACTGTTTTCTGTGTATAACTTTGTATTAAAATTAAGTTTAAATGGCTCCATGCTTGGCATTAAATATTTTTAAATTTTGTTATGTATAATGTCAGAATAAAAACTTTAGAATAGTATTACATTGCTTTTTATAAAGGCTATGACGTCACCACGAAATAGCAGTCACACAGAGAGGGGTGAGCATAGACAGGGGTGCTCATGGGTAGGGGTTCGCATGGGGTAGGGATATGTCTGGGCATACACGAGGAAAGCGGAAGTTAACAGTCACCAAGTATCTAATTCTTATTTGGATGGTATCGAGTATTTACCGGTGTATGTGTCTGGGGTAAAAAACATGATTTGTTCACGCAGTTTATTAATAAAATTAGTTTATCGAGCCAAGATGACAAGCATTACGTTATCCCTGGATGTGTATTAACCTATGCATGGAGACATAAAGCTATAGGTCTAAGATAGTTGTTTATATTTGTGTAAATTTTGTTAATCTATTGTATATATTAGTTTTAAGATTCTATAATTTTTAAGTTCTTCTCCCACCTTCCCTTCTTCCAAATTCTTCGTGCTTCTATCCTGTTGTACAGAGTATACGTGTTATCTCCACGTGATGTTCGCTGGACACAGCGGTTTTATATTTTCAAGAAATGGCTGGTTAAAGCATATGTTTTGGGTAGCAAAAAAAGGCTTTAAAATGGAGTTAAATACAGATGAGCAAAAATTTATAGATTTGGGGATCTTTAAAAGTGTAACTTCGTAAGGAGTTGCCCTATTTAAAATTTATTTACAGATTTGGATTCCCTAGAAAAATCTGATATTAATTGATACCAAACAAGATATATTTATCGCGAAAGAAACAAAAATGATCTTTTATATGTTCGCTAGAGGGTATGTGTGTAAAACGGTAAGCGGTAGTCGGATATTAAGTCTATTTGAGGATTCAGATTCTGCGTAAAATTCTAGACTAATTTGATGTATCGCATGGCTAAAAAATTTTATAAGTACGGTCGAAAATCGCTGCTGGTAAACAAAAATCTTAAAATGAGGGTAGCTCCCTGGGGGATGATGCGATCTATAAAATTCCAAGAAATTTTGGTAGCTAAGAAAAATCTAATATTAATTGATACCAAACGAGATATATCTATCGCGAAAGATGAATTGGCCAGTCGAATAAACTATGTGGAAATGAGGTTGCTGGTGGAAAAGAGGGGCTGATTCGACCAATAACATTCTACTCACCTTTTTTAGTTTGTAGTATTTGTAGACGTACTTGTTTCATAATATAAATAATTTTTAATAAAATAATTAAAAATACTTTATAAATAATTTCCTTATTTTGACATTTTCCATTAGCTACCTGTACATTAAGCAAACAAACATATTTGTTGGAATAACATTGTATTAACTAGTTACAATGATCTTCACGTAAACATTTCAAAAAACGTGGTACTGTAACTTGATGAAAATAGGGCTTTCAGTAGCTTAACAATTAACTACTACATAATGGTGAAAAGTTACGAAAAAGTTTTAAAAAACGGTTTAAAAACCTAGAAATATATAAAACAATAAAAAAGTAACAATTAAAAATGTTTTGCAAAATTCATTTAAACGCTATCGTGTAAACTAAACAAAAGTGAGTTACAATGTTTTTCACATTAAATGTCGATAACAATTCCTGTGAGTAGTTATCTAAGGTATCTGATTTATTTTCAATAGCTGTTGAACAAGTTTAGTTATTTTTGTTTTAAAGAAACAAAAATCATCAAACTTACTATAATAACTATGCTACTATCACCAGGGTGACTGACAGGCCAATACAGTTTGTAAATCTGCATTAAAAATTCTGTTAAATCTTGAATATCTTTTTGACTCATTTTGATTGTCACACAGAACAACAATTCATATTAGGAGAACAGCTTTTTAACTTGATAATGACAATTAAAACGATTAATAATTACTTCAAGGTTTTCTGAATGCATTCTGTAACTTCCCAGTACACTAACTATTTAAATTGATTAAAAATAATAACAAATATTGAAGAACAAGCAGGCATGTCTCCATGCGGCCATGATATACTTATAATCCTACAACGATATAATTTAACAAAAATTTATATTTTGACAAGCTTTAAGGAATGCTACAATTACTGACATAAAATGCAATCTCGTATACACCAAACAGCACAGCAGGAGTATCTCAAAGTCCTTTTAAACTAACAATTAAACTAGAATTTCGACAACCTATGTTTGCATTCTGCGTGTCAAGGTTTCTGCTCTTAAAAAGAAAACATTCAAACCGATTATTATTTTCTTCTGTAACAACACTATTTAAATTCCATAACATAAGAAAAGAGATACTTTCTGCAACGGTCGAGATGAGACGTGATGCTCAAATGAATTATTGTCAGGACGAAAGCTACACGAACGACTGTTGTATCAACAATTTATTTGTACTGCTAGGTATTTATGTCGAAAGTAAAATATTTTGTCGTTATTTTGACAGGTGTGTGAAGTTAATTTAGTTACGCACTGCATGAATGTCTTTCACGGACTTCAATTTGATATGCTAGGTGTACTTTGGTAAAATTGGCAATTATACACGGATCCATCTGAATTGAGAAGAGTAACAGCATTTTCCAAACATAGTATCTATTGTTGTATGTATAGTTTATTCAAACTTATTCATTTCCAAGGCAAGCTATTTTTGAAAAGTTTTAGAAGTAAATTAGAAATCGAATTTAAACGTTTGTGAACACTCTCTTACCGATTGTAGATAATAGCAGTTGTTTTATTTTCAAATAATTGTTGAAATTTAGATCAACACGATATAGAAATTTCATAACGCTAAAAATGTAAACATAAGAATTAAATTAAAAATCTAAAATTAGCTTAATTGTTGTAAAATATAATAAAACGATCGGCATCTAATCTGCTATAAGTAGAACCTTACCGCTGTCGAAACTTAACTAATATGAACAATTTTGAAAGTCATATCTTTTATTAAAACGCTGTTCCTAACATAATCTTACACAAGGTTCTTAATCATTTAATAAAATTCTTAAATCTAAAATCTAAACTCAACCTTGCCGCTTTTCTACAAAATTTCACTAGGGCATTTATTCTTGAGTTCGTACGAAACAATTATTCTCGTGCGAATCTTATCGCACTCATTTCTCTTCTCCCTTTCGCCAATCGTATTTCCCTATACTTGGCATCCCAGAAAAAGTTATATGCATAGGAAAACGACATGCAAAGCTGCCAACTGTATTTATTATACGTCTGTTCCCTGATTGGTTGTTTCTAAAGGGTGGTAAAGTGTAATAATGTTAAAAAAACAGTTTTGTCATAGATCACTTAACCTTAAAAGTTAGTGAACTGTCGGCATTTAGCCATGAACTTGTATAGGTCTGCATTTGTAAATTCGAAAGAAAAGGAATGCTAATAGAATTTATAGTCTCTCATCCTGCACTAGCATCAGGCAAATTTTTATCTGAGTTTACGAAAAAGCGCATGTAAAGAGAGGTTGCAGTGGCGAAGGGTAAAATAATTCAAACAGTGGGTTTAAAGACAACAGTAATCCATTAAAACTTTAAACGTAGAAAAACCTTAAAAAATGTAAAAGCCAAAGTTTTAAAATAAAAATTGTATGTATAACTAAAAAGGGGTAATGTACTAACATGGCAAGTACAGAAACACAAATATTGGACATGATCCAGCCTATTGCTGTTACTGGCACAGTGTCATACCAGAATCAGCAATGTCTTATTTTGAAGAATTATATTATAATTAATTACAGTTTTGTAATACTTGTTACGTGTCAAGTGAATTAACTCGTCACGTACCTTTTCAATTATTGAGTAACCAGTTTCCATTTTTGTATATTAATTAAATCTATCGTTTTTAGTTTATAAGTAAAGTATTCTTATTGTTTCCTGGATCCGACCATAAGTATGTTATAAATTGTTGGTTACATTATACGTTTAAAATGTTCAAATAAGTATAGATACGCTAGCAATTCTTGAAAACTTTTTCATTGTTTTTGGGAAATGACTGTAAACACGTACAGATTTTAACTATTATTACTGCAATTTATGCTATTTTATGAAAATAATTTACTAAGAGGAATTATTTTCAAACGAATACTATTCTGAGAGAAAGATTTTTAAAGCAAAAGAATTTTTACGCAATTATTAGTACAATTATTACGAATTATTATTTAATACAAAACGTAACTGGCGGACGGATTATTAATACAAAACAAAAACGATTTTAAAATTAAAAATAGAACGCAACCAATTTTTACCAATTTATCAAAGAAAGGTTAATGTACAAAACGCAATAACGTTTAATTATAGAAACGATTTATTCAAAGGTAACATTTATTGCACTTCTATAAATTAAACACCTCTAGTGTATAAATTATAGAAGCACCTTGCAACTATTATTATTAAAATAACCCATTACAAATTGAAACAAAGCGTGCAAATCTAAAACGCGATTCTAATACGAACTATTACTGACAACTATTAGTGGATAAAACCATTCACCCATTCAAAACTACATTAGTAAAAAGACTCATTCAATCGTGACATTTTATGATTAAATATTTTAATACAAAGTAATTAATTGTAAAAAACGCGATTTATTTAAATGTATCACAGACTGTAAACAAAATCTTTCAGAAAACCATTTGCAACGTTATAAAGTATAATTGCATATTTTCAGTACGAAGATATCTAATTATAACAAAAGCATTTCCGCAATTAATTTATCACGAGGCTAAAAATAAAATCTTTTAGTAGACTAAAACGTATAATTTAAACAATTTGTATGAATTATAAATGAGACATTGATGCAACTACTATAACGAAACGGTAGACTGAAAACATGCAAACTCTATATTTACACTTTTAAGGTAACCAGACAATACTATTAAAAGGAAGCATCTTATGCATTTTAATTAACACCTACAGAGACGGAAATAGCAACTGACCATTACAGACACTAATTAATCAGTACAACGCAGTTATTCCAACAAATTAATCCACCTAAACACCTTTCAGAAAAATAAAACTCAAGACAAATATTACATCCGCGAAGTGTAAAAATACAAATTCAAGGCTACAGCAATTAATCAGACATTGTCAAGCGCCAATCCCGCAATTTAATTATAACCTTTTACAAACCCGGAGATAACATAAGAAATGCATTACTTTTACGCCTGCTAATAAGTAAACTGACCGGACGGACACCAACACTAATAGTCAGCCGAGATGACTTGGAACAGTGGGAGGACTTTAAACGCATATTGATCGCATATTTTGGAGACCAAAGAAACATAAAATGTCTTACCCGCGACCTAATAAACCTAAGAATGGAAAGTAACCAATCACCGTATCAATTCGGAATAAAATGCCAAGACGTAAGAAGTTTAATCTTAACAAAATTAAAAATCGAAAAATTCCACCAAAATATCCGCCTACTAAAAACGAAAATGTATGACGAAATGGCACTAGACACCTACATAAATGCACCACCAGAACGACTAACAGACAAAATCATTTTCCAACATCCCCAAAATTTAGAAGAAGCGATGAACATGATCATAGAATAAGATTACGTAATGTATTACCGAAACAGACTATACAATTCCAACGCGAATATAAGCTATTCATCAATAAAAACTATACAAGCCGCAAGACAAACAACCACCCAACAAAAATTCACACCATTCAATGCACAAATAAACCAACCGCGAATTAATAACTCAAATTTTAATAACACAAATTTTAATAATCAATTCAAACAATTACCGAAACCACCGTTTAACGCAAATTTTACAAAACTTGCATTTCCATCAAAATTCAACCAAAATATGAACCAACAAAGACCAGCATCCAGCGCGAACCCTATTAGAAATACACCAATGACAAATAACAATAACAACCTCAACAGTTATTATTATAAACCAACACCTATGGATACCTCATCTGGTAACACCAGACAAAACACAAAAATATCGCAAATCCGACCCAGCCATAGTCAAAAACGAAACTTTACCTCAGACGAATTATTTCACCAAGAAATAGAAGAACCTAACGATAAATCAAACCAATTAGAAAATTACGAACATAAGGAACCATTACGAGGAGGACGACGAAGAAAGTGCGTGCTCAAATTTTTAAATAGACCGATTTACAAACGACCAAACTTAATGCATTTAAGAACTATCATTAACAAACCCAATTAACGTAGAATTAAATTTTAACGAAATGGAAATAGATGAAAATTTAGAAAACGATTATAACCCCATAGAACACGACAAAATGTTAAGAGAAAATTTAAGTAACATTCGCTTCAATACCGACATTAACAAAGAAATAGAAAGAGCAATTAAGAATTTATGTTTTGAATACCGCGATATATTCCATTGTGAGGGTATACCTTAACCTTTACCAATACAGTCAAATACAACATAGAATTAACAGACAACAAACCAATTTTTACAAAAGCATACAAATACCTCAGGCAAGCCAAGAAGAAGCCGACAGACAAGTAGCAGACTTCTTAGAACAAGATATCATACAACACTCCAACTCACCATGGAGCAGCCCTGTATTAATAGTACTCAAGAAATTAGACGCCTCAGGCAAGAGAAAATATTGAATGGTGATAGATTACAGAAAATTAAACGAAAAACGGTAGACTACAAATATTCACTACCCAATATTACCGAAATTTTAGACAAACTAGGAAAGTGTCAATATTTTTCAACATTAGACCTCGCATCAGGATACCACCAAGTACAGATGGACAAGAAAGACACATCGAAAGCCGCATTTAGCACGCCTAGAGGACACTATGAATATAAACGAAGGCTATTTGGACTGAAGAACGCACCCGGTACTTTTCAACGAGTCATGGACAATATCTTACCAGGAATACACAACAAAAAATGTCTTATGTACCTAGAAGACATCATAGTTTATTCAACATCATTGGCAGAACATATAGAAAGACTAAAAGAAGTATTTGAAAGATTACGAGAAGCACATATTAAAGTATAACTGGACAAAAGCAAATTTTTACAAAAAGAAGTATCCTTTTTAGGACCTATAATAACACCTCAAGATGCCATGCCAAACCCCGATAAAACGAACCCTGTACTAAATTACCCCCTACCAAAAACGAACAAGGAAATTAAAGGATTTTTAGAACTTAGTGGTTATTACCACAAATTCATTAAAGGCAACGCACAGACCAAGCCCTGACAAATTGTTTAAAAAAAGGAAACAAATTTAACACACCCCAGAATTCATTAAAGCTGTAGACAAAATTAAATGTATACTCACGAATCATCCCGTATTAGAATACCCAGACTTTTCAAAACCATTTATATTGACAACAGACGCATCAAATGTAGCACTAGGCGCAGTATTGAGCCAACGAAAAGTAGCTAGCAATAAACCAATCAGCTACGCATCCAGAACCCTAAATGAGACCGAACAGAAATACAGTAAGAAAGAATTATTAGCCATAAAACGAAATATTTTAGACCATACCTTTACGGAAGAAAATTTTACATAGACACCGACCATGGACCATTAGTATGTCATGCAAACTCAAAATTACAACGATGGAGAATCAGACTAGAGGAATACGATTACGAAATTATATACAAAAAGAAATTTATAATAATAACGCAGGCGCCCTAAGTAGAATACAGCTCAACGCACTAAAAACGGAATTAATTATAGGAATCGTAGACGAGACAGAAGTAAGAAAAGACCCAGACGAGATAGACACAATACATTCAACACAAAATGAAGAGCCAAAAACCGCGATTAAAATTTTAAACGAAGCGATCGATATAAAATCCAATCAATTTATAATTACCGAATTTTTACCAACCCAAATCCCGTAAAATATACAAAAACAGACAATAAGAAAATATACCAAACTCAAATAACCAAAGACGACAACGAGGAACAAATAATTAAAATTCTAAAAGAATACACCTCCGAGAAAAAACGATTTTACCTTTACTTCAACATCGAACATTTGTATAAACGATTCTCAAAATTATATGTTAAATTATTTAATAACTCAGGCCCTAAACTTATTCGATGCACAAGAAAATTAATAACATTAGGCAACCCTGATGAAATAAACGACGTAATTGGAAACCAACACGAAGGCGAAACCAACCATCATGGAATTAATGAAACAATAAAGCAACTTATAAGACGATATTATTTTAAAGATATAAAAGAGTTAACTACAGACTTTATTAACCAATGAGAACTATGCGACAAAGCAAAATACGACATAACACCTCCAAAAATACCCAAAAACACCCGACAAACCTTTTCAAAAATTACATGCCGACACTCTAGTAGTAGAAGCACAAAACTTTTAACCATTGTAGATGCATTCACCAAAATAAACCAAGCATTACCCATAACCTCTAAAAATAGCATTGACGTAACACAAGGATTTTTACAATACTTTGCATTTTATGGTACATCCGAAACAATAACTTTAGATAATTGCAGCGAATTTAAAAATAAAACGATACAAAATACTTTAGAACTCCACAAAATAAAAATTCAGTTTATAACTGAAAACTACCCCGAATCGAACGGATTAATTGAAAGACTACATTCAACCCTGTTAGAACAAATCAGATTACTAAGATTAACCTACAAGAAGGAACACATCACCAATTTAATGTCATACGCACTAATCGCGTACAATAATACAATCCACTAATCAACCAATTTTACACCCCCTCAAATTAACATTAGGACATTTAGATTCCCGCAACCCTTACGACATACAGTATAACAAGGAAGAGAAACTAAAAATAACTTATGATAAAGTAAAAGATAAATTAGATAACGACAAGGAACGTATCACCACAACCCACAATAAGAATGCCGACGCAAATAAATTTTCAATAGGACAAACCGTGCACGAGAAAAATTTCAAAAGTATGTTACATGCCGAAAATCGGCCTGTAAACATTTCCAATTTTAGTTTTAATTTGCAAGTGAATGCGCGCCAATAATTTGAAAGACTTGCGCGTGCATTTCCGTCCCTTTAGATAGTTGCGTCGGCGCTCGAGATTGCGCAGACGCAGAGTGAAACAGAAGTGGTGATTTCCGACACGTCGGGATTAGTCAGCCAAACGTCGAGCAAAGTGGTTATTTGTGTGCCATTATCTTGTCTCCTCTTTCAGGTAATGTAGGTTTCCTTCCATTTCTACCTGATTATCGTTCATCCTACCTGTATTCCTTTATTGTACCTCTACATAGGAAAGAAGAAGACAAATTAATTTGAATTCAACGGGGGGCAAAAGTATGACTCACGCCCATAACGCCCTACTGACGTGAGAGTAGCTGCCATGCTGTGAAGAGTTCTACAGCTACGTGAGTACCTTTTGACTTCTCTTATAATTAAAATAAACATTTTTTGTATGTGATAATAATTTGATCAAAAGTATGACGTAACCGCTTATTGCGCAACATTTTGCAAATATCTTTTGTGTTACCAACTGTCGTAGTGGGTCTCATACATTACCCGCCGGGTCTTTAAAAAGTATACCTTAGGGTATAGACACTAAAGTATAACAGTCTTAACCTACGTTTCCAAGTTTATAACTACACCAAATGCTGCACGTGTCTGACTCCTTATCTTATACACTAGCTGGCACGACTCAAAACAGAATCACCACGGTAGTCAGATCCATTCACCCAATTACCATAATGGCAACAGCGATGTAAACTGTAGGACTCGTCACAACATTACGGCTATTTTGGAGGCAAATGGGCATCGTTGAGCATTGCGGGCGTGGGTCATCTTTTTGCCCCCGGTTAAATCCAAATTAATTTGTTTTCTTCTTCCTTGTAGCGGAACGGTAAAGGAATACAGGTAGGAGCGATATCAGGTACAAGAGACAAAGGGAAACCTACATTACCTGAAAGAGAAGACAAGATAACGGCACACAAATAACTACTCGGCTCGACGTCTGGCTGATTAGCCCCAATGTGTTGGAAATCACCACTTCTGTTTCACTCTGCGTCTGCGCAATCTCGAGCGCCGATGCGACTATCTAAGGTGACGAAAATGCACGCACAAGTCTTTCAAATTATTGGCGCGCATTCACTTGCAAATTAAAACTAAAATTGGAAATGTTTACAGGCTGATTTTCGGCATGTAACAAGTAAACGACACAAAAGGGCACTCAGGAATTTAGGCCCGCTTAAAATTAAGAGAATATTATAAAATACATTCACCTGAAAAACTTAATACACCTTGTAATTTCAGATGGACAATCATCACCCTTCCGTCAACCTCCGCCCAGGTAGAACGGACAACGACATATTAATTGAAGATATAAAAACAACCCCGGTATACTACCAATAAAATTGGTAAGTATGCTAAATACGATAGACTATTGAACATTCGCACAAAAATTCGATTGAACGGAACTAAAACGAGAATCTCAAGTAATCAAAGACAATTATTACCGATTAAAACAATCAAGGGGCACAGCCAAATTCGGAAAGGAATACGCCATAGAAATGATGAATTACAACAGTATAATAGAAAGCATTTTAAGGAACATAGAAGATAAATTTAACAGATTAATACCCACAGAACAAATTACATGACCAAAAAGAGGATAAATTAACGGACTAAGTAACATAATAAAAGCTATCACAGGCAATTTAGATAATCAAGACGCAGAACGTTATGACAACGCAATACAGCAATTAATCGAAAATCAAAACGATATAAAAACCATTGTTAACAACCAAAAATCTCTAACTCAATCAACTATAATAAAATTCAACGAAACATTAAGAAAGCTAGTAAGAAATCTAGATAGTATAGCCAATAGAATACAAACCCTTGAAACTAACATGCAAACTACTACCATGTTAGGAATGCGCGACTTAATTAGATTCAATACAATATTCACCCAAATAGTATCAACCCTTACCTTAATTCAACAAATTTTAGCCACATTAGAAAACGCCGTAACATTTGCAAAATTAAATACATTACACTCTAGTATCATAGAACCAACTGACTTATTAAAAGAATTATTAAGAATTAGATCATTTATAACCAATAGTAAATTACCTTTTGATGTAATAGAACCAAACATTCTAATATTTGAAAAAATAGCTATAGTTAAAGGCTATGTAAAGAATAACGAAAAAACATTTTTAATAGAAATCCCAATAGTAGAAAGTAACAATTATAATTTTTATCATTTATTTGCTTTTCCAATGAAAATTACTAGCATGTATCAAGTTATCATACCCAAAACCAAATTCCTTTCCTTAAATGAACTAAGATATGGTTATACCAACAAAAAGCGTACCGAAGTAACACCAAATCAATATTTATGTCAATCATTGACAACAACAACTATTCAAGAAGACAGTCCTTGCGAAGTACAATTATTAAAATTTTCAAATCAATATGAAAACTGTGAAACCAAACCCGTACAAATCACCAACATGAAAATTCAAAAAGTTACAGAAAACAAATAGATTGCCATATTTCCAACAGAAGTAATAGCAACCGTCCACTGCAATCAAGACGAGAACAATCTAGCATTAACCGGAAGCAAATTAATCACACTTAAAGAAGACTGTTATTTAAAACTGAAAAACGAAATAATAAGAGATTATCAAGACGCCATAGCAACAAAGAAACTCCCAAATTTATTAGAGCTACAATTCAAGACAACACAAACCGAAGATGAAGATATAATCAAGAAACCCATGCAACTAGAACGTCTAAACTTAGACGAACTCAACCACGCCATGGAATTAATGGACAATTATAAAGAACACTTAAGTGAATTAAAAGTGCCAAAATTACACTACGATAACATAAGCGTTTGGACAATTGTATTAATCATTTTAATTATTTTATTGATCATATATGTATTTTACAAAATGTACCTTAGATATAAGAATAAAGAACAAAATTTAAAGAAACAAAGGTAAATAAATAAACAAATATACCCTTAGGGACAATGAATTTTATGAATTTTTTAAAAAATTAAGCAAAGAAAACCTTATTTTTTCATTTACGTCAGGAGAAGTTATGCATCCCCCAGTCTATGTATGTATAATAAAATAGAAGTTATTAGGAATTATTAGAAATTGTTAAAGAAATTATTAAGTCAAGTGCAACAATGTAATTCAAGGATAATTAAATAAAGGTTATTAACAGTTGTGAGATCGGATGCAATACATTGTATTCCAGACGATAGTGATATTGCAGGTGGCAGGTCACAGACGGTTAAGAACCGTGATTACTTAGAAAGTAAGTTTGTTACATTGTATAATGAATAGAATTAAGAAATAAGCAGACATGTGAGGGGCAGGGACAACATAAATACCCCGGGAACCCCAAGACCAGTTAGTCAGTCATAAGTATTTCAGCTTTAACATTGCAGCTTGCTTAGGCTACTCACTCATATTAGTTCAATTATTAATTATTTTTTGACTCAGAGTAATTTAAATCAAGATTGTCAAATTCCATGTTAATTTTTAACCAAATAAATTTTGTTATAAAGTTTTTGGAAGAAGTTTTTTAAAAAACCGCTCCCAAGACCAGAAACGTTACTCGCGGATTGTTAAATTCAAAAGTCTAGTACGCAGAAAAATCTCATCGTACAACTTAACTAATTGATTGATAGACGTGGGTCCTTTTAGAAATTTATACAAGATATATATTTTACTGTTACATATCTGTTCTCCAGAATGTAATCACCAATCCATGCTGCAAAATTATTTTTAAAAGTAAACATTTTATGCCGATTCATCCATATAAAATATAGCAAACCATTCCAATCATATATGCCTTATTTCAATTAAGAAGCTTTATCTTGTGGTAGTATTAACTATTTTTGATAATCTATTTTCCACTTTGATTCTATTGTAAGTACGTCAAAAAATCTAGCTGCTTCTGAGTATCAATTAACATTTTAACGTCGACGATTTGAGTAACACTCTTTCTAAAACCACATTTAAATGATATTCATTACTAAATACTGTACACGTTAGATAGAATTTTGAACTACGCATTGTATTACCTAATTAGGTAAAGAGCATAGCGACGTTTCAATTACAACTACCCCCATTCAACATTTATTGGCTTTTATAAAGGCAAGCCTAGTCTGACTTTGAGAATCTTTGCTGTTGATGTACATAAAACTGAGCATGTAAACGTGAACTGAAATCTTTTGTTGGAATTTGCATTTGCGAGTTAACATATAATTGAGTATTTGAACGTAACTCCGGTACACACAAAATAAATACCTTTACTTTTATCAAAACACGATCCTTTTGTCATTAAATTCCTTTAATAATCACGGTTGTTATGCATATACATTTTATACCATGCATTTTACAAAAGTTTTCTATACATATAAAAAATTAATTAATTTGTTTTTTCTTTCAATTTTTTCAAATTTTCTTGAGTTTACGACGTTGGATGTTTATCAGATAGTGCAATATGACCTTTTTACGACCTTTAATTACATCAATATATTACTGTGCATAAGTGACTATAAACACTAACTTCAATTAATTTTTTTCATATCAAGAAAATCTTAATTTCAAAACCAAAGGAGAAATTTCAATTATTTAATTTAGTTTGGGTAAGCAAAACCGCGTCATATTTTTGTATGATTCTCTACATGTAGAAGTAGCTTAATCAACCTGTACTCCATCATAAACTTTAAGGGCCTAAAACGTTTTTGTTTTAACTTCAAATATCATTTTTTGGTAACAGTATTTTAAATGAAGTGTTCAAAAATAGTATGATATCAAATTCGTGTTAACCATTTGTTTAAATGTCACCTTTACTCAGAAGAGATCATAATAAACGACTTTTGAAGTATCCTCAACAGTTTAAGTTATAAAAATTCATTTGCGAAAATAATATATTTAAAACGGCGAGCAATGCCTAAAAGAGATTACACTTTGTCATTTTCAAGGAATATTATAGAGATAGATAGGGCGTTTGTACTATTAACGTTGGAGAAAGCACAAAGGTAGAGTAGTATATGTTAGAGAGAGTAAACATAATTAAGAAGCTGTATAAGGTTAAAGTGAGAGAGGAATTTCATGTGAAATAGAAGATTATAAATAAATTGGAAGCATTTGGCGATTTTAAAACTTATTAGGATTAAATAAGGTTGTACTAACAATAATATGCAAGTATCGATTTTATATTTCTAGCAAATTTTAATAAGTTGATCTGAGAGTGTTGTTTTGAAATTACAATGATAGCTTTCTAAATTTTAATTTGAAAATTGTTCGTTGAAGTTTAAAAGATCCCAAAAGTGGAAAGGGATCTCACTTACATAGGATGTATTTAAACTTTCTGTCCTTTTCGATTTGATCAGCCAAAAATACACGTGTAAAACTCGTTTAGAATTGTTGAAGTCTTCAGGTAAAAATTTGTAAATAAAATTAAGTCAACGTACTTGTATTTAAAATTTATAGTCAAGCAGAATTTTTTCATGTAGGTAACAAATCTGATTTATTTTATAGTCGAATGTTAACAACTAATTTTAATTAGGACGCCTGGTGTGGACTGGAATAAAAGACACTAGCGTGGAGAGGAATGAAGCTCTTTGTAAATAGAATAATGATACTGGTGTAGAGTCGTATTTAATGCCAGAAAAATTTAAATTTTGTATGTAGTAATAGTAGATAGAAATTTGGCGTGAAGCAATTAGATGTCATGCGCATAAGGAGCTTGCTTGATGAATCAAATGGGCTGGCAGGCGTCTTTAAGAAGATTCAAAGGCACCAATTAGACTGTTTTTCAATCAAACTTAGTTTGGTTAATGGGATCTCAATGTCTGTCCGCCGCCGTCGTCGCCACCGTCGCCGTCATCGCCGCCGTCGTCCGTCGCAGGGTTCCCGTGATTTTATAATAAATATATATATAATATATGAATCTTATTCAATTTTTTACGCTGATTACGAATACGCTATACACTATTCGATATCTTATTTACTTTTCGAGTTATTCGATTTTAAAATCTAAATTTTAAAACCAACGAAAGTTTTTGTTAATAAAAATAATTATAACTTAAATTCAATTTTTATTGTAAATGTAAACTATATTTAATAATAAAATATTTGTAAGTTTGGCTGTGAGCCGTACATGCGGCGCAAATTTTTCATTTATTATTATATGTGTGTTAAAATGTATAAGAAGAGTTTAATTAAAAGTTAGGTTATTAACAGTGGTGAATGTTTGAAGCTCGTAATAGACAATGAGCACCCTTGTTAAAAATATGAGTTTCTTTTAGTTTTATTATTATGGTAGATGTAAATTTAACATTCATAAGATACTAGTAAGAGGAATATAGACAGGTAAATTAATTTATCGTGATGGTCAAAACATTTTAGGCTTAGATCATGTTAGATAATTTTATATTTTACTAGTATTTTACTACACAGATCAGATATAAGAAAAATAGGCGTGTTGACATATTAAAAAAAAAGAGGTAATTTGTAAATATTTTGAGTATGTTAATTTATAAACTGAGTGGGAAATTTTTTGTAGTAGGTGAATGGAAAATTTGTAAATAACTTTCAATTTAAATTTGTAAATTTATTGATTTTTAATAAATCAGTTGGCGCTTTTTAATTGTCTCGTGTTTCTTTGTGATGGAATCTTTTTTGTGATTTTATTCCGCACTGGTTGGAGCAGAATCTATCAAACTTGGGCTAAGCTAGCAGGAAGTGGTGTTCTAGGTAAGTTTTGTCATAATTTATTTTAGGATTCATCGTAACCACTGCGTAATTTGGGTTTCAGCCTAAACAGCAGAAATTTGTTAGTTAAAGTTTTTTATAAGATAAGGTTTTTCTGCTAATGTGGTATTGAGCACTTTCAAGATGAGTATAAACTTTATTAATTTGCAATTCGCGTGCTGGATGTGCTATGAAGATGTGCAGTGACCGTGTATTTAGTTCGATTACGTTATCAGATTTTACAATCGAAATGGGGCCAAATATCTCACAGTCTCTGTACTTTAATTTCCCTAAATCTACCGCATATTTCGCTTGTTAAATCATCATAAAATTCTGTATCTTTACACCATATTTTAAATAATAAATATATCAAATTATTTAAGCCAAACTTGAAAAATAGTTTACTATTTATTGATAAATTTGATAAAGTTCAAATACAAATCACTCTGTTCTTAAGTGAATAAACGATCAATGTTGGTAGTTTCAAAATCCACCCCAACCGTCGTACACTTTGATTTTATTTACAAGTGATGTAGAAAATTGAATTCCGCACCCTCGACTAGCAAGGTGTAAGATTCCACCCCACCAATCAATCGATAACAATCTTACCCTACACCAAGGCCCAATAAAGTTCAAAATCGCTTTTCACCAAACTGAAATAATACACTTGAGTAGTCTGCGTTGAAAATCCGCTATGGCAAAAACTCAATTCACTTAAAGTCTGTGAAACTATACGGTGTACTTGATAGTGGTTTAGAGAACTTTTGACTTGAATTCTCTCACTCTATCTTTACTTCGATAATCTGGATAATTTGGAACAAAAATTTACTTAAGTATTGACATCGTTATTTTTATACAGCGTGTTTTTTAAGTAGAAGGTTCTTTGCATATGAAACTAATGTTAGAATGCATATGCAAATCTCCACTTAAGGGTTTGAAGGTGATCAACAAGACAAAAATATTTTCAATATGCTGACTTTCGTCATTGTCATCGTTATTTTAAATAGAAAATTCTGTATATAAAAGGTTTTTTTAATTATCTGTGGAATTATATAAGAATTTTTATGAAAGCATTTACTCTATTTAATGCTGTTTTTGAGATTCCTGAGGTTTTAACAAATTTTGATGTTTGCTCATATAAATTGCAATATCTGGAAGCTTACAAATTTCCAAAATGGATTTTTTCCAAGCCTATTAACAAGACTAGATATTAGTTTAATGTATTGTAATTTTATCAAAATCGACCCTGGTTGAAGCGACATTGTGACACTTTTTATTACTTGTGGTATTGAAGATGGAACTGTCTATCTTTTGCATTGGTAGGTCAAAGGCGTATTATCTACCACAAAAGGGGTCGTAGGTGACAGATGGTAAATGGCTTTAGAAGAAGGTAAAGCGCAACCACGGCATAACTCGGGCACGATCCTTGCAGTAGGCACGAAAGTGGTCGTAGGTTGCTGTTTACATGGTTAGCTAGCAAGGAAAAGGGAGAGTGTGATTAACTCTAACACTTCTACATAACGATAGAACGATGCACAAGGAGAGAGGTAAAAACCTTTTTGCTAGGACAACAAACCAAACACCCTGGGGGCACTTAATAGCGGTTCCCACTAAGTGGGACCGCAGAAAGCTGTAGTTAGTAAATACAATGAGGTCACTATTTGTGATCCAAGATAAGCAATAAGCATATTAAAAGAATTAGAACTTACAAACTTTTAATACTTTGTGGAAAACAACTAAAAATTATAAGAATATTGTCCAATAAAGTATTTCTATTTCTCAAATAAATAAAATAAAATTTTATTTTCATCTACAGGTCTCAACAAAACATGTACAAGATCCAGCCTAAATTTGAAATATCGACCGTGTTCATTCTTTTAATTTAATTAGTAACATAAATGGGGAACATATCATTTGTATAAGCTCTATCAGCTTTCAGATCTGAATATTTTACACATGGTTAATAAAAATTTTAAAATACTTAAGATGAACTTGAAAGCATTAATTTACTTTTCACTTCGTATAAGCCTGGAGCAAAAGTAATCATTTTAACATATGCCTGTTACAATATTCATACGTATTTTAACTCAGTTAAATGTTTGTTGGAACGGACAACTTAGTTATCCAAAAACATTTTTTTAAGAGTACAGCTGGTTCTATCAGGTTATCATAAAGTAAGGGATATATTTTAAATTATGATAACTTTTTAACAAATTAAGTTAATAACAAGAAATAAATGAAATCTAATTGCTTATGAAATGGGATTTAGTATGCCCAAAACAGGTTACGGCAATTGCTCAATATGACCTCCATTTTGTTGTTGTAAGATCACCATCCTTACCTCCAAATTGTACACAGCATTTCGTAACATTTCTGGTTGAATTGTACCAATTTGCTCCGTAATACTGTCTTTTAATTCTTGTAGCGTAGTTGGTCGTCTTCTAAACACTAAACTTTTTAAATAACCCCACAGTCAGTAATTCGCTGGGTTTAGATCAGGTGATCTTGGTGGCCATGAATTTACGAAATGTCTGCTTAACACGCGATCTTGAAAAACGTTGGTTAACAATTCTTTGACTGGTCGAAAAATGTGCGGGGGTGCTCCATCCTGCATAAAAATGATGTTTTCAATTCCGTAGTGCTCGTTTTGCAGCTGTGGAATAACATAATTTTGTAACATTTGCAAGTATCGTTCACCATTTACAGTTACAGATACGGCTTGTCCATTCTGCATTTCCTCGTAGAAATACGGACCAATAATAAAATCAGCTGTAAAACCGCACCAAACGGTGACTTTCTTGTCATGAAGACCTTTTGAACGATTTGTTGCGGATTTTCTGCAGACCAGATTCTACAGTTTTGAGTAATGACTCCACCATTCAGAGTAAAATGTGCCTCATCTGTCCATAAAATACGGGATAACCATTCGGGTTCAATTTCCATCTGAGCCATTACTCGCAAAGAAAAATCGTACCTAGTAGCCAAATCTGCGTCCTTTAATTCAAACAGCATTTTCAGTTTATATGGATACATGTTTAGAATTTTGCGTAAAATTTTCCAAACCGTGGTATACGGCATTTGCAATCGCTTGGATATCGCATTTGCACTGCTGATTGCGAGTGAATTGCTTCTGGCTATGTCTTGATTTTCATGAAGAACCTCTGCAACTTGGACATCACTAATTATTGGTCTTCCTGATCTTGGTAAGTCAGTTACAGACCCTGTTCTTTCAAATTTTTGTATCAAATTGCGGTACGCTTTCATTTGACAGGGTCCCGCTCTCAAACCCATTCTCGTGCGAAATCTTCGTAATCCAGCGGTGTAATTTCTGCCGGATTCATAATAGCACTGAACTAAACCAATTCTTGTTTGTAAATCCATGTTATTACAGTTGAGTCGTTTGAACTCAACGTTTACTTGAGCTTTAATTTCAAAATAAAACTTCAAGTTGAATAATTTCGTTTTGACACTAGTGTCAACAATTGTTATGACAACGCTTTTGTTTCTCATAGATACGGTAAAATCCCATTCATTAAGCAACTAGATTTCGTTTATTTTATGTTACTAACTTAATTTATTAAAAAGTTGTAATGATTTAAAATATATCCCTTACTTTATGATAACCTAGTACATTGCATGCTAGTTTTATTAAAAAGAAATTTTTTAAAGGATTAACAATTCAATTCTTTAAATAAGTTAGAGGCAATTTTGAACGAAACTGTAAGATTTTTAGAATATAGTTTTTGTACCTAAATTTATTCACTACATCAACTAGATGAGGTATTAAATTCGCACCAGCATATCTGTAACAATTCAGATCATAAACAAAATATTAGCAGCCATAAAAGATACCGCTTTACCTTATTAATTTTATTAAACGATAAGCATTAAAGCTACTTTACCAGACTGTGCTGATAAAAAATCAAACTCAAATCCTAAGCGATGGATGATGTTCACAACCAACATCCTGTGGCCTTCATTTAATTATCAGACATACTGGAAGTTCAAAGTGTATCTCAAACTTCATTACAACCAAGAACCGCTTCAACATTAACTAATCATTTTATTATTTTCCTAATTTAGCGTAAAGAGATTAATTACAGAACTGACCAAGACACATTTTATTAAATTATAGGGCAATTCTCAAATTTTACGCCCACCGAAAGAGCTTGTACAGCTTCTTGAGATTTAAAAAGAACACACAGTGTGTTCATTAATATTTGTTTTTAATTTTGGACGCAGGCTTAAAAAGACACTCTTACCACTGTGTGTAAAATGACACAAAAAGTTAACAATATGGAATTGTAGTGCCTACATATCACACAACCCACGACATGCACGGGTATACCTTGAAAGTTTATAATCTATCTCTGATTATAAGAGAACTTTAAAAAATATGAAGTAATTGTATATGATAATTTAGATAAAAAATACTGAAATTTAGATAGTGCAACAATTAGATTTGCTACAGTTTTAAGAAAATCTTATTGTACTATTATATAATAGATATAATTCCTTTGTGTAACAAATACCTTGTCTTTGGCTCCTTCGTTTTCTGATTCAAAATTAACCACACTTATTAATTAATATTGTTTCAAAATAATTTTGGTTACTCTATTTTAATCAATTTTAAAAGTATAAATATATATATATATATATATATATATATATATATATATAACGTGTATTTTAATATGTTAAGCGGATTTATTTATAACACTTTTTGACTTGTTTCGTTTCTTAGCATTTTCCCGGGATGAATTTGTGTGACGCTAGAAACCCCCCGTATTCCAATAATTTCAAACCTATAGCACTAGATGGCCTAGACCTAGCACTAGCTAGCACCCAAATCCTCAAACTAGCACCACTCAAACAACCTCGATAGCATCATTGATTACTTGGGATGAATGTAGTGTGACGTTAACTCCTACTGGTATTCCAAATATTATCATATCTTTAACTTGTAGTGACCCGTAGTGTTTCTAAGTCGATTTCTCATTGATTGATAATTATTGCAAATATTATAGTGTACATTTTAATATTTGAAGGTATTTGTTCGAATAGCTCAGTAACCACTTGCAGGTTTCTGAACGCATTCCGTGACGTCAGAATTTACATTAGGGGAGCATGTGTAGAGAGGATCGAGCCAGTCGACAGGGTTGAAAGCACTTTGTTTTGAGATCTCAAAATGGCAGGTCGAAAAAGTTTCCACTTGGCGGGTTTTATTAAAGGTAATGTTTTATAAATTGATAATGTAGCTGCTATTTAAGGTAATTTGATTACATCTTGTAATTCCGGCTTTATTTTAAATGCGGTATTGGTACTTATGGTAAAACCGTTAGTTAACCATTGAAGGAAATATTTTAATGCTTACCTGTTGATTTTGTCTCTGAATTTGCCAGTTGTTTTACTTATCAGATGTAATATATAATTTTCATGTCGATTTATGATTTTATTAAATATGTTTATGTATAAATGAGTGTTGTTTGTTTTAACGACCAAAAACTAATATTTATTTATTTGAAATAATGTTTATTTAGTATTTAATACAGAGTTCAAACTTCCATTGCATTGCCCTTGTTGCAGAATCAATAGTAAATGTACCCTTACTGTGATTTTACGAGATTATATGAAAGGTACCAACGTCATTTTCTTGGATATATTGAATCAAATTATTAGGCAAGTTTGAATATGAGTAGTACTATATTTCTATGTTATATTTGTTTTGGTCGTGTATATATTTTTTGTTTGTAATTTGTAATGCCACGATGTGTTTAATTTTTAAAAGATACGTTTTAACCGATAAATAATTTTTAATATTTGCTTACCAGATTTAATATATTTAACTAACATCCATTTATATAAAGATTTAGCGCCTGAATCTGGGCCTGTGTTTATTCTGTATAATTTTGAGGTATGTATTTGCTGCCAACATATTTTATATTTGTTTGATATTTATGTTTCATTTGACATATTTATCATGTGTAACTGTTTTATTTCAGCATATTAATCACATTTACAACTGTACTGCTCACATCTGGGTTTAACTTAATGATATGTTTGTTGTTTTGTTTATCCTATTATCTAGCCGATGTTCCTATATAATTAACCAGTATTTAATGTTTGTGATAATTGGTATGAACGACCATCTCGTGTCTTTCGCGTTTGCATTTATGACTATGTTGGAGATAGTCTATTCAATAACCAACGCCTTTTTAACTATGCGCAATCATACCATAAGTTTATTTCAGCGATTCATGTCGTCTTGTCAATGTACTTGTAGTTGTACTCTTGCAAATAATAGGAAGTCGGCTAGCCTTTGTGAAATATTTTGTAACACGGGCTGGAATCGGTTAATGTATGAATGTGGGCGCGTGTGATCGAGCCTTGTTGAATATTACTAACATTTTACGTCCGTGCGGGAGGAACACTGGTAGTCAAGGTGCAGGTCATCTTCCTGGTGTCCCCCCTCTTCAACTTTAGCTGGGTAGTATTGGCCTCGCCGACCTCAGTACCTATCAGAAAAGACTAGTTGGTCTACACTAACGTTTCTTCAGTTATCATGTGTGGTATGCCTGGGTAAAAGTTGACATGCCGTCAAATTCAATGTTGGTGATCTGGGTATTTGTACGTTACCCGCTCTTGTCGAGATGTGCCAAATGCAGTTGGAAGTGTGAAGGCAGTTTGGGGTTTTCTTTGCCGTGTTCTTTCCCCAAGCGCCCAGGTTGAGTACGGCACTGTTTGCTTTGAATATTATTTTTCTATGCTTTCATGCCAATGATCTATTTAGTGGTTAATGTTTTGATTAAAAGTCAAGTTAGGTAAATGCTATAGTTTTATTTCAAACCTTCTCACCTTAACGCCATTTTCCTAGTATGAATTTGGGTTACATTATAACAACACAACGTAGGAGTCGTCGAATCACTGCCACTAGATGTTAGATCACAGAGCCTCGGTGTGCCGTATATAGAGGACGTTTGGGTCAGCCTTCAGGTCGGTTACACTACAAGCTCTAGATAACTCAGTGTCACAACTAGCACTAGCTGACATCCAATAAAACCTATAAATAAACACAAGAGAGAATTATTATTGTACAACTAAATTAAAAAACTTAATTTTTAAAAAACTTTTGCTTGTACAATGTTATTACGCTTAGGATTTACTATATTTGCTTAATTAATTTCAGACGATATTTTGATAGATATAGTTTAGATGCCCCCCATAACCTCCCACAAATTTGACCCAAAACCTGTACTCTATTGCTAGGTACTCGCCGTTGCTCAGACCTAGCACCAACTACCATCCACTAAAAAGCTAGTAACGCAAAAACAAGTGGGTTTGGCTATAGCTCCCTCCCCCAGACTTTTTAAAGAAAATTCATACTTAGGCGTCTTATTGCTTATAGTTAACCACCATAAAAGAAGATAAAAGAAGATTGTTATTTAAAAGTGAAAAACAAAATTATTCTAGTATACCAAAACCCAGCAAAAACGAAAAAATTCGCAAATCTACCCAAGCTACAGTTCAGGATTACACAAACCGAAAAGGACAAAATCATCACAAAACTAATGCAACTAGAACATCTATACTTAGACGACCTCAACCAAGCCGTAAAGCTAATGGACAGTTGTAAAGAACATTTAAACAAAGTGATAGTACCAAAATTACACTACGATAATATCAGTGTTTGGACAATTTTATTGATCATTGTAATAATTGTATTAACTATGTATTTATTGTACAAAATGTATCTTAGATATAGGAATAAAGAAACGAATTTTAGACATAAGAACAAAGAAACCAATGGTAAATAAAGAAATAATAAATGTACCCTTATGGACAATAAATTTTAAAAATTAAGCAAAACCTTTAATTTTTCATCTACGTCGGTAAGAGTTACATATCCCCCAAATCCATTTATATGTATAATTAAATAGAAATCATTAAAACTTAAGTTAGATGCAACAATGTATAATTGAAGGATAGATTACAAAAGGTTAATAGAAGTTCATAAATCAGACAGGAGAACGGATGTAAATACATTGTATTCCAGACGTAACTTGACACTGCAGGTGTAGGTCACAATAGACTGTAAGAAACTTATTGTTAGAATTAAGATTGTTACTTTGTATTGTATAAATAAATAAAGCAAATAGCAGACATAAGCTCTGCAATTCCCACAAGCAATGTGAGGTGCAAAGACAACAAAATACCCTGAGGAGCCCAAGATGGCCATTCAGTCTAGAACTTCGCAGCTTTAACATTGTTGGTTGGTGAAGCTACTCAAAATTAGTTAAATTAAATTTAATTAGTGAAAGTAATAGAAAAGTAGTTTTTGATTGTCAAAAGCGTTAATGAAAATAACGCAACCATTTGTTAATTTCCACTTGTAATTTCTGTTTTAAATAAATTTGTTAGAAGAGTTTTTGGAAGAAGCTTTTTATAAAGTCGCTCCAAGAGGCCCAAAATCTAACTGGCTGTCAATTTGACTTCAGTTCCTCTATTACTCTGATTTGTTCCAAAGCTTAACACTAAACAGCTTAAACCTAACGTTAACTAGCACCTATATCGGGGAATTGGGTTATTGATAAGTTGCTTTAAATGGAAACAACCCCACTATGCGCTAGGAGAATTTATAACTCTGCTTGTTGCTGTTGCTTGCACTATCTTGCATCAAATATAGAGAAGTAGTACCAAATGTATTTAAAAACATGTTCTCATATATCGAGGCGGGACCTAGTTGAGAACCCCGCCGCTGCTTGCTGCGAAAGTTAAATGTTAAATTAGATTTGAATTTAAAAATTACATAATTATAGATGTTATTAATTATTAAGGATGTTTTACGTATCGATAACTGAATAATATTAATTGTCGGGATGTTTTACTTTTATGACTGATTGTGTAATCAACTAATGAAACAGATTTTTTAGCAAGGAATTTGAAATAACGGGCACATCTTTGAACGATCGCCGTCTTGCTTTTGGGTTGTTAGCATTTTTAGTTGGGTGTTAGTGCTAGGTTCAGAGCTACCTAGTACTAGGTTTTGGAGCAAATCAGAGCAAGACAGGTACCTAGCGTCAAGTTGCCCGCTTCGAATAAAATAGGCCATATTTCCGAATTGGCTTTGGTGCTTCGAGGGTCGTTCAATAAGTCCTTAGAAAATACAAAGAAAATCCAAGAGCGCTTGTAGTACCGAAAATAAACTTTTCACAGTAAGTAGCACACCTAACTAGTCAGTTGTTAGAGTTTCAGCCGCATCCATTACGTAGTTTCATTTTATTGTTGATTGAAGTAAAAACCTTCATATGATTATAACAATAGATAAAAGTGAGTTTCGAGTAGTGATTAAGCACTTGTATTTTAAAGGGTTAACGGCGAAAGAAATCAAAGCTGAGTTGGATGAAGTTCATGGCACATGTGCTCCTGTGTTTGCAACTGTTTACAATTAGGCGAATGAGTTTAAACGTGGCCGTACATCCACAAAAGATGAACATCGTTCCGAACGCTCTGTGGAAGTGTCTTCTCCGGAAATAATTGACAAAATCCACGATATGGTTTTAAATAATCGACGAATAAAAGTGCGCGAAATAGTTGAAGTCATAGGCAAATCGCAAGGCTCAGTCACTTCAATTTTGCACGAAAAATTGGCTGCAAAAAAATCTCGCCAAGATGGGTGCCGCGTTTGCACACAGTGGAAAATAAATGCAATCGTGTGGTCGATTCTGAAGCTGTTTTTTCGCTTTTCTGTCGCATTCCTGAGGATTTTCTGTGTTGGTACATAACTGTCGACAAAACATGGATACATCACTACACTGCAGAGACGAAACAGAGGATTTTTGAAGGAGAACGGGATCCGAAGAAAGCGAAGACGGTGAAATCGGTCGACAAGGTTATGGTTACGGTCTTTTGGGATGCACGCGGAATCATCTACATCGATTACTTGGAAAAGGAAAAAACGAGAACAGGACTGAGCGAAGAAGTCAAGGAAAAACGTCCTCATTTGAAACGGAAAAAGATCCTCTTTTATCAAGACAATGTAAGGGTGCACACCTGCTCAGTTGCGATGGCCAAAATTAAAGTTCCAATTATTACAACATCCACCGTATTCGCCAGATTTGGCCCCCGGTGACTTTTTCTTATTTTCCAACTTGAAGAAATAGCTTGGCAGACGAAGGTTTACGTCTAAGGAGGAAGTCATTGCCCAAACAAATGCCTATTTTGAGGAACTTCCGAGATTCTATTTTTGGACGGCTTAAAATTTGTAAAAACGCTTAGAAAAATGTATAAAGCTAAAGGGAGACAATATTGAAAAATAAAAAAAATCTACACAAAAAACGTTTTTTCTACTTTTTTCTAAGGACATACTGAATGACCCTCGTATCTTTCCCACTTCGGTCCTAGCTATGAGTAATGAGGCGTCTGAATTTAATTTTTTGAACAACAGAGGTAGTTAACGCAAGTATTTGAAAAATCTCCACCGTTTTGTGTCTGAAGTGCAACCTTTTATAGTTGGGTGCTAGCTGATACTAGATGTGAACTACCGAGTGATAAGTTTTGAAGCAAATCAAAGCATGGAGGGGAGTCAACTTACACCCTCCCCGGATAAAATAAGCTCCATCTCCAAAACGGTGTTATTACTATCTTTACAAATTTGGTGCTACTACTGTAGTTAAAGTAATGAGGCCCTAGGTTTTGGGTAAACATTTTTTTAACGGCCGTGGATGATGCTGGGGGGGAGTGTAAAGACTTGGACCCTCATTGAAACTATTTCCATCACAATATCATGTAAAATTCATCATTCATCATTTTGTTTTCGACTTACTTAAGATCGGTTTGACGCAGCTCTAACTTCTTTTCTATTCTGTGCTAATCTAAAAAGTTCTGCATACCTTTCACAACCTAAATTTTTAATAATTTGACTAATATAGCTTGGTCTAGGTCTAGGTCTTCCTATCCTCTTCTATCTTTTTCTTATCTACTTGGCTCTACATAGATATTGACAACTTGATGGTTGTTAAAGAACTCCAACATGTTTACATAATTCCCATTTATAAAGAAATAAAATATTACCTGGTTATCCCCTCCAAAAAAGGAAAAGTGTTAAATTATATGTTATGGTAAGGCTTAAACAACGAATCGCTGCCAAAGTGCCAGACCGCTAACTAATTGTGAGTTATGTCGTGGTGACATTTAGTTAACTGATTTTTATTTATTTATTTTTTGTTTTGTTTTTGAACTTACTTAAGGTCAGTTTGATGCAGCTCTAAATTCTTTTCTATTCTGAGCTAGTCTAATAAGGTCTACATACCCTTCACAACCTAAATCTCTAATAATTTGACTAATATAGCTTTGTCTAGGTTTTCCTATTCTATTTTTATTTGATAGTCTATAATCTAAGACCTTACTAAATAGTCCCTCATGTCCTAACTAGTGCCCTATGAGAGATTCCTATTTTTCGCAAAACTCTGAACAAAACAATCCTATTAACCCTATCAAATGCTTTTTCTAAATCTATAAACGCGAAATGAGTCTTTTTATTTTTTGTAACCTTTTTTTCGATAATTATCCTAATCATTAGAATCGTTTCGCTAGTCCCTCTGTCTTTAAAAAACCATATTGGTCTTCGTTTAAATAATTATCAGTCAAAGCTTCTACTCTAGTTTTAATTATTATTGTTAGTATTTTGGAAGCGTGGAAAGTTAAAGTAACCGTTCTAAAATTCTCACGCCTATCAACTCCTGACTTTTTTAGGATTGGGATAATAATTTTTTTTTCGAAATCTATTGGGACCTCAACTGTGTCATATATCACTTTTACTAGTTCATATAATCTGCATATTTTATTAATTCCTCTTTTATCTCGCTATCATTAAGCTTATATAGATCCCATCCCTCTCGTTTAACCTTTCTCAATTTTTTAAATTTTATCTTACACTTCATTTTAACTAAGTTATGATCGCTATCTATGTCAGTCCCTGGATAACTACGACAGTTTTTAACTTGGTTTCTAAATCTTTGTTTAACTAAAATATAATCTATTTGGTATCTAGCCCTATCACCTGGCGCTTTCCAGGTATATCTTCTTCTAACATGTTGTTCGAATAGGGTGTTTACAGTTACTAATCTATGTTCCTGGTAAAACTCAACTAATATTTTCCCTTTATCATTTCGTCTACCATACCGAAATTTTCCTACCATTTTTCTCTCACTATCTTCTCCCACTGTTGCATCAAAGTCAACCATAACTATTAAATTCTCATCACCCTATACTTCTCTCACTGTACTATTTATATCCTTGTATACCTTTTTTTACTTCCTCTTCCTCGTACTGAGTTGTTGCCATGTAAACTTGTACTAAAACAGTATTTCTGGGTTTCGTACTCAATCTAACCATAATTATTCTATCACTAAATTGTAAGTACTCTTTAACTTTACGTCTTATTCCTTTACCTAACACTATTCCTACCCCTGCCTGTCCATTAGTTGAAGAAGTTGTAATGATTCTAAATTATCTTTCCAAAAGTCATGACTATCTCACCATCTCACCTTTCCTTTTCTCATTTCGACTAATAAATTCGTTAACTCATCTACTGTAAGTAAAGACCTTACATTCCAAGTCCTTATCTCTAAATCGAACCGTTGTTTTAAATTCTTACGATGACGAGCCCCAAGTAACTCCTCCCGGAGATCCGAATGAGGGGGTAATTTACCTCCGGACAAGAATTTTACTTGTGAGCTCTCCATCATACATGTTTCGTGTTTTAGTCCACGCATACCTGGGAAATATTGTTGTAGGTTCCATATCTTTCCACAACGCAGTTTTTAAAGATTTTAGCAAAAAGTCGTATCTGTCACGGCCAACCCCCAACAATCTTGTAAATTATTGAGGATCGCCCTAGACCAACTGACTTTCTTCGAATATCTTTTAGCTAGCAAGGCTGCTGCCCCTTGCTGCGCCTTTTAATCGCCTTTTACGATAAGCAGGCTTACTATAGTAGTATTCTTTGTCCCCTGCTATAGGGATTGTGTGACATTAATTAATGTAATTATATTAAGTCCTAACAATAACAACATTGTTTAAGCTGTGAAGTTTTAATGAACGAAGTTTTTTGATTTACGTGTATAATACTATATTTTGCTTTATTTGTAGGTTTTGCTGGTTTATTGGTTGTCAGCTAGTGCTAACTGTAGGCTATTTAGAACTAAAAAGTATGATTGTATTTAGGATACCAGTAGGAGCTAGCGTCATACTACTACCCCGCTAGATAATTATTGGTGCTGTCGAGGTTATTTGGTTGCGAGCTAGTGTTAGGTGTAGGCTATCTAGTGGTAAAGGTTTGTTAGTTATTGGAATACCGGCAGAGGGGGCAAACCAGTCCCTCCCGGTAATTAATGGTTATATCGGCGGAAGTTGAATGGTGTTAATTTTAGGATTAGGTGCTAACTAGTGCTAGGTGCAAGGTTTCTAGCCCTAAAATAACTATATAATTGGTGTACTGGAAGCTATTTGTTCCTTAGTAGTGCTTATTTAAATTGAAAAGGTCTTATGAATTGAGAATTCCAAGGATTCAATAAAGATCAGTGCCTTGATTACAACCATTTACAATGTATGCGTTACAGTTAATTATATCGAAGAAACTTAGGTAGTGCTTATTCTACCTCTTTTTTGTTTAATTTTGGAACTGATAGTGCAAAAAAATATCTTAAGTTATAAAAAATTATTTTAGTTTTTTAATGCAATTCAAGTTGTTCTAAAGTTTGAATAGATTCACTGTGGCTCCTCTTACGGAAGTCTGACATGGTCTATTAATGACCTTGAAACTCGAATACCTCGTACGTCGCATACTTCTTTGTTTGCTCTCGACTTCTGTGATTTCGGTCGTGGCCTCATAGTATACAAACTTGTATAAGTAATTTTTTTAATCCGCTTTCGTAAATCAAAGAGTGTATTTAAAATTTTTTGAAGTATTTATACAAAAATGAAAAATATTTGAATTGATCTACAAATTGAATTCAAGTTACTTTCATTTGATTATAAAAAATATTCCCAAGGCCAATATTAAATAGCTGAAATTGACGAAATTTTTTCCCGACATTTTTCAAACCTATATCTTACATAACTGGCTATTAATAAAAAAGATGTGGGAACACATTTTCTGAAAAAAACCATAAGACCTGTAATTTATGCTTATAGAAGCGCAATCTAGCCGAAAGAAATACTTGTGGTTCACACCACGAGTTCAACAAGCTTATTATATATACAGGATCTTATAAATTGATTAAGTACCGCGGCACATCTATCCAACACCCTTGTTATATACTGTCAAGTTAACTAAAACAGTCTGTAAATGCGTCGATGTGTGATAAATTCAGTTAAGCGGTATCAACGTTTGTAAATTAAGGACGGGTTTAGTTTAACATTTGGGTTGCTGCAAGATATACCCAAATCGATAATCATCTTCATGCTAATGGTATTGTTTCTGAGGAAATTGAGATTCTGATTTGTGGATGTGCAATTTAGTGCAGAAAGCAACTTTAGATTTATACAAAGGAATTTACCTAGGAGAGGTCGGTGACGATTATTGTAATAAAAATTATATTGGATTTTTTACTATTACATACGAATACTCAAATACCTTATCAATTATATTTTCAGTACCCCGTTATCGCCTGACCGGTAGGTTACTTTATAAATTTAACAATGAAGTTATTTTGCTTACATAAATTTTTACATATTTAATATTACAGTTGCCATCTAATTGGTGTCAATTGTATGACATCCCACTTAGGCTGTTGATCGGTCATGTTCCTAGCGAGATTATTATACTATATAATCATTTTTCCTACTCTTATTTGAATATACTCGCGTATATATTGCTAAGGTAATTGACTTATATTCACCATCATATTAGCAATGAGCACATTATTAAGCTAGAAAGTTTGACAAATCAACGATTTCTTACAGATCAAAGTTATATCGGATTTCACGTAACGGAATGCGAAACGACGTGAAGTGAGTTTGATGTTTGAGGTTTTTGAAATTACATTCGCCGTAACGTGCCATAAAATGAACTCCGCTGTGGCCTTTTCAGCTTAAAAATTCAATTTTGGGCGGATATTTATATCTGCAACTATACGGAAGAGCATAGGGAAGAGTGGGCAATATTGGGGCGTTTTTTGTTTTTTGCTTTCTAAAGCTAATTATGTTAGAAGTTGTTAGAAAGTGTAATGGACTTGTTACTAGACAGATCATATTTCGCTGATGTGCATGTGAATAGTTTTCTACAACGGACGTGTTAAGTGAGGTGTACGAACTTTAGTCTGTAATTTCCATTATTTGTATTAAAAGTATAATTAAAATTGTTTTTAAAAACCGTTTTCCAAACTACCAAACCATAATTGGCGCAGTCAGATTGGATGTTCCGAGAAAAATTTATCGAAAAATTTTCGTCAGTTTCAACTGTTTACGGAATATTGAATTGCATTTTATAGAAGCATTCCCAGGGAACACTAATTGTTGGAGAGCCATTCTAGAAATCGAATAAGCCATCCACAGTGGACCAACATACCGGTGCCCAATTGATTGTCTACATCGCGTAGCAGTCCCACGAATTTCTCAAACAAAGATTATACACAGCGAAGGATGAAAGGATTGATTGCAATCTGCATGTAAGTACGTCTTGAAACTTTATAATCTTTTGATTTGTGCACAAAATCTTTTATGTCAATTGAATCGTTGATTGAAAACGTAAGAAACCCTCCAACTATCAGACTCTAATACAGAAATAATAATGGAACAATTTAAAGTAGAGTATTTAAAGTGCGTGCCAAATAATTTAATCGCGTTTGTTTCTTCCGCAGAAAATATAATAAACTCATTCGTTGATCCCACAAAACCAAACACTTTTCAAAACTTATTCATATTTAAATCTATTTTAAATAAATTAACAGGTCAAGCCAAGGTCGCTGTTAATATACAACAGGTCAGCACTTGGACAGAATTGAAAAATACCCTTCTCAGAAATTTTAGTGATCAAAGAGATGATACTTGTTTAGTTCGCGATTTGGTGTTACTAAAGCAGGGAAATGATAAGCCTTTGGTATTTTACGAAAAATGTATTCAAATTTTAAATTTGCTGTGCTCGTTTGAAATTGCAAACGAACGAAATGAAAACGTAAAAGTAGCGAAACGAGAATTTTTTACTAAGCTGGCGTTAAAGTCGTTTCTTTGTGATTTAAAGGAACCTTTGGGTAGTAGTATTAGAGCTATGAGACCGGACACCCTTCAAAGGGCTTTGCAATTTATTACGGAAGAAGATAACGTTAGATACTTTCAAGTACCAAGTACCGAATAACACGGGTAAACCTTGGGTAAATAATAATAAGTACGGGCAACCACCACCTAATTCTGATAAAAAAAGATTCCCCTCGCAGCCGCTAAACATCAAACCTCGTTCAAATTTTACACCACAAAAATTTCCTACAAACGTTCAGACATTTGGAAGATCATATAATCTAACTTATCAGGGTCAAGCTTCCAGAGACGTTTTTAAGCCGAACCCAAATTTTAAACCCGCTAATCCGGCAACCCCTATGTCTACTTCGACTAGGCAAACTTTTCAAAAACCCCTTCAAAATGTACCTAAACGATTTACATCGGAAGAATTATACAATCAAGAATCTGAGGGAAGTCAACCGGTAAGCGAAACCTTGCAACTTCAGGATACTACCAATTCCAATTCAGAAGAATTTAAAAGTGACGATGACGCTTGTAATCAAAATTTAAATTTTCAGGAGGTTCCGATGCGGAACGAGATTACGTAATTGATTTCAATAATCATGAAAACAGAATAAGTAAACTTCCTTATATATACCTACCCGAACAAGAATTATCCCTTTTAGTTGATACACTATTTCGATTTGGAACCTCTACTTCATGAAATGGATCGTTTGGATTCTCAAAGACAATATGTCCTTAACGTCATCTACACAAATCGTGTGCACTCTGTAGAGTTAAATAATTATATTAAAATTCTCAATGCTGCGCATAGCATGGTAGAATCAAAAATGTACGAGATAGTCCCACGCCGAAAGAGACAAAACGAGGTCTAATTAATGGAGTTAGCTCAATTTTTAAAAGCATTACTGGTAATCTGGATGCCGATGACGGCGTTCGTTATGACAACATTATTTCCAGTCTATAGCGTAATCAAAACAAATTAGCGGACCAGATCCGAAAGCAGAATTTTATATCTGTAGAAATAATCAAAAGGTTTAATAAAACTATCCAAAGTATAAGCCACAACGAGGCTTCTTTGAAGGCCCGCATTATGCTTATCGAGAAAGAAAACGAGGTCGTTGAAAAGGCTTTAGTGACGTCAAACTTTGTAAATCAAATAATTAAACTTTATCAAATAATTTATAGTTTACTACAAGACATCGAAAATTCTATAATTTTCGCGAAATTAAATGTGCTCCATCCGAGCATTATAAAAACCGAAGAAATGTTTGTTATTTTAACAAAACAAAATACATTGCTATTTCTGATGAGTTTTATGCACAAACAAACGAAAGATGTTCGGAGATTTCGGATAATGCTTACTATTGCAAACAACTACCCCTGATCCCAAAGGGTAGCAACTACAACAGCTGTGAAATCAATTTAATGTATAATCTAACAACCATCGGACGCCAATCCTTAGAAGTGACGGTCACCTCGCCACAATTATTCAATATTGATGAAACTAATAAATGGATACTGATAAGTCCTGGTCGCCAAACACAAAACGAAGTTAAAGATCTAATGGGTACACACTTGATTATAATTCCAAGCGATTGCCAAGTTACGGTCATCAAGAAAACCGTATATTATAACGAAAATGAGGAGACCTATACAATGACGTTCTTTGAAATCGATATTGCAAAATTAGCTGTTCGAAATGAGACGTTCGCTCCTCTTCAGTTGGAAAGTGTTAATTTGGATGAACTTAGGGATGTGAACAGGAAATATCTCTACAGTAACTTTCAACTGGAATCCCAATCAGAGGTGAATTACCATAATTACGTAATTTACTGTATTATTGCTATCGCCTTTGGAATTGTTCTCTTTCTATATTATAAAAAATTGTGTATACGAAGAATGTCAAAGAATAACTCAGCAAGGAAACCAGAAGATATTCACATGAGTCAAATTTCGTCGCAGCCTGCAATTTGAAACTCGCACGGGAGGAATTATGTTAGAAGATGTTACAAAGTGTAATGGACTTGTTACTAGACAGATCATATTTCGCTGATGTGCATGTGAATAGTTTTCTACAACGGACGTGTTAAGTGAGGTGTACGAACTTTAGTCTGTAGTTGGAATTTAATGTAATAACACGCATTTCCATTATTTGTATTAAAAGTATAATTAAAATTGTTTTTAAAAACCGTTTTCCAAACTACCAAACCATAATTAGCTTAATATTTAATAATAAAGTAAAATTTTGATATCTTGGCATGGCTGCCTAATTTAATGGTGAAGAACAATTGTGTCCCACTATGCACCATGTTCCTACCATAAACCCTTCGATGGTAGGTATTGAGAAAATAATGTAACGCACAAAATTTTACAACACAAACTTGATATCTATTAACTTTTTATACCAAAATGCCTACAAATAAAGTAAAATAAACAAAATGACAACTATCATTATGAAGGTATACAAAAATACAAATACAAGTTGTTAGACCTATTTTTCAAAACATGGAACACATTTATTTTGATATGGACTGCATGATTCATGGAACCATTTTGCGCAACAAATTCAATCAACTTTTGGAGTAGGGATGGACTCGGGCCGGGCCGGGCCGAGATTTTAATAAGCCCGGCCCGGCCCGACGCAGAAAAATAACCGGCCCGGCCCGAGGCCCGGCCCGAAATGAAAATTGACGGCCCGGCCCGGCGGGATATTTTTTCTGTTGTGTTCAACAAGTAACTGTCACTCTTTTGTTTAATTTAAGAGTATAATGATTTTGAATTACAATCAAGATACTTGTGGAACATACCGTAGTTTATCATTTGATTTTTGATTCTGCTACGTACCTAAACGTAGCCGGAAGAAAAGTAAATACCAGGCTAACTATTAAACGCGGAGAGTGGGGGGGATTCGCCTACATATCAAAAAGAAACAAAAAAACACATCGCCCACGATTATCTATTAACAAATAAAAATAAATAACGAATTCTGTACAAACAAGCAAAAGCAATAAATTAAGCGTTACTATTTCAAAGCAAACAGTTAGGTGATATGAACAATTTAGTACATTAGATACGAAGTGCGCATTTCGTATTTACACAAAATAAAATTAATCAGTAGTAAATAAACCTGTGAGAGCTTTTGTCAAGCGTTTTTAAAGTTTCACCTAATACTTTTTATAAAATAACTAATTAGTAGGAAAGAATTAACGTGTGGGAGCGTCTGTCATATATCTTTTAAATCGTACATAGTACCGTTTGTAAAATAAACTAATCAGTACAAAGGAATAAGCGTGTGTCTGTCCAATACTTGTAACACAGGTACATCACACATGTAGAGCGATAATATCGATTAGCAGCAACGAACAATAGTTCTACAACGTGACATTTCTTGTTACATAACTACACCAAATGTTGATACGGAATATCCATTCACACACACAAAAGAAAACGAGTTGCATACCTGTAGTTGTTCGGATACTTAGCTTGAAAACCGTCGGGGGTGAGTCAACACAGAAACGCCGCGGTATTCAGGATCCATTCACCCTAGCATCGTAACTACAGCAACGAGCTACGGACAATAGCAGTTGGTCTACAGAAAGGATGAACCCATTTGGCCTCCGGTTAAAAAAAGCAATCTACGCAAGACACTTCCTAGTTGTCAAACAGAAATCAAACAGACGTGCATTGCTTTTGAAATACGATGACGAATAATGTAGAAAATATGTCGACGCACAAGCTGCAGAAGCAAATTTAACAATGGTTCAAATAACACGAATTCCAACTGCAAATTTTCGCTTATCGAAGCGCGATTAAAACTGGAAAACCCGGGATTTATCAGATAGTGTGCGACCTTATTTCAACAATTTTTTACATTGAAACAATAGAGAAAATCATTATAGGCAGTCGCAATGTATACCAAGATAACGGGTACCTGAAACAGGATATAACTATTTAGTTGTTGCATTAACTTGTCGTTTCAAAGCAACTAGGTTTAAGTTGAGGAATTTATTCGAGAGCGTGTTTATTATTAATTATGTTGAAGGATTTAACAGTAGAAACAGAATTTATTCGAGCGGGTATTGAATTAATAAGGGAGAAAAATAAAGTAATTAATTTATACAGAAAATAAACGTAGCAATTCTTTAAAAAATCCTAGAAATAAGTAACAAAGGTACAAAATGTTTAGCCAATTTCAATGTTTATGAAATTGTACGCTTAACGCACCTTATAACCTTTATAATAAATTTGCGTTCGCTATATTTTGTCGTTCCTACTTCAAAGAATTTTACTAAAATTACCTACTTGAAATTAGAGAGTTGTTGCAAACTCATTCCAAGCAGACTTTATTAAAAGAATCTTTAAATAAAGTATCCTTTTTTAAAAGTTTGCATCCAATCTAAAGGAGTGTTAGTGCAAGTGTTTTTTCTCCTACTCTTTATTCTGACATATATGTTTAGTATTCTATATCTATAGGTTATGTTTTAAAAATGAATAAAGAATTAATCTCTTTTGTGATAAGGTGACCTAAAATACATGTTTAACTATATTGGAAAAAATCAAAGAAATTGTATTCACACAAAGATGAACTTTTTTTATTATTTGAGTCTTTTATTTTCCACTGATTCGATAACATTTGTATGTGTTGTCAAAGTGTTTTCACGGAATACTTTTTGAGTTTACTTCAAGACACTGTTTTTACTTCTTTTTAAGCATATAGCATATCTGTTTTCAAAAGGATTTTACAGTTTACTTCTAGGAAAAGCATTACAAAACAGCATCCTCGTATTTAGAGCGTTGACGTTTTATATCTTTTTCGTATTATAAACTTGGACATTATATTTCTAAATTTAATTACGGAAACAACACTACAAAAAACCATTTATTTCGCTATATTTATACACAAAGCAGACAATTAAATGTAAGTTTGTACGTTAGGCATTTGGCATATGTCAAAACTAAGGCGCCTTAAGTAAAAGCATTCCCTGCCTGTATTTAAATTAAATAAAAGTGTCCTGTATTTTAATAAAGTATAAACATTAAAGGTGTAATTGCGCATGTGTAAATGTCAAATAAGGGAAAACTTTATTAAAAAATTGGTAAAATTAACTTTGCAATAACTCTCTAGTGTTTTAGGCGGGAGACATAAACTATACACGCGATTGATAATATCGACGTTCGCCGCATGATTGAGATTTGGAGTATATACATATACATAATATAAATCGTGCAAACTTTTGAATTATGAATAAATCACCTAATTTGATGTTCCTGAGCATCTTTAACTTGCCTAAAGTACAACATGAGGAACATTAAATAGGACTAGAAAAAAATATTCGGTATTAGAAGTGAGTTATAATATCACGTCTCCTTTACACTAAACAAGACGAAAAACTGATTATTAATGGGTTCATGAAGACACTAAGTGAAAATATAATTAAGAACGTTTACTTACTCAATTTGAGATAGAATTGTAGGGACGATGGAGTATTTACTCGTGCGTTTTTCGGCCCGATAAGTTCGGGCCGACCCGAGTCGTTTGGCCCGGCCCGGCCCGAAAAATGATAGGCCCGGCCCGGGCCCGGCCCGAATAAAGTAGTTAACGGCCCGGCCCGGATTCGAGCCCGAAATCGGGCCGGGCTCGGGCCGGGCCGGCCCGAAAACCCGAGCCCGAGTCCATCCCTATTTTGGAGCTCGTTTGTCGTGGTTATAACCTGAACAAGTAGCGCAATAATTGTCACTACCGCTTTCGATATTCTCTAAGTCATGATCTGAAAAACGCACTTCATCTACGTCTGAGTTATCATCGGAACTGCAATCACTATAGAATCCAGTGGCGTGCAGTGATTGTTAATGCAGAGTAGGCAAAAAATTAAAAACAAAGCTACCCATAGGTGTACATAAGTTCTGCAATTTAAGTATCTAAATGTAAGTTTGACTTGTATATATGCCTGGCACCACAGATTATATGTATCACTAACAAACCATTTTTTGTAAATTAAGCCAATTCGGCAGTCTTTCTTTAAAAATTTACTCAATACATTGTCATAGAAACTAGAAGTTCGTTTTAGTTTTTGCACTGGGTCCTTTTCAAGAGAAACAATGGCTAAGTTATTTAACCGCTCATGTTCCTGAGTATTACGCAGGTAAGTATGAATCCGTTTTAGGCCAGAAAACGATTTTTCCACAGATGCGCTACTTGCCGGAATCGTTACAATCAATTTGGCAAATGCCATTAGTTGGGGAAATACATGACACATATTTTTTTCTTCGCAAATCGGATGATTTCGTACGAATTAAGACCTGCAAATTCCGACGAGAAGTACAAACAAATCAACTCGTTTTTAAGGCGGTCAAATTCAAATCTTTCACTGTATCTTGTTTTTAATTCTGAAAAGAGCCTTTCTGGGAATTCAGAGTTGTAACTAGAAAAAGAATCATCATCCAAAAGACGAAAAAAACATAGTTTACTAATTTCTGAACAGCGATCAGAAATTTCGCTTTTATATTATCCACTATTTCACGAAAGATGCGTCAGTAGTAAAGTTTTATATCACTTATGTTTCGTCTTCTTCTTGGTTCTTCACAAAAAGTTAAAGTTTTTTCGTTTATTACATCACTTTCATTATAGAACATTTCAACAAAGAGTTTAAACTCTTCAATTTTTTTAAGACAATATCCAATAACTACAACTTTTGACTGTATTATGTTAAAAAGCATATCAGTCTGTATAAAAATTCTATTTAATATTACTAAAAAGTAATTAAATTCAAAGTCGCTTAAAACAAATTCATACATTCTAGCTGCAGAAAACGTTTCTGAATCCCAATTGATCGAATTTTCGAAATTGATCGAATTGTGTTCACTAAAAATTACATTAATGGTTCTCGAATTATAAACTCACCTAGTTTGTACAATTCGTGGTAACTTTATTGAACAAAATTGATTATAAGTCTGTACGCTTGGTGCTAGTATGAAAAAATGTTGCTAAGTTCTTAACAGATGAAAAAAAGTGTTTAGTTTCTACAATTTTCTCGCTGAATTTTGATAGAAGTAAGTTTTAAATATGGGCATTGCATCAAACATACAACGCATCAGGACATGTTTGACGCACTGTTTTTTGAACATTATTTTTCTCTGACGATAAAACTGCAGTTCCGTCATAAGTTTGTGCAATCAATTTTTGTGTACATTTATAATTATTTAATATGTCAATAACAAGTTTTGATAGCGCAGCTGCAGTTTGATTGGAGCTGACATCAACAAATCCCAGGAAGCGGTCAGCAGTATCATTACATGCATATTAAAGTATCTTAAAATAACGCAAACTTGTTCTTTCCCACTGAGGTTTGGAGATTCATCGATCATTATAGCAACAAAGTCAGTTAGCTCAATTTCAGAATGACTTTTCTTTAGAATTACAGCAGCTGTACTAGATATAAGATCGTTTTGTATTCTGTTTGATAGTCCACTAAATACGGATCTGTTGTCATTTTGATTTACTAATTCTAAATGGTCTTCTAAAATGCCATCATAGTTAGCAAGTAATTGAACACATTCAATGAAATTCCCACGATTTGACGATGCGGGGGATTTCACATGTCCAGGAAACGGCATCTCCTGTTTTGCTAAAAACACGTAATGTCTATAATCCTACGCATTATGCTTGGATTCTGATCTACTTTTGCATTATGTCTTTCAATTTCTTCTCGAAACTGACGCGAAATGCTAACTTCTATTCGAGATTTGCCAAAACTGTGCAAAGCAAGGGCAGAATTTAAATGAGTGGTTGATTGGTCATGTTTTTTGACGCATTCGAAAAATTGTTCAAGTCTGTGTAACCGGACTTGCTCCAAACAGTTTTATCTTTCGAAAATAGTAGACACGACCAACAGTACATTTTATTATCATGTACATAACCGCAAAGCCAATAGTTATAAAACTTATTGTTGAAATATTTTGAAGTGTTCTTTTTCTATTGTTGTAATTTTAAAGATGGAGTAGGTCGTCCGATTTGAATTACTACTTGTTTTTCGTTATACGTTTTAGTATTAAACGTATTCGTTTTTAGTCTCTGAATGCAATTCATATCTGCACTACACTCACAAACAAATGTCACAGAAGCATTCATTATTCTTTATTATGTATGTAATATTGTATTATTTATAAAATAAATACGACGCGGACGCGTCAAGACTGATCAAGCTGTTACCAGTCTGCAACTATCGCGATCGATGGTAAACGATAATGCGCGACCAAGATTTACGATTCCGCTTCCTATTAAATGCAGTAACGCACTGCCTATGAATGCCTGCAAGAATGTACAGGATCATCTGTGTGTGCCTTCACGGATTTCATACGGTATACCTACACGCTGCATCATTCTTAATATCTTGTGCATGCAATTATTCAATTATTTTGGGCGCGCTTGCCATTCATTTTTGCGGAATATTGACAATAATATTTGTAATAAATTAATTTGTTAATAGAAGCATTAAAATTAGTGTAAATACTCGTTAATGAAAATGTAAATGTATTTAAATTAAATTAAATTAAAAAATATAAAATATACATATAAATTCCTACTTTTTCTAGGGTAGGCATTGCCTTTTTGCCTACATTACAGGCAGACCACTGATAGAATCATACAATTTTTACGTTTGTTCTTTTTTTATCTTTTATTTGCGATACTTGTTTTCCAAATGATTTGTCTTTCAATAGGTTTTTTAGAGTACTTTCCAGTTAGTGGTTCGGGTGCATCTAAACTACATTCACATTCAAAAGTTGAGGTTCAAGCTGGCAAAGTAGTTCATCCAAAGGCATTTGTAACTACTAAACAATCCTGTTCATATTGCAAACATTACATAAAATTTATAATTGTTCTGAATTTCAAAATTTACTATTCATCTGCGAATTGAGCATGTCCAAAATACGCCTTTATGCATGAATTTTTAAATTCGAGATATTCACTGAAGGATTGCAGATTTGGGTCATGTAAAAAATGTCCACAGAAACACAATACGTTGCTTCATTGAGATGCAACAATGAAAAACAAAGAAAACGCATCAGTTGCACTTTCAAGCTGTACAAATTCAAATATTCAGACTTTGTTATCAACTGCAGTAATAGAGATCTTTAATATTCATGATAGAACTCACGATTGCAGAGAACTACTTGACGGTGCATCTGAATCTAGCTTCATTCCACAATCACTGTGTGACATTTTAGGTTTAGAAAAAACCCCCTTCGATATTTCAATTGTGAGTATAGATCAAGCATACTCTTGAGTCAGGTGCAGGTGCAACGTACAAATAACGTCACGGCAGAACGACTTCACATAGCCACTTTCGTGCATAGTTATTCCAAATATTTGTGAGCGCTTGCCCATCCAAAATATTAATGCATCTTCGTTAAACATTCCTAAAAACATACAGCTTGCTGATCCGTGTTTTCGTACGGCATCTTCAGTAGACTTACAGATCGGAATTGATTTTTTTGGTCGTTACTTTGCGTTGACAGATCAAGCTTGGTCAAGGGTTACCAATTCTTCAAAAGACCAAGTTGGGTTGGACCATTTCAGGTCCTATTCATAATCTTTCATGTAACGCAATTTGCAATTTTACGAAGCGTATGGACATTCAAGAACAACTTGCTCGTTTTTGAGAGGTCGAAGAAATACAAACTTCAAGAAAAGATATTTCCAAGGAAGAAGTCGATTTCAAAAATCATTTTGTTTCTACGAGGCTTGTTCAACTGAAACCTATCTTTGGTTCAAAAAAAATTTATTGACAACTAATTTTACAAATAACTACCACTACGATTAAGGCACATATAACATTGTTTCGTCAACCTATGTATACCCTGCCTAAAAAAATCTTGTGGCTGCTGCTCAAAGAATTCTTTCACGGCGATTTTGTACTTCTTCGTCCAACTAAAAACGGTTACCTTTTAACGCTTTTTTCAGTGGCCCAAAGATGTGAAAATCGCAAGGCGATAAATAGGGACTATAGGGTAGATGCTATAATATCCTCCATTTCTTTCGCTGTAGATTTTCTTTCACTACGTTAGCAACATCAGGTCGAGCATTGTCGTGAAGCAGAATGACACCATGTGAAAGCTTCCCTGGACGTTTTCGTCTTATTGCTTGATGGAGCTTGTTCAAACTTTCATTATACAGGTTTCCGTTGATATGCACCCGAGGTTCTGTAAATTCTATCAACAAGGGTCCTTCATGTTCGAAAAAAAGATGTCACACAGAAATTGAATGACCGCACGCTGATCACATTTGGTCGGATTCTTAACAATAAACGTCAATTCAAAGTCACAATACTTAAAATTGCTGTCAAATATGTACGAGAGAAACTGATCAGTATGAAGTTTACAAACATCACTAACGTTGCAAAACGTAAGTTGGGTGATTACAATTGTTTCCAAGGCTAACCTAACCAAAGATGGGTTTCAATTGAACAAGCCTCGTACTTTTAAAAGGCGATTCCGAAGAAATTGCTAAAAGGCATTTTTACAATCTTGAGCGCAAAAAACTTCAAATAAATTCAAGAATTGTGTGAGAGTTCATGGATGAATATCGGATTTTAAATCACGTCTCCATTGACATATTCTAGTTCATCTTCTAATGCCAATAATTTCGTTTCTCATTATTGCTTATTAAAGGAAGACGGTCTTATTACAAAACTCAGAGTAGTATTTGATGGTTCTTGTCCAACAACCAGTGGTGTATCAAATTCAGTTGGCAGGTGCTACCATACAAAATGATTTTTTTCCATCCTTTTACGTTTTAGACAATTTTTGTATGTTGTGTCTTCAGACATTGAAAAAATGTATAGATACATATGGGTTAATCCAAAACAAAGATCTTAACAGCAAATCTTTTGGAGAAAGAATCCCAAAGATCCACTAGAATTTTACCAATTAAATACAATAACATAGGGTGCTACTAGTGCGTCATTCCTTACAATAAGGTGTCTGCATCGATTATCGATTAAAAATGCGGTACCATTTCCATTGGCTTGCCATGCAATCGACAATTCTTTCTATGTAGATGATCTTTTGCACGGTTCAGATTCATTAAAGGAACTTACGCAAACTTGTCGAGAAGTTTCAAATATTTTGCAACAAGCAGGTTTTAATCTACACAAGTGGGTATTTAAAGAGTCTTCAATTCTGACAGATATTCAACATTCATTTGATAATTTAGATGTGTCTAATAATATTTTGCAACTGGGAATTTCTGAAAATTCTAAAACATTAGGTATCTTTTGGTGTCCAACAACTGATATTTTGTCGTACAAATACTAGCTCCGAATACTTCAAAGCGAAGCACTAAAAGGTCAATTTTAGCAGGTGTTTCACAAATATATGATCCGTTAGGTCTTTTGGTAGCTTGCATTATAGTGATAAAATTCTACTTAAAAAATTGTGGCCTGAAAGGATCGATTGGGACAAAACTGTATCAATTGATCTTCATACAAAATGGGTCATTTTCATACGTGAAATTCTTCATTTAAACTACATTAAAATACTGAGACACGTAAGGTACAAAAACAGCATTCGCACAAAACTGGACTGTTTCTGTGATGCGTCTGAAGATGAATATGCAGCATGCATTTACATTAAGAGCACGATTGAACATGGCAATTCGCATGTTCATTTATTATGTGCAAAGGCAAAGGTTTCTCCTTTGAAGCTTTTAACCATTCCAAGGCTGGAACTTCAAGGAGCGCTGATTTTATCAAGCCCAGCAAATAAAGTACAGAAGTCTCTTACAATTAATTTTGACGAGATATTCTATTGGGGCGATTCTACTATAGTACTTGGTTGGTGACGCACTCCTCTAAATCTTCTCAAAACATTCGCTGCAAATCGGGTATGTGAAATTCGAACAATTACCGATATAACAAAATGGCATCAAGTTCGTTCTTATGACAATCCAGGAGACTTAGCAAGTCGCGGAATTAATCCAACTTCACTAATTTCTTGTAATCTGTAGTGGCATGGATCCAATTGGCTAACCAGAGATGCAGTAGAGTGGCCCATGTCGAGCATCTTAAATACACAAGATTTACCAGAATTGAAGTGTACAAAGGTATCGTTATTTGTAAAACATGAATTCCATTTTCCATTTGACCGTTTCTCGAATTATAACAGATTAACTCGTAGTGCGGCATATTGTTTTCGTTTTATAGGCCTCCTAAGAAAAAAGGGTTCTTATAAAAAATCGGAATATTTTCATACCGATGAAATTGACAAGGCCAAGGCAATAGTTAAAATGATGCAACAGGATTGTTTCAGTTCAGAGCACATGTTGTTGTCTCAAGGGCTGTGCTTGCGTAGTTAATTGCTAAGGCACAATCCAGTCATTACATAGGATGGAATTATTAGGGTGAGTGGAAGATTCATACATTCTCAGTTTGACTTCAACAAGCAGCATCCTATATTGCTTCCTAAATTTCATCACTTCACTAAATTATTGCTACGAGATGAACATAAAAAATTGCATCATGCTGGTCCGCAGCAAGTATTAGCATTGATTAGGAATACTTTCTGGCCTATTAGAGGAAAAATACTTCAAAGCTAGTTGTATGCGAATTCGTTACATGCGATCGTGCTAAGCCTATTTCTTTGACACCAATGATGAGTGATCTTCCTTCTGCAAGGGTTACTCCATTTTACATAACAGGAGTTGACTATGCAGGTCCCTTTATCTTACATGATATGCGAAAGCGTGGCAATTGATCAGTTAGAATGGTTTTTCTAAGAAAGATTGACAAAATATAAGAGAATAAGAATCGTCAAACCAATGCGAGAATCCGGTAAAAGAGAATCGTGGTCGGATAATAGTAGCCGAGGACTTGGAAACGTAAACACTGGGATGGGTAATAGAAATTGGGGATTTTCCAGTCAAGATAGGCACGCGAATTGGAGAGAGAATTATACCAACGATAAACATGATTTAAATACAAGGGGAAACAAAGTCGAAACTGGACTAGGTAAAAATGAAAACAATAAAAGGGAAATTAGTTTTATGTTAAGCTCTTCAGGGAATCTGAGTACGATTCTGCCAAACCAGAAAATGTATCTCCAATCATTGAAGGGGTAATTCAGAATAAAAAATAGATATATTAGTGGAGACGGAAAGCTAAATATCTGCTGTCTCGGAACAATATTTTAAAACGCTACAAAACGAAGTTTCAATATTTCCGTTCAGTAACCTATTGGTTTCCTCTAACATTTGCGGAAAATCTAAAATAAAGGAACAAATCCTACTGCCTGTAGTTTGTAAAGGGCATGAATTCGACATTCCGTGCATAATTGTGCAAAGATTGAACCGTAGTCTCATTATTGGTAACGATTGGTTGGTACAAAATAAAGTAAAACCTGAATTTTTTAATGTAACTACTCCACCTTATGGGTCGGCAGAGCCACTAGAAACTAGAGGGAGTTCCTGTCTAAAATTCAAGCCCAGGGTAAAATGTATGGTAAGCGGCTTTTTGTATAAAAGGACCCTCAAATAAGACCTTCCAGCGAGCTAAGTTTCTTCAACTTAGGGCAGAGCTATGAGCTAGGATCGTAGGATGGTATACGATAAAAAAGAGAATATTATGGACGCCACCGTAACTTAATATTTGTTATAATAAAATCAATCCGAAGATCAGATACGGAAATCCTCGAAAAGAAAAAAACATCATCTGAACAATCAAAACATATAAACATAATACTTACTTACTTCAACACTGCTAACTTGTATTGGAACGATGATCTCGTACTGTCTGAAAATATAACCACCTCGAGAAATTCTTAGAACTAGAGCCTAGTCAATTTATCACAAAAAAATTTAAAAATTAGCAATTCGAAAATATAACTCTAAAATATCTTACCATAGAATGTTGGTAGCCTTTCTCTCTATACTGAATTTTATAAATTTGTTTGCACCAAATGTAAGAAAATATTATCAACTTCAATGAAAATAAGCTTTAAAATAACATAATCCATTTTCTATTGTGTTAAAGAAATATATATATATATATATATATATATATATAATATATATATATATATATATAATATATATATATATATATATATATATATATATATATATATATATATATAAATATATATATATATACATCGTTTATACAACTTTACATGCATTAATGTTTTTAGTAATCAAACTATAAAAGTATTTATACGTTATCTCTTATTAATTTTATGTATTTTAAAAATCTTAATTTATTAAAATCCTTTAAAAAAGATATTGTGTTTTTAAAAATACATAACAACTTTTACTTATTACCGAAAAAGGATCCTGTTTTGGTTTACAAGTAAATAAGTAAAAGAATTGAACTTATTTCATGTGCGGAAATATTTATAAAAATTTATACCGTAAACGAAAGGTCAAATAGCCTTATGGTATAAAATAATCTGTACACTATTATACTTTCGAATAAAAAAAATGAACCATAAAATGTGCGAAACAAGCACTAAGATGTCACCTGTTAAGTTACAAACAAATTCTTGTTTAACCTTTTAAATTCTCAGAAACGAAATTATATTCGTTACAAAAGTTATCAATTTTTATATTTACATGTTTCTTGTTTACTGAAAAATCGATATCATCCTCCTTTAGTACGTGAACTCTTATTTATAAACATTAGCTTCAATAACTGAGCATTTGCGTGAAAATTTTGAGACCACGCCTGGTGTAGAGCTTGAGAAATCTCACGTACACGATGACCAATGAACGATTTTTGTTCAAATGCTTTAATATTTTATTTTTTAAAAAGTTATAATGTTGCTAGCCCAACGTCATCCTCAGAGGAATAATCCCAATGAAGTTTGTATTGATATAATTTATTGCCTAAAAAATGTGACTCGTACAACAAAATTTTCGCCATGCTGCATGACTATTCAAATGTAATCCAATATTCGAACTACCCAAAACAACGTCTACGCTATTAGTAATATTCGCACTATTTATCAAAATAAATTCAATATTTGAGTTTACATTAATGCGTTTATTCCACTAATGATTTTTGATGCTAATGAATTTTTTCAAAAACAAATGTGCTTTGATGAAAGTTTCGTTGCTTTGTACTTTCAAGTAGTTTCCGTGCCAAAAAAAGGAGTTACATAAAATCTTCCTTAATTTCGCTCATATAAAACCCATTTTCTACATCAACACGTATTTAATAGAATTTGTCACATTTATACTAGCTGTATCCAAGCTGCTATGCAACTTTTACTGATTAAATGTTTTATAGTTTAGCAATATTTTACTATACTACTATAGCCAATATAATTTAAAATGCAGATATTATGAATACGTTTTGTGAAACGTCAAAGCGTATCTAAAGAATGGAAAACAAGTAACTGTATTTACAGTGCGCTATCATCTAACGGAAAGATTTTAAACTATATCTATATATGTATATATATATATATATATATATATATATATTGCTATGATAAGGGGGTTATTTAGGGGTATATTGAGTCATATGGGTTACCCAATACATGTAGATTGTACTAGAAGTTAGAAAGCCGTATTTATTTAGCATTAAAAATACGTAATTTGTACATTATGCACAGAACAAACATTTAACACCCTGTATAGAGATCTCAATTGATTTTTAATTAATGCCGAGCAGCATATTATGCAACAATAAACACACATGCAGCAAAAGAAATAACTCTACACGCAATCAAACTTGCCCCAAACCAAAAATATTCAGAAATTTTAAATTAATACGCGCTAAATGCAGTAAAAACCTATAAAATCATAATACAATTCACATTAAACAAGCGATAATAAAAGCAGATAGCATGATATCCTTATAAGAAACGCATTTTTTGAAACAAATACACTTCGGAAACGCAAAAATGTAAACAAAAATATGTTAATTTACGTCACTTTGTCTACGTGATTTTCTACATGGAGTTGATACGGTTCCCAAAGTATTATCTTAACAAACAAAGCCATAAGTTAAATTATGTGCCAATGCGAATTAGAAATTCCTGTAACAACACCAAAACAGACGGTATAAAATAAATACAAACTAGAAATATACGAGTACCTACGTGATCAAGGAATCGTTTCGACAAGGTAATATCAGAGATAAACCTGTAAAAGCCCAAAAATATCTAAAACAACTGATGGTTGGTGGTACACTTTAAACAACAGTTCAGATAAACCAATGAATTTAGATTTGGCCTAGACTATATAACGCGGAAGTTTGATCAGCGGACAGTCTTAGTTTGAATCACGTACAAGATACATCACTGATACATAAGAATTTACGCGACGAGTAAATATTCAAATTAAACAATAAAAATTTTGTGAAAAGTGATGTTATAAAATATTTTGAATTAATTATAGTAAAAATATATGAGATAAGCTTAGCCGTTTGCTAGAAAACGTAAGTAGAAATTTATTAATTAATTTAGGTTAAATATTTATAATTTAGGGCTCCAAGTGATAGTGCAAAAATACGAACTCTAAGTAAAAGCAAGAAAACTAAGTGATGGTACAAAAATTCGAAATCTAAGTCTAAATACGAAAACTAAAAATTACGAAAATTCAAGGGACATTACAACATTATGAAAATTGAAGGGTGATCACATTAAACGGGGTAAAACTTGGAGTAACTCAACTTAAAGCAATATTGGGGTACTGGTCCAGAACACGTAGCAGAAAGACGCACAAGGAAAACTACAGGTCAGAACTATCTAGCATAAGACATTATTTTATATTTATTATATTTGAACATTGATCATATTAAGGCATTATTTTCTATTAAGTGTTTTTGAACATATTTTAAACTTCAATATTTTCTTGTAAAGAGTCATCAAAATTTTATTTTTATACGTGAAAAATTTTGTAAACAAAGGGAAAATCTTGAACGTTCGAGAGATTTCTAGTAGATTACAACGTCGTTCTGTTTGCTTTAAAATAAGGAAAGTTGTGCACTCTGTGTGAATTAAACTGGGCTAGCCGAGGCAGATTGAAAATTTCAGGAGATTAAAATACACAGAGCGGTGGTGATCAGAAAACGACTGAGAGAATAATTACGTCGACGTGCAGCGTTATCATATATATATATATATATATATATATATATATATATATATTATAGTGGTTTTAAAAGGTTAAAAATAAATATAAACAAAGCAATTTCAAAACACCCTGTATAAAGGAAACAACCAGAATTTATGTGCGAAATTTATGCAAGTTAATTCATTTTTAAGTAACAGGTATTAACAAAATTTTACAAATAATGATTAAAATTTAGTAGGTTTGCAAAGTATAAATGGTAGAAGCCAATGCAATTAATTTATTAATTTAATTGAGTTTAATTAAACGGTTATTTACGTATAATATGCATAAAAGCGTGTAAAAATCAATAAATCCAAGGTGAAACGCGTTGCTAACAAACAAATATATCGGTGGGGTTGAAATGCGCTGAAATCCAACTCGTAGAAGTGTTATTTAAAACGTTTGTTAAAATTAAACACCTGCGTATTTTCTAAATGTCAAGTTCCAGTTATTTTTGTAAATAAAGCTACAAGTTTCAAAGAATATCGGGTAAACCGTTTGCAGTAAATACTAATGCGGGGTATTTAAATCACGTAGGAAGTCCACGTGGGGTTGGATAGCAGATGGACAGGAATATCGATTTTCTACTACTCAAGCAAGGTTAGAAAGAGACGTAGAAAACGCATAAACAAGGGACAACGGTAGTATAGGCGGGATTTGTAGAACGTCAGTGGATATACGATTGGTCGACATTGTTAGTTGGACATGAGACTAATACGAGCATAGTGTAAATTAATTTTCAGAAAATAGCATGACGACGCGCTGAAATTCGCTGACTTGAAAATCGGTTGAGCAAAATTTTGAGAACGTGTTGTTGTAGATGAAGGATTTCAAATGAAATGCGGCCAGGAGGTGGCAGCCTAAAGTGTATAAATGCTTTTCTAAAACATGGTGAGGGCCCTTAATATTTCGATCGCTTCGGATGACGTATGAACGTATCACGAGTTTGTAAGTATGATAAAATTATTTTAAATTATATTGCACGGTGTTAGCCTTATAATTTGTACGCGGTTTGTGTGCGAGTTTAAAATTTATTGAGGCATCACCTATATTTTTTTTAACAAACTCGGGTAGTGACGTTGTGTAAAGCGGATTAAATTAAATAACCATAAAAGACGTATAATTAATTTGGATTTGGAAATTGAATACACCGTGAAGGCAGCGCTAGCAGCTCAATGTACACGGGGTTCTTCTACTAATAACTAGAAACAGCCTGTAGACCCGAAAGAAGTAAATACATGGCAATATACATATATATATATATATATATATATATATATATATATATATATTTTATTTTGTCTCATACAATGTGTATACTGGTAGGGAAACTCATTCTTAGTTTTTTATATACCAGATTTGTTATCTGTATCAGATATAATTTACTATGCAACGAAGAGTTATGTAAAAAAACAAGTATTGCGCATTGATCAATATTGTCCTTCCGAAAAATAAAATCGAATCTTCTATCCTCATTATCTGTAAATTCGTCAACATCGTTGTGGTGGTGCAAAAGTACAGAGACGCCCAGTGTGAGTAAATAATAAACAAGGAAGTAATGAAACAAATAAAAATTTATGTAGTTTGTTAAAAAGTAATTATTGTATTCTGATCACAATTCGTATGTTGCAATAGTTCTTGTTCTAACAAAGGACATAATGCGTACAGTTCGCGTTGCAATAAACTTGAATTAGTTGACATCTAAGATAACTTGATTAAGACCGAATCCACCCCACCGTTCGATTTACTAGGTAGAAATTGTATGCAAAGAAAATACTTAAATTAAAGTTTCTTCTTATTAACTAATACATTAAATACTTCAAATTTAATACGTGTCGGCAACCTAATAAATTTTCTTAGACAATTTATCTTTGAAAATGTAGTATACCTGTAAGCCATAAAAATTTATAAGGTTGGCAAATCGTAATAAATTAAAATGCGTAACTTCAGCAGAGTTCAAAGATTAGCTAAACGGCTTTTCATATTTTTGTTGTATAAAGTTTAGTTTTAAGACACCCCCAAAGTTTAGCTCGGGTTTACCTTATTCTCCACGCTGTAAAAATATCAAAAGGGCGCTTATACGCCACCAGGAAGTGCATTTATCAACATGTTGTAAACCGAACGCTTTAGCGACGGGAAGTATTTAAAATTTTTAACGTAATCAGGATGCTCATTCTATTCGATTTTTGATTAATATATCATTAAAACTACAAACTGTAACTAATAACATACTCCAGTTACATTGTAAAAGCAATATTGAATTACAACGTTTACATTCTACTAACTCCGCCTCTAGGACCCACAGAACAAACATATTTACGTCTCAATCGCAAGTTAATCCCTTCTTTCATTTTTACACCAATGAGAAACGATATGATAACAACACGCCTACTTTGCTGCAGGCTAAAGTAAAACTTTAACAAAGAACCGGCAAACCCTAAGGTAAACAAGGATGAAACACAAATCAATTTTTATTAAAATCGATTTTTTTAAATATTATTTTATGAAATTATTTGAAATTATAACTTCGGTTACATTTCAGAGTTTAGATGACCAAATTTAATAACAAAAGATAGTTAATTTCACTTTGCTGAAAGTTAGAAAGACCTGACCGATGTGTAAGGCGGAGCTCAGTACAATCCAGTTGCTTGAAGTAATAAAGATGACTATTTTGAAAACTCACTCAGTTTGACAGCGTACTTAGACAAGAAAGCACTTGATTGAAGTGGCACACTTGATGTTAAGAACAAGTTTTGTGTTGTTTGACTGAAAGTGAACGCCGAACGGGTGTTGTTAATCGTGCGCGTGTTGGAATACCCTTGCATTTATGAACTACAACATGGCTTTGTATGACGACCGCTGCAGTCCCAGTTCATCAAATTCACCTCCGAATTCTCCAGCTTCAAGTCGATCATCGCCCTCGCCCTACACATGTACAACAATTACAACAACGCATCAACCTCATCCGTTTCTAAGTATAACAACATACGCGCTCTCTAAAGACAACGTTAAAAAACTAGATGAAGCGACGACAGATAAAAATGTAGAGCCAACAATACAGCATTTAAAATATTCAATTCGTAATATTCTAGAACCAGATTTCGGTAAAAAAGCTCTAAAAAGGGTTGCGTCGTCCGCTACCACTAGAATAAGTTTTAAACCGTATGAAAAATCCACACCGCCGCTCGGAAGCTTATGCCAAACGGTTTCGCAAATTGGATTAAATTCGCAACCGAAAATACCAGCGAAAAGTCCTTCTGTGTCTTCATCATCATCCGATGAAGGGGCGACAACAAGTAGTAAAGTGGTGGAGAACAAGTTGCCTACCTTATGGCCGGCTTGGGTTTATTGTACCAGATATTCGGATCGACCCAGCTCTGGTAAGTTATTTTTATAGCCTCTTTTAATAATTATAATTTTTCTACAAAATTAACACAAAAAGAAGTGACAGATTTTAATTTATTTAAAAAATTATCCACTACCTTTGAATTAACGGTTACACTAACATAATTATGTTGTTAGAATTTTATAGTTAGCGTTGTTATTTCTAATTAAGAATTAATCATTTCATAATTTTTCAATTATACTCGATTAAAATCAGCTCCGGTAGGAAGTTGTTAAATGATACGAAACCGCACAGGTATCCAAGATTCATGTACCTGTAAATTAATTTAATATTGTCGATTTTGCTTGGTTCAACAAGCCAAATTGACATGTTTAAATTCCAGGTTTATACTATATTTTACTATAATTCCAGATCTAATAGTAGATGCTATTTTGTGAAGCATCCTCTTTCATTAGTGTACTTAAATAATAATAATACTAAACTTAAATTCATAGTGTAGATTTTGTTTATAACTAAAAATTTAAGCTGCAAATTTCAAAAATCATCTGGAAAAGCCTGACATTTTCTTCAAATTTACTTTAGAATTAATTTCTTTTTAAAATTTCCAACATAAACCTTACGTTTTGATAAATTTGTTAAATTTTTAGCGTCAAAACAAAAATTTCGACAATTCTGCAGCTCAAACAGTAAATTTTGGTTGATTCCTAATCGAATTTTTTGATTTCCTTAAGTTCTATTTAAACCATAGTGGCGAATTGAAGGTTAAATTATAAAGTGGTAGGCTCCAAATTTAATATTCAAATTTTGATAGCTCCCATTAAAAAATGTTAACTCAATGAAGCAATTTTTTAGCTTATACTGCAAATTTTGTTAGATTCCTGGTCGAAATTCCAAATTCTGTTATTCTATTAGAACCCGCAGCGTTGAAATTTAAGTTCAACTGTAAACTTTGTCAGAATTTAAATTTAATATGTACATATTGACAAAGGTCTCTCGAAATCTGCAAAAATAGAAATATAGTAATTTTCCGGCAAAGAACAACATTTTTTTAGAATGGAAACTTAATTTTTAATTTTCCTAAAGTAGATACAGATTGGGCTTCTACCAAATTTTAAAAATCATAATAAATTGCGATTGAAAATTAAAAACTTCAATTTTGGTAACAACAGAAAAATTTCTTAGATTTCTATTGATATTCTTTATTTTTCAAAATACTATTTAAACCTGTGATAGATTTAAAAGTTAAATTATAAGCTTTGTTGGGATCCAAGTTTATTAAATACATCTTGATACAGTACCACTGAAAATTGTATAATCCAAGTTAGTAATTTTCCAGCAACCCATAAGTTTTGCTAGATTCCTAATCAAAGCTTCATTTTTCTAATATGAATTTAAAGTACAGTAATAAATTTGAAGTACAGATTGTAAACTTTGCTGGGCTCTAACTTAATTGTGTAAGTCTTTATAGATTTTTTATTGAAAATCTGAAATTTTTAGGCAACAAAAAATTTTCTTACATTTATAATTAATAGCTTTACTTTCCAAATTTCCCTTAACACGAAGTGTTCGATTTGAAGGATAAATTGTAAAATTTGTAAGGATCTAAGTTTAATATTTACATATTGAGAGAATCTCATTGAAAATTCGAAAAACCAAGTTTAGTAATTTTTCACTAAACCATTAGTTTTACTGGAAACCTAATCAAATCCTTCATTTTTCTAATTTCAATTTAATGCACTGTGATAAATTAGAAGTACAGATTATAAACTTTCCTGGGCTCTAACTTAAATAGGTAAGTCTTCATCGATTTTTATTGATAATGTTGAATATCCAGGCAACAAAAAATTTTCTTACATTTATAATTGATAGTTTTTACTTTCTAAATTTTCTTTAACACTAAGCGTTCGATTTGAAGGATAAATTGTGAAATTTGTAAAAATCTAAGTTTAATATGTACATATGTCTCATTGAAAATAGGAAAAACCAAGTTTAGTAATTTTTCACCAAACCGTAAGTTTTATCGGATTCCTAATCAAAGCATCATTTTTCTATGATATTATCGGAGGCTTTCACGGCCGGAGTCATTATAAATATTTATGGTTCCGGGTTGGGACCCTGTCATTTTATACCTTAAGGTCGACGTTTCGCCCACTTTTGTAAGGGACTTCATCGGGACAAATAAAGAAATAAGTAATAAAATAAAAATTAAAATATAAAAATAATAAACATAAGAATGATAATATTAAGCAGACAAGTTAAAGTGTAAAGAGAAGAGTTACTCCTGAACTAGCAGACTCGCTAGTCCATTCAAAGCCAAAAGGTGTCTTGTGGCGAAGTAACTTTCTCATTTTTCTAATTTCAATTTAAAGCACAGTGACAAATTAGAGGTACGGATGGTACACTTTACTGGGCTCTAACTTAAATATGTAAGTTTTTATAGATTTATAGTGATAATCTGGAATTTACAGGCAACAAAAAATTTTGTTACATTTCTAATTAATAGCTTTACTTTCCAAATATTTCCTAACACTAAGTGTTCGATTTGAAGATTAAATTGTGAAGTTTGTAAGGACTTCAGTTTAATATGTACATATTGAGAAAATCTCATTGAAAATTGGAAAAATCAAGATTAGTAATTTTTCGCTAACCGTAAGTTTTACTAGATTCCTAATCAAAGCTTTCAATTACAAGTACAGATGGTACACTTTACTGGGCTCTAACTTAAATATGTAAGTCTTTATAGATTTTTAGTGATAATCTAGAATTTCCAGACAACAAAAAATTTTCTTATATTTATAATAATAGCTCTACTTTCTAAATTTCTCTTAACACGAAGGTTCGATATGAAGGTTAAAGTGTAAAATTTGTATGGGTCTAAGTTTAATAAGTACATATTGAGAGAGTCTTATTAAAAATTGGAAAAACCAAGTTTAGTGATTTTTCAGCCAAACGTAATTTTTACTAGATTCCCAATCAAAGCTTTCATTTTTCTAATTCCAATTTAATGCACAGTGATAAATTAGAAGTACAGATTGTAAACATTCCTAGCCTCTAACTTAGATATGTAACTCTTCATCAATTTTTATTGATAATCTGGAGTTGTCAGGCAACAAAAGATTTTGTTACATTTATAATTAATAGCTTACTTTCCAAATTTTCTTTAACACGAAGTGTTCGATATGAAGGTTAAAGTGTAAAATTTGTAAAATTTGTAAGGGTCTAAGTTTAATAAGTACATATTGAGGGAGTCTCATTGAAAATTGGAAAAACCAAGTCTAGTAATTTTTCACCAAACCGTAGTTTTTACTAGATTCCCAATAAAAGCATTCATTTTTATAATTTCAATTTAATGCACGGTGATAAATTAGAAGTACAGATTGTAAACTTTCCTGGGCTCTAGTTTGGATATGTAAGTCGTTATAAATTTTTATTGATAAGCTGGAATTTTCATGCAACAAAAAATTGATGGTTTGTTCTTTCTAAATTTCCCTCAACAACGTTCGATTTGAAGGTTAAATTGTAAAATTTGTAAAAATCTAAGTTTAATGTGTACATATTAAGAGAGTCTTTGATAATTGAAAAAACCAAGTTTAGTAATTTTTCACCAAACCGTAAGTTTTATTAGATTCTTAATCAAAGCTTCCGTTTTTCTAATTTCATTTTAAAGCACAGTGATAAATTACAAGTACAGATAGTACACTTTACTGAGCTCTAACTTAAATAGGTAAGTCTTTATAGATTTTTAGTAATAATTTGGAATTTCCAGGCGACACAAAATTTTGTTACATTTATAATTAATAACTTTACTTTTCAAATTTCCGTTAACACTAAGTGTTCGGTTTGAAGGCTAAATTGTAAAATTTGTAAATATCTAAGTTTAATATGTACATAATGAGAGAGTCTCATTGAAAATTTGGAAAAACCAAGTTTAGTAATTTGTCACCAAACCCTAATTTTATCGGATTTCTAATCAAAGCTTTCATTTTTTAATTTCAATTTAAGGCACAGTGATAAATTAGAAATACAGATGGTACACTTTACTGGGCTCTAACTTAAATATGTAAGTCTTTATAGGTTTTTAGTGATAATCTGGAATTTCCAGGCAACAAAAATTTTGTTACATTTATAGTTAATAGCTTTACTTTCCAAATTTTCCTTCACACGAAGTGTTTGATTTGAAGGTTAAATTCTATAATTTGTAAGGATCGAAGTGTGATATATGCATATTGAGAAAGTCCCATTGAAAATTGGAAAAACCAAGTTTAGTAATTTTTCACTAAACCCTAAGTTTTACCGGATTTCTAATCAAAGCTTAAATTTTTCTAATTTCAATTTAATGCACAGTGATAAATTAGAAGTACAAATTGTAAACTTTCCTGGGCTCTAACTTAGATATGTAAGTCTTTATCGATTTTTATTGATAATCGGGAATTGCCAGGAATAAAAGATCTTATTACATTTATAATTAATAGCTTTACTTTCCAAATTTCTCTTAACACAAAGCGTTCGATTTGAAGGTTAAATTTGTAAAATTTGTGCTTACCAATTTTCAATGCATTTACTGTTTAAGTAATAGAAACTAATTTCCTCCTTCACGTGTGATGGTATTCGAAGAGAACTAGTTTTTAGGTTAATCATGTTAAACTTATTTTAATAACCCGATGATCCATCAGAATCACTATCACCTATCATTATTATTGTAACTCACTTAATTATAATTTTTCCATACATTTGCAGGATTACTTATCCGGTGTATTGCTAATTTATTTAAAAGTCTGGTTCGTATCTTCTTGTTGAAGTTAACAGCAAATACATTTAATAAATATTTGTTTCAGAACTAAACCACTTTAAACCAAAAATTGATTAATATATTATAAAACTGGTTTCGATACATGTCCGTGCGTTTATCATGAAATTTCGTAAAATGTCAACCTTTGCACTTTTCCTGACTGGTAGCTTTGTTGAATATATTTTTTAAACAACAAGGTGTAATTGCCACTAATATTTCTCACAGTATATGAAGGAATTTTAAAATTAGTATCATTTTCATTTAACAATAGCTATACAAACTAAAACTTTTATAGGAAACATTGTTTCGTGTCTTTTATTATGATAAAAATATTTGACTTCAAAGAATCAGTGATAAACATTTTTTAAAATAAATTCTGTCTGGAATTTTGTATTTTTCTAAACGAAATTTAAATGAGTAATCCAAAAAACATATTTTCCCGTTTAAGCCGACTAAAGGGGTAGTGATAGACACTTGCTCATGGACATCGAACAGAATCGGCTGTGTTGGTTCCGTAAAGTGACGCCGAATGTGAATTTATCGATAAACCCCTAAAAATCACAGTGATAGTGTGTATGTAACACGTCCAATAAATTAGCTATACAGTCCACTTCGTTGAAGAATAGAGACGACACTTATAGGACAATAGAATACGCCTGAAATAGGTCGATATATAAAATTATAAGACCCCTCGCGCGTTAACAAACACGGATTTCTATCATTATTCTTAAAATTGGAATTACTATACATTTAACATTTTTAAAAAAAATTTAAAATACATGCTAATTTACAGAATACATAGATCAAACATAAAGTTATCTTATTTGTCATCATTAACCATTGTTACACTGAATTAAATCCTTGTATTTAAATGTTTTTATCAGGTTTTCTAAAGCCCTATCTTTACTTTCCTTTAATTCCAGCTTTTGTTCGAACAATTTTAATTTTTTTAAACAATATTCTTGCGGTTGTTGATGGAACAGGACTATGTTCCAGTTGTGAATTATTTTTGACTGCTATAAGATTTTTGAATTTCTCCATATGGCTCACATTTGCAAAATTTATTCTGGAATTATTGAACTTATCACCTATCAATTCATATAATCTTTCAAAAAAGAGAAAACAGGTGGTTGCTGTGCCAGTTTTATTTTTCTATGTCTTTTGTTTGCTTAATTGTTACAATAAAATTATCCAATTTTTTTACATATCAATACAAGTTACGTTTCGGGCCTTGGGAGCTGTCTTTTTAGAAATTTCTTCCAACTCTTCGTAACAATATTTATTAACTTAAACAGAAATTGCAATTGAATTTTGACAAACTGGTTTATAAAACTCTAAGTCGAAATAAAATAATTAATTGAACTATTATTGTGAGTAGCCTAAGCAAACTGCAATGTTAAAGCTGAAATACTTTGACTGACTGCCTGATCTTGGGGCTCCCGAGGTATTTATGTTATCCCTGCCCCTCACAATTTTGTGGGAACTTGCAGAGCTCATGTCTGCTAATTCTTAATTTTATTCATTAGTACATTGTAACAATCTTACTTTCTAGGTAATCACGGTATCTTAGCCGTCTATGGCCTGCCACCTGCAGTATCAACATCGTCTGGAATACATTGTATTGCATCCGTTTTCATGAACTGTTAATAACCTTTTTATATCTATCCTTGGATTGCATTATTGTACTTGACTCGATAATTTCTTAATGATTTCTAATAATTTCCTATTAGATTATATTTTATAATACAAACATAAATTGGGGGATACATAACGCCTCACGACGTAAATGAAAAATTAAGGTTTTCCTTGCTTATTTTTTTTAAAATTCATATTTTAAATTCATTGTTTAAAATTCATGGTTTCTAAGGGTACACTTATTATTTCTTTATTTCTCTTTGTTTCCCTAAATCTAAAACTGTTTTCTTTATTCTTATATATAAGATACATTTTGTAAAATACATATATGATCAATAAAATAATTAAAATGATTAATACAATTGTCCAAATGCTTATGTTGTCGGTATAACTTGGGTACTTTGAGTTCACTTAAGTGTTCTTTATAGTTTTCCATTAGTTTCATGGCGTAGTTGAGGTCGTCTAATTCTAGATCTTCTAGCTGCATGGATTTCTTGAGTATTTCTTTATCTTCTGGTTGTTGTATTTTGAACTGTAGTTCTGGTAAATTTGCGAGTTTTTTGGTTGCCACGCGATTTTGGTAAACTCTGATTATTTCGTTTTTCAGTTTCAAATAACAGTCTTCTTCGAGGGTGATTAATTTGCTTCCGGTTAGTGCTAGATTGTTTTCGTCTTGATTGCAGTGGACGGTTGCTATTACTTCTGTTGGGAAAATGGCAATCCATTTGTTTTCTGTATCTTTTTGAATTTTCATTTTGGTGATTTGTACGGGTTTGGCTTTACAGTTTTCGTAATGATTTTGAAAATTTTAATAATTGTACTTCGCAAGGGCTGTCTTCTTGAATAGTTGTTGTTGTCAATGATTGGCGTGAATATTGATTTGGTGTTACTTCGGTACACTTTTCGTTTGTATAACCATATCTTAGTTCATTTAAGGATAGGAACTTGATTTTGGGTATGATAGCTTGATACATGCTAGTAATTTTCATTGAAAAAGCAAATAAATGGTAATAGTTATAATTGTTACTTTCTACTATTGGGATTCGTATTAAAAGCGTTATTTCATTATTCTTTACATAGCCTTTAACTATAGCTATTTTTCAAATATAGAATGTTTGATTCTATTACATCAAAGGGTAATTTACTATTGGTTATAAATGATCTAATTCTTAATAATTACTTTTATAAGTCACTTGGTTCAATAATACTAGAGTGTAAGGTATTTAATTTTGCAAATGTAAACTGTGTTTTCTAATGTAGCTAAAATTTGTTGGATTAAAGTAAGGGTTGATATTATTTGGGTGAATATCGTATTAAATCTAATTAAATATCGCATGTTAGTTTTAGGGGTTTGTATTAAGTTGGCTATACTATCTTTCTTAATGTTTCGTTGAATTTTATAATAGTTAATTGGGTTAGTGATATTTGGTTGCTAATTATGGTTTTTATATCGTTTTGATTTTCAATTAGTTTTGCGTCTTGGTTATCTAAATTACCTGTGATTGCTTTTATTATGCTACCTAATCCGCTAATTAATCCTCTTTTTCGTCTTGCTGTTAGTTCTATGGGTTATAATCTGTTAAATTTATCTTCTATGTTCCTTAAAATACTCTCTATTATACTGTTATAATTTATCATTTCTATGGCGTATTCTTTTCCGAATTTTGCTGAGTCCGTTGATTGTTTTAATCGGTAATAATTGTTTTTGATTATTTGAAATTCTTGTTTTAGTTTCGTTAAATCGAATTTTTGTGCGAATGTCCAGTAGTCTATTGTATTTTGCATACTTCCCAATTATTGGTAGTATACCGGGGTTGTTTTTTATATCTTCAATTACTATTTGGTTGTCCGTTCCACCTGGGCGGAGGTTGACGGTAGGGGTGATGATTGTCCATCTAAAATTACAGGGTGTCTTAAGTTTTTCAAGTAAATGTATTTTGTTATCTTGCCGTCTACGGCTATGTTTTTTTCCGATATTCTCTTAATTTTAAATGCGCCTAAATGTTTTGTGTGGTATACTTTGGAAATTTTTCTCGTATACGGTTTGTCCTATTGAAAACTAATTTGAGTCGGTATTCTTATTACGGGTTGTGATGATACGTTCTTTGTCGCTATCTAATTTATCTTTTATTTTGTCATAAGTTATTTTAGTTTTTCTTTGTTATCTTTAGCGTATTGCTGATATACCTCTTAGTTATTATGTATGTCATAAGGGTTGCGTGAATCTGAATGTCATAATGTTAATTCTAATAGCGTAAAATTGGTTGATGAGTGGATTGTGTTATTGTAGACGATTAGTGCGTATGACATTAAATTCTTATAGTAGGGTAAAATCAAGAATCCTGCCGCCACATTTCCCCCAGAATCCCACATTTCCCCACACATCTGGACCAAAAAGTTTTCTTCGACTAACCATTTTTCATCTTTCGAGATAAACCTATCTTAAATTTTTCATCTTTCGAGATAAATGAGCATCCTCATTTCCTCCCACATCTGAACCAAAAAGTTTTCTTCGACTAGCCATTTTTTTATCTTTCATCTGAACCAAATAGTTTTCTTCGTCTAACCAATGCATCTTTTGAGATAAACCTACCTTGTTTGGTATCAATCAATATTAGAATTTTCTCAGCTACCCGAATCTTTAGGAATTTTTCAGATTGCGCCATCCCCCAAGGAGCTACCCTCATTTTAAGATTTCTTACCTGTAGCGACTTTTGAGCGTTCTTATAAATTCTTTTATACATGCGATACATCTTGTAAGTCTAGAATTTTATGCAGAATTCGAATCTGCAAACAGATTTGAAATCGGACTACGCCCTGCAAAGTTACACATATACCCTCTGCGAGATAAATCTTTCTCCACATTTCCACCCACGAGATAAACCTACCTTGTTTGGTATCAATTAATATTAGATTTTCTCAGCTACCCGAATCTTTAGGAATTTTTCAGATTGCGCCATCCCCAGAGAGCTACCCCATTTTAAGATTTTTCTGGTAGCGACTTTTGACCGTCCTTATAAATTTTTAGTCATGCAATACATCTTGTTAGTCTAGAATTTTATGTAGAACCCGAATCTGTAAACAGATTTAAAATAGGGCCACCCCTTACCATTTTACACACACCCTCTAAATTATAACTTTCCTGCAGCTTATACCTAAAAGAAAATCTAAAAACCATTCTTAAAACTTTTTATTACAAACAATTTTTAATAATACAGTTTAAATTTTGTAAACCACATTTCTAAATACATATCCACAATTTTTATTTTTAACCTAGAACTTCTCATATCGGCTCATACTTATTAATATTTATTTCTAAATAGAGCACTTTTTCCAAAGACCAACCGGACTCACATGCTTCAAATTCCTCTGATTTTGTTCTTATGGTTTCGCTTAAGACCTCGTACATATTTTCCAGATTACTAGAAGACGTTATAACCACATTTTTTGTGTTAAAGGATTTCACGTCCTCTACACCCTCTGCCGCAGTCATTTTGGTGTAAACGCCGTAGAGTTCGCAATAGACTTTAATTGCTGTATGTTGTATTCTTTTTTCATTAATTAATCGAATAAATCGCTCTTTCTGCTTCCAAAGAAACTCGGACACTCCATCGTCGACACTGGCGTTCTTTATGCGATAGCTAGCCATACGGTTGTTAAACGCTGTGCTAATCATTTCTACGCCATCTTCGTTAGTAGCGGTAACTGATGCATTTTTATGTTTGTTGCTCCGTAGATGACTAGGGTATGCAGACTTTAACACCTCCATGTCGCACACTTTACACATAATTCGTGGTTGTTTCGTACAAGGCCCTTTAACAGCTGGCAGAGCTGAACGTTTACGGCTTAATGACATACCGTGCTGTTTTTCCTTGTGTCGCTGTAAGTTGCCCATTCTCGTAAAAGCGATACCGCAAGTCCCACAGTTTAAGTAGTTTGCTGCGGACGGCTTAACCGTAGACGATGTTACACCACGACATTTCTTCTGGTGCCGTTTGAGAGCATTTTTCCAGGTATAGGAAGCACCGCAAGAGTTGCACTTAAAACGTTTGCAGGTACCATTTTAATACAAAACAAAATCCGCACTATAAGACTTGACTTGTAAGCGAACTAACTTATAACTAAAGAGTTTACTCTTGCGCACCGGCTTTATGCTCCTTATAGAATGCAAACCGAAGGTTTCCGAAGATACCCGAACGAAGTTGAGGATTCGGCGGGGAACTAAATGACGTCATAATCCTCGCTGCTCGTCCAATACATTTAGCGCCAATGCATGCACCTGGTCCGCTTCGTCGATGGTGCGAATGCCGTTAGTAGAAACACCGGAAAACGTCTTCCATGTTATACGGATCGCGTGCATATTAAAAATCCAAAAGGGTGATAGTACGCGCACACAAATTGTGTGCAAGTCGTGCTGTAGAAGATGCAGTGCTACTATAACCAAAAACACTTTAAACCTTTACTAAGGGAATACCAAACTTGTTGTCTACAGAATACTTACTAATAAAGCAATTTAATTTTAAACCACTTCTACGTCATATTTTCGGAAATGGCAGGTTGAATATTTTCTTTGGAAACAATCGAAGATTGCCGAAGACACTCGAAGAGTGCACGAGCGCGGTTACTAAACCAATTAGCATTAATATCAAGTATTCCGTACTTTCGTAGGTTGCTCATTTCCTAGAAACAAATCTTCCACATAGCGGTCGGTAGCACGTAATGATTTCTAGAACCGGTAAGTACTCGATATCGCCCAAATAGAGAATTAGATGCTCGATGTCTGTCAACTTCCAATTCCCTCGTAAAAGGTAGCAAAAGCTCGGTCAATCATCCATCTAACTTAAACTTCGACTCGCTCCTGTTCTGATAATTTACAAACATTTTTCAAACGACAATGGGCCGAGAATTTTTAAACCTCCGAGAGATCTATAAGTCGTGATCAATTACACGTTCGAGCTACCCGTAAACTAACATATTTTGTAGCAACTGTGCACTGTATAATACATGCATACCCCTCCTCTGCGCTACTGCTATTCTTGTAGTTGCTTAAAAAAGTCAGTCGCCCTTTTTACTGCTAGTGCCGCTAAAAAGCGCCATTCCATACTTTCTTTATAAGTGTAGCACATCGCGCACTTTTTGTCGGATAATTAATTTTTGTTTATGTAGACCTTTACACTTTCGCTTATTTAAACATCTAATACGACCGATTAACCACTTTCGATTATTCTAACGGAGACCACCATACATCCCGCCGCATCGTTCTTTTTTAATCCAACGATCCTATGGGCTTCCGCACACTAACACCTGACGTATCTTTCCTACTATTTGTTAAACAAAAACTACCGGCATCGCCAGTGTGGACGTAAGCAGATGTTTGTGGATGTGTACGAGAATATATAACCATATACATTAACCAGTCTAAGCTATTTTATTTAGTCCACGAAAACTACTATTTTTCTAAACCACAATTAATAATCGTCTTTATAGGTTTAACATTTCTACCATTACCCAATGACTGGTGCTACGTACATGGAAACTTTAATTTCTTATTGGAGAGAATTCTTATTCTCCCGCGCACTGCTGCGTAGTTGCACGCCTACCCCTTTTGGAGGTATATGCTCGTTATAGGTTGTAAGACCCTCGGTTTTACTTAACTACAATTCGTGAGACCCCTTTAATCTTTTTAATCGTATCTTTCTCGCCTACAATACAGTAGGACTTAACATTACTACCAACAAATTCTAATACTGGATCCCCATTAAATACGTCTTTAATTTTCCCTACAACTTTTTTGTTGACAAGTGTTATATTGTATTTATTATACGCAGGGTAGTCACTCTTTTAAGATAAATATATTTTGCTAGGTATCAACTAATATTAAATTTTTCTAGGGACCCCAAATCTGTAAATAGATTTTAAATAGGACCACCCCATACAAAGTTATGCGTTTTAAAGACTAATTTTTGCCCATTTTTATTTAACACCATTTTTAAAACCTTTTTCGCTACCCAAGACATATGCCTTAGCCAACCATCTCCTGAGAAATCTAAAACCGCCGTGTCTCGCGAATACCACGTGGAGATAACACGTATACTCTGTCAACCAGGATAGAAGCCGGAAGGATTTGGAAGGTGGGAGAAGAACTTAAAAATTATGGAATCTTAAAACTAATATATACAAATATAAACAACTATCTTATATCTTTACGCCCCCATGCGTAGATTGTTGTACTATTAGGAATGATGTACCTTTTGTCATCTTCCCTCGATAAACTAATTTTATTAATAAGCTGCGTATGCAAATCGTATTCTTTTACTCCGGGTACATACGCAGACAAGTACTCGATACCATCCAAATAAAGGTTTGGATGCTTGGTGACTGTTAACATCCGCTTCCCTCGTGTACGCCCAGACACATCCCAGCCCATGAGCACCCCTGCGCATGCACACCCTTGCCCATGCGCACCCCTGCGCGTGCACACCCCTGCCCATGCGCGCTGCCCATGCGCACCCCTCACTGTGCGACTGCTATTTCGGGGTAACGTCACAGCCTTTTATAAATAAAGAACAATGTTATATACTATTATAAAATGTTTATTCTGACATTATACATAACAAATTTAAAAATATTTAATGCCAAGCATGGGGTCATTTAAACTTAATTTTAATACAAAGTTATACACAGAAGACAGTCCTTTCTTTATGTTTGTTTGCAGTGGTTTTAATTTTATCTAATTTTATTCGCAGCTTAAAATTTAAATCTACACCCAAGTCTTCTATCTCCTTTTCTAACTAATAGTTTGATACATAAAGACCGTCTAGGTTTTCGAATTGTAAAATGTACCGAAGTTTGCCTCTATATTTAAAGTCTTTGATTCCGCCGACAACCAGATCCATTCCTTCGTGTAATTCTTGCAGCTTGTGACAATCTTTTAATCGCAGCTTTCCCACTATATCCTGCATACGTATCTTGTTAGCTTGATCGACTTCTTCTTGTCGGTATTGGAGGAAATCCTTATTCTCCCACAGACTGTTGCGTAGTTGCATGTCCACCACTTTTGGGAATATATGGTTGTTATAGGTTGTAAGACCCTCGGTTTTAAATGATCCAAAAGGTTCTTTACTAGGCAAATATACAATGTTTAACGGACCCCCTTTGCGTGTGGTGTACGCAAAGATTACAAAACCCGCATTCCTTAGTTCGTCTTTGTTATCTGCCATTTTGATAAATACGTTTTAGAATAACCTTTTAAAAATATACGGATTTAGTACCATCCTTTTCCGCAAGGACGCCTACATAACTAAAGAGTCTTTTTACTAACCACAAATGCATACAACTTGTAGAAACCAGATGTATCTAAGTCAGTCCATCGGCACATAAAATAATCTTTTAATTCTTCCTCATTTTCTCTAATAAGATGTTCTTTGTCTAACACATCTTTGTATTGATCGCGTATTGTCGCATTGTTTTCCATGTAGTCCAATTTTCGCCTTTTTGCATCCATTTCCTCTAATTCCAGCTGTCTTTTCCTTCCACTTACAGCGTATGGTATACATAATGGGGCAATTTCCTTTAGCGTAAACGGATAGAGTTTACTACCAATATTTACGCGTTGTCGTACAACCTCTGGACGAATGTTAGGCGTATCTATCAATCCCAAGTCCGAAATTACTATTTCTTTTGGAATTGTAGAATATGGTGTTGCAGATTGTGTAAAATATGTACTACCTGCTTTAATGTAGCACTTGTGTAAGATTTTTATTTTATCTTGGTTGTCTTCCTCCTCTACTATCTCCAAATAATTTACAGGTAAATAGTTAAAACATAATAACCAGCATACTTTATCAATTTTCCCTTTCCTCTGGTTTTTGGACAACTTAATTTGCAAGCCTGACAATTTCTTTGTATTGCCATTCCCCAATACACGTACTGTAGCAGGTTATTATACACTAAACAGCAGCTATTTTGTAGCTTGTCCGATAACTTACTCCACATTTTGGTAAGTGGTACCGAGTACATTGGCGCCTTTAGGAAGTATAACTTACTATCTTCCAATAAGGTTAAACAGTCTTTTAAGGGTTTATACACCCGTTCCGCACTGACATAGCTACCAATTGCACAGTTGTATATTGTCGCTTCAATCGCGTAATACCATGTTCTTTGGCCAAAGTAGACGCAAATGTTTCCTTAAACGTACATCTGGACAACGTAAAAATCTAGTATATGATTGCCAAGTTGTTTATTAACACCAGGACTTGTTATCTGGCACACAAATTTGTTGTAAATCTTAATTCTTGCATTGGTTGTTAGCCATGTTAAACAATCAATCCCGCAGTTTTATCGTTGTCAACTATAATATTACACTTTTCTTCGTATTCTCCTTATAGCAAAGTTATGCTTTGTAGTTAAATAATTACACATCTCCATCTTGCTAAAGATTCGTACAAAATCTTGGGTTACATCCATGTCAAAAGATAGAAATAATCTTTTGACTTCGTCTAATATATCTGGTAGTTCCTCCAATAAAGTTTCCAACAACATCTGCTAGTTCCACTTTGTATGGAACACATATAGGATTTTGGAATTTTTATTAATGCATTCGAGGTCTTCTTTTCCGATAATTTCTTTTACTCTCTGGCCTATCTTGTTACTGCTTTCCAGAGAAAACGGAAGCTTAGCTTTAACACCATGCCTAGCGAAACAAATCGGTCGAACTTTCTTCGTAGATAGCTGTTAAATGCACCACAAATTTCTTTTTAGGATAAACATTTTTTGTTTGCAGATGCTTGTTCGGTGTCAGAAAGGTCATAAATTTTAACCAACATTATATTGTCACAAAATGGTTCTGTAATTGGTGTGTGTAGCCGCCAGTCAGCATCTTTTCGCCTTCGACATAACAAATATTACCAATATCTGTCACCAGATTATTGTTGCACATATTTTCTGCCAACAGCCATAATCCAAATCGCTCATTTGTCGGTTTCACTTTATTCCCAAGAAGTTGAGAAACGTTAATCACCTTGGAGACGCTCATGTTTACCGTTCTGCTACCGTCAAATACTAAATTGAATACGAAAATTTGTTCTCTTATGTATCCTACAGAGTGGGGCGTATATTACCGAAAATAGTCCGAATATGTTGTTAAAAATGTCTTACTATAACTAAGCTCAACCCAAAACTACTTCTTTCCAAATTTAATCTCCCTGCTCACATAACCATGACCATATGACCATATGACCACATGATCACATGACCATTGACCACATGACCATATGACCACATGACCACATGACCATATAACCGCATGACCATATGACCTAATGCTTTTTGGGTTTTAGAAAACTCATTAAAAGCAGTGCGTCTATGCATGCGTCAATGTCATATGTCATTTTGTCATAATGGTCATGTGGTCATGATGGTCATGTGGTCATGTCTGTGTCCTTGGACATATGGTCAAATTTTCTGTCAGCAGGGAGTTAATAGTATATTCCTGCCAAGTACATGACTATTTGTGGTTCACTTTATCCTTGAGAAATGTAATCGACCTTGGAACGCTCATGTTACCGTTCAGCTACCGTCAAATACTAAATTAATCAAAATTTGTTTCATTGATCTACAGTGAGGCGTAACATAGCGTCGAAATATGTGTTAAAAATGTCTTACTAAGCAAGGCATGTGCATGACGATTCTCTGCTCAACATGTGACAGCTATGCATATAATGAACCAAGACGCTGACTAACCACATTCGACCATTGTGATAGATACCATTGTTGACGAACGTCTGCAAACTAAAAATGTTTATCCTAAAAGAATTGTGCATTTAACGCTATCTACGAAAAAGTTCGATCGATTTGTTTCGCTGGTCATGGTTAAGTCGCTTGTCTCTGAAAGCAGGTAACAAGATAGGCCAGAGAGTAAAAGAAATTATCGGAAAGAAGACTCGAATGCATTAATAAAAATTCCAAAATCTATATGTGTTCCATACAAAGTGGAACTAGCAGATGTTAAGTTGACTATGGAGGAACTACCAGATATTTAGACGAAGTCGAAAAAGATTATTTCTATCTTTTGACATGGATGTAATCCAAGATTTTGTACGCGCATTTAGCAAGATGGAGATGTGTAATTATTTAACTACAAAGCATAACTTTTGCTATAAGGAGAATACGAAGAAAAGTGAATATTATAGTTGACAACGATAAACTGCGGGGATTGATTGTTTAACATGGTAATAACAATGCAAGAATTAAATGTCAACAAATCTGTGTGCCAGATAAGCAAGTCCTGGTGAATACAACTTCGGCTAATCAGTACTAGATTTTACGTTGTCCAGAGTACGTTTAAGGGAAACATTTGCGTCTACTTTGGCCAAAGAACATGTGTATTACGCTGAATTGCGACAATATACAACTGTGCAATGCTGTCAGTGCGGAACGGGTGTATAAACCCTTAAAAGACTGTTTAACCTTATTGGAAGATAGGTATACTTCCAAGAGGAGCCAATAGTACTCGGTACCACTTCCAAAATGCTGGTAATATTTGACAAGCTGTCAAGAAATAGCTGCTGTTAGTGATAATAACGCTGCGTGGTGCATGTCACTGTAATTGGGTACTGATATGGCAATACAAGAAATTGTAAGTTGCAAATTAAGTTGTCCAATGAACCAGAGGAAAGGGAAAATATGATAAATTCATGCTTCATAGTTTTAACTATTTACCTGAAATTATTTGGAGATAGTAGAGGAGGAAGACAACCAGATAAAATAAAAATCTTACACAAGTGCTACATTAAAGCAGGTAGTACATATTTTACACAATCTGAAACCATATTCTAAATTCCAAAGAAATAGTATCGGACTTGATTGATAGATACGCCAACATTCGTCCAGAGGTTGACGACAACGCGTAAATATTGGTATAAACTCTCCGTTACGCTAAAGAAATTGACCATGTATACCATACCATGACCATATGACCACTGACCATATGACCACATGACCACTGACCACATGACCATGACATGACCACTGACCATGACCACATGACCATATGACCACATGACCACATGACCATATAACCGCATGACCATGACCTAATTGCTTTTAATGAGTTTTCTCATTAAAACCCATTAAAAGCAATTGGTCATATGGTCATGCGTTGCTGTCATGTGTCATGTGGTCATATGGTCATGTCATGTGGTCATATGCTTCATGTGGTTATGTGAGCAGAGATTAAATTTGGTATATAAGGAAGTAGTTTTGGGTTGAGCTTAGTTATAGTAAGACATTTTTAACAACATATTCGACTATTTTCGGTAATATACGCCCCACTCTGTAGGATACATAAGAGAACAAATTTTCGTATTCAATTTAGTATTTGACGGTAGCTAGAACGGTAAACATGAGCGTCTCCAAGGTGATTAACGTTTCTCAACTTCTTGGGAATAAAGTGAAACCGACAAATGAGCGATTTGGATTATGGCTGTTGGCAGAAAATATGTGCAACAATAATCTGGTGACAGATATTGGTAATATTTGTTATGTCGAAGGCGAAAAGATGCTGACTGGCGGGCTACACACACCAATTACAGAACCATTTTGTGACAATATAATGTTGGTTAAAATTTGCGACCTTTCTGACACCGAACAAGCATCTGCAAACAAAAAAATGTTTATCCTAAAAAAAGAAATTTGTGGTGCATTTAACAGCTATCTACGAAGAAAGTTCGACCGATTTGTTTCCGCTAGGCATGGTGTTAAAGCTAAGCTTCCGTTTTCTCTGGAAAGCAGTAACAAGATAGGCCAGAGAGTAAAAGAAATTATCGGAAAAGAAGACCTCGAATGCATTAATAAAAAATTCCAAAATCCTATATGTGTTCCATACAAAGTGGAACTAGCAGATGTTAAGTTGGAAACTTTATTGGAGGAACTACCAGATATATTAGACGAAGTCGAAAAAGATTATTTCTATCTTTTTGACATGGATGTAACCCAAGATTTTGTACGCGAATCTTTAGCAAGATGGAGATGTGTAATTATTTAACTACAAAGCATAACTTTTGCTATAAGGGAGAATACGAAGAAAAGTGTAATATTATAGTTGACAACGATAAAACTGCGGGGATTGATTGTTTAACATGGCTAACAACCAATGCAAGAATTAAGATTTACAACAAATTTGTGTGCCAGATAACAAGTCCTGGTGTTAATAAACAACTTGGCAATCATATACTAGATTTTTTACGTTGTCCAGATGTACGTTTAAGGGAAACATTTGCGTCTACTTTGGCCAAAGAACATGGTATTACGCGATTGGAAGCGACAATATACAACTGTGCAATTGGTAGCTATGTCAGTGCGGAACGGGTGTATAAACCCTTAAAAGACTGTTTAACCTTATTGGAAGATAGTAAGTTATACTTCCTAAAGGCGCCAATGTACTCGGTACCACTTACCAAAATGTGGAGTAAGCTATCGGACAAGCTACAAAATAGCTGCTGTTTAGTGTATAATAACCTGCTACAGTACGTGTATTGGGGGAATGGCAATACAAAGAAATTGTCAGGCTTGCAAATTAAGTTGTCCAAAAAACCAGAGGAAAGGGAAAAATTGATAAAGTATGTGCTTTCGGTTATTATGTTTTAACTATTTACCTGTAAATTATTTGGAGATAGTAGAGGAGGAAGACAACCAAGATAAAATAAAAATCTTACACAAGTGCTACATTAAAGCAGGTAGTACATATTTTACACAATCTGCAACACCATATTCTACAATTCCAAAAGAAATAGTAATTTCGGACTTGGGATTGATAGATACGCTAACATTCGTCCAGAGGTTGTACGACAACGCGTAAATATTGGTAGTAAACTCTATCCGTTTACGCTAAAGGAAATTGCCCCATTATGTATACCATACGCTGTAAGTGGAAGGAAAAGACAGCTGGAATTAGAGGAAATGGATGCAAAAAGGCGAAAATTGGACTACATGGAAAACAATGCGACAATACGCGATCAATACAAAGATGTGTTAGACAAAGAACATCTTATTAGAGAAAATGAGGAAGAATTAAAAGATTATTTTATGTGCCGATGGACTGACTTAGATACATCTGGTTTCTACAAGTTGTATGCATTTGTGGTTAGTAAAAAAGACTCTTTTAGTTATGTAGGCGTCCTTGCGGAAAAGGATGGTACTAAATCCGTATATTTTTTAAAAGGTTATTCTAAAACGTATTTATCAAAATGGCAGATAACAAAGACGAACTAAGGAATGCGGGTTTCGTAATCTTTGCGTACACCACACGCAAAGGGAGTCCGTTAAACATTGTATATTTGCCTAGTAAAGAACCTTTCGGATCATTTAAAACCGAGGGTCTTACAACCTATAACAACCATATATTCCCAAAAGTGGTGGACATGCAACTACGCAACAGTCTGTGGGAGAATAAGGATTTCCTCCAATACCGACAAGAAGAAGTCGATCAAGCTAACAAGATACGTATGCAGGATATAGTGAGAAAGCTGCGATTAAAAGATTGTCACAAGCTGCAAGAATTACACGAAGGAATGGATCTGGTTGTCGGCGGAATCAAAGACTTTAAATATAGAGGCAAACTTCGGTACATTTTACAATTCGAAAACCTAGACGGTCTTTATGTATCAAACTATTAGTTAGAAAAGGAGATAGAAGACTTGGGTGTAGATTTAAATTTTAAGCTGCGAATAAAATTAGATAAAATTAAAGCCACTCCAAACAAACATAAAAAAAGGACTGTCTTCTGTGTATAACTTTGTATTAAAATTAAGTTTAAATGACCCCATGCTTGGCATTAAATATTTTTAAATTTGTTATGTATAATGTTAGAATAAACATTTTATAATAGTATATAACATTGTTCTTTATTTATAAAAGGCTGTGACGTTACCCCGAAATAGCAGTCGCACAGAGAGGGGTGCGCATGGGCAGCGCGCATGGGCAGGTGTGCACGCGCAGGGGTGCGCATGGGCAGGTGTGCATGCGCAGGGGTGCTCATGGGCTGGGATGTGTCTGGGCGTACACGAGGGAAGCGGATGTTAACAGTCACCAAGCATCCAAACCTTTATTTGGATGGTATCGAGTACTTGTCTGCGTATGTACCCGGAGTAAAAGAATACGATTTGCATACGCAGCTTATTAATAAAATTAGTTTATCGAGGGAAGATGACAAAAGGTACATCATTCCTAATAGTACAACAATCTACGCATGGGGGCGTAAAGATATAAGAGAGTTGTTTATATTTGTATATATTAGTTTTAAGATTCCATAATTTTAAGTTCTTCTCCCACCTTCCAAATCCTTCCGGCTTCTATCCTGGTTGACAGAGTATACGTGTTATCTCCACGTGGTATTCGCGAGACACGGCGGTTTTAGATTTCTCAGGAGATGGTTGGCTAAGGCATATGTCTTGGGTAGCGAAAAGGTTTTAAAATGGTGTTAAATAAAATGGGCAAAATTAGTCTTTAAAACGCATAACTTTGTATGGGGTGGTCCTATTTAAAATCTATTTACAGATTTGGGGTCCCTAGAAAAATTTAATATTAGTTGATACCTAGCAAAATATATTTATCTTAAAAGAGTGACTACCCCGCGTATAATAAATACAATATAACACTTGTCAACAAAAAAGTTGTAGGGAAAATTAAAGACGTATTTAATGGGGATCCAGTATTAGAATTTGTTGGTAGTAATGTTAAGTCCTACTGTATTGTAGGCGAGAAAGATACGATTAAAAAGATTAAAGGGGTCTCACGAATTGTAGTTAAGTAAAACCGAGGGTCTTACAACCTATAACGAGCATATACCTCCAAAAGGGGTAGGCGTGCAACTACGCAGCAGTGCGCGGGAGAATAAGAATTCTCCAATAAGAAATTAAAGTTTCCATGTACGTAGCACCAGTCATTGGGTAATGGTAGAAATGTTAAACCTATAAAGACGATTATTAATTGTGGTTTAGAAAAATAGTAGTTTTCGTGGACTAAATAAAATAGCTTAGACTGGTTAATGTATATGGTTATATATTCTCGTACACATCCACAAACATCTGCTTACGTCCACACTGGCGATGCCGGTAGTTTTGTTTAACAAATAGTAGGAAAGATACGTCAGGTGTTAGTGTGCGGAAGCCCATAGGATCGTTGGATTAAAAAAGAACGATGCGGCGGGATGTATGGTGGTCTCCGTTAGAATAATCGAAAGTGGTTAATCGGTCGTATTAGATGTTTAAATAAGCGAAAGTGTAAAGGTCTACATAAACAAAAATTAATTATCCGACAAAAAGTGCGCGATGTGCTACACTTATAAAGAAAGTATGGAATGGCGCTTTTAGCGGCACTAGCAGTAAAAAGGGCGACTGACTTTTTTAAGCAACTACAAGAATAGCAGTAGCGCAGAGGAGGGGTATGCATGTATTATACAGTGCACAGTTGCTACAAAATATGTTAGTTTACGGGTAGCTCGAACGTGTAATTGATCACGACTTATAGATCTCTCGGAGGTTTAAAAATTCTGAGCCCATTGTCGTTTGAAAAATGTTTGTAAATTATCAGAACAGGAGCGAGTCGAAGTTTAAGTTAGATGGATGATTGACCGAGCTTTTGCTACCTTTTACGAGGGAATTGGAAGTTGACAGACATCGAGCATCTAATTCTCTATTTGGGCGATATCAGTACTTACCGGTTCTAGAAATCATTACGTGCTACCGACCGCTATGTGGAAGATTTGTTTCTAGGAAATGAGCAACCTACGAAAGTACGGAATACTTGATATTAATGCTAATTGGTTTAGTAACCGCGCTCGTGCACTCTTCGAGTGTCTTCGGCAATCTTCGATTGTTTCCAAAGAAAATATTCAACCTGCCATTTCCGAAAATATGACATAGAAGTGGTTTAAAATTAAATTGCTTTATTAGTAAGTATTCTGTAGACAACAAGTTTGGTATTCCCTTAGTAAAGGTTTAAAGTGTTTTGGTTATAGTAGCACTGCATCTTCTACAGCACGACTTGCACACAATTTGTGTGCGCGTACTATCACCCTTTTGGATTTTTAATATGCACGCGATCCATATAACATGGAAGACGTTTTCCGGTGTTTCTACTAACGGCATTCGCACCATCGACGAAGCGGACCAGGTGCATGCATTGGCGCTAAATGTATTGGACGAGCAGCGAGGATTATGACGTCATTTAGTTCCCCGCCGAATCCTCAACTTCGTTCGGGTATCTTCGGAAACCTTCGGTTTGCATTCTATAAGGAGCATAAAGCCGGTGCGCAAGAGTAAACTCTTTAGTTATAAGTTAGTTCGCTTACAAGTCAAGTCTTATAGTGCGGATTTTGTTTTGTATTAAAATGGTACCTGCAAACGTTTTTAAGTGCAACTCTTGCGGTGCTTCCTATACCTGGAAAAATGCTCTCAAACGGCACCAGAAGAAATGTCGTGGTGTAACATCGTCTACGGTTAAGCCGTCCGCAGCAAACTACTTAAACTGTGGGACTTGCGGTATCGCTTTTACGAGAATGGGCAACTTACAGCGACACAAGGAAAAACAGCACGGTATGTCATTAAGCCGTAAACGTTCAGCTCTGCCAGCTGTTAAAGGGCCTTGTACGAAACAACCACGAATTATGTGTAAAGTGTGCGACATGGAGGTGTTAAAGTCTGCATACCCTAGTCATCTACGGAGCAACAAACATAAAAATGCATCAGTTACCGCTACTAACGAAGATGGCGTAGAAATGATTAGCACAGCGTTTAACAACCGTATGGCTAGCTATCGCATAAAGAACGCCAGTGTCGACGATGGAGTGTCCGAGTTTCTTTGGAAGCAGAAAGAGCGATTTATTCGATTAATTAATGAAAAAAGAATACAACATACAGCAATTAAAGTCTATTGCGAACTCTACGGCGTTTACACCAAAATGACTGCGGCAGAGGGTGTAGAGGACGTGAAATCCTTTAACACAAAAATGTGGTTATAACGTCTTCTAGTAATCTGGAAAATATGTACGAGGTCTTAAGCGAAACCATAAGAACAAAATCAGAGGAATTTGAAGCATGTGAGTCCGGTTGGTCTTTGGAAAAAGTGCTCTATTTAGAAATAAATATTAATAAGTATGAGCCGATATGAGAAGTTCTAGGTTAAAAATAAAAATTGTGGATATGTATTTAGAAATGTGGTTTACAAAATTTAAACTGTATTATTAAAATTGTTTGTAATAAAAGTTTTAAGAATGGTTTTTAGATTTTCTTTTAGGTATAAGCTGCAGGAAAGTTATAATTTAGAGGGTGTGTGTAAAATGGTAAGGGGTGGCCCTATTTTAAATCTGTTTACAGATTCGGGTTCTACATAAAATTCTAGACTAACAAGATGTATTGCATGACTAAAAATTTATAAGGACGGTCAAAAGTCGCTACCAGAAAAATCTTAAAATGGGGTAGCTCTCTGGGGATGACGCAATCTGAAAAATTCCTAAAGATTCGGGTAGCTGAGAAAAATCTAATATTAATTGATACCAAACAAGGTAGGTTTATCTCGTGGGTGGAAATGTGGAGAAAGATTTATCTCGCAGAGGGTATATGTGTAACTTTGCAGGGCGTAGTCCGATTTCAAATCTGTTTGCAGATTCGAATTCTGCATAAAATTCTAGACTAACAAGATGTATCGCATGTATAAAAGAATTTATAAGAACGCTCAAAAGTCGCTACAGGTAAGAAATCTTAAAATGAGGGTAGCTCCCTTGGGGATGGCGCAATCTGAAAAATTCCTAAAGATTCGGGTAGCTGAGAAAATTCTAATATTGATTGATACCAAACAAGGTAGGTTTATCTCAAAAGATGCATTGGTTAGACGAAGAAAACTATTTGGTTCAGATGAAAGATAAAAAAATGGCTAGTCGAAGAAAACTTTTTGGTTCAGATGTGGGAGGAAATGAGGATGCTCATTTATCTCGAAAGATGAAAAATTTAAGATAGGTTTATCTCGAAAGATGAAAAATGGTTAGTCGAAGAAAACTTTTTGGTCCAGATGTGTGGGGAAATGTGGGATTCTGGGGGAAATGTGGCGGCAGGATTCTTGATTTTACCCTACTTCTTATAATTCTTATAAGTTATTATTAGTAATCTGATTTGTTCTAACAGGGTTGAATGTAGTCTTTTAATCAGTCCGTTCGATTTAGGGTGGTTTTCAGTTATAAAGTGAATTTTTATTTTGTGAAGTTCTAAAGTGTTTTGTATCGTCTCATTTTTAAATTCGCTGCCGTTATCTAAAGTTATTGTTTCGGGTGTGCCATAAAATGTAAAGTATTGTAATAATCCTTGGGTTACGTCAATGCTGTTTTTAGAGGTGATGGGAATTGTTTGGCCTATTTTGGCGGATGCCTCTACAATTGTTAAATAGTTTTGTGCTTCTACTACTAGAGTATCGGCATGTAATTTTTGAAAAGGTTTGTCAGGTGTTTTAGTCAACATTAAGGGTATTTTTGAAGGTGTTCTGTTGTATTTTGCCTTGTCGCATAATTCACATTGGTTAATAAAGTCTGTAGTTAATTTCTTCATATCTTTAAAATAATATCGTCTTATGAGTTGCCGTATTGTTTCATTAATTCCACGATGGTTGATTTTTCCTTCGTGTTGATTACTAATTACATCATTTATTTCGTCAGGTCGTGTAATGTTATTACTTTTCTCGTGAATCTGATAAGTTCAGGGCCAGAGTTATTGATTAATCTAACATATAATTCTGAAAATGGTTTATACAAATGTTCGATGCTAGAGTAAAAGTTAAATCTTTTATTTGGGTGTATTCTTTTAGAATTTTAATTATTTGTTCCTCGTTGTCGTCTTTAGTTATTTGAATTTGGTATATTTTCGTGTTGCCTATTTTTGTATATTTTACGGGATTGGGGTTAGTTAAAACTTCGGTAACTATAAATTGATTGGGTTTTATATCGATGGCTTCGTTTAAAATTTTAATCACGGTTTTTGGTTCTTCATTTTGCGTCGAATGTATTGTGTCTATCTCTTTTGGGTCTTCTCTTATTTCCGTTTCGTCTACGGTATTAAAGTGAATGTTACTTAAATTTTCTCTTAACATTTTGTCGTGTGCTATTGGGTTGTAATCGTTTTCCAAATTCTCATCTATTTCCATTTCGTTAAGATTTAATTCCTCTACGTTAATTGGGTTTGTTAGTAGTTATTTGAGTTTAAAATTGTTGTAGTGGCATAATTATCTTTTATTTGTATTAATGCGATTGGGGTTTCTACTCTTTGTTGAAATGTTATGTGGTTTATTATTCCTACGTTATTTTTTGAATGTACTGGGTTTTTATTTATTTCTGTTCGAGGTTCTATCGTTAATTTTTGTTCGATTTAGGTATTTTGAAATTTAATGGGATTCGTCCGTGTTTTGTTCTCAATAAACGGTTTTTTATGTCAATGTTGGCTTCCAATTTTCTTAGAAGGTCCATTTCTATTAGTCCGTCATATGTATCGTTGAATTCGAAAATACAAAATTTGTGTTTCATTTTTACGTTCAAGGTTCTAGGTAATGGTATATTAGCTACGAATTGGTGTAGGGTCGTTTGATGGGCTGTTTTAATTTTAAATGGTTCTCTCTCTACATAATCTAAATGATGTTCTTTTACGGTTTTTGAGGATCAGGTATCGATTAATAGTTTAAGTTCGGCATGGGGTATTTCTATGTATGGTAGTACTAGGTGATTTATGTTATTTAAATTTATTAGGTTTGGTCGTTTATAAATCGGTCTATCTGAAAATTTGAGCACGCGTCGTAAATCTTAATTTTCGCATGGTTTGCCACGTTCGTAATTTTCTGAATGGTTTGATTCATCGTTCGTACTGGGATGAAAGTAATTATTCTGGTCATTGTCAAATTCTTCTACTTCTTGATGAAATAGTTCTTCCGATGTAAAGTTGCGTTTTTGATTGTGATTTTGTCGGATGTGCGTTATTTTTGTATTTTGTCTGGTGTTACCGGATGAGGTATCCATAGGTGTTGGTTTGTGTTAATTGTTGGGGTTATAATTATTTGTCATTGGTGTATTTCTAATAGGGTTCGCGTTGAATGGTGGTCTTTGTTGGTTCATGTTTTGGTTGAATCTTGGTTGAAATGCGGGTTTTGTAAAATTTGAGTTAAACGTTGGTTTTGGAAATTGTTTAAATTGATTATTAAAATTCGTGTTATTAAAATTTGAGTTATTACTTCGTGGTTGATTTGTTTGTGCATTGAGTGGTGGGAATTTTTGTTGGTTAGTTGTTTGTCTCGTAGCTTGCATGGTTTTTATTGGTAAATGGCTTTTATTCGCGTTGCGATGTCTCGATAGTACATTACGTTTTCTTCTTCTTTTATCATTTTCATGGCTTCTTTTAAATTTTGGAGACGTTGGAATCTGATTTTATCTGATAGTCGTTCTGGTAGAGCATTTATGTAGGTGTCTAGTGCCACTTCGTCATACAATTTTGTTTTTGAAAGTCGGATATTTCGCTCGGGCTCTTCGATTTTTAATTTTGTTAAGATTAAACTTTTTACATCTTGGCATTTCATTCCGAATTCATACAGGAATTAGTTACTTTCCATTCTTAGGTTTATTAGGTTGCGTATTAGGCATTTTATGTTTCTTTGTTCTCCAAAAAATGCTATTAGTATCCCTTTAAAGTCTTCTCACTGTTCTAAGTCATCTCGGCTGATATTAGTGTAAGTGCTCGTTCCGTCAGTTTACTTATTATCAGGCGTAAAAGTAATACATTTCCTACATTATCTCTGGGTTTGTAGAAGGTTTTCAAAAATATCTCACACACTGTGATGGAATTCACTATCAAGACTTGATCTCCGTTAAAGTTGGGATGGTTTTGAGATAAATCTTCATACCTGAACTCATTATTGTTAAGGGGTGCTTTCGCTTTTAATTAGTTTCATATTTTGTAAAAATTGAGATTTATTTCGCGGTTTGTATTGTTACTTTTTAATTTGGTTGTTAGTTTTCAGCTTGAATTATGTAGGGTTATTTAAAGAATCGAGTTGCTTATATTTTTACTTGACAATGTCTTGGTTAATTGCTGTAGCCTTGAACTCGTTTATTTTTACTTTGCGGATGTTAATTTGCTGTGAGTTTTACTTTCTGTAAGGTTTCAATGTGAATTATTAATTTCTCGCAATAATTACTTTACTTTGTATGTTTTGTTGTGCCAGTTATGATTTTATTATGTCTCTATTTCTGTCCTGCTGTTTAATTGAGTTTGCTTTAATTATCTCGTCTCCGTAAATGTTGTGTGTATAAGATGCTTTCTTTGTAATTGTATTGTCTAGTTACCTTGAGTCTTAAAGATAGAGTTGCAAGCACCGTTTTGTTACAGTAATTGCATCCAAATCCTCTTAATAATTTGTACAATAAACTTGTTTAAATTACAAAGTTTTAATCTACTGAAGATGTAATTTCAGTCTCTGGGATTAGTTTTAAATAAATTGCGTAGTGCTTTTATATAATTAAATATTTTTGTAATGAACATATGCAATTATACTTTATGAAGTTGTGAACGATTTTCTGAAAAATTTTTGTTTTCAGTTTCTGATAATTAAATAAATCGCGTCTTTTACCCCGTTAATTGCTGCATAAAATGGTATGTTTGGTAATTGTTTTTTATAAAGTTCCGATAGCTTTTCAGTAATGTTGATATAAAGTTGCGATAAATGAATTTTATTCAGTTATTGATTAGATATATTTGTACTGAAATAACTTTGTATTTAATGATGAGCGTTTTCCGGTCGTAATTTTATACGCTTTGTTTTAATTCGTAATGAGTTAATTTATTAATAGATTGTTAAGTATGTTTCTATAATTTATAGAAGTACGATGAAGGTTACGTTTGAATAATCGTGTCTATAATTAGTTGCGTTTTATATATAAGCTTTCGGTATTAAATTGGTAAAATTTGTTGCATTCTATTTTTTTGCTATTTTAAAATCGTTTTCGTTTTGTTTCGATTGTAATAATTGTTTGTATTATTTTGTTCTAAAAAAATTCTCTTGCTTAAAGATAAATTCCCTTTTGCTTTAAAAATAAATTTTTTCAAAATGAATTTTGAAAATAATTGTTCTTAATACATAAGTAAATTATTTTCATTAAATGGCATAAAATTGTAGTAATAATAGTTAAAATCCGTACGTACATAAAATAATAAAATAAGAAAAAGAAATTCTATTACTAGCGAATATCAATAAAAAAAATCAATTGGTTTTGAGTACATTGTACTCACATTAATTTCTTCATCGCTTTCATGGACTCGGTCGATTCATGTACTTTGTCCACGTTGGTTTGGTTTGGATTCAATCAATGCCTGTATCTCCTCCAAGCTCTGTTTAGGTTCTACCAAATTGGGAATTGAAATTCCAGATCACCAGTTCTTCGAATTTAGGTTCTCTAGTCACCTTCTGACATCCGTACTACTGCGCCAGTTACGTTTCGGGCCTTGGGAGCTGTCTTTTTAAAAACTTCTTCCAACTCTTTGTAACAATATTTATTAACTTAAACAGAAATTACAGTTAAATGTTGACAAACTGGTTTATAAAACTCTAAGTCAAAATAAAATAATTAATTGAACTAATATTGCGAGTAGCCTAAGCAAACTGCATATTTAAAGCTGAAATACTTTGACTGGTCTTGAGGTTCCCGGGGTATTTATGTTATCCCCGTCCCTCATAATTCTGTGGGAACTTGCAGAGCTCATGTCTGCTTATTCTTAATTCTATTCATTAATACATTGTAACAATCTTACTTTCTAAGCAATCACGGTATCTTAACCGTCTGTGACTTGCCACCTGCAGTATCATTATCGTCAGGAATACATTGTATTGCATCCGTTCTCATGAACTGTTAATAACCTTTTTATATCTATCTTTGGATTACATTGTTGTACTTGACTTAATAATTTCTTAATGATTTCTAATAATTTCCTATTAGATTCTATTTTATAATACATACATAAATTAGGGGATACATAACTTGCATCCACCTAACAAAATAAACATTTATTATTCTACACACTAGCTAAAAATTAATTGTTCTTTACAGTCATATTTTAATAATAATTAACTTCTTGCAAATACTGTATTAAGTATGCTTCCTTTTTTGCGTGATACATATCTTCATATGTTGCCTCTTTTAGGGACACTAAGGCTTATGTATAATTGTACTGCCACTGATGATTTAATTTTCCCTCTTATTGGGAAGGCATCTATGTAGAGCCAGGTAGATAAGAAAAAGGTAGAAGAAAATAGGAAGACCTAGACCAAGCTATATTAGTCAAATTATTAGAAATTTAGGTTGTGAAGGGTATGTAGAACTTTTTAGATTAACACAGAATAGAAAAAGAGTTAAAGCTGCGTCAAACCGACCTTAAGTAAGGTCGAAAACAAAATGATGATGATTGGGAAGATAATGACATTGGTGGACTAAGATGTTAATGTACTGTTTCTAATGCCTTGGAATCTTCCTCACTACCACCTTAGTAATTTAGGTAGCTCTAGGATATTTTGTGCGCGTCTACGTGGTAAATAGATCACTCTAATACTTTAGACTATGTTAGATTATCTCAGTTTTCTGGAAAATACAACACAATACTAACAAATTATTCTGCTCTATAACCTCACTTTTTATGTTGAACATTTATCTGTCAGATTTAACGATAACGTAACTGAAATAGCTCAAACAACATTTTTTCGTTAACACTTATACTATTATATACGGTATAAATTTACTGTAACAGTAATAAAAACACTGTTGCGAAAACTCTTATCTTAAACCGCGATATAAATAATTGGCCAATAAAGCAATATAAGCTGTTTTTTGTTTCTATTATAATTTGTTGTTAAATTGAAAACTATTATTAACTTGCCTAGTAAATTATGTAACCTTTAGTATTGATGGAGAATATTCTAGGCACTTTTGTGTAAGTATTTCCTACAAGTAAATGTGTACATGTTATTTATTAAACTGCACAATCTACATTAATAGTTTTCCAGATGCAACGGATACAATAATCTCCTTAACAATATGCGCATCATATCTATATTACTGAGTATTAATTTACTATCAATCCATAACAAAACAGTTCTAGAACGTGAAATCTAAATCAAGCTTGAAATATTCATCAATTTACCGTCATCAACGTCCTTATTTATCTACGTGAGTAACTTTTAAATATGTTAAATGTACGTGATATTGGTACATTAGAAAGTAGTTTATATTCTTTACTTTATCAATGAATTCAAATAAGTTTTCTGTGTGCAATAGTCTAATCTAGGTATATCTCTGCCTCTCTTCTTCCTTTCTCTGCTTCTAATATATCCGCACCATTCCTAGATGCCATAGAATGTGTCCTATCATCCTATCTCTCCAATTTACTGAGGTTTCCAATTTTATTTTTCGTATGACCCACCCCACTCTACGACATTTTGAGTTAGCCCGAAATCTAATTCTTTTGGATTTCCATTCTCCCTGTTTTGTTGCGGTATTCGGTGTAGGCGATTTTCTTTACCGACTTTACTGTTTTGTATCGTGTCTTCACGGAATACCGTAACACCTATCAACCCCTCTCCCATTTTCACTGTTTTCTACATATTTCATTCTTCCCCTGCCATTTCTAGAACGTCTTTGTTCTTAACTTTGTCTGTCCGTGATATCTTCATCATATTGAAACATGCCACTGCTACCGCGTTTCTTTAATTTAAAACAAGTAATAACCAGAATCTTTATTGCTCACTGTTCACAAGTCTAATTAAGAGTATATGCCTTATTTATAGATGTTTTCAGTCCACTTAACAATGAAGCACTATTACACTAATGAATTTACAAACACTAATATCTTCTTAAACTAACTTATTTAGGATTGGTCCATTAACAACACTAACACAACTATTTATTTATTATACACTTTGTCTATTTATGTATACTACAAGCTACATGTACATTAGACACAGCATATAACATTTATGTATACACTTGAACTTCCAAAAGCTCAACTACTATTACTTTACAACGATATAATTTATATTAGACATTCTAGTATAGACTGCCCCTTGCATTTATTAGCGGTCTTATATATACGCTGAGTTAAAGATATGACTCATCCTCTAGTAATTACGAAAAGCTTCCCGTGCCATTGAGAATAAACAGTGCTGGCGGCGTTTTGTGTGTTTGATTGCTAGAAGAATTCTCGAATCCTGGAGACTATGCAGAGCCTACAACGCTTGTGTGTTTGACAGGTTGCCTAATAGTAGCTCGCAACAATATGTTTGTAGCACCACATTCCAAAGGTTTCTATCTTTCTCCTATCCTGCCTAACAAATATTTAATCTTATTTTTATTACTAAAAGTAATTTTGATATTAATTTGTTTAAATATATCATTAAAACCTTTTGCATTTCTACGAAATGGAAGTTTAATATATTTACCACTAGTGAAAGCTGTGGTTGGTTGTAAAGTTGTTGATCTGCGAATGTTATTCCTATTTTTACGTTGCTTGGAATATTATCTAATGCAGGCAGAGAAACCCTTTCATTTACTTTTTATTTAATAAGTGCAGATTTTGTAGTGAACCTACACATATTAAGAGGAAAATTGGCGAGTTTTTAACTACAGAATTGAAACAAACCGCATTTATTGTAAACTGTGGATGTAGGAATACAGGGCGACTTAAAATGATAAACACAACTTAATTTAAGGTAGTTTACCTGTACTCTGCATCACTGTCTTCAAAGAAATATAGGGCATGAGACTTTTACGACATATCTTAAGGGATGGTTTGGCCTATTATACTTTGTGATAGTGATCCCTTGTAAATAAATTGGTTTAAATGGTTGTCACTCAATAACAAATAATTTTGTCTGGTATTTGGAAGTAATTCAAGCATAGTGAACGAAAACTAATTAAATTGTTGATTATTTTGCAAAGAGAAAACCTAATGACCAGTTTCACCGGCAGCTCACCAGATTGGAGTATTTCTCTCTGCAAAACAATCGACGAAGTTTTTGAGTTATACACAAACCAGGGTGTATTAATAAAACCAAAACATTTCTCATATGCCCTTTATACTAGAATGTAAGCAACTAACTATCTGTGACGTTTCCAAGTCTCCGATTTGATAGTAAAGATGGCATTGCCAGATAAAATTTAATAACTAGTCAATGACAACGTGAAAATGTACAAATGACCAATTACCTACTATATCACTAGCGGGCTTTCAAAGAAAGTATTACACTTAGGTTAAATGAGGAAATTGTTCAACAGAAACTAATACGTTTTAGCTAACTAGCAACAAATAATTTTGTCTGGTATTGGGGAAGTAATTCAAGCATAGTGAACGAAAATTAATTAAATTGTTGGTTATTTTGCAAAGGGAAAAGTGAATGATCGGCTTCGTTTTGGTTGCAGAGACTGGCGTATTTCTCTCTGCAAAACAACCAACTAAGTTCTTCAATTATACATAAACCATGGCGCATTAATGAATGCAAACCATTTCTCATCGCCCTCTATAATTAAATGTAAGCAACTAACTATCAGTGACTGTTTCAAGTCTCTGACATTATAGTAAAGTTGGCATTGCTATTCAATTACAAGGTGAAAATGAACAAATGATAGATTACCTTCTACAAAAATAGCAGACCTTCGAAGAAAGTACTACACCTAATGTTAAATGACAAAGTTGGTCGACAGAAATAGTAACAATTAATTGTAATTAATTTTCGTTCACTATGCTTCAATTACTTTTCCTTTTCCAGACAAAATCATTTGCTACTATTCAGCTAGAAAAGCCTTAGTTTCTTTGCCCAACTTCCCCATTTAACATTAGGTATAGTACTTTCTCAGTGAGTCTGCTAATGTTGTAGTAGGTAATCGGTCATTTGTTCATTTTCATGGTTGTCACACTCAGTTTACTAAATAAAACGACCACTTCCGGATGTTATTCACCACAATTTCAAACATCTTCACAAATGTATGTTAGATTCTTACTAGGAATACAATCATCATTACATCTTCAGTCCTGGAACTGATTAGACGCATACCCTCACTGTTTCCTATTCTGAACTAACCTATACATTTTCCTGAAATTTCCAGTCTGCATCCTTTCACTATCTGCGTGCAATAGTCTGATCTAGGTCTACCTTTACCTCTTTTATCCGTATCTCTGCTTGTAATATATTCCGCACTATTCCTCAAAAATGCCTTAGAACATGTCTTGCCTTTCTATTTCTCCTATTTTTGTTTTGTTTTCACAGATATCTTTATTACCCTACTATTTCTGTAACTTCTTTGTTATTAAATTTGTCTGTCCATCCTATCATCTTCATACATCTGAAGCACAACATTCCAAGAGGCTTCTACTGTTTTTCTGTGTTTCTCCAACTGCCCCTATTTCATAAACGTACTGTGCTGCGCTCCACACATATGCTTTCAATAATTTCTTCCTTGTTTCTATGTTTGTTGTCTTCGAACACAGCCACTGCTCTTTCTTGTTATATAGTTCGGTTTCCTTTCTATTGTTTACAAATATATACCCTATTTCCCCGGTATTCAGTGGTATGTGAAAGGGAGTTAAGCATCCTGCGGCTACCAAGATCCCACAAAACTTGAGAATTTGCCGAATTCATATTTTTCCAAAACATCCTTTCGTACAATCAACATTAGTTGAAATATTTCAAAACCAACACCTGTAGTTGTTTATAATAATCATCAGATTAAAGTGCAATTATTTTTTTCGTCATTAGGTTTTCCGTTTTGAAACTGGTTGGCGCGTACCTTCACTTATTTCTATTCTGAGCTAGCCTACACCGTTCCAGGAAGTTTAGCCTAGATACAGCTCGGTTCCCCTTCTGTTGCCTCCTAATTAGGTGCCCTATTTCACCAAGATTCAGTGGTATGTGGCGGGGGTTAAGCAGCTAGGATCTCCCAACACTTAGACATTTGACGAATTAGCAGTTTTCCGATAAATCCTTACGCTCAATTAACATTAGTTGAGAATATTGCAAAACCAATACCTGTAGTTGCTTATAATAATCATCAGGTTAAAGTACAGTTATTTTTTCGTCATTAGGTTTTCCATCTTGGAACTTTGATTTTTACTCTGAGTTAGCCTGCACGTTTCCCTGAAATTCCCACAGCCTACATCTTTCACTATTTGTGTGCAAAAGACTAACCTAAGTCTACATCTACCTCTTTTTTCCTATATCTGCTTCTAATATATACCACACTATTCCCTCATGCCTTAGTATGTGGCCTATCATCGTATCTCTCTTATTTTTACTGTTTTCCACATACTTCTTTCTTCCCCTACCGTTTCTAATACCTCTTTGATCTTGACTTTGTCTGTCCATGATATCTCCATCATATATCTGTAGCACCACATTTTAAAGGCTTTTATCTTTTTCCTGTCAGCTTCTTCTACTGTCCAGGTTTCACAGACCAACAATACTGTGCTCTTTGTTTCTATGCTTGTTATCTTTGAACCTTTGCTGTTCCTAGTACGAAAGGGATCTTATCGTGCGTGACAACTCCCATACACGGGACCTCCATTTTACCTCTCATCCGAACGATAGTGAATAATTTGTGAAAAATGTTGGCCTAACATATTTCAAGCGGACCGTGTCGGAATTCGAACCCGGAACCTTGAGCATAGTAGTCACACGCATACCAACCACGCCATGTAACCGCCGCAACGGAGAGGTACAACAGAATATTTAAAACGTTGTTAATTGCTTATATTAGTGATAATCAGAAAGAGTGCAATAAAAATTTATCTAAATTAGATTGTACGATAAGAACAGCCAAATGGGAAACTATTAATTTTGGAACTGAATTGACTCTAAATTACAGACATTATAAACAAGATGAGGACAAAGAAGTTTTAGTAGAAAATACAGAGACAGAAAAGAACCACGATAGAGTGGTAAAAGGGAAAAAATTAGAAAAGATTAGGAATTTTGTAGTAGAAAAGCTATTGAAAAAATAAAAATCCAATATAGTTTGCGACCAGAACAGTGAGTTCGTGTGAAGGAAAATTCTGTTGGAAGAGAGACTATAATATCTCAGATACTTCTAAAAATTATTCTGCCAAACTGTGCAAGAAATATTCTAGTCCATATAAAGTAAGAAAAAAATTAGGAATAAATACTTATGAACTTGAAGATAAATTTAGAAATTCGAAGGGAAATTGGCACATATCTGATTTAAAACCTGACTATATTTTGTATGCTCATGAAAAATAGTATATTTATCATTGTTTGTATATATGTTGATTGAATTAAAATTTTTCTTTATTCGGATGAATATAATTCTGTGTTGTGGATATTTTCGAAAATTTTTGCAAAGTTTTATTTTGTAAGATAAAACGGCGTGTACTAGCCTGATTGTGCATGATAGGCTGTTAGATGATAATGATTTGCAATTAATTTCCGATTAAAATATTTACAAGTATGGATTAATGTTATTAGTACCTTCTTTGTTTTCGGTTATTGTTTATTCCTCGGTGAAAACATTTCTTTACTAGTTGTATCCGCCTGGTATTTAAATTAATGTAATTAGTTTTTTATATTTGGAAATTAAAAGCTACACAATAATAATTAAGATTGTCTAAATTTATAGAATATTTTAAGGTTATAGATATTTTCAGGTATTTTTTTGATAATTGTCATTTAGCGATTTAGTGCTGATGCACATTTCAGAGAACGTAAATTTCTAGGTGTTGTTTCTACAAAGGATTAGATTTTTCAAGTCATTTTAATATAAAATTTGGTAAGGAAATAATTTATCTATTAGGGTACAAGGGTTGTCTATATTTTACATGAAATTATCGTGGTAAATAAATGTGTGCAGATTATGGAATATTTTGTTGAAGATGTTCCGCCCATGGTTTGAAACGTATTCTTTAACGTTGTATAGGTCACTAAAGTTATCAAAGTATTATTAACAGCTTTTTTGGAGGTCATTTTTTCTTCATCTGTAATGAAAAGCAAGTGGTTGTATTGGCTCATCTAAAGATGTAAATCTAAAAATCTTAATTGTAATGTAATAGATCCGACATTAGAAGTTTGAGATTTTAATATTTGACTTTTAAAGCTTGACTTAATAGTTATTTCTAGTTATTGGCAGATTGTCAAGTTTTTAGTACCCTGTAACACTTCTCCCCCCTCTTCCTGACTTATCTAGCAGTCAAAGAAACAAGGACCGAGTTACCTAATACATATATAATCGAATGCCAACTCTATATCACTTTATATGGTTCAAATTTGCAATATAACGGTCCACTTATCTATTCCAATATTCTTTACTCTACTTTCTCCAAACTCCTCGGCTACTCTACAGCGGAGAGTACATGGACATGTCCCAGGGTGGATAGGCTTAGACTTCTGAAACCGATACTGGTGAGTTAACTTACCCAAAAGTTTACAAAGTATCTCTAACTAAATGTATTTCAACAAACCCCTTTTAATTGTAATATGTATATATAGCTCAACATTTGTATTAAGTACTGAATTTAATAACCTTTAATATGTTGATAGAACTATTTACATGTACTATATTGACATACTTGAATGCAATAAAATCAATATCTCTTACTTAACTAAAAGTTCCTTAAGCCGGGTTGTTAAATATTGTACTAAGCACTGCAAATTCTACAGTTAAAACAAATTGACTCCAAATTAAACATAGCTAATACCTCTTGATATTCTACACAAAATTCATAATAATAAGCGTTAACGTTAATAAAGTCCAAAAATTCCAACCTTCATCTAGCAACTTAACATATTCATGTAAAGCATATGTATTATTATATAAAAGTTCATACTTACAACACCACGTGTATGCATGCATATAGACGTCCGTTCTCTCGAAACATTTATTCAAAGATTCACTCAATACCTGTTCGGGTATACAATACCCACTGTTGCTCCACTCTCTACAATCCCTCCAAGGCAACTTATTCTCACCAGGGTTGATAATGCTTAACACGGGTGTTAATACATTTTTTGCTCGAAACTCTTGATATCTCCCTACTGCTGTAACAACTTGGTTTGGAATCGAACTTCCAAAACCCAAACTTCCACAATCAATCAATAATGAACCATATAGGTGTGGTTAAGTGTAATTTTCTTTGCCGCCAATAAACCTGCACTTTTTACCATTAACTGCTTTAAAGCTGAACCATTTCGTTTTTTTTTATTATACTTAAATTTATTACGATATACTTTTCTTTTACGAGCCGAACTTATGTGTTCTTTACCCACTGCTTAAATTCACTATTCTTCCCGTACTAAATATACTAATTCTTGTATTTGTTCACGACATCCATTTAATATACTTGGGCCTATAACCAATATCGCTACGCGCTCTTGTAGCGTAACACGCACTAGCTCCGAGTTAGTTATGTTTCACATTTCGTACCTTCTCTATCTTTTGTCTTTGTGTGTCTTGTTGAGTTTTTGTGTGTCGTGTGTCGTGTGTTTGAATTTTTCCACTCCCCATATTTAAAAACTTTTAATCACGTGATTGTTCTAGTCAATCAAAAATCTTACATATTTCACAATTGTATATCATCCCTACATGTGCTTTTAGGTTAATGGTTTAAATCCATTTTTATTATTGCCATTGCTAATTGAAATTACCCTATAATTAAATTTAAGTTATTCTGCAATATTCTAAAGTATTTCCTGTTAATATTTTTATAGATATCACGAAAAATTACATTTTATTACGTACTTCCGGTTTTGACTTTTCTAGAACAAACTGGCATTTCCTTTGGCTTCTAAATTTAAAATCTTCTAAATTTCACGGGATGTTAGATATTAGTTGATAGGTTATGTTCATTTAAAGTGTCAATTGTCACCCTAAAGTCGAACTAAAATTGGATAACTATCTTAATTCAGGTCAGTGATAGGTTACATTTTAGATAGAATTGTTTATGATTGGCCGAAAATATTATTTGAAATTTGGATTAATTTAAAAATGTACTTGGGTGTTACAACCCCACGATGTTTTTTTCGCGAGAGAAGTTTGTAAGAATTAAAACTAGTTTTTCAATAAAAGTTATGTACCTATAGTACTCTTTTCCTTCTCATTTTATTTTTATATGTTCTGTTTTCTTGGTAGTTCTAAAATACTGGTGCTTGAAGTGTTGTGCAGCAGTCCTCGTAGATAAATTTAGATCAGATGTAGTATCATATATCTGTGGAAAAAAATATAGGAGAAATAGAAGGGCAGAAAACGTTCTAAGGCATTTTTGGGGAATAGTATGGGATATATTACAAGTAGACATAGGAAAAACGAGGTAGATGTAGACCTAGATCAGATAGTGATAGATGCAGACTGCAAATTTTACGGAAATGTGTATGTAGGTTAGTTCAGAATGGGAAACAATGATGGTACGCGTCTAACCAGTTCCAGGACTGAAGACCTAATGATGATGAGTATCATCTATTTCTACGAGTAACAGTATTGGATCCTTTTTGAAGATATGATTAACAATCCCAATAACTGGTTCCTTGTATTCCTGTGCGAGCAACATCACTGTAGCTGAAGTTTGATTCCAAGTCTTGGCAGCAGCAATTAACAACCTGTTTTTCTCCAGCCACTAATGCTTCTAGGTTAATAACTATTACGAAGAAAAAGCAAATTAAAAAAAATGTTTAAATTTCAAGCTTAGGTATAGCGTATAGCATGTTTTATTTAATTTATATGTACACCACATGCATGCATATAACCCCTTACATGATTTTGTTCTGGTACTCAAAATTTCAATTTTACTTATTCAAAATCAATTTTTATTATTAAATGTATCGGGCCAACATTGACTAGATTTATATGGTATTTTTAGTACTTTGTTATACAGGTTATTAGGGCTAAAAGAATCCGCTGAGAGGAGTCGAGCCATAATGAAATTAAAGTAAACTTTTTATTTTATTGGGTTACTTGTCAGGAATAGGTGCTTGTTGCTCTATCATGATAAGGCTAGGTACTTTGCGCTGTTCTGACGGGAATGATTACCAACGTAGCATATTTATTTAATCACCATAGCAAAACTTTTTACTTGCAGTCAAAAACTTAACCTATATATAGGAAGTTTTTTCAAAATGACAGTCTACTTTTAAAAGCAAAGCCGCTTGTTCTTAATTTTTGAAAAAATCAAAATCGGGCACATTTCTGGATGGAGGTAATATTTTAGGTGTCTGAAAGATTCTCAGTTAAAATATCGAAGAATATAGTGTTATCTACAACTTCTCCTGATAATACTGCACGCGACTACGGAAACATTTGTGTCAAAAAACATTTGTGTGCAATTTCTTTATCTGTAGTTACTGATATGCAAACTAAGTTGCTGCACTAACAGTGAAAATACAGAACTTCTTTTCGGTGCATGTTAAATATGTATTTCGTATTAGTTACTTCTAACCCTTATTCAAAGGTTTCTCCTGATTGTTTTAATGAATTGTTAGATTTAAGCATTAAAGGGTTAATTTAACTACAAATCGTTTTTAATGACATTAAATTTCTAACGGTTACTTTTTTAAAAAACAAAACCCAGCAGAACATTAACCATGATTTGAAAACCAAGATTTAGCCAAATTTTAACGCTTCATGTCAAAGAAACGCGATGATTTGAAAAGAAAAATTAACACTATTCCGATCTTAAGGCATCACGTTGAAATTTTATTACGTCTACTTTTGGTTAAATTTTTTGTTTTCATGTCATGGTTTATATTTGTTGATATTCTGGTTGTTATTAATTTGTATAAAAAATGTAACGTACTACCTAAAGATGACCGACCTAAGACGGCCGAAGCAATTGCAAGTATCTCATATTGATTGAATGTCTTGTAAATAATTCATTAAAAATCTGATATTAAAAACTCCTACCGTAATTAATAAATTACGATTCAAAATTGCAAAAATTAAATTATGCAATATTTAATTTTGTTATGGACCTTTCTATACAAAATATAAATTTTAGTTCAACGATCGATCTTTTGTTCTCAATATTGCTCTAAATTTCTACCATCGCAAAACTTTCTTTCTTAAATATTTCATTTACTCTTCCGCAAAATTTACTGTAATTAGATTAATTGAAACAGCTTTACATACGGAAAGTTTAAATTTCTGTTTAATAAATGCCATTATTTGATTATTAGTAGCAATTAGTAATATTATCAATTAGCTCAACAAAGAGATTTTTGCTTGATGTACCTATCAAATATTCCTATTTAAAATGTGACAAAGTAGTATATAGGTTTGTAGAGCCAAGGGGGAAATTTGTTAAATTACAGGTATTTCGTAAGCGACGCATTATTAATAATCCCCGGCACTACTATTCGAACGCAAGTATAAAATTACTCATCCGGCTAATTACATTCTCTGAATAATTAATTTCTCTAATTATAACTTGTTTGAGTAGGACTAATTATCAGAAATTTGGAGATTTTTCTTTTCTTAAGAGCCTGCCTTTTTACGCTTGACCTGCGAAAAGAATAAGGAAAAAATACCAGACGTTTATGCTGTGTTATAAATGGAAGAAAAATATACCTGTCAAGTTTTATCAGATTTTTCCGTATCAACATACAGTAGCCAGCAACTAATTGTTTGAAAAAAATGTCAAGTTAGAACAATAGGGTCCTTCATGATTGATACGCGTCGTTACGGTGAAGAATATGGGCTTTTATCCCTTAGTTCCAACATGGTAGTGTTGACGCGACAATATATTTGATCTTTATACTTTGACGTTTGACTGATTGCTTCTGAATTTGGTTTTTATCATATATCATTTGAATATTTAAGACATTGATATTGATATGGGGGAGTTAAATTTATGTGTTACCTTCAATATCAATATGTTTCTTATTCAAATTAACTTTACTCCTAAACAAACCCAATCGCTATTACAGCCAGGGTTACCTTTACGCGAATTTTAGTATGTTACCCCTTCAGCTATTCACATTAATTTTAGCAAATTTCTAATCTAAGAAGTATGCTTCGTTCTTGATAAATGAAATATAAAAATTATATGTACTTATATAGATATGAAGGCTTCCCCATACAATTTAAACATTCTTGCATGCGAATAAACCAATCAACAAAACCCTTTTCCATTAGAAAAGCAGTGCCCTATATATTTTAATTTTTAAAGGTTTAATTAGCATCCTCTAGTTTTGGAAATCGTTCAGGACGAAGTTGATTTTTGCTTTTGGAATTGTAAGGAAACCGTTAGGATTTAAATCAGGACTGTATGGAGGATGAGACACGTATTCCACTCTATACTTGATTTTTTAATGCTCAACCCGAAGGTACCGCATTGAACAGGAAGCGAGTTTCCTTTTACCTGTAAATTTTGAATTTTGCCGAACCCTTGCTGTTTCAAGCAAGGTAGGGACCTTTATGGTGCGTAACAATACTGACACAGCTACCTACATTTTACCTCTCATCCAAGCGAGGGTGTATTTTTATGAAAAACTCGCCTAACGTTTTTTAAGCGGTTCGTGTCGGGAATCGAATCCGGCAGCTTGAAATTACTAGTCACACACGAACCAACTAAGCTATGAAGCCGCCTACATATTTATTTCACCATTTGACTAATTAGTAATTCAATTTTACTCTACCGTGTGAGAACTTGCGTTGTAATGATGCAGAATCATGCGACTATTTCCATTTCATGTTTGGTTTTCAGGGAACACTTACGGTAGCCAGATGTATATTATATATATATATATATATATATATATATATATATATATATTGCTATAATTATAGGGTAGTTTAGGGGTAGGTTAAGTCACAGGGGTCGTAGAATAAATAAAAGAAACTTTCAGTTAACAAAAGCACATAATTACAGAGATTATAAGAGTAAATAGGTGACTATACATATTGTGAGTTGAGAGCACACTGTATATAAAAATACATGAGATTAAACGCATAAGAAATAGAAATATTCAAGAGTAGTTACAAGTTAAGATAAGATTTGAAAACGTAACAAAATGCATCAAAATTAAATCAATGGGAAACCTATATGAATTGGCTTGATAAATATTTAACAAGTGCGTTAAATATATCATCATATACGCAGTTTAAAATTATGCATTATTTGAAAATCGTACGTGACATAAAGTGTTACATTTGTTCAAAAATCCAATATTAACTAGGAAATAAACAAACACCAAATTTATTTCATTTTAGATTAGAATAAGCAATAAACAATGAATACGTGACTTAATAAACGGAAATTTATGGGTTATCTCAATTAAATATCATGGTATGTAAATGAATACGTGACAACTCAAGCATTCATCCGAATATTTGAACTACACAATTTGTAAAATTCTCGGAGTACACAAAGATAAAGGCAAATGTGTCGTCCCAACACGTGAATAAACGAATGGAAAACAAGAGAGGTACGGTCTTTAAATACGATAACAATTGAGCGACGAGTTTAGTATACATTTTAAACTGGGCTAAGACGATACTCTGAAGTGCTAAATTATTTACGTAACCAGTGATACGAAAGTAAATTGAAATCATTTTTAATTGTGTATAAATTGTGCAAGTGTGAGCCGATCTATTATAGACGTAAGTAAACAACAACTCAGTAAAAATACAATTTCTACCATAAATAAAACAGGGCTCTGGTTAATCACCTCCTGTTAATTACTCTGGTGAATTACTTTTTGGTAATTACTGACATGGTAAATGTTCAATTACTGTCTTGTTAATTACGGACATGAAAAATCTTTTATTTACTGATATTCAAATTGAATCTTAAATTGGATTAACTTATGGGATTTTAATAACGATTTGGATAGCATTTTGGTTTTTATGTCGACTTCCAAATTCGACTCTAAATATTCAGACTGGTCACGAAAACTCTTGGGGGGTGCAGAGAAACTACAGAACCATTCCAGGTTAGCCATATTGATATAATTTAATAATTTTAATAACGATTTGGATAGCGTTTTGGTTTTAATGTCGAGTTCCTAATTCGACTGTAAAAAGTCAGACTGGTCACGAAAACTCTTGGGGGATGCAGAGAAACTACAGAACCATTCCAGGTTAGCCATATTCATATAATTTATTACTGAAAACTGTTTTAATTTAATATTTTGCGTATATGTAAGAGTCAACAAAGCAGTGGTTTCATTGATCAATTTATGAAAGGTAATAGGCATCTTGAAACGTTTCAAAAGGTCTCTAAATATAAACAAGAAGGCTAGTTTTGCTGGCTTCAATTTCTTAAATCTGGTATATGTAAATATTCTGAAAAAGGGAAGATTTTAAAAGTTGTAAATTTTGAATCATTATATTGTGTATTGTAGAATTGCTTTATTTAATTGAATTAACTAGTTGATGCAAAGAAAATCCATAACTTAACATTTCACATCATAGGTGCTTGATTAATAAAGGGGCAGAAATAACCGCATTTTAGGACGCCCATCGTAGGAGCTAAATATAATAAGGAAATATCACAGCATTTTATGATAGACTCAATCGCAGGGCATAATATAAAGGGAGTAACACAGCATTTTATGACATGCTTAAACGTGGGGCTAAAAATTAATAAAACATCGTAGGGGCTGAAGTAATAACACAGCAATATATATATATATATATATATATATATATTTGTATATATATATATATATATATTGCTCTGAAATCCTACTGGAAACAAGCTCCACACTTTTGGGCGTCATAATTTGCTGCGAATTTCTCTAAGTGCAAACTCGTGCCTCACAATTTGAACTGCATTTCTGCTCTAAAATCTACCTGAAAAACAAAAACTCCTCTTAACTTACTTTCAACTTCAATTCTTATTTTATCCTCTGAAAATGCTACTCTTTTTGGACGCCAAATCTTTAGATTTTTACACTGCTTAAAATGCTGCTTCCTCAGGGATATACACCACGACTTCTCAGTGGTTCTATGAATTTACTGCCCTAATATTTGAAAAAAAAAACTTGACTACATAAAATTATTGCAATTTATTCCAATCGAAAATTCAATATCAAAAAAGTATTCCTCCTATTATTATTAGTTCTTGCATAGATGACATAAAAACTATTCTTACTTTGAATAATTCCTTTTAAAACACATTTTCTAGATTTATTAAAAGTAACTGGGCTTAACCATAACCTTACTTTTAAACCCTGGTCTAGTAAGAGCCCATAGTAAACCTTTTTGAACTTGTGCTAAACTTTATTTTGCACAAAAAAACACATAAAACCCATTTACCCTTTACTTCAGCAGTTAATATACACTTATTTTATGATACAAAAATATAAATTTTATATAATCAATTTCATTGTCCATAGAATTCACCAAAATACATCCTCTAAAGCACAGAATGTCATAACACCAAATAAGCACAAAAATAAACATTTTTGCAAAAAAATCAGTTACCTGGAATGTAGCACAAACAGGCATCTGCCATTAAACCATCGCTGACCTCAACGACTGTACGTACTAAAATCACCCCAAGTTGTCTCACACCATTTGGTACAGCAATCATCTATCCAAACTTTTATTTCTCCAAACTACAATAACTCCAATCCTCCAGATATCAGCTAAGTTCCATTTACATCCACTATTCCATTTGAGTGCTCAACAAGCACCAGCCACCAAATTAAGAAAGTAATTTCTACTTACAGTACATCATGCCTCGATTTTTCAAAATATACTTAAAAGAAATTAAAACTGTTATTTCTACAGTACACCAACTTGTGTACGTTGAAATGATTTCAATAAAATATTAATGCTCACAAGTCATTTGACTCCGGTACTATCGTTTTCGAAGCTTGAAATAAATTTTTCAGAGAGCGACTCACCGTTTCCCGGTGGCTTGTATAGACCAAAATTACCCCACGACTAAGCTCACTTCCAAAAATACACAACTACTCCAAACAAGCTTTTCTTGTAAATTTGCACAACCGTTCCCAATTCTCAAAAACACAATACACAAACAACACTCAACCGTCGTCGATTCTAAAAATCGTCTTGTTAACTTTTTACAATTCTATGTAAAACTGGCAGCCGTATGCCAACGGTCTCAAAAATCTCAGAATTTTGAATACAAAATAAACACTTTACTCCGAAAATCTAGTTAAAATTTACAACGGCTGTCGAATTCGTTGAAGTCCCTCGTCAACTGAAACAAACACAAGCATTTAACACACGCCCCTCGAATACACGTATATACCGTCATTTCACTCTATCTTATATGCAAAAATGTTTTGTCTTCTATTTTGTACTCTTCCTATATTCCCCCATGCCTGTTACCAGCTTATTGTGTCCTTGTCTCACCCGTATTTTATATCTCTTTTCCTAAGTTTACAAGTATAATAATATTCTAACAACATCTACCCTCGAGTATCATCCATCTCCTTTCTATATGTGTATTCCTAACAACTATCTCCGTTTCTCATATGTTGATTATATTAGTCCTTGTCTCCCCTAGCTGTTTCAAAGTCAATGCACACCTAAATTTTGTCTCATTTCAATACATGTTAAAACACGGCCTTTCTATCTAATATCGATCCATTTATACAACCTTCAACACCCCACCTCAAATAAACTTGTTGTTCGTTGGTTTATAACGATCTTGAGCATTTAACTAGAACTTCTTCAAATAAACTATCTTCCCTCTTTTTAAATTAATATTACAAACTTATTTTCAACGTGCCCCTTTTGCTAGAAATAAATTTTTTGCTTGCACGTTCTTTCTTAGAACCTTCAGTCGTTTATAAGTTGTTTATCTACAACACTTTCCTACCTTACGCTACATCTTTGCAAGTTTAACCAATATTAAAGCTCTACACTATGCTAAATTATGTACACTTTATACAATTAAGAAATTCACCCTCCTAAATTATCGATTTTTACTATATACAGAAAATGAAAACTTTCGTATTAAATCACCTCCAACTACTTCTTTAAAAATGCAAGTCTCTACCCTATGCTTTACGACACTACGTTTCCTACCTAATATCCATATTTACAGTTATGTTACAACTTCGCAAAATTAACCTTAAAGTTAAATGTACGAGCTAATTTTTAGAAAAACTTAAAATTTTTCTGAGTTTTCAGACCAGTTTGAAGTGTTTTTTAAAAGAAGAAATTGTGTGTAAATGACCATTTTAACAATTCACGTAGTAGTTATGAGGTTAGTTTGTGTAATTTTTTTTTCAATAATCGAGATCGTGTGTAGATATTTATTAGAGACATTTCACTTTACGAAGAATTCAATGTTATTTTACAGATTGCGCAGAAATCTAATACCAATGTTGTAGCTAACTTATTACGGTGGCGATTAGGAGGGCGCGTTTTATAAATACTCTCACATACAAATTCGTTTTTTATTAGTTCTAGATCAGAGCTGAGTAATTGACAGAATTTAGTGATATGCTATAGAGATATCCAATATTGTATGCTGATAGTATAAATGAACAATAATGGCGTTATAGTAAAAAAAACTATTAAAACGCGGGTCTAGACGATGCAAGGTAATTTTGATCGGTCGATCACAAATTCTTCCAAACCGATTTTTGTTTAGCGCGCATGATGATGTAGGGGTTTTTTAAAGTGAAATACCTTATTTCACCCCCTTGAACTGTTTTAAATTATAGAGTTCTGGTAATTCCCACAAGTCGATTTTATTGATTTATTTAATAAAACCAGTAATAAAATTTATTCGATTCAAAAATGTATTTGTGATTGTCACATAATCCGGTATATCGCAAATTATGGAATTCTATGATATTAAAACTGTTATCAGATACTTTAAGCGGGATAAGGCCTGTGTAGTAAAAGATTTACGTGCATTTTACTATGGACCTGGTAAATAATGGGCGGGGTGCTGCCGAATTACTATAAGTGTTAGAATATATGAATATTTATGATCTTTATACAATCTTGTGAATTGTTCTTTCAAAAAAATCAAATACAACAATTTTATATTTGCTGTTGATAAATATGAAACACTTAAGTATATAGTATACCTTATCACAAAATATATACATAAAAGCTCATACTATTACTCACTGTTTAAATTCCTTCATTTCAAAAGGGTTAAAGATTCTAGAAACCATCAATCATTTTCATCTTTGAGGCTTTCTCACTAATACTGCTTTCTTTCTAAAACAACTCCCTTAATACAGTACATCGCAAAATTTCTAATTAATTGAGGGGTAAACTCTCTAGTTCCTAGCACCTTTAACCGATAATTTCACAAAGATTTGAATTAAAAGTGCCTTGTCCGTGCAAGTGTGAGTTCAAAAATTAGTCGCACGTCGCGTTTCATATCCCAGCTGGAATATCTATTTAAGCTGTATTTTGTTCGCTTATACTTTCAACTCGTATTACTACATTTATACGTTCTAAGTTATTTTCTCAGAATTATACTTTCCGAGTTTTACTTTTCAAAACTTTTACTTTCCGCCATATCGACCTTCTGCTGTGCTGGTTTATCGCTGTATTAATCGCACGGATGATTACGTTTTGATCTGTTCTTATTACCTGTTCGCGAATAATTATTAATAAATACAAACGACTAAAATACCCACATTCTATGAAGAAGAGCCCTGAAAATATTTTATTTAAAACGACGTCTTCATGATCTGACACGAGTAGAAATTTTACCTGTGATAACAGTTCATCAGTTAGTATATAACCAAAATGTTATTGAAAGAACAGCGTTTTACATATGTGGGTACTGTATCATAAAACAAAAGAGAAACCACGCTAGAATTTGTCAACAAAAAAGCATGCAGTATATATTTGTCTTCAATTGGATTTCAGATAGATTTTACGCTGTCACTAAGTTTCAAAAACGATGGCGTAATTCATGCAAAAGCCGGGTAGAAAAAGAAGTATGATACAGTAATATTCCGCCATGACGCTAAAGGTGGGTTTAATAATTTTGATAAATTATGTGTTACATATGATGTGACAGAAATGCTAAGTAATGCCGTTTTTAATATTGGAGTTCTAAATTCCCAAATAATTTAGTTTGATAGCAATCTCGTTACAAAATCTATCGTAAAGAGACGATTTTTGAGAATCTCTCGATTCAACTCGGAGCTAAGTGTTGAAAGAAAACATGACTGTGTCAGAATATCTTGACTAAAAGATAGAGGCGCAGTTATAACCTGGGGAAGAAGAAAACGATGTTATTTGTGTCATACTGAGAAAAAATCCAAAATTATTGTTTCAAGTGCCAAAAGTTTATATATCTGCAACGTGCAGGGAGAATTTTTTCGGACTGTAAGAAAGGCTGTATATTTCCAGTGCCAGACTTGAGTCAAGCTTAAAAGGGTCTTCTCTCCCCGCTAATTTTTCCAAGCCCGTTTCCTCAGCAGCGGTTAGTGTATGCTTCGATAAGGTGTCTTTGCCTATCCTAGGTCGCGGAAAGCCCAACATAGGATCGTTTTGAAATCGCGATATTTACTGAGGGCGTTTTATCGCTTTCTGAATATAGTTATGAAGATAAAATAGAAATGATAATTAGTTATATATAGTAGTCAAAAAGGTGTAAAACAGAAATATTATATGAGTATGGTAAAAACTAAAAATAGACACGGCAAACTCATCTAATCTTATGATTTGTATCTAAGGTCTTCGTGCATGTTCCTGACTTCTGGTAAATACAAGTCTCATGTAGTTTTTGAAGATCACGACGCATTCATTGATGTTGTCAGCATCAAGTTTCTTTTCCGTAGACCGGCTAAGACCCAACACCTCTTAATTCGGTTGTTGCTGCTCGACTGGGTTCCGCATGCACTTACGATCAAAGAGGTAATGGCTATCCTTTTGCCAAGATAAACTTTTCACAAAAGTCTAACCACTCTCGAATCACTAGAATATTTGATTTCTGGTCGTGCGTACTAACAAAACTCTTAAGCCCCCCTAAGAGACGGTGACATCGCAAAGAACAACCTGATCTTTCTCCGAACAGAGGTCGGGTTTTCGCAAGATACCATCTTCCAGACAAAGCTTAGACTCCTCTTTGACAATCCAGCCGCTGCGCTGTGCTGTCATAGTTAAACCGTTCTAAACCTTATCATGATATTGTCGGAGGCTTCCACGGCCGAAGCCATTATAAATATTTATTGGGTCAGGGTTGAGACCGTGTCATTTAATAAACTAAGATCGACGTCCCGCCCATTTTTATAAAGATACTTCTGAACTAGCAGACTCACCAGCCCATTTAAGCCAAAAGGTGTCTTGTGGCAAGATAACTGTGTTTGTCATATTTTATATTGTATTTATATTATGAAAACTATTTCGGAGTGCATCAGCATATGAGACTCTCATATTCGAAACACTATAACAGCTTTTTGACGAAATAGAAAATTGTATCGGTTCCGATAAACACTGGAACGATAAGGAGATTATTGCCTTGGCTAAAGCCGAGATGGGATATAGGAGAGAATTTTCTAACCGTGATCTGCTCCCGTTGTTTCTCAAGATAACCCCAATTACACAATGGGACCGGGGGAGGCATCATGATAAGTATTTATGGTTCTGAGTTGGGACCGTGTCAATTTATAAACTAAGGTTGATGTTTCGTCCACTTTTGTAAGGGGGCTTCATCAGGACAAGAAAATAAATAATAAGAATGAAAATAATAATAAAGATAAGAATGATAATATTAAGTAACGTTACTTACTCTTTATATTTTAACTAGTCTAGCTCATATTATCATTCTTATCTTTATTATTATTTGTATTTTTATGATTTTTTTTCTTGTCCTGATGAAACCACTTACAAAAGTAAGCGAAACGTCGACCTTAGTTTAAAAAATAACACGGTCCCAACCCGGAACCTTAAATACTTATCATGATGCCTCCCCCCCGATCCCATTGTGTAACTGGGGTTCTCTTGAGAAATAACGGGAGCAGATCACGGTTAGAAAATTCTCCCCTATATCCCATCTCGGCTTTAGACAAAGCAATAATTTCCTTATCGGTCCAGTGTTTATCGGATCTGATATGATTTTCTATTTCGTCAATCAGCAGTTACTTTAGTGTTTCGTATATGAGAGCCTCATATGCTGATACATTCCGGCATAGTTTGTATAATATAAATATAATATAAAATATGGCAAACACAGTTCAAAAAAGTAATAACATAAAATCGCTAGGGGGCCTCTTCAAGTAGAATTTTTAGGACAGTAATAGAAAATAATAGATGAAATAGAATTCCTTAGCAAAAAATACTCTGCAGTGTTGACAACTATCACCTCAAACCGTGCGTGAAAGATAGCAACCCGACTCTCACTTGTACATAGTTACTCCCACTGTTTACCCGCTCTTGCTTGGATTTGTTCATGTTGACAGTTAGAGCACTGGGTAGAAATCACCCCCTATCTGTGTATTATTATAAATCTAACAAATGTATATTCAATTAGTATCGTATCCAGTTTTGTTTTACAACGTTAAAGCAGTCTCTTAAATGCACAACACTATAGGTATTGCACTGGTTTCTCAATAAAGGCATTGTTTTGAATTTTTTTGATTATATTGTTCGGGCCGGGAAACCTGGCGCCACTAATTAATTGTGTCACGAAATGAAGTGCTACTACTGCAAGGTTATGATAGGAAGTGATCTGAAATTAAGTTAATCACAAATAAACATTTAAAGTCTAAAAAGACCTTGTGTATTAATAACATCTAATGATAAAAGCCACCCCAATAGTTTGAATAAGACTTTCGTTAAAAGTATTAATACTATGCTCAAAATCCAAACAATTTTATTTTCGGATGTTTAACCACATGCATCACAAATAGTCAAGTTCATTAAATTTGTTTTCAAATTCCTCAATATATCATTAAGTTTGATCCTTAAATTTATGCATCATGTATCTCTCAATCAAGCACTTAAATATAAAAATAAATCTGTTACGAGAAAAATCGTTATTCCATCAACAAAGCGATAAGTGCTTTTTAAACCTTCTTAAAAGCTCTATTCTGGGATTTATAGGTAACCTGGTGGTTAGTGGTAATGTAAAACATAGAAAAGAATGTATGCTCATAAGTTCATTTGCATATAATCTAAGCTTTTGCGTTACTTACATAAATCATTTCAAATGCTAAAACATTTAAAGGGCAATTCCGCAAATATCCTATCTCTACGAACAAATCATTGTTAAGATTGACACAATTAATAAATTGTATTATAGCCAAAATTGATATTTGGTTAGTAAATTCTTTGAGTAATCTTCAAGAGAATTAGCTCATGTTGCCTTAAATACAAATCCAGATAGTGCAAACTTCAGTATAATTTTCGATAATTGTTAGAATATGGAAATTCATTCTAAATTTATGATATGAAAAGTATTTAATAAATAACATGTTATCTGTGCAAGCGTAATGGATAAAACAGGCGTTTGTACACTCTAAAAGTCAGGATAATATTATACAAAATTTCCACCAATTGTACACGGCTCATTATGGTATAATATCCATAATCATTTACAGACGAACTGTAAAATTACGTTGTTATGTTAATATATGTGTAGAAATAGACGAACGTTACATGTCGAAATGAAACTTTACAGATAAATTCATAAAAATTACTCTGGTGTTTACTCTAAAATTACAAGACCACTAGAATATGGTGAAACCTGGCGCTAAAAGTAAGCGAGTATGCAAAATGTGAGGACCGAATTCCACCATTGGATTTGAGTTAAGAAAAGGTCAAACATTAGTAATGCGGATCTTGTGGTCAATTTTTTTGGTCCATTTTTGTTTACCCCCTCTACCCTTATTTGTAATGGGAATGTATTGAGTACAGTTATAAAATCATTTCGTGGATTATTTCAGTAATAATTTATAGTTTTTTTCTAATGGTAAAAGTGAGGATGAATTGTTGAATGAAAAAAAACAAAAATAAAAGTATAAAATTTTTTTTTATTAACAAAAAAAGTTATATATAAAAAAACAGTGAATTTAAACAAAAATATACGTAAAATAAGCAAACAATTACTTCGTTTATATCTAGACAATTGTTATTAATACATTTACATAAAGAAATACAAAATAATTCTGATTTTTTGCAACTGCAAAACATTGCGCGACAATTTACAGACAAGGTTGAATTAATGACTGGTGAAGACGGTTAGTCATTTGTCGTGGACGTTAGCGTTTCATAACTATATAAGTAAACAATAATCAATGGGGTGTACTTGTGTTTGGTTAGAATTTTTTCAAATAAATGTTTGTACTGTAACTTTTAATAAATGCAAATGCAAAACATATGATGTGCATATCACTTTCATCTAATTAAAACAGAAACCTATATTCTGAGAAATCAGTTTATATCTGAGTACATCGGCAAATAATTTTTTTGTGGAAAAAAATTAATGCAAACTATTTCTAACTGTTTCAATTGCCCATTATTTAGGTCAAAATTTCCCAAAAACATAGGGGCTATAGTAGGTGCAATATAGGCCCACGGCAATAAAATATCCTCCCATAAGAAATACACGTGCAAATTTTTTCCCTCCCATAAGAAATATACATGCAAAAAATTCGCACATCTGGTAACAAAAATTTGCACAATAGTTTTCTTCAACTAAGCATTTTTTAGTCCCAGGTATGAATAATTTCAACACTTGCAAAAAATTCGCAGATCTGGTAATAAAAATTTGCACAATAGTTTTCTTAAACTTAGCATTTTTTAGCTCCAGCATGGATAATTTAATTAAATTCTAATTCGCCTTTATCTTACAGTATACGCTCCACCATATTAGTAAATATTCGCACATCTGGTAACAGTATTAAATAACATTGTCATCTTAAATCTGCACAATAGTTTTCTTCAACTAAGCATATTTTAGCTCTAGGCATAAATCTCGCACTTGACACCCCGATCAGGGTGCCAGACCCTCCATCCCACAACCGCCAACCGCACTTGCAGAAGAATAATCGCACATCTGGTAACAGTAATAAATAACATTGTCATCTTAAATTTGCACAATAGTTTTCTTCAACTAAGCATTTTTAGTTTCCGGGGCATGGATCGGGCTCTCGGCACCCTGATCTGGATCGTCGGGCCCCCGGCATCCTTCCCCAGGACCACCGGATAGGCAAATTCTTCCGCTAATATATTTAATCTTTTAAAACTAATCTAATACATAACTAGATTAATCCATTAAACCTAATGCAATCGTTTGCAAATTAAATTCTTATTTGCGCCACAATTCCCCGTCGGGCCACCGGCATCCTCCCCCACGACCACCGGATAGGCAAATTCTTCCGCTAATTTATTTAATCTTTTAAAACTAATCTAATATATAACTACATTAATCCATTAAACCCAATGCAATCGTTTGCAAATTAAATTCTTATTTGCCACAATCTCAAATACTTGTATAAATCTTGTATTAACATTGATTAAGTATTATATTGCAATGTGGAGTAATTTAAGATAAATCTATCACCGACAATCCTAAGGTACTGCTATTGGCTTGGGATGCCGAGATGATTAAGAGTCAATTTAATTACATCAATTAATTAGTTATTTATTAAAGCATTACATAATAAAATATATTGTCATCTTAAATTTGACTCCTATATAAGCATATACATGTGGATAGCTAAATTTTCCTTAATCATCTCAACACCCCAGATCTTCACCACTACCGCACAATCAAACCACACCAAAATTTGCCAAAGAAGGGTACCATTTTTGACTATGAAATCACAGTAGTACCATCTACAAGAATGCATCATTAATCTAATGCAGACACCACCATTTTTGCAATAAGTGCAAACAATCGGTTACCATTCTCTGCCACACAGGTTAACACTATACCATTTGTGTTTTATATAATCCAAATTTACAATAAGTATTTTTTTACGTTCATTTTCGAACAACATTTATGAATGCAACTTTAAGTCTTCTCCTATCACCAGTATAATTAGTAAGCTTAATAACCTGCTTGTGGATAAAATATTTTTAGTGTAAAAAAATAATTCACACACCAGATAACAAATTTGCAAGAACATATTGTTGAATGGCAATGTACCATATGCAAACAATTTTATTTGTTAATACGTTTCTGTTAAAGAGAGGTTTCACGCGTAATGAATACAGTTCTAGCACATATGTAGTCATACTATTGTAAACCAGAAAAAGCTATTATTAATTAGTTGTATATAAATGTGATTTAAAATCTATAATTACCTGGAAATTTTATGATGACATGCCGCATAAGCTAACTCTGGATGTCCCTGATTCAAAGCGAAAACATTAGTTTAGATAATTATGTAGTTAATATATATCTATAACCGTTCTAGATGTGTATTTAAAGAATATTATGGTACAAATTTTCGCATCCATTTAAACCTAATGCAATCGTTTGCAAATTAAATTTTATTTGTATCAATCCCGCTAATTTAGATGACCACATGACCATATGACCACATGACCACATGACCATATGACCACATGACTATATGGCCTCATGAACATATATATGACCATATGACCATATGACCATATGACCACATGACCATATGACCACATGACCATATGACCACATGACCATATGACCACATGAGTCGTGACTATGATGCGCAATTTATAGGCATGCTATCGTTGACATCTTACAGTACACTTCGATTTTAACCTATAGAAAGTGAATTAATTGTAATAAATAAATTCTTTTTGTTTTGAGATTGCTAACATTTTATTTTCAGAAATAATGGATTCTAAAAAGGTTTTCGCATGCAGTGGTTGTAACGCTACCTTCACCAGGAAGGATTATTTCCAACGTCACTGGAATAAACAACATGATCTAGCTGGTCCTTCAACTTCTGAGGTTAAACGCCGGGCTAGTCCTGCACCGGCTACAACACCTACAAAACGTATTAGAACAGATATGCAGTGGTGTGAAGTGTGTGACATAAATGTCCTTAAACAGGCTTTTGTAGCACATCTTAACACCAATGGACATAAAAATGATCATCAGCGTTTAAAACACGTATCGCTACCTATAGAGTGCGTAACGTCAATACCATCAACACGGCACAGGTTTTCTACAGAGTGCCGAAGAACGGTTTTTGCGGTTAGTGAGCGAAAAAATGAAAGTTCATACAGCTGTAAAAATTAACTGTCAGCTGTATGGGCTTTACATTAAGATGTCTGGTGAAAAGGAATTAAAGTGCTTCAACACTAAAAACATTGTTGTGACTCTGTAAACAGACTTGAGCGCTGTTTACAGAGAGCTTGCAGAGGTTATGAAAACTAAATCGGAAGAGTTCCAGCAGCGTGACTCGGGGTGGTTCATGCAACGGGTGCTACACCTAGACCTTAATATTAATAAGTACTCACCACTGCGTGGTTCGTCATATCTCGAATTACCGCAGTGGATTAAGATTAAGCAGGCTTGCACAAACATTTATAATACCGATTCTGCTTGCTTCGCTTGGGACATTACTGCAGCTCTTAATCCACAGCCACATCATGTAAATCCATATCAAACATTATCATATCCACACTATAGCACCCTGCTGAATTTCGATGGAACGACACTTCCCATGGAGATGGCGAGCATCCCGCGGTTTGAGACATTGAATGACATCAGCGTAAATATATTTGAAGTAGAAAGTAAATCCATCGTGGGTCCACTGCATTTTACAGAAAGTAAAAGGGTAAGACATGTCAACTTGTTGTTTATACAAGAAGGCGATAAAACCCACTACTGTTGGATCAAGAGTCTGGGTAGACTAGTGAGTAAGCAATTGTCGATGGCACATCATTACAAGTGGATTTGCGATGGATGTTTAGTATTCTTCAGAACGAAGGATCAGCTGCAAAAACATGCGGAGCAGGATTGCGGTCATGTCGCCACCACCTTTCCGACTTTGGCCAATAACATCCTGAAGTTCAAGAATATTCACAAACAGCTACTAGTGCCTTTTGCCATTTACGCACGCTGATGTCATTTAATGTAAGATGTGCTACAAAAGCCTGTTTAAGGACATTTATGTCACACACCTCACACCACTGCATATCTGTTCTAATACGTTTTGTAGGTGTTGTGGCCGGTGCAGGACTAGCCCGGCGTTTAACCCCAGAAGTTGAAGGACCAGCTAGATCATGTTGTTCATTCCAGTGACGTTGGAAATAATCCTTCCTGGTTAAGGTAGCGTTACAACCACTGTTTGCGAAAACCTTTTTAGAATCCATTATTTCTGAAAATAAAATGTTAGAAATCTCAAAACAAAAAGAATTTAATTATTACAATTAATTCACTTTTTATAGGTTAAAACCGAAGTGTACTGTTGTCAACGATAGCATGCTTATAAATTGCGCATCATGGGTTTATATAGTCACGGTTCATGTGGTCATATGGTGATGTGGTCATATGGTCATGTGGTCATGTGGTCATTTGGACATCCGGAGTTAACTTATGCGGCATGTCATCATAAAATTTCCAGATAATTATAGATTTTAAATCACACTTATGTACAACTAATTAATAATAGCTTTTTCTGGTTTACAATAGTATGACTTCATATGTGCTAGAACTGTATTCATTACGCGTGAAACTTCTCTTTAACAGAAACGTAATAACAAATAAAATTGTTTGCATATGGTACATTGTCATTCAACAATATGTTTTTGCAAATTTGTTATCTGGTTTGCGAATTATTTTTTTTACACTAAAAATACTTTATCCACAAGCAGGTTGTTAAGCTTACTAATTATACTGGTGATAGAGAAGACTTAAAGTTGCATTCATAAATGTTGTTCGAAAATGCATGAAAAAAAATACTTATTGTAAATTTGGATTATATAAAATACAAATGGTATAGTGTTAACCTGTGTGGCAAAGAATGGTAACCGATTGTTTGCACTTATTGCAAAAATGGTGGCATCTGCATTAGATTAATGATGCATTTCTGTAGATGGTACAACTGTGATGTTATAGTCAAAAATGGTACCTTTTTGGCAAATTTTGGTGTGGTTTGATTGTGCGGTAGTGGTGAAGATCTGGGGTGTTGAGATGATTAAGGAAAATTTAGCTATCCCCATGCATATGCTTATATGGGAGTCAAATTTAAGATGACAATATATTTTATTATGTAATTTTTTAATAAATAACTAATTAATTGATGTAATTAAATTGATTTAATTAATTTGCAAACGATTGCATTAGGTTTAATGGATTAATCTAGTTATGTATTAGATTAGTTTTAAAGAATTAAATAAATTAGCGGAAGAGTTTGCCTAGCGGGTGGTCCTAGGGAAGGATTTAGAGGGCCCGACGGTCCAGATCAGGGTGCCGAGAGCACGATCAATGCCCCGGAAACTAAAAATGTTTAGTTGAAAAAAACTACATTGCAAATTTAAGATGACAATGTTATTTATTACTGTTACCAGATGTGCGATTATTTTTTTGCAAGTGCGGTTGACGGTTGTGGGGTGGAGGGTCTAGCACCCTGATCGGGGTGTCGAGTGCGAGATTCATGCCTGGAGCTAAAAAATGCTTAGTTGAAGAAAACTGTTGTGCAGATTTAAGATGACAATGTTATTTAATACTGTTACCAGATGTGCGAATATTTGCTAATATGGTGGAGGGTATACTGTAAGATAAAGGCGAATTAGAATTTAATTAAATTATCCATGCCTGGAGCTAAAAAATGCTAAGTTTAAGAAAACTATTGTGCAAATTTTTATTACCAAATCTGCGAATTTTTTGCAAGTGTTGAAATTATCCATGCTTGGGACTAAAAAATGCTTAGTTGAAGAAAACTATTGTGCAAATTTTTGTTACAAGATGTGCGATTTTTTTGCATGTGTATTTCTTATGGCAGGGGAAAAAAATTTGCACGTGTATTTCTTATGGGAGAATATTTTATTGCCGTGTGCCTATATTACACCTACTGGGTGTTTGCATAAAATCTTTAGAGGCAGCTTTTAAATATTAAATTTTACTGCCAAATCTGCTAGTAGTGTCGCAACCACTTACATTACATGTGATTTTCCAATGCTCCACCCGAAGGTACTACATTGGCCAGGAAGCGAGTTTTTTTTTTACCTGGAAAATTTAGAATTTTGCCGAACCCTTGCTGTTCCAAGCAAGGTAGGGATCTTTAACGTGCGTGACAACACTCACACACGGGACCTCCATTTTACCTCTTATCCGAACGAGGGTGTATTTTTATGAAAAATGCTCGCCTAACATTTTTCAAGCGGACCGTGTCGAGATTCGAACTCGGGACCTTGGGCGTAGTAGTCACACACATACCACTACGCCACGGAGCCGCTTCGCAACCACTTACAGCATGTAATGCTGGCAATATATCGCATATCCTTTCACCCAGTGATTCAGCAGCTAAATGGCATCCTAGAAAATATTTCTTTGTATGAGAACCGTCGAACCATAGACCAAGACACCCGATATTTGCTAAGTATTTTCAGAAATATATTGCCAAGGCGAATACATCTGTATCAGCGCTGATTATAATAATATGAGCAGATGGAATCCTTACTGCGTGGAATATGTGGCAAAAAATTCTTGAATCAATTTCTAAGTGGACTGATTGTAATTCAAGTACCTCACAAAATAAAGACCCTTGTAACTTGAAACATTTGGTTGGATCGTTGAATCCTCTACAAATTGTACATCTCGCAGTTTTCTTTTGGACATATTTTGGAGCATTACTACAAAGAAATCGAACAAGTTGTAATTTATTTTGAATGTTTGCAAGAAAAGCTTTACAAATGACCAAAAACTTTACAGAAATGTCGTTATATCTATCGAACATTACATCCATCACCTTCACGCCATACAACTTAAAGAATTGCATAATTTTTTTTGAAGAAAGCCTCGGCAAAATCACCAAAAGTATTGAACTTATGTAACTGAATTTTGTGAACAAGTGCCATACCATCAACAATATAAATTTTGAAAGTATTTAAATTTATTATACCTTGCTGAGAGCTTGTACCACACTTATGGTTTTTTGAATTTCAACGACGAGTTGTGATTTTGGTGACTTCCTGTAAAATCCGTCATTGTCAAAGAAATACTTGCAGTAATTCAAAACTTCATACGATGCTAATATCTTTATATCAAATCCACGTTGAGAAGCCACCAAGAATGATTTTTGGAAAATTATTGTCTGTTGCGTCTTGCAATTTTTTGTTGGAAGTATTTTTTTGTTTGTTTTCGCAAGAGTATCTTCAAAGTTGTAAAATTTAGTTTTTCTGTAGGATCCGATAATTTCTTAGTTTTCTTGAACAATCTTGCGTTATTTTTTAAAGGATACAGAAGCAACCATCTTTGCATTGCTTCTTCATTTTTAGTGATACCATTTAAGCCTCCAGTCACTGCAGAGAGTGTTACTTCTCTTATCTCTTGAAAACAGATATTCAACTGCTGTAATTGCTCGTTAAATTCCCATCTATAGATAAATTCAGGTAATTAATAAATTTTGTAAACTGTATGTTTCTCAATGCTTCAATCATAAGTTTATGTACTCTGATGCCTGTTGTACCGAGTACCTTTAAGAATTGATGCCAAAGCATTAACACCATAAACATTGGTTTCGATAAGAATGCTGTCGAGTCCATTTCCTTCTATATATTGGTCCAAACATCGTAAGAAATTTTTTTGTAGAGGAAATGTTCCAATTTTTAATATCAATCCCTCACTACTTTGTTGGACATTTTTTGCTATCAGGTAAATAGACATGTCGCATGAAAGAACAGCTATATTTTTATTTAATGATTGACATAAGTTAACAAAATTTTTCATAGCAGTATACACAACATCTTTTGAAGTAGGTGACCGAGGAATTATCGGATTAAATCCAATTGTAGATATAAGAGAATTCTCACACGATAGTAATTGTTTGAATGGAGTCCATCCTGGTATCGAGTTCTTCAATGGTCGACAAAAGTTTTTCAATAATTGATCATGTTGCAATCTACATAAAACCCAGAGCAAAGTATCAAATTGTGAGTGGAAGTTAATAGACTGAGTGTTTATAAGTTAATAAACTGCTGTTAACATAATTATATGTTGAAGGTTTCATACTTGCTTTGAAGTGATGAATTTAAGGCTTTCAAATCATACTCAAACTGTTGATCTGTGGGTTGTATTTTAACGAGATTTATTTCGTTCTCGGTTTTCGATAAGATTTTTTCCTTGATAAATTACCATTGCTGTTACAAAAGTAGAGTCTATACCGCTTAATGTTTCTTCATTGAAGTCATAGTTGTTAATAGCGACATGAAGAAATAATGATGAATTTTTCATTATATTCTTAGAAATAAGCAAATGTTTTTCTGCGTCCTCACACGCAATTGAAATTGTTACTTCTAAATCAAGCTGTTGTAATGCTTTATAGATGATGCAATGTCCAAACTTATTCAATATACTTATCAACTGTTTTGATCTAGTCAAGTGATGAATTGATTCAACTAAAGCTATATGTTTTAGTGTCTGTTTCTCAGTAACCGTAAACAATATGCCATAAAATAATTGCTCAATTTTTGGTTTTTGCATTAAACAAAGCTTGCAGAAAAATTTCCCATGTTTGTGGCAATCTTTCATTTTCTAAGAATTTTTGGAGCAAATTTTCATCACGTAAATAACCACTAGGTATTAGTTCTGTTTTTAATAGTTCTTGACGCAATGCGTTTGCACTCTGAATGATGTAGTTTTTTGAATTGATGCTACCAACATGTTCTATTATTTCTGCCAATGGTATATGTCCCATAAACACTACTGAAGATTTTGATCTTATAGTTGGGTAAGAAAATAAGATGTACCCAATTTATCAATCAGTAGTAATTTCACTAAATTATTCTCGATCATAGCATTTTCTATGTTTGAAAGTATAACGAGTCACTGAGCTAAGAAGTGCACTTCAAAAGAATGAGTTGAAAACTGATATTTAATTTTATCTATGAGTTTGTCAAATGCATTGTGAAGTATTTATCGAGGGATCTGATTTGAAGGTCGACCTGCTGGATTTGTAGAATTTCTCGGCATTCTTAAATAATCACGGAAACAATATTTGTGATACCTCACTCGATAGCTAATAAATCTTTAGACCATTGACAAGTACTAAGTGGGTTAAAAACGTGGTCTCCTTTACTACGAGCACTTAGGCCCATTGTGCTGCCTTCCTTACTCTAGGTTGGTCCTTCAATACTCAACCATCCGACCTTACAGGTGAATCTGAGGTTGTCGGACCGGGGGGTGTCTTGAATTCCGGCCTTCTAAGGCCAGAAATCTCTCAGCATGGATCCTCGAAGTCGGGCGAGTGCCTGACAGGTGCACAAAATGTGCTCCGTCGTATCCTCCTCCTGTTGACAATCGCGACAGATGGGGTCGTCTGACAGACACATCCTGTGCAGATGCTTCTTTAGTATGCAATGCTCGGACAGTATGCCCACCAGAAGCCGTAGTTTCTGTATCGGCAAGCATATGACAAATTTTTCGGTTTTGGTCATGGGGGACCTTATGAACACTTCTGACTGTCAGCAGCTTGTTGTACAAGCCCACCTCTCCTTGTGACGGCGGTGGGTTATTTGCCTTATCATAAAGAACATCACCGATGGGACAACCGATGGCTCAGGGCCAACAAAGCCCCGAGCCGCTCCTTGCCTCGCGAAAGAATCTGCCTGTTCGTTGCCATGTACTCCTGAATGCCCTTTGATCCATACCAGCTCAAGGGCATTAGTGCTAGAAGCAAGCTTGAGGATGCGATAACATTGATGAACCACCCCCGAAAGGTGCTTCTGCTTATTTAGACTCAAAGGTGCTGCTCTGCTATCGCTCAGGATGCGTATAGATTTATTGGATTCTGCGTTCCAGTATGGCGTTAGCACCGTGCATGATGGCTATGATCTCCGCTTGGAAGACAGCTCCCAGTCTACCCAGCGTAACACTTTCATGAAGGTCTAGATCAGCGGAGAAGATGCCTGCCCCGGCATCTTCATTTGTTTGGAGCCATGTGTGTAGATGGAGATCTCCGTTAAGGAGGCGTCTTCAGTGTTCAGATAAACTGCGAAGCGCCTCTTGAAGATTATTATGGGTGCGATTGCATCAACCATTCCTCCCGAGAGAGGGGTGTTCCGCACCGCCTCTCTTAGTATGTTGTGGTGTCTACCACCGCCTCCCTTGTCGATCCATAGACTTTTGAACAGCAGCCTCATTGCCGCTTTCAAAGTAATCTCCTCCACATGTAGGTTTAGCGGAGTGAGACCTAGGATGGCTTCTAAGGCTGCAGTAAGTGTAGATCGCTCTGCGCCCGTAATTCCTAGACAGGCCACTCTTTGGATATGAGTAAGCTCTTTGATTGCATAGGCCAGTTTCGTCCTGGGCCACCAGACTACAGCGCCGTAGCAGAGCATCGGCCTTACTATCGTGGTGTATAGCCACAGGAAGACCCCAAAGTTAGTCTATGGCACGTTTACATTGCCAAAACACTTAGTTGACTTTGGAAATTTTTGCTTGTAAAAAAAATACAGTTGCTTATCTTTGTTTCTAGTTAATTTTCCACAAATTAAGCATTTAAACGGTTTATTTAGTCCTGCAAGTGTCCTTGATGTTGAACGAGATTTTCGAGAACGTAATCCACATTTGCTTCAGAAGTTGAACAGACTCTTCTTTTTCTTCTTATTTCAACAACGCAATTTCTCGATACCGTAATTTCTCCTCACTTAAATAGGTAGCTAAACAGTCTTGGTGCCATAAAAATTCTTCTCTTGTGGAGTCTGGTATATACAGTTTTGAAAAATGTTCACTTATGTTGTCTTTTCTTGTATCTGCTGCTTTTTTTAATATTAAGCGGCGTGTTTGTCTTTGGTTCTTTCACTAAATCATTTAGTTTTATCACAAAATAAACAAAACTGTTCGTTTCATTTTTTTCTTTTCAAATTAATCACTTCCAACGACATTTCTAACGTTATTCAATACAGCACACTTTTAACAGACTATCAAAAATAACGAAAATCAAATTGTTTTATGCGTATACAACAAACACGACTTAATAACGAAACGTTTTTACGTCGATAGATACTGAAACACACTGAATACCTAAGCGCGCTATGCTTACTGTTGGCGCAATCATACATAACCTAACTTTCAATTACGTTTAGCAATTTTGTCAATCATATCTGACATTTGTCAAATTTTTGACTTATTTCAGTATAAACAGGAAGCAACGCTCAAAATTACGGCTATAAGCCAAGTGTTGCAACTTTATATTTTTATTTCAAATATTCGTTGTGTCCCGCCAGTTGTTATTACGCGCTCTGGTGGCAATGTCTCACACTTAGATTTGATTTTAAATAAAAAATAGCAGAACATGGCTGCTTTGGCTATGTTCCATGTTAAATTTAGTATTTAATAGTTGTAAATGAGTTCAATATGCTTTATCTTCAAGCATTTTAGTTACTTTACTGTATGTAACACAAAGAAGTTTAAGATGCAATGATGTATTCACTCCACTGGCAGAAGGCAGAAGATTCTCATCAAATGTGTAGTGAAATCTCAATACCACGTATTAAATATATAAATATTGTAGGTAATTTTTACACAAGATAAGTTGATAAATACTAACGTATTACAGTTAATAAGATGAAATAATAGCTTAGACTTTTTATGCAAATCCCGTTTTGTTTTCATAGAAAATGCTATACTAACTAAGTTTAAAAATTAAAAATTGAAAGCATTGTAAAAGAAAAAATTGTTGTTAAATAATAATAATCTACTATAAACATTAATAATACTTTTACTTATATCTCATTTTAATTTAACTTCGATTGTATATGTGTGGGTGGTATTGTCTGAGTGTGGTGGATAATAATTGTGTCTTTTTACTGTATATAACGGTTTTATGATTATTTTAATTCGGTTAAGTGGTAATGGTAATTATAAATTATTAAAAGAGAATAGAAATGCGCAACTTTTGTTTAAGTTATCTATATCGTTTTTAAAATTAATTGTTTTGGGTTGTTTTTATATATGGTAGCTTTTTAGAAATAATATTTTTATATATGTTTTTCTAAATCTAATATTTTTGTATTGTCAAAGTCTACTTGGTGGTGATAATCGTTTAAATGCATAGATAAAGCACAAGATTGTTTATTTAGTTTTCGGTCACTTTTGTGTTGTCTAATTCTACGGCTTCCCAAATATTCACAAACCCGAACTATCACTCAGACCTATAATCTCGTCTCTTATAACCCCTACACAATCCTAAACACGCCATTTCCAATTGAGTCCAGTTATAACATCAAAGATTCTTTCACATTTGTTAAACGCTATACAAATCATGCTATTCCTAATGAATACATTCTAATATCATTAGACGTCAAATCCTTATTTACCAAAATACCGACAGAATTAATTATTAGCATTTTGAAAAAAGAAGTTTCAACCCAAACCTTTTTTAGGAGATTGGATGTTACCGGTGCTATGCTCTAGACTTTAGTCTAAGCGGTAGAAAGCAATGGTTCAGGGGGTGGGAATTGATATTAAAAAAAATTAACAAAATATTGAGCGCCACTACATTCAGAAAAAAGGGGAATGCAGAACCCAAAAGTTGACTACAACGATGAGATACCTGCAATAAATTACACGATTAAAAATATAACATATGAGGCAGCAATTTGCTCCTCCAATATATTTCAAAATAACATAATATTGTAAGTACCTTTATATCTTGTGGCATTAACCGTAATGAAAGTATTTTATATACTCAAAGATTGTATACCTTTTTGTTTAAATAAAAGTGTTCTAGATTTTTTTGAAAAGTATAATGTAGTATAATATCCTTTAACAAATTTATATGTTATAGTAAGAATGGAACGTATTTATAATTAAGGTATTTAAAAATGTTTGTGCAATAGTAACTTAACTTTCTTTAAATATATATAATATGAAAATACAACTCTCTTGATTTTAAGTTTCGCGTTAATACTAAACCTTAACGTTTGATTCTAATACATGCAACAATTATTATTTTATGTAGAAATCGGATCCGTTAACTACTCACAATTAGAATGTATAGATTTTAAGTACATTAATATAGTAAATAAATTGAGCAACGTTTCATAATCAGATGACAAAAGAAGCAAAAATATATTTAGTCAAAAATTAAATCAGCTGTATGGTTGATACAAGTTATTTATTAATATAATTTGAAGTATGGAATGTTGATAAACAAATAAGCTTCAATATAAACTCAATAGAGTATTATAATGTCTCTCTTTAATCATAATAAGCGGTGAACAATATAAAAATTTACTTGATAGCTGTTATAGCAAGTTATAATTAATTAAACTAGAACTAGGGTTATGTTTAAATGTATTGATCAATATTATCAAATTACATAATCAATGCGAAATACACCCTGTTTCTAATTTTTAAATTCACTTAAATTTCATGAAATATTTATAGCCGTATTAGATTTTATAATACCATTATTGGAATGTAAACAAAACGAAGTTGACAAGTGACATCTTTCGAATAAAATTATAAAGAGTACGCACTTTGAAAATCTAGTTCAACACCTGTTATACCAACCAGATTTATGTATCGATTACGTGCTGTTTATAAAACGAAGTATGGCTGATCGGACTTTGACCATGCATCTTCACAGATAATTAATCTATTTATTTAATTCAAACAAGTTGAAATCTTGCAATCTTGTACAAAGCAATTATACTGCATTGAAGTTACGAGCATCCATAATAGATGTAAATAAATATCACGGCGATTTTTCAAAAACCAGACTAACAATCATGTGTGTGCATCTTAAACGAATTGTAATATTGGATTCTGAACTAACGTACCGAAAAGCGCATTGTTAATTTCCTAAGGAATCGTCACGTAGGTCATTCTCAATGCTTCACTCACCTTCCTCACTATCCCGATCCTAAGGTCCGAGTACGCTAAACGAGCCATGTTAGTTTGATAAGAAGCGACCTTAGACTGCTCTTGCGATTAAGAACAAGTTGTCTTATACTACGACACATTCGTAACTTCGAATATTTACGACAGATAGCTGCATATATTACCAAATATTTCATAAAGATGTAAATTAGGAATGTATTTATTTATCTACATTATAAATGTTTTAATGAATTTTTATTAAATTAAATAAGAATATAAATTGAATGCTGTAAATAACAACAGAATCAATTGTTGAGATGTAATTATTATGTTATAATGTATTAATTATAGCTGATTAAATATACCAAATGCGTAATAGATATTGTAAAGTGTGTTGCATAATAAAAGTAATTATTGGGATTATTTTGCAAACGTAGCATTTGAAAATGCTACAAAGTGAAATGTAATTGAAAAACATTGTACGTTGTCACTTAATCGGTTTATTAGCAGTTATCCTTTCGACTAGAATTTATTATAAAGTATATAGATGACATAATTTGTTCTGTTCCAAAAGACAAAATTGAAGAAACTTTTACGGTATTTAACAAATTTCATTCAAAACTTCAGTTTACCATTGACATTGAAAATAATAGAAAAATAAATTTTTTAGATACCATGGTCATTAAAGATTTTTATAATAAACTTATATTTGATATATACAAGAAACCCACAAATTCAGGGTGCTATCTCAATTCCAACTCAAACCCCTCCCTCAACCACAAAATTAATACTGCCTTAACATTTAAAGACAGAATTACAAAAATTTGTAGTCCAGTCTTCCTTGAAGTAAATATTAAACATCTGCAACAAACGCTATTAAACAATGGATACCCTAAAGAATTAACAAATAAATTGATTTATCAAACAAAACAGTCACAGCCTAAAATATACAATCTCAACCTATTAAATTTGAAACACTACCATACATACAACAACTAACACCGTCTTTAATAAAAATGTTACAAACTTCAAAAATAAAAATTTCAACTAAATATGAAAATAACGTCAAATGCCCTTTTACAAAAATCTAAGACGAAACTCCAAAAGCACTACAAAGCAACATCATATATAATATCCCCTTCAACTGCAACAAACAATATATAGGTCAGCCCAAACAATGGTTGAGGAATAGAATTACACAACACAAGAATGACCGAAAACTAAATAAACGATCTTGTGTTTTATCTATACATTTAAACGATTATCACCACCAAGTAGACTTTGACAATACAAAAATGTTAGATGTAGAAAAAACATATAAAAATAGACTATTTCTAGAAAGCTACCAATACAAAAACAATCCAACACAATTAGTTTTAAAAAAGATGTTGAGACAAAAAATAGTGTTGAGGCCAAAATAGTGTTTAGGCAAAAATAGTGTTGAGGCAAAAATAGTGTTGAGGTTTCAACTTAGGTTAGTAGTCGAAATGTTTTACTACTAAAACAAAATTAACGAACGAGCACATGTGCGAAAATAGTGTTGAGGCGAAAATAGTGTTAAGTCGAAAATAGTGTTGAGTCGAAAATAGTGTTGAGGTTTCACTTATGCTAGTAGCCGAAATGTTTTACTAGTAAATAAAAGCGGAAGCGGAACCGAACAACCAACTCGTATAAACTCCGCGGTATCCTACTTTTACAGAACTTTACATTTTTTTTTTGAAAAAATGGGTCGTTGATCCTCCTTTTTGGTTTTTAAAAAAAACAATTGGGGTTTAGTAGAATACTTTGGAAATTTTAAAAGTGACAAGTTTAAGTCGGCATGAAATACACCGTTCCCCAATTTGTCTCTTGCACTCTTGTCCTAAAATAAATAAAGAAGCAGGAAACTGCATAGGTTTAATTTTACATGTTAAGTAAATTCATATGTACACCAAAACAATTCACCGCCCGGTATTAAGAAAAAGGTTCTAGAAATCTTTTATTATATTATGATAAAGGTTAAACAAGTATTATAAAATATGCAGTCACTACATGGACGATGCGGGCTCGTTCGATCAATCGGATTGCCTTTTTTTATTACTTGCATCATTTTGATGAATATTTTATGTATGTGTATGGAACCATTTAGGACATTTTGTGAACCCGGGATTCCGTGGAACACAGTTTGAATAACACTGATCTAGAAACTTTAGTTTCTTAGAATAATATTAATATTCCAAGTACTGAATGCAATTTTAAGGAACTACACTAATAAGCTACTAAATTGCAGCTACTAAATTAAGTTCTATTTTAAATAAAAATACAATTGTGACAACTAAATATACAACATAAGGAAACCGATGATCAATATTTTCTAGTCTTAATTTAATTCTGACAAATATACTTTAGTGTTTTCAAGCACAAGAAAAAGCTGCTATGACAAGTAAAATATTAGTCAAGGTTTGCAATCAAATAACTTTGTTGATCAATTATATATTTAGTTGCCCGTTATCAATTCTATCATTTAATTGAACCAAAAGTCTGCGCAGAGTTCGTTTAATACCCTTTTCTCAGATTATCTAAAAATCTCCTCAAACAAATAAAGTTATATTTTTCTACAACCTGAAAACGCCACCTTTTATATTGTTTGTTACTTGTTAATTTGCACGGTTTCTTTTGTTGCTAGAGCTTATAAAATGACTTTGTGAATATTGTTTCCTACCCGCTTAACAATCTATGGAATTCTAAGTACAAGGAACTTTAAAGTGTGTGATATATTAAAGTCATTTATCTTTTGCAAGCAGGAGGATAAATGTTTGTCACAGAGCCATTGGTAGTTTGAATGACATGTGGCGAAATCTTAATGGAATTGTATTTTAATGAACAATAAGCAAATCAAGCTTTTTTCCAAAAATTTGAGTTTGCTGTACCGTTGACTAGTCTACGACTATACAGAATTTCTCATTTTGTAAAATAGTGCACAAGTTTGGTGGATAATTGTTTCAGCGGCAAAATTCAGTCAAAAAAATTGCTCAATAGTAAAATTCGTATAATGGTATAGTAAATGTTATAGTAGCTCAGGTCTTCCGTTCATGAGATTTTCGTTTGAAAATACTTGTCCCTCCAACATAGCAAATTAAAATAGCAGCATACCTTTAAAAATTTGCATTGGCTAACGATTTGCGAAAAAGTTGTTCTTGTAAACATAAATATTTGCATAAAATTTGTGGCAACTACTGAAGCTTCTATAGTGCAAACTTGTAGTAAGTTTGTATGTCGAGTTGGATAAAGTGCTAACACCTCAATATCAGCCATTCAGACTTCAGTTCCTGTGATGAGGGCCCTTATAAAACCACACAGAAATTAGTTTAATAGCTTTTAAATCGTTTATTGTTCTTTGAATAATAAAATTGGAAATGTATGTATAATGTATAATAGTTCTGGAATGCACACAACACTTACATATTTTACTCTAAAAAACCACGATTTGGCAAAATTTCTCAAAATTTAAAAAATTATACATAATAGGGATGTACTAATGTTTTTATTTGTTCTTATGGTGTTGGTTTTGGGAACATTTCGGAAATGCGTTGTTACGTTAATTCGAGGCAGCCACGTTGGGCGCCAAATTTATGCTACGTTGGCTCGTAGCGGTGCGTAACCCAAAGAAAATCAAAGAAATGACCGGGCTCAATCGTAGATTAGGGGGGTTGTAGAAAGCAGACCAACATATATGTACGCGGTGGTAAGGACTTAGTAACAATACCTGCAACAAAAAGAATCAGAATAGCAAACCTGCAATAAAAAAAAATTAGTCCTGCAAACCTGAAATAAAGAAAAAGCATAGCATGCTGATCGAGCATAGATTGTTCAGTACTTGATAGAATGTAAAAAAAAAACTGTTTGGATAATCTATATAATATAACAACGGTAAAAGCAATACAAGAATTTTTAGTACAAAGTGAGGTAATATTAGGGAGTAGCAGAAACGTTTCCTCACACACCAATTAAACATAGATCAGACAAAATTTTAACAAAAGATAAATAGGTAGACACAATTGATATGAGTAGTCCAGTATGGTCGATTTTTCTTTTTTTTTTAATAATAGCATGCACTTCTATTGTAAAAGGTATCCAAACGACAAAGAATATTGCAAAACAAACGGATAGATATTTACAGTAATAACAAGTATGAAATAGTTCAACTTACACAACCAGGAGCACCGGAAGAGTTTCTATAGAATTGGACTAATTCGGCTACTGATAGCCTTGCAGTTGGAGTTGGTGGAGTGTGGGGTGTCCATGGTTCCATCCCATTATAACTTGAAACTTGACACTACTATCAACTGCAGATTGTTCTTTTACTTTCTGTAACTGATCGAAAGCCTCCTGATAGCTTGGTAAGCCGGATGCACTGGTGTAGCTTGGCAAAGATTCACAGTCTATTTGCGGGGGCGGAATTTGTGGTACAACAGACAGGAACACATGCAACACACTCAACTAAGAACAATTAAAGTTGGTATAATTTCAATCCAAACATCCGCCAAGAATTTTTCGTATTGCGGATCTGCTTCAGCAGAAAGAACTTTGTCAACTTCTGAAGCTAATTTCAGTTGGTAAAGGCATTGGTTGAATACGGTGAAACATTTAAAAAAACACGATCACTCTCACAATCTCGTCTTTAAAAAAAATATGTACGTTCATATTTTATTTACTTATTATTGAGTGCAAGGTAAATTTAACATATTATTAATACGGAATGAGTTAAATACTTTTGCAAATTTTTTGCAATTTTACAAATGTTTTAGGGAGTTTAAAACCTGACTAAAGTGGCTCCTTTAAAAATTCTGTACAAGTTTATTGCACTTACCCTGATAAAAAAAGGGACCACTACACTAGATTGCACACACATTAATACTAAGAAGAATCGGTCAAGTTTAGCAAGCAAGTTCTACAACTTTTATTTCAAAAGAAACTCAACTAAAAACACAATTAGTAAAGCACGCGTAATCACTAAGTGCGTCCGTCAATGTTACGTAAACATGCACGTGCGGTCGAGTAAAACACGTTCGCCTATAAAGCATCTTTCCTTCAATGTAATCAGAACTACACTCTCTACAGTTAATATACAACTTTTATTTCACAAGAAAAACAACTAAAATCGTGCCGTGCTTGTTCATGAACAATTCGAAAATTGATACCGCATTAATTCGCACTATTGTCAAAGCAAAGAAGAAACAGTATTTTCAACGTAATTAATATATAGGAACCAAGAACAAACTACAACTGCTCATCTGTTTATATCAACTCGTTGCTATTACAACTTCTTATCGTCTATTATCTAGACTTGTATATCCACATAAGGAACAAAATTTATACCAACGGCAAGACAAGAACGATGCAATCCACTCATTATAATACGACGCATTCGCCCAAGGAGTTAATAAATATAAAATATAGAGATAGTAGTTACAGAAATGTATTTACTAATTGGGAAAAAGCGTAAAATGTTAAGCTATAAAAATGTACGTTACAGATTATGTCAACCTAGCATGTACTATTTTTGAATCCGACGTAGCAAATAATGTATATACACTACTCAATTCCGTTAATTTCGCTTAAGCGGTTGCAATGTTAAGAGATTTTCGTTCTTCCTGATAGCTCTGCATATTCAATTTTCGGATTTAGCTTATAGGCGGCAAGTACTTTTATGAAATTCTCTTTTACATGAAGTCCAGATCTTCCCGACTACCTGTAAGGTTTTCCAGCACTTGTTTGGTGTTTGCTGACTGGCATACGTTTACACTGAGAAGTATTGTGTATACCTACAGTGAGGGGGGTACATTTTTATTGAATTTTAATTTCCTCTTAAAACTGTTCCAGCATTTACATCGAACTTTTGTTACATTACAGACTATTAAGCAAGGTGATTGCATACTTAAACTACTTGCACTATGATGTGTAATTGGAGTGGTGTTTACACACTGTTTTACAGTTAAAAGTTGTGATATCACTATCTGTGCTTGCTAAATGGCAGTGTGTAAGGTACGTAAAAGCAGCTTTGGTTGAGTAATGCATCTTTAAAAAAAGAGATACATTCTGATAAAGGACGATTCGGAGTAAAGACGCCATGGGAATGTGTTTACGTGTAGTGCTGTTGGCTGTATGCCAACATTTTAGTACAAGCCTTTTACTCACTTAGTAACGGTATTTGGTCTAAAGTTCAGCTAGGACTGTCTTCTGGCATACAAAAACTGGAAAATCCTTACGTCTGGAATAAAATTTTCTCTCCGAGCGTGTTTAATATTTTTTACCCGTGGTATTATGAGAATACGAACATTGGCAATAAAGAATCCGAAAGAGAATGTATTAGTGAGAAGTGTTCCTACAAATGTTTTGCATTAGTTTCAAGCTTATTTATTTATGTATGTGAACAAGAATTGTAAACAATTGAAAAGCTTGATAACTAAATAAATGTCTAATTATGTACTCTACTTCATGTTATATAGCAATAAAGCAAGTTTTAGATAACAAATCCAATATGGGGTGGTAAAATATAATTACATAAATTGTAGAAGGGAACCCTTGCAAATTGCACTTCTGAGTGTCATACAGATATTATGAAACATAACAGTTCAGGGAACATAAACAGTTTATTTGCAAGTTGACCCAACTGAACGATTTCAATTGTATCTCGTTTTAATTATACTATATTTCAAGCACTTTAGCTTCCCTTTAATTTCCCAGCAGTGAGTATACTAACTACCCCACAATCGCTATAATTAGAACCGCAATGCGTTACGGCCTCTACAATAGACTTTAAATACTTTATGACCTTAAATAACAACCCTTCTAATATTTCTCCTCTTGTTTCAGGTCCTCGTTCACGACGAATGAAAAAAACAAGCAAAGTAGAAGAAAAGCGTCCACGAACGGCTTTTTCAGGAGCACAATTGGCTCGACTAAAACATGAATTTACTGAAAATCGTTACCTGACGGAGAAACGTCGACAACAGCTTAGTCAAGAGCTTGGTCTTAATGAAGCACAAATTAAAATCTGGTTTCAGAATAAAAGAGCCAAAATTAAAAAATCTTCGGGGCAGAAACATCCACTTGCGTTACAGTTAATGGCGCAAGGTTTGTATAATCACTCCACTGTTGCTTGTGATGAGGATGATATGCCTTTAAGTCCCTGAAGTGTTGGTATTTTGTGGGAGATTTGTAAATAGGAATTTGCAATATCACATATACCCTATAGTAGATTGCATTAGGATAAAACAACTCCTAACGAGTGTAAACTGCATATAGATCATTAACCTTACGTATCGTTCCAAATGTAATTTAGTCCTCTATTATTTCTAAAAGAATTAAGACTTCGCTGTAATTTAAAGGTTCATAATTGGGCGTCAATGCAAAGCCAAATTTTTTGACAATTACTTTTATTACTCCATATTGTCTAATTGATTTCTTTTTATTCTGTCATTCAGAAGGTATAAACATTATTTACATTTTTTCTAAATCAATCTTGTCTATTTTTTCGTTGTGAGATACATTGCTATAGAATAAATGTAAAGAACGCAGTTTTACATGTGCAGCTAAATTTAACAGTTTTGATGTTTTTGAATTTTTTAATTACCAACTTTAAAGTTGAATAGTTACTTCATTTGCAAAACGGCTATTATGTCAAATTTAAAATAAAATTGAAAGTGGGAGGAGGGCGAACAAACTTAAGGGAACATTCCCAGAACAAATTAGCGTAGGCAGTTGATCCCTTACTCCTTGAATTATGATAAAATAAATAACTTAACAAAAACATAGACATGGATATATTAAAAAATTAACACTGTTTGAAACCCTTAACAGACTAACAATCTACGTACTGCATATTGTTACCTTAATACACTTTGCAGTAGCTATTTTTTAATGAACTGACCAACCTACCCTAAATGAGGGGTGTGTCCTTCTATATACTACAATTTTTCGTTTGTCTCTGAAGTTTGTTTTCTTCAAATTAGTAATAGAGAGTAGTTCAGGTTTTGTTAAATTTCATCCATCGCTAACAAATACATCAAAATAACTTGAAATAATATAGATACTAGATTGTGTTACGTTTATTTTTGACGATAGTAATTCGTTTTTCATTCACCTAGTTTCTGTTTCTATTCAAAACCCCATCCTGTATTTTCACCTCGTTACAATAGTACGCGCAATCATAACATTTCTTTCAAATTTATTTACTCTAAAACGAAAATTTATTCGATAAATTAAATAGTTAATACCTTGTTTTAGGTATCCGTTAATTTGTTAAACATTCCGATAACGTATAATTGCTTTCTTTTGTGTTTCTCATCTAAAGACTTGTCAAAATAATGGATCCTACTATTATTTGATAGCGTGTTTTCTAGTTTGCTAATCGCGCTTAGATAACGCGAGGATTTCAGTTCAAACTCATGTTATTTGAACCACTTTCTAATTTGATTCTTCAACTTGGCGCTGAAATATCTTCTACATTACTCGTCCCGGTACCTCAAGAGCGGTGCGCGTTTTTTTTTGTTCGACAAGTAGGAGGTATCTTGCGTGTATCGCTCTTAGCTGGAGGCCAAATTGGTTTTTCTTATGTAGGCCCAACTGTTGTTTGCCACAGATCAACTGCCGTTGTCTGTAGATCGCTAGTGTCGTTATGCTAACAGGGTAAATAGATCCCGACGACCGTGGAGATGCGGTGCTGATTCACTACCGATGGAGTGAAAGCTAAGTATCCCGACACATACATATATACAACTTGTTATCTTTTGTGTATTTCAAGGAAATATTCCTTATCAGCGTTTGGTGTAGTTACGTAATGAGAAACGTGACACTGTATGACTATTGTTTGTTACTACGAATCGATATTATCGCTCTAGAGGTGTAATGTACCATTGTTAAAAATGTTTGACAAAAGTTCCCACATGCTTATTCTTTTCTACTGATTAATTTATTTTACAAAAGGTATTATGTACAATTTAAAAGAATTTTTGACAAAAGCTTCCACACGTTAATTCTTTTCTACTAATTAGTTTATTTTACAAAAGGTATTATGTGCGATTTTAAAAACGCTTAACAAAAGCTCTTACATGTTTATTTTCTACTGATTAGTTTTATTTTGTGTAAAATACGAGATGCGTACTTCGTATCTAAAGTACTAAATTGTTCGTATCACATAATTGTTTGCTGTGAAATAGTAACGCTTAATTTATTTTCTTTTTGCTTGTTTGTACAGAATCATTTATTTATTCTTATAGGTAATAGATAATCGTGGGCGACGTGTTTTTTTTTGTTTTTTGGTATGTAAGGTGAATTCCCGCACTCTCCGCGTCTAGTAGTTAGCCTGGTATTTAAGTTTCTTCCGGCTACGTCTAGATACGTAGCAATTGATGTAATTAAAATTCTGAAAACAAATAATTAGAAAATGTCAGTTTGTATTTTTTCTCGAAACTCGTACAACAGAATGAAAATTAGTTTTAGGTTTGAAAAGGTCTAACAGAAGATACTTGTTATTGCTAGAAAATATGACTATTATGAATACTTCACTCAAATTTTAAACTCGTTCCTTTTTTCACGTATCTATTTTTTTAAGTGCTCTAACACCAAATGTTTAACTACTTACCTAACGATTTTATGAATTGTATAATAATGGAGGTTAAATGAATATATTTATTATCCCAGAATCTTTTGTATAGTTTGTTCTAGGTATCAGTACAAAGTATTCTTCATATTTTTCATAAACATATTACACCTTTTCTGAACATTTCTCACAATATTCACTTCTACGACTAATTGTTGTACTAATTTGATGTCTCCAGCCAGTCAAAAGTTATTCTAGTTATGATTTTCGTCAGTCACTTGTCTACAGACTTTTTTATATATCCTCGATGGAACAGATCAAAATGATTGAACTTATTTGCCAACAATCACCTTTAAACATTTCTTTCAGCTCGTCAGATATTGAGGATATTGTGTTGGGGCACTTCATTTTCTTGGTACAAATGTGTCTTTTAGTTCTAGCTGAGTGTGTATCTAGTGAGCTTGAATAACGACATGCAATATTTCACAGCTACAGTATTGCCCGAAATAAACAGTACTGAAACTAAGTTGGCGGTGTTTTTATGTGTGCGCTGTCACACTCAAGTTAGCTAGTATAGACCTGTCAAGTAAACCTCAAACAAGTAATTAGTAGGACCTAATTGTTAAAAATGGTGTTAAGTACAGAGGAGAAAGTGTTTCTGGTAGAGCATTATTTTCCTTCATACGGAATCGGCCGACGTAATGGTGCAAGTTTGCTATACGTGTCTGATCAATTCACACAAAGGTTTAATAAACGTTCTCCAAGTAATGCTGTAATTTTGAAGGTTATTGAAAAGTTTAGAAATACAGGTAGTGTATTGTGCCAACGAAAAGGAAACTCAGGGGCGTCCCAGGACAGTTAACAACAACAATAACCATGAACGTGTTTTTGAGCAAATCTTAGAAAATCCGAAAGTCAGCCAGGCAAGAACAGCGTTACAACTTGATTTAAAAGAACTTCCTTTCAAAGAATCCTGAAGGAGCTGGGTACATTTTCGTATGTGATTCAGGTACATCAACAACTACTTCCTCGGGATTATCGCAGTAGAGTGGAATATTGCGCCAGAATTCTCGCGTTACAGTATGAAAATCCTGAATTTTTGAAAAATGTTTGGTTTTCAGACGAAGCACATTTTCACTTGTCAGGCTATGTGAATCGTCGCACAAATCGATTTCTGGGCTTTGCCAGACCCGATGAGGTTCAAGAGGTTCCTTTACATAGTGAAAAAGTGAGTGTCTGGTGTGCTGTTTCCGGACACGGAATCATTGGTCCGTACTTTATCGAAGAGAATGGTAGGCAAGTCACACTTAATCAACAGAGGTACAGACAAATTTTAACACGATTTATCCCTGATCTACGTCAATTCTGTCGTGCACGTAACTTGGCATTTCGAAACCAATTTTTTCAGCAGGACGGGGCAACTTGCCATACTGCTGCCGCAATTCGTCAATTTCTTCAAGAACATTTTCCAAGCAAATTCATATCACGATTTACTGAGTTCCCTTATCCTTCACATTCTCCAGACCTCACACCTCCAGACGCATACATTTGGGGCATGGCTAAAAATGCCGTTTTCAAACGGGCACCACAAACCATCGATGAATTAAAGGATGCCGTTAGAGTCTTCTTCGCAGCCCTGAGACAACCCTTATTCAATAACATGACCAGAAACTTAGAACATCGTTATGAAGTCTGTGTCGAACGAGGAGGTGCACATTTAGAACGTATAATAAAGTGTCAATAATATGTATTTTTTAAATATACAAAACAATTACAATTTCAGTACTGTTTATTTCGGGCAATACTGTATTTCGTCGTTTAGTTGATTATCATACAATGTAAGCATGCCATTATTTACGTAGACGATACTAAAAAGACAGTAATATTTTTTTCTAAACTGTTTATGTATGGCACATATGATATTCTAAGAATTAAATTGATAAGATCAGACATCTTGATATGCCCTTCTTCAAATGTATACAGATTTACATAAACTCCTTTTGGTAAATTTTGTTTTCTCTGTCTATATTACATTATTTAAAAATTATGAGCTAAACATTTTTTGTTCGCGCCACTATTTTAGTGCTTTGGAAAATCTGTGAATTCTAGATCTTAAACAAATTTATGCAAACCCCGTTTCTTTAATATACTCTAATTCCTCTTTATGTAAGTACACAATTTCATATGTCTCCCTCATTTTTGAAAATTAAAACAAAAAAAATGGAAGGTTATTTCCTTTTAGGACTCTAGGATTCTAACAAGACTGATAAAGCAAAATATATTGGACCTCAACCATAGATATTAAGCTACTATATGGACTTTATGTTAGAATAAGAGAAAAATTGAAATATAGATAACTACGTGATCAAACCAGACTAACAAGATTAGGAACAAATTGAATATTTAAAAAAACTACTGAAATTGTGTTATCAACATTCAAGCCTCACATCATGGCGCTAGTGTAACTTGCCAACCCCACGTTGTGAGTCAATGTAACTTACCGGACCTAGGTTCTGAGCGCCTGTAACTGTCCTTCGGTCTCTCTGGTTCCACTTTAGTGCTACCAGTGAATATGGGATTGCAAATGATAGGATGATGCTAAGGATAGACGAAACTATTACACTAACCGAACCAATGACTAGCTTGAGGTTCAATTCACGGAAGAGCATGAGTTTGGGCATAGGTTGAATATGGTAACTCAAAATTTTAGTAGAAAACGCCACCACCGCATCTATAAACACGAATTAAAATAAATTAGAGCAGAAACAGACGCGCTGTAATGATTTTAACTCAAGACTCACAAATAGATTATCAATAAGATACTACAAATATATTCCAAAACAACCCGAGTACCAGCGTACTACAACTTACTGTTAGCATTGACTCTGAAAAGAAAGACACATTATTAAATATTTATTTGGAGACATCAAAAATACAAAAGTTGTGAATTGTAAATAAACTTCTTATAACACAATAATATAAAATGTTGTCTTTTAATCGTATTAGAGTTACTCTTTTGATTACGTTATGAGCTTTTCAAAAAATATATTTTGTATGTATATCCTTTTCAGATATAAATAAAAGATCGATGCAACTAAACGCTATAACGATAAAGCCAAAGCTCCTATTTGCAGGTTGACAATCAATTAATTACGTCCACTTTTTAATTCAAAATTCGAATTCATTTAAAATGATTAAAGTTTGTATAAAATCTCTTCTATTTAGGAACAATCTCAAAAATTCAATCTTATGGATTTAAATTCAGGTGAAACATCGGTACTGGTATTTGTTCACATAAATTTACTTTCTCTAAATAAAGTATGTTAACCAAGACACTTATAACGATAATCGCTTTATAATATATAAAGGCACCACACTTTGAAATGATTACTTTGAATGCAAGTATGTTCCTGAACAATATAACATCCGGGTTTTCCAAATTAGAACATTTCAGAATAAACTATGTACATGCAATACGTCTAAGTACAAACAACGAAATTTCTATTAAAAGCAAAACTAAATTATTCGGGTACGCAGTTACGAGGGGTGACAGGAAAGTAAGGTCTCCTATTTTTTTTCATAGAAAATTATATTTATTTACAAAGTGTGATACATCGTTGGAAAGGCCAGGGTCTTGGCTATTTTTCAACATAATCGCCATTTTTTTCAGCACTTTCCGCATCCGCGCGATGTACTTTTGTATGTCGGTGTCGTACCACTCTGCGTCCGACTCGCGCAGCCAGGTGTTGACCTCTTTTTTAACCTCCGCGTCCGACCCAAACTTCTTCTTTCCTTCCAAGTCCTTAACAGTCGCGCGGCGATTTCTGAGCATTTCCACCTCCACTGTCCGAACAATCTCATCCGAGAGCGGCGGCCGGCCACTTTTGTTCTCGTCGTGAACATCACTTCGCCCGGAATTAAACTCGCGGCACCACTTACGCACGTTTTTAATGTTCGTACAGTTTTCCTCAACCATTTGACGATGAGTTTCTTTTAGTGTCACCTTTTTCGCATTTAAGAAACGTATCACCGAACGCAATTCGCACTTGGACGCTGACGTGAGGAGTACTTCCATTGTTGACGGCTGCTCAGCCAAAACTGAGCGGTCGGGCAATGACGCGCCCAGCAGCAAAGTTGTAGTGGGGGAATCAGGCAACACGGCGCTGTTGCCAGATTTCGCCTAGCGCGGAATCCGGCGAAGTTACAGCGTTGAAGACCTTACCTTCATGCTACCCCTCGTAAATTGTAACAAAATTATCTTTAAATAATTCCATTCATTATATTCACAATTATTAATTTTCTCATAATTTCAAACGACCAAAGCATCCAGAGCGCGATACTAATTTCAGTTTAGGACTTATCTTGAATAATTAACTTCATAACAAACAAAGCCCAAATACGTCATTGTGCCTCTGCAGAACTTTCAAGGACGTACACAGCATACCTTCAACAATCTACTTATGACCAGCAATGAACAATAGCAAGCCTTTTGTTTAAAAACATGCATTTCTTATAAACTCTATATTCAAATAAACTAAGTACACAAAATTTGTAAAAGTCGTAGGACTATTAGAACGTAATTGAATTTTAATATTTTGATTAACCACGTTAAATATAAATCTAAATAATTAAATTTGTGCTTGCTACCGCTGAAAAGAATATTATTTAGTGTTAATAAAACTGTTTCTTACTAACCATTAACGAAAAGTAGACGTATTCGTATTTCTGCTGAGTACTAGTTAATTACTGGGGCCAATTCAATGGCCATTCTCGTACTCCACGCTACGATTTTATCCAGTATGATTGTTTGACTATTTCACAAGCAATTCTTTAGAAAGAATGTACACGAGCTACAGTAGCTGGGCGCGACGCTCTCAGCGTCGTCTTAATGTCTTATAACTCCAGGAGTTTTTGTCTTGTTGATGATGTGATGAGTTGTTGTGGTGTCGTTTCTTGGTTGAACTTCTTAATAAATTTGTTGGTCTGGATTCCTCGAGGCCTGCTCTCGGAATCCCCATGTTTTGATGCAGTGAGCAGTTTCCCGGATCTTCCCCTTGGTTGCTCTCCAACTACACGATATCCGAATCCTGGGTCCACTGGCCTGTGGTTTTCGACCGACAGGATTGCTATTCGCCACAGGCCGCTCCATCGTCAGGTAGCTCTAACAGGACTGACGGATGTGCACCCCCAACGACTTCACTTGTGTACCTATTCCTCGGCGCCCCGCATAGCTGGAAAACTCTCTCAAGTCGTCACAGTTCGGTTGCTCACCTTTGATCGCCTGGAGGCGGTGGTAGATAACTGTTGCTGCTTCAGAATCTAGGCAGCAACAAATGTACACGAGCCTTTACTGTTTGTTTTAAATTGCTTTCTTGGTCAGTGCGCACGCGTTACATCTTTGTGCATATTAACACGGAGCATTGTATTTCAACCAGCACAGAGTAATAACCTATATAGGCTAAAACAGAGACTGAATAATTTTCTAATGAGTCTTTAAAGAAATAACCTTTAGATTTATATGGCCAATGAATAAGCAAATGCCATAGGGCAGATTACATTTACGAATTATATAAAAACGACAAAATTCAAAGGAATGTGAAATCTAGACACATCTATTTCTCTGAGAATTAAATACGTTACAACATTATTCATTTCTGAATATTTCTCATAATATTTGATTTCTACGATTAATTGTTGTGTTAATTTGCTGCCTCCAATTTGTCGAAAATTATTCTAGTTATGATCTTTGGCAGTCGTCGGATACCTGTCTACAAAGGCTTTTATATATCCTTGGTGTAAAAAATCAAAATGGTTGAACTCTATTTGCCCACAATCTCTTTCAAATATTTTTTCAGCTCGTCAGATATTGATTGAATATTGTGCTGTCACTTCATTTTTTTGGTTCAAATCTGTTTTTTAGTTCTGGTTACGGTGTGGGTTTATTGACTTTAGATAACGACATGTAATATTTCAGAGCTATTTTCTCATTTATATTTTAATCATGCAATGATCACATGCTTTTCAACTACAAAACAATACTAAAAGGGTAATAACATTTTTTTCTATATTTCTGTGTATGGCATATATGGTATTTTACGAATAAAATTAATAATTTTGATCAGTTATTGGTTTTCGTCTTCACCTTAAGGCGAAGAATAATCAAAAGACTAGGCATCTTGATATCCCCTTTACAAATGCATGTTGATGTTAAAATTTCAAATATCCTTTCTGATGGAACAACTCGTTTTTGAGACCTCTTTTTCTGCAAAACAAAGTTGCCATAGTAGTTCACAATATCGTAGGATTTTAAATTGTTTAAATCTTCAAAAGCTTATTTTCCACTCCATCTTTAATTAACTTCAATCGCAGAACAATTCTGTTATTCTCCTCGCCAGTCAATAAACGACTATTTCCGGCTTTTAATTTATTGTTATCGACAAGTTGTCGAAGAAATTTGTGATATTTTGATTAAATGAACGCCCTTTGATAAATTTTGTTTTCTCTGCTTAAATAACATTTTTAAAAAGTTTTAAGTTATTTCTTTTTTGCTCTCACCAACCTACTATCTTGGAAGTTTCTGTGAATTTTAGGTCTTTAACGAATGTATGCAAATTTCGTTTTCTTCATCTTCATACATTGTTCTTTCCTATGCAATAAACAATTTGTTTTTCTGGAATTCTCGGTATAATAATCGAAATTTTTGGTCTTCGAAATAGAATCGTTATACAGAAATAACAAGTTTAGAATGCAAGTGTTTGGTTTTTTCTGAATTAAAGTTCTTTATTTTTATATCCGTATTTTGCCATCGTTTGTAAATAATGGAAATTAAGGAAGTTTTGAACAATGATAAATACGTCTGTGGACATTTTTTAACTTGCTATAGCTTTTTATGAAGCAAATTGCATATGGGATTAAAAGACCAAAACGTTTCAAATGAAGTTAAACTTAGCTACAGAGACCACAACGTCCTTTCTTTTTATTTTGTTACACAATTTAATTTTGTAAAGTAAAAAAATTGCTATTTGTGTTTTTTTCCAAATTAATAATTGTAATCCTTGCACAATAGAATTAAATTTATGGTTAAAATGCAAATAAAGATAAATTTCATTACCAAACTACTTAAGATAAAACTGTCCGACGACAGTTGAAGAATTCTTATTTATCAGTCAAGTAAAATAGTTTGTGAATTGTAGAAATATAAATTATTTAGTCATTTGAAACAAAACATTTTAAATTAGAGCTACGGTTCTGCCATAGAAATTACTTAAAATCAAGTAAAGAAGTAAAAAGTTGGCAATATTTTAAATAGTGAAAGGTGTAGTTTTTGAAAATGGCAAAAGGTTAAACAGCTTATAATTCGATTGAAAATAACGGCTGACATTAAAATTAATTTGAACCGGTTGTTGCATAATCTCTAAATATGACATGGCTAATGATCGGCTTTCATCAATAAACTTAACAAATTGCAACCAAATTAATAAACATAATCAGCAAAACGCCTATATAAGCACATCGGATCATTTTGTTTCAAAATTTTATTCTGGTTGTAAATAATATTATATTCCGAAACTTTATAGTTTCTGCCAATTACTCACAGTTGTGTATACATTTAGTGCTAATTAAATAGAGAAGGCTATCCTACTATACACAATCAAGGCAGTTCATAAAAATTTATCTTTATGAAATCAGTATTATTCAGATGCTTAACTCCGCGATTTCAAATACAAACCGCGGAGGTTGTATGTCCAATTTTTTCCTACGGTAACAAGTTCTCGTGGATGTCTACCGGTGGTGTTTGTAGAGTCCTAAATGTTATACCGCCTTTATATGACGGTGATCCTGTGTAGTCCAGACGATAGAAGAAGTTAATAAAAAGTAATTTGTCAATTAAATTTTGTGTTGCGCATTTTGTAATACAAAAATTGTATTGTGTGATATAAGTTAAATGGCATACATGTTACAGTCAGTTTGAATAGTCCGTCTGTATGCATTTTTCCTAGTCAATATTCACATTACCTAGGCATTGTCCATATTGTGCAGGATTTGTGAACATTGACTAGTCCATGCATGTTTTTCTTGGACGGCCGCATATGTGTGTTTCAAAATGTTTCGCGGGCCGTCGTGTCAATTTTTTTACATAAAACCACATCAATCTCATTGAACAATTTTTTTTATTCCCCCAAAAAGAAAATGCATATATCAATGGGAACTATGCAGTTGTCCACAATCATCAACAAGTTTATTAAAATTTGGTATCAAATTGCTGGTACTAATGCGCAACACAGACTGTAAATTGGCATCAATCAGAAGTGACCTGTTTTTTGATTTGTTGATTTTCATGGTAGAAAAGGTCTGTTTATATAAATATGTGGAGGCAAAAACAACAAACATTTTTTTGCAAAGACTTTCAACTGTGGAAGTTTTGTTGGGTTCAGATCTGCATAGAAATTCAACTGAGTTTTAGTAGCAAACGTCTGCTTTCAATGCATCTTCTGCATGGAACTCGATGAGTTCCATTTGGAGAGGAACTGGTGCTTTTATAACCTCATAGCTAAAGGGAGATATCAATATGTTGAATTGTGGTTCCAGCGATTTAAAGTTCACAAATCTTCTTACGTATTCCTTATTCAGTTTGGAAATTTGACCACTATATTTTTCACAATATTCTGCCAAAACAGTCTGAGTCTGCAAAATTGGGAAATGAGCAAAGTTTTCTGCACTAAGTTGCTTAGCAAGCAGTTCCAGTTTGACTTGAAATGATTTTATTGCCACATATAACTCATGTGCAAAAACATCTTTACTTTGCAGTTTCGTGTTTAATTCATTCAGCTTTTCCATGACGTCAACAGCAAATGCAAAGTCACAAAGCCGTTTTTCATCTTTAAACAAGTTACAGAAATCAGAAGAAATACTTTTCATATCTAAAAATAACCAAATTTCTTCTTTTAGGTTCCACACTCGTTTCAATACTTTACCTAAACTTAACCAGCGAACATTAGTATAGTAGAGTAAATCAGTTAATTCTGATTTCATGTCATCAAGGAAGGTTCGAAACTGTCGGTGATTGAGACCTCTTGCTCTTATTAAATTTACAACACGCACCACAGGATCAATAACATGTTTAAAATCAATAACAGACTTACAAAGGCTTTCTTGATGAATGATACAGTGAAATGATAACACTGTGTGATCTGGACAATTTTGTTTCACTTGATCGTTCAACAATTTCACAAGTCTTAAACGCTTGCCAATTAAAGAAGGAGCTCCATCAGTGGTTATGCTTGCTAAATTATCTGACATTAAACCAGAATTAGACAACTTTCGTGCAAAGCTTGACCCGTGGTAGTATCTTTCATGGATTCCATTGAAGGCAATTCTTTACTGACTTCAAAATTGTGCTAGACAGCACGTATAAAAATCAACAATTGTGCTGTATCCTGGACATCAGTGCTTTCATCAAGTGCCAGAGAGTACCACAGAAAATTCAAAGCGGTTTGAAGCAGCTAATCCGTCAAATTGGAAGAAATATCCGCAATTCTCCGCACCACAGTTCTGCGTGATAAACTAATAGCCTCAAATTTTGAATTGGCCTCAGGACAAAACAACATTAATTGCATCCAGCATACAGTCTTTTATAAATTCATCATCAGAATATGGTTTATTGTGTTTTGCAATACTGTTTGCAATAAGAAAACTTGCTTTGGTGGCATCCTTTTGAATGGTAGATTATCTTTTTAAAGTAGTTTGCTCCTGTTTTAACTTTTTCAGCAGGTCATTAACCTTGCGCTGTTTTTCAGATTCCGAAAAATTCTGCAAAAATTAGGATGTTTTGTCTGAAAATGCCGTTTCACATTGTATTCCATGAACACCACCAGACTGCCACGACACATGAGACACACGGCCTTTATTCCTATTTCTGTGAAAAAGTACTTTCCAGTTCATTCAGAGTTAAAATGCCGGCACTCACTATCTATTTTTCTTTTCTTTGCTGGCTTGAAATTACTCCTTGTGTTATTAATTTTGTTTTACCTAAAATAATAAAAAAATCAGAAAAACCAATAAAATAGTATTAATCAGGACTTTGCAGTTACTGTTAGTACGATCAATGAAAACAATACTTCCATATCTATTTTTAAAAAATTTGATCTCATGTTTCAGGATATGACGTCATTTTTCTTCGAAATTGCACAAAAACGTCCGTGCAACGTTAAGAAAATGTTCATGCGATGTGAGAAAACGTTTACAGAAAGTAAGAAAACGTACGTGCAACGTAAGAAAACATCTGTACAACACCTTTTTTTTTAATGTTTCGTAAAATAATTTAAAAAAATAAAAAATTTTAATATTTAAAAACTCAGGCCGAGCCGCATAAAAACGCTTTGCAGGCCGCATGCGGCCCGCGGGCCGTAGTTTGCCCACCACTAGACTAGTCAGTATGCATATTATCCAGGCAGTATGCATATTGTCGAACCCATATTGACTACTTCAGTTATTTTACAAAATCCAATCTTGAGCATTGTGTATTACGTTATGATAAATAATGGATGTGAAATAAGTAAAATGCATTTGATTTATAAGAATAAAAAACATGTATTTTGTAACTAATAAAACATTCTACAAATTCATAGCTCCAATTATTGTACACAATTAAAAATAGAAAACATAAGTACTTTGCTAATTAAAATGAGTAAAATGAACAGAATATGAAATTATATGAAAGTATATGTTGTGGTTTACCGTGCACGAGTTTACAGTTTACAGTCCGGCCACATTCCACATAGCTCCTTTATCACCTACACTGCGTTATAATTATTATTGGAGAAAATTTTACGAAGGTTAAAATAATTCTCACCGCATTTTCAAATTCCTTCCATTGTCCGATTGAAGAATGTGTGGAGCACCTTGCTCCTATATTATAGCTAGCACATTATCTGCAACCTCCTAGATGTTTTAGAAGTCAAAGGCTTCAGTCTCACAAACTTAGTCTAATGGTGTTGGTAGTTTAAAATAAATTTGTAGGCGTAATCGGGTTGGCTCTGCATATCAATTAAGTCAATCCATAAAAAACCTTAATAAGCAAAATTGTTCATTAAAAGAATAATTGTGTCACCTACCTGATAGCGAGAATTTAATTCCTTGGAGAAGATTGGATGAACTACTATAGATTTCTTCTGACGAACCCGGTTTAATTCACAGACACTTAAAAACATTGTGACATGTTCTCTTGTAATGTTGTGAAATTTTCCATGAAGATGTCTCGTCATGACATCTCTCTCTCATGACCTGTTGCTGAATGAGCTGATGTTAAAATTTCAAATATCTCTTTTGATGGAAGAACTCGTTCTTGAGACCTGTTTTTTTGCAAGACAAAGTTGCCATTGTAGTTCACAATATCGTTGGATTTTGGATTGTTTAAATCTTCAAGAGTTTTGCTTCACTCCCATCTTTAACTTCAATCACAGAACAATTCTGTTATTCTCTTCGCCAGTCAATAATCGACTATTTCCGGCTTTTAATTCTAGTTATTGACAAGTTGTCGAAGAAATTCGGCAGATTTTGATACCATTTTGAAAATTGTAAATATAGACAATACTAAACACTATTATTAAATAAAGCGGTTAGTAGAAAGCAAATAATTGTTATAATTTTTAAAAAAATAGTTAAACAATCTGTAAAGGTCAGCGGCACTTGATTTAGTCTGATTAAGAAATGCGCTTTGACACTCAGCACTTTTTGTTGATTTCTGGTTATTTTCAATAGATGTGAACTGTGTATTGTCAAGATTTGGACTAAGTAATTCAGCTCTCAACTTAGTCGATCCTGGACCTCTCAAGTCCAACTTCCTTTTACAATGTTAATCTAATTGATTCTGGCTGTTTCGCTGTCTCTGTTGTTTTAGATTTTGTTGTATTTTTGCGGTTGGTAGATGGGATAAGTAACTTCCTGGATCTTTCTCTTGATTGCTCTACAACTATACGATATCCAAATCCTGAGTCCACCGGCCTGTGGTTTTCGACCGACAGGATGGTTATTCGCCGCAAGTCGCTCCATCGTCAGGTAGCTCGTCGAACAGGACTAACGGATGTGCATCGCCAACGATTTTGATTGTGCCTCCATTCCTTGGCGCACCGCATAGCTAGAAAACTTCCTCGAGTTGTCACCGTTACGCTGTTCACCTTGTTTGGCCAGGAGGCGAAGGTAGGTAGATGTTGAATCCGCGAGGCCTGCTGTTGGAATGTGTAATTCAGCTCTCCAGATTGACGATCCTGGGCTTATCGTTGCCACTCTTCCTCTTGCAGTATTAATTTTAAAAATTTTGGCTGCCTTGTAGCTATCCTTGACCGTTTCGTTTTCTTTTAAGGCATTATTTGCCCGACTGGTGGCTTCTTCTTACTTTTTCGATGGTTGGTAAGGGTGGCAGGTGGCTGCCTGATGATGACTGGTTGATGACTGCGAGCTGCTCGATGGTTGGTAAAGGTGGAAGTGGCTGCTTGGTGATGACTCGTTTATGACTGCCGGCTACTTGATTTCATATTTATTTGGATGTATAACTGTGCCTGTACCTTTTTTTATGACTGGTTGATGAGTTGATGACTGCTGGCTGCTTGATTGCATGTTTATTTGGATGTATAAATGTGCCTTTTTTTAAATTAATTGTTGCTATCCAACATCTAGTATGTGTCAGGGATGCGGCTTTCTTTTAGGTTTGTTTGTGTTATATAGACATGGGGTTGTGATGTTGCGTATGTATGCTAGATCTGCGGTGTCGATGGTGTTGTAAGAGTTTGCTGCTAATTGTGTAGAGTAGGTTTCTAGTGTTGGTAGTTGTAGGTTGTGTCTTAGTGTTTTGTTGCGTACATACCAAAGTGTCCCTGTGATGGTTCTCATAGTCTCGTTTTGTAGTGCTTCTAGTTTACGTTTGTTGGTTTGGTTAGTGAATATGTCTAGGCCTCAGTCGCGTAACTAAGTATTGGTCTCAGGTACGTTTTGTATGTCTTTAGTCTTATGTCTAATGGTAGTCCGTTTTTGTGGGGTAGCTATGTAGCAGTGTATGTATGATGTCGGTATTCTGTGTATGGTGGCGAGTTTGAAGAGTAGTGCATTGGTCCATACCTTGTCGAAAACGTTTTTATGTCTAGTGCAATTGCTACAGTGGTCAGTCCTTTGTTGTAGTTTGTGAAAACGTGGTTGATCACTCGGATCACTTGTAGTGTAGTGGAGTGTTGTTCTTTGAATCCGTATTGTTCGTATCTGTCTTGTAGTAGTGGTTTAAGTCTCGTCAGTAAGAGTCTTTCTAGTGTTTTTGTTCGGTTTTCGTATCATCACTACTATTGCGGATTTCCAGTCTGTAGTAAAGTGTCTATAGTTGATTATGCTATTGATTATTTTTGTTATTAGTGCGAGCGTCTTTTTGTGATGTGTTTCCATGCGATGCTTAGTATTTCGTTCTTTCCAGGTGCCTTTGTGTTACTCTGTTTGTTGATAGTTTGTCTTATTTCTTGTGGTGTGACGTGTTGTATGTCATTGTCCGTTGGTAATTGTAGTAAGTAGTTTAGTGCCGTGTTCACAAAGTCGGAGAAGTTTTTGTCTTTAGTGGGGTTAACAGAATGCATTTCTTTCAATACGTTTGCAAATTGTGTTGCTCTGTCCGCGGCTGTGTATAGCATACCGTGTTGTCCTTGTTGCGGAATGGTTTTGGGGTTCTTTCTTGAAAGTAGTTTCCAATTTAGTCTGTACAGGTTACAGTCGGTTTGTAGTGTGTCGTGTATGTGTTTGGTCCATGATTCGTTGAAGTGTTCTTTCAACATAATTTTGATCGCTTGTTGTTTTGTGTTATGTGTGGGTCACGTGTGTTGTACCAACGTCGTACTAGCGTTTCTTTGTCTTTGATGGCTTGTTTAATGTATTCTGGCAAGTTCGGTCGTGTGTTTCTAGGGGAGATTGTTTCTTTGCTGTATTATAGGGCTTGTTTTATTGTGCTCGTTAGGTACGAGGGTGTCTATGTCTTGTGCGTTGTTTATGTTCGGTTTGCCGTCCGTGATCATTTTTTGCAGTGCTTCGATAAATTTTCTCTAGTTGTGTCTATGTCTGGGTCGTACGTATGTCGTCTGTGATTGTGTTTGTATTGTTGTGATTATCGGTAGGTGGTCCGAACTTGAGTCGTGTAATAGTACTATTTGTATTGGATTAGGTATGTATTGTAGTATGGATATGTCTAAAACATTTGCTTCGTATTGTCTTGTTGGGGGGGATTCTTGTTGGTTCGTTAGGTTTGTTTGTTCAATGAGTGCATTTGGAGTATACGTCCGCTCTTGTTGTCCGTTCTTGCTCCCCATGCTTAGTGTTTAGCGTTTAGATCCCCACTGATTATTGTCGGAGTGTCGTCTTGTAGTAAATTGTCCATGTCTTCCGTGCTTAGATCAGGTCTGTGAGGCCTTCTGTAAACAGCTATGATGTTTATGTAGTAGCCGTTTGTCTTAAGTCGTGCGCCTACAGCGTCGAGGGCAGTGAATTTTAGCTGTAATTGTTCGTGTAGTAGTCTTTTGTATATTAGGATGCCTACCCCTTCGTTCGGTGGTTGTCAAGTGGAATGTCGCGGTCCTTTCTGTATGTACTGCAGTTTGCCAGTTTTATTGGCTTTCTAGTGCTTGTCCTCGTTTCTGATATTAGTGCTACGTCTACGTCACGTTCCTTTAAAAAGTGTTTGAGTTCCGTGATTCTGTTTTGTATATCGTTTGCGTTCCAGGATAGCAGTACTACGTTCCGTGCGTTAGTCGTGTTAGTCATTAAATGTCAGTATAATGTCACATAATGCTTTTAGTAACGATGTGAACTCGAAGGTCCCTGCCGTGTAATTGGTTATTAGTGTCTGAGCCCAGCGGATATGTTTGTTCAGTACTTTGCTGAATTTGGAGGTGGTGTCGTTTGTGATGGTAGTTATGTCGACGTTGGACGTTATGGGTTTCGTTGTGCCTGTGTTGTGTGGTGTACTTGTCGAGGCTATGGAGACTAGTTTTGGTGTCATAGCTTGCGTGTTTTCGTTTGTCGTTTCTGTTACGGTTAATTTGATAGTTGCCTTTTTCTTGCGTCGTCGTCACCGAGTTTTGCCTTTATGTTTTGTCTCTCGCTTTCTGTGTTGGAGTTCTAGTATTCGTCACTGTCGGAAGTATTGTCAATTACCATTTTATTTGCTGGGGCGACTGAGATGGCTGATGGGAGTCTGTGTCGTCCATCTTTTGATAATGTAAATCCTTCCTCGTCGGTTTCAGGTAGTTTGTGTGTAGTGAAGATTTTTGATTGTGTTGGTGGTGCCGAAGTTGGTTTTTGTTTTTGTAGTTCTTGCTTGTAGGCTGGACTGTTCCTGTAGTTGGCAAGTTGTGCCCCGCTGTAATTGACCCAAACTGGTGCCGTTTCTTTGCTTTTGTGCAGCTAGCTGCCAGGTGGTTTCCGGTGCATTTTACGCACCTTAGCTTGTAGCCCCAGTTGAAGCTCGAGTGCCCGAATCTCTGGCAGGGAAAGCATTGTGCTATTTCGACTCTTGACTCGAACGCTACTATTTTTAGTTTGCTGCAGTATAATCGGTTGCTGTAGTTGTAGATGTTGTGCGATGTAGGTGTGTTTTCAAGTGCAACTATTATCGTGTTGCTGTATGTCTTCTGTTTGTTTTGTAATTTTGTAGCGTACTTGACGTTGAAGCCCATCTGCATCAACTCAGTCTGTACGTAGTCTGTTGTTATGTTGGCCGTAAGTCCTTTTATTACTACCTTTAGTTCTCGCTCGCTGTTCAGGGTGTACGTATAATATTCAATACCATTTACCTTTAGGTAGTTTTGTACAAAACGATACTCATTTGTGTTTTTCGGCAGGATTCTTGCTCCTAGCCCTGAGGCTCTAATATCGATGCTTTTCCTAAGGGATTTTTGCATCTTTCTCGCATGCGTGAGGAAGTTCGGAAAAACTTCTACGAGGACGGGTGGTACTTTGTCAGTAATTGATCGTTTGTCACCTGCATCGATGGCCTTCGTTGTTGTCGCTGTCGGTGTTGCTGCAGTAGCTGCTGCGCATGCATAGCTCATCGAGGGTGTTATTTGTTGAGTTACGCTTGTTCTTTTCTTTTTCGTGTCTTTTTCAGACGACGATATGTCGTCGTGGCTTCGGCGGTATTTAATCTGTTCGGTTTCCATTTCGTCTAGTATCTGTATAGTAGCGCGGGTGGTCTGAATTTGTTGTTGATTGTGAGTGCTCGGAGCTTCAGAAAATCCCATCCTGATTGATCACTAGCACATTACCGATAACAAGTTTATTGTTTGACACTTTGCTAACACTAGTGCTAACTCCCAAAATTAACTAACGAAATTAAGATTCTCTCTACACACGTCTATATTCGTCTGTGTCTAGATGAATACTTGTAATTCGGTTGTTGCGCAACTCTATTTATACCAAAGCTAACGATGTTTCTAAATTTTAGACAATTAACATAAATACAAAGCATATGGAAATGATATTAATGTTACATTTTTTACCAATGCTTTAAGATACAGATGATCTGGCTGTAACCAGATATCCCTACTTAACATAATTATTAATTTCAGGTAATTAACATGTTGTCATTTAAACAATGTCCTACAGAGAAAGTTATGTACTTTGCATTGACGTCAATACAAATTTCAGCTGATTAACCTGATATGCTAATTTAGATGTTACATAAAACTAATTTACATAATTTAAGGTTTCATAATGACTGCAGTCATAGCAAAATCTGGTGGTTTGAAGAACACTAGACTCATTCGTTTCGGAAGTGATGACAAGTGTAAACATATATGCCCAGGCAATTTGGGTTCCACAGTATGCATACTGCCTGGATAATATGCATACTGACTAGTCAATGTTCACAAATCCTGGACAATATGGACAATGCCTAGGTAATGCGAATATTGACTGGGCAATATACATACAGACGGAATATTCAAACTGACTGTAACATACATATACCGGTGCACAAAGCGAAAGCACCTCATTTTGTATCAGTTAGTGATTTTTTAACTTGTAAGTTTCGTACGTCAAAATGTGTTAATGCAATGTAATTTAAAATGCAAGTTTGTACAAAATTATAGTTATAAGTATTTATTGTAGTTTTAGAGTATAATATAATAAATGTACATAAGCTTTGTCGTGTAAATTAGACTTACAACTACGTACTATAAACTAGAGACTGATAGATTATTTTCTGTGAAGATTGTTAGGGGTTAGTAAAAGTGCAATGTTTTCCTGTATTAATGTTAGAATTAATTGTGTTTAAATAAACAACGATTTTAGTTTTTTTTTGGTATATGTATTTATCTTCTATTTGAATTGAAAAGAGTTTTGGCGACAAGTCTGCTACAAATCAAATTAAGTTAAGTGTGTAAACCTGCTGCTATTAATCAACATTGTATGCTCTTAAAATCAATATGTATTTCGACGACCTCCGGAAACAATGATAAATATAAAGTGTATACAAAAAATACGAAAAAGGTAAGTCTCTCGCCTGATGTTATTTATATACGGTAACAAAGTTTTGAGCTCTAGCGGCAACCACCAGCTTTAACTGCTTTTATATATTGTAACAGTTTTGATTATTTTATGATTTAATAATTATCCGGTAACCCCGCCAAGTTTAAATGACCTACAATACGGTGCTAATGTACTAAATTTTAAATAATTGAAGAAAGCTTAATCACCCTTACTGTACTTGATACGGTCCTGGATTTCAAAGACAAAGCTTTTACGCTTACTAGGAGGAAAGACTAAAAACTGCTTTGACAACAGCCAATTTGGCTATGACCCCAAGGGAGGGTTAGAAATTTAAATTTTCTTAGTTAACCGGAAAACAATTTAAATTTAAGCTGGACGCCCCTAAGTCTAGCAAGTATTAATCAAAAGAATTATAATTTTGGGGTAGATACAGAAACCCTTTCAGAGTTGATAATTCTAAAATTTTCTATTTAAGTATTTTTGAGAATAGATCAGTATTATTTAATATAGAGAAAATTACCTGAATAAGAATACTTCTGTTCCGTAATAAATAATTTGTATCAAATAATAACCATATTTAACAAAAAAAATTTCACAGGCTTTAGTTATTTTTAAAAAATAGTTGAACCAAATTTCGTTACATGACAGTTAAGTCCTTGAATAATTGTCCGATCTAGCAGTCACGTACAAATTTAATATAAAACTAATTTCAAGCAAACTTAATATAAATCTACTTTTGAAACTTCTGAGCTTAAACCCTTCTAAGCTTCTCGTAAGTGAGAGCTTCAAATATAACAAAATTTAAGCAACGGTTTTTCTTTCGCACAGAAAAAAATATACCGCCTTAAAAAATTAACAATATTACGTGCTATTACCAACCTTACAAACTGAAGGAATGGAGATTTTCGCGGCTACAAACTTAACCATTCGTGGAAAAGAAGGGTTGATAAACAAATTCGTATAAAAATTCAGCAAAAATAGATTTGCCACTAACTACTAGCCGCTACCCTTGCGTTGGTTGTGCCCAGGTTTCAACTCATCTTCAGCTGTTTGCTTGCCTGTGTAAAATGCAACGGACAGACTGATTTTAAATTAGGGGACTTATCGGCCCCCTTAATTTGTGGATGTTTTATTGTCTGTAAGTGTTTTCATTGATCTGTGAGTGTTTTCATTGATCTGTAGGTGTTCCTTGGCTAGATGGTGTTTATTGACTAGAGAGTATTTTTTAACCTGTAGGTGTTTTCATTAATCAGTGGGTGTTTTTATTGGTCGGTGGGTGTTTGTGCTGAAACTAATATAAATTAGGGCACTTCACTTTTTACCACTGTTCTCACCCTCAACGACTCCCATCCTATTTGACTCCAAGGTCACGTGGAAGTAAGCGGATGGAGAAAACAGGTTATAAGGACAATTTGACCTGGTGCATTCTTATCAGAACAAACAAGTTGAAAAACTTGAGATGTATTGTGAGCAATAAGTTATTTAAAGAGACCTTGAAAGATTAGAGTGTTATTTGCGACTTTCTAAGCAAGGTTTCAAAACATCCGACTTGTTTTCTATATTATTATGGCTACAGAATGTGGAACTTAGCCTTGCGATTTAACTAAACTAGGAAACGACAGATCGGATATTGTTTTCCATATAGGACTAAGAACTTTTTAAGAATTCAAAAATCTATTTGGGTTTGCATAGTAAATATACTTGGCGATTTTTTTCATTTTTTCTATTGCCTTAATACAACTTCGTTTTTTCGTATAGAAATTTTGTTATACACTAGGAAAAAGAATTGTTACACAGCCCTCGTCCAAAAAAGAGAAGAGAAAAATACTGAGTACTAGACAAAAAATTCAAATAGTTTTAAAGATAATCGCAAAAAATTAAAGGAATTGGAGCTAAACGCATAAAGTTTAATTACAGAACTATTTCCAAAAAGTTGCTATACAAATAAAAGTATGAAAAATTATTCCTTGGACTATTGGAAGACTCTAGGTACTAAAAGGACTAATAGATTAAACTAAAATTATGAAAATCATTTCAAAAACTTCTAGAAGGCTTAAAGACTAAAAGGATTAATAAATGAGTGTAAGGGTAACTCCGCGTTCCATACGTCCAAGAGGAAACAAATCAAGGATAGACAAAATCGGTAAAACTCACAATCGGTATGTCTACACTATTATAATGCACGGGGCATTATAGGAAATGAAAAAACTAGAAAAATTTATACAATCGAAGATAGTTTATATATTTACATAAATAAAATTTTTGAAGTCGAGACAAAAGCTATACTCATTTTCTTCAATTAGATTAACATAGATGCTAATATTTCTCATCAGCATACGACTATCCAAAAAAAATTCTAAGCGTTGATATTTATCCCTCACAAATATAAACTAAAAAATATTTAGTTCCAACAAATCATGGGATTCAACCTTTGACAATGAGTATCACCTAAATGAAGCATTGCTCTAAAGCAATTCTTCACATGTAAAATTTTCACCAAAAAACAAAGAAATTTTTTGTCAGGAGAGAACCTTCAAGTATTCCCAACTAAACATTTCTCAATAATATTCAAATTTAACTATATTTAATTACTCCTTATACTTGAGTAATGAATTTTACCAAAACCAATCACTATAAGCCAAAAAAAAACTTTAAACTTTAACTAGGATACTACAATAACTTCCACTCTTCGTTGATAAGATACGATGATAGTAACTTCTATTAAAAATTGATGAGTTACGATGTTAGCAACTACTATCTATAGCTGATGCGCAAATTTAGACATTGACCAAAAAATAGTATTCTATACAATACCGTAAAATTTTAATTAAACGAAAGAAAATCAAATTAATTACAGGTAGTTAACATGTGGTCATTTAAACAATGTCCTACAGGAAACGTTATGTACTTTGCATTGACTTCAATGCAAAATTTCAGCTGATTAACTTGATATGCTAATTTAGCAGTCACAAAAACTAATTTGCATAATTTAAGGTTTCATAATGACTGCAACCATAACAAAATCTGTTGGTTTGGAGAACACTAGACTCATTCGTTTTCGAATTGACAAGGCAATTTGGGTTCGAATGCATACTGCCTGTATAATATCCATAATGACTAGTCAATGTTCACAAATCCTGGACAATATGGACAATGCCTAGGTGATGCGAATATTGACTGGGCAATATACATACAGACGGACTATTCAAACTGACTGTATCATACATATACCGGTGCACAAATCGAAAGCACCTTATTTTGTATCAGTTAGTGAGTTTTTAACTTGTAGGTTTCGTACCTCAAAATTCAAAAATGTGCTAATGCAATGTAATTCAAAATGCAAGTTTGTACAAAATTGTAGTTACAAGTATTTATTGTAGTTTTAGAGTATAATATATTTAATGTACATAAGCTTTGCCGTGTAAATTAGATTTACAACTACGTACTATAAACTAGAGACTGATAGATTATTTTCTGTGAAGATTGTTAGGGGTTAGTAAAAGTGCAATGTTTTCCTGTATTAATGTTAGAATTAATTGTGTTTAAATAAACAACGATTTTAGTTTTTTTTTGGTATATGTATTTATCTTCTATTTGAATTGAAAAGAGTTTTGGCGACAAGTCTGCTACAAATCAAATTAAGTTAAGTGTGTAAACCTGCTGCTATTAATCAACATTGTATGCTCTTAAAATCAATATGTATTTCGACGACCTCCGGAAACAATGATAAATATAAAGTGTATACAAAAAAATACGAAAAAGGTAAGTCTCTCGCCTGATGTTATTTATATACGGTAACAAAGTTTTGAGCTCTAGCGGCAACCAACAGCTTTAACTGCTTTTATATATTGTAACAGTTTTGATTATTTTATGATTTGATAATTATCCGGTTACCCTGCCAAGTTTAAATGACCTACGAAAAGGTGCTAATGTACTAAATTTTAAATAATTGAAGAGGGCTTAATCACTCTTACTGTACCTGATACGGTCCTGGACTTCAAAGACAATTAAAGCTTTTATGCTTACTAGGTGGAAAGACTAAAAACTGCTTTGACGACAACTAATTTGGCTATCATCCAAAAAGAGAATTAGAGATTGAAATTTTCTTAGTTAAACTGAAAACAATTTAAATTTAAGTTGGACGCCCCTGTGTCTAGCAAGTATTAATCAAAAGAATTATAATTTTAGGGTAGATACAGAAACCATTTCGGAGTTGACAATTCTAAAATTTTCTATTTAAGTTTTTAGAGAATTGATCAGACTTCCTTAATATAGAGAAAATTACCTGAATAAGAATACTTCTCTTCCATAATAAATAATTTGCATCAAACTATAGCCAAATTTAACCAAAAAAATTTCACAGGCTTTAGTTATTTTTAAAAATAGTTGAACAAAATTTTATTACATGACAGTTAAGTCCTTGAACGATTGTCAGATCTGGCAGTCACGTACAAATTTAATATAAAACTGTAATTTCAAGCAAACTTAATATAAATCTACTTTTGATACTTCTGAGCTTAAACTCTTCTAAGCTTCTCGTAAGTTTTAGCTTCAAATATAACAAAATTTAAAGAAAGGTTTTTCTTTCACACAAAAAAAATATACAATCATAAAAAATTAACAATATTACGTGCTATTACCAACCCTAGAAACTGAAAGAATGAGGATTTTGCGGCTACAAACTTAACCACTCGTGGAAAAGAAAAGTTGTTGAACAAATCCGTTTAAAGATTCAACAAAAATAGATTCGCCACTAATCACTGGCTGCTACCCTTGCGTTGGTTGTGCCCAAATCCCAGCTCATCTCCAGCTGTTTGCTTGCCGGCGTAAAATGCAACGGGCACAGACTGATTTTAAATTAGGAGACTTATCGGCCCTCTTGATTTGTGAATGTTTTTATTGTCTGTAAGTGTTTTCATTGATCTGTAAGTGTTCCTTGGCTAGATGGTGTTTGTTGACTAAAAATTATTTTTTTAACCTGTAAGTGTTTTCATTCATCAGTGCGTGTTTTTATTGGTCGGTGGGTGTTTGTGCTGAAACGAATATAAATTAAGGCACTTAACTTTTCACCACTGCTCTCACCCTCAACGACTCCCAACCTGTTTGACTCCAAGATTACGTGGAAGTAAGCGGATGGTGAAAACAGGTTATAAAGACAATTCGACCAGGTGCATTCTAATCAGAACAAACAAGTTGAAAACCTCGACATATATTGTAAACAATAAGTTATTTATACGGGCTTTGAAAGATTAGAGTGCTATTTATGACTTTCTAAGCAAGGTTTCAAAACACCCGAATTGTTTTCTATATTATTGTGGGTACAGAATGTGGAACTTAGCGTTGCGATTTAACTAAACAAGGAAACGACATCGGAAGTTGTTTCCTACATGAGGCCAAGGACTTTTTAAGAATTCGAAAATCTATTTGGGTTTGCAAAGTAAATATACTTGGCGAATTTTTTAATTCTTCCTATTGCTTCAATACAACTTTGCTTTTTCATATAGAAATTTTGTTATACACTAGGAAAAAGAATTGTACACAGCCCTCTTCCCAAAAAAAAATGGAAAAATTCTGAGTACTAGACTAAAAATACAAATAGTTTTAAAGGTAATCGCAAAAATTAAAGGAATTAGAACCGAGCGGCCATTAAACCTTTATGCGTTTGGCTCTAATTCATAATTTCAGTTTAATCCATTGGTCTTTTTAGTACCTAGAGTCTTCCAATAGTCCCAGGAATAATTTTTCATATTTTTATTTATATAATAACTTTTTGGAAACTGTAGGTTAGTGTTAGATGTAGTAGGGATTAGCGATATTCGGTGGACAGAGGTGGGGGATTTTTGTAGCAGAGACTTTAGGGTAATTCATACAGGTTCGGAGGAAGGAAAAGCTGGTATAGGGATAGCTATGCTGTAAAAGGTATCAAATTGAGTAAAAACTACTTATAAAAGAACGAATAAGTTCTTATGGTTAAATTAGAATCTAAACGCGTAAATACGGTGATAATACAAGTTTATATGTCCATCTCTGGCTACAGTGATGAAGAGGTAGAAGCTATTTACAAAGATATCGAAGATAAACTAATATTTGTAGAAGGGCTTAAAATTTAATAATTGCGGGAGATTTTAATGCAATGGTAAGTAAAAGTAGAGAAGCGTAGTATGTTTATTTGGTTTAAAAACGAGACACGACGGAGGAAATAGTGCGGTAGAATTTTGCGACAACAACAATTTAACCATCACAAACACATTATTTCTACATCATGCTAGAAAACGATACACGCGCAAGATGCCAGGAGATATTCAGAGATATCAAATAGATTATATTCTTGTTAGACAACGGTATAGGAATCAATTAAAAGATTGCAGAAGCTACCCAGAAGTAGATATAAAAACTGGCCACAACATAGTAATTATGAAAAACCCACTAAAATTAAAAATTTGAATAAAAGGAACGGGAAAAGAAGACTTTGAGAAATTAAAAGAAGAAGATACGTACAAAAGATTTGAGGAATAGTAGAAGCAGACAGGAATATCATTAAAACCAGCTTAAACATTACCGCCAGAGATATTTTAGGGTATAAACAAAAACGGTATAGCAATCAACAGTTTCCAAAAAGTTGTTATATAAATAAAAATATGAAAAATTATTCCTTGGACTATTGGAAGACTCTAGGTACTAAAAAGACCAATGGATTAAACTGAAATTATGAAAAATCATCTCAAAACTTATAGAAGGCTTACGGACTAAAAGCACTAATAGATTAATAAATAATAAATGAGCGTAAGGGTAACTCCGCATTCCATACGTCCAAGAGGAAACAAATTAAGGATAGACAAAATCGATAAAACTTACAATCGGTATGTCTACACTCTTATGGTGCACTGGGCATTATAAGAGATGAAAAACAAGGAAAATTTACACCATCGAAGGTAGTTTATATATTTACATAAATATAATTTTTCGAAATTGGGACAGAAGCTATATTCATTTTCTTTAATTAGATCAACGTAGATGCTAATATTTCTCATCAGCATACGACTATGCAAAAAATTTTTCTAAGCGTTGATTTTTATCCCTCACAAATATAAACTAAAAAATATTTAGTTCCAATAAATCATGGGTTTCAACCTTAAACAATGAGTATTACCTAAATGAAGCATTGCTCTAATGTAATTTTTCATAACATCTAAAAGTTTGACCAAAAGCAAAGAAATTTTCTGTCAGGAGAGAACCTTCAAGTATTCCCAACTAAACATTTCTCAATACTACTCAAATTTAACTACATTAAATTACTCCTTATACTTGAGTAATGAATTTTACCAAAACCAATTACTATAAGCCAAAACAAATATTTAAACTTTAACTAGGATACTACAATAACTTCCACTCATCGTTGATAAGATACCATGTTAGTAACTTCTATTCATAATTGATGAGTTACGATGTTAGCAATTTCTATCTATAGTTGATGCGCAAATTTGGACATTGACCAAAAAGATACTATTCTATACAATACCGTAAAATTTCTATTAAACGAAAAAGAGTCAAAAAAGCTTAGAAATTTATAAGCGTAATTTACTTAACAAGTTTTAATCCAAACGATATCCCTCCGAAATATCGAAATGAGAACAAAAATAAAGCTTTAGAATTTTAACGTGTTAATTTTCAAATATGCTGGACAAATATCTTACCAAAAGTAATTTTCTGACCAAGGAGTATGACGAGCAAAATTTAAAAATTTTATAAAAATTTAAAAATGTAAAAGGCATGGTATAACCTGAATTTAACAAACAAGTTCTCCCCAAAAATTAATTACAATAATAGTTAATTACAACTTAGTTTTCTAGCGAACAACTTTCGCTCCACATATAATTAGACGGCCAAAACAGATAAAAGGTGCCCTACAATTCAACAATTGCCAGAACGATAAGTCTCGTCTAGACTATAAGCAAACAAGCTGCGCTTGCAATGCCGAGGAAATAGAATGGGCCAGTGAAACAAAATCACCGAAGTAATCCCATGATGACATTATAACAGCAATAAAACTCAATGCACCAGATTAGCAAAATAAGCTATTAATTAATCCTTTTGCAGCATTAATACTAACAACTCGTACTTTAATTTATCTTTATACGAAAATACTACACTGGAAGGTATCTGCTTTCGACAACTTCAAAAAGTCAAACTACGTAATGCCCTAGATTAAAATACACAATTTGTACAAAAAGATAAAAATTTCGAGTTAGCAAGTCCATTTAAATATTTAAACAAATTCACAATGCAACAACCTGCAAACCAAAACTCAATATCGGTGTCAAGCTTTCCACAAACGGTAAACGATAATTTAATAAACACAAAATCAAATACAACTAACAAGACTTCTAAATTGCTTCAAACAATATCCATATATAACAAATAAAAATTTCACAGGTTTTAGTATTTTTAAAACTAGTTGAACAAAATTTCGTTACATGACAGTTAAAGTTCTTCAGTAATTGTCAGATCTGCCGGTCACGTACAAATTTAACTAGAAAAATGTAATTTCAAGCAATCTTAATTATAAATCTAATTTCGATATTTGTAGGCTAAACTCTTTTAAGCTTTCATGTAAAGTGAGCTCCAAATATAACAAAATTTAAAGAAATATCACACAAAAAATATATGGTCACAAACAATTAACAATATTACTTGCTTGACTCGAGAATTACGTGGAAGTGAGCGTATTGTGAAAAAAATTTATAAAGACAATTTAACCTGGGGCATTCTTACAGAGCAAATGCTTGGTGACCACGCTCCGTGTCTATGAAACAAGTTGAAAACTTTGCGATATATTCTGAACAATAAGCAACGTATACGGACTTTGAAAGATTAGAGTGCTATTTATGACTTTCTAAGCAAAGTTTTAAAACACCTGAATTGCTTGTCTATATTATTGCGAGTACAAAATGTGGAACTTAGCTTTGTAATTTAACTAAACTTTGAAACAACAGATCGTATATTGTTTTCTATATGGGACCAAGGCTTTTTAAGAATTCGAAATTCTATTTGGGTTTGCAAAGTAAACATACTTGGTGAGTTTCTTCATTTTTTCTACTGCCTTAATACAACTTTACTTTTCCGTTAAGAAATTTTGTTATACACTATGAATAAAATGCTTGCAATATTATAGGGTGATTCATTTTTAAAGATTACATTAAAGTTTCTTTTCTGTATAAATGCTATAACCAATATATTCTTTCAAGTACTCGATTTTCTTTAGCTATGAAAGGCGTGCATTCATATACTCGTTCAGAAACTACACGACAAAGAAAAGTGTTTGGTAATGAAATGTGACAATATATAGTTAAGAAACAAAGCCGCTAGAATTTGAAGTAAGGGATGTCTCATAAATATAGCGACAGAGTTGGATATTAATTAATTAAGAAAAAAGAAATAAGATCAACCTAACATTATATCAAAAGATTGTTACTTGTTAATTAGACAGGTATCAGTCCTGGAACAGGTTAGAAGCGTACCCTTTTTGTTTTCTATTCTGAGCTAACCTACTCACTTCCCAGAAATTTCCACTGTCTGCATCTTTCATTCTCTGCGCGCATTAGTTTGATACAGGCCTACCTCTACCTCTTTTTATTCCTATCTCTGGTTGTAATATATCCCGCACTATTCCCCAGAATAGCTTCAGAACGTATCCTGTCCTTCACATTCCACCAAGTAAAGGAAAAGAATAATTTATAAATAGCTAATAAGCTTACAGTTTAATGCCACTTTAATTAAGAATTTCTATTTCGTCAGGATGGAGTTCACGTTGAAAAAGGATCATTTAATTTCCGACCAAGTTGGTATGGAGACAAACTGTACATTGTAAAAATAAGGTCCCTGTCGGTTATACTCGCGGATATCACCACGTTGAACGCCTGGTTGCTAGTTTCATAGCCAATGGAGATGGTCGATCTCCTTTTCTCAATGATAAACTTTCACATGTTTTTTCGTTATCGGCTTGCCAGTAATTAATTAATTGTTTCCGTTTGCTGTCTAGCTTTCGTCATTTTCTCCCACACTCTTTGCCTTTGAGGAGTATGCCATAGTATTATAGCCCTAATATTGAGTTTGCTTTGAGTCACGTGAAAACGGCGTAACTTCATATGATCTTATACACAATTATTACTATCGTAAGTATCCAGAAATTCTACGAATGAGTGCCTTGTAATCTTGAGAATGTAGACTGTTATCAACAGGATGAATAATTAATCACGGGGTTCTTGTAAGTTACATGCAGAATACAAACGAGTAACATGCGTTTTTATTCGTTTAATTCAGTGGTCAAAACAATACACATACAAATATTAAGAAGTAGTGAGATTAGAATAACCATCACTTACAAACAAATCTTTAAATTAAAACAATCTCTCCGAATTCTGCTACAATAATTGTATCACGCACTGTGATCTTCACTTCGAGAGCACGTCCTTCTACTACCGCAGCACTCACGCTTCTCTCTAGTACCGGCGCTCACTGCACTTCCCCACTACCTTAACCACAACGTAAAATATATATTTATAAAAGTCGAGCCTTCACATGAGCCCCCCTCCCTTTTAAATTGAAAAAAATGGAACAATTAATAGATTTAAAACTACTAATGAGAGGCGCAACTTGACTACTAAACATTACTTTGAACATATCGTTAAAGATTATACACATTCTGAATATTCAACGGTTGACCAGTGGTATCATCCACAACTTCATAGGAGTTATGACCGACTATGGAAATAACCGTAGCAGGACCCTTAAACAATAAAAGAATTTTTTAATTTCATGCAACTCACTAGACGATTGAGGATGGTTTTTGACAAGAACTATATCACCTACCACAAAAGCTACCAGTTTATGAGCCGAATTGTGACATTCTTGACGTAGTTTAGCCTTCGACAATAATTTCTCTCGGGCAAACGTTACAATGCTAACACGATCTTACTCGGGTGTCTCGGTCGGAATTCCCAATTCCACTTTTAAAACAAACGGATTCGAAGGGCGAGTACCAAAATGTAAAAATTCAGGCGAAAACGAGGTACCACTATGTATAACATGATTCAACCACGACTGAAGACTGTCAAGAATTCACACCCACTTTGTGTGTCGGTAATGGCACGTGCTCCGCACTGATTTGCCAATTTTTTTTATTAATTCTTTTCACCTGGTCACCTTGGGGAAAATGTAGAGGTGCGTCGCACGCGTATCCCTTCATCCTTAAATAGACCAGACCCTATTTTACTAGAGACTTGAGTCCGTTATCTTTCTGGCTTACCCATGAACGGGAAACGTTTTGACAAAATACAATTTACAATGGCCTTGGTTGTACCACGCCGTAGAGGGAACAGCATGACGAATTTGCTGAATACATCAATACATACCAGGGGTATTGCAGCCCCTCCTCGAGATCTCAGTAATGGTCCTATAAGATCTACACTTAACATTCTATTGATATTGTCTGGCACCACGCTCTGCATGGCCCCATATGAACGTACAGAACTTTTGGCCTTCTGGCTCAGATCACAACTGGCGATATATCTACGACAGATACGCCACATTTTAGACCAATAATAATCCAATGCTAATTGTGCATAACACTTCGCCTCACCCAAGTGCCCCTTGCTCTTCATGCTCCTATAACACTAAAGACTTGACTTGGGCCGCGGGGATGCATAGCTAGAAATGGGCATTTGCTCCCGACCCTCTCCTGAACAGTCCATTGTGGACAACAAACCACTTCAATTTGTTCGAGCCTTCACCGTTCCCTACTAACGCTTGCCCAACCTTATTGCAGAAAGGATCATTCGTCTGATCCTTTGCCAACCGCTTTATGAAGATCGGAACGACGCATTGTAAATATAGCGTTATTTAAATCAGAGGGAACCTCAATTTGATTTCCCGACGTCTTTTCAGGATACCGAGATAAGGCATCTACCATAAAATTCTCGGACCTCTTACAATAATTTATTTGGAAATCATATTCCTGTATGTACAATATCCGCCGTGTCAGACGAGCAGACAGTAACCGACAAGATCGAATGAACACTAACGCTTTATGATCCGTGATAACAGTATAGTGTCACAACCTAAAACTAACACGCGCCATTTTTTAAATGCAAAGACCACTGCATCGGCCTCCTTCTCTGTAATCGTATAATGAAACTCGGTCCCCTGCATTATGCGGCTTCCAAATGCAATTATCACCCATTTACCTATAACTTCCTACTGTTGAAATAACACCGCCCCCAACGCATATCCAGACGCATCAGTTTGAATGAAAAATCCTCTAGTACAATCTGGATGTTTAAATGCCGAAGCCTCTAAGAAAGTTTCTTTAATTTTGATAAAGGAGTAATCCTCTTCGACCCCCCACTTCCAAGGTTGGTCTTTCTTTAGGAAACGAGTTAACGGGAAAATCACCTGAGAGTAATTCCCGCAATACCTTGAATCGTAAATTACAACGCCTAAAAACGCCTTCACTTGCATAACATTGCAAGGTCTCGGATAATTTTGGATAGCCCGAACCCTATCCGGTTCCATCCGAATACCCCCGCTGAAATAATATGGCCTATATAATTAACTTCCTTACAGGCAAAGTAAGATTTCTTCAACTTAACAGTACACCCTGTCTTTTGAAACTTTTAAATATCATCTCAAGATGGTTTAAATGAAGCTCCGGTGATGGGGAATAAATTAATAGATCATCGACATAGACTATCGAAAAACCCTCAACCTCGCTGCCCAGAACAGCTCGCAACCCTCGAATAAACGACCCTACAGATGTGCAAAATCTAAACGGCAAAACACAAAACACGTATTTTGTACCATCGTACACAAAACCAATATATTTCCAATGCGCCTTTTTTATCGGGGTTTGCCAAAACGAGGCGGACAGATCAATCGTACTTAGGACTTAACCCGGTAAAAAATCATACACTAACTTCAATAGGTTAGGCGGAATGACGTGATCCTTAACCATACGCGCGTTCAGATATCGTGCGTGTACGCAGACCCTATTAGAATTATCCTTTTTTTGGACGACCACTAAGGGGCTTATGTATTCAGATTGATACGGGGTAATCACCCCTCTAGTTGATCATTTCCTGGACCTGACGGACAACTTCATCCTTGTAAGAAGTAGGCATCGGGTACGGCTTTATGAAAAATGGACTATAGTCATGAAGGAATATTTCATGTTCATAGCAATTAAGAGTGCCCAGCTGATTAGAAAACACTTCAGAATATTTCAACAAAATATTATATAATATGACCTTTTGTGCGTCATTAAAACAATCGGTCGCTAAAGCTTTTTCTTTAAACTCCCCATTTCGAATAAGATTTCGGTCGGGGTTTCTTCAGCACTACCGATTCTTTTTCTACTACTTCGTTCACCGATATGTGAACTCCTACATTGGGTTCCCCCACAAAATCGATACTAAATGGATTGCCGCAATAGTCCCCATCTAAAGTATTACTGACAAAATTTATTTGTAATCTATTATCGCGAAGCCAATCGCACCCAAGTATTACTGGACGAGCTAACCCCGGAATAACCAAAAAGGAGTATTCAAACTCGTTTTCTCAGTCTTTCACGCGGAACGCAAGGAATACCTGCTCATTCACTTTCGTTGATTTATTTCCCAGCACTCCCATTACAGTAGTACATTTCGCCGGAATTCTAGGAATTTCAGAATTGGTTTGCAATAACGTTGATAAAAACGCTTGACTTCAGCCTATTATCTGACTTCCAAAGTCGATTAACACGCGGACTTTGTGCCCTTCAATATCTGTATCAACGGCAGGCAGGACTACCACATTTTAGGTTCGTCTTCTTCTAAAATTTCAGAGAAATCCCTGTTAGAAATCGTTGTTACCTCTCGATTAGCATTAGTTGGTTGACTATTACGGGAATCATTAACAACTCTACCGTTATTGTTACCTAAACTCTGTTCGGTATGCGGACGTTCGCAACCTCTCTGTTCCCCTCTACTAAATTGATTACGGGCTCTATGACCTTCATTATTTTCTTGCGCCGGCCGATCGCGATTTCTCCACGATTGCTGATTCGACCTTTCATCCGCGAACTTTCACCTTCGATTGCATCTACCCTCCTGAGATGAGATTCAATATCGTCCACCGATCGGTATCCCGTATTGGAAATTACTAGACGTTCCCGAGGTAGGACATACACACTTTTTATAATAAAGAGTCGAAGTTTCAAAAACCTTTGTCGTTTATTATAAAGTTCCTATAACGAAACATTTAATAAATATTATAAAACAATTTGTCTAGGTCTTACAATGTGTTCTCACACGGGTTTTTTGGCCTCTTAATAGGAACTCTTAATCAATACCAATATTTTAATAAGTCAAAGTTTTCTCTCGTAACTAACAACAAATTTGGCATAAATCGTACAGTTACTTACTTTACCTAAAATAATGGTAACGGAGATGCGTGCACGATCAACATTACAAATTTATACAACAAATGCAAGACAATGAAATAAGTCTTTCTAACATTCTCCCCCCTGGTAAGGAGACCGTCGAATAGGGGCACCTTACCACCTTGTTTACGATTTCACGTCGAGGACGGCCACTTTAGCTGCTGCCAGTGTATAAATACCGGTTGCAGTTTGAACAATAACTTGTCGAACCTGCTTGCCTGTTCCATCACTCTTAACTTCTATAACGCGTCCTTTTTTCCACGATTGTCTCTCTTTTTCGTCTATAATAACATCGATATCACCCTTTTCAACTGCTTTAACATTTTCATACCATTTTGTAGTTCGATTCATTTCAGGCATATATTCCCTGATCCATCTGGCCCAAAATCGATCTGCTCACGCTTGAGAAAACTCCCAGCTCCTTATAAGTGTATCAGAACTATCGTCAAAGGGTCTGAATGGCTTGGAAGCTCCCGAGTTGCCAAGTAAAAAATGATTTGGCGTTATAGCCTCTTCTGCTTCGGGGTCTGTAGGTATGTAGGTTAATGGACGTGAATTCACAATTGATTCTGCTTCCATAAGAAAACATCGTAAAACTTCGTCATTAGGATTCCTGGTTGGCATGGAGAAAAATAAGCACTTCTTAATGGACCTTACCAGCCGTTCCCAACAGCCTCCTGTATGAGGAGCTAAGGGCGGATTAAATACCCAATGTATTCGATCAAATTCATTTTGATAATCATTTATATCGACAGTTTTGTAAAGTCGACGTAGTTCATTGTCCACTCCTCGAAAATTACTCCCATTATCACTGCGAATCTCAAGTGGCATACCCTTCTCGCAATAAAATTTCTTATAGCCATTATGCACGATTTCTTATCTAGACTGTATACAATTTCCAAATGAACGGCTCTGACTGTTAGGCAAGTAAAAAGCGCTACCCACCTTTTTTCTGAGCGACGACCAACCGCTACCATTAAGGGGCCGAAGTAATCCAGCCCAACATATGAGAACGGCGCAAGATAGGACGCTACTCTAGCATAAGGATGGTCGCCCATTTTTGGTGCTTGAGGTCGGGCACGTTCATTTTTACACTTCTGACAGTAGGATCTAACTTTTTTTAGTACAGCGCGAAGTTGATATATGACAAATTTTTGTCTGATCTCGTTGACAGTTGTTTCATGATGATAGTGATGAAATCTGCAGTGGTAATGTTGCACGATCAAGCGGGTTACGTAGTGATCTGTAGGCATTATGATTGGATTTACAGCATCATAAGTAGTGCCAAGTATACGGTTTGCGCGCCCACGCATTCTCAGTACCTTATTGTCATCTAAAAACGGCGTAAGGCGGTACATATTACTATTTTTCTCGAACGGTCGTTCAGCATCTCTAGATAAACTTGCAATTTCAGATGAGTACACTTCATGCTGTACTTGTCGATACAATTCGTCTTCGGACCGTCGTATCTCAACCACTGTAAGGGCGCCTTTAATTCGTGGATTTCGTTTTATCCAAGCAAAGAAACGTAACGTATAAGTTACTGTACGAACCAATTTCCGCCATTTGGAAAACCTTCTGTAATCAGGCACAAGTTTTGAGTTCAAACAACGTTCATATGATGTATCATGCGTCATCATTGGCTTTAATTCCTCATCGGTACAGTTAGAAGTAGTAGAAATTTGCGATACTGACCAGCTACTCTCCGCCTGATAAAGGAATTCTGTACCATCAAACCATCTACTTGCAGTGGAAATTCTGGGTTGCGTTTTTTATTTAGTCGCTTCATCGGCCACATTCGAACTTGAAGGCACCCAACGCCATTCAGATAGAGCTGTCGTCTCTAGGATTTCGCTCACGCGAAATGCAACAAACTGCTTATAACGCTTGTGATCTGATGACAGCCAGTGCAACACATCTGTAGAATCACTCCAGAATATCCGGCGATTAATGTTAATACTATGGGCATGTTCAATTGAAGTAGCCAAGCGAGATCCAATAACGGCTGCTTGTAATTCAAGCCGCGGGATCGTAACGCACCTTTGTGGCGCAACCCTAGTTTTTGCGCCAACTAGTCGACATCTAACGCCACTATTCGTTGAAATTCGAAAGGACGCTGCGGCTGCAAGCGCATTTTAGCTAGCGTCAACAAAGACATGCAGTTCGACAGATTCGTACCCCACAAGCGAATAGCACCTTGGGATCCGTATTTGTTGCAAGTCTGGTAAGAGACTTGTCCACTTCAACCACCGCCTATAAAGATCGTCGGGAATAACTTCATCCCAAGACACATTTGCTTTCCAAATATCTCTAAGTAGAATTTTAGCATAGGCAATGTAGAACGCAACTAATCCATGTAGATCAAATATCATCATAACTATTCTTAACACTTGTCGTTTTGTGGGTCGGACCCTGTCAATTATAATTCCTTTACCTAGTCTTTCTACATCAACATGAAAATAAAAACAATCATCACTTGTAGACCACCACATACCGAGAACTTTGGCGCCATTAGTATCACTGCTTAAATTCAAATTCTTTGACTGGTTAGGGCTTTCACAACTCATTGCTTTTAAAAATGCTGGTGAGTTGGATACTCAGTTTCGAATTTCAAATCCGCCGGCAGTATGAATACGAATAACGTCGTTGGCAACAGTTATTGCCTCACCACTATTCGGAAATCTATCTAACCAATCATCTACGTAGTGGTTGTCACAAATAGCACGGACTGCTCTGGGATATTCGTTTGTATAAGGTGCTGCATTTTTATTCTTTACGAATTGAGCACAGTTAGGTGAGCAAGTTGCTCCGAAGGGCATTACCTGCATAACAAACACCTCCGGAGTTTTTGCTTTGTTTGAACGCCATAAAAATCATTGAGATGCTTGATCAGAGCTACGTATACCAATTTGATGGAACATTTCTTTTATGTCTGCGGCTACAGCAACTGGATGTTCTCGGAATCGGTGCAGAATATCTGAGAGAGGCTGCAATAAATCCGGACCTTTCAGCAAGACGGAATTGAGCGAGACACCATTGACTTCCGCAGCTGCGTCCCATATCAAACGTATTTTTGTCGGCTTAGTAGGATTAGTCACTGCATATATAGGTAAGTACCATGTTCGTGGACAGACAGTTTAATTTCTTTGGAGCTAAGTTTTCTAGCGTATCCTTTCTGCACGTAGCTCTCAATTTGTGATTGTAGGTTTTGCGCCAAGGCAGGTTCCCGATTCATTTTCCGCTCCAAACTTAAAAGCCGACGCATGGCAAGTGGGTAACTGTTTGGAAGTTCAATCTTGTCATATCGCCACAATAAACCGGTGACGTAGCGATTCCCATTTTTGATAGATTTTTCCATAATTTCTTTGGCTCTACGGTCTTCCTTTGATTGTATACGTTTTGCGGGACACTTGACACCGAAATTTTCCGTTGAGAAAAACTGCAGCACTTGTACATGTAATTTATCGTCTTCGTGTTTGCTGGCTATATGGAAAGTAGGATTTAGTGTCTCCCGACCGTTTGATTCAACGTGCACTGAACCGAATATTGTCCAGCCCAAACGAGTCTGTGCGGCTACTGGCTCCCCCCAACCACCTTCACGTATTCTTAGTGGGACACCAAGCGTCCAGTGTTACAAACCTATTAAGATCCTGTGATATTGCTGAAACGGAATGCCCTTCAAATGGTGAAAAGCAGTATTCGCATTATCGATAGTTAGAGATTGAATAGGTAGATCGAGTGTTTCTACGGTATTTACGTCACTGATTCGAAATTTTTGACAATTAAAACCTACGCCTGAAATGTCTAAGGAAACTACTTTACTCCTTTTCTCCACTCTTGTAGTATTAGCCGTCCATTTTAGACAAAGATCAGTTTCAGGTCCATTGAGGTTTATATCATTGGCAATCTCTCGGTTGTGTAATGTAAGCGACGACCCTTCATCAAGAAATGCGTAAGAGCAGATACTTTTTGTGTGTGCGTGAAGAATTACGGGTACAATTCGAAAAAGTAATTTTCTAGATGCTAGCTCCGTGTTGACGGTAGTAGCCACAACACCTAAAGCAGGAGTAGTGATTACAGCTGGTTTATGTATATTTGGATCGTGTAATAACGGATGATGCCTATATGTGCAACCATTTTCACCGCAATCCCTGTATACACGACAGCGTCTTACATCATGACGTCCTAAACATTTTCTACACAACCTAAATTTGCTTTTTAACTCCAGTCTATTTTTTAAATGCATTTCTAAAAACTTATTACACTCAGAAGATGTTCTACATGTGCCCGTACAAATCAGACATGAAACTGTTCTTTGACCAGTATTGTTTGGCATAGCGTTAGAAGCATGCGCGGCGTTAAAGTGCTTTGGATTATTTCTGGATCGGCGGTCAACTTTATCTTCTGTTATATGACTGTTGAGTTTTGGTGACTTATACGGAACAACTAGACCGGCGGCTTCAGATTTATTGGCTAACCATGCATTGAATAGAAATAGATTAATTCTTTCCGTAGTGCTTAGCGTGTATTCGGCCCACTGCAGTTTTAATGTGCCACTTAGTTTTTCTACAAGCTCTAAGAGCAGTTGGGGATTATCGCTGTACGTAATCATATCAGCAGCTTTCATAAGCGAACACAAGTGCTGTACTGATAAAGAAAAATTGACAATTGAGTCCATTCGGTCTTCCTTAACACCTGGTTCTTCTCGAAGTTGATCGATTATAATGCGGAGAATCTGCTCTAGGCGACCACAATGCGACCGAAGAATTGCTAGTACATGTGGTACTGATTCTGCAAGCAACAACTTTCCCTCTACTAACTGAACGGTTCTACCGGTCAGGCAACGTTGTAATCTTCCTAAATTTTCCTCATCTGAAAAATTACACATTTTTGTTGATCGAACATAGCTGGAAATAAACATAGGCCATTGTCTTGGATTGCCGTCGAACTTAGGAAGATCGTGCGAATTTGACTGACGAATGACAATTTGTTTCATTGAGAGATTAATTTCTTCGTCTGAATCAGTAGAGGACACGTGAAGACTGGTACTATTTACAAAGTCCTTTTGCGTTCGTGCTGATAGCCAAGGTATGGGTGCGGCTGATTTAACGGGTGCGTAAGGAAAGTGCTCGTTTTTGATTGTGCTAGACAACCGTTTTACAGAGGACGGTTGTATTTTAGCAGGCGACCGCCGGACTTTTGTAGAGCTTTGACTGTTATCATCGGCGTCGTCGCAATTTTGCATATTTGTAAGTGATGGAGCACCGTTGCATGAATTACGAATGTAGGTATTTCTTTCGTGATTTTCATTAAAGCTCACCCGAGCTTTCTGCGTGCTGTCTACCCATTCTGACGTTCTTTGTTGTGCAACCTCCTTGTCAGCACTATTCGTTCCACAGAGGCTACCCTCGTGCGCACGTTTTAAAATGTCGTGCTTCTTTCGTAAATATTCTAACTGTAACAAACGTTCTTCTTCGAGCAAGTATAATTCTAATTTCTGTTTATTTGTAGCTTGAGACGATAGTGATCCGGGTTTACAATTTCTTTCATTGCTGGCATCGATTTTCGAACATGAGTTGTTTACATGGATGGTGGTGTTTGGTGCGTTTCCAACATCCTCAGACGAACTTAATATATTTGGTAATTGATTATTTTCACCTGTTAGCAAAACTATGTTCGTATTAGATCCAGAGTTCGCCTGTACTTCTGGAAGTTTATGTTGACAACTACGATAAATCCAATTTTTTGTTGGTGTTTCTGACCGCAACTGTAAACAAGATATGTGATATCGCATGGGGCATAATGAACACGCCACCATGGAGTCACTATCACATTGTTCGCTTCGAGGACATCTTCCCTTTTGCAGTGAATTCGATGTAGATATCATTTTAGTTTTCTCTCCTGTCAATTTAGGATCTGTCACCGTATTAACTCAATATTAATCACTGATCAACCACTGACAGTAGATCAACCCTGAACTAACGCCTTGACTTTTTCAGGATCATTTTGTATAAGATGAAACTGTTAGTGTAGTGTTTTGTGCGCAACGCAGCGCTAAGATTGAAAATAGTAGGCAGGACGTTTTTGGTTACGGGGGATGGTTGTTTTTGTTTTTTAAGTTAGTTACGTCAAATCGGTTTCGGAGAAAATTTGGATGTTACTTTTATATTACCGAGAATAAAGAAGTTCCTGAAGTTCCTGAAGTTCCTTTTGTTATTTATTATATGACAGCAATCCTCATCCACCCCAAATATCAATAGGTTATGGGCCTAGGTACCAGATAACCACGTGCGATTATAGACAGAAAACGATACGATAAACGCAGACATGGATGCTTTCATAGATAAATTGGGAAACGACAATTACCGAGCTTGGTCCCTACGAATGAGAAGTATACTAGTGACGAAAGGTCTAAGCGATGCTATTAAGGATGGTTTTGAAGCAAGCAAGGACGGGAAAAATGCAAGCGTCGACGAAAATGCTTTGCTTTAATCATGTTGAACGTAGACGACAAAATTTAAACTTAATAGAAGACTGCAAAACGTCTAACGAAATGTGGAAAAATTGGAAACGTCACATACTAAACTCGATAGCTACCACGCAATATTAATGTTGAAGAGTTACGTGAACGATAAAAAACGACCGGACGAGAAATTTGATGAGTATTTTCATAACAAAGACGAACTTAGAAGAAAGATCAATAAATACGGAATTACGATAGATGAAAAAATGAGTATTGGTGTAATACTCATAGGACTACCAAGCGAATATGAAGCTATTGTGCGAACAATAAACATAAACGATGCGAATCTCAAGTTAGAACATATACGAACGAGACTAAACGAAGAAGAGATTGATAAATGCGAGAGACGACCAAATTGGAAACGCAAATGTGTGTTTGTTTAAGCAGAATGTCAAATATCATCATAACGATCAAAAGACAACGTCACCGAGCACGTCAAACGTCAAGAACGCTAGAAACGAGATCAAAACTCCAAATGAACGTAAAATTAAGTGTTTCAGGTGTAATACATACGGCGATCATATTGGTAGATACTGTCCTAAATTTGGCGACCAAATCTACGATGAAAATAGAAAAGTATGTCCGAATAAGCGGGGAACGAGACACGATGCAAAAACGAGCATTTGCATTGACCCTGGTGCGTTAACAGTAAAACGAGTCAAAACGAGTGGGTTTTAGATAGTGGGGCTACAGACCACATGACGAACGATCTACAAAAGTTTTCACAGTTGAAACGAGTAAGCAAGACTGTAATCTGTGCTGGAGGAAGTAATTTAGAGTGTGAAGGAAAAGGCGATGTTCCTATTAAGTGGTCAGATAAAAATGGAGGAAACAGTCAAGTATTAAATGACGTATTGTATGTTCCAAATTTAAAGGAAAATCTATTATCGGTGTCAAAATTATGTGACGTAAATAAAATGACGCTCATAGATTCAAAACTATGCGAGTGGTAAGCAACGCAAACAAAACTATTCTTACAGGATACCGAACGGGAAATGTTTACGTAGTGGCGGAACATAAGAACGAAAGTAATGCGCGTGCAGTCCATACAATAACCTCTGAATTATGGCATGCAAGACTCGGGCATCCCAACAACGCGGAATATCGAAAATTAACAAAATTGTACGATATTGAGCCAAAGAAGCATGATCAATGTAACGTGTGTGGAATTTGTAAAGTTAAAGATGGTTTCTATCCAAAGCATGCAGAAAACCGTAGGAAGAAATGTTTAGAATTAATACATAGCGATGTCTTAGGTCCGATAGAACCAGTTTCATTAGGTGGGAATCGTTACTTAATCACTTTCACGGATGACTTTAGTCGTTACACGACCGTATACGTGATGAGAAATAAAAGCGAAGTATTAAGCAAATTTAGAGAGTTCAAAGAAGAGGTAGAAAACAAATTTGATGGTAAAATTAAGTCGCTAAGAACTGATAATGGAGGAGAGTATGTTAACAAATTTTTCAATGAATACTTACGAAAAATGGTATTCGAAGAGAACTATCAGCACCATATTCTCCAGAACAAAACGGTGTCGCCGAACGAATGAATCAAACCCTTATGACGATAACGAGATGTCTTATAAACGATAGTGGTGTAGATGGAAATTTTTGGGGCGAGGCGGTTTTAACAGCATGTTACATAAAAAATCGAAGAACTACAACGGCAAACGATGGTGAAACCCCATTTAAACGATGGAATGGTTACGATGCTCATGTAAAGCATTTGAAACGTTTTGGCTGCAGATGTTGGTACGTAAATACTGAGCATAGAAGCAAATGGGCACCAAAAGGTGCGGAAGGAATATTTTTAGGCTACGACTTAAATTCCAAAGCTTACCGAATATGGAATAGACTGAAACATAGGACGATAATAAGTAGAAGCGTAAATTTTAACGAAAACGAATTTCCTTTCAGAATTAGAGATGAAGATAAACACGAAGGTGTTACTGCCAGAGTTAACTGGAATAGAGCCCTAATTTATTTAGAAAACGACGAGGAAGAGTGTGAGAGAGACGATTCAAGCAAACCTGAAGACGAACCATCAGTAAGTACAAATGACACATCGAACGTGCAAGGTTTCCAAGAACACGAACAAGCGATGAACGAAAATGAACAAGGTTCGCAAGAACACAAACAAGCGGACGAAAACGAATTAGACAATGCAGGTTTACAAAACGATGACGGTATTCCAACGAGAAGTGGCAGATTTTCAAAACCACCTCTACGTTTCAACGACTACGAACGAGATCCTAAAAGATGCTTTCGTAGCGAAGCAGTAAGAAATGAAGAACCTAAATCATTTAAACAAGCTATAAGTAGCAACGAACGCGATGAATGGCAAGAGGCTATTAACGGCGAGTTTCAGAATTTAGCCACAAACGAAACATGGGAAATTGTTAAGCGACCGGTAGACAGAAGAATTTTAGAAGCCACTGGGTGTTTAAAAGAAATACGATCAGAATGGACAAGTAGTTAAGTATAAGGCAAGACTAGTTGTTCTTGAAACGAACAAATACAGAACATCAATTACGACAAAACGTTTGCACCAGTTGTAATGAGAAAACTATTCGAACACTATTGGCACTAAGCGTAAAAACGATTGGCATATCGAACAGATTGATATAAATTGCGCCTATTTAAATGCAGAAGTTGAGAGTGACGTGTATATAGAAATTCCAGAGGGTTTGGAAACTAATGAACAGCGAGGACGATACGTATGCAAATTAAAGAAAAGCTTATATGGATTACATGAATCAGGTTTACTATGGAACAAACGATTGAACGACTTTTGATTAATCAAAACATGATCCGCTGTCAGTCAGATCCTTGCGTATATTTTAACGAAAACGAAATTTAGTGATGTCTGTTTACGTGGACGACGTAACTTTGCATGGCGAAAAGAACGAAATCACAAAAATGATAACCAAATTGGACACGGAATTTAAAATTAAAGATTTAGGCATAGCAAAGAGATTACTTTCTTGGAACATAACTAGAAAAAGTAACGAATTAAAAATAGATCAAGCTGATTATACGAAGCAGTTGCTGTTGAGCGTAGATATGAAAGACTGCAAACCCGTAAGTACGCCGATTGTCACAAACGTTAAATATTTGAAGAACGAAGGAGATGTAGACGAACGTTTGAAACTTAAGTATCAACGAGTAATTGGCAGTTTGATATATTTAATGACAAATACGAGACCAGATATTGCGTTCGCTGCCACGTATTTGAGCCAATTTACATCGAATCCCAACCAGGAACACTGGAGTGCTGTAAAACGTATACTACGATATTTACAAGGAACGATAAACTACGGGATTACGTATAAAAAGCAACCAGGAAATCAGATAGTCACTTATACTGATGCAGACTGGGGGAGCGACAAGAACGACCGTAAATCGTATAGCGGGCACGTAACGACGGTTCTTGGAGGAGCTGTAACATGGTTGAGCCGCAAACAGCGATGCGTTGCTCTAAGTACGGCAGAAGCAGAATTTGTTGCACTATGCGAATGCAATAAAGAAGCTACTTGGATGAAGAATTTCTTGTGTGAATTAAGCGAGGTAGATTGCAAGATGCCGTGGAAGATTAAAATCGACAACGCTGCTGCAAAGAAGATAGCTGAGAACAACGTGACGAGTGACCGAAGCAAGCATATTGAGCTTAAACTTTTTAGGATACGAGACGACATAAACGATGGACGATTGGAGCTACAGTATGTGCCGACTGAAGTAAACTTAGCTGACATTTTTACGAAAGGGCTTGCATATCCGAGAATGCGAAAATTGTGCACCAACATTGGAATCAGTTTCATGGACGAAAACTAGATTCAGGGGGAGTGTTAGTGTAGTGTTTTGTGCGCAACGCTGCGCTAAGATTGAAAATAGTAGGCAGGACGTTTTTGGTTACGGGGGATGGTTGTTTTTGTTTTTTAAGTTAGTTACGTCAAATCGGTTTCGGAGAAAATTTGGATGTTACTTTTATATTACCGAGAATAAAGAAGTTCCTGAAGTTCCTTTTGTTATTTATTATATGACAGCAATCCTCATCCACCCCAAATATCAATAGAAACCAGTCAGCCAATTGAACTTTATAAGCTATTGGAAATTACTAGACGTTCCCGAGGTAGGACATACACACTTTTTATAATAAAGAGTCGAAGTTTCAGCAACCTTTGTCGTTTATTATAAAGTTCCTACAACGAAACATTTAATAAATATTATAAAACAATTTGTCTAGGTCTTACAATGTGTTCTCACACGGGTTTTTTGGTTTCTTAATAGGAACTCTTAATCAATACCAATATTTTAATAAGTCAAAGTTTTCTCTCGTAACTAACAACAAATTTGGCATAAATCGTACATTTACCTACTTTACCTAAAATAATGGCAACGGAGACGCGTGCACGATCAACATTACAAATTTATACAACAAATGCAAGACAATGAAATAAGTCTTTCTAACATCCCGAATTTATTTTCGTCTTCGCCTTTTATAGTGAAGAAAATCAACATAACAGGCGCTTAATATCCCCTTCCTCAAAAGCATGCATGCCTATTGAAGAAGCGCCGTTTCGTAAATTTTATTTTTTCTACCTAAACTACGTTTTCAAAAAAGTTTTAGACTACATCTTTGCTCTTGCCATTATTCTACTACCTAGAAAGTCTATGAATTTTAGATCTTAAACAAATTCATGCAAACCTCGTTTTCTTCATTTTTAATCTTTGCTTTTTTCTATGCAATAAACAATTCGCCTTTCTGTGATACTTTCTATAATATTCAAAATTGTTTGGCTTCAGAAATAGAATCATTATGCAGAAATACAAGTTTAGAATGCAAGTATTTAATTCCTTCACAATTAGAGTTCCTCATTTTTATATCTGTACTTTACCATTGCTTGTTTTTGTACAGTGATAATTAAAGAAATTGTTGAACAATCAAAATTTCGTTTGTAGACATTTTTTAAATTCTTATAACTTTTTATGAGGCAAATCAAAACTTCAAATGGTGCTAAGAACAAAAAAATTTTCAAACAAAGTTAATACCAGCTATAGGGACAATAAATTCCTAATTTTTTTAATTCGTTGTACAATTTCATTTTGGTAAAATATTGTTATTACAAAAAAAAAAGATGTATTTGTATTTTCCCCCAAATTAATTAATGCAATCCTTGCACAAAAGAATTAAATTTCTAATTAAAATGCAAATTAGGAAAAATTTCATTATGGAACAACTTTGGGATAAAACTGCACGACAGTTGAAGGTTTCTTATTTATCAGTTAAGTAAAATAGTTTATGAATTGTAGCAAAAATCACAATTTTTTCTAATAATTACTACCTCAAAACCCGTTTAAATTAGAATATAGTTCTGCCATAAAGAATTATTTAAAGTCAAGCGAAAAAAGCCAGTTGAAATTAGAGATACGGTTCTGCCATAAAAATTATTTAAAATCAAGTAAAGAATTAAAAAGTTACACATATTTTAAATAATGAAGACCACGTTAATTATTTAAATTGGCAAAAAGTCGATTGAAAATGACCGCTGCATATCAAAATTAATTTGAACTGGTTCTCACATAATCTCTAATATGACATGTCCAATTATCAGCTTTCATCAATAAACTTAACAAATTGCAACCAAATTGTTAAACATAATGAGACAAGCACTATATCAGCACATCAGATCAATTTTGTTTCAAAATTTTATTCTGGTAGTAGACAATATATGTATTTCGGAGCTTTAAGCTTTCTGCTAAATTACTCAGAGTTGTATATAAATTTATTTATAATTAAATAAAAAAGGCCATATCTACTGCACATAATTATGCAGTTCATAATATTTTATCGTTATGAAATCAGTATCGTCCAAATGATGAACTCACGGATTGCAAATCCAATCTGTAAAGGTCACAGGTTCAATACTTGCATAGGACAAGTTCTCGCTAAAGTCTGCTTGCGATGTTTGTGGAGTCCTACATGTTAAACCGTCATAATATGACGGTGCCCCTGTAGTCCTTACAATGGAAAAAATTACTAAAAACTAATTTCTCAACTAAATTTTGCGTTACATATTCTGTAATAGGCGAAATAAGGGAACGCGGGAGGCTATTTTAGCCCTGAGGGTGATAATGGAGAAGACAATATAAAAAGGAGAATGCGCGTATATAGGGTTTGTAGATTTGGAAAAAGCATTCGACAATGTAAAATGGAAAAAAATGTTCGAAATACTAAAATAGATTGGAATGAGTTTTAGAGTCATAGAGTTATAGCTTATATAAAGAGCAAACAGCGTAAATAGAATTAGAGCAGAAATGTAGAGAAGAAAATATTAGGAAAGGGGTGAAACAGGGATGTGGCCTATCTACGTTAATTTTTAACTTGTACATCGAAAAGGCAATGAATACTGTCAATGTGTTCTCACATAATCTCTAATATGACATGGACAATGATCAGCTTTGATCAATAAACTTAACAAATTGCAACCAAATTGTTAAACATAATGAGAGAAGCACTATATCAGCACATCAGATCAATTTTGTTTTAAAATTTTATTCTGGTAGTAGACAATATATATTTCGGAGCTTTAAGCTTTCTGCTAAATTAATCAGAGTTGTATATAAATTTATTTATAATTAAATAAAAAAAGCCATATCTACTGCACATAATTACGCAGTTCACAATATTTTATTCGTTATGAAATCAGTATCGGATTTCAAATCCAATCTGCAAGGGTTATAGGTTCAATCCTTGCATGCGACAAGCTCTCGCTAAAGTCTGCTTGCGGTGTTTGGGGCGTCTTACATGTTAAACCGCCTCCATATGACGGTGCCCGTGTACCCCTTCCAATAGAAAAAATTCATAAAAAGTAATTCGTCAATTAAATATTGCGTAACATATTTTGTAATAGGGGAAACATGGGAACGTGGGAGGCTATTTTAGCCTTGAGGGTGATAATGGAGAATACAATAGAAAAAGGAGAAAGCGTGTATATAGGATTTATAGATCTAGAGAAAGCATTCGACAATGTAAAATGGATAATTATGTTCAAAATACTAAAATAGATTGGAATGAGTTTTAGAAATACACAGATAGTGTATAGCTTATACAAAGAGCAAACAGCAGTAATAGAATTAGAGCAGGAACGTAGAGAAGTAAATATTAAGAAAGGAGTGAAACAGGGATGTGCCCTATCTCCGTTAATTTTTAAATTGTACATCCAAGAGGCAATGGATACTGTCAAATGCAGGAAGACACTTAGAATTATTACGCACGGATAAAAAATTGATATGTTTAAATTTGCAGGTCATATAGCGGTATTAGCTTCTAGCAAGAAAGAATTAGAAGCAGCTCTTAATGAAATGGAAACAGTTCTAACAGAGAGGTACGGTATGAAAATCAACAAAAATAAAACTAAAGTACTAGTACGTAAAGGAGGGAAAAATAAGTCAAAAACCAGATACAGATAGGAAACAAAACTTACAAGATGTTAAAGATTTCTGCTGCCTGGGAAGCCAAATAACGCAGTATTAGAAAAGTGTAAAAGATATAAAACGAAGATTAGCACCAGGTTGTGCTGCATTAATAAGAAAAAGTAACTACTATGTTTAAAGACAACAAACATAGAAACAAGGAAAAAATAGCCGAAAACATATGTGTGGAGTACAGCACTGTACGGTTGTGAAACTTTGACAGTAGAAGAAGCGGATAGGAAAAAGATAGAAGCCATTGAAATGTAGTGCTACAGACGTATGATAAAGATATCATGGACAGATAAAGTTAAGAACAACGAGGATCTAGAAATGGTAAGACAAAAAAGAAATATGATGAAAACGGTAAACAGGAGGAGAGATTGGAGGACAGGCCACACATTAAGGCATGAAGGAATAGTGATGAATATATTAGAAGCAGAGATAGGAAAGGGAGAGGTAAAGGTAGATCTAGGTTGGACTATTCCACACAGACAGCCAAAGATATAGGATGTAGGAATTTCAGGAAATGTGTAGAGTAGCTCAGAATAGAAATCAATGAAGGTACGTGTGCAACCAGCTCCAAGTCGGAAACCTAATGACGAAAAAAATAATTGTACTTCTACCTGATGATTATTATAAGCTGTTGTTGGTGTTGGTTTGGTAATATTCTCAACTAATGTTGATTATGCGAAAGGATTCATTGGAAAACTATTAATTCGGCGAATGGTTAAGTGATGAGGGATCTTGGTAGCCGCAGGTTGCCGAATTCTTTATATACTGTTACCTTTTCGCGCGACGTAATTGCCCGCCATTTTGTAACATTTACCGACCACGTTTTACGGGTGATGCAATCGCTATCTAAGTCAAATTTACATCCACAATTTAAGTAAAATCAAATTACTCACGTGATGGGTATCTCGGAACTTAATCTCAGGATCCAGCGGTGGTTAAGTTGGGTTAATTAGGCCATTGTTGATCACCAAATTGCCATCCGTCCTAAACTTCTACTGCACTTATAGGAGGATGAAGGAGATAAGGTAGCGGAACGATAGAGGCAAGATACAGAAGACCTACATACCTGTTTCTAAAGAAAAACACACACTCCACTTAGATAGTTGTTGCCTGGTCCAGGTCTCGTGGTTTAATCCCCGCTTTCAACACTCGCGCACCTTCATATTCCCTCTGCGCAGACGCGACTGTCAGCGATGACGGAAGTTAACGTTATTAATATAAAAATACGCGGCAATTAACTTACAAATTATATCTAAAACTATAAATGCTACATAGCCAGTTTGGCATGTAACAATACCACTGAATATCGGTGAAATAGGGAATATATTTAGAAAACAATAGAAGGGGAACCGAGTCGTATTTAGGCTCTCGAAATTTCAAGGCAAATGTGTAAATTAGCTCAGAATAGGAAACAATGAAGGTACGCATCTAACCAGTTCCAGGAGTGAAGACATAATGATGATGATTTTGTAATACATAAATTGTGTTGTTTAATCAAATAATTTTGTATCATTAAGTGTTGTTTCTAGCTTGTAGGCCTTATATACGTCAAAATGTGTTACTGCAATGTAATTCACAATGCGACTTTGTACAAAATTGTAGCAAAAGGTATTTGTTGTAGTGTTAGTGTATAAAATAAATGTATACAGGGTGTTTTAAAAAACCTGGCATTAAAAAATTATTATTTCCAATAACTTTGAATGTGGTACGAATTTTGTTACTAAACCTAGCAGATAGTTTAACTGATATAAAATACACATAACTGCAAACAAGTCGCTTTATACACTTTTCCCAGTGGCGTACACCTAGTAGTATGGGTCGCTTAACTTCCTCTATTTCGCACAGCACTGCTTACATTTCAATGTTGGTGGAATTTTCGAATTTGGTAATGCTTTTTTACGTAAATAATGTATTCTTGTTTTATTTCTTTAAAATTGATATTTACCGAGTCTTCTTTATTATATATAATGTGGTTTATTCGTATTATGTATTGAAATTTCAAATTTCGAATAATTTGAGTTATATAGTAAAAATTTAATTGAAAACGAAACTGAGAAACACACTGTATTCATATTAAAATTACAAACCGAATGCAAAACACCCAACTTTTTATTCATATGCTAGCATTGTCAAATATTTAGAAACAGAAATAAGTACCAAGTTGGCAATGAACACCTGACAGTTCTGCAAACAAACATATTTATGATTTTGTAATTTGATGTCATCAGTATTGTTGTTAGTGAATGTTAATAAACTTGTTAGTTAATCTTCAATAATAATGAAAACTTATACTAATAACTTTAGGAAAATGTTTCAGCAATGCAGCAGAAGTAGTAAGACTTTATTCTAAATAATTCTCTAATAGGCAGTTGCCAAATAGAAAAACATTTTTAGCTGTGGAAATGCGCTGTCGAGAAACTGGTTCTCTAAAACCAAGAAAAATTGGATGAGGTCGTCGTAGATCAGCCTGAGCCAGAGCAGGAAATTTAAAATTTAGTCGCCTAGAATCTAACCATTAGCGTAAGCAGAATTTCTTTACAAACCAACACATCATCTAATAGTTTATGGAGGACCCTAAAGGAATAGCAATGACAGCCATACCATTATAGGCACGTGCAGAAACTTTAGCTTCACAAACAATACTCAAATTCTGTGAATTTTTTACAGGAGGAAGTGAATGATCACGCACATTTTTTGCAGAAGGTACTTTTTATACATCAAGTTACGTTCACTCGCAAAGGGATGTTTAACTCTCACAATGTTCATTACTGGGGTGAAGAAAATCCAAACATATTTCCAAAACACATTTAAAGTTAATGTTACGTAATATATTCAGATAAGTGCTTCTAATTTTAATAATTTAAATAATAATTAACCACGCTCGCAAAATAAGAAACTAATGGTTAAATTTAATAACAATAAGCATGTACTTTTTTTCGGTGATTCATTTAGAAAATATCCAAGTATGCGATTTCCAAAAATATAAGGCATAAGTTATTTAAAATTTAATTGTTTTATTAGTAACTCGCCTGCAGACAATAAGTATGATAAAACCTTAGTAAACGTTTAAAGCGTTTCTCTTTGAAATATGTGAGACATAATATTTTTAGAAAAATGTGCAATTGCTAGTCTTTAGGGCTTTTTAGAGTTGATCTTATTTTGAAAATTCTTAAGGATTTGGGTTTCCTAGAAAAATTTAGACCAAACTTATGTGTCATACCCTAAGACGATTTCGAGTAAATTCCTAAAATCAGGGATAAAGCTTTGTAAAGGTGGTTTGATTTAAACAATTCTGATGGTTTAAAATTATCCTGGAAATTCTGGATTAAAGCGTATATCTCGGGTAACCAAATAGAATTTAAAGATCGAGTTAAAATTAAATAAACAAAAAATTTTAAGGTTCGGGGCTTTATATGGGTGTAACTTTGTAAGAAATGCTCCGATTTAAAAAATTCTAGCAGATTCGAATTCCCCAGAAAATTCTAGATCAAACTTATGTATCATATTCTAGGAAATAACGCTCCGAGTAATGGATCCGGTGGATCCAATGGGTGGATCGCATAAAGTGGTTCTGCGGTAGGAAGCCGCATATCCTCTACTCATTCTGTTTGGCGATCCTTTTTTACACCCTTTCGGATTATTTGCTAGTAGATTCGGTTTATCGTTATTATCCACGACCACTTTTATGAGCTACACTGAATTCACATTAGGTTTTGGATAACGGCGATCACGTTTAGTACCATCCAATCATTATTTTTTATTGATCGGAATTTTTGGAAATTCTGTTGTCACTTAGATAAATTCATTTTTAGCTCGTGGCAATTTCTCTAAACTCCTTTTAAAATTACTGCTACCACTACTACGTTCTTGATTTTCCTGAGCATGATCTTTGAAATTCTTGCAAAACTCTACATTTAAAATTAACCAACGAATTTAAAAGAATTTGTCATTGGCGGCAATGATTTATTTAATAAAATAAAAGCGCTAAGTTATTGTGTTTGTCAAAAGAATTTAAAAATCCCTACGATCTCTTCAGCTTTGAATACAACTTTGAAAATAATTTAACATCGACTTTTTGCAAGGTATCAATTTTTTAACGAATTTTCCTTTCTTAAACTTCCGTTGTTAATAGTATCACATGAACGCTCATTTTCTAAACTTAAGTTGTTAAAAAATTATTTAAAGTCAACAAAGTGTCGAAAAAAGGTGTTTGAATTAGCCATTGTGTCCATAGAATCTCAACTTATAGATACGAATAACATAAAGCTTATCTTAAATGAATTTGCGACAATCAAAAGTAGAAAAGTTCAGTTATTGTATTTATCAGGTATACATAGATTATGCTAGATTTTTTATATCAAAATTTAATTTGATAATTTTCAGTAGATAAAAAACATGTGAGCTATAAATGTGTTAATGTCTTGTAAAAATCCAAAATTATGCATATATAGTGTTTGGTCTCTTTGTCGCACGTTTTCGTGGTTAATTTTTAGTCTTTCTAAATTCGTAGTTGTAAATCAAATAGTAAAGCTGTTATCCCTTTTCCCGTTATATCCTGTCATAAGCCATCTTTGTGCCTGTAAAATTAAGTTGAAAAAAGGGGTAGTGATAGACACATTCTTATGGACATAATAGACAAACGGTTGTTCGTTCGGTAAAGTGAGTGAAGTCAATAGTGTCGTCAAATGTGAATTTATCGATAAACCCTTAAAAAACAGTGGTAGTGCAAACGTAACACGTTCAATAAGTTCGCCATACAGTCCACTTCGTTGAACAGTAGGAACGACACTTAGAACAATTGAAAACGCCCGAGGTAAGTCGATATATAAAATTATAAAAGCCCGGGCGTTAATAAACATGGCTTTCTTACGTCGGATTATTTGATTAATTAATTAGTTCCTATATTCCTGTCGTTCTTTATTTATACTTAATTTAATAATTGTCGTAGTTTCGATATATTTGGGTATGTTACAAAGAGGCTAACATATTGTTCGCACATTTAATACTATAGAAACATTTAGGTATAACGGTAGATTTATAGTACATCCCTTTTTCTTTGTTGCAAGGATTAGTGGCCGGTCGGTTAACTTTATATAAACTAAATTTATGAGGGTGTATTTTAAATCCATACCTTACTTTTCGGCGTCAAGTTTGACGAACCACTCGGGTTCATCCAACTTAGTATAACAAAGGGGTCGTTGGTATTTATTTGAAACATTAAACGTTGCTGGATGAGCATTGTAATTAGTTGCATTTGTCGATTAATAATTTAATTTCGTAGATTGATTAGTTGTCGTAAAGTATTTGAGGTACGCTTTCTTTTTACATTAATTTTATTGCCGTTTATTAATCAGATATGGTTATAACAACTGATAAAGCTATTCCTGAAGCTAGGTTTGTAGTAAAATGGTTGGATCATATATACAGTAGGATTAATAAACAGGAAAATGTATCGATTGCTGTAATTAGAGCTTCGATGAAAAGTGTCGAGCAAATTGAAACTCATTTCAAGTGTGTCACGGTATTCTCGTACCGTAACTAAAAGGATGTGCCAACTAGGCTGCAGCCGAAGATTGGGAGTGTGGGGAGTAAGCTAAAACTGAAGTAACTCAGCAAAGAAAAAATTAATTATTCAAATAAAATAAGGTTTGTACCTGCAAAAGACAAGCAATAATTAATGACAGGACGCCAGTCCGTCCAATTAAAACATATAGGTAATAAAAATAACTTTGTTAAAAAATTCAAGTTAAAAATATACTTTTTTTGTTTACCATAACACTTGTAATCAATAATCATTTCAGTAAATATATAGGATTAGTAAAAGCACAAAATAAACTTTTAAGGAACGTTCACTAATCAGGATAAAAAAAAAATTATAATTAATAACCCTAACGAGCTCGTGTAATTACATTCTAACACATTTTTAGAAAGAAGGAAAAAATGAAATATTTATTTTTATACAAAGGGGTCCATCCAAAACACTGATGTTAACTATGTTTATAATGGAATATTAATTATGTCTAAAGAATGTGTGAGTATCTCAAAAGTAACTACTATAGTAACTATAACGTATTAGTATTGAAGGATTGTAGCTGATTCAAACTTATTAAACATTGCAGTAAAATTTGTCACTATCAGCGCTATAGGAAAGCACTGCTGATGAGGAACGTGTTACGCAATTATTAGCATATATGTGGGAATTAATTTATTGTATGGACTACTAGTAAAATAGAATTTAAAAAAAGTATATTGCTTTCGTCTACGTACTTATAACGAAACAAAGAAATGTTTAACATACCAGTAATCAGCCAAGATCCGGAACAATGCATTTTGTTTTACAGTCACAATACCTGGTAGCTCGAGGATTCTGGTAGACCAAATAGAGTTGTGAGTAATTAGCAATCCATATGGTCCAACATCAAACCTGAACATGCAATCAAATCCATACGATAAAATTCTACACGTACGGAAGTCCTTCGATAAGACCATACGATACGACCATACTATGCGACCATACGTTACGACCATACGATACGACCATACGATACGAGCTAAAAAGTAAACATGAGAGTCAGTAATTTATCAACCATTCTATTCACTTACCAAATACACAAGAAGTAGAAACAGAAAAGAATGTGCGTGTATTTGCTCGTTTAGAATTAAGAACTGTTAAGAGGATCTGTTCAACGTGTAATCAAGTACAAAGTAAAATGAATTAATTCCCAACAGAACAATTTAGAATCTCTACTCTTATAACATAAAGTAATACCGTTAAAACAAGAAATTACCAGGCGTTGATAAGAACAATAATTTATATACTAAATTGTAGTATAGGTGATAAGGAATTAATATTAATAGAGAAACCAAACTGCTTTATGAATAATCTGATAGGTTAATGTGCTTTATCTATAATAGATATAACTTTGAAAATAGTCAAAAAGAGCGAATTAGGATATTTATTTAACTGGTAATAATTTATCAATGAAAGATATTGGAAAGATGCAAATTTAGAAATTGAACGTAACAAGTGTTTTTGCAAGGATATTTTCTTTGATGAGGAAAGTGAACAATTGGACGAATTCTTGGCTCTTAGGGTGAAAATTGATGATTATCTATTAGATATTCATTTTATCGCCGAACAATGTGAATTAGATCTTGTAGAAAATAAGCCGCAGGTAGAAAATATGAATAATTCTTTGTCGATAAATAGTGGTGTTAGCTTGAAACACCTATCAATCCCACATCTCTCAGGTTGTATTTCGGACTTTGAAAGTTTTAATGCAATTTGTAAGCGATTGATTCATTGAAATATTAGTTTGCCCTCTGTGGAAAAATTTTGCTATCTCGTAGATACACTAGATGATTTGATGCATGCGTTACTAAAACTTTTGCCATTAAACGATTGTGCATACGATAAAGCCTATAAAATCATTAATAAATCGTTTTCAGTCCAAGAGGTTATTACTTTCGACATATCTTAATGCTCTCGAAAATACCCTAAGGTAAGTTCCTCAGACTCGCATACGGAACTCCGGCAATTAATTAGTTGTTTTGATGAAAATATATTAGCGTTAAAGCAGTTGAAAATAGATCTATCAGATTTCATTTTGTTTAATCTCTTATCGAAAAAAATTAGATACAAACGTTTTAAAGCATTTCGAATTAAGAAATAGTGACGAGATTCCCTCGTTCAAAGATTTAAGGTCGTACATTGAAAAACAATGTAAAGTATTGGAAATAAATGACATTGCTTCAGGAACATACTTTAAATCTCGAGATTCCGTGAAACAAAGGGAAAAAGGAAAGTTTGTTAGCACTTCGGCTAAAACTTATTTAGTTGGGACCGCCAATGATGGTAAAAATGGTAGTCTGTGTGAAGCTGCGCATTCTATTTATAGATGTAAGCAGTTTCTCGATAAAACCCCTCAAGAACGATTTGAGGTGGTAAATGTTGAAAACATTTGCATTAAATGATTAAAAACTTCACATTCCGTGAAAAATTGTAAGTTAGATTGGTCGTGTAGAAAATGTCAACAGCCACACAATTCGTTATTTCACTTCAATAAACAAGAAAAATCTATGTCTCCACGCAAACAAACTCATCGTTAAAGGTCATTGTCTCCTCGGAGAGTGGCGCCTAGACTTACTTCTATTAGTAGACTTAGTGAAGACAATCTGTCGTCGGCGGTTGTGCATAAACAACCTGCCACTAACTCGTCCATTTCGACGTCATTAGAACATACAACCACGCTGTTAGCTACGGCAATGGTGTCGGCGCTTGATTATACTGAAAAATTGTAACCTGTTCGTATAATTTTAGATAACGGATCCATAGAAGGTTATATGACTGAAAGGTGCCATCAGAGATTAGGTTTAAAGAAACGGAGAGTCAATGTTACTGTTCAAGGACTTGACTTTAATTCGTCGTTAGTGTCGTATGTAGTCAGCCCCTCGGGAGCAAGGTCCCCAGCATATGAAATTGATTGTTATATTTTACCTAACATTTGTAATCAATTATCTTCGTCGTCTATAGAGGTCAAGGAATGGTGGTCGCATACTCGAGGTTTGGCCTTAGCTGATCCTAATTTTAATATTCTTGGTAAGATTGACATGCTTCTCGGAGCTGAAATTTTTGCTCAAGTATTGTTGAACGAGTCTCGTTGTGGTTTGCTAACGAACCAGTTGCTATTAAAACAACCTTTGGTTGGGTGTTAACGGGAAAGATCGTTTCCCCGATTAATTCTATTACGTCATTGTGTGCTTTCGTTGAGCCCTTAGATAGCGACATTCGTCGATTTTGGGAATTAGAAAATATTCCCTTCAAGAAACATGTTTCTTCTGAAGAAGAAAAGTGTGAAAAGGAATTTGTGAAAAATTATAGACGTAACAAGGTTGGTCTTTTAATAGTGTCCTTGCCCTTTAAAATTTCTGAACCCTCATTCATGGCTAGGAGATCGATTTCTATTATTCTTCTTAATCTTCTTTGGGGATTAAACCACTCATAGTTTTTAAAATTATCTTTATTAACGTTTCGATCCATGACCTAGGATTGTTTTCAAAATAATAAAAACTTCAAGTTTGACATTTATGACATAAATTGAAGGTGACTTTGATATATTGATGTTTGAAATATTTGGTTTGAGTACACTAAGCAAAAATTTTTAAAAGTTTAAATAAATGATTGCCTTCAATTTGTGTTACGGCCTGGGACCGACTTTTTTTTTAGGTAGCCAATACGCTTAACGTGAAATCAGCTGATTTTTGTCATTAGAACGTCTTGGTTTGATAGCGCCTTTAGTACTTTTCGCTAGACGTTTAGTTCAAGATCTTTGACTTTTAGGCCTGGGTTAAGACCAAGAGCAGCCATTGGAAATCATAGAAAAATGGAAACGTTTTTTTGGTGAATTGCCAGCAGTGAGATTTCGCCTCGCATTGTATGTAATAATTTTAAAAAGGTGGAGTTACATTGGTTCTAAGATGCTTCTGAAGCCGGGTATGCAGCTGTCGTTTATTTTCGTTTGTTCGATTTGGAAGGTAATATTGTCATGTCATTAGTATGCGCAAAATCAAATGTTGCTCCTACTAATCGCATTCCAGTGCCTCGTCTCGAATTGTGTGCTGCCATACTCTTGGCAGATTTAATAGATTTCGTCAAAAATACTTATACAGATAGTTTATCATTCAGTAGTATTTTCGAGTGGTCAGATTCCACTGTTGATTTGTCTTGGATTCTGTCTTCCTTGCATAAGTGGAAGACATTTGTTAGCAATCGTATTTCGCATATTCAAGAACGTATTCCTCCATCTTTGTGGTTTCACGTTAAGTCCCAGGACAACCCGGCGGATTGTGCCTCACGTGGACTTTTGGTTTCAGAGTTAGTTCATCATCCATTATGGTGGACAGGGCCTTCCTGTTTAGTGCGTCGTAGCGAAGAAGAGCCAGTAACGTCGCTGCTAAAATTTATCGATTTATCTCAGATGGACGTCGAATATCGTACTCTGTCGTTAACAATCGTTATGCCTGAGAATTTCTTAGATTTGTTATTGGATAAATTTTTAAAACTGCTGAAAATTTGTAGGATTATTACATGTATTCGTCATTTCATTCGTAATGTTTAATGTCCGGCGGATTTGCTTTCAAAATATTCTGATGGTTTGTCCCTAGCTCAGCAGCAAAATGCTATACATTTAATGATTAAAAGAGTTCAAACAAATGTTTTTGCCCAAGATATTGCAAATATTAAAACTGGAAAACTTGTTAGTAAATAACTACGTAGCGTTAGTCCGTTTCTAGATAGTCGTGATTTGTTGAGAGTGCGCGGTTGCCTGCGCAATTCAGAGTTATCGTATGATGCAAAATTTCCAATTTTGCTTCCTCGGTCGCATCGGGTGACTGAAATTATTATATTAGATTGTCATGAAAGATATTTACATCTAGGAAATCGAGCGACTCAAGTTTTATTAACTCAAAATGATTGGATCTTGTTCGCAAAGAGGGCTATTCGGCAATGTTTAAAATTCTGCATTCGTTGTTTTCGTGTAAACCCTGTGGCTTTATGCCCCCTATGGGAGATTTACCAGCTCCTAGGTTAACTCCAGGTAAGGCGTTTTTGCATACGGGGGTCGACTTTGGTGGACCTTTCTCTGTCACGATGAATCGGTGTTGTGGCGAAAAATCATTTAAGCGTACATTCGCGTAGTTATTTGTTTCAGCACTTATATAAGTTTGTCGGTTTAGGTTTCTTAGTTAACATCTATAATTATTTTTAAATATAAAATATATTAGTTTATACTTATATTGGTGAGCGGGATGTTTAGTTTTTTTGTCGCACGTTTTCGTGGTTATTTTAAGTCTTTGTAAATTCGTAGTTGTAAATCAAATAGTAAAGCTGTCATCCTTGTCCCGTTATATCCTGTCATAAACCTCCTTTGTGCATGTGAAATTAAGTTGAAAAAAGGGGTTGTGTCAGACACTTGCTCATGGACATCGAAGACAAGCGTTTGATCGTTCAGTAAAGTGAGTGAAGTCAATAGTGTCGTATTTTTTGATAAACCTCTAAAAAACTGTGATAGTGTAAACATAACACATCCAATAAATCGCCTTACAGTCTATTTCGCCGAAAAGTAGGAACGACATTTAGAACAATAGAATAACGCGGAGACAAGTTGATACATAAAATTATGACTCCTCGCGCGTTAAATTAAACATGTAGTATACAGTTATGTACCTACATATTATTTAATTTTTAATTTAGTAACGCAAGTTTATTTTTAAGTTCTTAGAAATTTCAAATTCGTTTTGCTTTTGTGATTATGTTTATATGTCTAATATTTACAATATATGTTAAATATTTTAATTCATGATTAACTGTTTAATGAATCCCATATTCTTTGTGTACCTCAACTCATTCGCAAGAGAGTGTGCCAAACTATGAAGTGGCAGTGGACGGCTTTTGATTTCGCAGGGCCCTGGTTTAGAGTTAGACCCCAAAGCATCTAAAAGGTACACATAACAGATAAAACAACATCTCTCTAGTTAATAGGGTAACTTCTTCTCCCATTAAATACTTGCTTTATATTATTCTACCTGTGATACGCACTTGGTGGAAAAATCAAGTAATAAGACAAAATATTCTCTAAAAGTTCTAACAGTCAAATTTAAATTCGTTCAAATAATGCAACGCTGATTGCTCAATAAGTTTCAGGTACGAAATGGTTGACTTGGCAAGTCACTAAAGGCTGAATGTATTTAAGAACTGACTATCTTAAAATATCCTGTCTGCAGTAAGAAGTGCTAAGTATTCAAGAAACCCGCCCTCATTAGTACGTCTGAAAGATACATGGTCTTCTTTGCTACTTAATGACACGACAAGCAGATAGGCCTTAGTAAACGTGGAGGTCCTGCATGACATTTCTAATAAATTTAATTACACTTTGAGTTCGCTCTAATTTAATGATTTATTAAGTTTTGATTTATTGCCTTAGCGCTTTGAAGCTATTTTTACATCACCCTTGCTATGCTATAAAATAACAGCGCTGGTGATTTTGATCAAATCGTAACGTAAAGGAATTGAAAGAATTTTGTAATTCGCATGTCAAATGGGGTGAAAAGTATCTGAACTTAATCAAGTTTTATTAAACCTGTACCCTATTCTTCCCTAAGTTAGCTGTCACGTTATAAAAGCAAGTAAGGACAACCGCGACGAATGTTACGAATTTTAATTAAATTTTTACTTTTAAAGTCGATAAAAATAGTTGTATTCAGATGAACCAATAAAAAAGGACTTAAGGTATTATTCATTAAGATCCAATCATTTGGTAAACACTCTCTTATATTTAGAGCTTAAAGAACACCGAGAAACCGATACATTTTTTAAATTCTTGAATTAAATTTAGGAAACCGGCAAAGTTCTGAAACATTGTAAAGCGATCTCTAATGAGCACAGAAATAAATTTTATAGAATTTAGATTAGATAATTTTCTTAACAGGTAAGTTGATAATATCAAGTTCTGTAACTGTCAATTTAAATTACCAGTTCTCAATTGACGGTGTCTGGTAAAATTGCCATGTAAGAGTTAAAATTCGAGTATGCTGATTACACTATAAATTTGTAGGTATAGGATCGTTAAATAATATAATTTATCGAGATGAACCTTATATCTATAATGATATCAGCGCTTCATCATTAGCGTTCCGTCATTGAACAGGTTCTACGGAGAATGTAATACCAAAAGTTGTCAATCTATTTGGTTTCACAACTTTGCACTAACGTTTGCATCTTTCTGCATTTCACAAATTAGCTCAAAATTGGCCAACGGATTTTAATATTGTAAGGAGGAAGAAGGAAAAAGTTAGCAGTGAATTAAAGTCGGTATTTTTATTTAAAAACGAACAGAAGGTACCAGTTTCTTACACTAATGCTTTATCGTTTTAGCCGCAAACGTATAAACTTCAAAAAATAAAAAATTAAGGGAATCGTGATATTTTCTTTAACTTGAAGATGCCCACTCTTATACGTTCAACAAGCAGAGTTCGACAAAACGTGTACAAAAGTATAAAAAAACAAGAATTTTTATTCCATGCATTACAAACAAGTATCCCTTACCCAGAATATGCCATAGATTCTTTGTGATACCAGTTCTGGTATGTACCGCATTGAAATCGGTCTCATTCTAGATGACCACCACATACTATGTCACATGAATAGAAGAATATGTTTACAACGATACCAGGTAAAAAGCCACGTTATCGAGAGAGAACCGCGAAACTCTCCCACTCTTTTTCTAGTATTGCTCTACCCCTCTAGGGATAAGCACACTGCGCAAGCTCACTACTCTGACGTACGGAAGTACCGCCTAGTCCATTTAAAAATTCCCGCGCACCTGCGTATTTCAAAATATGCCGCGAAACTTCCGTACACCAAAAACTAACCTAAAACAATGTTTAAGTGGCAATGGCACGTAACAATCGCGACAAAGCCACAAAAGAAAAAACTTAAAAAAAGAAAAAGTCTGTTAGCACAGTAACAGCTTAAAATCTAAATCCTAACTACCCTACATAAACCCTAACTTAAAACCTACAAAATGTTTATATAAGGCGCCACCTGGTTTTTTGACCGATAACACGTCTACCGAAGTACCAGGAAACGGAATAGGTAGCCCGATAGTCTTTGACTACACTAATTATCGACAGCACAAATTTGTCGGGGAGCATGAAACACTACTTAAACTAACACGGGTGCGACAAGTCGCCTAAACTATCTAAACCTATCTAACTAAAGCTAACATAAAAGTTGTTATGCGCAAACACACATGAGTGTTGCATCAAACTATTCTTCTTTTTGGCAAGAAGTGCCCAAATTTAAAAATGTTCATGGAGTGCGTCACTCTGCACTCTAGTAAATTTTGTTACTGGTACTTTGGTTTTCTAACGATGCACACTTAAAACTTGTCCATGACATAGTTGTGAATCAACAAATTTACCAAAAGTATTACCTACTAAATCCTTATATGCTAACCTGACAAATTACATTTTTATACTGGGTTAGCTTTTTCACTTAAATTTCAGGAAAAAAAATAATTCCCACGTCTGGTCATATATACCACACGTTAGGACGATAAAAAGATAAGATAAGATCTCAAATTGTTGTTAAAGATAGTAGATATGATAATGATATTAAGCTTAAGTTGTTATCCTCAAAGGTAATGAATAAGATAACGGTATTAAGCTTTAGTTATTTTTTGAGATACTCGATAAGATAACGCGATATTAAGTTAAAGTGATTACAAGAGATAGTAGGTAAAGTAACACGAATTTAAATAAAAGTTATTACTAAAGATAACCGGTAAGATAACGCGAAATAACTCGAAGCTATTCCTAACTGTAGTCGGTAAGATAACAAGAAATTAAACCAAAATTATTACTAACGGTAATTGGTAAGATAACGATACTAAACTAAGGTTATTACTAAAGGTAATCAGTAAGATAACGATATTAAAACTAAGGGTATCGTCAAAGATAATAAAGAAGACAAAGATATTGGCCTAGTTATTACCCAAGACAATGAATAACAACAAATAGAGTGGCTCCAGTAGAGCCGTTTAAATGGGATTGACTCGTGCCCTCTAAAAAGAGAAACCCGTGAAGCAGGTCCGTTTACACGAAACAGCACGAGAGACCGGCAAAGACATTTGGGTGCATTCCTGCACCCGGCGATAATCGATATCGGTGATACCATCACCCGATACCCATACGGTATATAACGACATATATACTAATTCACTCACTCATCCACACACTCATACATACCTTCACTGCCAGAGCCCATGCACTGACAGCGGCACCGCATGACCCTACGAAAGATTCGCAGAGACGAGGTCCAGGTGTCTGTGAAAACCTCCCGCGCAACCACACGGTGACTAACAGAAATGAAAAGGCAGTAGAGAAACAGGAACGGTAAAAAGAAGGAGGTTGGTTTTTTGGAGTGCATAAGAGACACTTCCAGGTAGAAGAAAGTAGAGGAAGGGCTCGCATTGAGCAAAAGCGACAGAGGAAAAGGTGGATAGCAAAGCGCTACTCAACCAACCAGTGTGGCCAGTAGCTCGGAATGAGGGAACATCATTCTTATGTGGCAGACGGGTGTTCCGGGACAAGAACAGGTCCACCGAAAGAAGAATAAGGCATAGCGGAGATAGCGGGATAAGAAAAAAGTATAGTTTTTGGACAAGCGTCCAAGAGAAGGTAGAGAGCTGTCCCTATTAAACACAGCGCAGTCTGAAGGACCACCTGCGATATTAATCCGACAAGATAAGGTATACACATTTTTAAAATTCACTAGACTCTAAGAGAACTAGTGCGATCATTTTCCTAACGAGTACATTGACTACGATAAGAAAATCAGACAAAAGTTGACACACCAACTTACAAGTATCATTACAGATACAAACACACAAAAACAAACTGTTTTAAGGTAGTATTTCATAACGGTAGCACCCTAAACACACAAAAATGTCCAATTATAAGCAGTTAAATACAGATACACTGTCCCAATATGCTAAAACAACGGAGAGTTTAATAAGATAACAATAAGAAGCAATAGCATCTCACCACAAAGTTCAATAAAAAACAATGAAAAAAATGTTTATAAGTTATGTTGATTTAGTAGTAAAAGAAAGAAATAATGATGTAGTATAATGTAGGCGACTGCAATAATTCAGAAAAAAAACACATGGAATAGGTAGTCCTAGTTTTTGCAACTGCAAATATGAACTATTTCTTACAATGGCATAGGTCATGACTCCTATGTTGGCCCAAAGAAAAAAATCATCCACTCAACATCAGCTAAAACCAATCATAAAAATTCAATGAGTTATTTCAACCAAAGTTACGACAATTACCACACAATTAAACCATATAAGAGAAATACTAAAAACCAAATAATATGTAGTAGGAAAAGTTTAAGGGTTAATCAAATGAAACGACAGAGTTATATTGGGGGGTGTAGAGAATGAAGTGATATATAAGTAACGGTATGGTCAAGGGAAAGTCAACCAAAAGAAAAAGATAGCTAATTTAAGGGAAGTAAAGTTAAACGTGTAGGAGGTTATATACTGTACGAGAGAGGAAATAAGTAATTAAAGTTAACTAATTGATGGTGAGAACAAAAAATATTAGGTAAATCGTGAGGATTTAACCATATTAAGGTACCAGGTATCAAGAATTAAATTTGTAATGTTAAGAGAAACAACATCACGAGATAAGGCATCAGGTACGATATTTAATTTGCCAGGCCTATGCATAACGTCAAAAGTGAATTGAGATATACACAAGTTCCATCTTGCGAAACGACCTGCGGGCTGTTTCAAGTTATTAAGCCACGTGAGAGCTAAGAACATTAGGTACCTTGTCAAGGAAGTAAACGTGACAAGCTCTTAGATATACGTAAAGTTAAATGATTTTAAAGACAATTTTAAGGCATTTAATGAAGTATAAATCGATATGTGAAGAGATAATAGTACTTAAAACTCGATTCACTAATAAAATTGTTGAAAAACAAAAAGACAATCTATAAAGCATACTTTTACTGGGATGGGAAGTTCTCATTAGAGTTCTACCCAACCCAATAAGGGAAAATTTCAACATCATTATTAAAAAAATGATTTACAAATTCCAAACGACAAACTTACCAACCGAATCCTCGTCTAGATTTAAGTAACGCTGAGCGACCAACCTTTGGGTTTCGTCTAGACTTATATACCGCTGGACGACCAAATTCGACAGTAAACCTCGCTTAACAAATGTTAAGGTACGTTGAAATTTCAATAACTAAAAAAATATGCAGTCAGACCAAATCAAACTTGCAACATGAAAGAAAAATTCCACGATACATGTACAAAAAGTTAGTATTCCAAATTAGTAGAATGTTCTTTCGATATTGCGGGAGTTAACAAGTATCCCTAAATGTGTTTAAATAATAAACGTTAACGGAAATTTCTTTATTTTAATATTCAAAGGCACAGATATAAAGAAATGCCTTTTATTACAACATTTTGAAAGGTAAAAATATGGTCTAGGTAATTTCGTTACTTTATATAAGACAAGAACCTTTATAAAACGCCTTTGTAGGTTATACTGGTTGAACCATACAAGGGAAAAACTTTTTAAAACTATATCCAAACAAGATAATATCTAAGAGAAGAAAATATATGAGGGTTAGGTCAAAATAACGCTTTAAAAGACACTAAAAACTTAGGTAAACAAGAGTTCTATATTTAGGCAAACAATTTTGTTATTAAGTAGGTAATCACTAAGGCATTTTTAGAACGTAACATACAAGACAGTGCTTTTAAGTTTCAAAAAAACGGGCTTTTAAAGTTAAGGAAAACAAACAAAGATATTTTAATTTAATATATGTAGATAATTTTGTAATAAACAGTGTTTAAAGGCATGTAATCAAGGTAAATAATTATTTGTATACTTACATGAATAAAGTAAGGTTAAATAGTTACGTTAAACGTTTTTTTTTAAACATAAGGTTTCTTTAAAAAGGGAGTTTAAATATTAGTTAACAGGTGATTGATTAAAACACTTTTTTTATAAGCAAACTAGAGAATTTTAGATACAGTTTTTTTTATTATTACAGCAAGGGTTATATTTTAACTGAGATAAGGTAAATAATTCTTATAATAAACGGTATTTAAGACGTGCAATTACTTAAAATATTTATTTATTGTACTTACTTGGAAAAAGTAAGGTTACCCATAAATCCTTGTAAAACTTGGAGTTTATTTAGACACTAACACACATTTTCAGATAACTGACACATTTTTTAGACAACTGCAGTTATGAACTTCATTTTAAAATTACAATAAGGTAAATAGATTAACATTTTTTAGATAAAAGCTATATATCACAATAACAAAGCGACGGTTCTTAATTACAAGCGCTATCTGGCAATTCCGGAAAATTTCTGGGGAATTTTCGCAAGTTACCAACTGAAATTAAAAATTCACAGATATCTTAGTGGACATAGATAATAAAATTTATTGCTACAATTTAGATGAAAAAGCTTGTTTAACATTAATTATATATTCCATAGGCATATAAAAATTGTACCACCTAAAAAAACACACGCTGGGCAGCCAATTCTTACGTTCGCGCCGGTGGTTATATTTACAAAGTTTGATAAATACAACACCGGAAGCGTGGTTTAATAGACACTATCGGGGGTTGGCAGCGCTAATCTTATACGGATTTGGGTGCGGTCATCCACCAATGATGTCATCAATATTGTGCAATACAACGTAAATTTACTCAATTTTTAACACAAGATAAAGCAACAAATTAAGTAAAGGATTACTTGCATCAGACATCCTGCTTTCGCCCGAAATTGCGCTCGGGTAGGCCTCTAGCCAAGTCCAGTCGGGGCTCCTCCCGGAGGAATTAGAGATGATACGTCGACGCTATCAAATGCGTACGGAACAGCTCCGGCTAGCTAAGGTAGACATGAGGCCTTCATCCACAGACGTGAAGATCGGTATGCCTAGGTGGCGGCAGATTCTTACCTATGTAGGGATTGGGCGGGAAAATAAGGTATGGAGGTAGACAACAAAGATAATTAGGCAAGGAACTACATAGGTAACCCTAACGATACCAGAGACAAAAACGTGCACTTAACACCACGATACCAGGTAAAAAGCCACGTTATCGAGAGAGAACCGCGAAACTTTCCCACTCTTTTTCTAGTATTGCTCTACCCCTCTAGGGATAAGCACACTGCGCAAGCTCACTACTCTGACGTACGGAAGTACCGCCTAGTCCATTTAAAAATTCCCGCGCACCTGCGTATTTGAAAATATGCCGCGAAACTTCCGTACACCAAAAACTAACCTAAAACAATGTTTAAGTGGCAATGGCACGTAACAAGGTGTTAAGTAGTTGTTTAATTATGATGTTGTGTATACCATCTGGTTTTGGACTAGTATTTTTAATAGTCATTAATACGTCTTCCAGTTCTTGTATGCTCTGATTATCATTGTATTCTTCTGATTCATCTTTAATAACTTGTAGTGGCTGTTTTTCTGCATTTATTTTAATTTGCTGGAAGGTAGTCGAGTATTGTTGGGTGCTGGAGATATCTTGAAAGTGCAACGCCAGCGCTTCAGCTATATCTCCGGGATCAGTTACTATTCCACTTATTGTGCTTAGACCAGGGATGATGAAAGTTGTGTGTCGTTTGTTGATACTATTTATTTTGTTCCAAACTTGTTTATTTGTAGTGTTGTAGTCTATTGTGGCAAAAAACTTTGTCCACGACGCCTCTTTGCTTTCCCTCAAGACTTTTCCTGCGTTGGCTTTGAGTTGTTTAAAAGTAATAAGGTTGTTTGCATTTGGATATCTTTTGAATTTGTTGGAAGCTTGTTTTTTTTATTGCATTTTCGCAATGTTGTTGTACATTTTTTTCTCACTGTGGTGTCTTATTGGTATATACATTTTTGCAGCACTTTGGATTGGGCTTATAATTTGTTCAATTGCTTTGATTGATAGGTTGCTGTTATCTAGAATATTTCTGTATTTGTCCCAGTTAGCTTCATTAAATTTCCAAGTAGGTGTTGTAGTCTCAATTTTTTCATAGTATATATCAACCAAACTTAGTTTGGTTAATGGGATCTCAATGTCTGTCCGCCGCCGTCGTCGCCGCCGTCGCCACCGTCGTCCGTCGCATGGTGCCCGTGATTTTATAATATATATAATTCAGTTTTTACGCTGATTACGAATATGCTATACACTATTCTATATCTCATTTACTTTTCGAGTTATTCGACTTTAAAATCGAAATTTTACAACCAACGAAAGTTTTTGTTAATAAAAATAATTATAACTTAAATTCAATTTTTATTGTAAATGTGAACTATATTTAATAATAGAATATTCGTAAGTTTGGTTGTGAGCCGTACATGCGGCGTAAATTTTTTTTTGAGTCTAACATTATGGGAAAATGATCTCTGCCATAGCAGTGTGGTAAAGGATCCCATTTTATTTTATCAGCTATATCGGCGTGACTTATAGAGAGTCTATTGAGGAGAAAGAGTTTGTTTTTGCATTGAAATGAGTTGGTCTATTGTCATTTAATAGGATTAGATTGTCGAATTCTAGAGTTTTTGCAACGATTTTGTCATTTTTGTTGATATTTGCGCCGCCCCATAGGGGGTTATTTGCATTAAAGTCTCCGACTATCAAATAAGATAGTGGTAGTTGGTCAATAAGATTTTGCAGTTCCTGGTGGGTTAGATTTAGATTTGGGAGTATGTAGACGTTATATATACATATTTTTTTTGATAGGTATACTTGTATCGCAATAGCTTCCAGGTTCGTTGTAATGTTTATTTTCCGCAAAGGTAGTTCCACACTAACGCATGTGCATACTCCACTGGCATGCTCTATATTTCTAGAGTTGCTATCGGTTTTATAATTTTTTGTATAAGGTGGTTTGTTTCTAATGTTTGTTTCTTGTAGTATTTGGGACGGTGTTTCCTGTATTAGTTGCTGAATAAAATTTAATTGTGTGTAAAAACCATTGCAGTTAAAGTGAATTAATTTCACTTTATTGCTTAATGTGCGTTTTGCGATGCAGATAAGGTGTAGAATTCATTTGTGTCTGTGTATAGTGGTTTTTAGTTTCGTTATGATGCGCGTGAATCTATTTTTGATATGTTTGTGTTGGAGTAGACTATATAGGCCTTGCATAGTTTCGATTACTTTTTCTACGGCACTTGTTGGGTTTTTTGCGCATTCTAATTGATTTTCTGCATGCTGTCTCCTTAATGAAATTGTGGAATGCGTCACATGCGAAGTTATATTTTTGTGGATTGTGTGGTATTTGTGTCTGTATCGGTACAAACATTTCTTCTATCGTCAGTTCTGGTTGGCTAAGTGCTTAGTGTGTTCGTTCCTTTTTGTGGGTTGTTTGAAAAATTTTAAGTGGTTTGGAGTATCAAGTTTACCTTTATCTATTAAGTCTGGTGATTCTATAGCCAGTAGTGGCCGTTTTTTGAGCTTTTTGCATTACGGTTTCTTGAACTGAAGCACGATGTACTAGTTTTGATATTGCGGTGGTTGATATATCTAATTCGTTAACGGTTCGCTTTTCTGACATATTTTGTAGATTTTTAACGTGGTTAAAGGTACAGTCTGTTGTAGGGTGATTTATTACAAGCTGTACATTTGCTTGTTTTGTCGGTTTGTAGAAAAATTCTGTAGTCTTCTCCTACAAAATTTATTAGGACCAGTGCTGGAATCGATGGTGTTTCTTCAGGATTAATAAAGGCAAACCGACGAAAGCTGATGATGTGCATATCTGCGGGATCTTGAAAACCAGTTCGAATAGATTGTACTTGGGATGTTGTTTTAATTTTAAGGTTGGCTAGCGTTTCTTCAATAAATTCGTGTGAAATTGAAGGATATACATTAGAGATAATCAATTTTTTACTCGGTGTGATCATTTTCCCTATATTTATTTTATGGTTATATATCTCTGTTTCAGCATAATTGTAGACTATTTCATCAGCAAGTTCTCTGCCACTTAAGTATATGCATATTCTGCCGTTCGATAGTCTCGATGCTGCTATTATGTTTTTTGGGTTATACAATATCACCTATTTTATAGATGTGTAATGTATATTAAATCTAATCCACAATAAAATAAATCGTGGTAGATTTTTACCTACCGAGAATTCTTATATAACAGAAACAAGCCCAGGGTAAGGTTAGGATGGAAAATGGCTTTTAGAGAAGAAAACTCTTAAGACTTTTTAGCTAACTGAGTTTTTATCCACGGTCGCATGACATTGGGTCAATGGGTTTATTAAAGTTGGAAAATAAAATAATGGACGCCACCTACATTTTTTTTAATGCAACTGACAGAATCAATTTGCGAGAAAAGGAAAATTTGGAAACCTAGATTATCGCTAACCACTTTAAATACAAAGTTTGATTGTCACAAATATGTTACTTACATCTGATCGTCTTCTTCACTGAACTAACGATGACTAAGGCGGCTCTGACACATAAATACTACCAACATAGATACCCTTTATATCTTACGATCCAGTATAAGGATGAAATCTTTGCTTTAGTTTCGATTAGTTTTCATTGTATTATGGTACACATTCGTTTAAGTTTAACCTTTCAATTACCTAAGAAACTTTGGAGAAGTTTAATAATTATAGAATAATGAACTGAAGTCAAAAATAATTCTATATTCTCTATTAAGATAAGTAATGAACATTTTAAATTATAAGTGTACTTAATAAAAAAATAAAATTCTTATAAATATAGTTTCTTGAATTGGATACTTAACCGTTGAACATTGTTTTTTATAATTAATAGTCTGGGGTAGCGCTACTAAACTTTACCGTTCTTTAAAAAATTTACTTAACTTTTGGCAAAAATTATTAATTAATTAATTAATCTGAGTTTAAACTTCACTATTCTGGTCTTAGGCCCTATTAAATCAACATGTTGGTATTTTAATTGTGGCAAACAAGATAACTATTAAACATGTAGCAAACAAATCATGATTTTTTGTCTGCACATTTTACTATTGTCTTATATACAACCGGTAAGGTACAATTTCCAAGGTTGAACACATCATTAATTACAAAAGATTGTTTACTCATTGTAATTTTACATTTTAAAAGAATAAGCTTTTAGCAAATTAATTAACAAAATTATTTGTGACGGCCCATAATGAATTGTATACAACAGCATGAGGTAGTTACAAGCTTTCAAAAAAGGAATTTACTACATACATAGATACGTAATGAACTTTGCAACGGCAGCCTTATTTTAGAAACTTAAACAGTCTTTCCCATGGCAGCAATGACCTATAACCTTCAAATGACATGTTGTTCATCAATTAATCACGCCAGGTGTAGCTGCATAGCGGAAATCCAATATTTGTCCAATAAAATTGCTTACGCACTTATATTTTAAAAGAAATTCCATAGAATTTGTTTAAACCAAACCAAATTGAATATGATCAAGATAACCTAAAGTTGTATTGGAGTTGCATCGGAGTTGCACTGTAATAAATTTCATAATTAATTTTAATATAATTACACATTCAAACAAACCGTCGCCAAGATGAGTTTATACACTACACATATATATAAGTTGTTCCAGACAACTTTTAACAAACTGTCTTCTATTGCGGCGTCTCTGTCAGGAAAACTTAATTTCCCGGATCATCTTGAGTGTTTTATTAACACATCAAGTGACCTTTCTGTTCAACGAGGAAACGAAAAGTGACTATCTGTCACGAATTGTCGAAACAACTTGAAAATCTTAGATATTACAAAGAAGTAGGAGCACGCGAATAGGTTTGTGTACATGTTATCAGTAAGGACGATACGTTGTAGATTGTAATTCTAATTGAAATTGTAGTGTGCCTTGAAGTTTGTTGGGTTATTAAATATGCAAAATCGAATAAATCAATAATATAAAGGTTGTTGAATAAATAGTAAAATAATAGATGCATAGCGGTAACGTCAACAAATAAATTTGCAGGAAAATTTAAATGTTACAGATGTATTCTTTTAGCTGTAGGTTGTCGACAGAGTTGATTATGATAGCCTGATCTATTTTTGGAAAAATCGGTTGCTTGATTGTTTTAAGTGCAGATGTGTATAGTTATGTTTGAGTTGGAGCTCTGGTAGGTTGGCTTTTGTGTTGTTCAGGTTGAAAGATGGATTGATTTGGGGTTGGTGGTGTTAAGGGGTTTATTATTTTTACTGTTGCAGTTTTTGTAAGGTTCTGTAAGGTTTCGTTTCCCGGTTCCGAGTAACCAGGGAGTGATAAATGTTAAATAAGTATTCTCAGATCATTTGCTGTTGTTTAGTATAATTAAATATTATTTGGGAATTTTATACCTTTATATTACCTATAAACTTCACGTGTTGCTCCGATGAGACACTTGTTTACTCGGCCGCGTCTATACAACTTGATATTGCTTTGTTGGTGTTATTTGGGTTAGTTGCGTGCAGGTTTAAAATAGGCAGACAAGCAACAAATTTGACTGCCAGTGTTTTACAGTACATAATCTATAAATTGTAGTTATTTTGACATATTATTAAAAATATGATGGCTCATTTTAAAAAAGTTGTCTTAAATGTCTGCTTTCCGTATATAGTCTGTCACCTGTTTTAAAACATTTTTATTAGATTCTTAACCTTATATAGATTAAGAATTGCATTTTTTAGAATACGATGGCAATTTCAATGGAATTCACATTCTGTTACATTAATAGAAGGTTGACTGACATATTAAAAAACACAAATTTGGTATAAATTACAGCTCAAGTATTTTTATTGCTAGAAGTAATTTATTCAGATACGCTTTAACACAGTAATAAATGATAAATCTTTTGACGTAACATCAGCTGCCGCATAAGACTTGTTTCGAGTCATTTGGCGCTAACACGGATATAGGAACTTCTTCTATTATAGCGGTTTTAGCATATGTTAATGTTTGTTAAATTTATGATTATTTAATTTTAATTGACGGAGCATTATTAATATTAATGTGATTGAAATACTTTCCCTGCATCTAGTCGTAGTGCAAAAACGTGTGTTTAACATCTTTTTTAAACTAATTTTAAGGTTTATCTAACCTTTTAGTACCTCAATTAATTGGCTTATTTTAATTGGTTTTTTATCAAATAACTAAGATCTATATCTCAATCATAAGCATTTCTGGGTAATATAAACTAATCAATTAATCAAATATTCGATTAGTCGACTTGTAGCCAAAAATCAAATATGTTACGCATCGCCATCGTTAAATGAAAAAATTAATATCAATGCACTGTGTATAATTCTGATTTCATTATAGTAGTGTTCAGTAAGAAAGGTATTTTAATATGTTGTTAGTCCTATTAAAATCATAAACTTAAAACAACAAGAGGATTGTTTTATTTTTGGTAAATAAATATTAAAACGCAGCTTAGGTTCATAAATTATTTTAAACTACAAAAAAGGAAACAAAATATTTATTTCAATAAATTTTCATAGCTGGATTATGTCATTTTATAAAGGCTTTGGAATTATGAATTAAATAAGTCAAATGACTAACTAATAGGCATATTCCATGTGATAATTATTCCAAATATAAAAGCGCAGTGTCAGCCTCATTTTGCATGCTAACCGGTTTCTAATTAGAATACCTACAAGTATGGATTAAGGTTATTAAAATATATTCATGGTTTTTGGGTTGTTATTTATTCTGCAGTGGAAGCATTTATTTAATAGTTGTGTCTTTCTGGTATTTAACTTAATGCAGTTATTTTCCTTGCATTTGGAAAATTAAGACTCCACACCATAATAATTCAAATTTATGTTTCTAGAGGATTTTAAGGTCATAGATATTTTCAAGTTATTTTGATGGTAATTGTCATTTAGTGATTCTGGTACACATGTACATTTTGAGATAATGTAAATTTCTAAATCAGGCATTGTTTGTGCAAAGTGATTTCTAATTTATTAAAGGATTAGGTTTTCAAGTGATTTTAATTTGAAATTCATTGAAGGAATAATTAATTTTCTAGTGAACAAGGGTAAATTAATGTGTTTAAGTCACGGTATATTTTGTTGAAGATTTTCCGTCCGTGGTTTGGAACATATTGTTCAAAATTAAATAGGTTATTAAAGTTATAAAAGTATATTTAACAACTTTTGAAAGGTAATTTCTTTTCTTTATCTGGAACGAAAAGCGCAGGTGGTTGTAAGGACTCATCTATAGATGTAAATCTATGATATTGATTGTAATATAATAGATCCGACGTTATAAACTCGTGATTTTAATAGTTGAAGCATTTTGAAACTTGATTTAATGGTTATTTCGAGTTATTGGCAGATTGCCAGATTTTTAGTACAAGACGATGTCTTTTTCACGAGAGAGGCTTTTAAGTATTTAAAATTGGTTATATTGGTTTTTCAATTAAAATTATGTACTCTAGGTAGCCCTTTCCTTTTCATTTATTTTTATATGTTGTATACTTGGCATCTGATCTTTTGGATCTTAATTTTAGTTCTGAAACACTAGAGGTTAAGTTTTCTCGCCCTACTAATGTTCTTACGTTAATGACTCTTACGTTGTACGGTTAGAAACTTGATTTAATGGTTATTTCAAGTTATTGGCAGATTGTCAATTGAGTACTCATTTAAACGTCCTTTAAAATCTCATAGTTCTCAGTACAACGGTAAAAACTTGGAATCTATTATATAATAATTTGCTTTGTTTAGCAAAGACTAAAAGCTTTGCCTTTTAAATTCTTCGAAATACGTACTTTTACCGGCATCGTAAATAAACACTTTTAATGGGTTTGTTATCTATACGCTTACTACGAAATAATCCAAACGGTATTCTGTTATCGTGCAGGTGTTCAACTCACTCAGTTTTACGAGCAGTAAAACTGTCCCCTTGTTGGCAGTCCTTGGAAACCGTTATGTTATCTCTTGGTCGCAAACCGTGTTTAACGAATGCTTCGCGTCTGTGGTAGTAAAAATACTTGCAGACGCGTTTCTACGAATATTTGACATTTTATAATGGGAATTGTTTTTGAAACGAAAACACGTTGTTTTATCTCCCTAGAAATACAGACCAAGCTTTGAAAGCAAGGCTATTCTATACGAAACCTTTTCCGTAAAGGAACTGTGTAAGTCACGGTGCTAATTAAGTTGCTCACTTCAGTGTAATAGTGAAACTTAGTTTTATAGAGCATCCAGTCCGCTAGCAAGTGTTGTACGTACGCAGTTCTAGATCCGCTACGATGCTACCAGAGGAAGGCAGCTACTCTTTTTAAGGTACATAACTCTGTTTTTTCTTAATGCTTCTATAAATTCTAGCTACTTCTTTTATTAATTAAAAACCAGGTAAATGCTTTAGTTTTCTTACTCGTGGTTATGACACAATAAATTACAGACTGCGTGCTAAAAATTTACTTCTATAGTTTACAAGTGATTACGTGTTTATTGGCAAGTCACAAATAATATAAACCGAAGCTCGCCTTAGAGCAATTTTTCGTACTGTAACTTAAGATTTACGAAATGCTAACGTCAATAACTTGTTTACTGAATTATACTCTAAGATTAAGTCTAGCACTTCGTGCATTTCAATTTAGGGTTAGGCTACTTAAGTTTGCAATTAGGTTATTATTTTTAAGAAGCGCACTTCAAGAGCAAGTAAAACAACGTTTGAATACTGTACATATTATATCTTATTTTCTTTCTTATATTTATTTAGGGCTGGAAACACTGTGTGAATATATTTGTATATGTGTTATTTAGTTTTTAAGATTGTATGTGGCTGGGACATAATTCCTAAGCTATATTTACTTAAATGTATTTGTTACGTTCATTTTCGTAACTAATTGATTAGTTTATATGCAATAATTTTCACCTTAAATTCCTTGGCGTTAAACACGAAAATTTATTCCGTAAATTAAACATAACCCTTTCGTGTATTAAAATTTGTATTGTAATTAATAATAAACATCCAATCTATGTTAGTTGATAAATCTTTCTGCTCATTAGAAAAATAAATATCTTTTCTAAGAATTTCGTACCGTAGAATTTACGCCATAATTAAATAGGGGACTTTCCAAGTATTTCACTAATTAAACGCTGGTGTGTTTTCCCTTTTTAAAGATTTTGGCGAAATTATGTCAATAAAATTCGGGTTTTCCTCTTTTATTATCCTTGACGACAAGTTTACGTGCTTTAACTAAACAAATGTAACATTCATTTTCTGTTTGACTAGCAACCATAAAACATCCGTTTTGTTTTGCTTAGTTTCGTTTTCTTTATGCGAATTGCTGGCACGCCTTATAGCGTGGTTAGTATATAGAGTTTGTATAAAACAATACTTTTCGACTTCAATAAATTAATTTATTGTTCGTAATTATTCTAGCTTCCTGCGGGAGACACGTTAATCCCTTGAGCTGTCGTTTCTTCCGGCAATGGGAGGTCAAATGCGTTCTGCCTGGGCGTAGGCCTACCCACTCGCTGACGTGGACCAGCAACAGCCTCTACCCCGATGTAACTCGAGGGTGAGTTCTTTTTTTTCTTTGTATCCGCTTCTCACTTTGGAACCAGAACGCCTGTGATTGAACCGTTCAAATATGGCATTTCCAAATTTAATTTTTATATATGAAAATTATTGAACTATTTTGGTATTTACTGCTCTTTGGTTACTACCTTACTATTTGTTCCTAAATTACTAAAAATATACTACTAAGGTTAGACTTACAATATTCTAGAGCTGTGGTTTTTAGGGTTGCGTTTGTTTCTTTTTTTTCTAGTTACTGTCAGGGGGTAATTACCTAAAAACTACAACTTGCCATTTTCCTGGGTAATTTTTTTTAATGTTTGAGGGTTTCTCATAATGTATAAATAAATTGGGAACATTGACTTTTTTGGGGTTAAGTTTGGGAATACTGTGTTCTGTATATATATTTTGTTTAATTATAAGTTCCTTCTTTTCCTTTGTATGTTTAGTTCTGAGTGTGAATGAGTGAGTGTTTATATATTTTTTTCTATTTATTCCAAGTTTCTTTGTAATTTATCCATAGGTATGAGATCCCGCCCACTCACCGATTGAGCCCGGTCATCCTTTCTTTCTTTCTCTTAGTTTTTTTTAATGTTACGTCAATGCACGTGGCATATATTTCTATGCTGTAATATATGCGAGTTGACGCTTTTGTGTACATTGCATTGTAACAGGAGGATTACAAAATGTTCAATTTGGTTTTTGTTAATATTTCTTTTGGTACTATGTTTGTTGACTAGCGGTTTGTAAATAAATCTACTTACTGAGGTTTCCAATTTTTCTTTGTGTGACCCAACCTACTCTACGACGTTTTAAGCTAGCACGGAATCCAATTCTTTTGGATTCCTATTTCTATCCTTCTCCTTTATTGCGGTATTCGGTGTGGACAATTTCCATTACTTACTTTACTATTTTCCTCTTTGTCTGCACGCAATACCGTAACAAATGAATACAACAACTAAATTAGACAACCCATAGTCAGAACCGTTCAATCCACGACAGACAAACGGTTTCTTTTTAAAAATGGTCACAAACATTCCGAAAGCATAACCCAATATGTCTTTAAAACAGAATCAAACTTGTTTTTATTCCACGTTAGAATCGTGAATGTAATAGAAACGATCAAGTACACAGATCCCATTATACCATATACATACAACCCAACAATCGCAATACAAAAGATCAGGTGTTTGGAAAATGTACAATAAAATTTGCTTTATATTAGGGTACTCGGAAAACCCATCGCTGCAAATTGAAATAAAATGCAAACATAATTCGAGATAATACGTGGTTTTACCTAATTACGATTTAAACGAAGTCGATTAACTATAATAAATATTTAATAATAAAAGTATTGTAGATGGGTCGTATAATTTATTAATATTCCCAAACGTGAAAGCGAATATTGACAAAAATTGTATATTTAATTAGAAGAATGCAGGGCAGTTCTAACGTAGGGAAATGAACGTAACAACTAGTCGAATATAAAATAAACTTCTACTATCAACAACACCATAAATTTTGTCGCACGAGGTGGAAAGGGGATGCCTGCAGGGGTCTTGCTCTGGTGCCACATTTTGGAAGTTGTATGAGAACATTTTTAGGGTCAGGTTTCCCGCAGGATGCTCAATCGTTGGATTTGCGGATGATACACTTTTAATTGTCAGATCGCGATTACTAATGGATATACGCACAAAACCGAACGAGGCGCTTAATAAGTTACACGAATGGTCGCAGCAGGTAAAGTTAAAATTCAACACGTTGAAACCAGAGGCGCTTTATTTCGGGACGAAACCTGGACAGCCCTAGGCTAGAGCTAGGTGGGGGAAAATCCCGTTTAAGGATGCTATCACATATCTTGGTGTCAAGATCGACAATATATTAAATTGGAAAACGCACGTACAGTACGTAAAAAGTAAGGGCAGCAAAATATCAAATAAATTGATGGCGATGGCGAAAATAAATTGGGGTTTCAGGGGCAAATCGCTTAGGACAGTTTACGTCGGAGCAATATAGCCGGCGATACTGTACGCAGCATCCGTTTGGGCGGAGGGTTGTAAAGTAAAGGAAACTCGACAGCTGACGAGTGTGCAACGCATAACCGCGCTCAAGGCGGCAAGGGCGTACAGGTCCATCTCCCCGGAGGCGGTCCTGGTGATCAGTAGGACTCTCCCTATCGAATATGTTGTTAAAGACATCAGAGATAGGAGATTAGTTAACACAGGGAAAGGACAGAAAATTATAGAGAGTATGAATCTTGCAAATAGGGAAGCTGAGAGGAAAATCGTCATGTCAGAATTAGGACACCCGACCGATGTTAGAGGTATGGAGTTTGTCGAAGGTGATGCGGACGCGGTAGGGATCAGGATTTACACGGATGGTCTGCGTATGGGAGATGGGCAAGCAGGCGCGGCGTTTGTCGTATATAATGAGTAAAGGGAAGTGTTTCGGTTTCAGACCAAACTCGCGAACTGGAGCACTATCTTCTAGTGCGAATTGGTTGCTATACGGGAAGCTATCGATTATGTGATAAATCACACGGTTAGAAACGTGTATTATATCATCAGCAATAGTAAATCAGCGCTAACAGTCCTAACAAATATGAACATCTCGACAGACCTCCTAGCGGACGTCTGGAGGGTAGCACATACGGCGCTCCGGTTTCGACATTTAAAGTTCTGTTGGGTTAGATCGCACGATGGAAACGTAAGAAATGATAGGGCTGATGAATTAGCTAAAGAGGCCGCGACGGACGACTTCCGGATATCGTACTCGTTGATACCGAGGTCTCTGATTAAAAGAAAGCTGCGGGAAAGATCAATACGACAATGGAAAGAGCGGTGGAACAACGATGCCACGGGCAGGTTGACACATAAATGCATACCGAGTATAGTAGCTAGAGATAAGATCGAGGTAAAGCTCGACCATAAAATGATGCAGCTAATAACAGGGCATGGCGCCTTGAAGGCATATTTGCAAAGATTCGGTTTAATCAATAACGACCGCTGCGAATGAGGTGAGAGCGCAGAAAGCACAGAGCACGTGGTCTTCGACTGCCCGCTCGAGGTGGCAAATCGAAGGTTGGCTGAGGAGAAGTTAGCTATAGTAGGGCTAGCATGGCCAAAGAGCCTAGAGGAAGTCGGGAAGTAACTAACCAGAAGGCGTTCTGGACAGTCTTTAAAGAATTTGCGGGAAGGGTCGTGAGATTGGATGGTAATAACCGCGCGTAAATCGGGGGTAGGTGGGGGTAGAGGGAAGATTGGAAAACAAGGATTTAACTTGGCACGATATATGAGCACGATTAAAAACCTGTTAAATAAAAAAATATAAAAATAAAAATTAAAAGCAAAAACAAAAGCAAAAATCATTAACCAAAAATCTATTATGCACGACGAACCCCCACACCACTGAAACAATCACTGTCTCTCCTTAAACGCTCGGAGTATCGGGAACAAATCAAACGTAAATAAATAGTAACAAACTAAATAAAAAAACCCTCATTAATTTAAATCAGTAAAATAAATAGAGAAATATAATAGAGTAAAAACGCGCATCCCCCCAGGACTTTTAAAGTGATAGTGATTGTGAACCCCCCAGAACGTTTAGTGCATAACCACCAAGACTTTAACAGTGCATATCCATCTCCACTTAGCAGTATAGTATCAATAGACGTAAGAGGATGACCAGATCTTCAGATGCTGGAGAAATTTATGTACGAGGTAGGAATAAAATTGTGGTGGCTGTACTCGCATAAGCATTGACTTGTGTTAATAAGAAGATTTTGAAATAATTTAACGAGCACGTTTTTGTGTGTAATGGCGCTAGCCATCATAATGCTTATGCGAGTGCAACTGATAATTTGGATGATGCGTTTGCTAATTTATGCACTATTACATGCTTTTGCTTATTTAGATATTTATTTATATTGTTGCGAGCTACTACTAGGCAACCCATCAAACACACAAGCGCTGTAGGCTCTGCATAGTTTTCAGGATACGAGAATTCTTCTAGAAATCAAACACACAAAACGCCGCCGGCACTGTTTATTCTCAATAGACCTGGAAGCTTCGCGTAATTACTAGAGAATGACTCATATCTTTAACTCAGAGTATATATAAGACCGCTAAGAAATGCAAGGGTCAGTCTATACTAGAATGTCGTATATAAATTATAACGTTGTAAAGTAATAGTAGTTTTGAGCTTTTAGAAGTGTACATAAATGTGATATGCTGTGTCTAATGTACATGCAGCTTGTAGTATTCATAAACAAATAGAAGTGTATAAACAAATAGTTGTGTTAGTGTTGTTAATGAACCTATGGTAGAGAAGTTAGTTTAAGAAGATATTAGTGCTTGTAAATTCATTAGTGTGATAGTGCTTCATTGTTAATTGGACTGAAAACATCTATAAATAAGGCATATACTGTTAATTAGACTTGTGAACAGTGAGTAATAAAGACCATTATTATTACTTGTTTTAAATTAAAGAAACGCGGTAGCAGTAGCCCGCTTCAATATATTTATTTTATGTTTATATATTTATATTATATTTATATTTTTGCCTCCATGTATTGTTTTGTAGCTTGATTTAATTCGTTTGACGTTCTGCCGCCTAGTTTTTGAGCGCAATATCTATAGGAAAGACGAATGTAATTATAATATGTCGAGTTAGGGAACGATAGGAAACGTTACGGACTGGATTGACTTACAATAAAATACTTAGACCAGGTAGCACAAATTTGAAATTTTATAGAGTAGGCAAAATAGCTGGATTCGCTATTAAAATATTTTGCGAATGCTTAGAAAATTTGAATCCACTTTTGGTAAATTAGCTAGCTAGATTTGGATAGTTTTAAGACGACCCTCAGGTCGCACTGGTAAGCAGAGCTGGCAGCTGCTATACGGTATTTTGGATCCTCCCCTTCATTTTGCTTGTGTCTTGTTGATCGGACACACTCCAAAGTCAACGCTAGGGATACCATTATTCAAACCCTATTTTTAGTTTTGTTTCATTTTGTTAGATTTTTATTTAGAATCGATTAATTTTAAAGTTGGATTACATTTGAAGCACGTTAAATTTCATGTTTAAACCCAATGTAGTACCTTCGGGAGGAGCATTGGGGACGTGGCCGCAAGTATAGCGGCCCTTATTCACATTATAATAATTATTGAATAGTAGCAAAGTAAAGTTTAAAGTTTTAAATGAAGTAATTAAAAGACTTAAAGACTTTTACGGTTAACACCAGAAGACTTTACACGTTCTACGTTATTCTTAAATTATTGAATAATTTAGTTCTCATTGGTTCTGTTTAATTCTGCCTCATCATTCAACTATATTGTAATTTAATAGGAGTAGTACTTTAAGCATCTTATAAACATGTTTGAAATTTACGTACTAGATTTTGTTGAATTAATTAACCTTCTCGACATCACTTAACCTTGTATCTGTTACACACCTCCATTGATGACTCTCAAGTATCGGAAGACATTTTTAGAAAAACCTCAGTTTGTAATCAATATTATACATACTGATATATTGAATATCATAACCGTTCAAACTATTCAAACGTATAATTGAGTAAATTGACAGTAATGACCGTGAATATTTGAATCTGATACCTTAACTAACGAAAAATTTTCGGCTTCTTTGAATATTTTGCTTGTGGTTTCTAACGAATACATTTAATCGTGTATTTGTCAATCAATAAATTGTCGTCATTCCTAAAAAGTTAATTATTATTATTATTAAAATACAATATATTCTTTTAGGAAACTTTAAATTATTGTTTAAGACTTTCTAAAAATTAGGCAGAACCAACTTTTCGAGTACATACATTTTCTTTTATTCGTAAAATAAACCACAGTATATGTGCGATATTTATAATTTATAATTAATAATATGTGTTTCGGGTTGAGATCGTACCAAAAAAACTAATAAAGAGATTCCATCAGGACGAAGCATGGCTGTGAAGTAGATCACCTCTGGACAAGTGACTCACCCGCAGTATTTAGCTAAAATGTGTCTAGTACCACAGCCAATTGTTGTGTCATTTTGACGCGTATCAAATTTCCTTTAGTATTTAACTTTTGTCTGTTGCTTTTGTTACTTTCAATTTAAATTGAGTGTTTTTTTTAGATATTTACGTGACTTTGTTTACTTTTCGTGTCACTTCCTTTGGATAATTATTTTTGGCACCTCACCGTAGAATAATGATAACAAAGAAACGCAGGTTTCCTGTTTATAATATAAGACCCAGGGTTAGGAGTATTAGAAAATGGCCTGTGGGAATAGCAAAACCTAATTTGGCCAAAACGGCTAACTAACTTTTAGGTCTGCAGTGAGCATAAGCTTGGGCCTGGGGGTAACGATTCGGGGATAAGATGAAATTTAGTAAAGGGTTTAATCAATGAATTATGGACGAAATAGTGGGCGTCGCTATATGCTGTTGTATGATGGTGATCTAAATAATACACTGGAAGGTAGGTATAGAAACCCTCAAGAACGATTAATCTAGGTGCGCATGAGATGCATAACGAAATAATCGAACAACATAGATATTTACTCATCACCTGCGTAGACCCTGCTCTATAATGTCTGGCGTTGATCCAGTAACATAAAATTAACAACTTGAAATACAAAACAGACTCTAATAGAGTCTGTTTTGATCAAATACTGTATTAACCAAAATACGGATACTTTACTAAACCGCTCAGTTTGATTCTTAACTCTCGTACAATGCACAACACATTTTTAAATGAGTGTGCTCAATTACCAATCATGTAAGTTTAATAATTGTTAATAAAAGATAACCTCATAAACTGTAAAGATTTTCTATTAATTTAGTTTCGTTTCAGTTCACTACATACTATTCGAATTTACATTTAAAATATGAGAAATTAAATAATATTCTTTACTTAAAATAAAATATTGTTGTTACTTGAACTTTAGACACACCTGCGATAGATCAATCAAGTTGTATAACATTCAAGTGCTTTAAATGTAATTTAGAAATAAGCACGAAAGCATAAATAAAATATATCTCTCCTAAAATTGAGAAAATATGCAAGTGGCCGATTACCCATTATAACTTTAGCGGACCTTCAAAGAAAGTACTACATCTATTGTTAATGGAAAGTTAGTCGACAGAAATTAACCTTCTAGCTTATAACAACTAATTTTGTCTGGTATTTAGTAAAATAGTTCAAGCATATAGAACGAATAATAACTTGTTGATTATTCTATAAAGAGAAAAACCAAGGGCAGGTTTAGTTGTGACTGCAGCCCATCAGATTGGTGGATTTCTCTCTGCTAAATAACTAACAAAGTTCTTGAATTATATACGAATACAAAACATTTTCATCCGCCCTCTATACTTGAATGTAAACAAATAACTATCGGTGACTTTTTCAAACCTCCGATATGATAGTAAAGACGAAATTGCCACATAAAATTTTTAAGAATTTGTCTTTGAGAACTAAAGTGAAAATAAGCAAATAGCTGATTACCCACTATAACATTAGCGGACTTTCTCAGAAAGTACTACACCTAATGTTAATGGGGAAGTTAATCGACAAAAACTAATTCGCTTCTAGTTTATGACAAATAATTTTGTCTGGTATTTAGTGAACCACTTGAACTATTCCTGTATAATTCAATTACTTTTTTGGTTATTTTGCAGAGAAATTCGCCAATATGATGAGCTGCAGCCATACCAAAACCGGTAATTAGCTTTTTTTTTGAAAAATAATCAATAAATTAATCTTCGTTCACTATGCTTTAACTTTACTAAATACCAGACAAAATTATTTGACATAAGCTAGAGCGCATTAGTTTTTGTCGACCAACTTCCCATTAACATTAGGTGTAGCACTTTCATATAAAATCTGCTAATGTTATAATATAGTAATCGATCATTTGCTTATTTTCACCTTCGTTGTCATAAACTACTTATTAAAAATTTTTTCTGGCAATGCCATCTTGGCTATCATATCGGAGATTTGAAGTACTAACTGATAGGTAGTTGTTTACATTCAAGTATAAAGGGCGTATGGAGACGTTTTGTGGATATTGATACACCATGATTCGTGTACAATTCAAAAACGTTGTTGGTTATTTTTCAGAGAAATCCGCCAATCTGATGAGCTGCAACTACAGCGAAACCGGTTATTGGCTTTTCTCTTTATAAAGCAATCAACGAATTAATTTTCATTCACTATGCTCGAACTAGACTAGTTATCTTGTCTGGCAATTCCGTCTTTACTGTCATATCGGAGATTTAAAGAAGTTACTTTGTTGATTATTTTGAAGAGAGAAATCCGCTAATATGATGAGCTGTAACCACAGCGAAACTGGACATTGACTTGATTCTTTATAAAATTATCAAGAAATTATTTGTCGTTCTTTATGCTTGAGCTATTTCACTAAATACCAGTTCTCTAAAATTGAAGATGCAATATGTTCAGACATTGGGTTTTAAATAACATTCAGAAAAATTCTCAAGATTTTTACTACGGGTGACTACCGAACACTTTCACTTATCAAGGGATGCTCGATCAATTAATTTAATAATTTACTATTTCAGTATCTAGCTATGTTTATTAAAAAAAAGAAAGCATAAACAAGTGCAAGTAGCACTATAACATAGGATGGAAGTTTTATGTAGGATTAAAAAAAAACTTAAGCACTAACATTCTTCTCAAACGAATTTAACATTTCACAGCAGATGAAACTTTAATCTGTTTTAGATTTCTAATTACGAATTACTAGATTTTCATGTGGAAATATTAACGAATGATAGAGGGACATAAGAAGGAAAAACATTTGCCCCTTACATAATTAAAGTAATACAACCAATTGTTGTAGGTTATGTACTACGATGCGAAAGGGATACTAAAGCTCAAATTTGGCAGCTCTTGCTACAACCTAAACATCAAACGACTTTACATTTAAAAACACAAAACTATCCATTAATATTTGGACGTTGTTTTTCTTCAAGACGAATCACGAAGAGCACATAATGTCAAAACGGAAATTTTTCGTAACTCTGATTAGTATAAAATAAATACTTCCTTTACACATTCGAATGTTCTCTTACGAAAGTACTTCATCGTAAGTGTTTTCTTACCTGCTCTCATAGGGCATTTTCACAATTTCTACAATAATACGTTTGACGAACGACTACTATTGAAGCGTTTCTTAACGGAACAATGCTAGGAGTATGTCTTGGAAGCAATCTATCAAGTAAATTGATATACAAGGCGGCGATTTGAGGGACACGGGTACATCCTTTCACTGCGATAAGGATACCTACTGTTCATCGACGCAGTATATGAAGGATGTCTTTTATGTTTTGCATACGGGAATATAGAGGGTGCCACTAATCATATATCAGTAATAAAAATTAGCCTTTATTTTTGGTTAACCTAAATCTAAAGCTTTAGTGCGATACTTGTAGTATGATAGCTACAACAAACTGTCAAAGTTAACAAGTTAATCGGAAAATAAAATTAAACCATGAAAATTTTCGCGCAATAATTTTTTATAATCTTCAAATACAATTTCAATAAAAATGCTTCATCAAGTTGGTTTCTATTTTCCGCAATGAACCACCATATCAGACAACAGTTTCTAGTTGGCTCGGAAAATTCAAACGTGAACGGATTAGTCTTAGCAACGATCCAAGAACAGGTGCACCAATTACGGCAGTCGCTCAGGAAAACGTCGATGCCGTGGGTTACTCATCAACGAAGATCTACATGTGACATCGCGAAATTGAGGCATCATTGGGGATTTTAAAGACCACGCAGACTTCGAAAAACAATAAAGTGAGAGAGCTATCTACTGTTTTATTCCAACGCTATATGAAAAACTTAAACGACAACCCTCGCAATAGGTTGTTGAACAAGAAAATCAACCCTTGCTATTGGTGCATTCAAATACTAAATTCAGAAAGCAAAGTTACAACAAACTTTGGTCTGTAATAATCTAGTTATAGAATATTTGTTTAATAAAATGGAAGTTATTTTGTTTCTGAAGACCATGTGGGAAATTATTCTTCATAAACGTTTACAGTTATTTCAAAAGCAAATATAGTTAAAATAAATCTTGCGTTTTATTATTTGAAAAATATGATTACCATTAATGTTTTATGAGGGAGTGGGATTCTTTAACACTAAGAACAGTATTTGATGATCTCAAATTTCCCGTGAGAAATTGAGATCGCTACAACTCCTGTTGGGAATTGTGCGGTTGGTTATCAACGGTTGCTTTATGATCATCGACCATTGAGAATTGACTGTTTGGCATAAACCGGTGTGAAAATCGTTCCCGCAAAGTTCCTGGTATTAAACTGAACAATTGTTACCGGTACCTTGAAGTTTGAGGTGTGCAGACGCGGGCCGTTTTTCCTATTTCCAAATTCATGTCTAACTTTCTCTAACCTGCGTCTCTTTTGCAGCAGATTTGTGTAACCTCCTCCCAGGTGATTTTGAAGATGTCTGGTTAATATTGTAAATATACATACATATGCAAAAATATATGTTAACTATCTAATCTTAAAATATATCAAACTGAAAAACAATGAGGTAAATTAGGGTTTATTATAGGCAAACTACTTGCAGCACTAATAAACGTAACAAGCTTATTGGTGATTACAGTTCTGATTAAGTGGAAATTACGATGCATCTTCAGTGCAGGAGGTATATTTGAGTCACTACTCCATAATAGAAACTCTGTCATATTAAAAACTAGTACAGGTTACGTTGCACATATCTTCGTAAAGGGTAGTATCAGGACGAAATGTGATTGTAAAAAAAGGTTTTTCTGAAGGAACATGCTCACGCGCCCTATCATGTTAAAGAATTTCTTATAATAAAGTGGATGAAGAATATTGGAAAAGTTACAGTTTATATTGGTATAATCGCTTGCAACCTGATAGGTTATTAGGATTACTCTTGAATAAAAAATACGCTTATCCGTTCGACGTCTTGGCTATTAGCGTTTGATTTCACACAACTCCCATATTTTTAAGGTTATAATTAGCTATTTGGTGGTATTACGCGGTGTTACGTATACTTTATCGGTTTTAGGAAAAAATAAAAGATGGACGTAAATATGGAAATTTCAAAACTTGAGCCGCCATAAATTTGAGGGTTATAGGTGCTAGTTGCCTGATTGGCACGGATGTGAACATGGCAGCTAATTTCCAGCAGTAAATTTACGAGTTTTGCCGAACGACCAGTGGCATCGGTAGAGAAGGTGTTACGGTAATCCGCACGGACAAGAAAAAGTAAGGTAGAGGAACAGTAAGCTCGCGCCGAGTACCGCAAAAAACAAACGGAATGCTAAGATGCTCATGCTAGCTGGAAAGTCGTAGAGTTGGGTGGGTCACACAGAAAGAAAAAGAAATCTCAAGAAAACAATTTTATTTACAAAACCTTAAGACTACAACATGTTAAAAAGGACAACCAACTAACAAAAAAAAATTAATCTAGAACATCTCAAAGAAATTACACAGTACACCAAAATCTACTCAAAGGATTACTACACTCAACTACCTCAATTTAATTTTTAACCTAAAATAAGAATTAGCAAAAAAACATTAGAAGTTGTTATCAGTCGCTTGGTTGCTAACATTTTTTTCTTTAAACATTAATAGAACAAAAAAAGTTGCATAGTTACAGCAATCAGTAATCACTGTATACAGGGTAGAATGCATTCATGCGTACATCTGAAACAAAATATTCTTATGAAGAAAACGTCACACCTAAAAAATGGCATAACTTCACATAATTTATGTAAGCAAAATTTGTAGGACAATTAATGCTAAACTATTATCTAAAAAATACTCAACCAATAACAATTGTCACCGTAGCATTTCCGACGAGTGAAGCAAAGTAAATTCAAGTCACATGACTAGTTGTGTAACGAGCAACCTTATAAATTTACAGAAAAAAATTCAGACCCAAATGCTTACGAGAGAATTCAGCAAAACGATCCAGATAAGAAACAACAAGCCTTACAGTTTATTATGACTTTCCTGCCTCAAGCTTATCACAGCGTGATCTTGAAGCTTCTGATAAGTCACGGTTATGTCACAAACTTTTTTGTAGTCGACATATGTTTAAACATATGGCACGTCATACTGTTAATTCGACTATATAGCATGATCCACTTGTCTGAATAGAAAAATATCAACATGCACATTTATTTATCTTCATCTAAAAGATGTCAAGCGTCCACTTCTGGGTACTATACTTGCCTACTTCAAAGTATAATAAGTCTGAATTGTAGACAAAATAAGGAACTACTTAAATTTAGAATACCGATGACATCTATCAAAGTTGTAGCAGGAAAAGTGGATCTAACAGTACCACGATTTTTACGATTGTTTTTCAGTGTTTTACTAAATTTTATACGAATTATACTCTTCCTTATTAAAGGGAAAGAATATTTCTGATTTTCCAGAAACGAACTAACTGTTCCGCGATAATTCGTACAACCAACTTTTGTTTAGACAAATGGACCTACCTCCAACACTCGAAAAATCTGGTCAACGCCTACTCAAGAGAACCGGTTGTAGCGATGAACAACACGTAAGGAGAGTTGTCTAACTTTTTGCATAAAATTATATAAGGTGTAACATCTCAATAATGCCGTGTAAGATAAGCAACGCGGAAATTTTAGTGAATGGAAATAGTTAATAAATTCTCAAATAACCGTATAAAGAAATAAGAAACGTAAGATTTAATTAAGTAAGGACAAAAATATTCGCATGCAGGCACTGATCGTAGCAAGGGATACAAATAAAAACGCTGCTCAGCAGAAAATTTAAAAATGCATTAAACCATATGGATCGCCTAGTGTGCGCTGCTAGCCACAAATTCAAATTACTATCACGTTTATTAGATGTTTTTGAGTAAACAACTTTTAGCGATCCACAAATTTATGCAGCCGCAATTCCCTTAACCTAGATAACTTTGTTTCACGGTTGTTTATTTGTAAAACAGAATTATTAATAACATACAAGGAATTGTTTAGTGTAAACAACATAAAACTATTTGAATTTCAATTTTGTTTTTAAGCCGGGGTTGCACAATTTTTCTAATATACTGGATATTTGCAACGTCATTTAGAATGCTACAGATGAAAAAAAATTCACTCGCAAATTGCGCTGTAATCGGCAAAACAATTCCAAAGTTTGCACACATACGTTTACAAAATAATTATCTTCATCCCATAAGCGAGGGGATGCACGATTTTTCTAACATACTGGATATTTGCAAGGTGGTGTAAAATGAAACAGATGAAAAAAATTCATTCGCAACTTGCGCGGTAATCGGCAAAAAAATTATAAAATTTGCACATAAACGTCTACATAAAAATGTACTTCATCGTTTAACGGCATAGGACCGATTTTACTAATATAGTGAATATTTGCAAGGTCGTGTAGAATGATACAGAAGAAAAAAGGTAATCGGTAAGAAATTTTAGAGTTTACACACATACGTTTACAAAAGATATCTTTCATTCATTAAGCACAACGATGCACTATTGTTCTATTACACTGCGTATTTACAAGTTCGCGTAGAATGGTACAGATGAAAAAATTCACTCCCAACTTGTGTGGTAGTCTGCAAAAATTCCAAAGTTTGCACACATACGTTTACAAAAAATTATTTTCATCCCTTAAGCACGGGGATGTACGATTTTTCTACTACACTATATTTGCAAGCTCTTGTAGAATAATACAGATAAAAAAAAATTTACCCGCAATATGCACGGTAATCTCCAAAAAAATTCCAAAATTTGCATACAAGCGTTTACAAGAAAATTATCTTCATCTTTTAAGCGCGGGGATGCACGGTTTTTGAAATATACTGGTTATTAGCAAGGTCGTGTAGATTGATACAAATGAAAAAGATTCACTCGCAATTTGCGCGGTAATCAGCAAAAAAAACCAAAGTTTGCACTCATACGTGTACAATAAAGTTTTCTTCATTCCTTAATCTCGGGGATGTACGATTTTCCTAATACTCGCAAGTTCGTGCAAAATGATATACATAAAAACAATTCACTCGTGTCTTGCGTGGTAGTCGGCAAAAATTTTTAAACTTTACACATTACGTTTACAAAAATATTTCGTGGCGGTGCAGGATTCTTACCGTGAAAATAAAGTTTTTGCGCTTGAAGGACTCAAATCAAATATTTAACCCTGAGAACAAGAGGGTATGAGTATGTTTACTCTTAGTCCGTGAATCCGTTATCGAGCCTTGGTTTGACTTATGGAGCTGTATTGTTGGAACAATGTTTGGAACTACTAGAGTAAATTTTGACGAAAGTTATATCTTTTATTTAGAAAAAACGTCGACAGAAAAAATAAATATTTTTATAAACATCTGATTTTTTGCCGATTACCACGCAGGCTGGTAGTGAATTTTTTTCATCTGTAGCACTTTACAGGATGTTGAAAATACCCAGTGTGTTAGAAAAATCGTGTATTCTGAACCTTTAGGGATGGAAATATTTCTTTTTAAACGTATGTGGGTAAACTTTGAAATTTTTTGCCGATATACGCGCGAGTTGCGAGTGAAGTTTTTTATCTGCAACATTTTACATAACGTTGCAACTATCCAGTATATTAGGAAAATCGTGTATCTCCGAGCTTGACGCATGAAAATAATTTTTTTGCAAACGTAGTGCCTAAACTTTGACATTTTTTTTGGCCAAATACCGCGCATGTTGTGAATGACTTTTTTATCTGTGACATTCTATACGTCCTTGCAAATATCCAGTATATTACAAAAATTGTGCATTCCCGAGCTTTAGAAATGAAAATAATATTTTTGTAAACATATGTGCGTAAACTTAGAAATTGTTTTGTCGATTACCGCGCGATTTTCGAATGAGTTTTTCCATCTATATCATTTTACACGACCTTGCAAATATCCAGTATATTAGGAAAATCGTGCATCCCCATTCTTAAGGAATGAAAATAAGATCTTTGTAAACGGATATGCGTAAACTTTGAAAAGTTTGATCCGATTAGCGCGCAAATTGAGAGTGATTCTTTTTGATCTGAATCATTCTACACGATCTTGCTAATGTAATGTTTTTTTGTAAACTTATGTGCCTATTCTTTGAATTTTTTTTGTCGATTACCGCGCAAGTTGTCTTTTTTTCTTCTGTAGCATTATACATAATGATATAAACATCCAGCATATCAGGATAATCGTGCATCCTGAAGCTGTAGGGATGACAATAATTTTTTTAAACCTACGTGTGTCAATTTTTAAAAAATTTTTATCGATTACCGCGCAAATTGCAAGTGAATTGTTTTAATCCGTACGACCTTGCAACTATCCAGTATATTAGGAAAATCGTGTAAGCCCGCGCTTAAGAAATGAAGACAATGTTATGTATAACTGTACGTAAATTAAAAAATCTTTTGCCGATTACCGCGCAAGTTGTGAATAATGTTTTTACATCTCTCATTGTCCACGCCCTTGCAAATATCCAGTGTAGCAAAAAATCGTGCGTTACCGAGCTTAGGGAATGAAAATTAGTTTTTTGTAAACATATGTACGCAAACTTTGAAATTCTTTTACCGATTACCGCCTAAGTTGCGAGTGAATTTTTTCCTTTATATCATTCTACACAACCTTGAAAATATCCAGTATATTAGCAAAGTCGTCCATCCCCGCCCTTAAGGGATGAAAATAATTTTTTGTAAACAGATGTGGGTAAACTTTAATATTTTTGACGATTACGGCGCAATTGCGAGTCATTTTTTAGATCTGCATCATCCTACACGATTTTGAAAATATTCAGTATATTAGGAAAATAATCTTTTTGTAAACATATGTGCGTAAAATTTGACATTTTTTCCCGATTACCACGCAGGTTGCAAGTGAACTTTTTCTACATGTATCATTCTACACAATTTTCAAAATCTCCTGTATATTAGATAAATCGTACGTCCGGGGACATAAGCAATAAAAATAATTTTTTTATGTCAAGGTATGTGCGCAAATTTTAAAACTTTTTTGCCGATTACCATGCAAGTTAAGAGTTTTTTTTTTATTCTGTAGCATTCTCCAAGATTTTGCAAATATTCAGTAAATTAAGAAAATAATTTTTCTTTTAAGCATGTCTCCATAAACTTCAGAATTTTTTTAGCGATTACTGCGCAAATTACGAGCGACTTTTCTTCATCCGTATCATTCTACATGACCTTTCAACTGTCCAGCATATTAGGATCGGTGTGCATCCTCGAGCTTAAGGAATGAAAATAATTCTTTTGTAAAAGTATGTGCGTAAATATAAAAAAATTTTTTCCGATTACCGCACAAATTGTGAATGATTTTTTATATCTCTATTATTGTACACGTCTTGGCAAATATCCAGTATATTAGAGCAATCGTGCGTCGACGATTTTAGGGATAAGAATAATTTTTTTGTAAACATATATGCGTAAGCTTTAATGTTCTGTTGCTCATTATCACGCAACTTGCAGTGAATTCTTTAATCTACATTATTCTGCATGACCTTGCAGCTATCCAGTTCGGTAAATCGGGTAAACCCGAGTTAAAGAAATAAAAATAATATTTTTGTAAAAGTATATGTGTAAATTCGCAAATTGTACACGTCCTTGCAAATATCTAGTACATTACAAAAATCGTGGGTCCCCAATCTTAAGGGATGAAAGCAATTTTTTTGTAAACATGTACGTAAACTTTGAATTTCTTTTGGCGATTACCGTGCAAGTTGCCAGTGAATTTTCCATCTATATCATTTTACACGACCTTACACGAACTTGAAAATATCTAGTATATTAGGAAAATTATGTATCCCCGAGCGTAGGGAATGAAAATAATTTTTTTGTAAAAGCATGTGCACAAACTTTCAAATTTGTTTTGCCAATAACGGTGCATGTTGTGAAAGATATTTATTCGTGTGTATTATTATATAATCGTACGTTCCCGAGCTTAGGGGATGTTAACGCCCGGGGTCATGTAATTTTATATATCGACTTACCTCAGGCGTTTCTATTGTTCTATAAGTGTCGTTCCTACTTTTCAACGAAATGGACTGTAAGGCAATTTATTGGACGTGTTACGTTTGCACTATCACTGTGTTTTTTAGGGGTTTATCGATAAATTCACATTCGGCGACATTATTGACTTAACTCACTTTACCGAACCAACACAACCGTTTGTCTTCTATGTTCATGAGCAAGTGTCTATCACTACCCCTTTAGTCCAACTTAATTTCCATCGGCACAAAGAAGGTTTATGTCAGGATATAACGGGACAAGAGATGGCAGTTTTACTATTTGATTTACAACTACGAATTTACAAAGACTTAAAATTAACCACGAAAACGTGCGACAAAGAGACCAAGCAGGATGTAAGTAATTTTCTTGCAAATATATGTGAATCTTTTCATCTATATCATTCTACACAACCTTGAAAATTAGGAAATCGTAAATCCCTGGGCTTAAGGAACGAAGATAATTTGATTGTAAAAACATATGCATAAACTTTAAAATTTTCTTGTCGACCACCATGCAAGTTATAAAGATCTTCTCTGATCCGTATCTTTCTACACGTCTTTGCAAATATCCAGCCTATTAAATAAATTGAGCGTTCTTGAGCTTAGGAGATGAAAGTAATATTTTGTAAACATATGTACGTAAACTTTGAAATTGTTTGCCGATTACCGCGCAAGTTGCTAGTAAATTGTTTCATCTGTATCATTCTACACGACCTTGCAGCTATTCGGTATATTAGGAAAATTGTGCCTTTCGAAGTTTAAGAATGAAAATAATTTTTGTAAAAGTATGTGTGTATTAATTTTTTACCGAATACCGCGCAAGTTGTGAAAGGTCCGTTTTCATGTGTATTATTGTATACATCCTTGCAAATATTCACTATATTGGGAAATTCATGCATTTCCGTTATTAAAAGATAAAAAAAATTTTTTTGTAAACAAATGTGCGTATAAACTTTGAAATTTTTTTCCGATTACCGCGCAAGTTACTAGGAATGGACTCGGGCTCGGGCTTTCGGGCCGTCCCGAGCCCGGCCCGATTTCGGGCTCGAATCCGGGCCGGGCCGTTGACTACTTTATTCGGGCCGGGCCCGGGCCGGGCCTATCTTTTTTCGGGCGGGGCCGGGCCAAACGACTTGGGCCGGTCCGAACTTTTCGGGCCGAAAAACGCACGAGTAGATACTCCATCGTCTCTTCACTTCTATCTCACATTGAGTAAGTAAACGTTCTTAATTATATTTTCACGTAGTGTCTTTATGAACCCATTAATAATCAGTTTTTCGTCTTGTTTAGTGTAAAGGAGACGTGATATTATAACTCACTTCTTATACCGAATATTTTTTCTAGTCTTATTTAATGTTTCTCATGTTGTACTTTAGGCAAGTTAAAGATGCGCAGGAACATCAAACTAGGTGATTTATTCATAATTCAAAAGTTTGCACGATTTATATTATGTATATGTATATACTCCAAATCTCAATCATGCAGCGAACGTCGATATTATCAATCGCGTGTATAATTTATGTCTACCGCCTAAAACACTAGAGAGTTATTGCAAAGTTCATTTTACCAATTTTATAATAAAGTTTTCCCTTATTTGATATTTACACATGCGCAATTACACCTTTAATGTTTGTACTTTATTAAAATACAGGACACCTTTATTTAATTTAAATACAGGCAGGGAATGCTTTTACGCCTTAACTTTGAAATATGCCAAATGCTTAACGTACAAACTTACATTTAATTGTCTGCTTTGCGTATAAATATAGCGAAATAAATTGTTTGTTGTAGTGTTGTTTCCGTAATTAAATTTAGAAATATAATGTTCAAGTTTATAACACGAAGAAGATATAAAACTTCAACGCTCTAAATACGAGCATGCTGTTTTGTATTGCTTTTCCTTGAAGTAAGCTGTAAAAATCCTTTTGAAAACAGATATGCTATATGCTTGGGAAGAAGTAAAAACAGTGTTTTGAAGTAAACTCGAAAAGTATTCCATGAAAACACTTTGACAACACATACAAATCTTATCGAATCAGTGGGAAATAAAAGACTCAAATAATAAAAAAAGGTTCATCTGTGTGTGAATACAATTTCTTTGATTTTTTCCAATATAGTTAAACATGTATTATAGGTCACCTTATCATAAAAGAGATTAATTCTTTATTCATTGTTAAAACATAACCTATAGATATAGAATACTAAATATATATGTCAGAATAAAGAGTACGGGAAAAAACACTTGCACTAACACTCCTTTTAGATTGGATGCAAACTTTTAAAAAAAGATACTTTATTTGAAGATTCTTTTAATAAAGTCTGCTTGGAATGAGCTTGCAACGACTCTCTAGTTTCAAGTAGGTAATTTTAGTACAATTCTTTGAAGTAGGAACGACAAAATAAAGCGGACGCAAATTTATTATAAAGGTTATAAGGTGCGTTAAGTGTACAATTTCATAAACATTGAAAATTGCTAAACATTTTGTACCTTTGTTACCTATTTCTAGGATTTTTTAAAGAATTGTTACGTTTATTTTCAGCATAAATTAATTACCCTATTTTTCTCTCTTATTAATTTAATACCCGCTCGAATAAATTCTGTTTCTACTGTTAAATCCTTCAACATAATTAATAATAAACACGCTCTCGAATAAATTCCTCAACTTAAATCTAGTTGCTTTGAAACGATAAGTTTATGCAACAACTAAATAGTTATATCCTGTTTCAGGTACCCGTTATCTTGGTATACATTACGACCGCTTATAATGATTTTCTCTATTGTTTCAATGTAAAAACTTGTTGAAATAAGGTCGCACACTATCTGATAAAACCCGGGTGCCAGGGTGAATGTATCGTCAATACCGCGGCGTTTCTGTGTTGACTCACCTACAAGTATGCAACTCGTTTTCTTTTGTGTGTGTCAATGGGATATTCCGTATCAACATTTGGTGTACTTATGTGACAAGAAACGTCACATTGTAGAACTATTGTTCGTTGCTGCTAATCGATTTTATCGCTCTACATGTGTGATGTACCTGTGTTAAAAATATTGGACAGACACACGCTTATTCCTTTGTACTGATTAGTTTATTTTACAAACGGTACTATGTACGATTTAAAAGATATCTGACAAAAGCTCCCACATGTTAATTCTTTCCTACTAATTAGTTATTTTACAAAAAGTATTAGATGAAACTTTAAAAATGCTTGACAAAAGCTCTCACAGGTTTATTTACTACTGATTAATTTTATTTTGTGTAAATACGAGATGCGCACTTCGTATCTAATGTAATAAATTGTTCATACCACCTAACTGTTTGCTTTCAAATAGTAACGCTTTATTTATTGCTCTTGCTTGTTTGTATAGAATCCGTTATTTATTTTATTTGTTAATAGATCATCGTGGGCAATGTGTTTCTTGTTTCTTTTGGTATGTAGGCGAATCCCCCCACTCTCCGCGTTTAATAGTTAGCCTGGTACTTACTTTTCTTCCGGCTACGTCTAGGTACGTAACAGAATGAAAAATCAAATGATATACTACGATATGTTCCACAAGTATCTTGATTGTAATTCAAAATCATTATACTCTTAAATTAAACAAAAGAGTGATAGTTAATTGTTGAACACAACAGAAAAAAATATCTTCTCATTCGGGCCGGCCCGAAATTTCGGGCCGGGCCTCGGGCCGGGCTGGTTATTATTCTGCGTCGGGCCGGGCCGGGCTTATTAAAAACCCGGCCCGGCCTGGCCCGAGTCCATCCCTACAAGTTACGAGTAAATTTTTTGATCTACATCGTCCTACACGTACAAATGTCCAGTATATTAGAAAAATTGCGCGTCCTCAAGCTTAGGGGATGAAGATAATTTTTTTAAACGTCTGCGTGCAAATTTATGAAATATTTTGCCGATTTTCGCGCAAGTTGCGATTGAATTTTTTTTATCTGTACTTGAACGGTTCTTGTGGAGGATGTGTTGAATAAATATCACCTCATGACATCTTTAAGGCTCAAGCGCTATTACTTCCATAATTTTTGAAAAATAAACTTTTGTAGGTACTGATGTGAGGTGCATTGCAAATACCAACGGGAACACATTTTATAAGCTTTGAACCACAAGTGCTAACATTTTGACAAGGACAAGAGGTATTATGCGGTTAATGTAATGCCTAATTATGCTGGAGAATTTAGTAAAAGTGGCCACACGGTGATCATTTAAAAATAACTCTTATTATTGGGATGCTATAATGTTAGTATTTCACTTTCTTCACACATCTGATGGCTCCATAGGTCATTTAGAAGATCTTATACATTATTCAAATTTGGTAGTATCCCAGCGGTTTGTTAATGTAATTAGACTTGCTTCCGCTGACGTTTAATATGTCAATATGTATTTGTTTTATTATCTCATTTCAAACAGTTTATCTTCAGCTGTTCGTAGTACTGAAATACTATATAATTAATGCTAGAATATTACAATATGTAATCAATATATTACTCATAGCCATTATAAACACGAACTAACCTAATCCTTCAAACGTTATAAATTGGGCAAAATTTAAATAAAATTATGTGACAGGCATGAAAGATATCACTGATTCAGGAATACATTGTTCCACACAATTTCAATATTTGACTTGTGGTTTTACCTTTAAAATATGTCCATGCGTTTCTTAAAATATGCATATCACTCATTTCTCATTCTTACATAAACACATTTATAAAGCTTTATAAAATATAACCCTTCATTAATAATTAAACAGCTACCTACGAATGATGTTTTAAAATTTATCAAAAGTAGAGTAAATAATTGGTTACTCGCATTTTTGACAGTGGCAACTTATCAAAGAAGACATCATCTAAAACATTTTATTACTGAATAATTTAAAGATAAATTCTTATTAGGTATCGCTATTAATATACCTTTTTTTGTTTCTTTGAATTTATAAAAATTGATTAAGAGAAATTATTTGGAAAGTTTACGTGAGTTGGATGGTGATTATACTTTGAGAACATTTTTATAATTGCTTGGGGAGGGCGTGACTTTCTTACTAAATTGTCAATATTAGTCAAGTTATCAACGTTGAAATTCTTTAATCCTTCGCTGCATATGTACCACATTCTACACAATGTACCTTGTTTGATTCAAAATAAAGAATATATCTAGTCATAAATACCGTGTGTTCTACAAAACGGCCCCGAGGCTATAGCGCCTTCAATTGTAATTTTACTTTTAATAAACCGTATATATTTTGAAATAAGGTAGTCTTAGCTACAACTCGACGAGGAAATCCCTTTTTATAGACTTTCACTATTCACTTATTTGTAGTAGTCATCATTATTTTTTAAATTTGTTGGTACAATTTTTTTTGTGTATTGTTGTAGAGAATTCTCTTGCCTATTCAGCAGTCTAGTCTTTTGATCGGTTATAATATGAAATTTTTGCAAAAAATTCAAAAAATTGATTTAAACAGGTAGGCCATGAAATTAAATCTTACGTAAAAAATAGTAATTAAAAACAACCATACAGCCTTAAAAACATGTTTAGAACTGTAACTTAGTGGATCTTAATGACTAATAATAGTGATAACACAACAAAGCGAAAATAAAATAAAACTGAATTTAGTGTTCAACCTGCAGACTATTTTCGTCTACCCACAATTGGCATCTTCGATTTACACTATTTACTACTCGAAATAAAACATCTTCGCGAATATCCCTGATAATCTTGTAACGAATTTTCCAAATGGGCGCAGCTAGCCTCACACATGGGCGCCAGTGTAACTGATTTTTCTAATTTATATCAGACTCTAGACGTTGGGCGCTAGTGAAACGATATTTTTACACTAAAGGCACCATCCCCACATTGGGTGGCAGTGAAACGAAGTCTTCCGACATAACTAGGGGTCTATTCCTTGGGTAGAGCTATGAGAAATGGGGGGGGGGGGTAAAAGTCGAAATCTGTTTGTATGTCAAACTTAATCTCAGAAAAATAGTCGCCACCAAGTCCGGACTTATTCACGATAATGGCATGGCATATTTCTAAGGGCGGACGTGGAGACCCAAAGAAAAAAAAGATCGCCTTCGATGACAAAAACCTGTCTTAATAAAATAAGACGCTGTTCCTGTAAGAAATTATAATAGTTAGGTTAATAAAAAAAGGTGGAACACTATTTGTGTCCCGCAAATATACATAAAGAAATAGTGAAAAGATATTTTCTATATAGAGTTGGCATCAAAATTCTACTCTTAAAGATGTTAGCTTTCTGTGGTTAGGTTTGATCATATTTGATCAAAATAAAAACTTTAATCTTGAACCAATAATTTACTAAAAAGAATCTCCTTTAAAATGAAATGCAATGCAACAAAATTTAATAAATAATTGAATTACTTCGTGAATTTTAAATTAAGGTTTATCAAAATTATTCATAATCAAACATTTTACAGTATATTGTAAACTTGTTACACAAAGATACTCCAACCCGTGCAGATCTGTTCAGGCAGATTACATTTAATAATGTTACTACTCAAGTTATTCCTTTTTAAATTACATGTACCAGTTTTAGTTTCAAAAGAAATCACAAAAATATTCTTAGTTACATAAGATGTGCTAAAGCTGTTCGAAGCATTTGCTTTCAAGAACGCATCTGTCAGCAGTATACTACAGAAAAATAAGTGACGTCAGTAACACCTGTTGTTGTAACTAACGATCAATACTGAACCACGCGTGTTGTTTCTTAAAACATCAAATTAGTGAATTTTTAATTTCGACACTGGAAATTCCAGCTCAGCAATAGTTGACTTTCATAATATTCAAGCATTTACACATAAGAACAAATTACCGTGTTTCTAATTTAAAACACAATATATTACTTAACTAACTACGCTAACTAGCTAACTACAAACCAAAAACTGCTTTTCTCGCCTAGATGAGGTACTTGTTATATCATGCGATGTTTACTGCATGTAGTATGAACCCAGCTCGTCCTAGACAGCTTCTACCACATGGAGTTGTCCCAGGTGTAGAATTTAATACAGTCACAATACATTCGTCAGCTGCTGCAATATGTTGAATCATGCGGCCTTACCAAAGTAGCATCTTTACGCTGTATAACAAAGTGGTCTTCTTAAAATTGGTTAAACTTTCTATCTTCTAAGTTGCATTTTACACGTCGTATAACAATGTGGTTTTAACAAAAGGGATTGAATTTCCTATCTTCTACGTTACATTTTACACGTCGTATAACAAAGTGGTTTTAACAAAAGGGATTGAATTTCCTATCTTCTAAGTTGCATTGTTCATGTCGTTCGTGCGCGCTATTCAAAGATGTGTCCCGACTCCTCAAAATTTATACGCAAATTGCCAGCCTGAAGTCTCTGGTACATCTTATCTCTTCCTCCACGTATGGCCGACTGACTATCAAACTCGCTTGGGCGACCGGAGCGTCCAAGGAGGAGGTTGTCAAACCGAAACGCGCCTGCGAATAGCTGTAGAAGACACAGATATTCAACCACAAATAGAATACCAAAGTACGATGCTGCTTTAACGTATTACCTTAGTAATTAATTTTAGATAATTTCAAGTACGGCTGTGGAATAAATTTTTTATAATGTCCAAAAAATGATGCATATATATATATATATATATATATATATATATATATATTGTAATGTTCTATATAATATCCCAGATTAGACGCACTTATTTACCACTCATATTAATGAAATGTCTAATTTAAAACTAATGATAAACAAAATCGTAGAATAATTATTTGCTGAACTTATATCGAATGCTATTTCAGTGTGATAGAGCTTTTTGAGATTTCAAATAGGTGTTTAAGTAATTTTATGTATAGAAATGAAAAATAATTCCATTTGAATAAGCTTCTGTTGGTTGTATTTAATGTTTATGTTTACTATTTAAATGGACACTACTGTTTTTATAAGTAAGATGTACCATAATATCTGAAAAATAATTCATTTAGCATGTTTTAGTAATTATAGGATGTAAAAATAATGTTTGTTTACTGTATTGCACATTTATGTTCACTATTTAATTGGACACTATTGTTCTTATAAGTAATAGGTACCATAATACCTGAAACATAATTCATTTAGTATGTTGTGTTAGAAATAAATATTTGTAAGTTTAATGAAAATTGTAAACAAAATGTAACCAATGGAAAATAGGATCAAAGTGATCAAAATGAAATGTTTTGAAAAAGTTATTAGATATGTTTGAAATAATTGATCAATGAGTGTAGTTTTAAGAATTTTGTATATAGTAGGCAAATATGAATTTTTTAAAGAGATCTCTTAGGTGATAAGGTAACAATAAAAAAAGGGGACTTGTAAAATTTTTATTAAAAAGAATAGATGTGTTTTACCTGCTTTCGTGTTTTATTAAAGTATTAAAAGCTGAAGCTAGTTGAAAGAGTAGTAATTCTGAAGTTAAAAAAGGTCTTGTGCAACGTGTAGTAAGTTTGAAAGGTTTATACAACCATTTGAGGCACAGAAGATTATTTGCTCGTCAAGTAAAATGTGTACAGCTTCCAAGCTGATATGAATTGAGCCGAGAGCTACAAACAGTTCCAGATGATTCCAATATTATGAACAGTGTACCAGCCGTGGTGGTGATTTGAACGAGTCCTAGTTAGATCGCCGATTATGAGTATCATTTTTATAATATCCTTTTAGTATTCATAAAGCCTGAAATTAAAGCGTTAAATTGTAAATAACAAATATTAAAACTTATTTTAACAGGTATTGTGCACATTCAAGTTTTGGGTCACTGTAAACAGTCAAGGGTCCATTCTTGTAAACACAGGCGACTTCAGTGGAATTACAGGTATAAAGCAACTTAGTTCTTATATTTGTAACACCTAAAAAACTGTAGTATTAATTGAAATCTCAAAATTTTTATCAAAAGTTAAGCATTCTGAACTTTGATTACATTCTGAATTAAAAAATGGTATGGTCACACCCAGACCTATAGCAAGTATATTTAAAAATAACTAGATGGTGCTTTATCTGGCAGTGGTTAATATATAGGCGTACAGTTTTGTATCCACATTGTTTGCTTATTATAACGTTTAAATTCATTTAATCCTGAGATAAGAGTTTCAAAAAGCCGTGGCATGTATATTATTGGTTCACAACCAAGTTACATTTATCCATTTATTAAATAAATATTAATACAAAAAAGGCCCAACTGTAGACATACAGAAAGATATAATAATAATAATAATATATATATATATATATATATATATATATATATATATACCATGTGTAAATAGGTTAAGCATGTAGTTATGTAAGCACCCTGTATATAGGAAACAAGGATTTATTTATTACGCTTCAAATTAATTAAGTTGGTATAAAAACGGACAGTGTAATATGTAGGTTCAAATCAATAATTTATTTATTACGCTTAGAATTAATTAGATTGGGATAAAAGGGCATATTTTAATGAAGGTTTAAATTAATAATTTGTATACGTTAATTTAATGCAAGGTTGAAACTTGCGTACAAAAGATTTGCATTATTAAAGCTCTGCAAGGTAAAAATCAATAAGTTAGTAACGTACATTTATTAAATTCGTAGAATGCTACAATGTTTGAGGCAGCAAAACAAGTTGAAAACAGCCAATGAGTTCAAGGAATAACGCTTAGGGGAGATAAACTATTCTAGTGAAGGCTAGAACACGTTACGAAAACCATTATTGTATAATCTAGTATAGGTTGAGAATATAATTCGAGGTAAATTGTCCAACGGACAGATACAAGCTTAACAAACAGACTAGTGTGCGAACAAATTAATAAAATTAAGGGACAGAAAATCGTTATAAAGTAACATAGTAAGATAGAAGATATAGTAGGTGGCTATATGATGGATGGTGTTTTCAAGCGAATGACAGAAAAGTATGTTTTAAAATCAAATAAGTGGGACCGAAATGCAACATGTTTGTGAACGTTATTAATTTATCATGGCGCACGTGTAGAAAGGGCACTAACTGTAAACGACATGGCAATAGTGGGACTATAAGAAGGACAGAAAATATGCGGTAGATAAAAATAGCATTAGAATGGAAATAACGCCGACTTTGCAAGTAGGAAAACAAGACAGAGACAAGAAGGTGATTATTAGAGCGTGAGTGCAATAACAATATAGACTCAGACATAAGAGGCGTGTTTAGGATTCGTTAGAAGAAATAGTAGAGCGACGGTTTTACACGGAAAATCCGGACGGTTGACCAGTTTAATTAGTTTTTCGAAGTAAAGTGTCGTTGGAGTGATGAAATTCGTAGTTTTAAAAGTACGTTATGTTGTTTTGAAGAATTTTGTAGAATGGTGTGGCCGTTGCCACAGTTCAAGGAAAGCTGAGTGAAAATTTGTCACAAAAGGGGGGTTTTAAGCTTATATATCTCTTTTTTTTCTCCTATTTTCTGATTCACTTCGCTTACATTGAGTACAGTTGCTTAAAAACCGGGCGATAGTGCAGTCCGCCAAATGTATTTTTCAGTGTTATAAAAGCACAAGTAGGTGCAATTGAAGTATACGGGCTAAACATATTTGTATAAATAATGATAACGAGTAATGCTGGATGTTACTGAGGTAAGCGATTGAATTACATCTGAAACGAGAGTGCTGATTGGATGTTATGTGGAGTTTGGACTCTGGATGGGGAGCTGTATGGATGGCATTTACAAATCGTTGGGGAAATTGAATGAACGAATCGAGATGTAATGGTTTTCCTAGTTAGAAAGCAAGAATTGGGTGTAGTCCAGGAATGTGAGCTTGGTGGACGTCATCTACTGAGGTGATGATTTCGGAGAAAACTCCGGTAACGAATTTTTTTTATTGAACTGTTGTGCTGGTATTGAATTATAAAAACTATGAGTGATTTGAGTTACTTGGTGGAAATTTTATGAACTGAAAGTTAATTTGATTTACATGTGGAAAGACACTTTTCTATTTTAAATCTGAGCGTGTAAATACATGAATAGCATTTTTATTTGATGTAAGGAGTAAACGGGTCTCTAGCGTAATTTGATAATGCATACAGAATAAAAGGGGTTTATACTGAGCTCATTATAGACCTGGAAAAAGTAAATTTAGGGTTTCAGGATAGGCCCATCTGCTTTTAAATGAAATGTTGAAGTATAGAGGAACCTAAAATTCACAAGAATTTAGATGGAACTGAAGTGTGAAATATTTTATTGTAAATTATTTGTAAATATTGAGATTGTGTGAAACATAATTTATGTCCCATGAATAAAAGGGTGTTGAGAGAGATGAATAGCCGTGGAAGATTAGCTTGGGAAAGCATAAATTGTTTATTTAGCTAAAGATTAGAGAAGTTTGGTTTTGACTTCAGCTAGGGTAAGTAAAAATTTATAAGTGGGACACGATTCCAAATTTGATCCACTGCAATTTTTATGACGCCCAAAGTGAGGGGCACGAAGTAGAGAGCCGAGTCCATAAGATACACTGCAACATATTTTTGTTCAACGATAATGTTTGTTTCGATTGCCATTGTTGGTAAAGGTGCATTCATGGGATCATAGAATCTTTCAGAGGAAAACAGGATTTCCTTAACACGAGTTTAAAAACCTATTTGCAAAGACTATTCGTCTTGCGGCATCAATAGGAAATAAATTTTGTACGCGGTTGACCTAATGAAATAAGTAAATGCAATTAATTATAGGAGTAATAAACTGTAACTTACTTTATATGGAGATAATTCATGTTTTCTTAAAATGTGGTGAACCGTGCTAACAGATGCATTGGTCTTACGTAAAATTTCATGAACCTATGTTTGTGATTTTTTTCGACATTTAGCAACACGTCCAAATCTAAATTTTGGTTTTGAATGAAACGACTTCCTTTCGCTCTTAGTAACCATCCAGTGCTTCTTACACATAGTTCGAGTTTTCCGAACTTCCGACGGTTTGGAACAATGCTGTCGGAAAAACGAACAGCATAAAGCCTCCACTCTCAATCACTATTTTTGTGGCATTCAAAATAAACTTGTAGCATATCTACTAGTTCATAAATAGTATTTTCCATTTTGATTAGTAAATAAACATAAAAACATTGAACATATTTATGCAATTTAAAATGTCAAACAACTGACTCAGTTGAAGTAAGCTTCCCTTATTGTTTTTATTAAAAAGTTTTACAGAAGATTCGTTTTCATGGCCTACCTGCTTAAATCAATTTTTTGCATTCTTTGCAAAAATTTTCTAGTACAACCTTATTAAAAGTCTAGACTACTGAATAGTATAGAAAATTCTCTATAAGAATACATAACAAATATTATACCAACCAATTTAAAAAAATAACGATGACGTCACTACAAACAAATGAATGTCTATAAAAAAGGTTTCCTGACTAAGTTGTAGCCTTATTTCAAAATATTTATGGTTTGTTAAAAGTTATAGCACAATTGAAGGCGCTATAGCCTTGGGGGCATTTTGTAGAACACGCGGTATACTCAGTAACATGGAAATTGCAACAACACCAAGGGTTGCTAATTTTTTGACCAAACTTCGCAAATATTTTTAGCTACTCACAGATAATACTTCATTAAAATTTCATAGAAAAAAAAACAAAAGATTAACACAATTTTTATTAATAATGTGCTCGGCGTCTTCTATTTGTTATACGCTCGCTCCCCTTACTCTTCGTGGCATCGAATCCAGTAGGTGGTTGATGTTTTCTTGGGTTTTGTGTCCCAAGCAACCTGCACTTCATGCCGGAGAGCTTCCACTGTATGCGGAGGATTTGCTAAGTCCCCAGTCTTCTACCCATAATGTCCCACATTTGTTGAATTGGCGAAATAGGGGAGATGTGGGTGACCATGTTAAAATATTGACATGAGCATCTACAAATCGGTTGAGGGTAGTCTTCGCTACGTGGATCTTCGAGCTGTTGGAGGTAAGGAAGTTTATGGTGTTCCACAACTTCATTAACGTACTGCTCGGCGTTCATATTCTCGGATGAACACCAAATAAAACCTACTTTTATATGTTACAGCACTGCACACGATAACCCCCGCGTGCCTTTCAACAGAAAATTTAACATGGACACGTTCCCCACGTCTCCGTCTGACTCTCATGCGTCAATCATGCAAATCTAAACAGAATCGGAATTCATCACTGAATACTACGGTGTGCCACTCCAGATTCCAGTGTAATTGCAAACTACACCACTCTAAAGTTACTGTCGGTATTGAGCCGTAAGCGGAAACACAAGATGTGGTCGATAAGATTGCAAGCCGAAAGCCCTAATTCAACGATAAACCATGCGAAGGGTTATAGGACGACCTTCATTACCTAACCAGTACCAAACCATCTAGAGCCATTAGGCAAAAATAGCGGTCTTGCACCTTATTAATTCGTCTTCGGCCACTCGTTCCTTTTTACGACATTCCTGGCCCTCCCTATTCCACAATTAATAACTATACATAATTGTAGATTGGTTGCGGTGAAGGCGATTTTCAATTTCTCTGAACGAAAAACCACCTTCACGCAACCCAACAAATCGACATCTGTCAAATTCGCTCAACTGGTGGTAATTTCCACGTTGCCACACTCTAGGCATAATCACGCCCTCAAAATATAATGATCAACTAAAGTTTAATAGATACAACACAAAACTTAATCTAAACTTGCAAGGAAAACACCCGATAATAATGGTAAAAAAATGACAGAAGTGCCAGATGTACTAATATCACTTGACCTATTGTAATGAAATTTTAATCAACTATTACCTTTGAGTAGTTAAACATATCTGATATGTTTAGTAAAAAAATTCCCAACCTTTCTTGGTGTTGCAATTTCCATGTCACTGAGTATATTTCTGTTAGATGGCACCCCACTGTAAATATAGTTATTTGTTTTCTATTCTGCAAATGTTTCAGAATGTTTACATAATATCTGCATTTTGAACTATTCTAGCTACAATAATATAATAAATAAACAGGTATGTATGTTCTAATATATTGCTGTTAATATTAGGGTACAGCCACCTTAACGCTGAGAGCCAAGAAATGTGCCATGGGCGCTGGCTATTAGAGATGTGAATTCTTACTTGAATATGCCCGTTTTCTCTTGCCAGCTGAAACGAAAGAATGAAATCTCAACGTACAGTTATAATTACAGAAAAGAAATTTTTGTATAAACAATCCTCAATATGTTCCAAAACATCTTTTTTTTACACACATTATCTAGGAAATTTACTTACACGCACAGGTATAAATAAAGCTCATAAATGCAATTTACAGCTTAAGTTTAAAAAGAAACAACATTTTACCACTACTTACACATTAATACAATATTCACCTAATACTTGTTAATAATTAGAAAATCCCAAAACATTTCATATGTTTTATTTCTTTAAAGGGAAGATGAATAATTTAAAAATTGTCCTAGTACCCCACTTCAGTGTAGCTGCGCAGCGACTTTGGGCAGACTTTTTTGTAAGGATCAAACCACTTCGAGGGATTACCTCAGAATTACAAAAATTATTTATTGACAAGTAATTTTCTTTACGCAAAAATCTTACACTAGCTTAATCTACTTAATAATATCACAAATTGTCTCTCCAACGGTTTAAAACAAAGTTATACTTGCGTTTTAGATCATCAAATTTTTGCTGCTATTTATATCTCTATTACAACCTGGCTTTGATTATAATTGCTATCTAAAGATCGTTTCCATTTAGATTTAACTGCATAGAAAAATTCCTAGTTCCATCTTTTCAAAATTTTTATTTTAATTAATCTTTATTGTAACGTGTTAATTTTCTTTCTTTTCAACACTTACTATTTTTGTATTGTCGAGCACATCTTTAGTAAACGTTCTGTATATAAATTTTCCTTTTGTACAAATTTATATTAATTTGGGTTGTCAAGCATTTGTCTATTATTTATTTAATGATTTAAATCGGTTGGCTACTAATTAAAGAGGGGTACCGGTTGTAGTCTCTACTTTTTTCATTATCGGCGACACGACACAACTTTGTCTTCGATTGTGAACAACGTAAGTTAAAAGTACATACGCCATTTTTGCAAGGTGCTACGGAATACAGAATTTGGCATAGTGGCCGTACAATTTATAATCCTACACTTTTGGTGGATCTCCGTACACTTTATTTACGGTGAAAATATTTATAGAGTTTTGGCTAGTGCATGGGTTTTCACTGTTAAACAGATATCTGGTCTGGATTGATAAAAATAGGCATGTGGTCGTTTAGCAAAGTGATTTTTCTGTAACTTTTAAGGAAGCTGATAGTCGTATTGTTGAGTAAATACGAATCTTAAATGAACGTATTAAAACCATTAACTAATTTTTATTCCTTTAGGGTTTCTTATTTTCGTTCTTATTGTTGTCGTATCTCTTGTAGATAAATTTAGTTCATGCCGGACAGATGTTTTGGGATTTCCGGCTGTTGTACTTGAAGAATACAGTATCACACATTGGTTGTCGTATAGGCAATTAAACCTGGAAAATTCAACTTTTAATTTGAATGAATGAATCATATTCAGTTATGAACATTATGGAATTTGATGGTTATTTGGCATTATTCGTGCAGTTGGAAGCAATTCGTATTTTTATATCCTTTAAACATAGTAATCTGGAGGCAGTAAGCTATGCAAATACTTATTTTTGCAGTTTCGTAAAATCTGTTACTTTTATTTATGCAATTGAAAACCATATCAAATTTATAGCTAAGATCTTGCACTATAACATTTATTTAGAGAGTCAAAGCTTTCGTTATGTAAAAGGTTTATATTGGAGAGTTGTTCCAAGATTGGGTTTGCTCCTAAGATAATTTACTGGTTTATGTGTACACAAAAAGCAGGTTATAAAATAGCATTTTTAGTAAAGACCATTACCTGCAAAACGAAGGTAAAGGTATATTATTATAAAAGTTCTCCAAGATTTTACCTTGAGCAGTTTAATATTATTGATTGGTAAAAAGTGATGTTGATTCAATATATACACAGGGATTGATAGGACATTTAGTAAGTTCTGAAGCTGTTAAAATTAAAGGAAGAATATACGTGGTGTTATTTTGAGCTTTAATAATTATTGATCCCTGAATACTTATGAGTCGTCGTTGCTAGGCTTTTTTTTAGAGTGATTGAAGACGTCACTTTCAGTATTTTGAGCTTTAGAGTTTCCAGGCGCCCAAAATTATTTTAACATCAGTTATTGGCTACAAGTTTGGTCTCCATGACCCCCGACCCAGCCAAGTCGACTTAGCGAGGAAACCTTCCTTTATTTCACCGTGTCTGGCAACTGCCTTTTCCGTGAGAGATCGGAAAAGGGGTGACATTATATGTTGAAGTCTACTTCATCAGTTTTTAAAAGTACTTTTATTTTAATAGACAAAAATGTCAGGTGAGCTTGTACCAAGTTCAATTATAGGAGAAATCGGTGTGCTCCATAAAAAGTAATTTAATAACTGTCTATGAATGACCGAATGTAGAATCTCGAGTAACCGCCCCTCATTAATTTCCGTGTTTTCTATAACACAATCTTAATACGTCATCATTCTAGAAATTCGATTACATTCTATGAAGTCTGACTTATACAATGATGTAATAATTAACTGTAATTTTGTGTGTTTTTATCTTTATTTTCTTAAAAGATTAAGATTTATTGCAATCATAAAGTCTTTACTATTTGTTACTAATGAATTGAACTAATAGTTGTCGTCTCTCTCTTTTTCTCTCTCTCTCTCTCTGTCTTTCTCTATCTCTGTCTCTGTGTGTATTACTATTTTATGAGTTTCTGAAATAATTTATAGCCATTAAAAACGTGTCTTCTTATCCAAATTATCAGGTGTTTAGTCTCTACCGGTGTTATCGCGTTCTACTAATAGGACCATTCATTCATATGGTTTGTTAACTTAAAGATAACATACTTTTGAACGATCTGGAAAACTAGTTTCTTCAAAAGAGTACAAATAAACGCAGGCGTTTTTAAAACAAACCGCAAACAGGTAAAATGTACGTGTCGCACAAATTCTAGGTTTCGAGATGAGCTTCATACGAGTAAAACATAAAATTTTAAATTCTTTCCGTAATTTTCAACATGGAAACATGATTACTCCTCACAAAAAACTGCGTGATGTTTAATTAAGTAAACCTATTATGTAGTTAATTCGTAAATTGTGTAAACCTTTAGCAATATAAAGTCCTGATAAAATTACTTCTATAAATGTTAATCCTTGAATTATGTAAAACTTTAACAATATAAAACCATGGGCTTTAAAAAAGACATTGAATGAAATCTTACTTTATGCGAACGGAATGTTAGATTTTTTGTAAGATATTTATCATATCTACTACAAAACTTTTAAAGCAATCGCAAGTTGTGCTTCAGGATTACAAAGGCCATCTTAATTCGTGTGATATTTGAACACGACTGACTTCGTTACGTGTCGCTGGTTAATTCGACGATAAGAAACGAACACTGAAGCAGGTTTTTAGAGATCGCAAGAAATATGGCTTATAATAATCAAGTGTTATATATTGCGTAATATCAAACCCTACATGTATTTATTTAACAAGTAAACGTTAATAGTAATTTAGTATGTAGAGTTGAGTTCTAGAAAATTCTACACATCCTTCAATTATTGTGATAGATTACGTCCGCTGTGTAGTTCCAGTGTGAGTACATCTGCACGAGAATGAACGAATATGTCACAGTACTTTTGCAAAAGCAAACATCCGTATATCCGGAAGCAATAGACAATTTTTTTTTACATTTTCCCGAACGTATTTATACCCATATTTTTGATAGTACTTTTCGATCAAACACGGCCAAAATATGCTGCATATGAGTCTTTCAACGCGTTACCTTAATAATAAGCAAATTATCTTGAACTAGAATATCATCTAGCGATAATTTTGTCAATTGTTCATCACACCGAGTTTCAGCAACTCATAATTAATATAGCCTTCATTCATTAGTTTAATAGTAAAATAGTATAAAACAGATTTAATTGCATTCATTAGTTAAAATTCTTTATCTGGGAGTTCAATCGGAGACTTGTGTATGTCGTTCTTAGTCAGCATAAAAGATTTTAACTTTGTAGACAACTGAATGACGTTTTAGCCGTTTCGAAGAAATTTGGTAAAGTTTTTGAATACTATTCAATATTACTTTCAGATAATTCTTCATGTATTGTTACTCATAATTTCACACAAAGCCGATTTTATAATTCTACCAATTACCACAATTTTCATGAGCGTGACGTTGTTCACTGATCATTATCGCAATCAAGAAAACGAGTTTTTGATTGAGTTGCTTAAAATTAAATACCGTTTTTCTGATAGAAACTGTCAATGATCTAAGTTATAAATTACAACTATGTTAACGAGTATAACTCCTAGCCATAGTTGCTAGAATTATTTACGAAATTTTAAACTTGATCAAACTAAGCATTTGCAGCAGACGTCGATGGAGGACCCAATTTGTACATTGCATTTACATTTTCAATGCTCCACCCGAAGGTACTACATTGGCCAGGAAGCGAGTTTTTTCTTGCCTAGAAATTTAGAATTTTGCCGAACCCTTGTCGTTCCAGGCAAGGTAGGGATCTTTAACGTGCGTGACAACACTCACACACGGGACCTCCATTTAACCCCTCATCCGAACGAGGGCGTAGTTTTTGTGAAAAATGCTCACCTGCCATTTTTCAAGCAGTCGGCCGTGTCGGGATTCGAACCCAGGACCTTGGGATCCGTAGTCTTACGCTTACTACATTGATCCACGGCGACGCCCCCAATTTGTACAAACTAATATTTATACAATTCTGTAGTTGTATAAAAAATAGTATGCATCACACTTACGGAAAGCGGCTCTCCAAAACTTACGGTTGGAGCACGAGCGTATCAATGAAATCGTTCTGCAATGTATTACAGATAATTATTGAAGCACCTGCTGTTGTTAGTTGCCTTTATAAGCTTTTTCCAGATTTATGTAAAAATATTTTCAAAATATCTTAACAACAATCTTAACTAGTAGTTAATTAGAACAGGATTTCTGATTGGAATCTATAATTTATCGAAAATTAATTTCCTATTCTAATTTATTTTAGAGTTAGGGCATGCGATATAATCAATACTAAAAGTATTAATTAAAAATGTTTACATTAGATATTTATCATTGTAAACAAGCTTATAAAATGTTGAACTTTTGGTTTTCTTTTGTAATTTGCGGTGTATAATTTTTAAACGTGAAAAAAAAACCATTCAGCAAACCCGGGAAAATAGGGTCTCTAGTTCATAGTAGTTGCGTTTCAGGAATAAGTAAATATTGTAACGAAAATTCTTTTGTAATAGCAACAGTCCTTTATTATCAACTGATTATATAAGTCTTTCCAACCACTTAGCTACAGTAAAATTTTAAAGCACTTTGACAATTTATTTCCAGCTAAACGCTAACAGTACAAATAAATACTAACTTTTTAAAATCTACAATGTTAATCTTCTTAATTACACTCGAAGCACTATAATTAATTTATATCGATCACTGTAATAATCTATATCACATGGAGCAATTTACTTTAGCAGTATGTTATCAGTAATTTATTTCATATCATGACTTTTTAGCTCGAATAAAGAGGTAGTATTATAATCAAAGCTTGAATTAGAACTGAACCGAGCTAATGTTCATGCCTGCAATTCTAAAATCCTAGAATGTACTATAATTATGCAAATAAGGCTTCTAGAAGGCTCCCATTGTGAATATAATATAGTTCTTAAGTGCAAACTCTTGTAAACTGGCGATCAAATATATCTAAAGATGTCACGCCCACAGTGTGCTTATCCAAATCGTTCATTTACAGATGCCACGTTTACATTTTGCTGTATTATTCTAGTCAAAGATAGACTAAACGACGCGACTTTACACTTTCTTTCTCTTTAAACTGTTCTGTCCAAAAACACTCTGTAACCCGGACGAAGAAAGTTCCTGCCGCGGTAGGGACAGTCGGAAGCACTTCTGCAGTTTTCATGTTGATAGAGGTAGCAATCATAATCTTCGTAGCAGGCGCCATACCATTTGGATGTAACCATACACCAAGATCTAGACTCCTTTTTTCTAGAGAGTACCTCCGTATATTTCGTACCATATGATTTCAATAAGGTCAGTCACACTTACAGTCACGTCCTCAATGCTCCGCCCGAAGGCACTACATTGGGTTTAAACCCGAATAATTGCATGCCTCGTATAAATCTGACTACAAAATAATTAATCGTTAAATATGATTTAAAACTAAATCTAAAGTTAGGGTTTAAATAATGATAGCCATAACATTGACATTAAAATGTGACCAATCAACAAGACACCAGTAAAAAGTTAAGGGGCGAGGATGGTCCGTAATACCAGATAGGCGCCGCCGACTCTGTTTACCGGTACGACTTGAAGGGTCATTCAAAACTATTTCAATTTAGCGAAATTAGTTTTTACTGGTGGAATCAAATTTTTAAGCATACGTCAAATTTGTTAATAGCGATTCCAGCTATTTGTTCCTACTCTATGAATTTACAATATCGTCCGCTCTAATCTAAGTAATTTGTGCTAACTTCAGCCTAAATTCGTTTCTAACGTTCAATATCGTTGCCTAACTGACTTATTCTAATTTGTCTTCCTTTCTATAAACAATACTACCAAAAATACGCAAAACGCCAAACAAAACAAATTATGCGACAAAACAATAAAATATAAAAGTACAATACAGCTATGAAATGTAAATATATAAATATCTAAATAAAGTATATGCATATATGAATATAACAGTGCATAGAATTAGGGATGGACACGAACCGAACAGGTTCGAGGTTCGGTTCGAGGTTCGGTTCGAGGTTCGGTTCGAGGTTCGGTTCGATTTTTCGAACCGAACCGAAACGAACCGGACATTTTATTTTCGGACCGAACCTTGAACTGGACCGGCAAATTTTTCGAACCGAACCGAACCTAGCTCAAGGTTCGGTCCGGTTCGGTTCGAAAGGTTCGATTTTTTAAATAAAAATTTAGTTTAGAAATTTAATTTTCATTAAAAACATGTCATTTCTCCCAAATGCACATTAAAAGAATTCTTAGTCGCAAGCGTACAAGGTTTCGAGTTTTAAGCCAATAGGTAAAAATGTAATAGGTATTAATTAGTGCTACATATCTAATAAATTTTGTAATCGAGGCACGTTTGTAGATCAAATTTTTTTAGATTAGTTTGATTTTGTAATAATGCTGCTTATTTCAAATTGTTGTTTGTTTATAACTAGTATTAGATATTAAAAAAACTCGAAATGATTTTGAAAATTTGGTTTTAAAAACAAGTTTATTTTATTTAATGAACAGACGTCGTGTTGAAAACCATCTTAAACATATACAAGCTGAGGTCACGGTCTAGAGACTACAAAAGTTTTCAGAATAAACGAAACAATTTAATTCTTAATTAAGTATGCATTACTAATCCATCATTTTGAATTTTTTATTTTTCTATGAAAACCAGCTCTCTATTAATATTAAAAAATGTGACCTTGTAGCAAAAACTAATCTCCTTTTCTTTTGTACATAATCGCTCAACAAATGGTGTTACAAAATGCATGGTACCATACTATTTACTGTTTATTTAGGTTGGCCATTACCACCAACGTCTTTAGAAGTAGCTGATACTCCAGAAGGATGACCCCGAACTTTCTCTCAAAACCAAGGGTTGAAGTTTATGACTCATGGCGGCATAAACTTTTCAATCAATGCCGACATAAAATAACACAGTATAATGCAAATAATAAGCAGACATAATGTCCGTGCCATGAATACTGTTATACTTTATTATGGAAAACGTAAACGCTGTTTGAGGTAGATTTACGATTCTTTCCGAGAACCATCTGATATTGTCTTTTAAATGAAATAATATTAATAATAAAGATAAACTGACAAACAGCTTTTTGTTTGTACTGTATAAAAAATCAGCAACACCTGATTGTTTTGATACTCTTTTTATACGAACTAAAACTACAATAAAAGTAATCGCAAAGATCGTGTGATATCATTCTTTTACGGTAAAATGACATTAGTAAAAATCATTAATTATTAACACATTCTAAATTTTAGAGGTGACTTTCACTATTAACCTAAGTGTAATTACGCTTTGTTAAAGATAGTACGTATTGAAAAATCAAACTTGGACAAATAGTATAAATATGATTTATGCTACTAAAATCTACAGCAAATTAATGTTGGGTTTATTTGAAACTACTAAATGTCGAACCGGTTCGGTTCGGTTCGAGGTTCGGTTCGTTTTTTTCGAACCGAACCGAACCGAACCGGAATATATTTTTTCGAACCGAACCTCGAACCGAACCGGACTAAAAAGTTTTCGAACCGAACCGAACCTAGGGCAAGGTTCGGTTCGGTTCGGTTCGAATCCATCACTACGATAGAATATCAAAGAAGCATTACTTAGATTGTTAGATGCATTCGAATAAGCATTATGTCGGTTAACGCTATCACACTAAAACGTGCTCGTTCAAAATTAACTGCTAAATATACTTATAATGCAAAGCAATGTTTATGCGAGTACTTCCCCCATAATATTTACGAACACCTCGAATATAAATTTCTGTTGGATCGGAAGATCTTGTCGTCTACCTACACCTAATTTTCTCACTGCTAAAGGGAGATGGGAATGCACTGTTAGAGTCCTGGTGATTATGCACTAAATGTCCTGGGGATCACAATCACTATAACTTTTTAAGTCCTGGTGGGATGCAGCGTATCACTCTCATTTAATTTCTTAGTTTAATTGATTTCTTTAGTTATAAGTTAATCTGGAAATATTGTTCAGTTTTGTCGTTTATTAGCACGGTTTAAAGTTCTGATTTTGACGCGTTGTTTTTTCCATGCGCTTTAGAAAAGATAGTGACTGATTTAATGTGAAATTCATCGTGCATATTTAGATATTTTTGCTAATTAAATTATTGAGGCTACGGAGATTTTGTGATTGGATTCAATGGAAAGTAACTTTGCGTTGTCCTGAGATAACGCTATAAGGATTAACACCTGGTTGGAGATTACCATTGCTCATAAAGTCAAGCTTCCGAAAACAGTGACAGGTGTTGCCGATCGTCCATCTTTTGGGTGTTCTGGTTCCGTTCTGTTTCAAATGTATGGAACGGGGTTAGCGATTTATTTGCTACGTTATTGAAAATCATAAATATACTATCCGCTTCTTTAAGCTAAACATTTTGGTAAAGAATTACATCTTTCCCAACGGCATACACTAAATTATTATAGAGTAAAAAAGCAGCTATTTTTCTTTTTTGTTACAAACCGAGAATATAAAATTTCTTTAGTAACTATGAACATCGAATTATTAATTTTGCTAAACGAAATACTAACTCTTAATCGTTAGATCCTTCGATTAATTCTTTAATACGTTTGTAACTTGATGATATAGAACATTTGAAGCCTATCAGATCTGAACGGAATAGAACAATTTGTAATACTAGATTTCTTTAATCTTGTCTGAATTTGATTATCTGTAAACAACAAATTTATGACGAACTAGAACTTTCTCCTCGAATATTGTTAATTCTCAAACAGTTCCTTGGAGGATGTTTCCTCAAACTTGCTTTGTATTGCGATGTTTTTATGTAAATACGGTATTTATCGAAATTTACCAATAGACTTAAACAGTGGTCTTTCAGCGTAAAATTAATGCCTCAAATTAAAGTATTGGTGGACCATTTACACTCCAGTGCTATGTTGTTTTGTGTTTATTTGTGTCTAGATGGAGAACCACAAATCGTGGTCTTGGTTTAATTAATTGTTTATTTTCTTTTCCGGCATAGAGTATAAATGGTTAATAATACGGTCCCATTTTAGTGTCAAACTGGTTTATGCGTTTTCTTCGGGAGTCTTGCTTCCGTGTCGTTATAACGCAAGTGCCGTGGTGCCCTAGCTTTTAGTGTTTTTAGTGATGAAACAAGATCGACCCAAAACCCCGTCTCATGCCAGAGCTATGAAGTAATGTTCAAAGTTAGACGTTTACCTAAATAGGAGTTTCCTTTTTCTCTTAGCCACTTACCAACCAACTTCAGCCTGGGCTATCGTCATATTCAGGAAACCTCCGTATTATAGCGATTATCATCATAAAAGAAACTGTCATCCTTCCCTCATAGCCACCACCAAATAACGTTACTCTGGCACCAACAACGTGGAGTAACAGGTAAAAAGAAAAAAACCGTTATATTACAAATAGATTAAATATATGTTGGTTAACCCAAAAGACAAGCTGGACGAGTTTATAAAATCGCGAGTTAATGAAGTTAGTTATTCTGGACGAGGATGTTCTCAAAAACTTGTTTGTCAAATTGAGGAAGATATAAAACCAAATCTATAGGATTCATTGTGAATTTTTAATATAGCTAATACGAACGCTCTTAAGTCACCAATCACATTTTCTAATCTTGCCCTTCTGTTTAATTCGTAAATGTCAAACCTTGATAACTTCACTTAGTTTCCATTTTGGAGCAACAACTGATACAAATGCAGAGTTTGTGTTGGTTTTGTCCAAGCTTAGATTTAATCTTACTCAGTCGTCTTATTTGATCCAAGTAATTTAAGTTTGTGAAGTTTGCAATATTTTCACATGCAACGTCAATGTAGTATGTGGTTTAGGGACGGTTACGTAAATTATACTGTAGAATAATAAAAAATAAAACTTGTAACATGGAGAATTTGTTTTTCTTAGTCTGCAATAACTTTTCTTCATCCTTAGGTCTTCAGTGCTGGAACTGGTTAGACGCGTACCTTCATTGTTTCCTATTCTGAGCTAACCTACACATTGTAACGGGCATTTTTGTAATTTAACTTTTTAACGCTATCTTCAATTCATAAGTACATTTCTACAAATTACTATTTTTTATATCTCTTATATTTATTAACTCCTTAGGCGAAGGTGTCGTATTGTAATGAGTGGATTGCATCGTTTCCTTTGAATCGCTGTTTGTATCAAGTAAATACGTCCGAATAGTTTTCATATTGTATGCAATTTAGCTCGTCGGTGTTACTTTAAAAGTAGATAATTTGAAGATTGATTTTCATTAATAAATTACTGTCCAACTTATGGAAAATGATAAACAGCTCGCAATTAATTAGTAGATATAAATTTTGTTCCTTATGTGTATATACGAGGCGAGTTGATAGGCGATAAGCGGTTGGAATAACAACAATTTTATGTCTACAGGCTGGGAGTTCTAGTTTGTCTTTTGTTACTATATGTTAATTACGTTACGTTGTTAGTTTTGTGTTTGGTTCTTCGTTCCTATTAATTACGTTAAAAATACTGTAATACTCTACTTTCCTTGTTTTCTTCCTAGTTGTTTTTAGTTGAGTTTTCTTGTGAAATGAAAAGTTGTTTATTAACTGTAAGCAGTGTAGTTCTGATGGCATTTGAAGGAAAGATGCTAGATAGGCGAACGTGTTTACTCGACCGCGCGTGTGGTGCGGAGTATTTGACGGACTTGCTTAGTGTTTGCACGTGCTTTATTGATTGTGTTTTTTTAGTTGATTTGTCTTTTTATATTTGAACGGTGTGTGCGATCTAGTCTTCGTGGTCCTTTTTACTTCTTTACTGCACACTCGATTTGTGTTGCAAAATGTTTCGAAATTATTGTCTCAGGAAGTGGAATGAACAAGAAATGTATCAATGCTACATAGTTCCATCAGCATGATGGTGTCTGCTGCTAACACTAGTGAAATGCGTGGGTGTGATTAGTGTGGAGTGTGGGATGTTCCATCAACACCCTCCCAGTAAAGGGTGAAGTGCTTCGCTAGTGCAGGACCTCGTGAATCCCACACTTCCAATGCGAGGAAGCGTTCCTGAAGGACTTTCTGTAAGTTGAACTATTTCCTACTTGTTTTTACTTTAAATACCTGTCCGTTGCTTTGCCATACCTTTGTCGTTCTGATGCCTTTTACAATAGACTTACCTGCTATTAAGAAGAAAAAAAGAAAGAAGAAAAAAAATAACAATCAATACTACTGAATTACTCATACCAATTGTGTTTTATCTATTTATCTTTTGTCAACATTTTATCTGATTTATGTTTAATTGGTGTGTGAGGAAACGTTTCTGCTACTCCCCAATATTACTTCACTTTGTACTAAAAATTTTTGTATTGCTTTTACCGTTGTTATATTATATAGATTATCGAAACAGTTTCTTTTTTTTACATTCTACATAGTACTGAATAACCTAGACTTCTCATTGCTGCTATACTTATTCTTTTTTTTCCAGGTTTGCTTAACAATTTCCTTGCAGGTACCGTTACTAACTCCCTACCGCCGCATACATCATAGGTCAGTCTGCTTTCTACAACCCCCCCCCTACTCTCCGATTGAGCCGGGTCATTTCTTTGACTTTCTTGGTGTTACGTAACATAGATTTTTGGCGCCCAACGTGGCAGCCGCTAATTAACGTGACAACATTTCTCTAAAATTTCCACAGTCTGCATCTATCACTACCTGCGTGCAATAGTCTTATCTAGGTATACCTCTACCTCTTCTATCTCTGCTTGTAATATATCCTGCACTATTCCCCAAAAATGCTTTAGAACGTATCCTGCCCTTCCATTCCTCCAATTTTTTCTTGTTTTCCACATATCTTTATTCCCATACTATTTATATAACCCCTTTGTTATTAAACTTTTGTCCATACTATCATTCTCATACATCTGAAGCACAACATTCCAAAAGGCGTCATCCGTTTTTCTGTCTGCTTCTCCTACTGCCCCTACTGTACACATATGTTTTCAACAATTTTCTACTTGTTTCTATGTTTGTTGTCTTCGAACATAGCCGCTGTTTTTTGTTAGATGCAGTTCAGTTCCCTTCTGTTGTTTTACAAATACATTTCCTATTCCCTCGATATTCAGTGGTCTGTGAAGGGGGGCGGCTCCGTGGTGTAGTTGGCATCTGTGTGACTACTATGCTTAAGGTCCCGGGTTCAAATTCCGACACGGTCCGCTTGAAAAACGTTAGGCGTGCATTTTCCACAAAAATTCACCTTCGTTCGGATGAGAGGTAAAATGGAGATCCCGTGTGTGAGTGTTGTAACGCACGTTAAAGATCACTACCTTCCTTGCAACAGAAAGGGTTCGGCAAAATTCCAAATTTTCCAGGTAAAAAAAAACTCGCTTCGTGGCCAAAGTAGTACCTTTAGGTGGACCATTGGAAAATCAAATGCAGGGTATGTGAAGGGAGTTAAGCAGCCTGCGGTTACCAAGATTTCTCAACACTTGAACATTTGCCAAAATAATAGTTTTCCAATGTATCCCTTCGCACAATCAACGTTAGTTGAATATTTCAAAACCAACACCTGTAGTTGTTTATAATAATCATCAGATTTAAGTGCAATTATTTTCTTCGTCATTAGGTCTTCCGTCTTGAAACTGGTTATTCCCATTCTGAGCTAGCTCACATCGTTCCCTGAAATTCTCACTGCCTAGATACAGCTTAGTTCCCTTTCTGTAATTTCCTAATTACATGTCCTATTTTACCGAGATTTAGTGGTATGTGAAGGGGGTTAAGCGGCCAGTGGCTACCAAAATCCCCCAACACTTAGACATTTGCCGAAATAATAGTTTTCTAATAAATCCGTTTGCACAATTAACACTAGTTAAGAATATAGCAAAACCAATACCTGTAGTTGCTTATAATAATTATTAGATTTAAGTACAGTTATTTTTTTGTCATTAGGTTTTCCATCTTGGAACTGTTTGGACGCGTACCTGCATTGATTTCTATTCTGAGCTAGCCCACACAATTCTCTGAAATTTCTACAGCTTACGTCTTTTACTATCTTTGTGCAATAATCTAGCCTAGGTCTGCCTCTACCTCTCTTTTTTCCTATATTTGCTTCTAATATATCCCGCAGTATTCCCTCGTGCCTTAGTATGTGGCCAATCATCTTATCTCTCCTAGTTTTTACTGTTGTCCACATATTTCTTTCTTCCCTTACCATTTCTAGTACCTCTTTGTTCTTAACTTTGTCTGTCCCTGATATCTTCATCATACGTATGTAGCACCACATTTCAAAGGCTTCTATTTTTTTTTATCCGCTTCTACTGTCCAGGTTTCATAACCGTACAGTGCTGTGCTCCACATATATGTTTAATCTATTTGATATCTTTCCATATCTTCTGACATCTTTCACGTGTATCTTAATAGAGTTTTAGTACGCTCTGTACTTTGGAGGTAATGTTGTGGTTTCTCGTTGTCTTCCACATCGCAGTAGTTGTCTTAGAATACCATTCCGACCCCTATGGTCTCTGCCAATCTAAGTACCAAAAGAGCTGCTGCCGTCTTTCGGGGACCTGTCTTAGTCTCGTTCCTCACTAAAGACCCTACTACTTTGGTTGGACCTGTAGCTTGGCTCTTTAGATTACTGGAACGCCCAAGCCATTACACCAGTTCTAGAACGTTTCAAGGTGCAGGTCCATTCGGAACGGTAACTTTTCTTAAGTTTGAAAAAATTATAAAGCGACAACTGCATAAAGTAGCTAAAATGCGTAAATTTATTATAATCTAATATTTTCAAATATACCCGTTTAAAACGTTATTCTCATTCTACAACCACTCATAATTTCTTCTAGATAAATTGAGTTCACAGTATCTAAATAACGATCTCAACTAGAAGTTAATTAATACATGATTTCAAATCTCCACAAATATTAATCTTTATTAAAAACAAGTTTCTAGCTTTAGTTTAGTTAGAAAAAGTATAAGAGATGTAAACAGTACTAATACGAACTAATTAAAAACGAATTCATTAAATGTTATTATGCGCCGCTTTTTACAAAAAGTTGTATCTTAGGACCACTTCTGTAATTTCGAAAGAGATGGTAAATGTAAAAAGTATAATTAACTAATTATACTAACATTGGGGTTTTATATCAAACTAGTAGCATAAATAGCATTATAAGCTTTACATAAATATAAATAATAACGTTTAGGCAAATATATATATTAGGTAGTTAATTGCACAAAGTAAGTTGATAAATACTAACGTATTACAGTTAATAAGATGAAATAATAACTTAAACTTGTATGCAAATTCTAAACAATCATTTCAAATCGCTCTATCTTTCAATTACTAGCTTGATTTGAAATGATCATTTAGGCTTTGCACAAGAGTCTAAGTTATTATTTCATCTTATTCACTGTAGTACGATAGTACAGGAATAGTATACTTCATGTAAACAACATAAAGTCAAGGAAATTAATCATTTGAATCATTAAAAGTACACAATTCGTAAATCATGCAAAAAGCAAATATCAAGCCCATTGTATAAAATCTACAACTAACTCTAGTCAATGAGAAGCTCATTCTGTAATAAGTTAATCACATTTAGTAGAATAAATAACTATAGACGCAATCCGATTAATTTTAGAAACAAGAATACATTCAGAAACTTTAAATAAATATAAATTAGAAGTATCTAAAGCGAAACAAAGATGAAACGAATTTTTTTAAACTTGACGTAAGTTATGTGATCCCCCATTTGTTATACCTATATAAAACTAATACCTAAGAAAGTTATTAGGAAATATTAGGAAATATTAGGAAATGTGCAACAATGTCATAAAAGACAAATTGTTACAATTTATTACAATTATTTCAGTTCCCACGAATGGAAGCGCTACAAAGTAGCCCAAGGATAAGTGTCACTGCAGATGTCAGGTCACAGACGGTCGTAGGAAGTCACGTACCGAGATTACGCAGAAGTAAGCCTGCAACATTGTAATTATGAATAGCTTTTAAGATAGCAACTATGTATTATGAATAGAGTCAAGTGTAAGCAGACATTACGTCTGCAAGTTCCCACAGAATTGTAAAGAGGTAGGGAGATTATAAAAGGACCGGGAGCTCCACTCGCGGTCAGTTCATCAACATTCAGCTTTCACATTGCAGTCCGTCGGTAACTCACTGTACAATTAAGTATTAACTATTTCGACTTAGAATAATTTAATTCAACATTGTAAAATTCCATTGTTCAAATCTGTTTAAATAAAATAAATGTGTTAAAGACCAAAGAAGTCTTTTTTAAAAGGACCGCTCAAAGCCACGAACCTTAACTGGCGCAGTCGTAACGGATGCCAAAAGGGCACTAGCGAATCCAACTTCGAGGAACTGGTGGTCCGGGAATTTCAATTCCGAATTTGGCAGAACAAAACAAAAGTTGGAGGAGAAACAAGCATCGTTCAAGTCTAGCAGTTGAAGGAGAAACAAGAATAGTTCGAATTCAACAAAAGAAAAATTGGAGACGATACAAGCATAGATCAAATCCAAGAAGCCAAAAGAAATACAGAAACAAAGAAAGAAATCAATGAAAGCAACAAAGCAACTAGTGTAAGTTCATTTTCCTAAACCAATTGAAATTTATTTTATTATTAACAAAGACATTTGATATTTGCTGGTTATGATTTATATATGTATATATTAACTATTGTTACAGATATTTTATGCCATTTTTTGAAAATAATCGACTTAGCAATTGCTAGAGATTATCTTCAAGCCGTTATTGAAATTTTATTATTTTTATACTTGTATATGAGAAATATTTATAAAAACTTGAGACAACAAAAAATTATGAGACAAAGAACTGAGAAAAACTATTCTGAGACACAAAAAAAACTAGAGACAACTATTAAAAAGTCGCAAAGCGCACAAGAGACTAGATCACGTGTTAAACTAACGTAAGAAAATTTTTTAGAAACAAAACCAAACCTCTAAATCAGCAATCTTAACTAACGCAAGAAAATTTTAGAATTTCTAATTCTACAACTTTAACTAACGCAAGAAACAAATTTCTAATCCCACAATATGAGAATTAACTGACACATAAAAATAATTTAAATACACCGAGAATAAAAAGCGAAAGCTAAAACCACGAGCAATTAAAACCGAAATCCTAATAACAGCGCAACTATTCAAACGCGAATACCATCCATAAATAGACAACTTGCAATCTATTATTAAAAGCCACATCTTAATACAAGAAATAACGAAGCGCGATTTCAAATTGAACGCAAAACCAACACTCATCGTATCATCTTCAAAAGTGAATGAAAACTAACCTTGAATAAATACGCATAAAATCTAATAATAAATCACATCAAAAGCTATTTAAATACATCGCGAAACCTTTCAGAATTCAAGCATTATAAACAGCATAAAATTACGACCAGAAACTTTTATAAATTACACAAATAATTACGGTACTGAGAACGCATTCAAACGTGAAAATTTTAATTAAATATTACAGTAAATTAACGAAGCACAAATTTCAGTGTATAAAATCGCAGCGACTACTGAATAACACCCACAGTATAATTAAAAATAACCTATAATAAAGACGCTAAACGCAACTAAGTAACTAACAACATCCTATAGCAGATTACAACATTGTAAGCATTGCAGACACCTTACAATCGCATAAACCAAAGAGATAATTATTACGCACCTAACTAAAATCGACATAATTAAAAAATAGAAAAGCATTAACTGACGCAACTAACGCAAAACATTCAAACCCGATAAATTACCACAAAAAATCACTCAGCCTATTGAAGCTTCAGAAATTAAAATTAAAAATCGGCAAATCAAGAGTAAACTCAACCAAACCAATACCGAGCGTAAAACTCATTAAATACCACCGAATACTACAAAATAAATTCACATTTTTTTCAAAAAAAAAATAAAAATGTTGTTACTTTTTTAAAATTACCCAAGCCAAGATGACTAATGAAATGAAACTGTACCTCGAAATGATCCCCAGCTTTAACGGGAATGACTAATGCTTAGTAATCTGTTACATTTCGGCCTCTGAAATATTCCTAAAAACCTTTTACAAGCCTGGAGATAACGAAAGAAACACTTTGCTGATCCGTTTTATTATCAGTAAACTTACCGGAAGGGCACTAACATTAATTGCAAGTCGCGAGGACGTGGACCAATGGGAGCAGTACAAACGCATATTAATTGCATATTTCAGCGATCAACGGAACTTAAAATGTTTAGTAAGGGATTTAACCAACCTAAGAATGGAACACAACCAGTCACCCTATCAATTTGGAATGAAATGCCAAGATGTAAGAAGCTTAATCTTGACAAAACTCAAAATCGAAGAAACCGACCCAAACGTAAGACTCTTAAAACGAAAATGTACGACGAGATGGCATTAGATACCTATCTAAATGCACTACCCGAAAGACTTTCAGATAAAATTAGATTTCAACACCCCCAAAACTTAGAAGAAGCAATGAATATGATAATCGAAGAAGAAAATGTAATGTACTATAGAAGAAACCGACTATATAACCCCAACGCGAATAAAAGCTATACGCCAATGAAAACTATACAACCCGCAAGACAAATAAATCCGCAACAAAAATTTAACCCATTCAATGCACAAACAAACCAAACGCGACCAAATAATCCACATTTTAATGACTCAAACTTTAACAACCAATACAAACAATTCTCAAAACCAACGTTTTACCCAAACTTTTCAACACCCTGCACCAATTCGTAGCAAACATACCTTTACCAAAAACCTTTAACGTAATGATGAAACATAAATTCTGCATATTTGAATTTAATGACAAATATGATGGACTATTAGAAATGGACCTTCTAAGAAAATTAGGAGCCAACATAGATATTAAAAACCGATTATTAAGAACCAAATATGGACGTATCCCCATCAAATTTCAAAACACCCAAATCGACGAAAAATATACATTAAAACCCCGAACAGAAAAAAAAATAAGAATCCCCGTAAATTCAAATAATAACTTAGGAATAATAAACCACATAACCTTTCAACAAGGAGTAGAAACTCCAACCGCATTAGTAAAAATCAAAGATAATTACGCCACAACAACAATATTAAACTCAAATGATTACCCCGTAGAACTATCTTTAACAAACCCGATTAACGTAGAAGAATTAAACTTTAACGAAATGGGAATAGATGAAACCCCAAACGAAAATTACAACCCCGCAGAAAATGACGAAATGTTAAGACAAAATTTAAATAATATCCGATTTAACCGCGACATAAATCACAAGAAACAAAAAGCAATACGAAAATTATTTTACGAGTACTGCGACATATTCCATTGCGAAGGAATACCCCTAACATTTACAAATACAGTTATGCACAACATTGAGCTAACGGATAACAAACCCATATTCACCAAAGCATACAGATTACCCCAGGCAAGTCAGGACGAAGCTGACAGACAAGTAGCCGATCTATTAGATCAAGATATAATACAACACTCCAATTCACCATTGAGCAGCCCCGTACTAATAGTAGCGAAGAAACTAGACGCATCAGGAAAACGAAAACACCGAATGGTAATAGATTACCGCAAGTTAAATGAAAAAACGGTAGAGGATAAATACCCGTTACCAAATATAACAGAAATATTAGATAAGTTAGGCAAGTGCCAATATTTTTCGACGCTAGATTTAGCATCAGGATACCATCAAGTAGAAATGGAAGAAGGAGATACACAGAAAACAGCCTTTAGCACACCTAGAGGACACTACGAGTATAAACGGATACCATTTGGACTGAAGAACGCACCCGCAACTTTTCAACGAGTAATGGATAACATACTACGAGGAATACACAACGAAAAATGCCTTGTGTACCTAGATGATATAATAGTGTATTCAACATCATTAGTGGAGCACATTGAAAGATTACGAGAAGTGTTCGAAAGATTAAGAACCGCAAAATTTAAAGTACAACTAGATAAAAGCGAATTTCTATAAAAAGAAGTAGCATTTTTAGGACACATAATAACACCCCAAGCAGTGATGCCGAACCTCGACAAAACAAACGCTGTATTAAATTACCCTATACCCAAAACAAATAAAGAGATTAAAGGATTTTTAGGCCTTAGCGGATATTACCGAAAATTTATAAAAGGTTATGCTCAAATAACAAAGCCCCTAACCAATTGTTTAAAAAAGGGAAACAAAATCGTACATACCCCAGAATTTATCAAAGCAGTAGATAAAATCAAAAGCATTTTAACAAATCACCCCCGTATTAGAATACCCAGACTTTTCGAAACCATTCATATTAACAACGGACGCATCAAATGTAGCCTTAGGCGCAGTATTAAGCCAAGGAACAGTAGGTAACGATAAACCCATCAGTTACGCATCAAGAACCCTCAACCAACCAGAGCAACGATACAGTACGATAGAGAAAGAATTGTTAGCCATAATTTGGGCAACAAAGTATTTTAGACCGTACCTATACGGACGGAAATTTTATATATACACCGATCATAGACCATTAGTATGGCTATGCAAACTCAAAAAACCTAACTCAAAATTACAAAGATGGAGAATCAGACTAGAAGAATATGACTATGAGATCATATACAAGAAGGGAATTTACAACAATGACGCAGACGCTTTAAGTAGAATCCAACTTAACTCACTAGAAACCGAATCAGTAATAAGAAACGTAGACGAAACCGAAATTACAGAAGACCCAGAAGAAATAGAAACCATACATTCGACACAAAATGACAAACCGGAAACCGCAATTAAAATTTTAAACGAAGCTATAGACATGAAGCCCAATCAATTTATCATCACAGAAGTTTTAAACAACCCCAACCCTGTAAAATACACGAAAGTGGATAATAAGAAAATTTACCAAGTTCAAATAACCAAAGTCGATAATGAATCACAGATAATCAAAATTCTAAAGGAATACACCCCCGAGAAAAAACGATTTTACTTTTATTTTAACACGGAAAACTTGTACAAACGATTTTCAGAAATATATGTAAAACTATTTAACAATTCTGGCCCCGAACTTATAAGATGCACGAGAAAATTAATAACATTAGACGACCCTGACGAAATAAACGATGTAATAAGAAACCAACACGAAGGGAAGACCAACCATCGAGGAATAAACGAGACCCTAAAACAAATTATGAGACGTTACTATTTCAAGGACATGAAAGAATTAACTACAGACTTTATCAATCAGTGCGATCTATGTGATAAAACCAAATATGACAGAAAACCCCCAAAGATACCCTTAATGTTAACTAAAACATCAGACAAACCTTTCCAAAAATTACATGCAGATACTCTAGTAGTAGAAGCACAAAGTTACATAACAATCGTGGACGCATTTACGAAAATAGGACAAGCACTACCAATCACTTCTAAAAATAGTATAAACGTAACTCAAGGATTTCTACACTATTTTACATTTTACGGAACACCCGAAATAATCACATTAGATAACGGAAGCGAATTTAAAAACGAAACAATTCGAAACACTTTGGAATTACACAAAATAAAAATTCATTTTATAACGGAGAACCACCCTGAATCCAACGGATTAATTGAGAAACTACATTCGACCCTATTAAAACAGATCAGATTATTACGAATAAATTACAAGAAAGAACACATAACTAACTTAATGACATACGCATTAATCGCGTATAATAACACAATTCATTCAACGACAAATTTTACACCCTTAGAACTAACCCTGGGACACTCAGATTCACGCAACCCGTACGATATACATTATAACAAAGAAATCTACCAGCAATACGCTAAAGATCACAAGGAGAAACTAAAAATAACTTATGACAAAGTAAAGGACAAATTAGATAACGATAAAGAGCGAATTACCGCGGCCCGTAATAAAAACTCAAACATAAACAAATTTTCCATAGGACAAACCATATTCGAGAAAAACTACCAAAGTAAAAGACACAAAACAGCACCGAGAAACTTAGGCCCCTTTAAAATCAAACGAATACCCGACAAAAACGTAGCCGCGATAGACGACGGCAAGATAACAAAATATGTTCACCTCAAAAATTTAAGACACCCTGTACTTTCAGATGGACAATCGTCACCCTTACCGTCAACCTCCACCCAGGTAGAACGGAACAGAAATTATAATTGAAGACATAAAGAACATCCCCGGTATACTACCAATAAAATTAGGCAGTATGCAAAACACTATAGATTATTGGACCTTTGCACAAAAATTCGATTTAACCGAGCTAAAACAACAATTTCAAGTAATCAAAAATAATTATTTTCGACTAAAACAATCTATGGACACAACAAAATTCGGAAAAGAATACGCAATAGAAATGATGAACTACGACAGTATAACAGAAAGCATTTTGAAAAATATAGAAGACAAATTTAATCGACTAATACCTACAGAACAAATGACGAGAAGAAAAAGAGGACTAATCAACGGATTAGGAAACCTAATCAAAGCAATTACCGGAAATCTAGATAACCAAGACGCAGAACGCTATGACAACGCGATACAACAATTGATAGAAAATCAAAACGACATCAAAACTATAATTAGTAACCAAATATGGTTAACTCAATCAACGATTATCAAATTTAATGAAACCCTAAGAAAATTAGTTAGAAATCAAGATAGTATAATAGCCAATCGAATAGAAACCTTAGAAAATAACATGCGAACTACCATGTTAGGCATGCGAGATTTAATCCGATTCAATACGATATACAACCAGATAATATCAACTCTAACTTTAATTCAACAAATCCTAGCAACATTAGAAAATGCAGTAACCTTTGCTAAATTAAATACCCTACATTCAAGTATAATAGAGCCAATAGATTTATTAAAAGAATTATTGAGAATAAAATCTTTTATAACTAATAGTAAATTACCTTTCGATGTAATAGAATCAAACATTTTAATATTTGAAAAAATAGCCATAGTTAAAGGCTATGTAAAAAATAACGATATAATATTTTTAATAGAAATACCAATAGTAGAGATTAACAGTTACAATTATTATCACTTATTTGCTTTTCCAATGAAAATGACTAGCACATACCAAGTTATTATTCCAAAAACCAAATTCCTATCCTTAAATGAACAAAGATATGGTTATACGAACGAAAAATGTAATGAAGTCACACCCAGTCAATACTTATGCCAATCATTGACAACAACAACAATTCAAGAAGACAGCCCTTGCGAAGTACAACTACTAAAATTTACCAATCACTATGAAAATTGTGAAGCCAAACCTGTACAAATCAACAACATGAAAATTCAGAAAGTAACGGAAAATAAATGGATAGCCATTTTCCCCACCGAAGTAATCGCAACAATGTATTGCAACCAAGATGAAAGTAATTTAGCATTAACCGGAAGTAAATTAATCGCCCTTAAGGAAAATTGTTATTTAAAATTAAAAAATGAAATAATTAGAGTTTACCGAGATCCCGTACAAAGCAAGAAATTAGCATATCTACCCGATTTACAAATTAAGATTACCCAAGACGAAGACGAAGAAAGAATTCAAAAACCAATGCAATTGGAACATCTGGAATTAGATAACCTAAACCACGCCATGAAACTCATGGAAGATTACAAGGAACACATGAACGAGATCAAGACGCCCAAAGTGCACTACGATAATATTAGTGTATGGACAATTATATTGATTATATTGACTATTTTATTGATCACTTATGTAACGTACAAAATATGTATTAGATTTAAGAATAATAAAGGAAACAGTTTTAGATTAAAGAAACCCCAAGAAACAAATGTACCCCTAGAAAATATGAATTTTAAATGAGATTAAACGAATTTAATTAAAAATCAAGAAAAGGTAAAAGCCCTTAATTTTTAATGTACGTTGAGAGGAGTTATGTGATCCCCCATTTGTTATACCTATGAAACTAATAAAGTTATTAGGAAATATTAGGAAATATTAGGAAAATGCAACAATGTAATTAAAAGACAATTTGTTACAATTTATTTCAGTTATAAACGTTCTCATGTGAACGGAAGCGCTACAAAGTAGCACAAGGATAAGTGACACTGCAGATGTCAGGTCACAGACGGTCGTAGGAAGTCACGTACCGAGATTACGCAGAATAAGCCTGCAACATTGTAATTATGAATAGCTTTTAAGATAGCAACTATGTATTATGAATAGAGTCAAGTGTAAGCAGACATTAGGTCTGCAAGTTCCCACAGAATTGTAAAGAAGTAGGGAGATTATAAAAGGACCGGGAGCTCCACTCACGGTCAGTTCATCAACGTTCAGCTTTCACATTGCAGTCCGTCGGTAACTCACTTGTACAATTAAGTATTAACTATTTCGACTTAGAATAAATTAATTCAAGATTGTAAAGCATGTTCAAATCTGTTTAAATAAAATAAATGTGTTAAGGACCAAAGAAGTCTTTTTAAAAAGGACCGCTCGAAGCCACGAACCTTAACGCGCTCTATAACTAAATTTTATACCTAAATTCTATATTTAAACTCTATATTTAAACTCCATATTTAAATTCTATATTTAAATTTTATATTCAAATTTTACATATAAACGAATTCGGACTCTATGCATGAATGAATTTACGCTTAATAATTTGACGAATTTGCACTCTACTCTTTAACGTATTTAAACTCAGTATATTAGCAATTTTAATCTCAACACGTTAACAATCTTAAAAAATTACTACGTGTTATTTTTACATTTCGATATACTTCAATGGATCGTACAGCAAATTTATGGAGATGGTTCTTGGAGGTGGTCCAGTATAATACGCCGTTATAACATAATTCATCGTTCGTTCAGAGAAGCTCAAATTTACGTCTTAAAAATGCAGCTGTCGAATGTTCGCTGATGTTACTTGTTTGTCCAAGAACCGTAGGCTTGCACGTGAGGCTTACATAAGGTATTTGCTACAATGGAGTCGCAAAGATCAACTTGTTACAAGGTAAGCGCTAAAATAGATATTTGAGCTGATACTAGCTGTTTTGAATAATTTGATAGTGAAGCGGACACTCGAAAGCTAAAATGGTAGTATTTTACAAGTTTTGTTTTACGGAGCCGTAAGATCTCTCATAGTTTAGATTTCATTATTGTGCGAATTATTGCTTATTTTTGAAGTAAACGCAGATAATTAAAATCAGGAAGCTTTTTATGTATTCCAGTAAAATGCTATTTTCAAGTTCAACAATTCACGAAGTGATTACGAGAACTAACTTTATTTATCTTTGAAAATATAATACACATTTGTAAACCAAAGTAACAGATCTGTGTATTTTGGGTAATCAATTTAAATACTACACGGTCAAGTTTATTACATTATTGACATTCAGATTTATAGTAGAAATATTTAAATATCTGTGTCTAAAAGACTAGACCACATTTTTTATGTATATTTTGTATATAAAATTTTTAACCGAAAGAAAGATAAATTAATTAAAGAACGATCATTAAATTCTATTGAGTAACTGTTTTATTTTGGACAAGTGAGTCCAAAGTTAGGGTTTATTGAGTTAAAAGATAAATATATACACACCCTTTAAAGTTTTTTAAATGTGCACCGATAAAGAAATACTAACAACGCTTTCTAGAAATTTAATATTTAACTTTCCTCTTACAATTATATTTAAATTATTAATATTAACAGCTACTCTTTTTCTTTATGGTATAAGGTAGCAAGAGTGTATTTCTTCTGTCCTTCAGTATTATATTAACATTTTCTTACAGCTCCTGCTTTTGCAGTAAAAGTAATTTTTCCTTCTAAGGATTCCAAGTTCTCCCTTAGAGTAAACCCTAAACCCTTGCTTTAAAATTCTAGGACTTGGTGGCGCCCCTTTGCACCCCCTATTTTGTATTTCAGAGTCAGCGAGTAAATAATGTATTGTTGTAAAACCCACGACCAGTCCCCATAAGCTCTACCCGAGGAATAGACCTCTAGCTTAGTCGAAGATTGTCAATTTCCCTTCAGTATAAGGAGATCGAAACAAAGGGCTATTGTATAATTAAATTGAGTTAGTTTTACAAAAACCCAAGAACACCTTGATATCGTTTCACCGTACTCGGTAAGTACATTACAGAGATAGACATACATTAACCTAATTACTTCGCTATAATCAAACCAACTTGTCTGTCTCACAAACACTCAAGACATTATTATTAACTTGCTCTTTTGACGAGTCCTTGACATCACAGAATTGCAATCCATCAGAAAAAACAAACCACTAAAAGTGCATTTTAACATTGTTTTATACGCAAGTTGCTTGTGAGCGGGTACTTTCCAAATTAAAATTAGTTTTAAACAGTCTTAGATACCTTTTAGGGCAAGAACCGGTAGAAGCTTTTATAATTCTAAATTCAGAAGCAGATTTGTTTTTGCTTGAAGGTTTGGACTACATTGACAAAATTACCATGATACGTTTATATTCAGCATAAAGTAATTACAATAATTTTCAACTCAAATCCCGTTGGCGTTAAAAACGAAAATTAGTTCAGTAAATTAAAATAACCCTTTTACGTGTTAATTTATTTATCTGTTTGTATCAATTCGATTTCTATTGTTAAATCCTTCCGCTAATTAATCATAAATACTCTTTCTAAGAATTCCTTAACGTAAAGTTTATGCTAAACTTAAATAGGTGATAACTGGTTCTAAGTATCTGATAATTGGTTCGTATGTGTTTTCCATTAAAAGCTTCGCCCAATTAAAACCGTGTATTATCCCAATAAACCGTGTTTTCCCAGTTTGACGCCATAACAACAATATTACTTTGTGCTCGGGTCCTTAGTTAAACGAAATAAATATTTACTTTATTTTCGAATAGCAAGACGTCTATTTTGGTTTTTTCCGTGTTGTTTTCGCTATGAAAATTTAGCGCACGCAATACGGCGTGGTAGCTATTTAGAGTTTTTAGAAAATTTAATTTTTCGTCAAAATTAAATTAATTTTTACTCGTAATTGCTCTATCTTCTTCCGGTGGCCTTAAAGCTACGATGAATGGTTTTTCTTTGCTGTAATGGGAGGCCAAGTGCGTTCTTTTTGGGTGTAGGCCCACCTACTCGTTGCTGTAGTGACTCAACCCTGACGTCAGCAACTTCGAAGGTAAGTGTTTCCTTACTACTTACGTTGAGACCACATCGATTTGTGATTTTACTGTTTAAGCTCATGCTTTTTCAAATTTAATTTTTATATACGAAAATTATTGAACTATTTTGGTATTTAATGCTCTTACATTAATGCTTTTCTATTTGTTTTTAAATAACTAAAAATATGCTACTTATTAATGCAAAAATGATTTATAGACTTAGTTTTAGATTTACCATGCTGATTTAGAGCTGTTGGTCTTAGAAGGGTAATTTCGTTTCTCTTTCTTTTTTAGTTGAAAAGTAATCTAGGGTAGCTTACCGTGTAAAAAATGTTTTGGTTTTTTTTTGTATATTTTTTTGCTAAGTTTAGGGTTTCTTTTTTTTAGGTATGCTTTGTTTTGCGTATGAATGAATGAGTGTATATTTTTTCTAATTTTTTTCAGGCTTTCCTTTGCGTGCTTAGATGTATAGTACCCCGCCCACTTGCCGACTGAGCCCGGTCATACTGTTTTGGGTTTTTTAGGCTACGTTACTGCACGTAGCAACCAATTCTACGCCATTACTAAAAAAACAAAGTTTGACTTTTTACTCTTGGTTTTTAATTGTTATTTAAAGGTTCAGTTATTTTACTCTTCAGACGGGCTGTATATATTTATATTATAATGCTTGACAGCAAATAAATGTGATGAAGATTTGTTAGAAAAATAACTTCTGTTTTTTTATTTATTTTGCCTTAATAAATAAGATTATATTACATCACATTGTTAGTTTTTTAATTCATAAAAAAATTAGAATTGGATTTTGCATTTATGGGTACCGTTGATGTTTCTGCCCGGTAGGCCTTTATGGTGCGAGCCAACGCTGTCAAATAGAAAACCAAAATATTTGGACAAGTAGGTATCCCAGTTGTACTGATCACAAGAAGAGTTTGAGACTTTGTTACGTTTATTTTTGACGATAGATTCAAATACGTCGTTTTTTGTGATAATTTGTTTTTCATTCACCTAGCTTCTGTTTCTATTTGAAACTTCATCCTGTATCTTAACCTCGATACACTAGCACACGCAATCATAAAATTTCTTTCAAATCTATTCATTCAAAAACGAAAATTTATTTGATAAATTAAATGGTCAATACCTTGTTTTAAGTATCCGTTAATTTGTTAAACATTCCGATAACGTATAATTGCTTTTTCTTGTGTTTCTCACCTAAAGACTTGCCAAAATATCAGATTCTACTATTAGTTGATAGCGTGTTTTCTAGTTTGCTACTCGCGCATTGATAAAGCGAGGATTGCAGTTCGAACTCGTGTTATTTGAACCAATTTTTAATTTGATTCTACAGCTTGAGCGTTGAAATATTTTCTACAGCGATGCACGTTTCTTTGTTCGACAAGTATGAGATATCTTGCGTGTGTCGGTGAGTTTTGCCGCGTTTACCCATTCTAATCAGATTCTCTTTTTAGTTCTAAGCTGGAGACCAAATTGGTTCTTTCTTTATATAGGCCCAACTGTTCGTTGACGTAGACCAACTGCTTTTGTTTGTATACCGCTGCTGCAGTTACGGTGGCAGGACAAATAGATCCTGACCCGTGGCGTTGCTGTGCTGACTTCACCCCGACGGCTTGCAAGATAAGCATCCCGACGCATAGAGGTATGTGACTCGTTTTCTTTTATGCACATCGAAAATTATTATTTATCAGTGGTTGATGGTGTGAAACCAGTTCACCAAACATGTTTAATAGCAAGATTCGCTAGTGCTTCTGGTTATAATTCTTTAATTCTTACTACAACTTGGTCTACATTTAATATTTTAATTTAACACACCTGCTATTGAGAAAATCTAAGCATTAGTTTTTTCGAATGAGTTTTATTACATGTTAGCTACGCAATGCGTACTTCGTGAAATCATTATAAAATTTGTCCTTTACAATATAACTTTGGTATGAAGGTGAATCCTCCCCACTTTCCGCGTGTGGTAGTTAGCCTGGTATTTACAGTTCTTTCGGGTACGTCTAGTTACGTCGCAACTTTTTTCCAAATATGTGTTTTGTCTGACCTTGATCTGTCTCATTTGCAACTAAGACAAACTACTTTAGTTTCTCGGCATTCCAGATAATGACTTAGGGGTCGAACGCATAACTTTCAATTCGATAACAGAAAGTATTTTAAATAAAATAGCTTTCTGTTTTGGTAACGAATTTTGTGCGTATGATGTAGAACTTTTTTGCACGGTCGTTTATTTTTAGGAATTCTTGATTAATATATTTATTTAAATTATTTTTATGACCGAGGCGGCGGTACTTACTTGAAACAAAATAATTAATTATTATATGGGCAAATATTTTTTACTTTCGTCGGTTTAATTATACATAAATACGATATAAACATAGATATGTGTACTTCCAGTTAAAAACTACAACTTAAAGAATTAAGTACATTATTTATACGCATGAAAATTCTTATGATTATAAACCAGGTAATTTATCATAATAAAATACAAAGACCCTGTGCGAAATTAATTTTAAAAGGCAACAGTTTAATACGGCTCCTTTGATCAACTTCCGTATTGACATAACATACTAATTTCGTCAGTAATATTTATTCTAACAAGACTTGTTTGTATTAATTTTTTAAAATTTCGTATAATTTAATGAGCGGAGGAAATAGAACCTAATCTACACTTACTAAAATATCCCGAGACCCCACAGAGTAAACACTCTTGGTATTTTAAACAGTAGCCAACTTATGTCAACCATCAGGTAGGTAAAGTATAATTTTTGGTGACATTTATAGTGACCCTGTTCCACTGTTAAAATGGCTTCTTTTAATTAGTTATTTTGGACTATCTATTGCATATCAATGAGCTTTCGTTAGTATTACACCTTTGCAGGTATCGTACCCTTCTGAGGTAGAATGCAAATCTTTAGTGGCATATTTTGATGGCGCAAGATGCAGCTATGCAGATAAAATTAAGGAGTTGTTTTTTTTTGTTAGTATTAATGTCTCTCAAAGTTGCCTTTGTATTTTGATTTTGGATATGGTCTATAACTAAAACAATACGTCACACAATCTTTCGAAAATTATTCGATTATATCAAGCTAACATGCATAGTAAAGGCAACGATTATAATGAAAGAGAATTAATTACAAGGGCTAATAGTAAAAAATGCATCGTTATAAAATATCCTTCTAGACCAAACAAAATACTATAATATTATAACTTTTATGGTTATGTAAAAATTTAACTAATTAGTAATCTTCTCCTATATCTAATATAACGTAAATAATCAGGGAAATACAGTCGCTTCGCCCAAACGAAAGAATACGTATAGCGTTTGGTCTCTTTGTCGCACGTTCTTTCGTGTTTAATTTTATGTCGTTGTAAATTCGTAGTTGTATAAATAAAATAGCAAGCTGTCATCCCTTGTCCCGTTATATCCTGTCATAAACCTCCTCTGTGCTTGTGAAAATTGTGTTGGACTAAGGGGTAGTGATCGACACTTACTCATGGACATCGAAGAAAAATGCTTGTTGGTTCGGTAAAGTGAGTTAAGTCGTTAGTGTATCCGAATGTAATTTTATGGATAAACCCTAAAAAGCACAGTGATAGTGCGTTCGCAACACGTCCAATAAATCGCCATACAGTCCACTTTGTTGAAGAGTAGGAACGACACTGATAGAACAATAAAATAACACTGAAGTAAGCCAATATATAAAATTATAAGACCACTGGCGCGTTAACATATCATATCATCATTAGGTTCTCAGTCCTAGAACTGGTTGGACGCCTACCCTCATTGTTTCCTAGTGTGAACCAACCTACACATTTCCCTGAAATTTAAACAGTCTGCATCTATCACTATCCGTGTGCTAAAGTCTGATCTCGGTCTACCTCTACCTCTCTTTTCCTATCTCTGCTTTTAGTATATCCCGTACTATTCCCCAGAAATGCCTTAGAACGTATCCTGTCCTTCTATTTCTCCTATTTTTTTATTTTCCATCGAAATCTTTATTCCTCTAATATTTCTACAACCTATTTGTTATTAACTTTGTCTCTCTATGCTACCATCTTCATACCTCTAAAGCACAGCATTTCAGAAAGCTTCTATCCCTTTCTGTCTGCTTTTCCTACAGTCCCAATTTCATACATTTACTGCTCCGTGCTCCACACTATGCTTTGAACAGTTTTCTTCTTGTATCTATGTTCGTTGTCTTTGAACATAGCTGCTATTCTTACTTGTTTGATGCAGTTCGGTCACCATCTATTGCTTTACAGTTATATACCCTATTTCCCCGATATTCAGTGGTATATGAAGGGGGTAAACAGTCATTGGCTGTCAAGTTCCCCCAGCACCTGAATCTTTGTCGAATTAATAATTTTCCAATTTATCCTTTCGCACAATCAACATTAGTTGAAAATATTTCACACCAACACCTGTAGTTGTTTATAACAATCATCAGATTTAAGAGCACTTATTTTTTCGTCATTGGATTTTACATCTTGAAACTGGTTGGATTTGTACTTCAGCTTATTTATGTTTTAAGCTACCTACACCGTTCCCTGCAATTCTCACAACAGCCGATTTACAACTAGATTCCTTTCTCTTGTTTTCTAATTATATACCCTATTTCACCGAGATTCAGTGGTATGTGAAGGGGGTTAAGCAGCCTGTGGCTGCCAAGGTTCCCCCAACACTTAGACATTTGCGATATTAATAGTTTTCAAATAAATCCTTTCGCACAATTTTAACATTAGTTGAGAGTATTCTAAAACCAATATCTGTAGTTGTTTATAGTAATCACCACGTTTAAATACATTAATTATTATTGTCACTAGTTTTTCCATCTTGAGGCTGGTTGGAAGCGTACCTTCATTGATTTCTATTCTGAGCTAGTCTACACATTTCCCTGAAATTCTCACAACCTACATCTTTCACTATCCTGTGCAGCAGTTCAACCTAGGTCTACCTCTACTTCTCCTTTTTCTATCTCTGCTTCTAATATATTCCGCATTATTCCCTCATGTCTTAGTATGTGGCCTATCAGACTATTTCTCCTATTTTTTACCACTTTCCACATAGTTCTTTCTTCCCCTACAAATTCTAGTACCTCTTTGTACTTAAGTTTGTCTGTTCATGGTATCTTCATCATACGTTTGTAGCACCACATTTCAAAGGCTTCTACTTTTTTCTTGTCTGCTTCTCCTACTGTCCAGGCTTCACAGCCATACAGTGCTGTGCTCCACACATATGTGTTAAACAATCTTTTTCTTGTTTCTATGTTTGTGGTCTTTGAACACAATAGTTGTTTTTTCTTGTTAAATGTAGCACGACCTTGTGCTAATCTTTGTTTTATACCTTTTGTGCTTTTCCCATCTTGCGTTATTTGACTTCCTAGGTAGCAGAAATCTTAACCTCTTGTAAGTTCTCGTTACCTATTTGTATTCTTGTTTTTGATTTATTATCCCCTCTTTTGCATACTAGAACTTTAGTTTTATTTTTGTTAATTTTCATACCGTACCTCTGTGTTAGAACTGTTTCCATTTCATTAAGAGCAGCTTTTAGCTCTTCTTTGCTAGATGCTAATATCGCTATATCATCTGCAAATCTAAGCATATAAATCTTTTGTCCCTGCATACTAATTTCAAATGTCTTCCTGTATTTGACAGTATTCATTGCCTCTTCTATGTACAAGTTAAAAATTAATGGGGATAGGGCACATCCCTGTCTCACCCCTTTCCTAATATTTACTTCACTACTTTCTTGCTCTAATTCAATTACTGCTGTTTGTTCTTTGTATGAGCTAGGTACTACTCGTCTATCCCTATAACTCATTCCAATCTTTTCGAATATTTCGAACATTTTTTCCATTTTAAATTGTCGAATGCTTTTTCCAGATCTACAAACTCTATATATAGGCTTTTGCCTCTTCTCTATTGTTTTCTCCATTATCACCTTCAGAGCTAACATAGCCTCCCGTATTCCCCTGTTTCGCCTAAACTCAAATTGATCTTCTCCCAGTATTTTTTCAGCTCGTTTTTTTATTCGTTGTCGTACAATTCTAGTTAATTTTTTTTAAACGTGTGCTGTCAAGCTTATTGTTCGAAAATTTTCACATCTATCCACGCCTCTTTTTTTTTGTATAGTTACTATGCTGTTACGTTTGAAATCTTTGGGTATCTCGCCTGTCTCATACATATAGCTTACAAGTCGGAAGAGAGGTTTTGTTACTACTTGTCCAGCGGCTTTTAGAGTTTCTGCTTGCACCTTATCTATACCCGGTGCCGTACCATTTTTTAGACTCTTTAATGCTAATTCAAACTCATCTCTAAGTATAGGATATCCCAGGTTATCCTTTTCAATGTCTGATTCCTGTTCTAATGCTGTTAATTCCTCTCCTGAATATAAATTTCCTATATATTTCTGCCATCTAGCTACTTTCTCTACATTTTGTATAATGACGTATCCTCCCGCATCCCTTATAGTTTTGCTATATGATTTTATATCCCTAAAATTCATTATAATATTTCTAATTAATTTGTATGCTTCGTCTGTCTTTCCTATTTTCATCTCAGTTTGTACCTCGTTGCACTTTTCATCAATCCATTGTTCTTTAGCTTTCCTGCATTTGCGAATAATTTCTCATTTTATGGCTTTGTATCTATGTTTTCCTGTTTCGTCTGATCTATTTTTGTATTTTCGTCTTTCTTCTATTAAATTCAGGATATCTTTTGTTATCCATGGCTTCTTATTCTCTTCTTGTGAATACCCTAGCATATCTCTGGCCGCCATGTCTAAGCTGGATTTAATGTTCTTCCATTCTGTTTCTACCTTCTTAGTATTAGAAATTTTTCCGATATCTTTCAGCAATTTATTTGACTTTTTTTCAAATCTTTTGTTATCTTTATCTTTTAACTTCTCAAGCTCAAAGTGCCTCTTTCCGTTCCTCTTTTTCAGATTTTTAAATTTACGTGCGGTCTCCATAATTACGATGTTGTGGTCGGTGTCTATATCTGCCTTCAGGTAGCTTTTACTGTCTTTTACTTAATTTCTAAACTGTTGTCTAACAATAATGTAATCTATTTGATACCTTCCTATATTTCCTGACATCTTCCACGTGTATCGTCGTCTAGCATGATGTTGAAATAATGAATTTGTGATGGTTAAGTTATTCTTGTTGCAAAATTCTACCAGCCTATTTCCCCTGTCATTTCTCGTGCCTAAACCAAATAAACCTACTATCGCTCCTTCCCTAACATCACCTATCACTGCATTAAAATCCCCCGTAATTATTAAATGTTCATGTCCTTTTACGTATCTTAGTATGTCTTCGATATCTTTGTAGATCGCCTCTACCTCTTCCTCACTGTAGTTAGAAGTGGGCATGTATACTTATATTATTACTGTATTTACTGGTTTAGATTCAAATCTAACTATGAGTACTCTTTCGTTCTTTTGTAGGTAGTTTTCTACACGTTGTCCTATCTTTTTTCGCATAATTATCCACACACCCGAATTTCCTTCCTCTGATCCTGTATGAATCACCTCCGGAAATTCCCCGCCTCTGACCAGCGGACTTCGCTAATTCCTACTATGTCTGGTGCTAACCTATCCATGTCGAGTTTCAGTTTCTCTAGCTTACCTACTTGTTTCATACTTCTGACATTCCACGCTCCGACTCGCAAAATGTTCATGGATCTTTTTCTATTCTTTCTGATCACATCCTCCGAAGTAGTTCCCTCCCGGAGATCCGAATGGGGAACTGTTTTACCTCCAGAATTTTTTACCCCAGAGGATGCCATCATGTTTAGCAATTTCTGTACGCAGTGTACTTGGGAGGTAATGTGCTGGTTTCTCGTTGCCTTCCACATCGCAGTAGTGTGTCTTAGAATGTCAGACCGACACCTATGGTCTCTGCCACTCTAAGTACTGAAAAACCTGCTGCCCTCTTTCGGGGACCTGTCTTAGTCTAGTTTCTCACTAAAGATCCCACTAATTTGATTAAACCTATAGTTCGGCTCTTTAGCTCATCAAACCGCGCAAGCCATTCTACCTGTTCTAGTATTTTAGAACGTCGTCAAAGTGCAGGTCCGTTCAGAATGGTATAAATTTATAAAAAATTGAAGAGATATGTGTAAATAAGAATTGAAATATTAAGAGAGTATGATAGTTAGTCTAAATTTATGAGAAATGGAAAAAGTATAGATAAATAGGAATTGGAAGATAATAGTATTCAACATAGGTGTATATAAAATAGAAAAGTATAGGTAAATGGGAATTAGGGAGATGAAATGCTTAGTTTAGACCTATAGAAGTAGAAAGGGGCTTGTGTAAATAGTAATCAGTTAGGAAATATTATAGAATATTCAGAATAGATACGTGTGTAATTGTAAAATAGGTTAGATTAGGATAGGAATAGAGGTGTAAAAATAATTTAAGAGTTTGTGTATATAGTAGAAGTATAACTAAATAATTTTGGACCAATGTGAATTTTGTCTTCACGAAGGGCGCCAAAAATAACATTATTCAAAAATATTTTGTTTTAACTTGGGGAAAAATGCTGGGTTAATAAGGTCATTTACAAATACAACGGTTAAGCAAGAAAGTAAATGACAACATCCAGTATGTAAACCATGGTCATAATTAATTTAAAAGATGAAAAATACTCTAGAAGATTTGATTAAATAAACGATTTGGCAAGTCATAAGACAACGAGAACTTAAGTTACAACACAATACGCATGAATAGTGCATTATCATTACGCTAAGAATCTCAATTGAACAAGCAGGTTTAAAAATGCGTACTAGAAAACGCATATAATTTAATACATAAATTATATATACGTGACTAGAAAGGTAAAATTCAACACCTGATAGATTACAAATAAACACGGCATGATGATAAAAGAAAGTTCATCAAATTTATTGTACAAACAATAATTTACGTGAGCTTAAAATGAGAAAATCCAAAAGAACCAGTGCATTAACTCGAATTATTACGTGCTGAAAGTAGCGCATCAGTTTTGTGTAGATGGCAAAAATCCGTAGAAATACCCAAAACCTCGTATGTAAGAATCACGTACAATAGCGTAATCGTTGAACTCTGCGCTTGTCGATAGACAGGCGATCTTTTTAAATACGACCGGTTTTGTAAACAAATCAGTTCAACATGAATTAAGGCTTAGTTCACTTAAAAGAAAATAGTTACGTAAAAGAAATAGAAGTGATTTATTGCGAAGTAATAAATAGTACAATGGTAATTGTGAATAATTAAAAGAGGTTCATCATTTTAACCTTTTAAAAACGCAAGTAACTTATGGTTGCTTTAATTTAAATTCTAATATTAACATTAATAAAAAGGACTCTGAAAAGAAAATTTTAAACTTTTTATTTCACAAAAAGGGGAACCGGGTTATTGCAACCATATCACAACAATATATACTTTTTTAGTTCATATGATTTAAGAATTGGACGTTTTGTTACTTTGGAAATTTAAATTTATCGAAAGGTAATTACTAACTACTTGGTAAAAAAATACAGGAAAGGTGAGGTTCTCAAGTGGTACAAAAAGGTGCTTGCGACAGCACTAATTGACTCTAATGTAAACCATTGTAAAAGAGAATGAATTAACTCTCATAAGAAATACACGGATATGGTCTCAAATGGACTATATGTGAGCGGAAAAAATATAGACATACATTAACCTTATCACCTTGCTAATTACACGTCGTTTTTGTCCGTATTTGTCACACAAATACGTTACCGCTAAAGTTATTAACTACTTCGGTTGATCTTTTTTAACACATCCTGTATCATTGGTATTGTGTATCATAAAATTTACGGGTGATGTCATACTATTTGCATACAGAAACAAATTCTTCAGCAGTAACGCATATATTTTTAATTAATCCTATTGTAAATTTTTTCTTTCTTTAATAAGAAATACACGTGTAAATCTTATTTTCCTCCCATAATAAATACACATACAAATTTTTTCGCAATTTTAGCGCATATATTTTTAATTAATCCAAGAATAACCAATGTTGCAGAATATCCACACTTTTTAATCTGCGAAACCCTTGGTTTATCTATAACCTATCTAAAAGACTGTAATCTATCCCCCTCTAATATAGCATATAGATTTGTGAGGTATACGACGATCGTATGCAATCGCGAACGTACCATTTGTTGTGTTATGGACTATCTTCATTACAAGTTGTAATCTTATCTGTGTGTTTCCGTCCCTGCAGGCATATTGCGGGGCGGCCGTATTCGGTAAGTACTTCAAAGAGATAGACATACATTAACCTAATTACATCACTAATCACACCAACCTGTCTGTCTCACAAACACTCAACATTTTTATTAACTTGCTCTTTTGACGCGTTCTTGACATCACAGAATTGCAATTCGTCAGAAGAAACAAACCACTAAAAGTGGCTTTTTACATTGTCTTATACGCAAGTTGATTGTGAGCGGGTACTTTTCAAATTAAAATTAGTTTTAAACAGTCTTAGATACCTTTTTGGGGCAATAGCCGGCAGAAGCTTTTATAATTCTCTAAATTCAGAAGCAGATTTGCTTGAATGTTTGAATTACATTGACAAAATTACCAATTCTACGCCATTACTAAAAAAAAAGCTTATTTAAGTTTGACTTTTGTCTCTTTTGGGTTATTAATTGATATTTAGAGGTTCAGTTATTTTACTTTTCAGACGGGCTGGGCTGTACATATTTATATTTATAATGTTTGAAAGCAAATAAATGTGATAAAGATTTGTTAGAAAAATAACTTCTGTTTTTTTATTTATTTTGCCTTAATAAATAAGGTTACATTACATCACATTGTTAGTTTTTAATTCATAAAAAAATTGGAATTTGGATTTTGATTTGAAGAAGGGGACTTTATCATTTTGCATTTATGGGTACCGTTATTGTCTCTGCCCGGTAGACCTTTATGGTGCGAGTCCAACGCAGTCAAAATAGAAAACCAAAATATTTCAACAGGTAGGTATTCTAGTTGTACCGATTACAAGAAGAGTTTGAGACTTTTTTCCCAATATATGTTTTGTATGACCATGATCTGTCTCGTTTGCAATTAAGACAAACTACTCTAGTTTCTTGGCATTCCAGATAAGTGACTTTCGGGTCGAACGCATAACTTTCAAATTCGATAATAGAAAGTATTTTAAATAGAATAGTTTGCTGTTTTGTTAACGAATTTTGTGCGTATGATGTAAAACATTTTTGCATGGTCGTTTATTTGTAGGAATTCTTGATTATTATATTTATCTAAATTATTTTTATGACTGAGGCGGCGGTACTTACTTGAAACAAAATAATTAATTATTATATGGGCAAATATTTTTTACTTTCGTCGGTTTAATTATACATAAATACGATATAAACATAGATATGTGTACTTCCAGTTAAAAACTCCAAATTAAAGAATTAAGAACATTATTTCTACGCATAAAAATTCTTATGTTTATAAACCAGGTAATTTATCATAATAAAATACAAGGACCCTGTGCGAAATTAATTTTAAAAGGCAACAGTTTAATACGGCTCCTTTGATCAACTTCCGTATTGACATAACATACTAATTTCGTCAGTAATATTTATTCTAACAAGACTTGTTTGTATTAATTTTTTAAAATTTCGTATAATTTAATGAGCGGAGGAAATAGAACCTAATCTACACTTACTAAAATATCCCGAGACCCCACAGAGTAAACACTTTTGGTATTTTAAACAGTAGCCAACTTATGTCAACCATCAGGTAGGTAAAGTATAATTTTTGGTGACATTTATAGTGACCCTGTTCCACTGTTAAAATGGCTTCTTTTAATTAGTTATTTTGGACTATCTATTGCATATCAATGAGCTTTCGTTAGTATTACACCTTTGCAGGTATCGTACCCTTCTGAGATGAATGCAAATCTTTAGTGGCATATTTTGATGGCGCAAGATGCAGCTATGCAGATAAAATTAAGGAGTTGTTTTTTTTGTTAGTATTAATGTCTCAAACTTGCCTTTGTATTTTGATTTTGGATATGGTCCACAACTAAAACAATACGCCACACAATCCTTCGAAGGTTATTCAATTATATCAAGCTAACATGCGTAGTAAAGGCAAAGATTCTAATATAAAGAGAATTAACAATTCAAGGCTAATAGTAAAAAATGCATCGTTATAAAATGTCCTTCTAGACCAAACAAATTACTATAATATTATAACTTTTATAGTTATTAAAAAATTTATCTAATTAGTACCTAATCTTCTCCTATATCTAATGTAAAATAAATAGTCAGGGAAATACAGTCGCTTCGTCCGAACGAAAGAAAATTAAAATATGACCGACATTTAAATTCCGTAAAAAAATGATGTCGCTCTTTATTTTGACAAATGCAAAATTTTTGAAGCAATCTATACGAATACGCATACAGTGATATAAAGCCGTTAAAAAATTTTCACATTGTTACAATCAAACCAGCGACACAAAAGAATAAGCTGGCTAGTTAAAGTTGGAGAATGTGGTGGGTAGCAGAAACGCAATACCACAAAATTAACTAGCAAAAATAAAAGAATATTAGACTACCTAAAAAAACAGATATATTACCACAGAATGTTAGCCTGTTTAATAAAAGCAACATAAAGAAATAAACCGATAAATATAATGGTTCTGGCAAGTTCTTTCATTTAAAAAAATTTCTTTAACTGAATCGTTTTCAGTAACAACAATTTATAGACAGCAGTGGTTTATATAAGAGGCAAGGCAATGAATAATAATGCACAATTTAACGCAAAGGTCTACAAGGTCTACATACATTAGTAATGCACTTCCTACGCAATTAGCACAACAGTATAATTTAAACAATACGACGGGTGCTCGGTATGTATCGGAAATAAGAAACAAAAACAATACTTAAGGTGTGAAAACTTCTTTACGGTTTTTCATTGCAATTTTTCCATTCCGATTGATATATTTCCAAAACATGGATTTGAACGCATCAACCGCCTCTTCTAGTGTCGAAAATCGTTGTCCACGCAGTTTGTTCTTCGCGTGTGGGAGCAAAAAGAAATCATTAGGTGCCAAATCAGGACTATACGACGGATGATCCATCATTTCGATGCTTTGAGTGTTTAAATAGTCACACGTTTGAGCCGATGGGTGAGGGCTCGCATTTCATGATGAAGAATGATTCGGCGTCGTCGGTTTATTTTTCTTATTTCACCGAAAACTTGTGACAAACAAATGGTTGTATATCAAGCAAAGTTAACTGTTCTACGATCCTCTAAAGCAACGGTGGTAGCATCTCCATTTATTGTGAAAAAACAGGCAACCATTCTTCGAAGTGCTTCGAGCGTGGACAACGTTTGTTGGATTTCGTTCGTCTTGGAAGACCCATCCAATCGAATACTGTTTACTTTCGCCTTCATACGAATAAATCCAAGATTTATCACCTGTGTAGATGTTATACACTGCGCTTGATCCGCGGAAATAATATTTTTTGAGCATTTCTTTGCAGCGATCGACACGAGTCTTTTTTGGAGCGATTGTCAAATGATGTAGGATTCAACGCGCACATAGCTTTTTTACAGCTAAATGTTCATGTAATATCGAATGCATACTTGTCGTACTAATGCATAGGGATGCCTGAATCTCACGATAAGTCACATGACGTTCTTGCATTATCAATTCGCGTACATCATCGATGCCTTCTGTCACAACAGCCGATTTTGCACGCCCTTCTTTAAATTCATCCGTTAGCGCACTACGACCACGATTGAATTCAATCTACCAACGATATGCAGTGCTTTTAGTTGGAACTGTTATTGTAAGGTTTAAACAACGAATCACTACCAACATGCCAGACCGCTAACTAATTGTGACTTATGTAATGGTGACATATAGTTAACTAATTTTTATTTATTTTCTTGTTTTGTTTTCGAACTTACTTAAGCTCGATTTGACGAAGCTCCAAATTCTTTTCTATTCTGAGCTAGTCTAAAAGGTCTACATACCCTTCACAATCTAAATTTCTAATAATTTAATTAATATAGCTTTGTTTAGGTTTACCTACTCTATTTTTATTTGGTAGTCTATAATCTAAGACCTTACTAAATAGTCCCTCATGTCTTAACTGGTGCCCAATTATTCTACCTCTCCTGACCTCTAATTGTTTCCACAGACAGGGTTCCTCACTTATCCTTCTATAAGCTTCCCCATTTGATATTCTATCTGTCTAACTAATCTTTAACATTCTCATATAACACCAAGTTTCAAAAGCTTCTATCTTTTTCTTATCTACCTCTTTAATTGTCCAAGTCTCACTACCATATAATATAGGGTTTTCCAATAAGAGGTAATATTTTGATATTCAAAGAAAAATGCTATTTTTTAATATAAATGATAGGATGTTTATTTCATTATAAAGAGGAAGGTATGCCGTTAAAAGTGGAAAATAACATCAGGCAAATGACCACCACGACCACGCTTACAGGACAATATCCTTTCCATGAAATTTTTCATAACCAAATCGCAAAGTGGCGGCCCTATGTCCTCTATAGCCTCATGAATTCCATCTTTGAGCTCTTGAATCGACGCTGGGCTGTTGGCATAAATCTTCTCTTTCACGTGGCCCCAAAGAAAGAAGTCACAAGGTGTTAAATCACAAGATCTCGGTGGCCAATTGTGATCACCTCTTCGAGAGATAACACAGTCCGGAAACTTTTTCCCGTAAAAGATCAATGGTTTCGTTGCTTGTGTGACACGTAGCGCCGTCTTGTTGAAAGTAAACGTTGTCCAGATCAATACCATCCAATTTCGGCCATAAAAAATCGTAAATCATCTCTCGATAGCGCAATCCATTTACCGTAACTGTTGCTCAAGCCTCATTTTCGAAAAAGTAAGGTTCAATGACTCCGCTGGACCATAAACCGCACCAAACAGTCACACGTTGAGGATAGAAAGGTTTTTCAACAATAACTCTTATGTTTTCTGAGCCCCAGATGCGACAATTTTGCTTGTTGACAAAGCTACCAAGGTGAAAATGGGCCTCAACACTCAAGATGATTTTTCGATGGAATTCCGGATCATTTTCATGCATTTCAACGACCCAATCAGCAAAGACACGACGTTGTTGATGATCGGCCGGCTTGAGTTCTTGTGTTAACTGGACTTTATAAGCCTTAAGACCCAAATCTTTATGCAAAATACGGTGTAATGACGTTTGTGGAATGCCTACTTCCAAAGAACGACGCGGAATGGACAAACCTTAGTTTTCTTCAACACTTTCGGCTACAGCAGCAATATTATCGGCTGTTCTTGAGCGACGTGCACGGATTTATCCTTCACATCACTAACTTGTCCCAACAGCTCGAATTTTTCCACCAATTTCTGTATTGCAGTCCGACAAGGTGCTTCACGACGACCCAAAAATGTTCGAGTTTTACGAACCGTTTCTGCCAAATTTTTATCATTTGTATAGTGAATTTTAATAATTCCAATGCGTTGTCGAAGCGTGTATTGTTCCATTTTTATTAATGGTGTAGTTTCTACTTGTCAAATGTCAAAAATGACAGCTTCAAAAATGACATCTACCAAAATAGCGGGATATTCAAAATAACACCTCTTATTGGAAAACCCTTTAGAACGCTCCATACGTACGACTTTAAGAAACTTTTTCTATTATCTAAACTAATGCTATTAGCTATTAGTAAGTCTTTCTTTTTTAAAAACATTTTTCTAGCTTAGGCTATTCTAGCTACTGTATCCCTTCTGCTACGCCCGTCCTTTGTAATTATACTACCTAAATAGCAAAATTCATCTACTTTCTCTAACTCGGTATTAGAACTAGGCTGTATTTCACTTGTCATTATCTTTGTCTTTCCTGAGTTAATTCTTATACCATAGTTACTCTGTAGTATCTCATTTAAAATATCTAAAAACTCTCCTAACTCTTTTCTAGATTCTGCTATAATGGCTATATCATCTTCAAAACATAACATGTCTATTTTCTGTCCCTGTACACTAATACTTATCTCTTTTCTCTTTCTAGCTAAGTTTAAAGCTTCCTCAATATAAACATTAAAAATCAAGGGAGATAGTATACAGCCCTGTCTAACACCGTTTCTAATCTTAGCTTCCTTTTGTATTTCATCAAATTTAATTACTACGCTTTGGTTTTTAAATAGACTGTAAATAATTTTTCTATCCCTATGAGAGATTCCTATTTTTCGCAAAACCCTAAACATAACAATCCAATTAACCCTATCAAATGCTTTTTCTACATCTACAAACGCGAAATGAGTCTTTTTATTTTTTTGTAACCTTTTTTTCGATAATTACCCTAATCATTAGTATCGGTTCTCTAGTGTCTCTCTGTCTTTACGAAAACCATATTGGCCTTCGCCTAATTAATTCTCAGTCAAAGTTTCTAATCTATTTTTAATTATTATTGTTAGTATTTTGAAAGCGTGGGAAGTTAAACTAATCGTTCTAAAATTCTCACACCTATCAGTTCCTGACTTTTATGAGATTGGGATAATAGATTTTTTTTTAAAATCTATTAAGATCTCACCTGTGTCATATATTACTTTTACTAGTTCATATAGCCTGTCTAAAGCTTTCTACTTTGCATATTTTATTAATCCTGCGGGTATATCGTCTATCCCCGGAGCTTTATTTAGTTTAAGATCCCTACCAGCTCTATCAAATTCCTCTCTTAATATTGAGAATCCTATTTCTACATCCTCTTCTTGGTCGTTCTCTAACTCATCTATATTGTCTCCCTTATATAAACCTTCTAAATACCTTTTCTATCTATCTGCTACCTCAACTTTGTTTATTAGAAGCACATGATTCTCACCTTTAATACCATTATATTTTTTCTATCCTTCCCAAAAAACTTTTTAACTGCCCTGTAAGTTCTGTCTGTCTTACCGTCTCTCAAATCATCTTATATTCCCGTACAATTCTCATCCATCCATTTATTTCTAGCTTTTCTACACTCATGTACTATCTTATTTCTAACTATATTATATTTTTGCTTACTTTCACTATCCAATTCTCTGAAAGGCTTAAGGTTACTTTTATTCTCTATTAAATATCTTTTGTTACCCAGGGTTTTCTTGTTTTTGCTTTTTTCTTACCTATAGTTTGTGTTGCTGTATCATGTACAGCCCTTTTTATTTTTTCCATCTATTTTCTACGTTCCCTGCTATAGCTATATCTTTGATCTTATTATCTAATACTTGTTTATATTTCTCTTTTACCTCATTATCATTAAGCTTACCTAGATCCCATCCCTCTCTTTTAGCCTTTCTCAATTTTTTGAATTTTAGATTACAGTTAATTTTAACTAAGTTATGATCGCTATCTATGTCAGCCACTGGATAACTACGACAGTTTTTAACTTGGTTTCTAAATCTTTGTTTAACTAAAATATAATCTATTTGATATCTAGCCCTATCACCTGGCGCTTTCCAGGTATATCTTCTTCTAACATGTTGTTCGAATAGGGTGTTTGCAGTTACTAATCTATGTTCTTGACAAAACTCAACTAATCTTTCTCCTCTATCATTTCGTCTACCATACCTAAACTTTCCTACCATTTTTCCCTCACTACCTTCTCCCACTGACGCATTAAAATCGCCCATAACTATTAAATCCTCATCTCCCTTTACTTTCCTCACTATACTATTTATATCCTCGTATACCTTTTCTACTTCCTCATCCTCGTACTGAGTTGTTGGCATGTAAACCTGTACTAAAACAGTGTCTGTAGGTTTAGTACTCAATCTAACCATAATTATTCTATCACTAACTTGTAAGTACTCTTTAACTTTTCGTCCTAATCTTTTACCTAACACTATTCCTGCAGCTTCCTGTCCATTAGTTAAAGAATTTTTAATTATTTTATAATTATCTTTCCAAAAGCCATTACTATCTGGCCATCTGACCTCACTAATACCTAAAATATCCAGCTTTTCTTTTCTCATTTCGACTAATAAATTCGTTTAACTACTCTAAGTAATGACCTTACATTCCAAGTCCCAATCACTAAATCGAACCATTGTTTTAAATTCCTACGATGACGAGCCCCAAGTACCCCCTCCCGGAGATCCGAATGAGCGGGTAATTTACTTCCGGACAAGAATTTTACTTGTGAGCTTTCCATCATACATAGTTCGTGTTTTAGGCCACGCATACCTGGGGAATATTGTGGTAGGTTTCCATATCTTTCCACAACGCAGTTTTTAAAGATTTTAACAAAAAGCCGTATCTGTCACGGCCAACCCCCAACAACCTGAGGATCGCCTGAGACCAACCGACTCTCTTCCAATATCTTTTAGCCAGCATGGCTGCTGCCCCTTGTTGCGCCTTTTAATCGTCTTTTACGAGAAGCAAGCTTACTGTAGTAGTATTCTTTGTTCCCTACTATAGGGAGTGCAAAAACTCAAAACTGGGCTATTAGTTCCATCTCAATTGACAATCATAAATATAGTTGCAATTAATTAAAACTCAAATTTCCTAATTTTTTACTCCAAAGTAGAGAAAAAGTTTCACAGTTGTAGTAATTTTTTTTGCTAGTACTCTAAACACAGTAGGTATTTAAACGTACAATCTAGCAGGAAGAAATATATTTTATTGACAAGAATTGCTTTAGTAATACGCTTTAAAACGACAATATTGTCACTACAGTTAAGCGGTTTTATTTAAAATATATTTACAACCTTGTAGTTAATTATCTTATAAAGATTGATTAAGTATTGAAGCAATCGTTAACAACTCCGTTAATTACTAGAAACATCCGTTAAGTACACTATCTTTTTATTACCCATTATAACAATCTTCTTGATTTTCAGAATGATCTAAAGGATCCTGAAGTCTTATGCAGCAAAATATTAAAATAATTATAGCGAAAATAAATCAATACATGTCCAAACTGATAATAAAACAATAAACAAAATTTATTACTCAATACTAATGGGCGCACCTTTCCGAAGCTTATTAAATCATAGAGCATTTCACCCTTATTGTTATCAGAATCAACCCTAAGCCTAAGTTCAAACCGCCATTATCTTTCCGCTGACAATGAGTGTAACATAGGGGGGATGATATACAACGTCCATGTAATCGTTTGTTTGCTAATAGAAATTCATTTCAGAAAAGAAATTCACGAGCCTCAATTAAATTCTCATTTAATGATTTACAAAAACAGTAAGGAAATGTTTGGCGTAATTTATTATTAACTGTGTGAACAGAACGGGACCCGGATCAGTTCGCAGCATCTTCAACGTGTGTGGTCTGAGTATATTACAAACGCTCTCAACTGTATACAACTACATCTACATGTCCTTCCGATTGTACTTCTAAATACACCTACATAAATAAATTATTACTCTTTACAGCCAGTTTCAAATAAATGCAGCGAATCTGATTCATGTACTGCAGATGTTATTTGGAGCGATTCTCAAAGACGTTAAATAAATACGAAAAACTTAACAATTACAAATAACATAAATAATCTGAGTTTTTCTGAAGGTAAATAAACATACTAAAGCGACTACGAGTATAAGATTATGTCATTATAAAATATACATGTATAGTGTACAAATGGTTTTCAACTGTAATGAGATACAGGGTGTTACCCCACGAAGCTTCCTGGTTGATCCTGGCCCTCTCAGGGCGCGTCGTGTAGCCAGCGTTAACCTTGTGGTTTTTACTGTCTTGTGTGTATCTGTTGGTATCATGCATTACTTAACATAAACTCTTACTTTGAATTCCTCTAATGATGGGGTGGACTGTAATTAGGCTAACTGTATAGCGAGATTAACTTTTATTGTCAATGATCACTCACGATACGAAACTCACTTGTCACTTCCGGGGGTTCAACATAACAGCACAACACCCTCATCGGCTGTCGGTTTTAAGTTCCTTTATGATTTTTAAAGGGAGGGGTTAACAAGGATCAAGAAAAAAGGGACAAGAGTCCGAACATCCCGCCCACCAAAATAAATACAAATTTATTTTTAAACAAAGTAAACAACTAATATGTACGATACTAAATAAAACTTATACGGAACTAGATTAATAGCTATATAGTATCGAACCCTATGAGCTTGTTGAACAAATACACCAACAAGAGTAAGTAAACAATTACTGTTCTAAGAGCAAAGGGCAAAGCTTTAGCACAGGTCTTTTAAGAGTCCCATGTGCCGTTCTCACAGTTGCAACGCGAACAACGTTATCTTTGCCGGTATGTAGTTGAATAATTCTGCCCAATCTCCATTGAAGAGGCGGGGAATTGGGTTCTTGAATCAACACTAAGGTATTAAGCGTTAACGATTCCCCTGAAGCAAACCTGTAACGAATATATATTCTGTAGCACTATTTTTGGAAGAATCACATCTGTGCATTTTTAGTCTGTGATATTTGATTCTTGTATTTGATACTGTTATATCTGAAAGAAACAATTCCACAATGGAACAGGAAATCATGACCGTTTAATTAGCTTAAATGCTTTACCCAGAAATATTTAATAATAATATACACTCAGAAAACATATTTAAAAGGGAACTAGTCGTTTGTGTTGCCTAATCCACAGGCGGATTATATCCTTTCAGTCGTTAAAATTAGGATAGCGCTTGCGTGAATACGGTCACGAGGTGACGCGCAAAGCAGATGAGCCGTTCCTTACTTGCTCGGAATGAATAACCAAGTCAGCCATTGTATTTGAGAATGTAGTCCAGACTGCATCATATACAGATGGGCTCCCAAGTTTTTCATAAGTGGGGCCTCAGAATAGGGCTGGTCGTCTTGGGACACGGAAGATTCATTCCTGTGACTCCGGCAAGGCTCTAGACCACGCTCCTTTTTAAAAGGTTCGAGTCGGTATTTGTTAACGGTGAGATCGCATTATTCAAGTAATTTAATACTAATATAAAATATCTTTATTTCCTTAGCGCATGAAGTAACTAGAAATACATGTAAAGAGATTGGGACAACGTTCGTTTATTGAGAGCGCATAGCTTTTGTTCGGTGTTTTGTTGCAACAGGTTAGTAAGCGGATTCCAGAAAATGTGCTTCGCAGTTCGATAACTAGGGGTAACAGCTTCATTAAAAACAGGCATCAAACCTTTTTTTTTGTTATATTTGTGAGACTTTAAAAGTGCTCACATAAAATTGTAATCGAAGATTGTTTAATTATACTAAATTTTGTGCACGAAGAACAACGTGGAATATAATTGTTAAGAAATACTATTAAAATAATTTTGTAAGACGCGCGGAGCATCCATGTGTTAAAATATTGTGATTCTAAAGTCCATTTCCTGTTTTTTAAAAACTTCATTACAGATGTCAAATTTTAATAAGGTCATTATACTTGAATAAGTTGAAATGTTATTTATCCAAGTTAGCTGCACGTGATTTAAATTTTTTTAAAGAAATAAATTAAACTGATGTTAAATACATGTAAACCAATAAACAGATCTGTCCATTTGGTATCAGAAATTTTGTTATAAAATATTATTAAAATTAAGGTCAGAGAGAGATTTATAAAGAATTCAATTTTATTATTTCGTATTTGTAATCATATTCGAAAAAAACGAAAAGAGAGAAACTATATTAAATTTCATTTTTGGACTCAAGTTTTTTATTCCATGCACAATTAATTTTAATAAATTTTTTTTAAAGAAAATAAATTTTTTGAATAATGAAATTAGACGAATGCTGAAGTAATTTAAAAAACACAGATATGCTACAACTGATTTGTTCTAGGTATTCATTTTTGATTCAAATGCCTTTGGTGTGGTAATCTCAACATTATCCACCCGTAATTATTAGTATGCCTTTTTATTAAAAAGCACAAACAGTGTCTTTTTAATAGAAAATTTGTTGTGTACTTTTTCTTTCAGGGTCTTCGAGATCGAAGAGGTTGTAAGTATGCTCCAGAGGTTTCCAGATGTGTTAGTTCATTAAGTTGTAAGTTTTTATGGTACTTATATCCCATGAGTTTCTGTATCTTCTCATAGGAGTATTGAATTTCTTGCGTTATCATCCATATAGATACAGTGGCGCTCAATTTCCCTTTTTCTTTTTATGTTAGCTTATTGTAGAGTATATACCATCCCCACGCCCTTTCTCATTGCTCACCCTTGGGGTAATTCCCAGAATTAGCCGCGAACAAAAAAAAAGGATAAAGCTTCACTTGTATCCAACGAGTGGAGGCAAAAAAGGTTACAAACCATTTAGATTTTTGCTAAAGCGTATGCAGATACTCTGATTGCCATCGCTTCCAGAAACTTTGCTGTAACCGCTTGACTAGTTGCCAACGATTTAAACGATTAATTGCTACCTCAGTAATGTCCGTATCTGGAATGACAGAAATAGGTTCGATGGTTAAAAAATGACTTGGGGTCAAACAAGATAACTCGTTAAGATCCGAATTAAGCGGACCTACTGGACGGGGGCGGCTCCGTGGCGTAGTTGGTATGTGTGTGACTACTACGCCTAAGGTCCCGAGTTCGAATCTCGACACGGTCCGCTTGAAAAATGTTAGGCGAGCATTTTTTACAAAAACACACCCTCGTTCGGATGAGAGGTAAAATAGAGGTCCCGTGTGTGAGTGTTGCACGCACGTTAAAGATCCCTACCTTACTTGGAACAGCAGAGGTTCGGCAAAATTCCAAATTTTCCAGGTAAAAAAAAACTCGCTTCCTGGACAATGTAGTACCTTTGGGTGTAGCATTGAAAAATCACCTGTAAGAACCTAATGGACGGAAGTTCAAAAGTGCTTGCATTTGCACTATAACAGTATTCAATTCTTCGTAAGTCAATTTTTGCTCACCAACTACCCGATGATGTTAATCATATATTCGTCTACTAAACAATTCCAACATTCTGCCTTAGATTTAGCAGTACGGGATTTTCCTCGAGTACCAGGCAAATGAGTTATAATGTTGCAACTCAGAGTACGCACGTTTTTAGGAGGATACACATATTTCCATTTCATACCATCTTTTCCTACAAAACTACCTGTTTTTCTGTTCGAAACTTGTATGTCAACATCCTCTAGCTCTTGCTCACTCTCACTGTCATGTTCGCTCACCTCTTCATACGCCGGGTCTGCATCTGAGTCATCCTCATAATCGATGCATTCTTCATCCGTATCAACTTCTTCATAAAGTCTAAGAAGACGGTTATTTTCTTTTTCAAAAGAGTCGTAGGTTGCAGTCATAATACTGTTGTTCGAAATCGCGGCAAAAAGCTAAATAAATTCACGACGCACAAACAAACAAATACACAACCGTAACACGCAAGCGTTGATATACAACTGCGAGGTGCGGTGTGCGACTGGCGCGTTGAAAATTGAAATCAGAACTGCCTTGTCATTGGTGGATTAGTACCACGTGCTTACGATGATGGTCGTAGGACGAACACGATTAGAACGACGGTTGCAATGCTTCCATACGACTCACTATAACGAATGCCCTGGGTCTAATCTGGGTCAACGCATATTTGAACAGCATCAAATACCTATATATTTCCTTTGATTCCACAAATCTATAATGTAGGTCTATCTAGGAAGACACTTGTAATATGACCTATCTGGAGTTAATAATTTACAAGAAATACGTATGCAAAATCATTGTGGGCCTGTCAGACCCAAGGCTTTAAACGCAGGGTTAAATTGGCATCGAGTACGTTTGTGAACTTTTTTATTATGCTTACTACACTATTATAGTATCATAATAATTGAAATAAGGGCAGATATCAATGCAAAAGAACAATTAAAGGCAATTTATTAATTACAGGCGTAATTCAGTTTAAAATAAATTGAGTAATACGTTTATCTTTTAGCTCAAATAAATCTGTACATATGCAGCAGTATATGGTTTCAGGCACAGACGCAGTAATAGGACAAGCTTTGTGCACTTTCAATACATTAGAACCATTTTATTGTACTTGTTCCATAATCTTGTGTGTCTACCAATTTGTCACTTAAATATGCAGGCGTTCTGATGCGCTTACTTCATTTAAATCTAGTTCAATATCATTTGGTAGAAGAAGGATCAAGTTTATGTTAATGAGTAGACTGTAAAACACTTATTTTTATTAGCAAAAATACATAGAGATAATTTTGACAAGCATTTTCTATGAAACATTACAACTGTCACTGTTATTCTTTTTTCATACACAGCCTGCTGCTACTAATATATCGTCGCCCCAGTACAATAGTGGGACATCTAAAAATTCATAGTATTGAGATAATTAGCTTTTAAGTTTGGACGATTTTTGTCGAGGCTCTCCTTGATTTATGTGTACAGCTTCATTGTTTGTTTTGTTTTTGACTGACAGACAAACTGTTATTATTTTAACGAAAGTTTATTGAAACCAGAAAAACATGTTGGTAATAATAAAAAAAGAAAATGTAATATAACCCAGTATTGCACTATCAGTTATTTGTTTTACCTAGACATGTCCCGGTATAGTATACCACCATGTAAATACGTATGTCTTAAATTGTACATTCAAAAAATGTTTGTAGTATCAATAAATAGTAAATAACGAAAAATTAATATTTTAGGATTTGTGCCGTTTGCAGTTGCTTAGTTTTCGCACAATATTTTGTAAAAATCTCGATGATTGATGGGAATAAAGCCGTCTTTCAATAAACTTAGCAAATCTTTTTTTTGTTATCGGACAGCGTTGGTGGTTTCTCATAACAAGGTTTCATCCGGTACGGCAACCCGTTTCCGCATTTTCTCTTTAATGTCTATAGTTTTAAACAAATCCTCAGAGTAAGATGTTTTATAAAATATTTTACCATCATGTTCCTTCCGTACTTGTATTGCACTAATATTGTTCCATTTTACTTTCTCACCTTCAGTGTTAGTTGTAACATTTTTTCCTACACTTTCTGTGTATACTTTACAGTGGATTATCTGTTTGGTGTCTATTTCGGTTAACTTGTATAAGTCTCCCCTTTTTTTTTGCCGATTTAATAATGCTGCAAATTTCCGTTTGTACATACAAAGGTCCGCTTTTTAATATTCGTTGCTTTTCCTGTTCAATACAACTGTGCATGCTGTCACACCTTCATTTTCTGTATGCTCCACTACTAAATAGTTGAGGGTGTTATAGAAGTTATATTAAATGTTTGCAGGCAATAAAATGTATACAAAAGATGAATTTGTTTTTGTTTTGGGCAGCACAATTTTCACTGTAAAAACTAAAATCGGATTTGTCTGAATTATTTTCGATAAACAAATAGACGCAGGTTGCAAGATCATTAGCGCCTCGTGCTGGAATGCTCTCGTTCCCATACATAACAAAATCCTTGTGCACTGGAGAGATTATACAGAGTGTCCCGAAAATACGTGTACAACGTAAGAACAGAGATTCTTTGGCTTGAAATAGATCGATTTGAGCCAACTTACCTATTATACAAGTTGCTTCATTTAGCCGCTAGAGGGCTTCAAAAATCGTGAAAAATATTTGATATTTTAAAATAACTCGAAAACGCGTCGATAGATTTTAACCATTTGGGGGGGGGGGGGTGCGAGTTTCTACTTTCAATTGACATCTTTTGGCGGTGTACGCAATAATTTTAAAACATACGAGTGTCCCAAAAATGATGTATTAAATAAATATCCGACCATTACCTTTTTCTTGTTTATACAATGACTACCTTTTTTTTATGAGTAGCCGACTTAATTTGGAAACTTTTTTGTCTCTTGTAAAATTTTGATTACACGAGCGGTTTGACAGAAAAAAATAATTTCAAATGTCTGACACCTCTCAGGATCGATAGGCAAAAGGTCTTGCATCTGTTGAACGTGGTATGGGTGTAATAACTGTTCCTTTAAAACGTCATAAACAATACTTTTAGGAACTTGTAGTTCAAGTCCTAAGCGTCTGGTGCTTATTTTTGGGTCTTCTTCAACTCCATCCGAAATTTGTTCCTCCAGATCCGCAGTTCTTGTGGTACGTTCACGTTCTCGATCCGCATTTTTTGACTGAAAGCTACCATTTTCACAAAGACGTCTTTCAATATTTGCGAATGTTTGGTGGTTTGGCATTCGGCGATTAGGAAATCTTTCCCTATAGACTCTGACGTTTTCACGACCATTGCTTTGACAAAATCCGAAAACCAAAAGCATATCCACCTGTTCGTTGTTTGTGTAAGTACTCATAATGTAAGATGAAAGATGCAAACTTTTATTGAATTACGCAGAAATTCACGACTTTGGCACGTATTTTTTTTGTAGGATGGGCGCCAGTGTAACGTATTTTTTTTTGTTGGGCGCCAGTGAAACGTAATTTTATAAATGGCCGCGAGTGCACAAAAATTTTCCGCTTTCTTCACAGAGAATCGAAGAAAGGGTCATCTTCCGACATAGCTAGGGGTCTATTGGGGGGGGGAGAAGTCAAATTTTGTTTTCAAACAAAAACTAAACAAAATTAAATAGGCGCCACCAAGTCCTGAGATAATCAAGATAAGAGCAAAGCACAATTCTAAGGGCGGACGTGGAAACCCAAAGATAAAACGATCGCCTTTGTTAACAAAAATCTGTCTTATAAAAATAAAACGCAGCTCCTGTAAGAAATTACAAAGATTAAATAAAAAAAATGTAGAACACCATTTGTGTCCTATAAAAGTATCAAAAATAAAAAATGTATATCCAATATGATATTGGCACAAAATTACCCAAAAATTCTACCTTTATGTTATCAGATTTCATCGCATTTGACCAAAATAAAAGTCTCAAAGTTTAACTAATTGTTTACTGAAGTAAAAAAACTTTCTTTTAAAAATTCATAACTTTTTAACATGTAAAAATTCTCAACAATAACGTTTATAACAAAATCAAAATTTTTGTTTTTTTAAAGCAAGAGACTGCTCTCTAAACATAAGCTTGTTTTAAATATTTAATCGAAAAAAATTTGTAAACACAATGCATTGAACTATCATTTCTATCCTGGGCAGATCTTATGAGGTAGATTACAGTTTCATAATTATTATGCAGCGTGTATTTAAATTTTGCAATGTACTTTTTGTATTAAGTATATAAATTTTCATTACCTCAAAATTTTGTATGAACACAAATGCAAACACTTTGCAATTGTCACTAGACGAATTTAAATTTTTATACTAAGTTTTTATAATTTATATGTGAATAAAAGCTAACTTCAAGTTTGAAGAATGTTTAATTTGAATTTTAGGAAAGCTACACGAAGCATCTGTTTTCACGGCAAATATCTTTAAAAAAATTTATCTGAAGTTCGAATGTAAACAAAGCCTACAAATATATAAACCTAACCTAACAAAAAAAATTTCTTTCTGCGGTTTGTAAAACCAGTTTAACAATAATCAAAGTGAAACAGGTCATATGGTCATAAACATGATAGCAAATTTCGTGTTTTTTATATGACCGTCTGTTTATCAAAGACAAACGACATTCTAAACACATGCAAATTTTTTTAAATTTAATAACGAACCAAACTGCATCTGATTTTCATAGACAAATTCCATCAGAAATTTCACCAGCTCCAAACAACACCATAAACCCTTTCTTGGGGTAACAGCAATCACGACCACGTGTCCGCAATCTCCAATCCTTGTACAGAACAGTACAACTTACAAAACAAAAAATCTCACTTGTACTTTTCTATTGTTTTTCGTAGGCGCGCTAAATAAATGAAATAAAATTAAATTAAGTTCGTAAAATGTATAAATTACAAACCGTTAGCAGAAGTTATTGATATTTATTCAAGTCTACCATGACTTGAACCACTCACACAAATAATTTAATCGAAGGTCGCAAACCTCTAGTCTGGAAAACATCTTGAGGAATTGATAGCTTGGCTGCGACTAACAAACAAACGAGAAACGAACGATAGTGACGATTCAAAGACTCGAGGTTAGAGGTGGGGAAATACGAAAGCAACAAGATTGCTAGAGATGCTCGACGAAATAACTTTATATCACACAGATATTTTACTACAAGAAGATTATTAAAACAAAGCGTTCCATTATGTACTATATGGAACATTAATAAAGAAAAAGGCACGCTTAGCGCATTATACTTGTACTTCAATGCGAATAAATACTGAGCAAATTAAACATGTTTCAACTTGACAGGCAAACTGAGATTAAATAATATTCAAATTAAATAACAAATAAAAAGCAAAGCCTACTACTATACTATGTTCTTTTATTTGCCCCGTTTTACAGTTAATGCAGCAATGATGACGAAATTATGCAGACATTAGAAATTATTTTTTTTTGTCAAACCGATCGTCTAATCAAAATTTTATAAGAGACAAAAGAGTTTCCAAATTAAGTCAGCTAAACATAAAAAAAATGGTAGTCATTGCATAAACAGGAAAAAGGTAATGGTCGGATATTTATACAATACATTATTTTTGGGACACTCGTATGCTTTTAAAATTATTGAGTACACCACCAAAAGATGTCAATTGAAAGTAGAAACTCCCCCCAAAAATGGTCATAATCTATCGACGTGTTTTCGAGTTATTTTAAAATATCAAATATTTTTCACGATTTTTGAAGTCCTCTAGCGGCTAAATGAAGCAACTTGTATAATAGGTAAGTTGGCTCAAATCGATCTATTTGGAGCCAAAGAATCTCTGTTTTTACGTTGTACACGTATTTTCCGTACACCCTGTATACGGTAAAATTATACACATTTAACTTACTTTTGTAGTAAAACGTGGATATGTTTCCATTTGGAAGAGGAATAGTAGCTTGCAGATCAAATACACAAACAGGTGTAGTACTATTCTCTTCTTTTAGTTTCTTATCGCGGTCTTTTTGTTGATGTGATAAGGTTACTTCTGATTTATGATGATCAATAAACTCCTGTCGCAATAATTTTTCTTCTTCGTTGGCATTATTAAAAGATTCACAAACACTACATAGGTCCTTCTTGGGTCTAAAGAAACTAAGGTTAAATTTAGTGTTAAACATTGTTTCATATACGAGAGGTGACAGGAACGTAAGGTCTCCTATTTTTTTTTCATAGAAAATGACATTTATTTACAAAAGCCAGGGTCTTGGCTATTTTTCAACATAATCGCCATTTTTTCCACACTTTCCGCATCCGCGCGATGTACTTTTGTATGCCGATGTCGTACCACTCTGCGTCCGTCTCGCGCAGCCAGGTGTTGACCTCTTTTTTAACCTCCGCGCCCGACCCAAACTTCTTGCCTCCGAGCTTTCCTTCCAAGTCCTTAACAGTTGCGCGGCGATTTCTGAGCATTTTCGCCTCCACTGTCCGAACAATCTCATCCGAGATCGGCGGCCGGCCACTTCTCTCCTCGTCGTGAACGTTAGTTCGCCCGGAATTAAACTCGCGGCACCACTTACGCACGTTTTTAATGTTTATACAGTTTTCCCCGTAAACTTCAACCAATTGACGATGAATTTCTTTTGGTGTCACTTTTTTCGCACTTAAGAAACGTATCACCGAACGCAATTCGCACTTGGGCGCTGACGCGAGGGGTACTTCCACTGCTCAGCCAAGACTGAGTGGTCGGGCAATGACGCGCCCAGCGGCAAAGTTGTAGTGGGGGAACCAGGCAACACGGCGCTGTTGCCAGATTTCGCCTAGCGCGGAATACGTCGAAGTTACAGCGTTGGAGACCTTACTTTCCTGTCACCCCTCGTACATGTTTTTTAACCGGAAGTTTCTCAGCCTCCTTACATTTCTCTTGATAAATTCGATACATAGTGCTAATATTTAATGACCCATCTAAGTATTCTCGGCTACTCTCCGCACGGCAATAGTGCGATTCCATACGAAGAAAACTATTTATACGACAATAATGTCATCTATTACTAATTACTCTAGTTTCAAATGATTGTCATGTTTTCCGCGCCGTTCTATATCAACAATACCGTTTGCATTAGTTTTTTTTGAACCGTTGTTATAGTGTTATTAGATATGCCTAGAGTTGCTTTAAAAAATGGTTTGCATGCCCGAATACGCTTTGCATTAATATTAAAGTGGTATGCGTAGTTAAAACAACGTTTGCGCTTTCTTGTACCTTTAGTTTTACCAGGTGAATTGATTTGACTAATACAGCTGGATATAAATTCTCTCTCTCTAGATTTGTCTGCGCTAGGAGGTAAAAGTCCTGATGAATACTAATTCTCTGCGATTCGTCTTTTTACAGCACTGCATTATACAACTGTCATTACAAGGAGTTGGAACAACTTTCGCTCTGCGTTTTTTTCCAGATTGTGATGTACAAGCCTCGCCAGTATTGACCAAAACCTTGTGAATATATCTTGCCCACTTGCTTTCTTTCCTCAATCTTTTTCGGCATTTTATTGCAGAATCTACGTTTTCGGATATTTCCTGTAACACTTGCTCAACACTATTTTCAGTATGTTCCGTTTGAGAATGAATTACCTCAACAGTCTGTCAATGATCTTCATTGTAGTCAGAGTCGGAATTTAGATCGTAATCAAGGATTTTTGCGGTTTCACCTTACTCCAAAAATTGTAGGTTAAAAACCTTTTTACGTCCGCCATCATAATATTCATCTTTAGGATCAAAATCTGGATCTTGATACGAATCAACAGATGATACTGACAAATCTTCGTTTTCAGACAACTCCCTTGCAATATTATTTCGAGTAGCAGCAAAGCCAGTCTCAGATAAAAATGTAGCTAAACCGCATTTCCCTTCTAAGCTGTTAGAATGCCCTACATTAGTACATTCAGTTGCGTAGTTATTACGGGCAGTTTCGGTATTTTCATTTTTGTTTTCTATATAGATGTATTTCTTGTTTAGATCTAGGTTGTAATTTGGTCTTCTTTCTGCAAATATAACAAGACCACTAAAAAATACACAACGCCTCCACAACATTAGAACAACAATTTGAAATAAGTAGATATGTCCAATTTTGTATAATTACATGCATGATAATAGCAGGGGATGGCATTCTCGTGCTATTTTAGAAATAACTGTTATTGTTTATTGTAATTTAAGAATTATTTACATGAATACTGTACATTGCTCTTTTAGTTTAAATATCTAAGAAGAAGACTGATATTTTCCTGATTAAATGAAGTGTTGTTTCTTATTAAACTTTTAAGTAAAACTAAAAACTGCAATACATATTATACCTAACCTTAAAATTTAAGTAATCACAGTTATTTAGATGATAAATTTACCCTTTTCTGTAGACAGCTAACTGAACCAATAACTTTCCTCTTGAATTCATCTAACCCAACAGCAACAGTTTTAGTTTTAAAATAACAGAGTTTATTTAGAAACACGAGGTAGAGCATTACATCATCATTCAAGAACACAACATGAGATAACACAAGTGCCAAGCTACAAATTAGAAATGAAACTGCTGAATAAGTGGGATATCAACCCTGTTCCTGTATTGCATTCATATTTATGCTGCAACCAGGGCAAATATGTTACTGTAATACTGAGATAAAACGGATGTCCCAGTCGTTAACAGTTGAGAATTATACTGAGACAAGACTTATAATCTACGTTTCTATACCGTGTCCAAGATATCTCAATATACCTTACATGTGATTTTTCCAATGCTCCACCCGAAGGTACTACACTGGCCAGGAAGCGAGTTTTTTTTACCTGGAAAATTTGGAATTTTGCCGAACCCTTGCTATTCCAAGCAAGGTATGGATCTTTAACGTGCGTGACAACACTCACACACGGGACCTCCATTTTACCCCTCATCCGAACGAGGGTATATTTTTGTGAAAAATGCTCGCCTAACATTTTTCAAGCGGACCGTGTCAGGATTCGAATCCGGGACATTGGGCGTAGTAGTCACACATATACCACTACGTCACGGAGCCGCTTATCTCAGTATACCTCTGGATAAAGTTTAAGCTTCTGTAAAGTAGGCAGCGGTTATCTCAAAACACGCTTTTTGTCAGATGTCGCACTATTGCACCGGGGCGACGATATATGCTATTATTTCAGACTCTGAAGGCATAAATAAGAATAAACAATGTTTAGCGAACAGTAAATATCAACATCAAAATTCTTAACATTGAGAAAATTTACAGTACGGCTCTGTTTTAATGATTTGACCAGAGTCGTATTTTAGTAAAGGCTGACACTGGATCTATTCAAATGCGTACAAAACGAATCCAAACAACGTAATCTAAAGATAGCAGTTAATTTTATTCCACACGCTTAATATAATTAATGTCTTTTTTAAGGTAAAAAATATTTCCTTATTATTCGGTAAAACGTGCACCATGTTCTTTAAATGACTACATATCATATTATTATTAAAATTATATAAAACCTGAAAATTATAAATTCATAAAAACATTAGATTATGCAAACTGGAAACTGCATCAAATTAAATAAATTTGCGAATCCTCTAAATGATTTCTGTCACGATGACCCTGCTATACAGTGACGTACAGGACCACCCAAGCGATACTTTAGATGAGACATCAGTCAGTACACGCTATCCCACTCACGCCGCTACTGGTTTGCATTTCTAAAATATTTCAGCTACAACTACTTACGCTAAATAAAAAAGCTTCGCATCTTGGTTGTCTTAACTGAATAGAAGTTTTACTAATTATCTTATAATAACGTATTAACGTAAAAGGATTGGGAAACACAAATTTTGCGTAATGTTACCGCGCCCATCTTCTCTAACATTATCTTGCTTATCAATAAATCAATTAAGACCAACCCTGTTAATGCTGTAACGTTCCCTACTTCCTCCTACTATAAAGCAACCCAGCGGCGTTATATCTACTGAGCACGCAATCTATAAACACCTTATTGTGGTTGAAACAATATTGTTGTTTCGTATTATGTACAATTTGTATACATATTTTCTAATTAAAATTTTGACCTTGTAATGGTCCTTTAATCTTAACAAGGTATTGATCTATACTTCATTAAACGTTTTGAAAATTGCACCTTTGTATTATTGGGCAATCGCATGTAAATGTTAGGGCGATAATTTGATGAACGACTTTCGAATTTAAAACTATTAATTAAAATATATGTGTAGTTACCAGTGGCGGACCTAGAACTAGCGGGTTCCCTGGTCACAAATTCACACCCCTCTAAGAAGTGGTATTGACCAAAGGATCAATTTAATGTATACACAAAACATTAGAGATGTGCTGTGCTATCTGTTCTATACAAATTTCTGAAGATTCTATAATTTAATCTAACCTATAGAAATAATTTTATTAGCAAGTATTCCTATTGCAATGTTTTTCAACTTTTTAGTGCTTGGAGCTCACGTTTCCAAATTAACCGTTACCAAGCGCTCCTCTTCCAACCGTTTTATTGAACTACTAATAAAATAGCAACCATACTTACTCCTAACTAACTGACCAATAAGCACGTAGCATGAAAATAAATAGCATGCACGCATAAGACACCCCTCAACCAATAATAGGCTTGTCAAATTCCCCCGAAATACAAATAGAAGCATCCGAACGTACAATACAAACAAACCCTAGGTATAAAAGGAGCTCCAAACGTATGAGCAAATCACTTCTTTTTGTTCTCTCTTTAAGAATGCCACCAAACTTTTTGTAGGGAACTGAAGAATAGTGCAAGACGGAAATTATCAAGCTTCTTGTGTACTAAGGATTTTCTTCAGATTATCTCATTGTGGCCACCAAGTCTAATGGGATAAATTAAAGTAAACTCTTACAGTGTTATGGACAGAATTCCGCCACAGCTTCGACTTGCTCTACTTCCAAAGTCCAAAGTCATCATAACCATCTCCTAAAACACGCAACGCCAACAAGTCCGTCAGGATTGGGAACATCTGCCATCAGCCCGCTTCAATTTCTACCAACCATGGTGTAACAATTTTTTTTGATGACTGCAAATCCTTTAAAATTATTCATTAAGTACGCTGCATTGTCTATTTAAATAAACAATAAAATCAGGCGATGTAAATAAATATTTAGATCGAGGCAGAGTAGCCCAATCACGAGCCGAAAACTATTCAATAATACTGGGTTAGTTACTATTAGTAAACGTTGGTCGTTTGAATAGAATCATCAATGTCAGGCGATTTTGATGTTCCTTGTGCGCATTGAGCAGACGATTCAGTCTGGCACGACCATTTTATAAGCAAGCACGAGGCAGTTGAACTGGGTCCTCGTCGGCAACCTTCGTGTAGCGATAGGCGTTGCCGCTGAGCTAGGTACAAGATGCACTTGATATACGGTGTATTTTAATAATGGTAAGCAGATTAATTTATTGTCAAATAAAACTAAATAATTGTGTTATAGCGCTCATACGTTCTATGTTAATTTTTTGTAAGGTTGCACTCAAATGTTCTATGTTAATTTTTTGTAAGATAGCGTTCAAACGCTCTATGGATTTTTAATAATGAATTGTCCAAATTTGTTAATTTTGATTTCACTAAATTTATAAAACGTGCTTGGAGGATTTTCTAGTTATGGTCTTATAGAATTTCCAATAATAATTTTCTTAAAGTTTGCTCTTTGTAATTATTAAGTTTATTATCCGTAACGTAATTGTAATAATGTTTATTCTGGATATTCAGTAAAGATAAGACTGCGAGTTTACAAGTTCAAATATCATATTAAATTTTCCGAATCGCCGTTAAATTAACTGTCTTTAAAACAAGTTAAAGAATGTTGTAAATAACGTATTTTGGATAGCCTGTTTTATGGTTTAGTTTTGTTTTGATTTGCAAAGATGAGATGCACTTCAAGTTCGAGTAAATGGTTGCAGTAAAGTTCCAGTATATTACGCAATAAAATGTGGACAGTACGTTGACGTCAGTTGTTTGTCAAAGGATCGCATGCCAGCACATCTGGTCCCAACAATGTAATTGTGTCCATGTAGCTTAAAACAACACTTTGCAAGGTAAGCTTTTTTTATCACTTTGACATGACGACAGCTGTTTGCCTATCTTGACAACGAGGCAGATTGTCGAAAACAACATTGTAACAATCGACGATTCATATTTTACTGTGTAATTATGAAAACTTTTTCTGTTTAGAATTTATCACAGTTTGAATTAAGGGTTATGCATGATATTATTACAAATGAATATGAATACCTTAATTTAATCTTAACAAAATATTTCATTTAAATTCAATCATACCTTAAGTAATTATGAGAACTAAAATTATTAGACTTTGAAATTTTAATATACACTTGTAAACAAAAGTATCAGATCTGGAATTTTGGGTAATTAATTTGGAAAACCTTGTGAAAATGTTTGATACATTATTGATATTTTTAATTCTTAGTAGAGACAGTCATAATTTTCTCATTCAATATTTGTGTTGAAGAAATTAAACTACCTTTGAGATGTATGTTTTGTACATAAAATTTTATTACTTAGAAGGCAATATTCAATTAAAGAACAACCATTTAATTCATTTGAGTAATTGTTTTATTTTGAACAAGTGAATTCAAAAATAGGGTAATTAAATCAAAAGGTAATAAAGAATAAATACCCTTTACAAAATTAATGTTTTTTGTCCTCACCTGACTAAGGAGCTCTAATAGCACTTTCAAGAATTTTAATGCCTAAACTTGTGTTTATAATAGTGTTCAAATAATTGATATTAGTAGCTATTCTTTTTCTTTATAGTATAAAGTAACAAGAGTATTCCTCTTGTGTCTTTCCTTGCTATATTAATTATATTTTCTTTACAGCTCCTGCTTAGGCAGTAAATACGATATTTCTCTCTAAGAATTTCCAAGTCCCCCCTTAGGGCAAACCCGTGTTTAGAAAATTTAAGGACTTGGTGGCGCTCCTCTTGCACACCTATTTTAGTATTATTAGAGTCAGCAAGTGAATAATGTTTTTGTTATAAAACCCACGACCACTCCTCATAAGCTCTACCCGAGGAATAGACCCCTAGCTTAGTCGGAAGATAGTTGAAATTCCATCATCTTAAGGAGACCATTACCTCAAGTTCACTTGAGTACACCGCAAGATCTCCTTGTTGATTATAATGGAACCGCCAGTACGCTTACGTCCGTCGACCAACCGCAAGTACCGAATCTACGAAGATCCGAATGGTATCACCGCCATGAGGTGCCGCATTATATTCAGTGTAACCTAGGACAGGATTAATTACAAGTATGGATATTTTCACCTACACAACGCCAGATCCAGGTATTTGTCGCGAAGCCGCAATATCTAAGTTTCCAACATAGAAGCGTGTTCCGCAACTTTACAAACTAAAGTACTTTCAGTTCTAGTATTAAACACATTCGCAATTTAATTACGTACACAAAAGCATTTGTAAATATTTCCTGTACGTGTCACGTCTTTAATGTTAATGTATAGTAAGTTCATATCAATATTTTAACTGGTAAATATATGTTGTCTTTGTTACTACGAAGCATTAACAATGTGACTTCACACAACTAAAGACATGATCAATATAGTGTTATGGTGGTCTGAGATCACCCTTTAATGCTTCGTAGTAACAGGGACAACATTTATATACAGGTTAAATATTGATATGAACTTATTATACATTAACATTAAATGCATAACAAATGTTTTTACGTGCGTAACTAGACAGCAAATGTCTTTAGCACTAAAGTTGCAAGTACTTTAGTTTGTAAAGTTGAAAAATAGGTTTTTAAGTTGAAGAATTGGTTGTTGCGACTTCACGACAAAAACCTGCGTCTGGTGTTGTGTAAGTGAAGGTTTCCATGATTGTAAATAACCCTAAGTCGGGTTACGATGAACACAATACGGCACATCTGCGTTGATTGCATTCGGATTTTCATAGATTCAGTGGTTTGTGGCTGGTGGATGGACACTGGCGTACAGGCAACTTTCTTGGTTGGTAGAAATTGAAGCGGGCTGATGGTGGATGTACCCAATCCTGGCGCGCTTGGTGGCGTTACGTGTTCTAGGAGGTGGTCCTGATGTCCATGACTTTGGAAGTATAGCGGGTCTAAGCTGTGGCGAGATTCTGTCCGTGGTGTTGTTAGAATGCAGTTGTTTTGTCCTATTAGATTTGATGGTCACAATGAGATTTTCTGAATTAAACCCTTTTTCCTCGAGTAGCTTAGTGTCTTTTGCCTTGAACCATTCTTAAACTCTATCCGAGAGGTTTTGTGGCAATCTTAAAAAAACACAAGTAAGTGATTTGCTCTAGAGTGCGGAGTTCCTTTTTTTCCCAAGGTTTTATTTGTATTGTGATTTAGTACTTTTCTATTTGTATTTCGAGGGATGCTAGACGAGTCTATCAGTCCATTAGTTTTTGATACGTCATTACAAGTTTAAAGTTCTACAGATTATCGCGTTGTTCAATCGTTCGTATCGAGATATTCGGTGATTTAACAAAAAATAGCGAATAGTCCCGAGATTAATAGGATATGATAGAACTACTCCATTCATATAAAGCAGACGTTTCATATTTTCTGCAAGACAAAGTTGATCTTTGGCATGTGAATATTGTGTGACATATTGTGTATGCGTACGTGTATATAGTATAAAAGCTTACTTACCATTTCCGAGTGTAGAGCTATGGACTAATTTTTAACTGGCTAGAAATGAGCACTGGATGATTGTAAAACATCAACAAGTGTCGAGAAAAGTTAGCTGCGAAACCAAAATCAAGGAAAATTCTTAGAATACTTAAATTTCGATTCACGCGGACTCGGACAAGTGGCAAAGAATGACCTGTTATATATACTATCTGTCCAATATTTGCAATTAATCTATAGTGAGTACGCTAAAGCACCTACCGAATTCTTGTTGATACACTAAAAACGTATAAAAATCAAGATAACGTTATTATGTAAGGGAAGCCTTAATATTATGATTCCGGTGATAATTAAAATGAGTTACAAACACATCTCGATTACGGTTAAAACTTCAATTAATACTAGGTTTTAGCTTTATGGTAGGAACATGAATGGTATATAATGGTAGATATAATAGTATATTTCTATATCACCAGAACTAAATCGAGCCCCACGTTGCAGCGAGAACTTTTACTGTGTTTAAAAAACTACTACGCGTCAAACAATGAAGTACCACATCTTGGTTTTAGCTTTTTTTACTGTTACTTTATTACTATAAATACCTATAAACAGCTAAATGTGATGGTTGTTTCTTAGAACAGCTTATTTCGACTGCTCTAAAGTACTTATTATAAAAGAATTTATCTTAAAATATGTGTTCTAGTACACTTGGAAATGACTATCTACTAGACACCAATAATAATAATAATAAATGATACAAAGGTTCTACAATCTCGACCTCTGATGTGGTTACCAATGAATCTCCTATCTTGGAAATAATTCTTGGCTTACTTCTTGGATCCTAGAATGCTTTGCCACCTGATATCTCTGATAACCCTCTACCATTTGGGACTCTTCAAATAATATTTTTGTCAATGACTTTTAGTTGTATAAAATTTTTAATCTTAATTTTGTTTTTATTTAGGTCACTTTTTTTAGCATTTGTACTAATTTTCGCCTTTTTATTTACACTTTTAAATTAACAACTCTGAATCAAGATCAAAACAAAGTTCTTTATTAAACAAAATTTTGCAAAAATTTTTTTCAACAAAAATTTGTTTTCCTGGTTTCTCAAATATTCTAGTAGTCTACGGCCACTATTTACAAATTCTAATTATGAATTTGACATTACCTTAACTACAATCACAGATACTCATATACAGGGTATTTCAGGAGAAATGGTAAATATTTTGGAGATGGTAGTATAGACGAATGGCAATAAAAAATTCCATATAACATGAGTCCAATATTTATTGAGTACAGAGAGACAGCTATTAGTATGTAACCCAAACAAACGGCAAATGGCACGTTTAAAGTCGATTTTCAAAAATTTCATCACCAACTTCAATGCACTTTTGGCTTTCTTGATAACATAACATATAGCTCTTCTGATGTCGTTTTGGCATTCTTTTATGAGGGTTGCACTATTCATAACCCGAACGATCAAATCGGCTGTTGTGTTTACTTTTTCTTAGTAGACTTTGCTTTTCAACTATCCCCACAGACAAAAATTCAAAGGGGTTAGGTCCGGGGACCTTGGTGGCCAAGAAACGTGACCATATCTGCCGATCCATTTTTTGGGGAATGTTAGGTGTAGATAATGTGTCACCTGATCTAGAATATGCAGGAACTCCATCATACTGGAAGAACATACCCTTTCTTGTAACCAAAGGAATCTTTTCCAATAATAGCAAGCTCAATTGCAAGAAAGTGTAGATAACGGGTCCGTCCTGTTAGACGATGCGGTAACTTAACAGACCCAATCAACAGATTATCAATTAAACCACTCCTCACATTTACAGAGAAACGTTCTTGAAAATGTGCCTCTGCAGTGGCATGTGGGTTTTCTTCAGACCATCGAAATGATTAACGACTGTTATGATGCCGTTTCGAGTGAAGGTGGCTTGCTTCATTAGTGAAGAGTAAAAATGGGATTACTTGGCAATTTACAAGTATCCAACGGCAAAATTCCAATCGTCTATATTGAATGACTAAAATGATACGGACGGAACCCGTGCATACGTATTATCCTCTATACCCTTGCATGTGGAACACCAATACGTGCAGAAATTCTGCGTGTGCTTGTGGAAGGACTGCATTATCAACGTGCTGGTAAGTGAAAATACTCTGAAATCTGTTGTGCATTATATTTGAGTCAAGAATCAAAGTGAGCGATTAAGTAAAAAAATCCGTATTTTGGTTATTACAGTGTTTGAGCAAAACAGATTCCATAGAGTCTAGTGTGTATTTCAGGTTGTTAATGTTATGTTACAGGATCAACTCAAAAGAGTTGTAGAGCAGCTCCTATACAGGTGATGAGTAAGTATATGTGTTGCTTGATTATTTTATTATAAATTTCATGCTCATAGAAGTTTGTAGTTACCGAGGGGTTTCTATAGCCACCTCCAAGTATATTATTTAGATCGCCATTATATGACCGGGTTTAGCGACGCCTGCAATTTCATTTAGAATTAATTGATTAAACCCTTTAACTAAAATTTATCTTGTCCACAAATCGGTACCTCCACTCCCAAGCTTATACTGACTGTAGACCTATAAGTCAGTTTATTTCCACATGCCATTTTTTAACACTTCCAATCTCAGGTCTTATGTTAAAAGCAGGAATTCTAAACCTCTTTCTCATCATTAATTCGTAAGGTCCAAAATAAAACGATCCAAAGGAAGTGACATGGACAGTTAACAACCTCCTACAAAGTTGTGCATCCAATAGCCCCATTAGGGAGTATTTGTTTTACATGATACAACTGAAGTGGTAGAAATAATGCTGTAAAATTATTTCTCCAAGCACCTCCAATGTATATTCCTCTATCAAGTGATACTGACGCTTACGGCAATAGTGATATATCTCACGATTTATAACAACAACTTTTGTTTAAGTTGTGTAATAACCCGTTGCAATTCAACTTGACAGACTAAAGATATCAGCAAGGATAACCATTTAATTGCATATGTTGAAAAACTGCTTTTCTTCAAATCGATACAAAATAGAAAAACAGTGACCGCATTATTTAATATAGTGCATAATTTTAAACGAAACATGTACCCAATGGGAATACCGTGTCGGTATATGTACGGATGGTGCGGAAACAAGAGGCGGTAGGTCCCAATATTTTCAAGTGAAACAGAAATATCTACAGTGCATCGGTGCACACTACTTGTTCACCGGGAAGTGCTTGTTACCAAACAAATAGGATCTGGTCTAAACCTCGTGCTAACGACAGTTGTAACTGTAATGAATTTTATGAAGACGAGACCATTGAAATAAGAACCCTATATTTCTTTGTAAAGACGTGGGCATAGAATAGTCAGCGTAATTATTTTATCGTAAAGCCAGATGGTTATCATACGAAAAATTTTTACGTGTCTTCTAATTTAGATAAAACTTGCAACATTTTTAAAAAAGGTAAAATACTAGGAGGCGAACTGTTCTGAGATCACTTATTCGTGACATATACTATACTTCAAGGAACAAATTCTTACCTCTTGAATAAAAAAGGCAAATTGGGCGCTTTTTGTAGAGAATCAGAATTATGGAATTCAAACTTGAAGCATATAAATATCTAATAATGTAAATAAATTTGTTAAAACCTACAAGGCTGAAGAAGTACACATCGGAGTATTATTTGCAACCATAGAGAATCAATTAATAACCTAGACGAAGAATGTTAGAAAGTATTTTGTAATCGTTGGTAACGTTATACCAATATGCTATTTTAAAGAACTACTGAAGGGCTCTCAATTCTAAATGAAGAACAATATATAGATTTTATGTCATATAACCAATTGTACAACAGTTTGTTAATAGATGTTTACTTGGGTTTTGGCCTTGTGTGGATAACAAATCTTTTGCAAAACTACCCGACTTAATTTTACTATTATTTAGAATGGCACGTATTTTTAAATTACAAAAGCAATCTAAATGAAGTATTGTTGTTTACGTTTCTACGGTAACTTGTAATAAATCCTACTAAAGTAAATGTAATAAGTATCATGCTAAAGGTGTTTTGTGTAAATGTCAATTAATTTTACAGTTTGATATACTGATATTTTCATTAGGCTATTTAATGAATGTGTAAAGAGTTGTACCTAAAATAGTGCATATACCTATGGGCTAAAATGCTATTCAATTCCATGAGCGCTTTATTACTCTTACTCCTCTTAAACAATAAAATTACGCCAGTGGTACTAAACAATTTATAGTAGCCCCGAAAATATTCTTATTTTGTGAGTAGTATATTGATAAATGAGCCAGAACATATTATACTCATTCATCTTAAATGATCAAGATCTAATAATTTTCTTCAACTAGCCTTTTTAGCCTTCGGTATGGTCCTCTGGACCTCCACATACCTGCTTTGAACCAATGGACTTTCGCATCCTTCCGATAGACCACTGGACCTCAGCATCCTTCCGCTGGACCATTATGACAGGTATAAAATATAAATATCTAAATAAACATTAAGCATAATATAACAGTGCACAAATAGCAAAAAGCAACACTAAAATTTTCAGGTGCACGTGCATAGGCATTATTTTGGCTTGCGCAACACACTGAAACGTGCTCGTTAAAAATAAATTGCAGAATCTGTTTATTAATACAAGTAAATTTTTATGCTAGTACAGCCGCCACAATATTTATAAATACCTCAAATATAAATTTCTCGAGGATTCACAGACTTAGTCGTCTGCTAACATCTAATTATTTTACTGCTAAGAAAAGATGGGTATGCACTGCTAAAGTCCTGGTGCAAAATATTTTGGGGGATCACAATCACAATCACTTTTAACACGTGGGGGGTCGTTTTACTCTAGTTAATTTTTTAGTTTAGTAAATTAATTTGTTTGGTGTAGTTAGTTAGGTTTCCTGATTTAATTTTAACACGATGTTTAAAGTTTTGGTTTAATACCCGCTGTTTTGTTCCGCGCGCTTATGTAAGACAGTGATTGATTTACTGTGAATTTCGTCGTGCATATGTATATATTTATTTGTTTTTGTATTTTTTTATTGTTAATTTTTATAAATTAAAGTATATCGTGCCCCAAAATATATTCATTCCAAGTCTTCTAAACTAAACTGCCCCGCCTATACCAAAATATATGCGCCCCCCACTCTCCAATTTACATCCGGTTCTCTGCGTCCGGCGGCGCGACCCTTCCTGCAAATTCCTTCAAGGCTACCAAGAACACCTTCTGGTTAGCAACTACCTGGACTTGTTCCTGACTCTTGGGCCATTCTTGTCACCAACCCTCTGTTAACCGTCTCTAGTGGACAGTCAAATAGCACGTACTCGGCACTTATTGCACCCTCGCCGCAGTCGCAGCGGTCGTTCTCAGTTAATCCGAATAATTGCAGATAGGTTTCGGAGATTCGTGCCCTGTTTCTAGCTGCACCGTCTAATGATCGAACTTCATCTCCATCTTATCTCTAGCTTCTATGTTCGGTTCAAATTTGCATGTCAGTCTGCTCGTGGCAGTGTTGTTTCATCTCCCTTCCCACTGTCAGATTGACCTTTCTCGCAGCTTTTTCTTAATTAGCAACATCGCTACTGAAAAATATGATGCAAGAAACTCTACTGTTACGGCGTTTTTGACCAGCTCATCTGTCCTGTCGTTTCCTTTATTAGAGTCATGGGACCTAACTCGATAAATCTTAATCCCGAAACCCCAGGCACCGTGTGCGCTATCCTCCAGACGTACCCTTGAAGATCTGGACGGTAGTACAATTACACACCCGCGAAGGTATGTAAAGTGGGAGGAAAGTACGAGAGTTGGACACTCGACGAAACAAGATAATAAATTATTTGGGATTTGGAGTTGAGAACACATGTGAGGAACCATTGAGAGAGTAGTCAAGTAAACTCCTTTGCCTATGACTTAGCAAACTGAAGTTAAACGTGGTGGTATCTGTAGATGTTTGACAAAACCTAACAACACCGATAAAATTGGAACGGAGTGGTTTCAAACCAACAGAGGTTGGATATGGTTAACCTAACGAAACCTTAACTCAATTTTGGCTCTATGGAATTTTCTATGCACACTAAGACTCAACTGAAAATTTAGTAGTTAGTTATAAACTTCTTTTAGTATTTGTTGATGGTATTTATGTATAGCTCTTGTTCAATTAAATATCGATGAAATTATACAACACCCATCAACAGTGTAAAATATAGTGTAAAATTTATTAGATGTATAAAACCTTGTAATCTTAAAACGCACATGTCAGGCAGAAACAGAAAGGACAGTTAAGTAGGGACCCGCACGAATCACGAATACGTATAAAAAGATAAGAAAATTTAGAAATACCGGCTAATTACAAATGTGGAGAGTGGGGTGGTTCACATAGACAAAGAAAGGACATCGTCAACAAGTTTTTATTTACAGTAAAAATTAAAATTTTTAATTTAAAAAAAATAAACAAAAAGTTATATTTTGCAAAAAATTTTAATAATTGAAATACGAAGTACGTATTTCGTATTGTTACATGCAAAAAAGCTAAACGGTTTTGAACAAAAAGTAATGTTCAGGTTTTCTTTTCTAATTAAGCAGTTTAAAATAATAGTAGACATCAGCGAAGCTAGTTTTTCAAACGGGTTTGGTACACGTGTTTCGCCCGTCGCCGCAATGCGACTTAGGTTTATCCCATGATATAAAAAAATAGAAAAAAGGCACATACCCTTACGTGCCGGAATACTTATCTTGCATCTATATTCGTGGGGACGAAAAAGCTAGACATCTTGAACTTGCTCACTGATAAAGCGCCAGATCATTAGTGTTCGCTCGTAACTGCAACAGCGGTCTATGCCAGAGAACATTTGGGTTTACATAAAAGAACAATCGGGCCTACGTAGAAGAGCAATTGGGTCTACATAGAAAAAAAGCGATGCACCCAGGATATCAACTTCTCGTAAAAGACGTGCATCGTTTTTGAAGTACTAGAAACAACCATGTAGAAAGCACATGCCAGGACGACGAATTACAGGATCAAAGTGAAAGTGAAAGTCAGATTTAAATATTAGAGTAAAACATGTCAAAATAACACTTCTAAAGTCGTTGTAATGCATAAATAGATAACGAAAACCGGCAAATTCGGATACCATTGCTTTTTTTAATCACATTTGTAGCAAATTTATACTATTCAAACTTAATTACTACTCATAAATACAGCAAACATATTCTTTCAAAACAAGGATTGTAGATTACCGAGTACATTTGGGGCACTTATTAAACAGTAAAGGTACTTCGACTTAAACTAAATACACTACTAACATTTTACAGAGTGTTGAACAAATACTTGCTTTAATTGTATTAGGATGAGTTTTACAGAAACAAATCTATTTATTAAGTTATAAAGCGTGATCAAGGGCGTGCTTTACGTATTATACTTGGATCATCAAGGGTATAACTAATTGAGAGGAACTAACTTATATAATTTCGCAATTCTGTGTGTGTACCTATTTACAGGAATAATGTTATAATACTCAAATAGTTTTAGGTAACGCAGTGAGCTGAAGGTAGTTCTCTTTATTGCTTAAACATATAGTTTAGCATATTGTAAAAAGAACTACATTAGATCAGGAGGCCGAAATAAGCAGAATCCATCAAGAATAGTCGTCCTTTGGAAGATCATACCTAGTTCAAACGAATTGGCGCCCATTAATTTAATACATAAGAAGCTTTTTGTATGTAAGTGTTATTGGGAACGTAGCTTGTAATCCCACCTATTTATTTTTGCATTTCATAATTTTTTCTATTTCTTTCTTTATTTCTAGAGACACTCACTCCCGCACCACTGTAGTTAGCAGGTGCACCCTCAATTTTGCTGCGGGATTACCGCCCCTTTCAGGCAATTAAAAATATAACCATTTAACGCTTTATTCACCGGAAACACCATCTTGTTGCCACCAAAGTCCTTGCATAATATTTAATGAGACATCATTAAAATAATCACACAGATTATTTCCTAGAAAATTTAGATTTCGCTCTGACCTAAAAGTTCCATTAAAAATAGAAACCAATAAAACTACTTTTCCACATACCAACGCACAAATTTAATGAAAAACGTCCTTGATTTTCACTTTACGATTTCGCAAGTATTTTTCACTGGTAAGTTGAGAATTTCTATTACACTGATAAAAAACATATATCATACTACATTGTTCCACGTAATTAAATACATTTTAATCTTTAAAGGAAAAATAAACCACAGTTACAACAATAATATATAATAGAAGCCAACTGTCAAATACGCTAAAAAATAAATAATAGTATATTATTCAACATACGGTAATGTAGGCAATAACTCACGCAGATGAAGTTTGCGGCACGAGCCGAAGGCGAGTGCCGTAATTCATCAAGTGAGTTATTGCCATTACCGTATGTTGAATACTATACTATATATATATACTATATACTATACTATACTTTATCTACGACTATAAGCACAGTAACAAGTTTTAATAAACACATGTAATCAAGATTATTTTAAAATTATAGTACAAATTTGTTTGACATTACGTAAATGTCAATGAACATGGCTACTTTGATATTTTTGGTAGGTAATTAAATAGAAATATAAGCTGGAAGCGTGAGTTATTATAACTCACGCTCATAACTCACGGTGTTTAATTATGAACACTATTACTTGTTCAAAAGTATATGAATAATGGTATTATAACTAAATAGGAGTAGATAAAACATTTTTATTTAGCCACAGTTGCCTTATGATGAACGGGTTTCTACAAATTGGGACCAAAACAAATATTGAAAGCGCAAAAGTATCGCAAATAGTTGTAATTTTAGTAAAAACCCGTATCACACTAAATAAAAAACATGAACGATGCCATTTCAAAAAATATTTTGAAAATGATTCTATGGAGTCGGACATCATAGACACTTTTTGTGGCACTTTATGATTATTATAGCATAAAAAGCTGTCTTAAGAAAGTGCAATTTGCTTTTAAATATTTTAAAGAACAAGTAAGCTAGTTTAATGTTATGGAAAATAAAAATCAAATGCAAAAGGAGGAAAATTAATCTGAAACGGACAAAATTATTATTGGTGCATTCTGTATAATGGTTTTCATGAATAACTAATAATAATTAAACATGATATTTCTAATCTTTGGGTTTCAAAAAACATACTTTCAATTAGGGCTTTTAGTATAATTAAAGCAATAGAAAATGAATTTGCTTAATATAAATCGGTACAATTTAATATAATATTAAGATTACGCACGCCGCGACAATGAATATCATAGAAATGAAAGTTCCCATAAATCATTTATTGTAATAAATATGCGATGAATGCAGGGTGTCATGCCATAAACTTAAACAAAAAACTCCGATAGTTATTCATGGTAAAATATACATTAGGACGGAACTCAGATTCATAGATTTCTTTAAAGCCACAAAAGGGGAAACTGATTTTAACATAGCAGGCATTTCTTATCTAATATTAAGAACACTCATTAGAAAAAGTTCCAGCTAATAATACACCAAAACAATTATTATTATACTTGCAATGTAACCTCCAGACAAGCTAATGCAAATATTTTTACAACATAGAGACTTTGTTGACAAAGTTCACCAATATTAGTTATAGATAAGTAATTATACTATAACATACAAAGTAAGAATGTTCTCAATTATTTATTCATATTAATGTATAAATGCAAATCATGTGCACCTGATACTATGGGTTCCCACCAAAATCACGCGCTTCACTCCATACACTCAATCGGCAAGCCAGATAATGCCCCCCCCCGACGTAAAAAGCAAGGGAAGTTAAATGACAATATTTACACACGACGGAGAAATGAATTAGTTATTCACGAGCCTGTAATAAAAATAGGTCAAAAGGTGATCATTTGAGTGCGTAATATAGCGGTGGACCTGCACGGTAGGAAGTTAAGTTTTGGAAAATAAAATTCAAAGAAGTTAATTTAGAATGCAAAAATGTAGTAATGTGAGTGAATAGTAAAACAAAACAAAGCTTCACAAAAATAATAGTATTGATGTTCTCACAGGGATATCCAACGCGCCATGCGAATAATTTTGAACTTTCGCTTGCACAGGCAAAGTATTTTGTGGAATTATCGCCGTTATGACCGTTAAAGGGGTTAGGAGATAGGTAGTTCACATTTCCATTAATTTGAATTTTATGTGGGGTTGGGAAAAGTGTGTTGTGTGACGCATGAATAATGTAAAGCTAGTTTTTTTTAGATATTTTTAGTTTTTTAAGAGATGAATTGAACCGTAAGTAATTATCAGCTTTTATGTTTACACTTATTAATTCTGTACGTGTTGATAGTAAATGTAAATAGTTAGTATTTTATGACATAAGACATTAATCGAACATGAAGGTGATTATTTTGTTAAATACAGAGTTAGCGACGAAACGAGTATTAGTTTAATTAAAGTACAATGTTATCATTTTAAAATATTAAGAAATATGTATGGTTTTAACTCTTTTTGAATGGATTACAAAAGGATATAATGGAATGGCTAGTATTTATTTGTTAGTTATAAATAGCATTTCCAGAAATTGGTATTTATAAATGTCATGTAATTTAATATTAAAAACAGAAAAATTTGGTGTGATAATACTTTTGTTAATGAATCAAATTTAAGGTATTTTTGTAATTTTACTTCTAGCCATTTTATTTTTTATATGAAATTTTTTTAGTTTTATTAATTTTTCCATAGAAATCCACTCCCGCACAACTGCAATTAGCCGACCCACTATTATATTCTTACGGGGTCCTCGTCCCTTCAGGGCAAATCAAAATTTATCACTGTGCCGTTTATTTTACCCGCAGCATGCTATAAAGAAAAAGTATATTTTGAAATTTTAGGTTTTTAAGTTTTTTAAAACAGTTTAAGATATATGAAATTCTTTTTTTAATATAACTCCTTTTTAGAAAGTTCAATTGTGTCAAATTTAAACAAACCGTCTATCCTTCATAATAAACGAAATCTCAATGGTGAGGTTCCAATTTAGGACATCTTGTACTCTTGCAGAGTGCAATAAAATAGTATATTACATTAGTAGTGTGGAAAATGATCTATTTCACATAAGTGGGAGAGTTTTCACACAAGGCGTCAGCCGAGCGAGACAATTCCACGAGTGTAAAATGGCACTTTAGACACGACTATTGTACACGATTTTTCGGACGATCACAAAATATTTTAAACAAATCTACACTCTTGCTCTTTCCTTTAAATAGGTTGTGCGATCGTCTAGTGTTAATGTTGAACAAACCCTACATTGTGTTTTAACAATTGGGCATGCTAAGTCGTCTGGGTAATTAACGTACTAATATTTCAGAACTAAAGTGATGTAGATAGGGATAATTGGATTGTTATGTTCGGGTTTTGCGAAAAATAGGAATCTGTCACAGGGATAGAAAAATTATTTACAGTCTATATAAAAACCAAAGTGCTGTAATTAGATTTGATGAGGTGGATGAATTTTGCTATTTAGGTAGTATAATTACAAATGACGGACGTAGCAGAAGGAATATAGTAGCTAGAACAGGTCAAGCTAAAACAATGTTTTTAAAACAGAAAGACTTACTAATAGCTAATAGTATTAGTTTAGATAATAGAGAAAGTTTCTTAAAGATCGAAGCTTTTGAAACTTGGTGTTATAGAAGAATGTTAAAGATTAGTTGGACAGATAGAGTAACAAATAAGGAAAGCTATAAAAGGATGGGTGAGGAACTCTGTATATGGGAACAGTTAAAGGTCAGGAGAGATAGAATGATAGAGCACGAGTTAAGACATGAGGGACTATTTAGTGAGGTCTTAGATTATAGACTACCAAATAAAAATAGAGTAGGCAGACCTATGAAAAGCTATATTAGTCAAATTATTAGAGATTTAGGTTGTGAAGGGTATGTAGACCTTTTTAGACTAGCTCAGAATAGAAAAGAACTTAGAGCTGCGTCAAACCGACCTTAAGTAAGTTCGAAAACAAAACAAAAAAAAAATAAATAAATAAAAATCAGTTAACTAAATGACACCATCAATAACTCACAATTAGATAGCGGTTTAGAATGTGGTAGCTATTCGTGGCTTAAGCCTTACCATAACATATAATTTAATAAACGTCACCATTACATAACTCACAATTAGTTAGCGGGCTGGCATGTTAGCAGCGATTCGATGCTTAAGCCTTTCCATAACATATAACTTAATTAACGTCTCCATGACATAATTCACAATTAGTTAGCGGTGTGGCATGTTGGCAGCGATTCGATACTTAAGCCTTACCATAACATATAACTTAATAAACGTCTGCTTGACATAACTCACAATCAGTTAGCGGTATGGCATGTTGAAAGCGATTCATTGCTTAAACCTTACCATAACATATAATTTAATAAACGTCAACATGACAACTCACAATTAACTAGCGGTCTGCCATGTTGGTAGCGATTCGATGCTTAAGCCTTACCATAACATATAACTTAATTAACGTCTCTATGACATAACTCACAATTAGTTAGCGGTGTGGCATGTTGGCAGCGATTCGATACTTAAGCCTTACCATAACATATAACTTAATAAAGTCTCCATGACATAACTCGCAATCAGTTAGCGGTCTGGCATGTTGAAAGCAATTCGTTGCTTAAGCCTTACCATAACATATAATTTGATATACGTCATAATGACATAACTCACAATTAATTAGCGGTCTGGAACGTTAGCAGCGATTTGTTGCTTAAGCCTTACCATAACATATAACTTAATTAACGTCTCCATGACATAACTCACAATTAGTTAGCGGTGTGGCATGTTGGCAGCGATTCGATACTTAAGCCTTACCATAACATATAACTTAATAAACGTCTCCATGACGTAACTCGCAATCAGTTAGCGGTCTGGCATGTTGGTACCGATTCGTTGCTTAAGCCTTATCATAACATTTAATTTAATAAACGTCACCATGACAAAACTCACAATTAGTCAGCGGTCTGACATGTTAGCAGCGATTCGATGCTTAAGCTTTACCATAACATATAAGTTAATTAACGTCTCCATGACATAACTCACAAATAGTTAGCGGTGTGGCATGTTGGCAGCGATTCGTTACTTAAGCCTTACCATAACGTATAACTTAATAAACGTCTCCATGACATAACTCATAATCACTTAGCGGTCTGGCATGTTGAAAGCGATTTGTTGCTTAAGCCTTACCATAACATCATTTAATAAACGTCACCATGAGAACTCACAATTAGTTAGCGGTCTGGCATGTTAGCAGCGATTGGATGATTAAACCTTACCATAACATATAACATAATTAACGTCTCCATGTCATAACTCACAATTAGTTAGTGGTGTGGCATGTTGGCAACGATTCGATACTTAAGCCTTACCATAACATATAACTTAATAAACGTCTCCATGACATAACTCGCAATCAGTTAGCGGTCTGGCATGTTGAAAGCGATTCGTTGCTTAAGCCTTACCATAACATGTAATTTAATAAATGTCACCATGACATAACTCACAATTAGTTAGCGGTCTGGCATGTTAGCAGCGATTCGATGCTTAAGCCTTACCATAACATATAACATAAGTAACGTCTCCATAGCATAACTCACAATTAGTTAGCGGTGTGGCATGTTGGCAACGATTCGATGCTTAAGCCTTACCATAACATATAACTCAATTAACGTCTCCATGACATAATTCACAATTAGTAAACGGTGTGGCATGTTGGCAGCGATTCGATACCTAAGCCTTACCATAACATATAACTTAATAAACGTCTCCATGACATAACTCGCAATCAGTTAGCGGTCTGGCATGTTGAAAGCGATTTGTTGCTTAAGCCTTACCATAACATGTAATTTAATAAATGTCACCATGACATAACTCACAATTAGTTAGCGGTCTGGAATGTTAGCAGCGATTGGATGCTTAAGCCTTACCATAACATATAACTTAATTAACGTCCTCATGACATAACTCACAATTAGTTAGCGGCCTGGCATGTGGGTAGCGATTCGTTGCTTAAGCCTCACCATAACATATAATTTAACACTTTTCCATTTTTGGAGTGGATAACCAGGTAATATTTCATTTCCTTATAAATGGAAATCATGTAAACATGTTGGAGTTCTTTAACAATCATCAGGTTGCTAATATCTACGTAGAGCCAGGTAGATAAGAAAAAGATAGAAGAGTATAGGAGTACCTAGACAAAGCTATGCTAGTCAAATTTTTAGAAATTTAGGTTGTGGAGTGTATGTGAAACTTTTTAGATTAGCTCAGAATAGAAAAGCAGTTAGAGCTGCATCAAACTGACCTTAAGCAGGTCGAAAACAAAATGATGATGACAGTGATGTTTACTTTCGCACTCTAGAGCGATATTTACTTCCGCACTCTAGAGTTATATGCGCCTCTAAATAAATAAATAGTGTGCAGTCTGTTGTTTTCATACGTGATCGTCTGAAAACGTATATTCAAATATACGCAAGCTCGTAAACATCTTGGCTACGTTACCTGTCACAACCAGTACCTCTGCTATCAATTGTCATTGTGAAACGTATAAAAACTTATATAAGAAACTTTACCGATTAGAGACTGTCGGGGCAGCCTCAGTGTCAATCTGAAGCGTGATAAACTTATTCAGATCAAAGAAAATTTGTTTTTGAAAAAGCTCTTTTGAGTGTTTTAGAACCTTCTTTGAGCATGCATATAAATAAGTAAACTGGTACTAAAATTTGTAATAAATATAGAAAGCTTTTGTTTCAACTACACTTTTATTTATTAACCTCCAAAACTGTCTAGCTATGGCCTAGATAAAAATAGTGGAAATATCTTACTAATCTTAGAGACAAGAAACGGCAGGTTAATTTAGTACATTAGAGTTCACAATGAAATTGTATCGGCAATTTCATCAATAATATCGAGCTATCCCCTGAGATAAATAAAGACTTGAAGTATTTTTACACCTCACCCACATATTTAAGAAGCATTTACATGTATCATTAATTATAAAGTCTCAAAAGGCGAGGGATTTTTGAGTAAGGCAACCTTTCTGGTTATGTACGTCGAGTCGTCATTCTCCCAATATTTTGTTGACATAAACAATTTATTTCTCATTTATACCTTAGTCCTAAAGGGGTATTCCATCAAATTTCTTATAATGACACATCTTAATCCATTAATCACATAACAACGAAATACATTTATTTTAGAAGGATAACCTCTAAATTTCCTAACATCACAAACTGAAGTTGCTATTCGACCCTTGTATAATTAAAAGACTAATATGCAATGAAATGTAATTAAACCTTTTTACGCTCGAAACTAATTGTACTTCTGGTTCATAAATTTTTAACTCCCTTCTATAAACTTCGCCGGTTTCTTTAATTTTATGAACGTATTCAATATTAGACCATATATTTCCAGGATATCGATACAATACTACGGACATTTAAAATTCACAGTAAATAAAGCAAATTTGCCACTTGCGTGTTTAAAGGTTGTAACTGAGATAGTGAACTATCTTCCCTGTCCTGGTCTCTTGCCCATTTAACACTACATATCACAAATCCACCCTTCCTATTCGATGATTTAATAAAACCGACATATCAGAGGGTGCCAAATATCCAATTTAAAACTTTAAGAAATGCGTAACAAATGTGCAATTTGAGGCTATTATTTTAAGAGATGCTTTATCAATTTGAAACAGTACACAAACGATTGACATAATTGAACCCTTAATTTAGGAAGTAGATGCATTGTACGATTGGGGCTAATAGGTTTGATAGCCGTATTTTGACACTCAAACATAAATCATCATCAGCTACTTACTTGAAGTTTAATTGATATTAAAAGGATATTACTGGACAAGAGCATTTAATATATGAGGGTTTTGTAATCAGAGTAAAAAAGGTAATTGGATTAAAAAATACGCAAGTCATGATTAAGCTACAGATTTATTTGGTCCATTATACGGGATAAAAATTAAAATATACGTTATTTTAATAGATCGGTACACTTTGATTAGATTACAATGAATCACAATGACTTAGACAGTAATATTTAGCAATCTGTACTTTCTTTTGAATTACTAATTACAACGATAACCCTTTAATAAATAGTTGATGATCGCATATTGATAAAATCAAGCTGGATGTCGAAAAGGCAACAAGACAATCAAATATTGCAGTTGCCAAACGCATCTGTGGCAAAAAATAGACGGTCCATAATTAAAATTCAAATTATATATTTAGTAGATAGCCATTGATTTCACAACCGCACAAAAAAATTCTTTCTGAATTGGGGGTCTGACCATGTGTACTGTATATTTTTGAAGACTCTGATAACAAATCCGAACTCCATTTTACCCATTCACATCAAGTTTTTGTCATTTTAACCGGTTTTAATTATTAAAGAAAACACGCTTTGAGATCTTGACCCTGCTCCTTACTTTTTTTTTCGATGCTATAAAAGAATAATTGCACGACGAAGTATAAGAAATACTTCGGCACAGCTTGCATCGACCTTTAAGGTTGCGGAGGCTGCATGAGATTTGAAATCACAGAGTAAGAGGTATGTTTAGAGAATATCTGAATGTTAAAATTTAAATGTTAAGACACTTGTTTACACAACTGTAAAATAACTTAGAGAAACAAAAGTTAAAACACGATAAGAGAAATTTGACTAAATATGTATATTAATACTGAGTTATTACAATTCCAAAGGCATGTATAAGATATACGCTTGTGTCATTAACATTGTAGACATCGCTATATATTTTAACATGATATAATTCATATATTTAATAAATGTACACGAGAAAATTTCTATAGAGAAATCAAAATAAATAATCTCTGTTTAAAAACTCAAAATTTAACTTAATGCGAGAGTAAATCAAAAAGTGATCATTATTGTAATAATGTCATGTAACAAATGCACATGAAATGAAAGTTCAAGTAATAAACCTTTTTTACCATAAGAAGCTTCATGAAGTTCCGAATGTTTATATATTTTTAGGTTATGTATTAGAGAATTATATTTGAAATCATTTAAGATTAGTAAAATGTAGTTAATAATCAAAACAAAATATTTGTAGTGACAAAGGCAAATTTAAATAATCAAAACAAAATATTTGTAGTGACAAGAACAAATTTAAATAGAGGTTAGGCCTCTTTATTTTAACAGAAAAACGATAAGGTAAAAGTTTTAATCTCATACCTGTAGTATCAGTAACTGAACTAATACTAATAGTTACTTAATTTATAGGAATCCTTCATATCCAGGAAACTGAGACCTCCTGCAAATGCGGATCTTCTAGTGTAGGTACAAAACAGCATGTGGTCGACTTCAAATGTTGTCTTTAACAGACTTCTGTTCCATAAATTAAAATTGTAGATATTTTTTTTAATAAGATTATAACTGAGCGGCAATATGTAAAGTAGAAGGAAACTAAATATAAGATTAATGTAATGAGAGCATTTATTTTACATCATCTGGTTAGCGAATGCACAAGCAACTTTTCCATATAGAAATCTGAATGAGAGAACAAGTCGCCGTAACATCGGTAACCAAAACACAGGTAATTGGAACATAGGTAACCGGAGCACCCTAGAAAATTCAATTGTGTTACAAAAGTGAAAATTTAACAAGAGGTGCAAAGGAAAATTAATCCATTAATAACTTACTATCTGTATAATTATTTGGCGGGTTAAACGAATTAACAACTTCTTTATCCTTCATACTAAACGTCTAAAATTATATTTAGATGTTAATTTAGGCTTTATGATTAAAAAATTTACATACCAGGGAAGCACATGAGGCAAGGTAGAAGTTCAAATCAAAAATGGCCAACAGTGCCAGATAAACAATCAGAAATCAAAAGAGAAATAAAAATTTGACACTTCAAAATAAATTCTTTTCGGCCATCTTCGGAATGGACGATCTCTAGCGATTATTTTCAATAATACAGAATTAGAACCATACCAGTAGTGCTTTTGGAATGAACACTTCAGAAATAACCAATAGGAAAATTTCATATAGATATAATTATTTGTACTATGTAACAAATTAGGAACTTGTGGATTAATACTAATAATCCAGGATTGTGCGAGATAAATTCTTATAGAAAATATATTATATAATAGAGTAATTTTATATCTAAATGTAGATATAAGCATTTATATGCTAACAGTGCCAAGCACAGTGTAACATGGTAAAATCTAGGTAAAGAGGCATGTTACAACCCTAGGGAGGAGATAGATCAACAACTCAAAACTTTAAAGGACCTACAATTTTACGCATACGAGATAAAGCTATAAAACCTGCTGTGCCGGCGGCTAACTTGGCTATTATCCCATGGGAGATTATGAGAAGGGCAGGATTGAAATATTCTTTGTTAAACGGAATACAAAATATATTGATGTTGGACACAAATATTAAAAAGATGTGATTTTGGGGTAGACGCAGGAACCTTATCAGAGAGCAGATAATTTAAAATTTTTTAACTTACCGATTTTAGAAAATTTGAATATATTAAAATCAGAAGGTATCTATTATATAATAAATAATTTGTATCTAATAATAATTATAAAAAGAAATAAATAATTGCACATGCGTTAGCTATATAAAAAATTATTAGTTAAGCAAAATTTCGTTTCTTAGGATCTATATGGGTATCATATTCATATACGACAATCACGTATAATTCGGTCAAAAGCTGTAATTCAAATAATCTTAAAACAGTTATTAGTACAAATTTCAAATTTACCAAATATAGAGCAAATTTACTTTCAAAAAAATATATATTCTAAGTAAAAAATATTACATAATCAACAAAATATTATAATTTTGAGTCAGTTGGGTGCCGGGTCTTACAGACTGGAACTATTGAGGTTTTAGGGGCTCAAAACTTCGCCATTTGTGGGAAAGGGGGTTGTAAAACAAAAAAATTCGGTCGGGTTTAGGCAAAAATCATTCACCTCTAACCACTGGCCGCTAGCTACCCTTAGATTGGTTGGGCCCAGGTTCCAGCAGGTTGCTTGCAGTCACAAAGGCGATTGTCCAGACTGATGTTGTAGTACGTGATGAAAGCTCGAAGATTACGGTCGGTTTGAGATATTTAAACATTAATGGCGTTGGTTTGCTTGAGAGTATATGTAGGCTAGTAGATGTTTGTAGGTTCTACAGGGTTTTGTTATCCATACGAAGTTTTGTTGGCTCTACAGATTTTTGTTGGCCATACGGATTTTTAATGGACTTACAGTTTTTGCGCTGAAATTAAAATAGATTATTGCACTTAAAATTTTCACCACAAAGTCTCACCATTAACGACTTCCCAACCGGCTTCACTCGTAGATAATGTGAAAGTGAGCGGAGTCAGAAAATTACTTGCAAAGACAGTTCAACCGGGGGAAGCTAAAAACCTTGAGGGTATTTTGTGAATAATAAGGTTGTTGAAGCAATTTTAAATTGAAACTCATGAACCATCTCTATCCGTGCTGCATTTACCCTAAAGGAACGTGCGGTCTAATGGGACTATCAAGTTTAACCATCTTTCCGGCTTTAATACTCTGAGAAACAGGTTGATTGAAGGGCTAAAACTACAAGGAATGCGAGTCCGTGATGAAACGTCGTCTGCAACTGTCGAATGGAGACGTACCTTGTGATGAACGCACTCCGGTGTTAAATAATCATCATATGTAATAAGCCTTAACAATTCATACTGTGCATATAATTTCATATAAGTTAACGTATTATTACACAGTATATCATTTCATCGTTTGTAGAAATGACAGGTCTGAAGCTATATCTACTTATCAAATGAATACCGTAACATACGGCACTACATCGGCTAGCTATTTAGCTACCCGTTGTCTTCAACTTTTAGGAGAACAGAATATGCAATGGTATCCAGATGCTTCTCATATTATCTTAAACAATTTTTACATGGACGATATGTTTGCTAGTGATACATGTGCTTCTAAGCTAGTTTCTAGGGTTAGTCAAGTCAAGGAAATACTCCAGGTTGTCGCCCCTATAAAAACTCTAATTATACCTAGGTTGGAATTATGCGCAGTCTTATTGCTGTCCAACTAATCAATAAGGTGCGACAATCATTAACCATAACTACAGACGACTCTTACAAATTGTAGTCAGATTCATCTGTAGTGTTACATTGGCTGAATACCAGTCCCAGGCTCTTACAAATTTTTGTTTGGCTAATACTGTCCTCTATTCAAACACTTACTCACTTTGCCTCATTGCAGCACGTAAGAAGCGAAGATAATCCTGCTGATATTCTATCTAGGGGAGAATCTCCGAAGCTATTGCAAAATAACACACTCTGATAGCACGGTCCCGCATGACTACAACTGTCGGAAGATCAATGGTCTGAGTCACCAGTTGAGATCATTAGTACCCTGCCTGAATTGAAGGATGGACCAAATTCTGTTTTACTCACATAGAATAATTCAACTTCAAGTTTAATGGAAAACTATTCTTCTTTAAATAGACTAAAACGCATAATTGCCTATTGCAGGCGATTTTCCTTCAATTCTTCCCGGAAGGATCCTCAAAATAGATTGGTTGGGGAGTTATCGAAAGGGGAGTTAGAATCATCTATTAATCAGTTAGTCAAGATGGTGCAACAAGACAACTATTTAAAAAAAATTAAATCTTTAAGTAATTTAAAGTTAATTTCTAAAGGTAGCAAAATCCTTAAATTAAATCCTTTTCTAGATTACGGTTCTATTACGCGTTGGTGGTCGGCTTCAGTATTCTGAGTTCTCTGAGAACAAAAGTCATCATCTAACTAAACTTATTTTCAGGCACGAACATAAAGCTCTCTGTCATGCCGGGCCCCAATTACTATTAGCATTTGTGAGAGACACTTTTTGGTCAATTGCCGCCAGGAATCTTGCCCGCAAAACTGTAAGCGAATGCATTATTTGTTTCCGCACAAATCCAAAACCTTTAAACCCTATAATGGCACCCTTGCCTAAGTCTCGGGTGAATACAGCTCCACCCTTTTCAGTGGTGTCGATATCAGTCGATATCATACACCTTTAAAGTGTTATATTGCCCTCTTTGTGTGTTTTGTAGTAAATGCTGTCCACATTGAGCTGGTTACTGATGTCACATCTAAGGTCTTCTGGGCCGCTTTGTGGAGGTTTTCCCCGCTTGCTTACATTTCCAATAACAGACGCATTTTTGTAGGTGCTCGGTCTGAATTAAAGACAATCAAGATTTCTTTCTCTAACAATGAGTCCAATATTTACCGTAGCTTAGTTTCTGAAGGCGTTAACTGGCATTTATACTTTTTTCTGCACCTCACTTTGGGGGCCTTTAGAAGGCGGGAGTCAAGTCTACTAAATCTCATTTAAAGCGAATCGTTGGTAACCTTTCTTTTACCTTTGAACAGTATGCTACATGTTGTCGCAGATTGAAAGCATTCTTAACTCACGTACTCTGGCTCCAATCTCATCCTTCCCCAGCGATCTAGAAGCATTAACACCGGCTCATTTTTTAATTGGTCGGAAACATACAACAATCATAGATTACGACTTAGCGCAAATTTCATTAAATCGTTTGTGACACTTTCAAAACGTGCAACAAGTTTATCAACGATTTTGTCACGATGGTCGAAGGAGTACATAGACGTGTGAAATGGCGCTATCAGACTAATAAACTACAAGTCGGTAATCTTGCGTTAATTAACGATGATCACCTTCCGCCACTTAAATGGCATCTTGGTCGAGTTATTCATTTAATGTTAGAAAGAGACAATGTTTGCAGAGTTGCAAAACTTCACATTGCAAACGGCGATATTACAAGAGCACTAGTTAATATTTGTCCTTTACCTAAAGACTATTTTTTCTATCCATAATTATTGTTTCCAAAGGTCTTGTCCTACCAAGAGGGGGGGTTATGATAAAGCAATTTTAAATTTAAACGTAAGAACCACCTCTATCCGTGCTGCATTTACCCTAAAGGAATGTGCGGCCTAACGGGACTATCAAGTTTAACTATCTTCCGGCTTTAGTACTCTGAAAAACAGGTTGGTTAAAAGGTTGAAACTACAAGAAATGCGAGTCGGTCATGAAACGTCGTCTACAACGGTCGAATGGAGATGTGTTTTGTAATGAACGCACTCCGGTGTTAAATAAGCATAATATATAATAAGCCCTAACAATGCATACTATGATATTGTCTAGTAGGCAAGATGAAATTACCATAATTAACTGTCGCTTGTTTCCTGGAACGCACAAAAATTTTTGCCACTGCTTTGGTATTTTCGAGTGAATTGCTTCGATTGAATATTGAAGTCGTTCGTTTACACCTTGCACTTGTTCGCACTGTTTCATGGACGGCTCGTCGTAAACATCAAATACCAAGTCCAAACGAATGACTCCTTCCTTTCTCAACATTTTATAAATCCTTTTTAAGAGAAACTCTGCAAACCTTGTATTGTTTTAAAGTTATTACAAACAGCAACAGGAGTAGATGGTAGCAAAGTCATTCCATCAATTATATAGATTTGTTCTGAGGAGGACTGCGGAAGTTCCTAATACGTCATACATTTTGCGCCATTTTCTATTTCTTTAATTAGAAATTATTCTGGCGCTTTCTTTATAAGGTTGTGGGATGATGCCAGTGCTGGACACTATCAAAGCTCATACTGAATTAGGGTTTCAATGCTATACAACCGCTGAACAGTCAAGAAGAAAATAGAAATTAGGTCATTGTGCTTTATCAATATTTTTGGTTTTATCTGTGGAAGCATTATTATAGTATTCATGGTGGAAAATGACCTAATGGGTTTGCGTTTCATAAAGGAAAATTTATCCCTTTCGAGTTTCATTAACCGTTCTGTTATGAACTCCTGATACAGTGTTCGGCCTCTTTCCTCAATTGTTAAGAGGTATTCCGAAACTTTTTCATTTGCCATAAGTCTACTAAAAATGTTTTGCGATCGATGGGCATAGGAGTCTTGAAAAGAACTATCGTGGTTTTTCATGAGCGATATTATTCTTTGAACATCTTTCTCGTTCCTTGTCAGTTTATTTGAACCTCATTCATTATGGGTATATTCTTCTCCATCTCCAGTAGGGTCCATTATAGTTCTACAAAAGGCGAATAGAATATCTGATATAGAGGCTTTCGTGGGATACAACAATAACCATTTTTAAAAAGCATTACAATTAGCTGATATCCCTATGACACGTTTGAGCGCATTTGAAGATCGTATGGGTATGTATTCCAAAACATGGTCTGTTGCCAAGTTGCTAAATTTACCTGTTTTCCTTTTCACATAAAAGTGTTCTTGAATAAATGCTGTTTTGACTTTTACAGGTAGTTTGCTCATGTTTTTAAGATACAATACACAGTCTCGCGCATAGTATACATGACTGTACACGAAGAAATACGGGAGCATTATCAATACTATAAGTCCCAAAGTCCATCCCTCTCAGCACAGATACAGTTATCAGTATTTCACCAAGTAGCAGTAGTGATTCCAAAATTTCAATGTGTCATTATTTTTTAATTTCTCTTTTAAAAACCTTTTATAGTTTGTACACAGTTTCTCGCTTTGTTCAAGCAATAAATTGATTGTGGCAACTGTTCTTCACTAACATTCATCAGTGCTTCTTGAAGTTGTTGCATCAATGCTTCGTTACCCGTGTATGCAGTGTTTTCAAACTTTATTTGAAAACATTGACATCTGCATTCTTCACCATGCCTTATACATAACCTTGTGAGCTTTCACCCTCTATTGTACTGAGTACCTATCAGTAGAGCTTGTGTGGTATTTTCGTCCTACAAGTCTGCATCGAAAAATATATCTTTTTGGCAAAATGGAAAGCTCCTATTCTTAAAACAATGTTTCATAGATGAATAAACGCAGTCTAGATGTGTTGATGGTGCCGGAATTATTGTGTAGAACGCTACATTTGTAACAGGCAGTACGGATGTGGTGATAGATAGCCTGATTTAACGGTGTTTAGACGGGGCACACAGCATTTTGAGGGAAATGCAGGACTTGAAATGGGATGTTCACTGATGCATCACTCATGCAGACTCGCGAAGTTAATGTCTAGACTGGACAACTGTCGTCACAACTTAAAAGTTTTAATTTTGAGCTGTATTTTGTCTACAACTAGCAAGCCTTTCTTGTTAATGTAATTGTAGTACAATGTCAATATAGTGAAATTATCATTTACCGAACAAGTTCGAGAGACACTAATGTATTGAGAACTGGCAACACTGGTATCGCCAGGTGAAATCTGAATTTGCCCTAGTAAAGTTTTACATTTTTGAAGTTATAGGTACTCGCGCGAGCACTATTTATGTTTTTTGCAGTGTTTAAAATTTCATCTCAGCCAAAATATGGAATTAACTCACGAAAATTTTTGAGCTATGATTTATTATGACCTTCGACATGGTGTAACTCAAGAACAATGCATCAATCAACTGAATTCAACTTTTGGCCATGAAGTGCCATCCACAGCCACTGTATATCGCTGGTACATTGAATTCAAACGTAGACGTATTTCGCTCATGGATGAAGTTAAAGAAGCTCGTCAAAAATCGGTCGTTGTGCCAGAAAATATCGATGCTGTGCGAAAACTAATTGAAGAAGATCATCATGTGACATATCAAGAAATCAAGAGATGTTTAAGCATTAGTATAACCAGTATACACAAGATTTTGAACGAACATTTGTGTGTTCGGAAGCTGTGTCCGCGTTGGATTCCAGATTTGTTGACAGATGCTCAAAAAATGCCCGTGTCGAACGGTGCCGTAAAATGATTTCAAAATACAACTGTGATGCATCCAAAGCGGTATACAACATTGTTACAGGTGACGAGTCATGGATTTATGCAAATGAGCCAGAAAGAAAAGGCTAATCGGCAGTTTGGGTGTTTCAATGTGAAGAAACGCCAACGAAAGTTGTTTGTTCTCGAAGCGTTAAGAAGCAAATGGTAGCGTTTTTCTTCATGAAAACCGGTCCAGTGGCAACTGTAGCTTTCGAAAATCAAAAGACCGTTAATTCAGAGTGGTAACCGACCATTTGTTTACCTGAAGTTTTCGGTAAATTGAGAGAAACCAACCCAAAACGACGAATCATTTTGCATCATGACATTGCGAGCTCACACACATCACATGCAACAAACGAGTATTTGGACACGCAAAAGATCGAATTGATAGGTCATCCGCCTTACAGCTCCGACTTGGCACCCAATGACTTCTTCTTCTTTTCAGTAATTAAAGATAAAATGCGTGGACAACAATTTTCATCGCTCGAAGAAACGGTTGAGGCCTTCAAAACGCATGTTTTAGAGCTATCATTTTATGACTGGACTAAGTGCTTTGAAGGGTGGTTCAATCGCATGCAAAAGTGTATACATCTTAAAGGTGATTATTTTGAAAAGCAATAAAAGTATTTTTCATCAAATTCATTTGTTTATTCTTTCACATTTTTTCTAGAAAAAACTAACTAAAATGCAAAGTTTTGTGTAATAACTATTATGTAGACCATTCCTATAGCTACAATTAACAAAAAGAAAAATTGACTTTAGACAATGATTAAGCTAGGTATGACTGATCCCTGACTGTTGTTTTTCGCGATTTTGCTCCCCATCCCACTATGTTATCAACCACCCCGAAAGCAACGAGATAATTTTAAACACTTACTTAGATCCCTATTATCAAAATCAAAAAACAAATTCTCTGTCTTTTCCCATGCATACTCAATTTTAGCTGACGCCTGAACTAGTAGTCACTCGTCAGGATAACGAATTGCAAGTGTTTCGAGGACTCTTTTAGGGAGGCAGTTGAATTAGTAACCACAAATGCTTGAATGATTTATTTGTTTTGACTACAAAGGTTTCATTAGATAACTATATCTGTAGGAACGCAGAAAACCTTTTTTTATGCGATTTCACATAAGAAAATCTAAAGTCGATTCTGGTGGTTTTTGCGAGTGCATTCAACGAATTCAGGACCTAAATCCAGCGAGTAGGATGAGAGGTAAACGTTAATACGCTGTGTTACCATGCACCAAAATACCATGGCAAAGAGAAAGTAACACGTACTTTTTAAAAATAGTAACATGAGGGGGGAAAATAAATTGGGATTTCTGAGCTGGTGGTCGGTGTATCGGTATGAAATGATTTTTAGTCTCGCTCACAAACAAGGTTGTTATCCGCTAATGTCTGGTATATATAGTACTAGCTGCTACCCGACGGCTATAAAGAACTGTCGGTCCCCAATGCTTTAAAATGTACTGCCCGATCATGGTTCATAACGTACCATGTAACTTAGTTTATAGTAAGCATGTGGAAAATACAATATGTTCAATTTTGATGTCAATGCAAAAAAATAGGTGAGTACAAATAAAGTGTGAGTATGACTATACCTAGTCCTATGGGTAATTTCATTTCGGCGACCTGCTTTCCTGACCTGTTTCGTTGGGTTGCTATTAGTTGTTTACGGCTGCTATTGGTGGATCACCGTTGTGATTGGCTGGCTCCTGATGCTTTAATGCTGTCAGGGATTGTAAATGACTGTACAATTGGTTTTAATTTATGATTTATATCGACTTATTTCCATTGCTACCACTACCTCTTAAAATTGAGAACTGTTCCAAGTAGAGTAAGTATCTTAAACTAACTAACACCTACACTTGAAGTCCATAGTTGTACCTCTCATACGAAAGAGGATAATTATTTTATGAAAACGTAAAAGTGATAGTAATGGACTCGTCCTTGAACGAATGACGTTGAAGGGTACAAAAATGATCAGAAGCGATCTTAGACCTTCCCATATTAAATCCTATATGAGAACCGTTTTATGGCTCGTGCAAACAGCATATCCACTGGTACCAGTTACACATCAAAACCATACTTTGCGTTAAAGACATGGAAACTTCAAAACTCAAATGCATTTGAACTCCATAAAAATACTCCATTGAAAATAAACGTAAATCAATGGGTGTGGCAGAAGTTTGTTTATGAAGCTGTTCGTAAAGGATTTACCGTTGGAGTGGCGACGAGCGCGTTCGCACGCTTGCGGGTATTATCCATAATTGCCACGAGCGCGAAAGCGCTCGGAATTCGGAAAATCAGTTGCCGTTTAGCGCACCGCAGGGGAGGTCGTTCGCACGCATCGGTAATTTTTTATTTTTGTACGTGTTACATAAAGTTTAAATTACAATATTATTAGTAATTACCATATAAAAAGGATTTGGGAACAGAAATTTTTTAACCCAAAACGTCGGAATACGAAAATAGTGCGTTCTTCAAGTTGTGAAGAAAGTGATAGTGGAAGTGTCATTGTGGTGCGCTCACACTGCGTAATGCAAATTTTGAGAGATAGTGACGATAACAATTATTTTGCTGATACGGAGGATGTACCGGACTGCAAAAACGACGATGTAACCTTGATCCAATTCACACGCCTACCAACGGATACGCAATACAACAAACAAATTCCGCACTTATTTTGCGAACTACCAGGACCAAAACATACCCCACCAGGTGATGCAAAATCTATTGATTTCTTCAATTTGTTTTTTACGACTGCTCTTATAAAAAAAAATGGTTGTGGAAACTAACCGTTACGCCGCACAGTTTTTGCAAGATCATCTAAAAATCCGGTTATTTTGATTTCTACGCACAGCGATACGGCAAATGTATCTGTCACAAGAAAGAGAGGAAACTACGAATCTATAAAAAATAAACCATCAATGGTACACGTATAATCAATTTATGGGCGGAGTAGACGAGAGCGATAAAAAGCTTTACACCTATTTGGATGAACGAAGAACCCCAAATTTTGGAAAAAGGTTGTGTTCAATGTATTTGTAAGGATGGTAGTAAATGCATATATATTGTATAGTGAGAAAAATATTGGCAAAATAATGACAAGATTGAAATTTACATCGAGTATAATTGATGATTTAGAAGAGAAATGGTTGCTCCACAAAAATATACCAGAATCCTCCTCATACTACATCTTCCCCTCGAAGTTTTGGGTTAGAAAAGTTACCCGGACGTAATTTACGGCGTTGCGTAGTGTGCAGCAGCAAGGATTACAGCGCTGTGCAGAGGAGCAACATGATTTGTGCCCGCTGTAAGAAGGGGCTTCATAGAGTCTGTGCGGGAAAGCACGAGTAGGTAAATAAGGCCGGTCCTAATTCAAAACGCGACAGACGTATTTTCCATGTGTAAAATACGTCTGTCACGTTTTGAATTAGGATCGGCCCTATATAATTTCAATGTAAAATAGTTGTGAAAACATTTCAATGTAAAATAGTTGTGAAAACATGAATTCTTATATACTTTCAATGTAAAATACTTGTGGGCACGTTTTGAATTAGGATCGGCTTTATATTACTTTCAATGAAACATACGTATGTTGAAAAATGTAAGTGCAGAGAAGAATGTGTGTAGCTGTTTTGAATTCGGTTTTCTAGCGAGAAGTTACACGTGCACCGTTTTGAATTAGGATCGGCATTATATACTTTTAATGTAAAATGTGAAAACCTGAATTCTTTTCAAATGTAAAATACTTGTGGGCACGTTTTGAATTAGAATCAGCTTTATATTACTTTCAATGGAACATATTTCAAAACACACATATGTTGAAAAATGTAAGTGCAGAGAAAATGTGTGTAGATGTTTTGAATTTGGTTTTCTAGCGAGACAGTATGACAGATGCAAAATATCGCATTCAAGTCAATTGTGTTTTAATTAAAGTGGATTCTGATTTATGTTTAGAGGCTGCAAATACACATGGGCCGGTTTCAATTCAAAATGAGTTCACTTTTGTCACAGGTTGAAAAGTGGGTTGGCAAAGTACGCAGATGGTGGTAATCTGCTATATAAGGAGATTGCTCCTAATATTAATTTAATTAGTCGAAGTTTACTGCATATATTTACATACAAACATGTATATAATTGATATTCAGGGATTTAAATACAAGAAAAACGAGTTTGTGTGTAAAGAAATTGCGGTTTTGGACTTGTTGAAAGGTGATGTTTGGCATCAAATTTTTAAACTGCCAATGCAGTCCAGTTGTTTGAGTCAAGATCATATAAAACATAACGACTGGGTGACAAGGAATATTCCTGGTATTTCTTGGGATGAATCTTCAACGGCTGGAATGGTGTCATCATATATAGCGCTTTATTTGAAGCAAATTATCCGACCCGGTGAAGAAGTATTTGTGAAGAGTCTAGAAAAGAAGACATTGATTGAAACATATATAATGCAAATCTTTGTAACTGATATGCTTGCACTAGGTTGTCCTAAGCTATCGGAGTTAAAATCAACAATCGTTTAAAATATAACATCCATTGTTGTAGACACAGCAATAATAATTTGCAATGCGCAAAACAAAATATCTTTTTATTAAAAGAATGGCTTGATAATAATAATAATAAAAAACAATAGAAAGATTTTGTCTCTATTATTTATTTTAATATAATTTTACAATGTTAGCCTTACAAAATTCCTTTATAATAATAATAAAAAACAATAGAAAGATTTTGTCTGTATTATTTATTTTAATATAATTTTACAATGTTAGCCTTATTAACTATTATTATAACAACTTCTAGCAAACATTATTTTTATCGATCCAGCTATTGTGTACGTTAGAGAAGCCTAACCATTTTACAAATACTTTATTGCCACTCTTTCTTAGGACTTTTTCTACCAGGTAAATTCCTGGATGTTTAACCTTTTGCAACTCAGTTTCATAAAATGCACCTTTGATTTCTTTCTCATCTTGATCTTCTAATATATATGTTGTAGGATTGGTTACGTTTACCTTTTAATCTTAAAAATTTCATTTGACCAGTTTGGCGTGTAACCTTTCGTAAATGCTTCCCTGTGTTTACTAATCCTCACACTGTCTTTTATTGAATATTTTGGTATTTTGGTTGCAAGTTTGATGTGGGTAAATGATGATTAAAGAATAGTTTTTTCATTTGATTTATCAACTTTTACAGGTTTGACTCCGATAGTATTGTGAACTGTATTGTTGTATTGTTTCAAATATCGCTTAAATTTTTATCCAATTGTAAGAACCGTTCAGGTTAAACAAGCGCCACATTTTTCCCTTTAAAGTTCTAATTACACGTTCCACAATGCATGCTTTCTTTGTAGAAAAACACTATAATGGTTTATGCCATATGTCTGCATTAAGGATTGAAAGTGTTTGTTATAATATTCTTTACCAAAATCAGACTGCAAATTTTTGGCGGATTTTAAATTTATTTAAAATTGTTTTCATTGCAGCAGTAACATCAATACCCGTTTTACTTTTAAGTGGTACAGCCCATACGTATTTGGAGAAACAATCAATAACTACTAAAATGTATTTAAATCCTTTGTTTGTTTGCGAATATGGTAGCATTTCAATCAAATCGGTCTGAAGAAGGTCATTTAAACCTTTTACTATCACTTTGCGTCTTTGAAATTTATTCTTGCTGGTTTATGAAGTTCATTTACTATATCCTCTTTCACTTTTGATTGAGCAACTATCATAATACTTTTTATAATCAGGATTTATTAAATACAATTAATGAAATACTTCTATGTTTGAATGTCGTGGGCTCCACTTGCTTTGAAAGGAACTTTTAATATAAAATCAAGAAACATTGTGGTATTGTTTATAATAGCACCGCTGTCACGAAAGCTGATTACATCCATACGTTTAAGCAAAAATCCTTGTAACTGTGCAATTACATAACTTTTTCGTTTATAAGAATTTCAATGTCTTGCGGGTATCCTTTAATATTCTCAATGACTGCTTCCTCATAAGGAAATTCATAATTATGTTTAATGTTGAAAATAAGGAATGTCTTGTCACCGTCGAGGAATGTATTAGAGTAAAACGTTGCTACTACCGTGTAATGTAGCATATGTAACTTGTACTCAATCAAGGTTTCAAAACCTTCACTTTTGTTTTCATATTCCTGTTCACTTATATCTATTTTACGGTTATGTAAGTGCCTTCCAAATTTGTCAATTGTCATATCATCTAATTACTTTCGTCTCACGCAATTCTTCAATGATCGAATTTATTTCGTTGCCGTGACCTGTGTGTCCAGCAGTCTGAGATGAAACTAAAAGTCGTAATCTATCAACAAGTTCATTGGGATCATTCCAATATAAATAATCTATAGCGTTATTTGATACTTCCATTGTCATACCGTCTCCAAGACGCTTTCTATAGGGTAATGTTCTAGGTCTACGGGGTGTTTGAGGAAATATGTTTAATGTAGATATTATATTTTTATACTTATATGAAGTATTACCCTGAATTTGTTCTGTTTCAGAATAATATCTTCTATTAGCATTTGGTCTTTTTACAATATCAAGATACGACTTTAGATCTTGATGACTGTACCCGACAGGATATTTTTTAAACAGTAGTTCGTATAATCCAGGAGTACCTTTATATTTCAAATCATTTATTAGAACATTTTCATCATCCAACGCGAAATTTTAATTGCCTATCATAAGACCATTTGAATCAGGGTTAAACCTAATACCATATTTATGATCAAATTCGTTCTTAACATCTTTAAACATATTGTAAATATATTCTCGAGGTAGCGGATGTAGCTGTTCGAGATAATGTGTCATACCAGGTGAATCGGCAAAGCTTTGAATATATTCCTGGGCTTCTTGTGCATTTCGATTAATTTCTGCTTCGTATTCATTCTCAACATCGTCATCATCATCATCATCTACCTCTATGGCATCATTTTTTATATTTGGTATATGCTGAGCAATAACCGGGGAATCAATATAGTCAACGTTCCTTTCTAGCAATTTAGGTTTAATTTTTTTTACACTGCTATGAGGCAGTTCTTCTTCTTCTTTAAATTTTTCTTTCTTTACCGCACTTTCCCCATCCAGTTTATTAACAATAGTTTCTAATCGTGATGTTATGGGTAAGATTGATTCCACTTGGACGACTTCATTATCTTTTAACTGACGCAATTTGTTTTTTACAATGTTTCTTTTCTTAATTAAAATTCTTTTAAGTTTTATCGCCTCCTTGTTTATTGCGTAAAAGTTTATTGTAGTAAAAAATTCTTCGATACTAACGATACTTGCGTCTCTCAAGGTTTAAATATGTATGAAGTGATCAAAACCTATTCGGTACCTTCCTTGATCTGGATCACTATCTTTGTCTACAACTAAGAAACCGTATTTGTCTTGCCAACAAGCAGCACATATTTCACGGAACTTATCATACTTCATGTCAGTATTGACGTGATCGTCATATATGTGTTTTAAGTTTAAATCATCTTGTTTAAATAAAACTAAAAGATTAGCATTATCACGTAGTAAGTGCTTAGGTATACGAGTATAACTTTGACAAAGGTAAAAATTGTCTACTTGTTTATGACGCCCCATACTAAAGTATTCCCTAATGATACCTTGTTTATCGCAAGCTACATCATCAAAAACAAATATAGAATTATTTAGAGCATCAGATAGTGATATAATATTATCAGAACTGGAAAATGTATAATATTTTATCCCTTTTATTGGTTGAAGTAGACTTTCAAGGTATTGATACTTTGGTTGATAAAGTGATTTAGAATAAACATATACGTTTTCAAACTTTAAACCATTAGGATGTTCTATCAGCCCAATCATAACGTTGATTTTACCGCAATTTGATGGACCAACAACTAGACATCGAATAGATGAAGGCAGAAGAACGCTATGTTTTTTTTTATATTATTATATATATTATATATATTATATATATTATATATATATATATATATATATAAGAAACGGCGAGTATATAAAGAATCATTAATTCATAATATTTTATTTATTTACTGCACAGCTTGAGAGGATAGTTGTCCGCTAATGATTACATATAATAATTCTAAAACTACTGGGAACGGACTATTAAATACTGTAATTAACAATTTACCATTTGAAGCGCATATTCCGGGTTACAAATTTTGCGGTCCGGGTACAAAACTAATCGAACGGTTAGCTCGGGAGACAAGGAATAAACAAGTTAGACGAGGCTTGTAAGGAGCACGATATTGCATACACCAAAGAAAAGGATCTATCTAAACGTCATCAAGCAGATTCGAAGTTAGCTCAGTTAGCTACAGAAAACTAAATTCTGGTGACTCGTCTTTAGGTGAAAAAGTAGCAGCATTTGGAGTAGCTACCGCAATGAAAGCTAAAGTAAAACTTGGTATGTGTGCCTGCGCATCACTGAGAACAAAAAATATCAATAAAATAAGAAAACTGATAAGGAAACGTAAAATAAGAAGAACGCTAGGTATTAAAAGGATTATCAAACAAGCAAGTACAGCTTTAAAAAGGACTAAAGCATCTAATATTATGGATGCAATCAACATAGCAATTAATGCCGCCAATACAGCAAAATAAAAGAAGCATATTAAATCAGCTCGTATTATATCAATTCCAAAAACAGGAGGTTTTCTACCACTAATACCATTTTTGCAGGCCTAAGCGCTCTTGGTACTCTTACTGGAGTTGCAGCTGCTGTTGCAAAAGCAGTTTCAGATACTAAAAGAGCTAAGGAACAACTAACGGAAAAACAACGGCATAACAAGGCAATGGAGGACATTGCAGTCGGAAACGGCATGTACATCAAATCTTATAAAAAAGGTTTTGGTCATTTTTAGCCCCTGCAAAACCTCAAAGGAACGCAACTTGATTTTACCTAATCGAGCACTAAGCAATGTAGAATTAATAGAGTTTGTTAAGCAATTAAAAGTACCATATTTCCGTGGAGTGTTTATGAGAAACAATCTTCCCAAGAAAGTTAATTTAAAAGAATGTGGTATAATTAATTTAGATGGAATAGAAGGTTTAGGCACGCATTGGACCTCTTACAAAAAGTACGGTAGTAGCGCTATTTACTATGACAGCTACGGAAACCTGCAACCGCCAACAGAGTTGATAAGTTATTTGAATAGCGGGGTAAATGTAAAATTCTTTATAACATTAACCAAGAACAATCGTACGGTACTGTGTTTTGCGGTCATTTATGCTTACAATTTCTAAGTAGTGCATAAAACTGCGTACGAAGTTGTTATGTCGTACACTTTTACTCTAACGGGAAACACTTCAGTTTTAACAAGCAATTTTAATCCGCCTATAAACTTGGATAATGATTCGGAGTACGTATTAGGATTAACAAATTTTGAGTCTTATAACACAATTCCAAACATAGAAAAGGAATAAATAATAAATTTTATTATGGATCTAACGGAGAATTCATAGAAATACCTGAAGGTGCTTATGAGATTAGAGAAATTAATAAATATCTTCAAAAAGCTTTAGGTGATAAAAGATGGCGTGGTCGTATGGATCAATCACGAAGCGCTAGAAAGACGGCAGTGTATATAGAAATTACAGCTGACAATAATACACTTAAATGTAGTATTAAATGTAGTCTAGATGTGGATTTTACCAAAAGGATTCAATTGGTTCTCTACTTGGTTTCAATCCGCGAAAATTGCTAGCATTTGTCACGCATCAAGCAGACTACGCGATCAACATTTGTAAAGTGAATGCAGTTTTAATCGATTGTAATATTGCAAGTGGATCCTATTTAAATAGTAAACCAGCCCATGTAATACACGAATTTTTTCCTCAAGTACCTGCAGGTTTTAAAATTGTCGAGTGTCCACCTACGATTATATATCTACCAATCAGGTAACGTATAATAAATGAAATAATAGTTAAAGTGTTAGATCAAGATGGAAAGTTAGTTAATTTCAGAGGAGAACTGCTAACTGTAAGGTTGCATTTAAAAAAAATCTGCAATAGCCATGGGTATTAAGTATAATGCACGCAACATGTCAAGAATTGATATAAATGCTGGAAATTTCAAAGCAATCGACACTCGATTGATTGTTTCAAGACCGCTAACAACACAAAACCGGCAGTTTCTACAATCGTTAGGACTGCATTTAATTAAAAAAAAGTAGAATGAATAGTGAAATACTGAACGTGCGTGAAAAAGTTTACTTCGACAATGTAATTGTTAATATTGAAAAACATACTCATCAACCTTATGCTAACACATCTTTAAACAATAATGATGAAATTCGAATCCCTCTACAACAACAAGATGTATACACCTTACCATCGAAGAGCATGCTGTACATAGAAGGCAAATTAATTAAAACAGCTGGAACGCCGTCTCAGACAGCAAAGTTTGTAAATAATGGAATTTTGCTGCTTTTTGATGAAATTAGATGTGAGATTGGTGGTATCATTGTAGATCGTGTTCGGAATCCTGGATTAACGTCTATAATGAAGAGATATGTTTCATATAAGAGCAATCAAAGTAAACATTTACAAAACGCTGGGTGGTTTCCTATGGATGATTCACAAATAGTTGATGCTAATGGGAATTTTAATGTTGCAATAAACCTTTCAATGGTTCTCGGATTATGCGAAGATTTTAAAAAAATTATTTTAAACCTCCGTCATGAGTTAGTCTTACTACGTTCTAGTTTTGATACTAATGCTATAATTAATCCTACACCCGATGAAGAAATAAAAGTTGTTTTAAACAAAGTTTTATGGAAAATGCCGCATGTAGCCGTTGATGATACTCAACGAATTAATTTAATAGAATGCGTTGCACAAAATCAGGATTTGCATATTCCGTTTAGAGGATGGGAGTTGCATGAATATCAACTTCTACAAGAAACGCAACGTCATACATGGAACATTAAAACAACAACACAATTAGAAAACCAAGATTTGTGATTGTTGGTTTCAAACCAACCGAAAAATAGATACATGAGCAACTACAGTCGTTTTGATCATTGCTATTTAACCAACATGAAACTATATTTAAATTCAGAAATTTTCCCGTACGATAACTTAAATTTGAGGTTCGAGAATAAACAGACTGCGTTGTTATATGAGATGTATGCTCAGTTTCAGCAATCATACTACGAAAAGGAAAATGAGCCACTTTTAATCCTGAAGAATTACGAAGTATTGCACCATTAGTAGTCATAGATTGTTCTAGACAAAACGAAGCGTTAAAATCTGGTACTGTCGATATTAGATTAGAATTTGAAACTAGCAGAAACGTTTTGCCAAATACATCTTGTCATTGCCTTATACTTCATGATAAGATAGTCAAATACAATCCACTCTCAAACAGCATAAGAATATTATAATTACTTTATTATTATTATTACTGTACCTTTACAAATTATGAAAAAACAATAAATCATTTAGCAATCACAGTCTATTTATTAATATTTTTACATGTTTTTACAATATCTTTTACATGTTTGAATTATTAAGTGATTTAGTAAACAGCCATAGACATTGACAATTTTAAATAAAAGTTTTGTTATACATTTCTCAAATAAACTAACTGGTATGTTAGTAACAAACTGGATTTTTTTTTGTAAACAACGGTTACTACTACTATTTTTCTCTACAATACATTTATGCTAATATAGTTAAACTCGGGTAGATTAAAAGGTATCCTATTTTTAGATACATACAAAAACGAAAATCGGCGTACTTGTGCAGGTATAAACATAACACTGAAGTTTTATAACTAAAAAATATTATATGTTAATCTAGATAAAATAAATTGCATTCTTTATTTGAGCCAGTGGTTGAAGCTTTACAAGTCATTTCTGTATGTATGTATAGTTATACCCCCAAGGTTTAGTATCAGTGGTTAAGGTACTAAGAATTCTTTTATCATCACTTGGATTAAGAACAATTTTGTTTTGTTTAATAGTACAGACATCATGTTTGACTGATCTAATTAAACATTGCTGTTTCTGTACAGTCTGTTTATAAAACAAAGCATTCTTATAATCATCAAAAGAAATTTGCTTAATACTTGCTAAGGAAGATCCTTTTGACTTTTTTATTATCCTATCCTGAACTCTGTAAGTGTACATTTTAGATCTAAGTCCTACAAACTCTACCATGATGTCACCATTGTTTTCATCTTTCATAATACCAAGAACTTTTTTATTTGATAATGGGATATGATATTTGTTATGAGGATCGTAATCGGAAGTATCAAATCTATGAATATCTTGTTTGATATAAGAGTAAATATCTTCAACGCTAAACTCGTATATCAAACTATCCGTATCTGTGTACAGCAGCTTTGCTTTGTTAGCAAATTGCGATTTTATATAACTATAGTGAAATTCATATAAATAGGTTTTTGAAATATCTAGAATAGAGAAACCTACATAAATGGGTTTGTTTAAGTAAACCTCTAATTTATTCATTTCTATTAAGACTAGATCTTTGTCTAACATAGTGCAACTATGAAAATTAGGCTTCGCTATGTAACTACGAGCTCCAAACCGTCCTTCCCATTTGGTCACTAATTTCACATCTTTCCTTTTCCGTACGTTTTCCATCATCTTTCCATAAACCGAATTTATCATATTTTTATAAAAGCATATATCGAAACTGTTTTTGACTGTTGTCTTAATTTCGTATTCAAATCAATGTATTCTTTTAACCAAGGAGCTTGTTTAAACCGAAGAACCTTATGAATCTTTTCAGTTCTAAACCGTAGCTTAAATACATTTTAAATTCTTGTAGTGAATAATATAGTTGAGTTTTGGATATAAAGTTGTAAGTAATTTCTTTAAGTTTGATTTATTAGAAGGTACTAGTGGTATCATATGTTCAGGCGCCAAAGGTAAGTCACTGTGAATTTCATGTAAAGATACTGGATAGTGTAAATCGCATTCAAAAATATATCCTACATCAGAATCATCGGGAATATTAAGTATGTCTAAACGTACTATATCTGGACTGGTACCATCTAAAATTCAAATTCTCCATATGGAAGATATTCAGACATTGCAGCCCCATATAAATTATTAACATCAAAATACATTAAATATTTAGAATCGAAATTTGGATCATAATCTGCATTCATATATTTGTTATTTGCTTTAGCATATCTATTCGAACATTGAGAAACACCGCCACGAATTCCCCGTTCTAAAAACATTATTTTTCAATATCAGTAAGCAGCTCGAGTTTAACGTTCGTCGCTTTTAACATCGCATCTAGAGCTAAACCAGGAGCCGTAAAGTAGTGAAGCGGATCTAACTTATACGTGAACATACAAGTTTTTCTAAAGTTTTCAAATATATCAGTCAAGAGCAGTACATCTGTTTTTAAATATAGGTCTGAATAGTCCCCTAGTGTTTTTATATTAAATGTTTGCCAAACGTGTTTAGCATGATTGTAGTCTTCATCTGAGATTTCTTCATTGCGCAAACGATTAAAGAATGCTGTTTTACAGGGTAAATCGGTTTCATTGAGCCTATCCCAAGAGTTAATGTAATCATAGGAAATATACCTTTACGCGTAAGTAACTGAAACTCATTATCGGTGTTACAATTTTCCCTGGTGATGGATTTTTATTATCATCTAAGTATGAAGTTAATTTTCGATGCTAGATGCCATAAACCTGAATGAATCGATAAATCTAAAAGTAACTTTCGTACCATTTACATATTTTGTAAAAGATATGTATTTTCCTTATTTATTGGTAGAATTCTTACCAAACCTGAAAACCCTAACGCAATTTTTTTAATAATGAAATGCAAATCGTAGCCTGATAAGTTATGAAAAACTACCGGTATCATATAAAAATTATGATAATTGCAATCTTGATGAGCCGCTCCTCGAAATTCACCTGTAAAGTGGCAGTGATCGCGAACTCTAATATCATCTATACTAAAAGGTTTATTGCAAATGTGACAGTGAAGGGCAAATTTAAATGCTAACTTTTGTTCTTTTGTTAAAGGATTCATAGGTTTTGGGTTACAGAAAATTTTATTAGTCGTTTCTGAAATCAGTTTCAATTGAGCAACAAACCATTCTATACAATCCTTTCCGCGATACAATTGAAATTTGGAATATTTATTATCATACGAGCATTTCAAATAATACGCTACACTAAAGGGTATATGCCTTTGGTAAGAGACTGTGTTTAGTATTACCTCCGACTCATTGCATGGTTCTAATATACATTCGATATCTGCATAAACTACAAATGATACTTTTTCTTGATAGTGGAAATGTTTAAACGTTAGATACTTTTCAGATTCTTCGGGTAATCTTATTGAGCAAGTATTCTGTTTTTCGCAATAATTCGAATGACGCTTAAGTAATGCTGCTGTACTAAAATTATTTAAACATCTATAACAAAAAAATTTTCTATGTTCATGCGAAGACAACTGTTTTGCAAATAATTTTGACATATCCTTAATCCAAGTAAAATGAAAGTGATTCTCATTAGCATTTGTCGGACGAGAATATTGTAAGGAATCATTATTTAAAACTAACAGATTAATAGGTTCAATTTTTTTAAAATTTTCACTTAAACAAAATGGTAGTATTTTAGTATTTTCTATACAATATAGGTTAATTGCGAGATTGTTAAGCTTCTCAATTTTTTATGTCTTTTAATGCGATTGGAAACTGAATTGAATTGTAGCGTAATACTGTATCAAAATGTGGATAGCTAGATATTCTCTGACTATTTTGTTTAGCAGGATATAAAGCGGAAACCAAGCTCCAAAGAATGCAATGTTGATCGTTATTTATTACATTTACCACAGCTTTTTTTTTATAAAGTCCGGAACCGGTACAAACGTTGAACACCCTCCTTTAAGTGGATCATGATTGTTTATATTTACCTTCAAGTGTAAAACTTCTTGGATTGCCCAACCAGAATCTTTCTCGCAAAATTCTTCTAATCGCTTCGAAATCTTGTTCAATACGTTCTCCTTATACCACAGCTTGAGATTGGTATTTATATCGATGTGACGATTTGCAGTAGGAAACGTTTTCAAATCTATTTCGCCAGTTGTAGGCTTAACAAAGTTAGCGGTAAATATTACATTAACTTTCAACATCGACTTTTTTAAGCAAGCAACAATCTTGCGTTTAAAACTAACGAACGCCTTGTCTAAGAACACTAGAGGATCTCTATAATTTAAATTGGTAATAAGTCCCGTAATTATTCGACTTCCAAAACATGATTGTACATCATGCCAAATCAAATTTTTTCGAGTATGACCTCTAGAAAGCGTTGCATCAACACCTTTACCACGATATTCCAAAGTGCGTTTCAAGTGCCTCAATCGTACAAGGTAGCTTTTAAGATGGGCCAAATTAGATTCCAGCCTACTAGGATTTTCTTGTTGATTGTCTTCGTATACCTTATTTCTAATAGCAAGCTTCAATATACTAATATTTGCTTTGATAATCAAAATGTGTTTCGTTATTTCATTCACTGATTTAATTAGATTCACGCATTTTACAGTTAATCTCAAAATTGCGCTACTAATCTCGGATACGGTTTCAGCATTCATGATTCTATAGAAAATCAAAATACACTACTTAATAATACAAGTATTTTCTCTATTTACTATTTATATAAAATATCATCTGACGTAAGCAAAACAACTGCAAAAAAGGTTCATTCATCTGAGTTTACGAAAACGCGTAAGCAAAACAACTGTAAAAGAAAATAGCATACAAATTGAAATAATTGCATAGCGAATTGCTTGAATGCAATTGTTAAAAAAATCGCCTTTATTTACGTTTTTTATTCAAGACGATTTTCAAGCTTGAGTCGTGCATGCGGTCTAAAAAAAATTGCAGAGTTGCCTTCAGTACGTGTCTATGACAAATAATTCGCTATGCAAGCATTTCCAATATTTACATACTGAATGCAACTCTGAGCAAAACAACTGCTAAAGGAATGCATTTAACATCATTTTTCATTCCGTATGCGTTTACTACAAAAATGTTTTATACGACCTTTGATTTATTATGTGTACAGAAAATACATTATCATTACAGCGCTATTTTTTATGATTACATTGAAATATTTTTAAATAAAACAAAGCAAATTTGAAAAAAATGTCTCAGATTAAACCGTCTTGTTTAATAATTTACACGCACTCATGGTTTTAAAACCCAGTATTAAAAACATTCTGCAGTTTTATTATATAACAGTACCTTTAAAGAATTTTCACACAAATTACCTATATATATATATATATATATATATATATATATATATATATATATATATATACAGGGTGAATGGTATCGTTCGTGCAAAAATGAACTGGGAGATAGTACACTTAATTTGCAACAAAAATTGTTAATATAACCCCTGTCCTATCTCGATTGGTTTAGGAGATATGGTTTTTTTAGTCTGTTTCTTAATAACGCGACTTCTTGCAGTAAAAGTTAAATTTCTCGGCTTCTGCTGCAAATAACTAGATAAACAATCCGATTTTCATAAACTACATTAAATTTCCTATAAAAAACAACTATTTCGATTTTTTAATTTTAAAAGAAACATTTATTATAAGGCATTAAAAGGTAAAAAATTACAAAGGAAATTTTTTAAACAAAGTTTAAAGTAATATTACAGCGAAATTATTTTATCTACAAATGAGCAAATGTCACAAAAACAACCTCACTTCATAAGGTTTCCAGCAGTGCAAAACACTTTCTATTTGATTTTTAATTTATTAAATTATTGCCTTCGTAATGCCGGAAAAACCTTGTTCGATTATAAGATAATCAGGGCAGTGCAAATTGAAAACAAAAATGTACAGTAATTTTAAGAGCACAGATACGTTTATAGCATGTAGTTGTCACATTGACAGTGTGAAGCATTGTCACTAATTAGACAGTTGTATTCGTATAAATTTTTGATATCTAAGATGCCTGCTCGTTATAGCAATAGAGAATATGCAGATATGCATTTCATTTATGGTTTTTGTAATGGTAATGCTACAAGAGCACGGGAGGAATATCAACGTCGGTTCCCAAATCGTCCAATTCCCAGTCGCAACGTGTTTGCAAGAACGCACCAATGGCTCCTTGATGGAGGAGCATTTCAAGTACCTAATGAAAGGGGGCAAGATCTGGACGTAGAAATTAACGAGTTTGTCTTGGATCGAGTGGAACAAGACCCTACAACTTCTACATGTCAAATTGCAAAAGAGATTGTAGTTTAGCAATAGAAAGTAGTAGATGTTCTGCACAAGAATAATATTCGTCCTTTTCACTTTACACCTGTTCAAGCTCTGGAAGGCGGAGGCGAAGATTTCCAACGAAGGTTGATGTTCTACCGTTGGTTATTAGCACGGGATATTGAGGAGCGCCATTTCTTTCAAAAAATACTGTGATCTGATGAGTCCCTCTTTACGCACGCTGGCGTTCTAAATCTCCGCAATTACCACTATTATGCCGATGAAAACCCTCATGCAATAAGACAGAAATCGTTCCAACGCAGATTCAGCCTAAATATGTGGGCGGCTGTGATAAGAAACACCTTTATTGGCCCCTATATTTTCGAAAGAAACCTCAATGGAAAAGTGTATATGGACTTTCTTCAAAATCAACTACCTCTATTGTTGGAAGATGTCCCTTTAGAAGTTCGTAGAGATATTATTTTTGAACATGACGGGGCTCCTCCTGATTACACACGTGGTGTCCGCCAGTTTTTAAATGAACAGTACGCAAGGTGAATTGGTAGAGGAGGACCGATTCCGTGGCCAGCAAGATCGCCTGACTTGAATCCCATGGATTACTTTGTATGGGACTTTTTAAAAGAATACGTATACAGCACGGAGGTAGTCAGTTTGGAAAACTTGAGACAAAAGCTCAAAAATGGATGTCAACTCTTACGAGAGAAGCTATCTATGAGCGTAACCGTGGTAGGTATGCGGAAAAGAGCAAGAACCTGTATCAGGTGCGGTGGTCAGCATTTTGAACAATACAAATAAAATTTAATTTGTCAAATTATTGCCTCCGTAATACCGGAAAAACGTTGTGGGATCATTAGATATTCAAGACAGTGGGCGAATTTTAATGCGAAGTAGAAACAAATTATTTGTTTCCATATTTCCATACTTGATAAATTAAAAATCAAATAGAAAGTATTTCGCACTGCTGGAAACCTTATGAAGTGAGGTTGTTTTTGTGACATTTGCTCATTTGTAGATAAAATAATTTCGCTGTAATATTACTTTAAACTTTGTTAAAAAAATTTTCTTTGTAATTTTTTTACCTTTTAATGCCTTATAATAAATGTTTCTTTTAAAATTAAAAAAATCGAAATAGTTGTTTTTTATAGGAAATTTAATGTAGTTTATGAAAATCGGATTGTTTATCTAGTTATTTGCAGCAGAAGCCGAGATATTTAATTTTTACTGCAAGAAGTCGCGTTATTAAGAAACAGACTAAAAAAACCGTATCTCCTAAACCAATCGAGATAGGACAGGGGTCATATTAACAATTTTTGTTGCAAATTAAGTGTACTATCTCTCAGTTCATTTTTGCACGAACGATACCATTCACCCTGTATATATATATATGCATGTAAATTGTGTCAGCGGTAATCTAAAAAAAACTTATTCTATAAATATTACTACTTAAAGGGATTTATTTGCATTGCATTATTTTTAAATGAAAAATTAATCTGAAGAAAAATATCATAATTTACACGCACTCATGGTTTTTTTTTAAAACCCGTTATTAAGAAAAAACATTTTCCAGTACGTTGATAGTACTAAAGAATTTTTCTTATTCAGCACAAATCACTATATCCCTATATATGCATATAAAGTCAATTTTTGGTTAATTTTTTATGGAAAATAAATTATGCTAGCAGTAATATAAAACGAAATTAATCTAATTTAGGTTTTATTATGCGCCTTCTTGCAATTTCTGTTTCAGTCAATGAATGTAATTCATTATTTCTGCTGAGCAGTGCATTTAAAAAAATTTCTTATACAGCATAAAATCGCATAAACACACAATTACCTATATATTTGCATATAAATTATGTCAGCGGTAATCTAAACGAAATTAATCTAATTTAGGTTTTTATTATGTGCATTCATTGCAATTTCTTTTTCAGACAATGAATCTAATTCATTACTTCTGCTGAGCAGTACCTTTAAAAAAATTTCTTATACAGCATAAATTATGTCAGCGGTAATCTAAAACGAAATTAATCTAATTTAGGGTTTTATTATGTGCATTCATTTCAATTTCTTTTTCAGACAATGAAACTAATTCATTATTTCTGCTGAGGTATAATTATATTCGCTTACATACTGTTTTGTTCATTAGAATAGATTACAGAGCTGAATTTTTTTCAGAAAACGATGCAAATTTTAATTTTTCTAACAGATCAGTTTATTATTTAATATAAATACTTCACGTAGATTTTACCAACAGTATTCAATCAGATCTCTTGTATAATTATTAGTTACTATTACTAGCAACTTTTAAAAATGAGTAACTTGTCATCAATCAAAATTGTAATAGTACCAACGTAAAAGTTCTAGAGCAATTTATATTACATTCTGACGAAGACGTGATTAAAGAAGTTTTTGGTTGTTCTTCGCCTCAATTCAACACTGCTGCTATTTTTGATAGTGACGTAATAGATATATCACGGTAAGTGCTTTTTCACATTTATACATGTGTTTTAAAACAGTACTAATTTATAAGTTACATTAGATCAAAAACCATTCTGGAAATTCTGAGGCTATCGTAGGATCGTTGACACACTCTGGTCCTCTCAGAAACATCAGGTAGTATACAAAAGAAAAGGTGAACCTACAATAATCTTTTATGTTATGCTCACAGATCAGGCAAAAACATGTCGACTATGAAAAGTTATGTACAGAATCTAATATGGCTGTTTGCTGTGAAGATGACAAATCCTACGAAGATGACACAGTAGAGTTGCTTAACGCATTTAAAAGCGTGGAGAGAAGCTACTGCGTCGTATAGATTTGGAGCTAGAAATAATAAAGCAAAAAGAGAGGAACTAACAGCGAGGGAGCAGCAGATACTTCAAGAACGGGAGTTAATAAATACTTTTCATTTATAAATAGTTAGATCAAAATATTCAACAATTTGTAAAATAAAAAAGTATTTTATAAAAGTTTCTCTTTTGAAACAAGACTTTCGCTAAACAAGGTAGTAAACTCAAAGTAAAACGCACATAAATCAGAACCCACTTTAATTTGATACATCATTCTTTATACAATCGACTTAGATGTGTTATAATAATAAACAAATTTCTTAAATTAGTGACATATTATTCTGAAAATTCTATGTTGACAGTTAGACCGATCGATCCCTTACTAGTTATGTATACGTGTTTGTTCGAGCCAATACTTTCATTTAATTGTTTCACTCCATGTGCTTGAAGGTATTCAAAATATCTCAATGGCAATATACTCTTGAACTCTTCTGTTTCCACTAATACTCTTTCTCCATATTTTGTCTTGATTGTTTCCACTTTTAAAACTTCAAACCTCTTATTCACTACAAGATCTTTTGATTTTACATAAGGTTTGCGATATGTGGTTTTATTAAGAGTATTAAAATCCATATTGCTTTTCTTTGACTAATTAAATTAATATTAGGAGCAATCTCCTTATATAGCAGATTACCACCATCTGCGTACTTTGCCAACCCACTTTTCAACCTATCACAAGAGTGAACTCATTTTGAATTGAAACCGGCCCATGTGTATTTGCAGCCTCTAAACATAAATCAGAATCCACTTTAATTAAAACACAATTGACTTGAATGCGATATTTTGCATCTGTCATACTGTCTCGCTAGAAAACCAAATTCAAAACATTTACACACATTTTCTCTGCACTTACATTTTCAACATACGTGTGTTTTGAAATATGTTCCATTGAAAGTAATATAAAGCCGATCCTAATTCAAAACGTGCCCACAAGTATTTTACATTTGAAAAGAATTCAGGTTTTCACATTTTACATTAAAAGTATATAACGCCGATCCTAATTCAAAACGGTGCACGTGTAACTTCTCGCTAGAAAACCGAATTCAAAACAGCTACACACATTCTTCTCTGCACTTACATTTTTCAACATACGTATGTTTCATTGAAAGTAATATAAAGCCGATCTTAATTCAAAACGTGCCCACAAGTATTTTACATTGAAAGTATATAAGAATTCATGTTTTCACAACTATTTTACATTGAAATGTTTTCACAACTATTTTACATTGAAATTATATAGGGCCGATCCTAATTCAAAACGTGACAGACGTATTTTACACATGGAAAATACGTCTGTCGCGTTTTGAATTAGGACCGGCCTTATTTACCTACTAGCACACATGTTTTTGGTTATATTTTTTGTTCACAATATATATTTCTCATAATTTTTTTTGTATTTTATTACCCTAGTATAAGTTTTTATAAAGAAAACACCGAAAACATTATTAGAATTGGGCAATTTTTGGAAGAGATACAGTTTTGTTTTCAAAACAAGTGTAAATGACATAAAAAAAAAGATTTCTTTGGCATTTCTAAGTATATATGAGTAAAAAACAATGGCACTAAAAGAGTTAAATATGTAGAGATTAAACGCTTTCCTAATAGGAATGAAGCATTACCATTCTTCGATGTACTTATTGTCTAATAACCTAGTGAACGGATAAGCACATGTAATAACTCAAAATTCCCACACGTACACAGGTTTTTTCACGTCTTTTCCCGTCATCATGAAAAGCAATTGTGGAAATAAGCAAGAAATGTTAAAAGTTAATCCTCCACGTAAAGACTACTGTATTGAATAACAGCTACTGCAAATGCAAACATCTAAAACGCATTTCCACCCGGGTTGCATGCCAAATTCCAGCATAATTGACAATTCCAAGATATAATCTCCAGATATTTGTCAATATACAGGCTAATCAGTTCATCGCATTGGCAAAGTCTTAGACGAACGCAACAACATGGCTCTAAAATAGTTTTGAAGACTTAGGTTTAGCTTGCAGTTACTACATGGCAAACACTGGGAAATAAAGTGGTCAAGCAATATCAACAGGGATAAAAGTACCATCTTTCTTTAATATGGAAAATGGTTTTAATTGCACCAAGGCATTAATCGTAATATAACGGTAATTAAGAAGTATATAGAACACTGGAGAGAACGTTTATTCGGTTTTTATTAAAGCTTCTTCATATCTGTTTAGCGATGAGAAGTGATGATTCATACATGTAGTATTACAAAATATTTGTCAAACGATAAGAAGAATGATTAATAGGTATTGTAATACAATAGATTTGATGACGCACATTCTAGATGTTTTTTCGATTTAACTAGAATAAAGAACTATAGTATTTAAGCGTGACCTCAAGTTGAGATAGATGAATATTAGTTGCAACACGGTCCTAATAAACGTTTGATGTGCATAAGTTAATGTAAAGATAAATTTGTGTAAATGATATAAATATGTTAGATAAATAAATTATAAGTAAGATTAGTGCTGCAATAGTGTTTAATTCGTCATATGTTATACTACAAATAGTGATTATGCAAGTGCTAATGTAAACAAGACTGTAAATACTTGTGATTGTAAAAAATAATTTACTAGACTTATATTTATTGGAAATAAAAGCCAAAGGATAATTTAGAGAATTCATTTCAGTAACTTATGCTCAAGAGTTTATCATTTTCACAATTTGGCTTGGAAGACAAGCCATAAGTAAAAATTTTTATATGAGCTCCAGATTTGTTTGCATTTGCTCTTTCAGTTACTTTCCCACAAAACGACGCGTATCGTCTATAAGTAACTTTTAAAATTCATTGCATTGATACAAACCGTGCTGGCTTAATTGGGCAAGTAAGTTAGAACGTCCAGAAGTCTCGTCTTGATGATATCTGTTACAAAAGTTGATAAAATATAGACTTTGCTGTTATATAAATAACGCTGTCGTATTTTTAGTGAGTTTTGTTATCTTTTTCGACAAGAAGTTTAAAAAATGCCAAACGCTAGCAATGCTTAAAGAAGGAAAACGAACTGCTCATTATTTTTTCGATGGAAGCGAAGCGCTCTTTCAGTTTCTTACAATAAATTCATTAATGCTTTTGTATGCTATTCAAAATGGAATGCATATAAACGAACGTCTCTTTTTATATGTCTAATATCAGTCATTTCATGGGAACGGTATGCGCTTAAATGAGCTAAGATTTATCAATTTAATTTAATTTGATAACTTTTTCTAACTGCTAACAAGAATGAACCTTAGTTGCATAAAAAAATCTTGAATTTAAAATATTCTTCTGCATTATGCATAGAACGGGGTAAATGCCGCCCCGTAGTCTAACAAACGCGCAGTTGGGCGGCAGTTGTCATGTGTCTTGTTAACATTTTTGGCGCTAGTGTCGGTGTCCGGTTGCGCGTCCGAGCTACGATCGTACGGGTGGTCCTTCTGATTTATAACACTGCCAACATCATTTAAATACTACATTTAAAGAGTCACATAATTTATCCTTCTCCAGCATGCCTACTATTTTGAAAATAGAAAAGGATAAAACATCACCGTACGGGTGTCATTATATGTTTTACTGTTAGTTAGGGCTCGCGCCTGCGACAAGTTTAATTGCTTGAAATTATCGCTTTGATGATATACCCCGACTGTTTTCTTTGTCAGGCATTTAGGTGTTTGTTAAAATAAAATAGAGAAGAGAATTATGCAATTACTAGTAAGCTAGAAATGAGCTTTTTGCATTCTTTACCTATAGTGTAGAAGCCGTCTGTGGCGGTAGTAATATAAAGCGCGCGTTAAGATAATATATGAGAGAAGAGGCTAATTGAAGCCGCCTCAAAGTAATATTAATTAAAGCATATAATTTTAATAAAACAACAGCTTTTATTTTCTCACGCACACCTAGTTGCGTCTATTAATAAAAACACATCAAGTTTTAAGAAGGAAAACTTTTTAAATTTTGATATGGAGACTCATTAATAATACGTGTTACCAGTTTGTACATTGTTATTTTAAATATTAATGAAAAGACGTTTCGTACACTTTAGTAAGCGGGATCATCATGTCAATATATGAGTCACTACTTTTAAACGTGTGAGCTCACGCGCCGAATAAGGTCGTATCTTGCGGCAAGAAAAATTACTTCTGCATGAGCAGTCATCAACCCTATTGAGCTAAATTGTGTCTTTTAACATTAAAACTGAAGGGCAATGGAAAAGTCACGCTGTATACAAACATCACCTGCGTCATGAATAAACAATACGTTACGCATGCCGATTGCTGACGTATACTACGTAAGAGTGAGATGCACACGTTAAGTACAGCTCGTGTATTTTGCTCTCTCTCTCTCTCTTTTACACAACACAACGTAAGCGTGTTCCACATGCAGAAAAGAAAGCTTTGCATTAAAGCTCTGCACCAAGACAAGTATAGAAAGGATTGACTGACATCTACAAAAGTGCATTCAACGAACCAGTATACAAAAGCGAAGAATCTAGATACGTTTCAAAATCACATGGAAATTTTTGGAAGCCTCTGGAATCTATATTAGATACGTTAGGTACGTGTATAAATATCATAACCCTGAAGAGCTTTGAATTTCAGTCGAAATATTAATTTGCAAATCCATGAAATGAATTATTGGATAAATCGTTAAAATAAATAGGTTCAACGTATATGTAAATTAAGTGCTTGTGCAAAGAAATTACATAGTCAAAGTTATAATGAATATAATATAGTCGTCATGCTAAAAAAAATTTGACGTTAGTAAACATTGTAGTAATTATTATCAGTGGCATCTGAAGCCATTTTAGTACATTTAGGTTTCTTTGTTTTTGTGAATATCAGCGTATATTAAATCGATTAAAAATTAAAGAATCGTTACAATACATAGGAAGTTTTGTACTTCAGCAGAGGAGTGGCCCAACAAAAACGGTTTGCACTTTTACTTTTTCTGCATAAACTCTATAGAGTATATGTCACCATATATCTGGATAACATACATTAAATGTCATTAATATTTGTATACAAATGGAAACCTGTCAAATTATTAGTTTGACTTTAGGTTTGAGAGGTTGTTATATACAGTTTTAGTGCCAGAATATTTAGCCGATAATTACAGAAAAGTTCAGTGGAGTACTCCCCTACATTTAATTTTCCAATACTCCAACCGAAGGTACTACATTGCCCAGGAAACGTTTTTACTTGAAAATTGTGGATGCTGCCGAACCCTTGCTATTTCAAGCAAGCTATGGATTTTAACGTGCGCGACAACGCTCACATACAGGACCTCCATTGTATCTCTCATCCGAACGAAAGCGTATTTTTGTGAAAAATGCTTGCCTATCATTTTTCAAGCGGTCCGTCTCGGAAATCAAGCCCGGTACTTTGGGATTAAGAGTCGTATGCTAAACAACTAAGCCGCGGAGTCGCTTGATGAAGTACTTCGCTAAAAATCCAATTTCGGTAAGGTATTGAAAAGCTTGACTGTACTGAGGACGATTTATGCCGGAGCAATTGAGCCAGCAATTCTGTACGCAACTTCTGTATGGCGGAAGGTTGTAAAGTCCGGGAGATGCGTCAATTGACGAGTGTACAACGCATAACCCCGGTGAAAGCGGCCAGGGTGTACAGGACCACCTCCACGGAGGCGGTCCTGGTGATTAGTAGGACCCTCACTATCGAATATGTTGTTAGGGAGATCATAGATAGGAAATTAGTTAATACAGGAATAGGACAAGAAATTATAGAAAGTATGAATCTTGCAAGGGAGGCTGAGAGGAAAATCGTCGTATCAGAGTTAGGGCACCCGGTCGATGTTAGAGGTATCGAATTTGTCGAAAGTGATGGGGACGCGGTAGGGATCAAAATGTACACGGACGGTTTGCGTATGGATGATGGGCAAGCAGGCGCGGCTTTTGTCGTATATAATGAGCAAAAGGAAGTGTTTCGGTTTCAAACCAAGCTCGCGAGCTGGAGCACTATCTTCCAGTGCGAATTGGTTGCTATACGGGAAGCTATCGATTATGTGATAAATCACACGGGTAGAAACGTGTATTACATCATCAGCGATAGTAAATCAGCGCTGACGGCCGTAGCAAATATGAACACTTCGACAAACCTCCAAGAGGACGTCTGGAGGGTAGCACATACGGTGCTCCGGTTTCGACATTTAAAGTTTCTGTTGGGTTAGATCGCACGATGGTAAAGTAGGAAATGATAGGGCCGATGAATTAACTAAAGAGGCCGCGACGGGCGACTTCTGGATATCGCACTCGTCGACACCAAGGTCTCTGATTAAAAGAAAGCTGCGAGGAAGATCAATACGATAATGGGAAGAGAGATGGAACAACGCTGCCACGGGCAGGTTGACACATAAATTCATACCGAGTATAGTAGCTAGAGATGAGATCGAGGTGAAGTTGGACCATAAAATGGTACAGCTAATAACAGGGCATGGAGCATTGAAGGCGTATTTGCAAAGATTCGGTTTAATCGACAACGACCGCTACGAATGCTGCGAAAGCGCAGAAAGCGCAGAGCATGTGCTTTTTGACTGCCCGCTCGAGGTGACAAATCGAAGGTGGGTTGATGGAAAGTTAGCTTTAGTAGGGCTAGCATGGCCAAAGAGCTCGGGGAAGTGGCTAACCAGAAGGCGTTCTGGACAGCCTTTAAAGAATTTGCGTGAAGGGTCGCGAGATTGGACGGTGATAACCGCTTATAAATCGCGGGCTAAGGGGGCACGGAGGAAGAATTGAAAAATTAAAATTTGACTTGGCACGATATATGTTTAAAACCTGTTAAATAAAAAGAAAATAAAGATACAAAAAGCTCTACACGCAATCGGGATTTAGAAATACGACAAATTCGCATAATATAATTAAGAAATAAACGTTTGTTCCGGGAAGCAGCTTAAAAATTGAAAATAACTCGTAAAATTTCTGAAACAACTGAAAAAAAATAATTTATAATCTAGGCGTTTACTATTGGAGAAAAAGCGATACGCAACAATAATGGCATATGATAAACAAGGACAAAAGCAAGCGTCACGAGTAACTAGAACAGATAAGAAGGTAATAAAATGTCAAAATTTTATATGCTAATTGGGTATTCCAGGACCCTTACATCATAGATCTAGTTTAAGAAACTCCTAATAATTTTTTTCTTGTGTAAGGGTTTTTTTGCGAGGAGTTTGTGTTTAGAGTTCGAAATATTCTGACTTTTAATAGATTATATGTCAAGGGTTTTTTTCGCCAAAACAAATCTTACCAGCATGGAAATTTTTTAGAACCAGGTGAAAGATCCTCAAAAGAATCAGTTTAATTCTGTAAATGTAAAATAAAGTAAGCAACAATATTTTTGTAACAGACTTTTTAGAAATTATTTTATGTTTGCAAGAAACGATGTTATAAATGCTTTTGTATGAAGGAAGATATTTCATATTGTATAAATGCTTTATGATATTGCTACGTTTTATTTCATTTTGAAAACTCGGTAAATTTCGTTAAGCTAGCCAGGCAGAGATAAAAACGAAGGTAAGTGAACAATTTCAAGTATATAAACCAGAGGTATCTTTTCACTCTTTTAATGACTCCCAAGACAGGGTATTTTCATACACTCTTTCAGCGACCGTCTCAGTGGGGTATTACTACAGCAATATATATATATATATATATTTATATATGTGCGTGTGTAGCTGCGTGCGTGCGTGCTTGCGTACGTGTGTGTGTGTACGCGCGCGGTGCGCGTGTGTGCGTGTGCGTGAGCGTGAGCGTGTGCGTGTGCGTGTGATTTCATTCTTTTCTTTCTGGCCCGCTTGTCTTACGTGTAACAAAAAGGATGAAAATGCATTAAACTTTTCAATTTTCATAGTGATTTTGACACCTTGTCCCAATGCACTAATTTGAAAACATTCATTAACAATATGATTCCATATAACACTGGAGTAATTTGGTACAAACCAGTGATGTGAAACACATCAATCGTTATTACGAGCAAGTTCTTTTCTTCATTTAGTTCTTTAAAGCTGAAGATTTAAATTTTTGACGCTCTTCAAGTGATAGTTGCTTTATTTATATTTTATACAGAAACAAATGTGCTATTTAACCTAAAATTAGGTTCTAAGATTTGATTCCTATTTTATTGTTATAGGGGAGACCGGTCTCAATTATAACAGGTATCAATTGTAACGTTTAGCATTCTATAGCCATCTGTTAGCAAAGATTAAAACTTTGTACATAAAACAGGTTCATAGAACAAATTTCGTAGTTCATATAAAACTTTTCTGTGAAAGTGAAAGCATACGCCGTGTGGAGGGAAATATCTGTTTTGTGAAGTACTCAGTAAGTAATTTAATTCATATTATTGTAGTAGTTTTGAGTGTGCGTGTTTCTAAACGATATAATTCTTTCTTAAATTGCAAACTCCGTATTTTGCACTATAAATCTGAGTAGTTTTGAAAATAAAATTTTAAGGTTAAAATAGAAAAATTGGCTCCAGTTATAAATATTTTGACCGGTGTCAATTGTAACAAAAAGTCAGATGTCGATTGTAACATGTTACAATTGACACCTATAGTTACATAAAAAATCTAAAACTTAAAATGTCTCTCAAATTAGGTTCTAATATCTGGCGTTATGGTAAAGCCCAGTGAAAACAAAAATTATTTTTTTATTTTCCTTCGTGAATATCAGATAATAAATTGCACCTTTATATTTCCTAAACCCTTACCTGATATCACAAGGTCGACAATTTCTTATTAACAATTAAAGCCCAAGGTAAAGTTGGATGGAAAACGGCTTGAGAAAAAGAAAAACTCTTTAGACATAAACGGCTAGTAGAGTGTTAGCTCTGGGTAGATCATGAGTTTGGGTCATGGGCTGTCAAAAGACCAAACATATGAATAATGAGCGCCATCGTATTTTTCAATACAACAACCTACAAAAATTAACTGTGCTTGTATTAGGGGAATGCGAAAACCTTATATCAACACCACTAATATAGCCATAAAACTTGAATTTCACTCTTTTAAAACACTTACCAAATTCTCAAACACCAGATGTCATACAGATGTCTCGACATGACCTGTGAACAAACAAAGGCACAACATGGACACCGTTTGTGTCCTCAAAAATATTTACCAAAAATAAAATAATAGAATTTAAGTTTCAAAAGTATACACCCAGGGTATTTGTTATCATTACACACAATTTCTGATCAGGGATGACTTGTAAATTTTACTTGTATTTTAAATAATAAAAGAGTCGTGCAAAAAATAGATTCTATTTGATTAAATTTCTTGATTCGTTTTACTATAATATTTTCAACTAATAATTTTTTATAGAACAGAAATATAATAAGGATTTGTATTCAATAACATAAAGATCTCTAAATGAATCTTTCTTAATAAATTAACATAAAGATCTCTAAATGAATCTTTCTTAATAAATTAACATAAAGATCTCTAAATGAATCTTTTTTAATAAATTTTATATAAAGTTTGAGTTCTCTTAATTATTCATATTACATATTCTTCAAGTTATAGTAGTACTACGTTGACTTTAACAATCAAATTTAATCACCTAAGTTCAGATAAAATAGCATGTATCAACCTAAAGCTACTTTTACTTAATAGTTATTAAAAGAATTCCTCATGTTGATTAAAAATCAAAGTACATGACCTCAAAATTATTAAAGATATTTTTAAATTAGTGTAGCATGACATGTGAGGTCTAAATTGGACAGCTGAATATATGTTTTTTATTTGACATAATATGTCACTAACAACTTTTTAGCTTGGTTAACGTTATCTGTATGTGCAATCATTCTGACAAGCAATGAATTTATTACGTAATTCTTTCTTTCTTTAAACGATTTTTACGTGACTAAAGTTCAATCTAATATTTTCTTATTGCAATTTAAATAATAATGAAAGTGATTAAATGCTAAAAACACTCACGTGTGGAAATACTGCTGTGAACAAAAGAAATCGGACTATAACCTCAGCTGTCAGAAATTCCATCATCATCTGCATTCTGCGATGCACAAATAGAAGCCACGTTAATACGTACGAAATTATTGCTGGAACTTTGAGAACTCTTTTGAATAAACCAGTATTTAACGAAACCAATTTCTCCTTGATTTTACATCGTATAAAATTTAGTATTCCAAATCCCAAACTAAATTTTCTTGAAATTAATTCTTTGACATTACTGATATGATAAACTTATAGGATATTGTATATGATATTCTCGTATCATATGGTTATGTGATATTGCACTAAGAGGAAAATATTAATAAAATTTATTTAAATAATTTATACTAACTGTTTTAATGGTGAGGGGGAGCTTCCATCTCCTTAGGCCTGCAGGGATCAACTGAACTGCTCTAGGTGGAACATACAAAAGAATACCATCACGCTAAAGCCGCTAGAAACAACCTCCAGACACGAGGATTCAATCAATTCTAATTCTTTTTCGGACCGTGTTACAGGCCACGTGTTTAGACACGACCATCTTTACTTTACTACGGCGCCTAACGCAGCTTGTCTCTTCAAACGTTGAATGCAAAGTGCTCGAATTGACAACTCGACGAAGCTTAGTAACGAAGCTTAGACCTCAAAGGTAAAGGAGTCTATATGCTATTATAAATTTTATGTAGTATTTTTATTGTACGGAATTTTACAAATTATATTTTTATATTATTGCTGTTTTATTTTATTTAATGGACAAAGTGTAACTACGAAAAAAAATACGTTACACCAGAGTAAAAAAGAGCACAAGAGGCGAGATACCTAAAAAATTATACGAGGAAGCTGCAAACAAGGTGATTAACGAAAACTGTTCAATAAGAGGTATTGCTAGGCAGTGCGATAGGTGCCATGTTAGTCTATCTCGTTCTGTTACTGCAAAAAAGAAAAATGGGAATCCACAAGTTGGGTATCGTCCTTATAATGTGTTTACAATGAGCAAGAACGACAATTGTGTGACTATGCAAAACATCTGCCAAACTTTATTTTGGGCTTCCCACTAAAGATTTACGCAAACTAGCCTATCAGTTTACGAAGCAAAATAACTGTAAGTTCTCCTAAAGCTGGGATATACGTCAAATCGCCAGTGAAGACTGGCTTACTGCATTTTTAAAACAAAATTCAACTTTATCAATACGTACACCTGAATCTAAAAGTCTTGCTAGGACAATGAATTTTAATCCAACCAACGTAGGTAAATTTTTTGATAATTTGGCAGACATTTTAGAAAGACACCAGGAAATATATATAATGTCGACAAAACTGGGTGCACCACAGTTCAAAAAACAACTAAGGTTCTTGTCATGAAAGGTGTCAAACAAGTCGGGTCTATGGTTTCTCAACAAAGAGACACATTGGTCACATTGTGTTTGGCAGTGAGTCCGCTAGGTAACAATGTACCATCGCTGTTTGTTTTCCTCTTCTAAGATACCGTAATCACTTTGTTAGAGATGGCCCCTCAGATTGTTTATGCACTGGTATCAAAAGTGGATGGAAGCAGGAGGAGAACTTTTAACTGTTTATAAAACATTTTGCTAAACACCCAAAACCAAGCGAGGAGAACATGGTTTTACTTATTTTAGACAGCCACGGTTCCTACTTGTTTATACCTGTGGTGGATTTTTGCAAACAAAATTTTAAAACATTGCTATCATTTCCTCCACATACATCGCACAAGTTGCAGCCCCTAGATCGTGGGGTATTTGGTCCATTTACAAGATTTTATTACATTGAATGTGATCAGTGGATGAAAATGAATCCTGGTAAACGAATGACGGTTTACCATATTCCTGCAATTGTGAAAGCAGCTTTTCCTTTGGCCATAACACTCAAAAATATAACTGCTGGGTTTAGGTGCTCTGGAATATGGCCTCTTAATAGAAGTATTTTTACCGAAGATGAATTTTCACCAAGTAATGTAACTAATAGACCTACTGAAACTATTACCAACCAACACATCTAGATCCCGTTTGTCTCCATTGGTTCTACAATGAGTATATTCAGAGCAAGCATTCCTCAAACTTCCACATCAACACTCATGCAGCCAATTACTCCTCCTGCTAAAATTACATCTACTCCGGAGGAAATTCGGCCTTTGCCTAAAGCCGACTTTCTCTAAACCAAAAACTTCTTCAAAACGAAAAGGTAAAACGACCGAACTTACACGAAACTCCAGAAAAAAATCTGCTGTAGGTCCAATATGACAAGAAAAGAATTTCTGTAGCAAAAAAAATTATTGTAAATACTAAGAAACCTAAGAGAGCCAAGAACCTTCTCAAAATAAAAATAAAGTTTTAGAAGCGGAAGAATTTTCTTCTTCAGAAGTAGAAGACACTATGTGTTTAGTATGTCTTGATCATTACAAAGGCAGCACCGAAAATTGACTGCAGTGCAGGGAATGTACATTATGGGCCCACTCTTCTTGTGTTTATTGTTGGGGTTGCGGTTAATTACCTGTAGTCAGCTGACAAGGGCTGTTTGCAGCAGCACTAAAAACTTCCTTTGCCACTCAATGTTCAGATTAGAAACACGGCAAGTTGGCTCTTTATTAAGCAGCTCAAATTCATAACAATTTTAAATGAATAATAGTAACAATTTTACAATAACTTACTGTATCCATTACTATCATACAACCTTACTTCTCATAAATAGTTTCTAAATGTGACAAACTTTCAAGTAAAC